>CM053142.1:100803295-102024795 GCA_028571685.1 Heterohyrax brucei | reverse complement strand
TGAACTGGTGTGAGGAGTCTTGTCAGATAAGCAAGCCTTTGCATCTTTATCACACATAACTTTTTATTAGAGCTACTAATGAAGCAGGTTAGTGTCCCTTCTAAATAAGGGTAAATAAAGGTTTGTCAGGCTTTTCTAGGGTCACTTGGGCATTGGAGTTCAGCTTACAAAGATGCAGACATCCACTTGCCCCACTGAATGGAGAGCTTTGGGAAGTTCAGTTGCTGATTAAGCTTAGTTACACCAGGAATAAAATACAAACTCAATGAAAGGTTTTTCAAGAAAGTATCATGCTTTGTAACTTGAAAGTTATCTTGATTATCTTTTAGGCTCTTCCTTGGTAAAGGAGGCCTGGTACTCAGCGGTTAACACTTGGCTGCTAACAGAAAGTCATGGGATCAAACCTACTAGCTGCTCTTTAGAAGAAAGATGTGGGGGCTTGCTTCTGTAAAGATGGCAGCTGAAAACCCTGTGGGGTGGTTCTACTCAGTCCTATAGAGTAGTCACTATGAGTCAGAATTAACCTGACAGCAATGGGTTTGGTGTTTGGTTTGTTCCTTAGTAAAGGCTGGTGGTAGAACACAAACCCCAAACAAAACCGGTTGCTGTCAAGTCGATTCTGACTAATAGCAACTCTAAAGACAAAATAGAAGTGTTCCATAGAGTCCAAGGAGCAACTGGTGGATTTGAAACGCCGACCTGCAGGTTAGCAGCTGTAGCACTCAACGATTACACAAACAGGCAGGACGCAGAAAAAGTAAATGGTAGCCATTTTTAAATTTGAAAATGTCAGGTATTCCCTTGAGATTATGAAATATGAATTACATACTCTCATTGAACCTTTTTGTTAATTTCAGCGATCCCAAGTGCTCCGTTTCTTGGATATTCTCCTAAAATTGTGCATTGATATTCAGCCTTCAGTCACTCAACAAACCTTTATCCGGTTTCTAGTTGTCTGTGCAGCACTGAGCAAAACAGGCTTGTTCTCTGTCCTCCTTGGTCTTCCAGTCCAAACAGAGTCCACAGACATGAAACACGTGACAAAGACAGTGAGAAGAAAACATAGCAGGGCAGTGATGGGTGCTGTGAATGCGTCCCTTTTGATACTAAAAGTCCTTTGGCATTTTCTTCTGGAATGTGCTTTACATTGAGAATTTCATTTTCCTTATTCAGCAGTTCTTTGAGAGGTTCCATGTTTTATGTTTGAGTTTGCTTTCCAATTTTTCCTTCGTGCTAGCCTAAATGCGTCTCTAGACAGTTTCCCAAAATAGAATTTTCCATTTCAGACTAAAGAGCTCCAGATGAATCAAGAATTTAGAGTAAATGCCTTGGAACTTTAATTTGAAGTTTTATACTGTCTAGGCGCTAAAGAGACAGAAGGGTTCATGTGGCTGCTCAGATCTTTGGGTCCATCACGGGCTGTGGGGACAGCAGGACCCTGAAGGACACCAGACTGCTGTTCTACCAGAGAATAAATGCAGTGGTTTCTCTTGCACCACTCAGAAAGTGTAGTAACAAATTATAAAATAGCCTTTGGGTTTAAAGTGGCCCCTATGTACACAGCTGACTTCTTTTCTTAGGTTCTCTAGACTGAAGGACTCAGAGCCAAGAAGACTTAGAGATTATCCTTTTGAAAATGAAAACCTGAGGCCCAGAAGGGAGAGAGGGAGCGGATAATGACTGTCCAGGCATTTGGTTGCAGCGCCAGAACTACCGTTAACAGCCCTGCCCTTCACCCAGCCTCAGAATGGAGCATCACTTCCTAAGGCCCCTGGTCATCCCGCTTCACCTCTGTGCAGACCCGCTTTTTCCTTTTTCACTGTTTCTGGTTCTGCTCTGCCGACCCTCAACTCACACAGACTTTGAAGCCAAGCAGTTTGGAGATGTTTGCTACATATTTGACTGAAAGCAGATTTCTCTCCATAGCGTTCTGCCTTTAAACACACCTCTAAAGTATAAAGCTGTTTATGAAATAATTCTCCTTCATTGATTGACGTTGATGAATTTTACATTTCTCATTTGTCATGTGCAAACATGCCTGTGTGTGTGTCTGTGTCTGTGTGTCTGTGTGTGTATAAAACTGTTGAGTCCAGACCAATAAAGGCTATCCTGAAAACTGTAGTAAAGGATTTACAGATTTATTACCATGTATGTTTTTTATCCAAACAGTAGCTCATTTGTGAGAATTATGTTACACATAATACTTAGGCATTTGAGCCAAAAAAGTTCAAGGTAATAGTATAGGGCATTCCACTAGGAAAATATGCTATGCTAAAATCATTGCCATATAATAAAATTCACAGTGCCCTTAAGCAGTGAGAGGATTGAGAATCCTTTATAAAACACTTTGCCTCCTGGCAAGGCAACATTCCACTCTTCCTTTTTCCTGTTCCCTCTGTCTTTCTCAAAGCCACATTCTCCATACTTCTCATTTTCCATGGTCACCATTATAAAAGAGCAATTATCAACTTTTCCTGATTTTTTAAATAATATAACGGCAGTCTTCTCAATCATAATTAACATATATTTTCACTGATACTTTTTTAAATAGAGTTAACCTATGTAAAACTCAAAAATGACAAATTGATGGATTAACTCAAGTAAGACTGACATAATTGCATTTTAGATTCCTGATAAAAATCACACACAAACAGGAGTTGTGATCTTACCCTAGTGTGTATGCTCAGATATGTATTTACCTTGTTCTCTGGCTAATGAAGAAAAATTAATACTGCCAATACTGTGATTGAAGCCTGAGATAAGCTTGTATATGCTGTATTATGTAACCAGCCCAAATCATCTTCTATTTCTTTGCATTAAATCAGCACCGATGCTTTGGCTTTGTGGATGTCAGTCAGCCTCACTCAGGCGCTACAGCCTGCTCCGTGCAGTGCAGCCTTCCTTGATGGCCCATTTGGAGGTGGAGGTTAGTCCCTCCAGAAAAGTTCTTCCTGACAGTAATATGATAATAATAGCTCACAGAAGAGCCTTCTATGCAGTAGAACAAATTAGAGAACTGAGCAAGAGAAGAGCAGCTCAAGTGGTGCAAAAAGAAGGCAAATTTATAATAGACAGTTGCAAGTGATACAATTGTGAACAGACTGAGCATGTGATACAATTATGAACAAACTGAAATCATTTGTCGATTATCACTTTGGGGCAACTAGCAAGCTGTGGGGCAGGGGAAACCTAGTCTGTCATCTGCCAAGCAGACTGTCTCCGTGAATTAAGAGTATGTTTAGTTCAGAGGGGTTTAAATAGCTTCCCAGATTTTGTCTCTAATGGTCACATGTTTCATTGTTTTTCAGCCTTGTCTACAGGACTTGATCTGCTTAGTATTTTTAGTCAATATCGTCTGTCCTCTAAATGACATGTGATCTGCCAGCAGTGTGTCCGTGTGCTGGGATGCTAATGAACACTCAGAGCTCAGGGAGACAACAGCTGCCCAGCAGCCTACAAGTTTCAACAGCCCTACTCAGCAGGACAACAGTTAATTTACATCAGTGGGAGCAGCACTCACCTCTAAACCTCCAGTGAAAATGATGCTTGTACAGAGAAAATGTGTTGAAATTGCAGAAACTGTGCATAATTAAAATTAAGCTTTGCATGTCCCCAAAATAATGAGTGTAAGTATTAGATGATGAAGTGGTGTTAATTTCTATACTTCTCATTCCATATTTTTTAACCCCTTCTACAAACATTTTGTGTCCTGGTGGCCCAGTGGTTAAGACATCAGATGCTAACCAAAAGATTGGCAGTTCGAATCCACCAGCTGCTTCTTGGAAGCCCTGTGGGGTAGTTTTACTCTGTCTTATAGGGTGGCTATGAGTTGGAATCACCCCGGTGGCCACAGGTTTACAAACGTGTGGTTTGGTTTTGTGGATTAAAAACAGCACCACAGGCTATGCTAGAAGAGTACTTGACCTAATATAATAAAAGAGAAGTTAACTTTCACTTGAGAAAGACATCTTGGCTAAGGTTGGCGGATCTGTAAACTGATGTTTTTATCCTTTCAGAACTTTTCATGACAGGGGACTGAGATACACACATTAACATGAATGTTTCATGAACAACCTTGAATACCTTGCAGTTCCATGTAGAATTTTGCAAATGGTAACCTGAGCTAAGTACTGACTGAAAACTTACAGGGGCTCTTTTTTCCCATTCCACTTTTTTAGGAGAGCTGATAACCAGTGTGAATGGTGTCTGTAGACTAATGGTTCCTAAACCTAATTACAGATACCAGTTACCTAGAGAGCCCATATAAAACCCAGATTTCTGAAACTATTGAGTATTTCCAACAAAGCTCAGTTTGCATCAAAGTAGCTTCCTAACACACCTGCCATGCTAGAATGCCATGAACAGAGAGGCAGCCCCTGTGTAGACTCAGGGTCGGAGTTAACCCAGTTCCCTTCAGGCCTTCTGCCACTAAATGTGGTTTTTATGGAGGGAGGACCCTTGGGTTCCCAGTCAGGAAATTCTCTTTAAGTTCTCTGGAATTATAACTAAAAAAATTTCTCTGTACCCTGTCCACTGAATTTCCGTGACAAAGAAGTTTCCTTTCCTGGCAACATGCCCAAGACTCCAAGACAGGCTCTTTTGAACTTCCTCAGCCTCTGTTTTCACAAATCTGTGTTCAGCTCATAACATCCCTGCTTTCCAGGGATGTTACATATGTAACATATGTTATGTGTTACATACGTAACCTATTTTATGATGTAGACTATTCCTAGGGCCCCACTTTTCCTCACATCTCCCCTCCCCCACCTTATAAACCATCAGCCAAAGCCAAGCCAAGTGCCATCGAGTCGGATCCATCAGCAGAGTTGATATTCTAGTGTCATTATGATTTCCATCCCTAGTGGCACAATGGTTAAGCATTCAGCTGCAAGCCAAAAAGGTCAGCAGTTCAAATGCCAACCACTTCTTAGAAACCTCATGGGGCAGTTCTACTCTGTCATATAGGGTTGCTATGTTCACATATGATTTTTGTGAGGAATTAAGTTTTTTTTTTTTTTTGCCGCAGACCCAGATTTTAAGCTAAGTGTTTGTCTCTAATGTCTTCTTTCCAAGAATCTCATTTGTCACATAAAGAAATAACCAGAGCCCCTTTTGAATCATATGTAGATTCGTGATGGGAAGACAACAAGGGACAATTTCTAAGGGCTGTGTTTTACTTTGAAACATGGTTGCCATGAGTCAAAAATGACTTCATGGCAACTGGCTTATTTGTTTGTTTGTTTGTTGTTGTTGTTGTTTGTTTATTTTTCCTTTTGTTAAGAACCTCAGGATTGACCTAGATCTTTTTATCTCTTTATTAAGTGCATTGAGTTGGGGAATTGAACTCAGGGATTCTCATAGCTGAGAACTACCCCAGCAGCTGGGGATATTCTGAAGTATATTGATTTTCATGCATTCACGTTTTCTATGATCTTAAGGCACAGAAGAAACATTAGCTTTCATAAATTCTGTCAACACTTATTTTTTTCTGCTTGTCTTAAAACAGGTAATTGAATCCAGTGGATCTTAGTTGTTTGTTGTTCTGTGTGCTTTACACTGAAATGCTCAAAATAGACAAAGACATCATTGATTTACTGTAATGTTTTACTAAGGTTTGTGGTCTTTTCTCAGTGGTTACTTTAATTGTCATAGTCAATTTTGAGAAAATTCCAGGAATTTTAGTGTGTCTTAATTTCTTTACTACCCAGCACTCCAAAGAATCTATCCCCTGTGTAAAGTGATGAGTGTGAGGGAAGTCTGGACACGCTCATCCCAGGTGGGAATAACTAAACCCAGGACTTTCCTAGATAAGTAACAGGTGTGAAATGTTGTCAGAAAAAGCTCTTCCCTTTGACAGCTGCATTGAGCCATAAAACTTTTTCATAATTTATGCACATCTGTAGGAGCCCAGATATAGATGGTTAATCCAGGATTCACGATACACTAGCACTGATTCACAGTGAAATGCATAAGGTTCATTTTTTTTATTGTGTCTCTTATCTTTGGCCTTTAGGTAACAAGTGAAAATATGCAGATTGCCCCATATGTCAAAATTCATTTCGTGGACTATTATCCGTGAACTGAACATCTTCTGTTTTCTTTTAGATAAAATCAGAACGCATCATTGTCATATATTTTGGTTTATATTTTAGAATATTACAAGAAGGCCAAGACTGGGGTTAAGAAAGCCTTAAAACATCATTATTGCAGTTACCTGCCCAATTTGCATACACGCGTGTAAGCTGGATTTGTCGTCCTCAGCAAAAGCAGTGCAGCTTGCCGTTTGTTACGCTGGTTGCACTGCCTGTTTGGCATTAAGAGGTTGTGGAAACCTAACACTGAAAGCTCTGTAAAGGAAATCTTACAGGAAGGGGAAGAAATAGAGAAAAAGAGACATCTGAGACTGGGCCAGGGATTTGAACCAGCGAGTTTGGGTCGAACCCCCTGCTGAGAATTTGCATTTCTAACAAGTTGCCAGGTGACCATCGTCCTGCTGGTTAGCGCCCAGTTCTGAGAACTGTTGGTAGAGCAATGGTTTTCAGAATTTATTATATATGAGAGCCACTGACGACACTTGGCTGGCTGGGAATCTTGGACAATGTTAGATTCTGATTCAGTGTGTCTGGGATGGAAATACAAGTTTTCAACAGAGGGTCTCAAACCAGTTCAAAGCCCTGGACTAGGAACTTCTTCCTTGTCTGTCCTAAACGTGCATTGTAGTGTAAAACGTAGATCCTTGTCACTGGAAGTAGGGAGAGCAGAGAGGCAGATGTTGACCAAATCATACCTGGGTAGGTAGGCCCTTTAGGAGATACTAGAAATATTAAACTACTGAAAACTTACAAGTGTCCACTCACTATCAGGCTGTCCTGTAATTTCAATGTCAACTCTTCATCACAAACAGGAATGTGCTCAGTGAGGGTCATGGCTGCCATGCTTGTTGGCAGGTTTGTGGGGGTCGCATGGTGGAGGCCCCACCACCAACTCTACCCGTAATCCAGTGCCACTGAGTTGACCACCAACTCTGCTTTCTCCTAAAACTGTTGATGGTGACAGTGAATATTTTCCCTACAATGCATAAAAAATTAGCAAGGCAGGTAGCATGCTTTCCTTTTTCCTTAATAATTCCACTACATATTGCGTTTGCTTTCTATAACCATCACATCATAATGCCTAGATGTTCCCATTGCAGTCTTTCAAGGAAACAGTTATTAATGTTATCATCGTGTTTATTGTCCCTATGAACTGCCATAATTAGGCATAAGAAAGTGAGTGACAGCATTTTCTATAGTAGGTTTTAATTTTCCTGACTATTAAAAAAAAAATGCCATACTTTGTGAAAGATATTCTTAGGAGTCATTTTAAAGTTCTTGGGAAGCCAAAAAGATGATCACAAGTGTTACCTATAAGGAGATTTGCCTTCTTCCTTTATCTCTTGACGGTGGATCAATTTAAGGGATTTGACTTTTTTGGGAAAAACTTTTGACTCTTCAAATCCTAAGCATGATACATGACAAACAAATTTTAAATGATACTATCAGTCTTCAGTAATTTTCTTCCCCCTCCTAAAAGCAATTTTTCAAAATGTAAGAAGAAGAAACGTTTTACAGAATCTTGTTAGAATCTACTGAAAGAGAAGCTAAAAACCTCAGAAATGGCTAATGATGGAAACGAAGTTCTGTCTGCTATATAAACCACGATACGTAGTCAACAGTCTGAAACTGGAAGCAGGACTTGCCTTAAGTAAAAATTTTGCTTTTCAGCAGGAAGTAGATTGTGTTTACGAGTCAGCATGGCATAACATGGTCTTACTAATCGCTTATTATTGGAACTCATCTACAAGACCTTTTTGTTGGGGGACATGTTGGTACAATTGCCTAGAAATGCTCTCAGACAGATTATTAATTCTCTTCCCTTTTTCATTTGTTGCAACTGAACTGAAGGACCTTAGTAAGAAAAAAAAATAATGTATTATAGCCCGGTAAGCTGAGCTGTAATCAATTCTGTCTGACAAGTTTATTAATGGCTGCATTATTTCAGTGCCCCGAATCGATGACACTTGGCTTGGCTTGGCTTTACCTTCAGGATGTCATGTGAGATGCGTTCAGTAGAATGGGTTGTGTACAGACCATAAACTGAGCCGGTCTGGTGGGCTGTCCTTTGTTCAGTATAATCTGCCTTTAAGTGAAAAGGTGGTGGCTGGGCTGCAGAATCCCTCAGTGAGTGACACCATTTTTTGAATGAGAGCTTAGTACACACTGGTACTCATAATGACTAATCAGCAACAGAGTAACTGTTATACAACAGATCTTCACAAAGAGGCCAGCTCTGTTGTGTTTGAACAATTAAATGATTTTTGTGTCAGTAGGTATTAAGATGATATAATAAATAGCTTCAAAAAATCCAGGGTCTTATTAGCATGTGCATATCTGGAGTTTATCTGGAGTTGGGCAAGGGGTTGGGGCTGCCTCTGTTTTTTGCCTTTCAGCTGCACAACCTTCTGTTCTAGAAGCGAGAAAGGCCATTGTCACTGAGCCCCACTAAGTGAGACTGACAATAATAGCTTCATTTGAATCTAAAATCATCCCTTATTAAAAAACTTCTAGAATTAGTCTGCCCACTTTCTGGTGGCACAGCTAAAAGAAAAGCCAAAAATTTATCTTGCTCTTTATAAGTAGCTCTGGTTTAAGAGTACAGGCTTTGATGTCAGATTAGGCTAGGTTTTGAATCCAGGCTTCCCCTGCTAACTAGCTGTTGACTTTAAGTAATTTACCATACTTTTCTCACTTGTCAAATGGGGAGAATAGGATCCATCTCATCACAGAGTCATCACTATTTTAGACATATATACAAGATTTAGCACTGTGCCTAGCATGCTAGTATTTCCTAAGTCAGTGCTACAACGTGATAATAGTGAGATGTTCATTTGCTTCTATGTATCACCAAAAAACTAATAAGGATACCTATTATATTTCTAAAATGACTCAAGATTCTATGCATATCTGACTCACACCATTGGTTTTAATTCACTGAGCATTCGTTGAAAGGAGGCCGCTTTCTCTACTAGCTAATCAACAGAGAATACAGCGGGGCTATGTTCCCTTTCTGTAAATGACAGTAAGTATATTCATGGCCTCCATGTCCCACTCTCTGCGTGATAAGTTGGGTCACCAGCAGTCTTCTGATGTCACAGGGAATAATGAGAATCACCGTCAGCACAGCGCTGGTTCATTTGAGGTGGAGGTCAGACTTACCTCCATTCTCTGAACTTTTCTCTAACTCTGACACTAGCCATTCTCCACCTGGCAATTTCTACTTTCTGCTGGGTCTTATAATTTCTTGCAGTGGCCACACAGAACTCACAGACCATACTCACTATTATGTGGTTTATTTGGAAAGTAACATGTTACAGCTTGGAATCAGGATCAACTTGGAAATAATAAGAACAACTTAGGATATAGTTCGTCAATCAGGACAGCCTGCAACCGAGACAGCTGTCTTGGCCATGCCAGCCTGCAGACCAACTCAGGCCTCTGCCACTGGATGCTGCTCAGGCCTGACCTCTGCGACTAGCCCCTACTCAGGCCTGGGCTCTGTTGGTGGGCCCCACTCAGGGAAGTGTTACAGTTTTTTTGGCTGTACCATCCAGTGCTGGGAGGTTGCCAACTCTGCTATCACATTTCCTCCTTGAAGGCACCTACCTCTCTTGCTCTGGGGGTCAGCAAGCCCACTGCAGCTGCCTTACTCGGGGAGCAGGGAATCCCACCACAGCTGTCTCACGCTGGTCTCCTGGTCCTTGCACCATCCCATGCCATCTTTATTCATGTCATGTCATCTCTGGTGTTACAGCTCTCTCTGTCTTCCGGGCCTAGGAGGTTCTAAGCCAGGGATTCTGGGTCCAGATGATGTGCTCTGCACCAGGTTCTTCTTGATGGTTGTGAGGTTCCCCTTCAGCCTCTTTGATTGGTTCTTTTTTAAACCTAGTCCTCACACCAAGACTAAACTGACCAATCTTCTCAGTAGGCCACAGTCACCTTATTTGCATAATAAACTATCCAGTTCCTACAAGAGTTTTGCATATTGTATTTGCACAGCAAAGTGTCTAATCCTTTTGAAAACCATGGCCTAGCATACCGTCTTGTCAAGAATTACAAACTCAGGGCCAGCAAGGCCATATATAAAGGAAACCCCAGTGGACTGCAGTGCTCAACAAATAGCATCTCCTCCGTGATTATCTTTGATAGACTACGCTAGAGCACACCCAGCTTTTCTTTTGAAAAGTCTTGGTTCTTTCTCTTTTCTTTCTTCACCATCCTACTTCTGCCCTTAGCCTCGAGATTGTGTTTGTCTCTGGCCTATCATATAGTTTGCTGTCTCACATGCTCTGAAGCTAATGTTACACATCTCCTGTCACTTTGTGTTTTTATTTTTGTGTCTTGAAAATTATCCTCTGTGGCCCACCAACCAGCTGCTGTTGCACTGTTAACATGCCCTAGTGGTTGGGATTTGAAGCAGGGTAATGGGTGTTGAATCAGACAGCTCTGCATATAAGAACTATATAACATACTGCTTCAGGGTTGATACTTAAACAATAGACAGGAGCAGAGTCCACTCCCATTGTCCTGGCTTCTGTACTAGCTCGTGTTTTACGAAAGTGAACTTCTCACGTCATCTTTTTACACCCAGCACTGTGAAGTAACAGATACTCTTCTCAAGGGACCTCAAATACAGGTCAACACAGGAGATTCATATAAACCCAGTATTAGTCTCTGACAGCTCAGGAAGGCAGTCATGTTTGTTATGGTCTGTATGGATCCAGCCATCATAATTATTTTCACTGAGACACTTAAGTATTTGGGGTGGGTTTGGCAGAGGGTGAATGGAAGATGCTTAGAAAGCTCCCTGAAGGAGCTAAAAACACCAAGACATCTGTTGCTCAAAAAATATGTTTCTTCTCTACATTAATATCAGTATCTGTATGCATACTGATGCTGACTGGAAAATTTGAGCCTCTGGGTTGTCACATGTAATATATACATAGGAAGAGGTTCATATCATTCCTGTTAATAGGATTTCTGCCTGAAAGAGAAAACGAGCAGTAATTTTAGAGGGGGAAGTGGCAGACTTGTGACTTCTGGCAGGTCCTGGGATAAAGAGAACACCACATGGAAGCACTTGTTCTAACGTGGGGACCCAGGGGAAATTTCTCAGACCCGTCCTGAACTGAGTCTTAAGGTAAGAGTTAGCCAGGCAAATTCAAGCAAGTAAGAGTTGATGCCACATAGAGGAAGCAACAGGAATAGGCAGAGTCATGAAACAGCAGGATATGATGGGAAACCAGAGGCAGTTCTAGAGCCAAAGTGAGATGTGAGGGGTGAAGAGAGCTGGAGAGATGATCAGGGGGCTAGCATACAAAGAACCCTTAATTTTATGTTTTGCAGGTGATGGGCAACTCTGAAGAAGGGCTTTCAAAGTAAGAGAATGGCATAGTCAGATCTGTGGGGGGAAAGCAGACACCACTGGATGCAGGGATGAGAAGAGGTGAGAAAATGAGTTAGCTGTTGTAGTGTACAGGCTGGAAAAGACGGGGTGGGCAGCTGTTGTAGAGATAAGAAGGAGGGCATACAGAATTAAGAGAGAAATTTTTGAAATATCAAGATCTGTTAAGTAACCAAATGAGAGTAACCAAGTGGGTGAGGGTACACTAAGAATGAAGTATGGAGCCCTGTGGTTCAGCAGTGCTTAAGAGATTGCTGCTAACTAAAAGGTTGTCTGTTCAAACCCACTAGCCACTCCATAGGAAGAAGATGTGGCAGTCTATTCCCACAAAGCTTTGGAAACCCTATGGGGCAATGAGTTGGAACTGAGTTGACAGCAATGGATTTGTTGTTGTTTTAAAAGACAAAAATCATTTTTAAATTGGTATCTGCAATGACTAGGATTCTGGCTTATTGAGTGTGTAAAAATCCAAACCAAACTAGGTGGTACCATAAAACCAAAACCAAACCCACTGCTCTCAAGTTCATTCTGACTTGTAGTGGCACTTCAGGACACAGTAGAACTGCCCCATAGGGTTTCCTGGGAGTGCTTGGTGGATTCGAACTGCCAGCCTTTTGGTTAGCAGCCATAGCACTCAACCACTATACCACCAAAGGTGAAGACTTGGAATAGAAGAGAAAGAAAGATATTGGTTTGGAGACAGATGGAGTACATAACTTAGAAACTCACGCTTTCTGAAGTGACTTCAGTTTAGCCGATTAGTGTGATTCACTTGAGATCATATAAACCAAAAAGAAAATAATGACAAGTATTTGATGAGAGCCCTTTAAATACTAAAACTGGAAAATTTGAACTTCCAATTAGTTGACTCAGTTTTATTGATCCAAAAAAAAGATCACTCCGTGGACTGATAATTGTAATTAAAAAAAAAAAAAAAAGTTGCTGTCAGGTCCATTCTGACTCATGGTGACCTTATAGGGCAGAGTAGAGTTGACCCATAGTGTTGCATGGCTGTAAATCTTAATGGTAAGTGATTGCCACATCTTTCTCCCATAGAGCAGCTGGTGGGTTTGAACTGCTGACCTTTTGGTTGGCAGCTGAGCACTTAAATCAGTGTGTCATCAGAGCTCCTGATAACAAACCAACCAAACCTTTTGCCATTGAGTCGCTTCTCATAGTGACCTTATAGGACAGAATGGAATGGCCCCATAGGGTTTCTAAGGAGCAGCTGATGAATTCAAATTGCCAACCTTTTGGTTAGCGGTCGAACTCTTAATGCACCACCAGGGCTAAAAGATACAAATAAAAGTGCCTAATATGTGTAAGATCGCATGTCAGACTCTGGGAAGAATGGAAATGGGAACAAGACAGTTCTGCAGTTCACTACCTAATAAATATTTATTGAAAACTCATTGTGTACCAGGCAGTGTATCTGATTACCTAATGTACCAGGCAAATGAATCTGAGCACTTTCCCTGTATCACTAAACTGAAGGCCTATAGCCCTTCAGTAAGTCAAAGCAAACAAATATTGAAATGATTAACATTTCAAGCAAAAAGGATACAGAAAATATTAAAAGTAGCTTGGATTGAAACACAATTGTTTATCTGTAGCTGTGTGACTCAAGACCAACAGAACCATTTTAATTCCAAATCCTGGCCCTGGCACAATTAAAGTAAAGCTTGCAAAGCGATCTCCGCTACAAAATCACTTTGTTTAAATTCCCATAGCTACAGAAAAGATTTGGGATGTTACATAAAAGAAAGAAGAAAAAAAAAAAACCTGTTATGGAAAGCTTCACTGACCTTTTCGCTTTTTGGCAAGAGGCTTCTGGCTGCTTGAAAACCTTCGCTGACACCTCCCTTGGTTAGTTATAACACATGGGAACAGTGTTAAAAGCTGTCATGTCTGTGTTAGCCTAGAATTTCCCTTGTGGAAAATCATCCATCTTGGTAGTGGAAAGCTTAAGAAAATACACAGGTGAGCAGAGTAGCTTTGAGAGTTCTGCTTATGAAGTAAAACTGCAAACATTCTGTAATTTCTAATTTTAATGTGGAGCAGTTTCTATTTGGCTGTAAAGCACTAAAGGCTGCATTTGCAGGCATCTGTTAAAGCTACTAAGTTTCCAATGCCCTCTTGATCTCTGAAGAAGTTAGTTCGCAGTTCTTCTGCGTAGATTATTTTGTCATGTGAAAAATCCTGTGCCTGCTTCTTTCCTAATGATAGACCCTGAGCTCTAGCACTGTAAAATGTAAATACTGTATTTTAAAGCCCATTGTCACCAGGAAGACAGAGTCTGAGCTTTGTGATGTATGTACATCCTTGAGGCTACTCTGCAGTTGCAAGTGAGAACTCACATCAGGGCCAAGCTGTTGGTTGTCTTTCAAGTAAACCACGGGAAGGATGCCTCATTTAGGAATGTCGATATCCATCTGCCACGTTTCCACCTTCCCTTCAGAAATGTACACATACACACACATGCATACACACTCCAAGTGTGCACACTTGGAGCCCTCCACACATCCAAATCCTGTTTGTTTGCCCGCAGACACAGTGTCTTGCTGTTTCTGTTCTCGGTGGGTTTCCCAGCATTGTCTTCTCCTCCATCCCTCCAATTATTAGTCACAGAAATGATTAGGTCACTCTTCTCTGCTTAAGTTTCTGTGGCTTTCCAAGCCGCTAGAATAGCTTGGCAAGTCATTATCATGGCACAGCCTGGTCCTGGCTACCTCTTGGCACTGTTTCCAGCCGGTCTTTTCCACAAATCTCATGGAAAAGACTGCCATGAGTTTGCTAAGAGCACCTTGTTCTTCTGGCCCTCACTCGTTGATTGGCTGAGCTTGGACTCTGCTCTCCGGCCCTACTGCGGTCCATTCTGTTCATACCCGATTCGTTACCCTGATCGACTGCACCATCCTTGTATTTCCTGAATCCTCAACTGCCAGCCAGAATTGGTTTCTCAGCATTTCCTTTTGTTCCTATATTAGAATTTTAACCACAACTCAACTGTAGTCTAATTATAATGTATTATGGTTTGTTATGTAGTTAGGAATACTAGACAAGTCATTGATTTTCCCTACTCATCTTCTATGGTTTTCTGTGCCTTCTTTTTAGAATAAATTGAGATATAAATAGAATATGAATCATAGAATATGAAGTCATTCAGTTAGGAAGAGAATCTAGGTGTGTTACCACAAACCTAAGCAGAGTTCTTGCCCCTGCCGCAAACACCCAGTCTTTGAGACGGGTGAGATGACAGGCAAGGAGACAGAGGGGATCTTTCCTTCAAAATCTGCCTCCCAGAAAGGGACTAGTGGAGGTTTTATAGAAAGAAGGGAATAAGTTTTGATGAGTCCTAGGAATTTGCATAAGTTTAATTCTTCTTTGGGTGGCCACAATGGTCTCTTCCAGATGTGGTGATTTCTTAATTTTGGGCCCAGAGGGTGGTCTGGTCATCATGTAAATTGCCAGTCAGGTAGCAGATTACTTTGTTTCTCTTTTTATTTTTCTTTGTTTTTAGATTATTATCACTTTTTTTCCCCACAGTCCTAAAGAGAATGTAGATTAGCCCTTCAGAGAATCTAAAGGAGTCCTTGGACTCACACTTGGGAACAGAAATAAGAAACAAAGTGGTGTAGGTTATGCTCCAGATGCGGTCGATTATTTTACTCTGCATGTTCCGGGTCTAATAGTGCTGCCCTTCAACAGATACCTCTTGACTCATTTGAAGAGTCTATCAGTGAATCAATGGGTAGACAAATGAGGCCTTTATCAAAGTAGCTCTGCTGCAGTGAATCTGGCTCCATGGAAATTTGGGACTGGTGGCATCCCCTTCCCAAAGTATTACAAATAAATGCATCAGGGGTTCCACTCTTAAACTTTGTACCTGGGAGGGAAATAGTAGGGAGAGGAAGTACCTATTAAAACTCCCCACATTAACTAATATGTACATTGGAAACTTCAGTTTCTGCATCAGTATTGTAGATTTTTTAAGTGATTCTTTAAACTGTTTATTTTTCTGCTTACATATGATCATTTCTCTGTTTTATATGATCATTGTAAAAAGGAAATGTTTATAAATACTGTGAAAATAATGTATTTTTATTTGTAAATACAAAATTAAAAGATGAGAGTTTCACGAAAGCTGTCCTCTTCCAGAAGCCACAGTCATGGTTTGGCCTTTATAGTAGGAAACTCTGTGGGATGGTTCTACTTTGTCATATAGGATCACTATGATTCAGAACCAGCTTGGTGGCATAGAATAGCAACTCCAAAGTCCTGTAAATAACTTTGCTATACATGTGCTAACCAGCATATTATTCATTACAACAATGTGATCATACTGTGTATTAAGTTTTGCAGCTTAATGTATCTTGGATGTCTTTCTGTGATATAAATCCATGTTTATCATAAGATTTGTTCCTCAATATTTTATTCAGTAGTGAAGTCTTAGAATATTTGAATGAAGCCACAGATCAACAGGAGATGAGAAGGTTGCAGAGGCTAAGGTCAAGGTGCTTGAATGCTAGTTTAGTTATCTTCCCATGCAAAGTAACAAAACACTGCAGGACAGGTCATTTCAGAACAGTTGGGACTGGGATGGGTAGAGATAGCTGCCAGTTTTTTCTCGCAGTTAGAATCCAAAATGAGGGCCAGATAAAGGACCTGATCCTGCGTACTTCCTCCCACACCCCTTGAGCTGTAGATTCAAGACAGTAGAGCTGCGAACACCTTTGAAGCTGGTGTCAGTGTCATAACTAGCTATTGAGTTTTAAGAGATGGAGAAAGTATTAATGTGGGCAGAGCTGCTGGGAGCAGCTAGTTTGAGGTGGAGGAGTCTGAGGGCTGCCTCGGAAGACCGAGGAGGGTA
This sequence comes from Heterohyrax brucei, assembly GCA_028571685.1. NCBI lineage: Eukaryota > Metazoa > Chordata > Mammalia > Hyracoidea > Procaviidae > Heterohyrax > Heterohyrax brucei. Next base: position 102,008,426 of record CM053142.1, on the reverse strand, counting down.
GTTGTGGAAGGCATTTGGAAAGAAGCCAACCCAGAGTTTCAACAGAGGGTTCTCCCTTTCATCTCTTTCTACACTAAGATTCCTATTTTAATTGGAAATTGATTGTGCTCCTTCCTCTTCAAAAGTTCCAACCATTGACTCACCCAGACTCTCTGGCATTTAGACATTAAAACACTGATACCTTAGAGAAGTGAGTTAGCCCTATGGCACAGACTTAGTAATTGACAGAAAAGAAACAGGATCCCTTCTGGTGTAAAAGTTGAGTGCCCTGACAGCGAACCGAAAGGTCAGTGCTTTGGGCCCACCAGTTGTTCCTCAGGAGAAAAGACCTGGTGATCTGTTCTGTGAAGATCATAGTCTAGGAAACTCTATGGGATGGTTCTACTTTATCATGTAGAGTCACTATGATTCAGAATTGACTTGCTGGCACAGGACAACAACACCAAATTTAATGCGTAAAGTACTCAGAGGGAAGAGTTCAGTTTGCACTTGACTAGCACCCAAAAGGTCAGTGGTTCAGTCCCACTCAGCAGCATCACAGAAGAAACGCTTGGCAATCAGCTTCTAGGAAGGTTATAGCCAAGCAACCCCATGGTACAGTTCTGCTTGAGAACACATGGGGGTCACCATGAGTTGGAATGACTCCGCAGCAATGGCTTTAGGTTTTTTGGGGTGGCACAAACAGCTAAGCACGTGAATACTAGCCAAAAAGTTCGGCAGTACCTTGGCAGAAAGCCCTGGGGGTGTGATTCTGAGAGGTCACAGCCTTCCGAGCCTTATGGGGTGGTTCTACTCTGCTACACAGATGTTAAAAGATAATTACAGACAAAAAGAAATGAAAACTTGGGATTTATTTTGAGTAAGTAATTTGTCTGCATTCAGGGAAATCATTTTGCTTCCAAAGAAGTGGCCCAGGTAGCTTATAGTGGTTACAAAAACAAACTTTTCCATTAGCTCCAAACAATAATACAATATTTGATGGTGTCATGGTTTCCTAAAAGATTTGCACAGTGGGGTAGTGTCCATCTCCCTGCAAAAAGAGAAAACACTTCCTGGGGTTGAGGATTTTACAAAAACTTTAGTATTTTTTTTTCTTAATTAAGTTTCCATAGTGACAAAGCACTCAATACTTATTGCGTTAGCATTAAAATAACTCCTGAAATTTTGGCCTTTTACAGATTAATAGCCGTGGGACCTCTTGAAATTAAAATTAAGAAAGCAAACACTTTTTCATTAAATCTTGGGTGTAATGGGTTTGTTATTGACTAACGACCTTTTCTGATCTGAAAAAAAAGGCAAGTTGACCATGTTGCTGAATAGGTAGTATTTCCTAGTTGGGAAAAATCAACAGTTTTACAGTTTGGATCAGGCTCTTACCCTCAATTTTGGGCTTGTGGATAAGAGAAACTCCTTCAAATCAAAGTAAGATGTCTGTTACTTTATTTTTACACGTGGGCTGGCCATTAGTTGAAACAGACTTCATGGCAACTAGAACCAGCAACAAGGAGGTAGGACTTAGGGGGAGGGACAAATGGCTGGGAGGATTGGAGTAGTAAATCTCAGAAGGAACTGGGTGTCAAAAACGTTAAAGAACCACTACTCTGTAATCACATTGCTTTAAATATAATCAAAGGGGAAAGAAAATAATTGGAGACCTAGAGAAACTGTAACCTATTATAAAACTACATAACGCCTGTTAACTTTGGAAGAGCTTGATATTTGCCATGGGGCCCTTCCCTGGGGTGGAGGGTGGGGGGAAGGGTGCTACAGACTCAGCTAATGGTAACAAAAATTTGCAAATGATCAGTTATCCACCAGTGACCTTCCATAGACAAATAATGCCAGGCTTCGCCTTGTCTTCATGAAACAAGAAATGGCTCAGAAGGGAGGCTAGCCTTTACTACCAGTGCTTCCTTGTGTTTGATTAATAACATTCACTTAACCTACTGGTAAAAACTCTGGCAAAAGGAGAAACTGATAGCAGTTATCTTGCTATAACTTGGGGGTTTTCTTACCCATGAAGCCAAATACTCATTTAAAGAAAGCCCTGAAAAAAAAAAAAAAATCAATCTGCCATCCACTTGTCTTTCTCCCAGAGTTCCAAGGCCTTTTCTGTTAGAAGTCAGGCTTGCTAAGTTTGAATCTCAAAAGATAGGGCTGAGTAAAGGAGCAGAGACTGTCTTTTGGACTTGATATCGCTGGCTCTCAGTAAAACGGGGAGGGCAGGATTCAGTCATGTGAAGATTAGCCAGTGGTTCACCGTCTCTACTTCTCCCTCTTCTTCTGTGTATAAGGCTTATTTGTACCTAATTTCTTCCAACCATTTGTTTTTTTCTGAAATCAAAATGGTCTGCCTGTATACTTATAATGTCTCAGAATAAACCGTATATTCCAATTTCCATGACTTTTGATTATCTTTAACGCTATTAATGCACTTAAGAACATCCGGTAACCTCTTTTTCTTTTGCTGTTATTTACTGATAAAAATATACCTCCAGAGCTAAGCATAAGAATCCCTGGGAAATGCAAGTAAAACCGTAATGGGAGAATTCATATGTTAATGAGTCATTTCAAGTGAGAACTTGGTTAAATACCCCATTTGCTGACATCATTGTTATGGACAAAGTGGAGGTAAATTCTTTAAGATGTGGCTTTGCATATTCTCCTACGGTGGTGTGGTCAGCGCTGCACCTGGGAAGAAAGGCGGAAGTTTACATATGCCTCTTGGGGTTCTTGCATCTCAGCGGCTGGACCCTCTGAGGCTCCCTGTGCTCGAGCTGGGGACAGAGGTACGTGCCGGAGCCGCAAGGCTAGCCAAGCGACGGGTAACTTTTCTAGGAATGACGTGCTCGCGCTCGCAGGACCTCTTGGAGACCTGCCAGTGGCACGGTCACCAGTGACAGTTCCTGGAAAGCAGGCGACGGCAAGATGAGGCTGGGCAAGCTCCTGCGGACAGGAGCGGGAGGCTGGTCTGGGTTAGGCTCGCAAACCTGGCAGGAGGTCGGCTGCGCTCAGTGCAGGTTGAGACGGCCGGGAAGTAAAATGGTTAGTTTTTAAATGTCAGCTCTGTGTTACTTTTGAAGATCGCCGCCCGGGGCAGGCTCGCGGCGCTGAGCGGAAACCAGATTTTTCTTTCCTTGTAGATGATCCAGGGCAGCCGCAGAGCCGGGCTGTGGGCGATGCGGAGGTCTGGACCCGGGGGACTTGAACTGGAGACGCAGCATATGCGTCGCCGGAGGGGACTCAGGGTCTCTGGCGAGCTAAAGGACCTTCTGCCAATCCCTCCCCTCCCCACGGCTGGTTAGGGAGCTGATGCGGGTGAGAGTTGCAAGGGGGGTCGACAAGGACAGGCCTGGGGGTGACTGCGTCACTGCGGGCGGGGCGGCAGCGACCCCTGGCCTCCTCACCAAGTCGGCCGAGCTCCGCGCTCGGTGGGGGGCGCCGCCAACCGCGATTTAGTGGGGGCTGGTGCTCGCTGCCCCCTCCCCTTTTGCCCCCGCCCTGGTGGGGTTTCCGGAAATGGGCGGGCGAGGGTGACCTGGAGGGCACCCAGCCGGGCTTTCCTGCTGGAAGCCACTGGCGCCCCCGCCGGGCGGCAGCTTTGGCTGGCCGCAGAGCGGGCGGCAGGGAGCGCTGCAGAGGGCTTTGCAGAGGGCGCCGAGACACGGAGGCTGCAGGCCACTCTCGTCCCCGCGGCCGCAGGTCGGGAGGCTCCGGCTGGGTCCTGGGCTTGGGAGCTGCCGGGCAGCGGGGACTGCGGGTGGACGCGCGACGGGGCGCGCCCCCCGGGAGGGGGCTTCTCTTCGGAAGTTGGAGGATGGACGTGTGGACCAGCGGAGGCTTCATACCGCTACCAGGGCTCCGGAGTGAGTCCTCTGCCACGGAGGTGACACAGGGCTGAGAGGCAGTGCGACGCTTTTTTCTGGAGGTCGGTAAGGGGTTTGAAGGCGACTGTCCTGTTTCTGGGACAACGGGGATTTTTTTTCGGGGAAGCTGCGAGGCTCACGTCGTGACCAAGGACGCTCCTTGCTGCTGGGTCTTGGAGGGCAGTCTTTGGTTTTGGGGTCGGAGCGGAAGGGAAGAGGCGGTGGAGCCGAAGTGCAGGGGAAGAGTAGTGAGCCGAAGCCAGAGGGTCCAGTGGGCCCGCCGGAGGGGATCGAGTGCTGCTTCTCGCGGCCACACGGCTGGGGCGCCGCCACACGGCTGGGGCGCCCCCGCCCGAGCCTTCGCCGCGCCGCAGAGGGAAGGAATGTTTTGCTGGGCGCAGGGGGCGCTGACGCCTGCTGTAAGGTGTCTTCCAGATACGGAGCAAGTTGGTCCACTGGACCTCTCTGATGGCCATCCCTCGCAGCCCTGTGAATTCTCCTAAACTTTCCCTGGAGAAGTTGACATCCTTTCCCTCTAGATCCCTCCCTCTCCATTTTTAAAAAGCTCGGCTTTTCACATTAATCTGTGTCCGCATAAACCAGGCTGTGTGTGGAATTTGTTTTTACAACTCGAGTCTTGTGACTTCTCAAACACTTTGTTGAAGTGTGTCTCTCTAGAAACTTGTTTCAAATGAATGCTGTAAGTTTCACAAAGAGAGGTGTTGTTCAGGAGCCAACAGGTGACGCGGTGAAACCCGAGTCTGTGTGTACGTTGGAGTCAAGTCTGGCTGCTGTTTCCTTGTGTCGCCATTTAAAATAGAAATTCAGAAAATCAATAGGGAACTGATGGGAACACGATTTTGAGAAAATATCTGCATCCCCAATATGGAAAATAATGATCTTATTAGAAAAGTGCCTTGCGTGGTGAACCTCACGCCGCAGCCTGCTCTTTGGATTTTGTTTTTCTATGCCAGTTTACTTACTGCCAGATAACCTGACCCCAGCAGCGTCGCTCTGGCAAAGAACCATGCTTTGTCATCATGTTTCCTCCTTTTGTTAAGCAGTCTGTCTTACTGTCGTGGAATGTATTTGTGCAAGAAATTTGAATGTTATGAAACCCGGCAGAGTTCCACATTTCCGTTTGGATAAATGGATAGCTTTTTGGCAGTTGGGCGGTACATGACAGCCCATTCAGCTTTGATAAATATGAGAGTTTGGTGGAGGCTTACTTGGAAAATGTAGAAAATATTGAAAGGCACATAGCCTTATGTCACTAATTGCTAGCCTCAGATAGTTTTAGTAAAGGAATATATTTCATAACTAGTATCTTTGAGTAGACAACTTTATTATGCTTTTATTTTAGTTATTTTTATGATTCATTTAAATCAGTGAAATAGGATTGGACTGTCTTGGAAATGGTTTGTCTTTAGCAGAGATCTTTAAGTGTGTGAAAATTTTAAAGAGGTTACAGTTCAGTGTCTCCTATGAAATTAAAATCTGCATTGTAATAGTTTTAATATCTATGGCTTTAAATGGTGTCTTGATTTAACTTTTAAGGACATCGTAAGCAAAGAAATGTGTATGTCTGTAAGAACTGTGTTCTTATTGGAAAGAAAGCAAGCATTATAGGTTTCTGAAATGCCATATTCATCTGTGGTTCACTTTATCTGCACATTTAGCACAGAAGAACGAGGGTAGCTCTTGAATAGGTCTGTGTAATCTGCATCTTCCTTGCACCTGTTAACAAGCTTGTTAACAAAGAAGTTGTTACCCTTTGTGGCCCTCTGAATGGCATGCAGCAGCAGGGGATGCCTAGGGGATGTTAGCCCAACTGACTTTACAAATCAGTATCTCTTCTGGTTTGGGTTGATCAAAGGATTTCTAACTCCCCGTTGGGCATGTTCACACAAGAAGTTGCTTTTTCATGGGGATCTTCCAAGGCCTTGGTAATTTCAGCATAGGAAGTGGATTGGAATTGTATTGGGAAAGGCCTTTGTAATAAGGGATCTGACCTTTGAGGTCATGTTCAATAGCAGGCACTGAAAAAAAATTATTCCATTCTCAATTTGCATGATTCTGATTTGGTTTGGTGACTTGGTCCAAGTAAATGATGATTTAATAGGAACCTTAGCAGAACTGCTGGTTAGGACTTCAGTATGTATCAGATTGAGCTCATTCTCCTCAGCCCCTCAAATCCCCCCATTCTACATTGGTAGATCATGTTACAGCCTCTAAGACCCAAAATTATGTCTTTGACTGCCCCTTTCCTGTTGATTCTGTTTATGTTCAGAGTACCTCTGGGTAGGATCTTTCAGCTAGTGATCTACCACTTAACCATTTGTGCCACCTGTGGGCTGCAAATTCACACATATACCAGCATTAAACAAAGCAAGGAAATGTATAGGACAGTTCTGGAAATAACTGCATTTTTTTTAAGTTATGGATTTGTAAGGATTGTCAGTTAACTTCTTATTGGTATTCCCGGGAACTGCTCAATACAGAACAACTCCTTGCCCTCGAATCAATTCTGACTCATAGGACACCTATAGGACAGAGTAGAACTGCCCCACAGAGTTTCCAAGATGTGCCTGGTAGATTTGAACTGCCAACCTTTTGGTTAGGAATGATAGCTCTTACCATTAATCCCCAGAGTTTCCTCAGTAATGACCTTTAAATGTAAGGATGAATGAATGAGTGGAGTGAGTGAATCTGGAAAGCAAATTTTACATGGAACCCTTCATTATGTCAGTGTTGGATGAATGAGGTCACACTCTAATTTAATTTGGGTAACCTCACAGCCGAGCATACATTAGGTCCTCACCACTGCAGCCCTACTAAGGCAGCTAACTCAGAAGGCCCTGCCACACCACAGTAGACCATCATACATGCTGTGTCTTGCTGCCTCTGGGACTACTGAGAATGACAGCCAATAATTTGGCAAAATAAGACACTGTTTCTCAGGAGGCTAGAATTCTTCTGAACTCAAAAATATGGAAGTCCAGGTGTCAACTGTGATTTTTGTTTCTTATTAGCATGATCCTACTCCAGATGTTGCTGATCATCCTCAGGAAAATCTCTAGCCATAGTGAGGTAACAACACCAACTGGTGCGTTCCAATGATAATGGACAATTTTTTTATTGTCATGTAATTCTTTTGTTCCCTAAAACTTTCCAATCCTTAGAGCATCTTTGGGGGGAAAAAAAAAAACATAGTGATCACTTTTAAAGAACTAGGCATCAGCATGTTTGCTGACTGGTTAAAGGTATAGTATCTCAAGGGCTGAGTTTACTGAATACAGAGAGTACTAGATGCTTTTTCCTATGTATTGTTGGTATTACTTGAGTCAGATGTTCTCTTGACAATTTTATGATGATTGAGAAGTCACATATTTGCTAAACTGTTTGTCTTTTGTGGTTTTGGGGGGGAGTGGAGGGCAAGAAGTAGCTATTTAACTATGTTGAATGGAGAGAGGAGAGAAGACAAAAGAGGGAAAAAGAACTGTTCCCCATTGGTTGCATGGCTTGTACAGAATACCCCCATGCATGATAGTCCTCGTCTTTGTAAGGAAAAAGCATCCCAGCTCTCTCTGCCTAACCTCAGGCACCTCATTCTTTCCTTCCTTGTGTCCAGGGCTTTCTGATTGTCATTCATTTCTCTTGAGGCTTTTCCCTTCTCTCTCATTATTATCTACAAAGATCTTATAACCTAGTGGAATCTAGCATAGATACCTATTCTCTTTGTTGAACCACAAGGCCATTATTGATGGTGGAGTTGACTGGTTAAGGTTTCACTACCTCTATCTGTTTTCTTTGGACTATGAACAAAGAAGACTGAAGAAGAATTGATGCCTTTGAATTGTGGTGTTGGAGACAAAGGTTGAATGTATGATGGACTGCCAAAGGAACAAACAGATCTGTTCTGGAAGAAGTACAACCAGTGTTCCTTGGAAGCAAAGATGGCAAGACTGCGTCTTACATATTGTGGACATGTTGTCAGGAAAGACCAGTCTTGGGAGAAGGACATCATGCTTGGTAGAGTGGAGGGTCAGCGAAAAAGAGGAAGACCCTCAACAAGATGGATTGACACAGTGGCTGCAACAATGGGCTTAAGCATAAAAACAATTGTGGACATGGCAGAAGACTGGGCAGTGTTTCGTTGTGTTGTTCATAGCGTCGCTATGACTCAGAACCGACTTGACAGCACCTAACATCAGTTTTCTTGTCAGACTCTGTTTGGAACCTGAACAGACTCATCCCTGACATAATTAAAAATGTTTCACTTTCTTTCCCTCATGTGATGACTTATTTACATTCATAATAATAAAGAGACATTGGAGAGGTGGGACCTTACTGATAGATTTCCTTAACAGGAGCCAGGCTAGCACAGAATTGGTCAGTGAGTGATTGTCATTCATTTGGGATTAAACTCAATCCGTTTATTACATCATTTAATCAAGACTATGAAAATGCTAATTGAAAAATACCGATGGTGTGAGCTATTTTGTTATTCTGTTTCTGTACAGCATCAACATGATGCCTTGCACATAGTTTTTTTAATAAACATTTTAAAAAAGACATCATGTTTAATTTAACTGTGGATATGTAAGAAAGTGTTAAAAACAAAAAACACTGAAGTTGTTCTCAGGAAAGTGTGTGTGTGAACAAGAGAGTATGACAAAGACGAGGAAATGAACCCATTAGTTCCTGTTCAAACCCCTGCTGAAAATTTGCATTTCTGACAAGTTCCTAGGTGATGCTAATGATGCTGGTTAGGGACCAATTCTGAGAACCAGCAGTAAAGCAGTTCCCCGGGCCCTGGAGTCCGTTCCAACTCATAGCAACCTTATCAAACCAATACCAAACCCACTGCCGTAGAGTGGGTTCTCATTCATAGCGACCCTATGGGACAGAGTAAAATGGCCCCATAGGGTTTCCAGGGAGCAACTGGTAGATTCAGACTGCTGACCTTTTGGGTGTCAGCCTTAGTTCTTTCCCACTATGCCACCAGGGCTACAGTAAAAGCAGTTATTCTCAAAATTGATTATATGTAAGATTCACCTGGGTGTCTTTAACTATAGATTATAGCTCAGTTTTTCTGGAGTGGAAGTGTAAACTTTCCAACAAAGTTCCAACCAGAATGACAGTTTGAAGCCCTGGATAAAGCAAATGCAGTAAAATGCACACAGTTGTTGAATCTGAGTAATAGATATACACAAGAGCTTCCTATACTAATCTTGCAGCTATTAAAAGTCTGAAATTATATCACAATAAAATTTACATAAAAAATAAAGTGTTGGACACAGAGCAGGGCAACTACTGTCCATCTAAGGGCAGTTCTGCAAAGGAAAACGAAAGGGCATCCTGACAAAAATACATTTCACTCAGTATCATAAACCTCAACTTTGAATTCTAGTTGAGCAAGGAGATACTCGCTGTAATTCAACTTACTTGTAAACCTGATGGGTGTCCCTATTTGACATGATTAACCTTGAGAGACAATGCCTGAAAATGAAGATAATAGCATTTTCCTGTTCAATCTAAATCAGCCATGGTTTCATGTTTGGCCTAAGCAATGGGATTTTGGCAGGTGACACACCACCATGTTTAGATGTCAGTAGGAAAAAACCCTTCATTGTAACTCAAAACTTGCACAGTGCTAAGAGTCCTCCCTCCCTCTTGTGCTGTCAAAGCAAATATGTCATAATAATGCAAATGCATACCACTGAGGGGATTCCCTGAATGATACAGATGGCTAATGTGCTTACCTGCTGAGAGAAAGGCTAGAGACTCTAGTTTACCTAGAGGCGGCTCTGAAGAAAAGTTTAGTGGTCTGCCACCAAAAATTCAGCCACTGAAAATCCTGTGGAGGAAACCACAGTCTCAGGGAAGAAACTAGTCTGCAGGTCTAATAGGCTTCCTAAGCCACAGCATCATCTCCCATGAGACCAGAAGAACTAGATGGTGCCCGCCCACCCTACTACTGATCGTTCTGAGAAGGGCCACAATAGATGGGCCTGGAGAGAAGGGAATAAAAACACAAGAAATAGACTCAGATTCTTAGAAAGTCCAGACTTGGACCAGTTGAGACTGGAGGACTTCTGAGACTATTGCTCTGAGATGCTCTTTAAATCAAGAACTAAAACTATCCCACCTTTTAGTGAATTAACAGGTTGGCATATACAGTAAAGGATATCACCCGTGAGTATGGAGGTCTGTTAAAGAAACATCTGTATGAGACCAAAAGGTCAACAGTTCATCTAAAGCGAAGAAGAGGAAACAAGTAGGACAAGGAGACTAGAGAACTGGAGACGGAACAATCAGAATCCAGTGACTGACAGTATTTACACACTGGGAGAAATGGAACTAAACCACTGGTGAAGAAATTGCCAAAAGGGAACTTAGTTTGTTAGGTAAACTTTCACCAAAGTCACAGTAAAATTTACTTAAAAAGAGAAAAACGCGATAGAGCCGAGTTCTAGTGACACACATGGCTTCAGTGTAGTTTGTTGAAAAGCTGGTATAAATGTTTGTGTTTGTTTTAGAGGTATAAAACCAAAACCCATTGACTCATAGCAACCTGATAGGATTTCCAAGACTGTAAATCTCCATGGAAGACAGCTGCCAGTATCTCCCACAGGAACCCCTGCTTTTGAACAACCAACGTTTCTGTACGCAGACAATCACTTTAACTACTGCACTGCCACGGCTCCTTTGAGATGTATATTCTCCTTAAAATGCTTCCAATGGGAAGAGTGGGAACCCGGGTGGCATAGTAGCTAAGTGCTGCATCTGCACGGCACTGACCAAAAAGTCAGCTGTTAAAATTCATCAGGTTCTCCTTGGAAACTCTATGGGGCAATTCTACTGTCCTATAGGGTTGCTATGAATTGGAACTGACTTGACAGCAACAGGTTTGAGGGGGCTTAGGGTTTTGTTTTGTTGTTGTTGTTTTGGTGTGGGAACAGTGGACTGCCGTCTGCTTACATCCTTGCAGGTCTGCAGTTCAGTTTCAGTAGCAGAGCTAGTTCACCCAAGAAAGGAAACTGGCTCAGTCAGGTCGCACCCCTAGGAGGCAGTGTGATGCCATATGGATTGAAGGTCGTAGACGGGAATAGACAGCGTAGGTCCTCAGGGTCTCACTTTTGCTAACTTACTGACCCTTGGACAATTGACCTGAAGCAAACAACTCTGAGGCTGTTTCCTCATCTATTACGTGAGATGGCTGCCTCACCGGTTGGTTGGCACAGGAAATCAGTATCATAAAACTGGTAGCACTAGGTTATATACAGAGAAGGAAATCAGCTGTCACTGTGGGAAGAAATGAAACTGGAAGCCATACCTGGTAAAAATGACTTTGTCACCGATGCACCTTCAGTTGAACTCTTCACATAATCAGTACATAGTGGACTGAAAAATCAGTCCTCATTGTGAGAATCATGGTCTCAGGGGACATCTAGCTCAACTGACAGAATTTATAAAGCAAATGTGCTACATTCTACTTAGATGAGCCGTGTCTGGGGTCCTAAAAGCCTGTGAGCAGCCATCTGAGATACTCCACTTGTCTCACCCCTTCAGGAGCAAGGAAGACTAAAGAGACCAGAGGCTCAAGGGAAAGATTAGTCCAGGGCCTAATGGACCAACCACACTTAGAGCAACCTCCAGCAGACTGAGTCCAGTACAAGTGAATGGTGCCCAGGTGCCCACTGGCTGCTCTGGCAGGGATCACCGTAGAGGATCCTGGACAGAGATGGAGAAAAACGAACAAAACTCTAACTCAGAAAGACACACCAGACTTGCTGGCCTGAGAGACTGGAGAGATCCTTTGAGAAGGGCCTCTAGACACCCTTTTGGATTAGGAATGAAGTCATTCCTGAGGTTCACCTTCAGCTAAAAAGATTGGACAGGCCCATGAAACAGAAGGAGACTAAAGGGAAAGCCATCCCAGGGGCAAAGACTAGAAGGACAGGAGGGACAAGGAAAGCTGGTAACAGGGAACCCAGGGTGGAGAAGGTAGAGTATCAACCCATCGTGGGCTTGCTAACCAGTGTCTTAAAATGTTTACCAGACTGAGAAAGTACTTCTGCAAACCTTGTTCTCAAGTACAATTTAAAAAGAGAAGAATCAGCCCTCAGTGTAGCTTGCTACAACACTGGGATAATGTGTGGCAGTTGCAGGCGTGAGAAGGGCCCAGGGGATCCAGGTGATGGGGCGGGGGTGGGGAGGGGGATGGTGACACTTAATGCTAAAGTGGATCCACCTTGATTAGGGTAGTAATTTACTGTACATTTTCCACAAAAGGCTAATCTAGGGGTACAGCTGTAAAAGTAATTCAGGTTTTTGGCAATCTGCATCTTTGTGCTGGCTTGTAGTATCCAGTTTGTTTTAATTTTGTGATGTTTTCTTTTATGATATTGTGGCATTCTGGTGTCAGTTTCTGTTTAGTATTTATGTCCTTGGTAAGTTTCTTGAGTCTGGACACATGTTCATTATTTCACGTTTCAGATTAACTAGCACTGAAGGCACCTGTTTTCCTGGTGATAGTTTTTGAGTTGCTAATTAAATCGTTAACCTTTGGTTCTTCTCTTCCTTTGACATGTGTTGAGTTGTTTTTTTCAAAACAGAGGGAAAGTCTGGCTCCAAGAAAATTTCTGACTTTCATTAACACATCCTTTTTGATTAAATAATGTGCCTATGTTTAGAAAGCCTTTTTCTAAGTCAAGACAAGAATGAATTGCACCTGTGTGAAATGGCTTGTTTAAAAAGTCAAAACCTCCTAGTGGTAGCACAGGAAATGAGGTCATCTTTTTGTTCAAGGTGAATGAAAGTTAAATTTCCTAGTTGGAGTATCTACTGTGTGGCATTGCTTCTACTTCTAGTAAAGCTAGGAGCAACTGGGGGGGGGGGGAGGTTGGCTGTCATTTTTGAAGCTACTTTTTTTTTTAGTTCTTTGATTTACATTGGAAACCCTGGTGGCGTAGCAGTCAAGTGATGCGGCTGCTAACCAAACGGTGGGCAGTTCAAATCCACCAGGTGCTCCTTGGAAACTCTATGGGGCAATTCTACCCTTTCCTGTAGGGTCCGTATGAGTCGGAATTGACTTGACAGCACCGGGCTTGATTTTTTTATTTACGTGTATAAAGAAGCTTAAGCTTCAGTCATCACTGGTTTCAGTAGTTAACACTTTCTCTTGCTACAAATAAAATTGAATCTCCTAATAACAACTGTAAGTATCTCTAGTTGTGTTGAGTCACTTCATTTCTTACTTGTTGGAGCAAGTGAGAGGATTTATTAAAACAGATGAGTTTTTGGAAATCTGACATGTCAGTTATCTAGTATGACTGGATTACAGGATTTTTTTAAGCTGTGTGACAGAGGGCAGTTCATATTCCTGAGTCTTGTTTCTTTAAAACGATTGGGCTGGACTAATTATTTATGATTGTCTTTAAACGTTTGGTGGGGGGAGGCAGGAGTAGGTATAAAAGCTACTGAAACTTCTGAACCATCATCCACCCCCCCTCCCTTCTTAGTACCGTGAGAGGAGGGGCAGAGGGCCAGGGTGGTGATGAACACAGTCCCTGCATTGGAGGGGAGGGGGCATTATCTTGACGCCTTTAAAGCCCCTTGATCTGAATAGGTTCTTCCCTTGGAGGAGATTTACATCTTACTTTGCCCAATTGCTGTGAGCCTATTTCACACATAATAGGTACTGCATAGAAACCCTGGTGGTGCAGTGGGTTAAGTGCTATGCCTGGTAACCAAAAGGTGGGCAGTTCAAATCTGCCGGGAGCTCCTTGGAGATGCTGTGGTCAGTTCTACTCTGACCTCTAGGGCAGCTAGGAGTGGGAATTGACTCCACAGCAAATGACTTTGATTTTGTTTTTCAGTTACTGCATGATTTTTCAACTGTTGTTTATAATGCAAATTAACATTGATAGTCACCGAGCTAGATTTTAAGAGAGCTTCTGTCCAACTTTAGTCCTTAGGTAGGAAAGACTTGAGGATTTAATGACATCTAAACACGGTGATATTTCTGATTTAGAATGTCTTAACAAAACTTCATTAGCAGCTGAGGCCTTAGTTCTTTGGCGAAATGGACCACTCTGCACCCCGGGCCCACTCTGCACTCTGGGTGGGCCACAGTGTCGTGTCAGAAAAATCGCTCAGGAAATGTGGGGTGTCTGATGCCATTTTTCATGGTGTGAAGTAGTGAGCAAGGCTAGTGGTGTACTATTCCGTCTACAACTCAGGGCTGCATAGAAAAAGTCAACAAAGCCATTTTCCTGAAAACCCTTTCTCATGAATCGTGTGTAACAAGGTACCCTCTAAAGGCACCTGGAAATAAGCTAGGTTTGGTCACCTTTTTCTGAAATACTGAGCTGGTAAGGGTGCCACTGCCAAACTGTAAAGCCCTAGAATTGAAGTTTCATTGAGTTTTGAAGGGGTGGTAACGTTGGTTACTTGGTTACTTACCCTGAGCCCAGATGTGTGTAAACAGGTATTCAGAAAAACTGGAGGAAAAGAGGAATGAGTTTAGGGTTTCAATTGCTTTGTTTTTTCTTATGTTGTTCACAGCAGCACTGCTTGATGTCCTGTGACTGAGCAACCAGCATTTTGACTTTATTATTATGCCTTTGGAGATGGAGCCCAAAATGAGCAAACTCGCCTTTGGGTGTCAGAGAAGTTCCACTTCAGATGACGATTCAGGCTGTGCACTGGAGGAGTATGCCTGGGTCCCCCCCGGCCTCAGAGCCGAACAGGTAGGAAGGATCCTAATCATCTTAGCTTTTCTGTTTGTTTTTAACATGATTTAACTTTTGTTTTCATTTTCCAGAAAATCACTGCAGCTCTGTTTGCTTTTTATAGTCATGCTTAGTTACTAGATAAAAAGTTTCCACCTCTTTTGCTCCCACGGAGCCAGAAGGCCTATAATGATGCAGTTTTAGTCCTAATGAATAGAATCCAGAATGCTGCATGTATTTGTTGTGTGTATTTCTGAAGAGTAGCTTTTGAGGGTGTCAGAGGAATTTAACCATTTTAAGACTTCAGTAACAACAACAATAAGGTAATAAAAAGAAAGAGGAAAGTTCCATGCCAGTTGCCATCAGTGAATTTGCTTTGGAAGAGCAGATCTACAGAGCTGAGGGTCTGAAAGTGCTAACAGGTGGAAATTTGGCCTTTGATAGTTTTGCATATAAAAGAATACTGTCACTCCACAGTGTTTACTGAGAAAAAGAGAGTTGGTTTTGTGTTTCAGTTGAATTGTTATTTTGGAGAAGATGAGAACATATCTACAATGCCTGTTTTTATTTTCCAAAATCTTTATAATGATGAAATTGTTTAAAATTGCTAGTGTTAGATGCTACGTGAGAGCAAAGGCAAAGTTTGAAATAAAAGGTAACAGTTTGGTGTGGGACTGCTTCTGAGTTTTAGTGTTTCCCATACGGTGGGAGCAACTTTGAGAATTGTTAGCAGCCATCAAGTCTGTCCCCTCCGGATCAGTGACCTCAGTGCACAAGGAAGTAAAATGCTTCCTGGTCCAGTGTCATCTCCATGACCAGGACTCAGTTGGACTAGTATGATTTCAGAGAGCTTTCAATGGCTGATTTTTGGAAGTAGATTGCCAGGCCTGTCTTCCTAGTCTGTGTTAGCCTCGAAGCTCTGCTGAAATCTGTTCCACATCATAGCAATGTGTATATAGGTCTGCACTGGCAGTCAGGTGGTACTGTGCTTGAGGGGTTTGGGTGAGAAGCGAACTTGAGTCTCCCCTGAGGAAGGTGAATTTTACCACTGAACCACCAATGCCTCCAAAGCCCCGTGGGAATGGGGTGTACACAGTACTTGGTGCACATCACAGCTGGTCTTCAGTTATTGTTTATAACTGAAAAGTTTCTGTAGCTGACAGGATGCAGGGTGGGAGTCCTGGTGCAGCAGTTAGAAAAGCAGTATTTTGGCATACTGTTTACTAACAGAGAAACTTCTCTTACAGCTCTAGGGTGGGTAGGCCTTGTGTGATACTGCAGTATTGAAGCAGGCAGACCAGACCCCACATTCCCTTAGTTGGCCTCTCTTGCTTCCTTGAATCACTTTCATTCGTCTTCAGCCCTGCAGTATTTTTTGTGGTGCTCATTAAGGGAAGGATGTTCCTTTAAATACATACAACAGACAAAAAAAAAAAAAACCAACTTCGAATTATCCTTTCAAGCTGAACTAAGTACAGCTCCCTGGGGCTCCTCTCCTTTCCTTGGGGAAATGGACTACAGGTGTTTAGAAAACAATGCCCATGGAAGCAAGGAAAGCTGATGTGTGAGAGAACCTGATAAGGGAGAGTTGACAAAGTTTAACAAAACAGCTTTTGTCTTTGTGACATGTAAAATTCAGAGAGCAAACTGAATGTGTTTATGTTGCAGCTGATTTTGGATGGTGTCATGCAGCCTGTGTGGTCATTTGCAGAATCCACCAGGGACATTCAGCTGGTCTGTTGGCTGACCCTCAGAAGATTGACTGAGGAATAATAGCATTAAATGTGCATATTTTATGGTGCATAATTTATGATGTCCTTAATTGTCACTACAAATTACATTCCTGAAGAGCAATTTAGCAGCTGGGTGCTAGTTATCTGAGGGTTTGCAGTTCTGCTGAGTTAGCTCAGCTGGTCTTCTTAGCTACAGGAGGCCGGATCTTCTCAGAGGCCAATCTTTCCTTGTACCTAAAGGGAAAAGTCGCTTTTGAAAAGACTGAATAAGCCAAGGTGTTCCATTTCTGTATGCTGATGTCATTCCCCCATCTCTTACCTAGATCCAGCTTTATTTTGCTTGCTTACCAGAGGAAAAGATTCCTTATGTGAACAGCCCTGGAGAGAAACATCGCATTAAACAGCTTTTGTACCAGTTGCCACCGCATGACAATGAGGTAACATAACAGGAAGAAGGCAAATTAGAAAACAGAGGTTAAGCACTGAGATGCCGCTCATAAACCACTTGCTTAGGGCTCTCCCTCTTGCCTTTCTTCAGTCAAAATCTGGCTGGAGAATAACACAGCCTTCTAGTCTTTAAGAGAAGAGGGTCTTATGGTAGTATTCTCAACCCACTTCGGTTTTTATAGTGTTTGCCACACCCACCCATTATCAGGAGCCTGCACATCCCTGAGATTTCACTGCCCCTGCAAACAGGGTGATGCTTTCTGGTAGTTGAGGCTGAGGATGAAGTGACTGCCCGTAGAATTTCAAGGGAAGGTGGCAGTCACCAAGTTTAACCCTTTGGTAGAATGGTTAATGGTTTACATTGGTTTTAATGTCTTTTGCTAAGGGGGAAACCCTGGCACCTGGAGTGGTAGTTATATCTGCTAACCAAAAGGTTGTCAGATGCTCCTTGGGAACTCTCTAGAGCAGCTCCACCCTGTCTTGGAGGGTCACTATGAGTTGGAATCGACTCAGTGGCAGTGGATTTGTTTTTGGTTTATTGATAAGGGTTTAAGTAAAACATTTCTTATTTAAAAAAAAAAAAAAGTTCTTTCCAGTTGCACTTCCCTTTGTTAGAGAGGCTGAGCTATTTAGGCATGGCCTCCCATTGACAGTGGGGACACCTGAGGCAGGCCAGCTCACCTTGCTGTTGGAGTTCATGAAAGTCGGACTCGGGCAATGACTGGCGAGTTGGTGAGGAAGGCGGTCGCAGTGTGGCGCCTCTGCTGTCCTCTCTGGGCAGGTGCGGTATTGCCAGTCTTTGAGTGAAGAAGAGAAGAAGGAGCTGCAGGTGTTCAGCGCACAGCGGAAGAAAGAAGCCCTCGGAAGAGGAACCATCAAGCTTTTGTCCAGAGCGGTCATGCACGCCATCTGTGAGCAGGTGAGCCTTTGTAGGGTGAGTCACTTGTGGCAGTGGTGCGGACGGAACAAGTCAGGAGTGCAGGTGGCGCAGCTGCCACAGACATGCATCCCAGGCATCTCCACGGAGAGACAGACGAGTCTAGTTCTTTACATGTGGATTAATCTTGACAGCTGGCTGCACTCTAGTGTATGACTGTGGGAGCCACTCTGCCTTACATGAGGTAAACAGAGGGTCAGGTCCTGCCTTTTGGGGGGTCCTGGGAGGGAAGGAGGTGCTAGGGTACACCTGACTTTTAAAAAATACAGAGACAAAATGAGGACATTCAGACCGTCTCTGGCAGTTCTCAGAGTAGCACATGTATTCAACAAAAGGCCGGCTCAGGTAAACCCCTGTTGATGGGAATCCGATCAGACGGTGCTTAGAGACTGGGAAGCCTCGTAGCATACCTGAGGCCTGTTCACTGCGCTGAGAGCCACCAGTAAGGCAGCGTTAGAGCCATTTAATCACTGACAAGAGGGTGGGGGACAGTGCAAAAGCTTTCATGACAAATGTGGCATTTAGTGTAACATGAGAAAGGTTGGGCACCTCAGCCTTTAAAAAGGCTCATATTCAATTTGAATCCTTTTCTTTTTAGTGTGGTTTGAAGATAAATGGCGGTGAAATTGCCGTGTTTGCGTCGCGCGCGGGCCCTGGAGTATGCTGGCACCCATCCTGTTTTGTCTGCTTCACGTGTAATGAGCTGCTGGTCGACCTCATCTATTTTTATCAGGATGGAAAAATTCACTGTGGCAGGCACCATGCTGAACTGCTGAAACCTCGGTGCTCAGCATGTGACGAGGTAAGAGTCCATCCCTTAATACTGGAAAAAATGAGCTTCCCCTGGTCAGATCTAAGCAAAATATAAACATCTGGTTTTTCCTCTGTGTAGATTTTTCAGATAACCCTTGAACCTTCACATCATGGAATAATATTTCGCTAAAAAAGAAAAGGCAGATGTCTTTGTGCATTGACAGGTCTGATGTCTGTAATGTATTGCAAGGAAAAATTAAGGTGCAAAGAATATGTAGCAGATGATCTTATTTTTATTAAATAAAAACAATATAGTACTCATATTTGTATGTGCTCAGAAAAAAAGATGAAGAGACACAATTGTTACCCTGTAGGCCATGTAGAGAAGGATGGTAGTGTGAAACGAAACTTTTTTCTTTTATAATTTTTATTTTTAAATAATTTTAGATTGGCTGGGGAGTTACAAAGAGATTACAGAGATATCATGTATATTCTCCTAGCTTCCGTTAATGTCAGCATCTGACCTACCATAGTGCATCTATCAAAGCTAAGACATTAATATTGGTAGAATATTAACTAACCTACAAACTTGATTTAGATTTCCCAGGTTTTCTAGTAGTGTCTTCTTTCTATTCCAAGATTCAGTCCAGATCACCTCATGGCATTTATTTAACGTATTTCCTTAGTCACCTTCAGTTGGCAGCAGTGAACTTCCACTTTTTACTTGTAGACATTTCTTGATGAAGAAAAATTTTTTGAAACCCAAAATACTGAAAATTTCTCGAAGTCTTTGAACTAGAAAATGGCCACCAGGTTAAACAAAGCACCGAAATGCTGATTAGTTACATAATGTAGTGTCCATATAGCTATGATTATGTTGCCTCCACAAACATTTTTATACATTTTCTTCCTATTAAAAACACAGAGATCAATAAATGTTAGCGTGTTCTTTGTTTAGATTGTGCCGACAGAATGCCATTGGTGGGGAGGGGTCAAAAGTATGACCAAATGAAGTAGCTCCAATGTAGAAACATTTTTTTTTTTTAAGTTTAAATGGGAACTTGGATTCTGTTTTGTTAATATTACCAGTTTGTTTTCTGGTTTTTTAATGAAATAAAGTTAGATTTCCGCTTGTAGCTGCTTAAGAAACAAATCTGTAGATGTGGTTCTTTTAAGAACCACTGTATTTATTTATTTGTTGGTTGCCCAGATGATGAGAGGTCACTAAGCCTTCAACCATAGCTCATGGTGATTTTCTGTCCCCTTTTGAAAGATCATTTTTGCAGATGAGTGCACAGAAGCTGAGGGTCGCCATTGGCACATGAAACACTTTTGCTGCCTTGAGTGTGAAACAGTCCTAGGAGGCCAGAGATACATCATGAAGGATGGTCGCCCGTTCTGCTGCGGCTGCTTTGAGTCTCTGTATGCAGAATATTGTGAAACCTGCGGGGAACACATTGGTGAGTGCCACCTCGCGACACATCCGTGAGGCTATCTGTGCTAGTCCACAGTCTCCTTTTCTCTTTCATTCTTCTTTGGAGGCGTAATTTAGGTACAGTGACGTGTACATTTCTGAAATGTTGGGTGAGCTTCTGACACATGAATATGTAGTCGAGTGTCATGATTTGCAGCAGCTGTTCTGGGGCAGTGATTCTCAGTGGTAGAACCTTCCCCGTCCCTGCAGGAGTCCTGGCTGTGATTCCCAGCCAGTGTGCCTGAGGCACAGCCACTGCATCCTGTCAGTGGAGGCTTTCAGGGTGTGGTGTTCAACGGGTTTCACAGTTTCCAGACTAAGACACCAGTCAGAAAGGCCTGGCAGTGTGCTTCTGAAAATCAGCCAGTGAAAACCCTGTCCCCTCATAATGACCTAATCCCACTGGGCACAGGGTTGCCATGAATTAGAGACCAACTCAGTAGCAGCATGTGTGTGAGGGAGCACAGAGCCAGCCGTGTTTGACCTCAGACAGGAACGCACATACAGTGCTGCACAGGTCTGAATGACTACAGAAGCGCCACAAGTACTTTGGGGTTACCCATAAATTTCACTGAGTAGACAAACTTGCCAATACAGCTAGCTCCTGCAAATAAAGAGGATCAACTGTAGCTGTGTATAACCCACACTCCTGTCAACCTACAGAATATTTTTGTCACCCCAGAGAGTTTCCTTATGTCCACAGTCTTGATTTCCCATTTCTGTTTCTTCCTTCTTCCTTTGGGTCAAGCTGAACTGTAGCCTATTCTGTCATTTATCAAAACAGGTGTTGATCATGCCCAGATGACCTATGACGGGCAGCACTGGCACGCGACAGAAGCATGCTTTTCTTGCGCCCAGTGTAAAGCCTCTTTGTTGGGATGTCCCTTCCTTCCAAAACAAGGTCAGATTTACTGCTCAAAAACCTGCAGCCTTGGTGAAGACGTCCATGCCTCTGATTCCTCTGACTCTGCATTCCAGTCAGCTCGCTCCAGGGACTCCAGAAGAAGTGTCCGAATGGGGAAGAGCAGTCGGTCAGCAGATCAATGCAGACAGTCTCTGCTCTTGTCCCCTGCGCTGAACTACAAGTTTCCTGGCCTTTCAGGCAGTGCTGACGACACCCTTTCTCGGAAACTGGATGATTTAAGTCTCACCAGGCAAGAAGCAAGTTTTGTCAATGAAGAATTTTGGAAAGGCAGAGTTGAGCATGAAACCCCAGAAGACCCTGAAGAATGGGCTGAGCATGAAGATTATATGACCCAGCTCCTCCTCAAGTTTGGTGATAAAAGCCTCTTTCAGCAGCAGCCCAGTGAGGTGGATATTCGAGCCAGTGAGCATTGGATATCTGATAACATGGGTAAAAATAAGACTGAGTTAAAGCAGAATAACCAGAGCCTTGCAAGTAAAAAATACCAATCTGATATGTATTGGGCACAGTCACAGGACGGACTGGGTGATTCTGCTTATGGCAGCCACCCAGGCCCTGCCAGCAGTAGAAGGCTCCAGGAGTTGGATCTGGACCATGGGGCTTCAGGATTTAATCATGATCAAGCACAGTGGTATGAAGATTCTTTGGAGTGTTTGTCAGACTTGAAACCAGAACAAAGCGTCCGGGATTCTATGGATTCCTTGGCTTTGTCTAATATCACAGGTATGTGATCTAGGGATTAGGAGGTATTTGAAGGAGTAGACACTAAAAAGTGTACTTAAAAAAATTACAGTGTAGTACCAATAGGAATGGTATTTAAAACTAGTTAAATCAAAAGAAGAAAGGAGGAGTTTCTATTAAATGTCAAGCACTATAGCAGTCTCGTATGAAACCCTGGTGGCCTAGTGGTTTAGTGTGCTGTGTCTGCTACAGTCTGAATCTGTCAGGTATTTCTTGGAAACTATGGAGCAGTTCTCCTCTGTCCTATAGGGTTGGTCACCATGAGTTGGAATCAACTTGATGGCAGTGTTGTTTTTGTTTTTTTAATGTATAGCTGCCTGCATACATGTATGCAGGCATCTGTAAACAGTTTTCAACACAACTCGCTGGGATAGGTGTTATTCTTGGGCAGGGATTTGAACTCAGGCTTCCCTGGCTCCAAAGATTTTCTCTTGCAGGTTATAGAAATAAGGCACAATGTTTAATCTGGCATTGGTACTTCTGTGGTTGCAAAGTAAACTTAGCTCAGTCTGCAACCATTTCAAGTTAGTGGCCTCTTGGGAAGGAAGATAACACATGTACCCCCTACTTAACTGTTTTTGGATAGTAGAGTGAGTATGCAGTGTGTTGATTTCCTGAATTGCCCTGTGGCAATAGATAGCTTCAAAAGAGCTACACATACTTTAGTCAGATTATAAAGTAATTTCACCCTTATGTTTTCAAAACACCTCCAAGTCAGTTACCCACATTTTGTTCTTAAAACACCTGTGAGCTGTATAGAGGAAACGGTATTATAGCATCTTAGAAATGAAGAAACTTGAATTACCAAGAGGTGAAATGCTCAACACTGCATCAGTGTAAAAGCAAGACTGGGCTTAGAACCCAGCTCTCCTGGATCTCATTTGCAGCAAGCTTTTGGAAATAGAAAGGCTGCTGTTACACAGCTGGTCTTGCAGTCAAACTAGCAGCATCCAAGTCCTTCCATAAAGGTTTTATGAACTGTAACAAAAGCAAGAAAGTCCTTAGTAGTTGCCCACTACCAAAATGCCCCTGGGCTAGGTGCTACAGGTACCAGGAAGGATAAGGTAACGTTACCCTCCTGTCTTCTACAGACTTGTCAAAGGTAATAGAGGGGAATCAGGAAGAATGGGAGGTGAAACGAAGTGATTGAGCACCACTTTGTGCCAGACTTGATGCTAGGCGCTAACAGTAAAATTAGACATCATTTGGTAGAAGTTTAAGTGTTAGGGCTGATAATTCCTTCAAAATAATGGGCTGAAGAACAGCTTACCTTACCTGGGCCCTGATATATGCAGAGGAGAACAGTACCAGTTTTGAGAAGTATTTTGAAATAAGGTTAATCCAGCAGTGGTATATTATTTTATGGATTGAAGGGGGAGAAAACTGGAGGAAGGGAAACCAATATAATACTCTGGATCAGGAGTTGGCAAACTTCTTCCCATAAAGGGGCATACAGTACTATGGGGGCCATAAGCCTCTATTGCAATTACTGAACTCGACCATTTCAGCAAGCAAACATACATAGTATACAACCAAATGGGTAGGGCTGTGTTCCAATACAAGTTTTTACAAAACCAGTAACAGGCTGGATCTGGCCAACGTCTTCCCATCTTAGAGCTAGACCAAAGGCTAGCAAACTCAATGGGTGGTTTAAAGGTTGGATAATAGATAATGGTTTGCTAACCACTGGTCTGGGTGTACGATGGGGAGCACTTGCTGATTACATGGTGACCGTGTGGGTACAAAAGAAGGGGTAGACCTGAGAGATGACCAGGTGATGCGGTCTGGCTTTACCGGGTTCAGGGACAAAGGTTCCAGACCCTGTGCTAATAAACTAGTAAAAACTTTTATGAAGAGCTTTAACATGTGTACTGCTCTTGACATGTGCTATAATCAGCCTTTGGCTCCAAAACTGTTACTAAGAGGAGCTGTGCCTCTTGACAGTGATAATAGGATTTTTACCTCTTCTCCGTTAGCCTGTACGGCAAGCTGGTTTCCCGTAGAGGGTGTTTCCTTTTCAGGAGCTTGTCTGAGACCCTTGTTAGCCCACTCCGATTACTGGGACTCACATCCTGGCCGTGTCTTCTCTTGCAGGGGCTTCAGTGGACGGCGAAAGTAAGCCAAGGCCGTCACTGTATTCTCTACAAAACTTTGAGGAAATGGAGGCAGAGGATTGTGAAAAAATGAGCAATATGGGAACTCTGAACTCCTCCATGCTGCACAGGAGTGCGGAGTCCTTGAAGAGTCTGAGTTCAGAGCTGTGTCCAGAAAAAATCATGCCCGAAGAGAAACCAGTGCATCTGCCAGTGCTCAGAAGATCCAAGTCACAGTCCCGACCGCAGCAGGTCAAGTTTTCAGATGATGTCATTGACAATGGAAACTACGACAACCTTGAAATCCGGCAGCCTCCAATGAGTGAAAGGACTCGGAGACGTGTCTACCACTTCGAAGAGAGGGGATCCAGGTCTCCTCATCATCATCACCGCCGCCGAAGAAGTAGGAAGTCTCGCTCTGACAATGCCCTGAATCTTGTTGCAGAGAGAAAATACTCCCCTAAGGACAGACTGCGGCTTTACACCCCAGATAACTATGAGAAATTTATACAGAATAAAAGTGCCCGGGAGATCCAAGCATACATACAGAATGCTGATCTCTATGGACAGTATGCCCATGCCACTTCCGACTATGCACTCCAGAGCCCAGGAGTGAACAGGTTCCTTGGACTCTATGGTGAGGATGATGATTCCTGGTGTTCTTCCTCCTCCTCTTCCGACTCTGAAGAAGAAGGGTATTTTCTTGGACAACCAATCCCTCAACCACGGCCACAGAGATACGCCTACTATACAGACGACCTTTCTAGTCCCACTTCTGCACTCCCCACCGCTCAGTTTGGTCAGAGGACAACTAAATCCAAGAAGAAAAAGGGACACAAGGGCAAAAACTGTATTATTTCATAACCCAGTAGCTGTGGAGGTCATTTGTTTAAATTTAGCCATTTAACCGTCTGAACCATACTGCTTTTATTCCATAAGAAAAGTTGCTCAAATAGTTTCAAGTGCTTTGCCCATGTAAATGAGAACTTGACTGCTGTTTACAGTGTCAGATTAACATTTGGAAGGTGTGATTTCCCCAGCTTATACTCCTTGGATGTTGCCAGGTTTACGTGAAGTCTTGTGCCTCTCAGGTGCATTACAATTTTATATGGCTGCTTTGGTCTCTGATCCCCAAGAAAAACTCAAGAAACTGTGTTGAGGTAAATGGATGGGGCAGGGGGCAAATGTTGCTGTCGGAAGATGGAGAACTTCAGCCGCCTTTGTAAAGCAGCAGTGTTTGTTATTCCTGTTAGCCACGTTGGCTTGGGTCCTGACCAGTTTGTCTTGTGAGGCATGCACATAGTTACACTGACCTAGCTAACACTGTGCACTGTATTGTGTGAGGCCAGGTTGTCCCCTTTCAGCCCTCATTAGCCAGCTAAGGAATATTCCCCTAAGGAGTATTATCTCCAGCCACAGATTGAAAAACACATCGCTATTTATAACATAGTATTTCATAGACTTAAGTGTATTCCTAATTTAACGGTGCAAATATTAAATGTACATATTGTACAGTCCAGATTTTAAAGCTGATATTTTTATATCCCTTAATTGCAAGATGTTTGTTACATGGCAGTACTAGATTTGTTAGGGACCCAGCAACAGCATTTATGGATGAAATGATTGCTTGTATTGTAGTCAAGAGTTTATAAGCGTAGATGGTCAAAAGCATAGACACTCAAATTTATATTGCCTAGTGATGGAAAGTTCAGGTTCCCCCCCCCATATTAAAAAGGCTCTGTATGCATGGTGGGGCTATGTAAATACTCTTTTTTTTTTAAAAAGTGGCCCTATTAATCTTACGAGTGTTATATTTATGGGTCAAGCAATGTAAACTGTATAAATGTAAAAACAGACAGCCCTCCCCCCACATCCCTGGAATATATGGTAAAAAACAAGTAGAAGTTGTTGGGTTGAGTGGTCCCCCCCCTTTGGGGTTTAGGGGTGCCTTTTCACTTTCCACAAGGTGATGCCGTCTCCTGGGGTGAGGGAAGAGACCAAAACTGCAAGGCTCTGCTTTTTGTAGCAGACAGCATTGTGTAGGTATAGTACGTGAGATTAATTCTTTCTTATCCCTCCCTTCCAGCTAATTTGTTGGCCTTTAACAGCAGTTTTGAAAACTGAGTCTTCTGGTTGTTTTTCTTTTAAAAATCTTTAAATTAGAGGATGCTGTGCCACTGCTATTCAAGTTAATATGAGGTTCTAGTTAAATGGAAATTGTGTTGGATTTGAACTAATGAGTTTATATTTTGTTGTGTGCCATTCTCGCACATATGTTTCAGTACTAACTAAAGGTCCTACTGGCATCTCAGGATTTTTAGGGAGGTATTTAATAAGTGCTTAATAAACAAACTACATTTCTGAATACAAATCTATCCAGTAACTTCCATTTTGCTCATCTGTTCATGCATGATTGATTTTGCAGTCTTTCTTTCATTAACGAACCACCACTTGACTCCTGTGTGTCTAGGTCATCCCTACTAGTAGGTAGGACATAAAGCCCAGAAACTAAACCCATTGCTGTAATCTTCATGGAAGCAGACTGCCCCATCTTTCTTCTGTAGAGCAGCCAGTGGGCTCAAACTGTCAAACTGTTCCCTCAGCAGCCAACTGCTTAAAAAGCACGGTAACAGGGCTCTTTAGGTGGGACTTGAGAACCAAAAATAACCAAACCACTTGACACTGAGTGAGTTCCAACTCGGGGCAACCCCATGTGTGTGACAGTAGAACTGTGCTCCATAGGGTTTTCAGTTGCTAAGTTTTGGGGAGCAGGTCACCAGGCCTTCCTTTTGAAGTGCCTCTAGGGAAACCTGACTGCCAAACTTTTGGTTAGCAGCCAAGAAGGGCAACCGTTTGTAACATCCAGAGATTCGTCAGGACTTAAAAGTGAGGCAAATGTGTTTGTACTTCCTGGAGTAGGGGGACTCTGCTAGGCCTTGGGGTGGACGGCTATCAATTCAGGAAGGTCCCTGGATAGTGTAGGGCTTTGTATCTAGGCTAGACAGACCCTTTCAGAAAAGCACCAAGGGTGGAAAAGCTGTGTACTCAAATCATTTTTAACATCAGTCCCTGGTCTGGTGCATTTAAAAAACATGATTAATGAAACGGAAATAGGTGCACATGGTAATAAAAAGTTCAAGCAAGACTAAACGTAAGCAGTGAAGTGTCTCCTTTGACTCTTCATCCTCAGTCCCCCAGATCCCTTACTCTGAAGTAACCACAGTTACCATTTCTAGTGTATCATCCATGAAGATGTTGAAAACCTAAATATCTCTCTTTTCAGAGTGGTTAACAGATGGTACACACTTGCCACTTTATACCTAGATTGTACCACATTGGAGCCCATCAGTGTACCTCATTCTTTCATTGACTGCATAATACCCCACTGTTTGGATATACCATCATTTACTTAACCAATCCCTGAGTGTGACCTGAAGCTCCTTAGCCTTACCTTACCTTAACAGGCATACACATGCATAAATTTTGAGCAGCAGAATTACAAAGGCCAAGGTTATGCATTTAAGTTGTGATGGATGTTGCCAGTTTTCCTCTGAAAGAAATTCTGATGCCTTACACTGAGCACTAACAGTGTAGGAGACTGTTTCACCACAAATGTCACGTGACATGCTGGCAAACTCCTGGATTTTGAAGACCCTTTCAGAGCCTGTGCTGCCAATTATAGGCATCCTTTCAGAAAAGACTGCTGCAACACGTTGCTTACAAAGAATGGACAACAAATCAGTGAACAGGTAGTATGTATCCAGAGGAAATGCGGGTATAAGCTGAAGGTGTTCCCTCAGTAGTTTCAAGGCACTCATATTTCTGCCAACAGTGCTGATCAGCTCTTCCTTTTTTAACCTAAGGGTTGTAGAGATTGCTAAAGGTAGAAGGAAACGCACACGTTTATTCACAATAGTAGTGCGAACCTTCAAGCTTTTAGTTCTAGTTTGTAAGCAGTACGATGAGGACAAGACCTACAAAGGTAGAAGCTACTGTTTTGCAGTTCCCTTAAGAATTGGACAAGAAAAAGCAGTTGCCAGAAGTTTTAATAGATCTAGTTAACTTGAGTTCCAAGTATCTAGTTAGTCACTAAAGTCTAGACTTGGGTCCCAAGATAAATATCAAATGTTAGAACACTGCCTATAACCTCTATGTGGGTGAAAATGGTTGCATTTTCCTCAGTTTAGACTGCACACAGCCCCAAACTCTGCCAGGCAATGAAGAGCATTCTGCTTAAGGTCCAGAGAGGGAACCTGGGAGAATGATCTAAACATCAGCTCCTTGCAGCTCTTATTGAAACAAAAAAGGTCCATTTGTGTAGCGTCATCTATTCCCTACGTACTCCTTTCTTGTTCCCGAGTTAAATGTACCAGAAGTGAAAGGAGACACCACTTGCTGCCTAGTCCCCACTCCTCTCTAGATAAGAATCACAGGTCTTAAAAAGGTGGTTCCATTGGAATGGGTACCTAAGGTTGCTAGGTCTTTGTATCTAGTGGCACATGTCCCAGCCCAGCTTGGTCCTTGGGTGACAGGACTCAGAGCTTTAAGCCAAGGTGGAAGTACTAACCAGGGACCTGTTTCAGAAATTCCTAGAGGATTTCAGGACAGGCATCATTAACATGCTTCTGGAGCTGCTCTTTTCTGTTGGGACACGTGCCATGGAAGGGAGACCAAGTGTTGCCAGATCTTCAGGTTTTTCAAAAGAAGCCAGGAGTCTGCACTTAAATCAATTTTCTCACCTTTTAAATGCTAGCAGCTAATTCACACATTTTTGAAACACTTGGACAAAATGAGCCCACCATCAGCAAGTCTCTATCCCCTATATTGTAAGTTTTGGGGATCCCAGGAAGCTCACTCTCTTGACCTTCAGAACTGTCTAAGGGAGACATAACTTCCTGTTTGTATAAATACGTGTGACCTTAGGGATTCACAAAGCAGAAAAACCAGGATTTAAAAAAAAATGCCACTAATAGCCTCATTATCAATTCAGTGGCAGTAACCCAATTATGATCAAATCCTCTTTGATTAGTCAAATGAGAAAAGGACTAACTGCCTCATTAGATTCTCTGGCCATCCACTGGAGCCATCTGAAACAGAAGGCATGCCTCCTGTGTAGTCACCCGGGTTTTCTCCACACTCGTGAACACACTGGGGAGGCTTCCATGTAAACAGGGCTGAGGAGGGGAAGCAGAAGCAACTGAATTCTGTAGCCCTGATCTCAAATGTTGCCAGGGTCACAGAATCATCAATTTTACCAGGGAAACCAAGTTTAAAGGTGGCTCTCAAATGGTTCAGGAAGTGTGGAGGAACAGTAAGACACTGGGAATATACAACTTGGTGACAAGATTAACCAAATTTACTGTCGTGGACCACAGCTACCTATCATGCCCATTTTAAGGATCAAGTTTAGCCTCAAGCTTTCCTTTTTCAGAAGAAATTTTACATCTCTACTGCTATGTAAATATGTACAGGATGCTATTATGCCAACTTCAGAAGTAACAACTTGCCACAATCATCTGATTTCAGATAATAAACAATGCCAACAGGAATGTAAAACCAGTTCTTTTACACGGTAATAGTGGTTTTTCTGGTTTTGGATAACTAAACCAAGCAGCTAACATTGGAAAAGACAATTACTAATCTAAAATAAATCCACTAAAAAGATCTTGTATTACAAAGCACACTGGACTTCAGGAGATCTAGGTAGAGAACCCACTTCTCGGTAACTCAAGCAGATTAAGTGCTCTCACCCAGTTTCTACTTGTGTAAAATGAGTGTGCTAGACCATCTCAAAGGTTTCCTTCCACCTGCAGTATTCTGTGGAAATAGAACTGAGCTAATATATTACAGCAGTCCACAGAAAGGTCTCCACATTCAGCATAAAATGTTGTTCCCTTTTCTCTTTCACTTACCAACAAATTTGTCTGGCGAGGATCCCTGAAAGGATGATTCCCAAAGATCATGGCTGATGGAAGCCAGCAACTAGAAAGACGATTAGAGCTCTTTATGTTCAGGATTCTGATTAAACAAGGGGTTAAAACTAAACAGTGTGATCGAGAAGTTAGGGGATAGTTACCTCCTCAGGGCATACTTCATTGGCTGTATCCTCATTAAGTACTCAGTTTGGGGACTGCATAGAATATCTGGAAGGCGAGCTATTTTCCTCCTGTTATTTCTCCCCATTCAACCAGGAGGAAGGTGGTTTTTTTTTTTTTTTTCCCTAAATATCTCAGATGGCTGCTACTGGCAGCAATCTTAGTTTTGAATCTCTGAACATTCTGTAAGCAAACTGAAAAGGTGTTCACTATGTTTAATTAATCTTGGTTCCTAAAACAAGACAGTTGAATTACCTACTAGCCTCACCGTACTGAAATGGTTCTTCTCAAACTCCACCACTGGTTCCAGCGCAGTAGCCAGAGAGTGAGGACAGGGCTGCACTGCGGCTGTATGGAAGCCCCAGCTCTGCACCACACTCCTTGCTTCTTAAGAACCATCCCTTATGAACTTTCAAGATGTTTTCTAAAATAGCTTCAATAGCTTGAAGTCAGAAGTCCTGGGAACCAATGTGGAAGTAAGCAGCAATTGAAGATGAAGTAAAAAACAAGAAAAACCTACTGAACTAGGATTTGAATTCTCTCAAAGATTTTTGTAGTCATTCCTTTTACACATTATGTTTACATTACACATACACACAGACATAGATTACACAGCATTGCAAAGCTGATTTGCCAGATCAAACAACAAGTGTGTGCTGAGTCAGGACTCGACCCTTGCGCCAAATGACCACAAACCTCTTTACTTCTTCTAAAGAACACAGAGCTCGGAATTGAAAGATTTGGGTAAAACCCAGGTTCTGCCACAGATTGGCTATGTGACCTTGTACAAGTCACCGCTAGTCTTGTCCGTGGCTGTGAAATGAAAATAAAATCCTCAACAGTCAAGTGTTGCAGGTGATGTGTTCTGTGAACCCCAAATCACCAGACTGGTGGTTCCAACCTTACTCGGATGGTGAAATAACTGAAAGACATGCTGCTTCTTAAAATCCTGTATTTGGTATGTTGAAACTAGAAAAAGACACCTTCCACACTGTATCAGATATTGTATACTCCAGAGAAGTAAGAAGACAAAGTCTTTAAAAATTGGGAAAAAAATTTAAAACCTTAAACACTTTTAATGATAATGGTCTAGCATCACAACACCGTCGGTCCATGGGCGCAGAGGTCACAATGTGCTCCCAAATCAGATGGTCTTTACTGCCATCCCAATGTAAACCAGGCTTTAATGGTATCTGTCATCAAGTGGATTTTAAATACGGCTTGAAACTCCAGCTCAGTAGACTGGCAAAGCCTCTTGCACCATCAGTGACCAGTTGTCCCAAGAACAAGTTTTACAATGAAAGTGTGCAAAACTGGAACAGCCTGCTGAAGGCCAATTTCAGTGAAACTGACCATCAAATGCCATGTATGTTACTTTGAGCAAAAGTAAACTACTGTAACAAGAAATGAAACAATAATGGAGCTTCAGAAACATAGAGAGTTATTCCCCTCTCACATAAATGCGTAGTACTCGTGGATCTAGGCTCCTTCCATCGGTTGGCTCTGCTTTTACCCAGGTCCTTGTATACACAGTCAAGGCTGTGTTGCTACTCCTTTTGTGAGAAGCTAAGACAAGGTGTGGAGGAGGCACAGCCACTGTCCTAAGAGCCTTGGCAGGGAAGTAGCAAGTGCTTTCACTGATACTCAGCAGGACAGGATTTAGTCACTTGGTCACACCTAACTGCAAGGGGGACACAGGAAATGTAGTCCTAGTTAGGCAGCCAGATGATTCAATTTCAACTCTATTACCATAAGAAAATGGGAACACAGATTTATCTAACTACCTTAGTTACTAGTTTTTTTCTTTTTCCTTTTCACCAAATCAGATGACGTCAGTGCTGTCAAGAGAAATGGCAGGAAGATGATAAATGCACTGTAACCCACAAACCTTGGTCTGGCAGTATCACAGCATAAAGCCATCTCAGTGGCCGGCGGCCTGCAAAACTGAATGCTGTCTACCATGAACACTTCAGGGATGACTGGGTCACCGGCTCCAAAACTGTACTCCAAGAACTGTCAGAGCTTTCTGTGGCACTTAGGATCCCTTGAAGGAACTGGAATAAAGCTGAAATCATTCATTCTGGCTGTGCAGCACAGTCCTCTCTTAAGGACATCTGGCCTTCCCTTCCTTCAAGAGATTCTGGGTCTGTGGACTGGCTCAGGGCTAGGGAGTGGCTGAGTGACTACGAGTTGCCACTATTTTTGGCAAGAACAATACATAAGTAATGTTTTTACCCTTCATAAGTAAGAAAGGGCAAACGTCAACCATTCCAAATCTGGCACATTCTGTTCCTCAGCCTACTTTTTTGCACCTTCATCTCCTATCTGGCTCCCTCCGACCCCCTCCACCCCACCCCCATGCACTTCAGTCCTGCCAGTGTGTACCTTTCCCTGTTCTGTGTGCCCTCTGCCTGGCCTTCCAATACTTCCCTTTCTCTCTCTGAAGAATCCTATTTTTCCAAGACTCATTCCCTTGTGAAGCCACCTTAACAATTAAGTACCTATGATGTTCCATTCCTTCCTTTTGCTTTAGTTGCTTGACATGCCACAGCAGGGTTCTGACTCTCTTCTGACATCTATTTGGTCTTTTCTTTCCTGTCTTTTTAAATGATCTCTTGTTTTCTTCATGGATGATGTTTTTGATGTCATTCCACAGTTCTTTTGGTCTTCGGTCATTAGTGTTCAACACATCAAAACTGTTCTTGAGGTTGTCTCTAAAGTCAGGTGGGATATACTCAAGGTCATACTGTGGCTCTCGCAGACTTGTTCTAATTTTGTTCAGTTTCAAGTTCAACTTGCGTGTGTTCAGATATGCAAGTTGAAAGGTAAAGATGTCACCTTGAGGACCAAGGTGCACCTGACCCAAGACATGATCTTTTCAATCACATCATATGCACACAAAAGCTGGACAATGAATAAGGGAGACAGATGAAGAATTAACGCCTTTGAATTGTGGTGGTGGAGAAAAATACCAAATGTACCATGGAATGCCAAAAGAACAAACAAATCTGTTTTGCAAGAAGAAGTACAAGAGTGCTTGGAAGCAAGGACAGCACGATTACACCTAACGTACTTTGGACACGTTATCAAGAGGGATGAATTCCTGGAGAAGGACATCATGCTTGGTAAAGTGGAGGGTCAGAGAAAAAGAGGAAGATTCTCAAGGAGATGGACTGACACAGTGGCTGCAGTGATGGGCTTAAGCATAACATCTGTTGTGGTCATGGCACAAGACCTGGCAGTATCGTGTTCTGTTGTACACAGGGCTGCTGGGAGTCAGAACTGACTCTATGGCACCTAACAACAACAATGGTGTTCCAAACTGTGTTAGGAACTGGGACCACAAAGATGACAAGTTCCTGCCCTCAAATTCTTACTATGAGCTACAAAGATGCAGAGTTTTAATTCTACAATTCTCTGAAATTTAAACTCACAATCCCACAATTATTGAGCACTACTGTGAGTCAGAATGGACTTGTAGGCAATGGGTTTTTGGTTTTTCACTATGTATCACGCACCACCTTATGTTGTTTAATTGTCTTCTCAGACATGCAGATTCCCTAAGTCTTCACAGTTAACAGTGTTTCTTAACTCTCAATTTTCTTCCTGTCCTGTTACTGAGGAGGTGAAGTGAATACTAAGAGTAATAAAAGCTACATTTTAAGCCTGTTGAAATAAGAGAAAACACAGGGTAATTATTTAAATCAGGTTGTTTTATTTTCCATTTTTAAAATTCACAAAAAGCTTCACAATATCAGCTTTCCCCCTGTTGATCATGAAGGCTTTATATTAAGACAATGAAAAATGTATCACATCAATTGGGGATACTCTGAAAAACAATGGAAAATTTACAGACAAATTCCTTTAATCAAGAACATTTTGCAAAGTACATACTCTGGTACACATCTGAACTCATCTATCTTAAAATTCAACTTTAAAAGCTTAAAAAAAAACCACCACCAAACAGATTTAACACTGACAGGCCTACCAAAATAATGCTGATGGCAAACTATAAACAGCTTTACATACTAGATGTAACTTGAAGGGAATGGAAGACAAGAAATTATCTGTTGACCCTACAATGAAATGCACCTGTTGCTAATAAAACTACTCCCATGAATTTCAGCAATGTGAATGACCCCTTTGCCTCTATGGTAACTGCTTAAGTTTCATTCTCAAACTTGTGACATCCTGACTGAACTCTTAAGGAGAAAAACAATGGGGGGAGCGAGGCA
Organism: Heterohyrax brucei; assembly: GCA_028571685.1. Lineage (NCBI taxonomy): Eukaryota > Metazoa > Chordata > Mammalia > Hyracoidea > Procaviidae > Heterohyrax > Heterohyrax brucei. The sequence continues at coordinate 101,974,388 of CM053142.1, read as the reverse complement.
AGGAAAAAAAAGTTCACCTTAAAAAATAACTGTTGCCCTCAGTTTTTAAATTTGTGGAATGGCATTAACACATATTTTGAGCCATCCATCATAGGATCTGTTAAAATTATTTATGTTGCTATTTCTACTTTTAATATAAATTTTTTCCACACTGACTGCGGTAACTCTTTAGATACTATCAATAGAGGTCACTAAAAGTAATGCTAGAATTCAAGTGTGAAGACAGTGGAAATCAAAAGAGAATGGGACAATTATGAAATTGGATGGTAATAACAAACATGATTTTTAAGGTTTCCTCACTAATGCCACAAAATTATGTATTTTGGCTACATGCCACTGGGCTGCTGGAAGTCATCAGGAAATGAGGAGAATACTCTTATCATCCCAGTTGGATTCTAACTAACCCGTGATTTGGACAGCCCACTGGTGAAGTACTGTTTACACAGGCTGCCGATCAAGAGGTAACTACGCTGGCTGGGTTTTCTACCTACTCTGCTTTTTACTTTCAAGAACACTTTCAAAGGGCTAAGACTGTCTAACAAGGGCAACAGATAAAGGAACTCACTAGACTACAGAGATTAACAAATGAATAAACTGTAAATGGTTTAATCTTGGACAGACATATTAAAGGAGTATCCGACTCGAGGGCACTTGGCTGGCTTGGCTATGGACCATGGAAAAAAACGAAACTTCACTATCTCATATGTTCTAAATTTTTTCCTTCTCAATTAGAACTTTTAGAGAAATCCAAACTTTATCCCTCATCTTTCATCTCAAACTGCCCCTCGTCAGTCTTGAATACAGTATTGTATAAGACTCCCCCATCAGTGAGAGTAGCCAAGGTTATCTAAACAGAAGACACTGAGTAAATTTCATTGGTTAAGAAAAAAAAGAATTTATCCTGAAATGCCTTTTGGAGATTTAAGTGTTCTGATTTTATCCCTCAATGAAAGTCACTTTAAAAGCAAACATTCTCTAAAATAACAGTCTTCAGTTATTGGACAAGAGACAGTAACACGTTAAGCTAAGCCTAAGGTAAGTAAGCAACAAGTCAATAAAATCACAACTCAGAATTTTAACATTTTCACCTGGTATCATTCACTATGAAATGCAAAAAGACTACTCATGTTTAAGTGGAATAATCTCCAAGTTGTAAATCACACTCCAGCGACCAAACAAATAATCCATATTGTGGAAGACTACAAAACATAAGGAAGTACAGAACGCTGTTCCCCAGGACACTTCTTCAAAGCTAGACAAATTAGCAGACACATCATTTTCGGGGAGAAAAGGGATTGGGGGAGGTCAGGGAAAAGGGAGTACAGATTAGCAGGCTCTACAAGTAGATTAAAAAAAAAAAACTAAAATATTTTAAACTCTTTTAGGTGTTTATTGGAAACGTGGTTGGTCAACTGTCATAAAGTATTTCTTTTTCTTCATCACAAAAATTCCATATATTAAGGATTTACCCAATCCAGATGGAGGGAAGGGGGGATCTAGAAACACTCTTTGCCTCAAGAAAATCTTCTAAAAAGGCTCTCCAAAATCTTGACTAGATGTATCATACTCTGCAATGAAACGCTTGAGTTCTTCAACACAGCGCTCCCCTATTTCGTGTAAATTCTGCCTCAAGGCAAACTGTATAGACTTTTCTAATGAAGGGTCTTTTTCAATCAGCATTTTCACAACCATCCCGAATGTTTCACAGTCTTGTCGGTACACCTAGAGATGTGAAATATATTCTGGTCAGCTAAGAGTGAAAATAATTAGGCACACTTTGTTGACTATGTAGACTGACGGTACTTAAGTCTTAAATGGAGACACAAAAATACAGGTGAACCTCTCTTGTCCTTCAAGAGGTCACTACTGCCAGAGGCCATTTAAATCTGTGTCTTGGGGAGATTTTTTCACAACTTGTTTGAGGAGAAAAACATTGATATACCACATGAATGTGAATTCAGAAAGTCTGACTTGGCACTTGTCAATATCAAGCAATCTAGTAGAGGGACATCAGACTGACGACAAGAAGAACTAAGAAAAGCAACAAAGGCGTGGTAAGGCACAGCAATAGCTCTGTTCAATTATTTGCTTGGAAGAGAAACATTTCTGAGCCCCAAACTTCAGACTGTCTGTTTGGACATGACCAGATATAGCCAGATAGATGACATATATGAAACTCCTTTTAGTGTACAGCCAAAAACTATAAAAATGTGAAGGTATTTATTGGGGGGATAGTTCTCAAGTTCATAAATATTAACCATAGTTAGACCCCACCAAAGGAATGTTGATGGTGCACTGGTTAAAGTGCTTGGCTGCTACCTGAAAGGTTGGCAGTTGGAACCTACCAGCCACTCTGCAGGACAAACATGGCAGTTTGCTCCTGTAAAGATTACCAGAACCAAACCTGCCATTGCCCAGTCGATTCCAACTCACAGCAAACCTGACAGGACAGGGGAGAACTACCTCTCAGCTTACAAGGAGCACCTGGTGGGTTTCAGCTGCTGACCTTCTGGTTAGCAGCTGTAGCACTTAACCACTACATCACCACCAGGGTTTCATCTGTAAAGATTACAGCCTTGGAAATGCTATGGGACAGTTCAACTCTGTCCTACAGAACTGCTATGAACTGGAATCAACTCAGTGACAATGGGTTTTATCAAGACAGTGTTAAGATCAAAACAATGTTTACGTACACACATAAATACATACATGCAATATACTTGTGTATACATATAGATAGAAACCTTGTTGGCCTAGTCATTAAGTGCCACGTATGCTAACCAAAAGGTTGGCAGTTCAAATCCACCAGGCATTCCCTGGAATCTCTATGAAGCAGTTCTACTCTGTCCTATAGGGTTGCTATGAGTCAAAATAAACTGGACAGCACTGTGCTTGGTTTTTGCTTTATACATATATATGTATTTCTTAAACTCCAATATATGTACTTAATTTGTATCACTGGTAATTTGATACTTCCCCTCCAAAAATTGCTAAACGTCCACCACAGTAAATATCATTCTCTCATAGTCCTAAATACATTTAAGATTTTGATGCTTTTTTCATACTTTGATATATTTAAAGAAAAATTAGTTATGTCTTCATGCAAATTAAGAAATACACCTTCTGCCTTAAAATATCTGTTAATTTTCATTTTTCCAATTTCATAATAAAAATAACTGTCTATTCTTAAAAAAATTTTAGTTCACCTAGCATTTTCAAGCTTTCAGAGACACTGGCTTATTCGAGTTTCTGTTTCTTCAATGGCTGCTACTAGCTGTAGTGGTGCTTGTGGCCAGATTGTTTTTTTTTTAACATCTGCAGTATTTTGTTTTTTATGCCTTAAAAATAACTATTCAAAGAAAAATATTTAATTTTGACTTTTAGTTCTGACTGTTGTTACACTAAATTCTTTTCCTTGTTTTTGAAAACCACTCACAATGCCCCCAAAGAAATTTAAAGGATAAATCCTTCCAATGACACAGAAATTAAATATTTAAATCCCCTCGCTGCCTTCCCCATCCCAGCACTAACACACACACACACACACACGGACACACATTCTTCTAAATAGTGATAAAAGTTACTCATAATAGCCATAAAGTTTGATTCAACAATTAAACCAACCATTTATCAGAGTTTATCCTAAGGCTTACATGACCCCAAATTGATATTAACACTCTCATAAACAAACTTAGAAAACAGTATGGTATTCATATAATATTATATATGATGTCAATGCAATACAGGATATGTTATGACTGGCCTAGCAAAAACACAGAATCTAAGTCAGGCCAAAGCAGTAACCCATAGGGGAAAGTCAGACCCACAATGTTCGCAGTCTTAGTGGAGGTAAATTCCCTACCAAACCAGCCAGCCCACATAATAACAGCTTTCTAACACCAACCACAGGCCTCAGCAAACCACTTTGTGGGTGGCCTAAATTTTACTGGTTTCATTATAGCAGATGTACTAGATGAGGATAGTGTTACACTGTGAGTTAACCTGCAAATTCTTTAAGGTAAATCTGCTGCTCCACCTAAATTGTAACTTCTTTGTTTAGAATATTTAAATAATATAAATATGCTACAGATTTCCATATCAAAAATGGAGCCATACTTAACTGCATTCATGCATCTATTTAAACCATAAATGACTATCACTCTGGAAACAAAATAATGAAAATATTTAAAGTTTGTGTTTTTTTAATTGTAAGTTCTATCTGAATTATCCACTGAAATAGACAACTTTTGTACTTAGTAAGAAGTTAATAACCAAAAGTGCAGAAAGTAACACAATTCACTATTGCAGGGTAAATTTTTTAGAAAGACTTCTTAAAATGCACTGGCTGAGCATAAGATAGGAAATAATTTTATGTTACAGGAAGAACCTCACCCTAAATAAAATTCACAGCTGTCAGAAACCTAGTTCCGAAATCTGTTCTCCAGTAAACTCAGTCTCAAAACAGGAAGGGTGTAGTTATCTGTAGGCGAGTTTGTTTGCTTATGGTCCCTAGCTGGAAATGCATTAATAATCTTCAGATCTGATATCTACAGGCCACACAGGAAGGTTTTTTGTTGTTCTCTTTTCTTCTCCTTGGATTTCATCAAAATGGGAAACAGGTTCAAGTATGAGTACAGCTCACATCAACTGTTCCACTTACCAGCATAATGAAAGCACTATCCAAACATGGTTTCATTCAGTCTTTTATTAGAGTAGCCTGTGCTAACAGTTAAATTCTTACAAAGTACTTCCAAGAATAAAGGAATATGACAAGTAAGAAACTGTCAGGGCTTTTAACCATTAATTATGTTGTCAGGTAAAGAATCGTTATCTGGTTAAAAAAAAAATCCTCAGTGGCAAGTTTATCCTACCCCAAATTACTTGTAATACCATCAAACATCTCTAAAATATATTTTACCCCTTACTTTTCCCACAAACAGAAGCCCAAAATTAAATTAAACTGTTAAAAATTTTCATTTCAGACATGTTCAACATATACATTACAGTTCTCTACGAGTAGTTGGGTAGAATGGTAGAGACAGAAAGCTATGCTATCGAACAGAGGTGGCTACTTATACTTAAACATACATATATATTAATATTTTATTTATAATTTATATTAACATTAGGGGTACCTGGTTAACTGCAGGTTAGGCAGCTGAACAGACAGTTGCTCATGTGTACCCCTACATATATAATCTTAATAAGTTGGAGTATCAAATGAGAACATTATCTTCTCTGTTTCTGATGTTTCCTCATTCCACAAGGAGGCTGGTGACACAAAGATTAAGCCCTTGGTTGCTAAGTGAAACATCAGCAGTTCAAACCTACCATCCTCTCCGTGGGAGAAAAGAATTGGCAATGTACTCCCATAAAGATCACTGCCTAGGAAACTACACCGGGCAGTTCTACTTTGTCCTACACAATCACAGCTGAGTTGGAATCCACGCAACAGCACAGAACAAAATAATTCCGTAGCATTTTCTCTATCTGAACACATCTGCTTCAAATGTTACATGTCCTGTTTCAGGAAGGACATAACCTAATGGGAGAGATGATCACATACAATTAAAACATAGCACAGAGACAACATTTAGACATGGAAAGCAAAACAGAGAAGTAGTTCTAAGAGCAAGCTTGGTGAGATCAAATTCTGACTCAACTACCATGGTACACTGAATAATATCCCCCTCATCCCCAAAATGTTCACATTCTAAGTCCTAGAACTTCTGACTACGTTACCTTGCAAGATAAAAGGTATTACACAGAGGTGAATAAACTGAAGATTTTGATATGCAAAGATTAGCCTGGATTATCCAGATGGTCCCATGTAATCTTAACAGTTCTTATAAAAGAGGAATGTAGGAGGGTCAGAAAAAAAGACAGATGTGCTGATGGAAGCAAAGGTTGAATGGTATGCTTTGAAGATGGAGGAGGGGCCTTCAGCCAAGGAATGTAGGTGAACTTGAGAAGCTGGAAAAGTGAAGAAAATAGACTTCCCCCTAGAGCCTCCAGAGTACAGCCAGTAACACCCATTTCAGTCTTCTGACTTTCAGAATGGTAAAATAATAAATTTGTGTAGTTGTAAGCCACTAAATCTGGGGCAATTTGTTCCACCAGCAGTGGGGAAGGAACACAGCCACTAGAATAGTTTTGTGCCCAGACAAGTTACTTAACCAAGACTAAACACCCCTCTATCAGTGACGGACATATCCAGCAGTAGAAAATTGGTAAATACATAATTGAACTGAACAGTACTGTCAACCAAATTGGATCTAACTGACACTTAGAGGATACTTTACCCAACAAGAGAAGAATATACATTCGTCTGAAGCTCACATGGAAGACATACCACAAAGACAGGCCACATTCTGGGCCATAAAACACACTTTAACAAATTTGAAAAGAATAGAAATCATACAAAGTATGCTTTTAGACCACAATGGAATTAAACTAGAAATCAGTAAGAGAAAGATAGCCGGCAAATCCCAAAATACTTGGGACAAAGATCACTGAAAGAGTAACATATTTCTAAATAACATACACGTCAAAAAAAAAGCTTCAAGGGAAATTTCAAAAAATTTTGAATTAAATAAAAATTAAAGAAAAACCCATCAAAATTTGTGGGATACAGGGAACATAGTTCTTAGAAGATGTATAGCACAGAATGTATTTATTAGAAAATAAAAATATATATAAAGTAAATAATCTAAGCTTTTACCTTAGGAAACTAAACAAAGAAGAGCAATTTAAGCCTAAAGCGACCAGGAAGGAAAAAAAGCAGAAATCAGTGAAACTGAAAACAGGAAGAGAAAAAGCAACAAAAAAAGCTAGCTTTTTGAAAAGAGCAGGAGAACTGATCAACCTTTAGCCAGTCTGATCAAGAAAAGAGACAAATTAATACTATAAAAAATTAAAGAAGTGCCACCACTATGAATCTCATAGACAACAAAAAGATAAAAAAAAAAAAGCTCTGTGGCCACCAACGGAATACCTTAAATGAAACCAATTCCTTGAAAGACGCAAATACTAAAACTCACACAAATAGTAAATAATTCAGAAATAAATAATCTGAACGGGTCTATATCTGTTAAAGAAATTGAAACAATTACCATATTTTTATGCAAACAGCTCACACCTTCAGCATTTGTCAGTCGGTTCCTTCCCCTGCAAGGCATCTTCACAGGCACCATTATTCAGTTTTGTTTTGTTTGTCTTTTATTTAACATGTTGCTGTGACAAACAGCATAGCCTGCTTGCCAGGATCCAGGGCATTGCCAGCACACAACCAAAGAAGGGGGAAGTCATTTGCATAAAAATACAGTAACTTTTCAAACAGAAAACAACAAGTGAAGATGGTTCCACTGGTGAATGCCACCAAACATGTACAAAAGAAATTATACCAAATCCCTACAATGCCTTCCAGAAAATATTGTTTAGATTGTCTTTGATTTATTAGCATTACAAAGGATTTCTTAGGTATAAATTCTTCCCAACTTGATTTATTCAAAGAAATCCCAATAAATCAGTTTATGGTTATAACAAACTAACTCCAAATTTAGTATGGAAAGGCAAAAACACCCAGAATAGACAACACAAGCACTGAAAAAGAAACAAGCTGGAGGGCTGACACAACCCATCTTCAGGACATGATGCAGTTCAATAGAGAAAAGACAGTCTTTTCAACAAATGGTGCTACAATAATTGGACCTTCAAATACAAAAAAGTGAACCTCCACAGAGACTTTACAGCTTGTCACAAAAATAACTCAAAACAGACTATGAACTTAAATGTAAAATGCCAAAACTAACAAGAGTTAATAGATGTAAAAAATTTTTAGCTAGCTTCTTTCTTAATGCTAAAACCCCTTTCTCCCTTAGAAAAGCTGACACATAAAAAACATTGTAACACTCCCTTCTGATCAGTACTCACAAAGATTTTGAATTTGTTCTCCCAGGCCATTTTTGACTGATAACAGGGCAATAATGCCAATTTGCAGCCCACCGTTCCCGAGAAAAGTAACCAGCCTGCAGACCTCAAGGACAACTTGCCTTGCAACACAGTAGTTGTGTATTCTTCAACCTCACCTCCTCTGAACATTTGCATGCCTGCACCCCACCAGCCCTCACCCCTTTCCCTTCCCTAAACTTTTCTATGAAACTTGCCAGCCTGGACTGAGCTGGGAAGGTAGTTTTTGGCATGCTAATACAGCATCTCAGGTTACCTGTAATCTGAATAAAGCACCTTTAACAGAGTCAATCCCTGTCTCCATGCATTGGCTTAGTAGTGACAGGCAGCCCGAGTCTGCAACATTTTTGGCAACCATGACAGGACAGCACTGGGACTCTCCAGTGGCTCCCCGGTACGTTCAGAGATCTTATGGGGGATTCCCAGGGGCTGCCTGGGCTGGGAAGCCTTGAGGAGTTAAATTTGATTACTCTAAGCAGCTGCAAAGCCAATTTTGATCAAGAGTTGGTTTTTAGTTGTTTCACTTTCCAAAGTTCCCTGTCATCTCACTAAAGGGACTGAATCAAGCGCTGTCTGGTCTGTGGATCTTGTGAGGGGCTGTGTCTGGTCAGTGGACTCCTTGAGGAGCCACATCTGGTTGATGACCATCTGGACTCTGTGAGGGGCCACATCTGGTCTGCAATCACAGTGACCCTGCGAGGGGCCATGTCTGGTCTGCAGACTTCCTAAGAAGCCATATCTGGTAGGTCCACCATTTGAACTGTGACTGTGTAAAGAGCCACCTAGTTCAACTGTGATCAAGAGGACTGCAGCTCCATTTCCTCTTAGCCTTTCATGCTTGCTTTCTGTCCAGCAACCTGTTTCTCAACCTCTCATTATTCTTGTAAATTTGTGTTTAGTTGGGGGGAACCCAAGTTTGTAATCTCCTTGAAAATTTTCCAAGAGATAGTGCTATTTCTGCAAGCACAGTGTTTAATATGTGTGTAAAACTTCAGAAGTTTGACCTTCAGCCATAAATTTGGCCAATTCAACCTTGGAGTTGTTTTTTTCGCCTGTGTTTCTTGTCTGTCTGGAACCTTAGCCTCCCAGAGTGCTATCTACCCAGTGGCTGGCCTGCTGTACACTTCCCTCCCAGTGAGGGCAATTCTCTTCCAACACTCTCGTCACCTCCTCTTGAAATTCTTTTCTAGTTGTAGGTAAGAACCTGTAGTTATCTGGTAATAGATTCTGGCAAGCCAGCCAAGAGGTACATCTATTGAGACTTGACCTTGGCTGGCACGATCCAATGGAACAGACACCTCTTCCTCAGGACCAGACAAAGTGATCACCGGAGAGATTTCTCTTCCAACCTACCCAGGGTAAGCGGCCTGACCACCACTCAGCTGAGTGGAGGACTAAGGACAGGTGCCTTTGTTAGCTTTTCTCTTTCTCTTAAACTGTCCCATATCTAGATTATTAGTGTTTGTGTCATTTTTGTGAGCGTTCCCTTTCACAGTTCTGGTAATCTGGTTTCAGAACTGCATGGCACTCTCCTGTCGGCTCTGTCTCTGCTCTTTGACTTCCTAGACTCTCCACATTTGTGTCACTCCAACCAGTTATCCCAATTTAACTTCTTCTGTTCTGAAAGTTGGCAGTTCCATTTTTTGACATCAGTGGTTCTGTTAAGTCCTAGGGTAAAGTCCTGTAACTCCTAGGTTCTGAGTCACCCACAGGAGGGGTGACTTCTGTCCTGTACTGGTAAATGCGAGGCTGACTGGTTGGGTTGACAAATTGCTCACAGTGTATGGAGACCGCTGTACTGTAAATGTTCTAAAATTATTTTATTTTTAGAATACTGTTAACCAACTACTGCCTAGGCCTTCCTTCTCATTTCTATAAAAGATATCTCTTTCTCTGTATAGGGTCACTGTGAGTCTGAATCAACTCAACGGCAGTGGGTTCAGATTTTGGTTTTTCTCTGTGTAAAACATCCTCCTCCACCACCACCACTACCTGTTTCTACAAGCAAACCTATTTTCTTGACCCCCACTCATAGCCTGGGAGTATTTTCCACATCCTCTCCTGTCTGGTGTGACACCTAGCACTGTGTCATCATGCATGGTGAGATGGGTCTCTTGTCATTTGTCTGTTCAGAAACCCTGGTGAGGTGCCCTAGGACCCTGGGAATCAGTGGCCATTTAAGCAGCTGTCTATCTGTGGGACTAATCATCCCATCTGTTAGGCCTAAGGGTATCTGAGAGATGGAGACAGCCTCACCTCTGTCAAGCTCACGTGATTGTCTGGGAAGTTGAAGCAGCCAAGATTATGCTGTTCCCTCGGGGTTTTCACTCCTTATACCCCACCCTAATCTTACCTGCAATCTGGCTTATTGCTCTGCAAGCACCCTCCAGACTTCTCACTATTTTTCCTTCTTGCGGCCCTGCTTCTGGGGATCCCAAATCTGTCACTTTAATAGGTGGTGTCTGAAAAAAATTGTGTTATACACGCAGACAAAGCATATTGTTTGCGTGAGCCCTAAAACATTGGGCCTTGGGTATAAGAGCTAAAATCCCCAAGGATTCACCTCTGGTATGCATACTAAACAAGTGGTCATCTTTCTGACCTGAATGGGTTAAAGAAAAAGTTTATTGAAAAAAAATTTGAGATGGTCAAAAGTTTTGTCTGACAAAAGTTTAATAATTTAATTTGAGGTTTTTAAGAACTTTAATGTTAGCTAAAAGAGAAAAGGTTTTTCACTATTCAAATAACAATATTCCTTTTTATTTCTCAGTTAAGAGTTAATTTGTTCTTTGTATAGTCTGCCTCAAGGCCTCTCATTAAAGTAAGATTTCTAAGCCAAAAACCAAGTCACCCATTAATGTAAAGGGAGGCCGGGTAGAAAAAGCTAAAGATTTTCTTTTAAGATTGTTGATTAAATAATGATATTATTATATTAATTACTACATATTTTTATTACATGTTATTTCTTCTTAAATTGTAAATAAATTGTTGACAACTGAAAATTCATGGTAAGCTGCAAATATCTTTTAATAAAGAAAATGATGCTAAAAAGTTTTATTTAATAAATTACATGGTATAGGTTAAAATCAAGAGAAGTATTTGAGTCTTGTTGGGATAAGATTTGTGTTAGCTATTTCCTCTTATGTTTTTACATGATATTATATAATACATAATATTAGATTATAATTTTATTAGTTCATAATTATGAATTTAACTACAACTTTATTTATTTATTTATTTTTAATTCAGCATCAAAGCCCATGCTTTGACTGGGGAATTCAAATTATGTACCTATAAAGTTATTTTTATACTATTCAGATATTTGGAGACTTGATGCCAGCCAAGCCAAATGCCATCAAGTAGGATCCGCCTCATGGCGACCCTAGGGGACTTGATAATCTTGGTATATATTTGCTATGTGGTATTATACCTCAAGATTATTATTTATGGTATCTAAAGTTCTTTAAAAAATGGTTATATTTAAAAATACTGTCTAAAGTTTTCCAACAGAATAGATTTTATCTGACCTTTACACTGTGCTTGTAATTAACTTCTATCAGGTCTTTTTGCTATTAAGAGTATTTATTTTTCTAAATGAGTGATGGCTCAAAAAAGGGCTAAAGCCATTATGCTCGTGTATTTCATATTCTAGTCCACATCAGAAATAAGATCAAAACTAAAAAGCTCAAGGCAAAACCTCAGACCCTACTCTCCAGATTGGTAGAGGAGAACTTTAAGGTATTTAGTAACATAAATTTGACAGCAGAGACCAAAAAAAGTTGTTGGCTGTAGCTCTCCGAGGTCCACCTTGAGGGAACCCAGTTGACATCAGAACTTGGATCACCTCACTGGCCACTGAATATGGACACCAATCAACACAGGTGCTGATGAAAATGAGCCACTGAAAGGCAGTGTCCTGAGCACCCTAAAACAGGACACCCAGTTGACTTTCCCAAAGGCCTAGATGAACAGGCCCTCGTAAAAGGATGACAACTCTCTCAGAAGAGAGTTCAGAACAGACTGATCATTGACTAAACCCTGAGACCCACCTAGCTCTTGGCCACATCACTGACCTCTCCATTGGGGAACTAAGGGTTACACTCAACGTGGAACATAAGGAAACTGAATTTGTCTTAGACCTGAGAGCCATCATCTCTACCTTAAGTTACCCAAAAGGTACACTCTCCAAGCAGGACTGCAATCACTGGCTTGGATTAAAAATCCAAGCTGAAAAAATGTTTACCTTATGTCTGATGTGGTCACAGCTAGTAACATATGACTTTCTATATGTCCCTGAATATTCTGTTATGTTACTGGGACAAGAATTACTAACTGAGAACACAAACACATTAAAAACTAAACAGCCAGAAGGACTTATACCAAAAATTCTCAGTTAGGTTACATCAGAAATTTGGGACATTACCATGCAAGAGAAAAATGGAGGAGAGAATAGAGAAAGAAAAGCAGCAGAAAATAAATAAATAAATAAATAAAAAGGGGGAATAGAAAGAGAAGGAAAAAGAGAGAAAGGAAGAAACAATAAGAAAGTGAAATGAGGTAAGGAAGAAGCAGAAAAAGGAGAGAGAAAACAAAAGACTAGATAACTTCAGATCACATTGCCCTGGGATTTCAAAACAAACCTAAATGTAAATACATTAATTTATTCTGTTACTAAATCAAGTTTTAGGATCTTGTAAATAACTGCCTCTGTCCCACCCTCTGAAGGTTTCGTCCTATCCTGTCACTCTACATCATCTTTCTCAGTAACTTCATCTGCAGCAAGACTGAAGAGAGTTAAGATTCATATCTTCCAGGTTACAACAATTCCCAGTAAAATTAATAATTCCATGGGGCCTAACTGATACCTAGTAATGGTCATCCTGGCCCTTCTAAACATTAACAGCATCAGCAAAAGACTGCCACTCAGATAGGTGGGCCTACGGCCCTGTTCAACATGAAACATATAGAAAAAGAGACCTCCATCCAGGTTCCCATAAAAATTATGAGTATGAAATCCTGTAAGGAGAAGTTCAGATAGCCAAAACAGTCTGTGAAAGAAACATGCTAAAGACCAGGACAATTCCTTTCACAATAAACTAATCTCATAGATTACAGAGAATTCTGGCATTGGGGACAGATAGAGTTAATAGCTATAGAAAACTTCTTAGCTAGTTTGTTTCTTAATACTAAAATCCCTTTTCCCTTAGAAATGCTGAGAATGAACAGACAATTGAAAGACTCCCTTCTGACCAGTATTCACAAAGATTTTGAGTTTCTTTTCCCAGGCTGTTCTTGACTGATAACAGGGCAGAGTGATGCCAATTTTCAATCCACCATTCCTGAGAAGGGTAATCAGCCAGCAGATGTCAAGGACGATTCACCCTGAAACAAAGTTGTCTTCTCCAACCTCACCTCCTGTGAACATCAGCATTCTTGCACCCTCTCCTACCCATCCACTCCCTTCCCTAAACTTTTCTCCAAAACTTGCCATCCTGCGCCTGGGGTCTTAAAAGCTAACAAGCTGCCATGCGAGGTACACCAAATGGTCCCAACTCATCCGGAACAGATGACCACTGAGAACAACAAAGATACAAGTAAAAAAGAAACCAAGAGACAGAAGGGCACATGTGAATATTAACCTGTGACCAGAAGAACCAGATGGTGCCCTGCCACCACCAAAGACAGCCATGATGGGGTACACAATGTTAAGTCCCTGTGGCAACACAAGAAAAAGAGGGACGCAGCTAAAGAACTCTACTAAAAGACCAGAGTTGATGGTCTGATGGCCTGTGGGATTCCCTGGGAACGTGGCCCCTAGAACTGCTGCTGCCCCTGTCCAGAAAACACTACTCAGGTCAACTCTTTGGACAAAAACGGACTGGACTCAGGGACACAGTGTGACCATATGGTGCGTGTACTTTATGGTTTATGCACTTATAGGATGCTGTCCTACTGGTCTCTTTCTAGATGGGAGAGAAAAGGGTGGACAGGAGGGCACAGGAGCTCATTAAGAACACATGATGAGCAAAGAATGAAAAGGGGAAGTGTGCTGTCACTGGGCAAGGGAGTAGAAGAAGCTGCTGATGCAGACACGTGGGCATGCAAATTCAATCTGGATTGCAGACTTTCACTTAAGCACAGTAAAAAAAAAAGTAGGTCAGAAACCACCACTAAAAAAAAAAAAAAAGCTTGCCAGGCTGGACTGAGTATAAGGTGGTTTTGAAGGTACTAACCCACTATTTTCTCAGGTTGCTGGCAATCTGAATACAACGTTTTTAAGAGATTCAATCCCTGTCTCTATGCAATGGATTAGCAGTGACAGGCAGCATGAGTCTACAACTAGTTTTTTCTGGTAACAAAACTAAAAAATTCTATAAGGTAACACAGAAAAAAACCTAAGTGCCCTTGGTTTTGGTGATGACTGTTTTGATAAAAAAACCAAAAAGTATGACACATAAAAGAAAAAAGTGCCAGTTGGACTTAATCAAAATTAAAAACTTATGCTCTGAGAAAGGTAGTGTTAAGAGGGTAAATTGAAAAATCAGACTGAGAGAAACTAACTGCAAAACACCTATCTCATACAGGTCTTAGATTCAAAATATACAAAGAACTCTTAAAATTCAACAATACAAAAACAATCCAATTCCAAAACAGGCAAAAGATCTGATAGACATCTCACCAAAAACATACATAGAGCAAAGAAGAAAAACTCTTCAACATCACGTGTTATTACACAGTGGCAAATTAAAACAATGTGATAGCAACACACGTCCGTCAGAGTAGCTAAAATCCAAAATGCTGATAATACCAAATGCTGGTAAGAATGTAGAGCAACAGGAACGCTTTCATTTCTGGTAGGAATCCAAAATCATACAGTCACTTCTGAAGGACGTTTGGCAGTTTTTCATACAAAGCTAAGGAGAGGCTTACCATACAGTACAGTAATTGCACTCCTAGGTATTTACCTAAAAAGTTAAACACCTATGTCCACCTGCATATGAATGCTTATAGCAGCTTTATTCACAATTGCCAAAAACTGAATGCAAACAAGATGCCCTTCAACAGGTAAACAGATAAAGTGTGGTATACTCATACAATATTATTATGCAATAAAAACAAACAAGATATTCAGAAAAAAAGTTCAGGGGGGAACCTTCAATGGATATTGTTAAGTGAAAAAAAGCCAATATGAAAAACAACACACTTAAAAGCAAAACTATAAACAGTAAAAAAATATATCAGTGATTGCCAAAAGTTCAGGGGAAACAGAGACGTAGGCTTTTTGGATGACAAAACTACTCTGACACTGTTATCAGTGGTTGTATAACATTCTGTATTTATCATAAATAACTGAACTACACAAAACATGAGCCCTAATATACAGTACAGACTCTAGTTCATAATAATGTATCAACTATCAGTTCATCGGCAAACCCTGGTGACAGTCGTTATGAGCCACAACTGTAAACTAAAAGGCTGGCTGTTCAACTCTGTTATATCGAGTTACCATGAGTAGAAATTGACTCAACAGGAACAGGTTATTTTTAATTAGTTGATCAGAAACCCTCCTAGCATAGTGGCTAAGGATGGTGGCTTGATCCCAACAGATATACCTTAGAAACTTTATGGCAGTCCTATTCTATCCTACAAAATTGCTATGAATTGGAATCAACTCATCCTTGCCCACTGACAGCACATTCCTCCTTTCCATTCTATACATATCCTCTTAATTTCCTGTCCCCTACTCTCTACCCTCTCCACTCTCCTCTAGTAAGAGGCCAGTAGGACAACATCCTATAGATGCACAGAACCATAAAATACACACTCTGTCCCTGAGTATAGTTGATTTCTGTATGAAGAGTTGACCTCAGTAATGATTTATGATCAGGGGCAGCATCAGGTCTAGGGGCCATGTTCCCAAAAGAACTCCCAGGCCTTCAGATCATCAATTGGGGTCTGAGTGAAATTCTTATGATGCACTCCTTTTTTTTCTCATGTTGCCCTGGGACTTGACCTTGTGAGTCCCATTGTGGCTGTCATTGGTGTTGGCTAGACACCATCTGGTTCCTCTGGTCACAGATATAGTCACCCATTCATGTGGGGACTTCTGTCTTCTAGGCTGCTTTTCCTTCGTGGCACTGTTCTTCTTGGTGATCATCTGTTCCAGCTGAGTTGGGACCACTGGGTATACCTCAGATGGCAGCTTGCTAGCTTTTAAGGCTCCAGATGCCACTCACCTATATGGGGTGCAGGAGACTCTCTTAGTAATAGGCTAGTTATGCCAATTGGCCTTGATGTCCCCTGAGAGCATGGTCCCCGGACCCCTGCCTCTGCTACTCTGTCATTGCAATATTAAGATTGGGAGAGTTTTCAGATTATGTTGAAGTCCAGTTAAACTGATCTTCTTTATAATGTGTGCTGTCACTGATTACATCTAACCAAATTTCTATCAAGTATCTGATGTATATCCAACCCTCTTCTCCCCTCCCTCCTGTCCCATGCAGCCATCAGTGTCTTTTCTTCTTTACATGAGTCTGTTTTTTAAGTCCCTATAGTAAGGATCTCATACAATATTTGTCCTTGTGCTGCTGATTGATTTCACTCAGCAGAATGTCTTCCAGTTGAAACAAGTTTATGAGATGCTTCCTAAAATCATCATTTTTTTTTACCACTGCATAGTTCAGTATAGGTACCACAGTTTGTTTATCTATTCACCTGTTGTTAGGCATCTGGGTTGATTCTATCTTTTGGCTGTTGTGGACTATGTTGCAATAAACATTCAGATGCATCTATTTGTTGGTGTGAATGCCCTTGATTCTGTAGGATATATTCCAAGCGATGGGATTACTGGATCAAATGGCTATTTCCAGCTTTGTAAGAAAGCACCAGACTGCTTTCCAAAGAGGTTGTACCATTTTGTAATCCCATCAGCAATGTAGGAGAGTTGCAATTTCTCCACAGCCTCACCAGCATTTGTTGCTTTGTGTTTCTTGAACCATGGCCAACCTTGTTGCGTGAGATAGTATCTCATCATGGTTATGGTTTGGATTTCTTTAATACCTAATGATCGTGAACATTTCTGCATCTTTTGGCTGTCTGGATATCCTCTTTAGTGAAGTGTCTGTTCATCTACTATGCCCAACACTTAGTTATTTATCCTTTCCTTGTTGTTATTTTGTACTACCTTGTTGATTATGGAAAGCAGATGTCGATCTGACACATAGTTGCCAAATACTTTTTCCCATTCTGTAGGTGGTCTTTTAATTCTTTTGATAAAGTCTCTTGATGAGCAAGTGTTTGATTCTTAGTATTTCCCACTTATCCATTTTGTCTTCTGCTAATCATGCTTTGTTTGTCAGATTTTGAAGTCTGTCTAAGGTGTGTATCGAAACTTCCATTGTTGATCCTATTTTTTCTTGCATGACCTTTATTGTTTCAGGTTTGATATTTACATCTTTGATCCAATTTGAGTTGGTTTTTGTGTAAGGTGTTAGATATAGGTCTTGTTTCAATTTTTTGCAGATGGATATCCAATTTGCCAGCATCCTTTGTTAAAGAGACTGTTTTTACCCTAGTTTACAATCTTAGGGCCTTTGTCAAATATCAACTGTTCATAGAAGGATAGTGGCATCTCCAGGGTCTCAACTCTGTTCCATTGGTCTGTATGTCTCTTGTTGTACAGTACCAGGCTGTTTTGACTACTGAGGCAGTATAAGAGGTTTTAAAGTCAGATAGTGAGAGGCCTACCACTGTGTTCTTCTTCAGTACTGCTTTGCCTATCTGGGGTTTCTTCCCTTTCCAAACAAAGTTGATAATTTCTTTCTCCGTCTCATTACAAAATCTCACTGAATTTGTACGGGGCTTGCATTGCTTACGTAGATCACTTTCAGTAAGATAGACATTTTCACAATGTTAAGTCTTCCTATCCATGAGCAGGGATGGTTTCTCCATTTACGTACATTTCTCTTAGTTTCTTGCAAGTAAGGTCTTGTAATTCTCTTTTGTGTCGTCCCACTGCCTCCGTGCCAACATCGTTTCTGCTGAGAAGTCAGATGAAAGCCTACACGGCTTCCCCCTCAGTGTCAGCTTTGCTTTAAGTCTCTCTGCCTTTAAGAGTTTCTGCTTACGTTTCATTTTAAGCTTGATTATATTATGCCTTGGTGTCTTTCTTTTGGGGTCTACTTTTTGTGCCATTCAATATACATCTTGGATATCTATGTTCTCTTGTTTCATAATTTCACAGAAGTTTTTCTGTCAACAATTCAACAATACTCTGTGTTCTGAGCTATCCCTCCCTGTTCAGGAGCTCCAATTAATCACAGATGATTCCTCCTGATAGAGTCCCAGATGTTTTTTAGTGTTTCTTTGTTTTTCTTGTTTCTTTTCTCTGATTTCTCCTCATAAATGCTGTTGTCAGTGGCTCTATCTTCAAGATCAGTAAGTCTAGTTTTCAGTTGTTCAATTCTGCTCTTTTGGCTTTGAGTTGAATTGTCTCAATCTGTAATTTTCTTACTGGTCTGTCAGATTTCAGAATGCTGATGTTCCATCAGTTTGAACAGCTTGCTTAACTTCTCATTTTGCTCTGCTTCATTCTGTACAATGTCTAGTTTCAGAAAGTCTTCTTCATCTAGGAAGTTCTTTGAGTCTGTATTTTGGGAGTTTTCTGGAGCCATGGTTGGATGTTTCTTTAAATGTCTGGCTACAGTTTGTTGCTTTCAGGCCATCTGAAGCCTTTTTAGTTTTTCTGGTGTTGCCTCAACAGGAGCTGAGGTGCAATTCTGAGAAGGAAGTTGGTCACCAGCCACTTCTATGTACTCCAGTGACTGGGCCCTGTGGAGTAGCAGGTTCCGCCTCCTGGCTGGCAAAGATACAGCTGTACTTACGAAGTCACTGGAGGGCCATCAGCCAACACAATGATGTGGGTCAGTAAAGGCTGGAAGAGATGCTATCGGGCTGCACCACAGTTACGTTTCTAGACAGTCTTATTTTTAAAAGGTAAAAACTATCTTACAGCTTCCAAATTCAGTCAGGCCATCAGGTGTGGCGAGGCCCTTCTCATCCGCTACCCACAGATGATGTGATGTATTTCAAAGTAGGGACAGGTCACTGGCCTGCTGTCATCCCCTGTCGGGCCCCACCCATAAGGCTACACTGTGCTAAACACAGCTTTTCTGCTGGAAAAGCACTCCCCAGGCTGACACTGCCTCCTGGCCTGGAAATTAGAACCTGCTGAGGCCTCTGGTTGGTTAATTCGACCTCCTAGTCAAACAAGATGGCATCCTGGTCAAGCTGTCCCACCTGCTACAAAGCAGCCGAACCTATGGCAGAGGTCCGTAAAGAAACAGTAGAGGGTTGTGGTGCTCTGAGTCCGAGCCAGGCTCTCAAAATGTGGCTATTCCACACACTGATGATGTCAGCACTGCAGCTCAGCCCAACAGCCAGTTAAGCCTATCCCCCTCCTGCTGGCCAACAATAAGAAAAATAAGTTCAAAACACTAATTACCTTCAGTCCACGAGAGCCATCCAATGCAAAAAGAGTGAGTGGAGCTCAGTGAAAGACAAGAAGTTTCCTGTTCAGTGGCGTGTAGTCTAAACTGATAGCCCTACACTGTGTCCTAGGGCACACTGAGTGTCCAGAAAGCTCCATTTAATTATCAATATGGGCCTTAGTTTTCAGAGGGAATTAAGGAGATGAGTGTCTAATCTGTTGTCTTCTGCTTTTTTTTCCCAATCAGTTAATCAATTGTGACAAACATGCTATACTAATAATGCAAGATGGTAATAATAACAGAGGAAATAACAGGTGGGGGGTAAGAAGGTATGTAGGAACTTTGAATTTTCTGTGTAATTTTTCTGTAAACCTGTAACTGCTCTAAATTCTATTAAAATTAAAAGAAAAATAGAGAATCAAAAACAAACAACAACAACAAAAAAAATAAGAGAGGAGATTTACCCTCTCTGCCTTGGTTTCAGACCTGTTGTTGACTGTACTGCTACAAGGGTTAAATGAGATAACACAGAAAACTCAGAACAGTGCCTGGTATGTAGAAAGCATTTAATAATAGATGATAGCATGGTAAGGATGGAAGGAGGATAAACAACTAGAACAGCTGGATCATTTAGATGCACCAGGGAGAGAAAATAGTTGAAATATAAATTTTATGACAGCCAATGAGGGTGACAGTGAATGTGAGGTACTGAAAGTAGATGAAATTGAAAGCAGTACAGATATTAAAAATGTGAAGATTTAGGGGTAGGAAATATTTAAATTTTTACTTATTTGGGGTGGCAGGCCTTAGGAGTAGAAGATAAGTTCAGTAATAAATACAGAATGTGAAATATCCACTAGACAGTCAGGATACACCACCAATAAGATGATTATATGAATTTAAACTTTAAGAAGAAAAAAAAGAGAGAAAGAGAGATCTTACAATCCTTGGCACTGATGCTGGCTGACATTACAGAAGATCTTTGAAGAAGGGAGTAAGTTCTTTCTAGCCCAAGTATCCGGCATAAAGTAGATACTCAATAAATGCTGAATGGAGAGCTAGTAAAAGAGAGCCAAGAGTTGGGCAGTACAAACACCAACATCAAGACATGAGAAAGAATGGGAACCAGGAGACAGTGAAGACACAAGTAACAAACGGACAGCAAAAATAAATAAATAAAAAAAAGAGAGGTAGATAATAAAATGCTAGAGAAAGATCAAATAAAATGACAATCAAAACATGCTAACTAGATTTGGAAACTATGAGGTAACTGGCTAACTACAAGAGGAGTTTAGTGGAACACTGGCAATTATAGAGCTGTGCTGTCCAATACAACAGCCAGTAACCACATGTGGCTATTTAAATTCAAATTTTAATTAAAAATTCAGCTCAGTCATACTAGCCCTCTTTACAATGCTAGTGGATACCAAATTGAACAATGCAGACATAAAGCATTTCCATCATCACAGAGAGTTCTACTGAATAGTGTTGTTACAGGGGATCAAGGAACAAAAAGAAGGTACAGATAAAAAGTATTTACTTGGTAAATTACATAATTTTTGCAACTGTTTTATCATTAAAGTGGGAAATAAAAGCTTACTACTTTTAAAGTAGCATTGTGAGATACAACTGGTATGTGTAAAATGTTCTTCAATCTTCAGATGAAAGGCATATGAAAATGTAAGTTAAAAAAAGAAAACTCCAACTGGGTCTTAACACACAAGGAAACATTCATAAAGTCAGGAAAAAGTGACACTATATTGATGTTAAATACTGGAGACAAATTTAAACCCTTTAATTTGGGTCTACAGCAATGCAGAAGGTGTCAAAACTCTTGTAATCTATGTTTCTGCTAGTGCTGTATTAACAGAAAAAATATCCTTGAAACTTCCTCATGAGCACTGCAGCTCCACTGGCTCTTAAAAACATAGCTCCTAAAAAAGAACACTTTAGTTGCTAAGAAATACATTACAAACACATGGATTAGATCTCAAATACCAAATACCTACATTAGATATGTTTAAATTATAGCTACAATAAAAAGTACCTCCAAAATTAACATGGGTACATGCTACAAAGCCTTAGCAATCAATGTTTATCAAATTCTCATCGACAAATTTATATGAATTTATAAATTTCGAGGATTCAACCAAAGCTTAATATGATTTTTTTAATTTTTACCCTTTACAGCCTATTAGTTCTTTCAAACATAAGCCAAACTTATGACTGTCAGGTCAATTCTGACTCACAACAACCTCATATGTGTCACAGCAAAATTGTGCTACTGGCTTTTCAGAAGTACGTAGCCAGGCCGTTCTTTGGACATGCCTCTGAATGGACTAGAACCTCAAACTCTGAGGTTAAGTTAAAGGTTTGTAGTACCTACGGAAGCCTCTTTTCAATCATAATGCACAAAATAGACAAAAAGTAGTAAAATATTTAGCAGTTTACATAATCTTTTACTGATGCTAAAATCAGATCCCACAAAATTTAAATATAATAAATTTCCAATTAACAGAGCAAAAAAATAAAATACATAAAGCATATGGTTGATGTATATTTTTAAAACAATTTAGTTTAGAGATGAGTACATCTAAGCCAGAAATACAGCAACATACATAGAAATGATTGCTCTCGGAAGGAATGGAGTCACATGGGATTTGAGAGCATCTGCATCAGCATCTGCAATAATTTATTTCTTGAAAAAGGAAAAAGGCCACAAATATTGAATTTTAGTTAATTATTTGCATGCTATAGTGTCCAGAAGTGAAGTGTACTGATATTTGCAATATACTTTCACATACATCAGAAAATAAGATGAATTAATTAGGAGTAAAATGGACAAACTAAATGACAAAGCAAGCAAAACAAGTATGTTAAATATAAAACCTAGGTAGTATGTACATGAGCATGCACTCTACAGTTCCCTCAACTTTTCTGTGTTTGAAAATTTTGTCAGCCTTTCACACCAATGGACACATGCACGAGAATGTTTATCGCAGCACAGTCCACGATAGCAAAAAGATGGAATCAACCCAGATGCCCAACAACAGAAGAATGGATAGGTAAACTATGGTACATATACTCAATGGAGCACTACGCAATGATAAAGAATAACGATGATTCCAGGAAACATCTCCTAACCTGGTTTCAACTGGAAAACATTATGTTGAGTGAAAGTAGTCGGTGACAAAGGGACAAACACTGTATGAGACCTCTACGATAAGATCTCAAAAACAGACTTGTGTATAGAAGAAAAGACTCTCTGACAGCTGCAAGGGAGGGGAGGGAAGGGAGGTGAGGGGTGTAGGGTTTAGTTTAGATAGTTGCTAGAAATCTGATTGGGAGAAAGCGGTGATAGCACACATTAGAAACAAGAACAATATTAAGTGGACTTCAGCATAACTTGAGTACTCCTTCCATCTTAACCCAATATTGCAAGGAGAGAATAGCTGGGGTAGGGGGCAGGGGACCATGCTCTTAGGCGAAATCGAGGCCAATTGGCACAAATAGTGTTTTGCTAAGAGAGCTTTCTGCACCTCACATTGGCGAGTGGCGTCTGGGGTCTTAAAAGCTGCCAAGCTGCCATCCGAGGACACAGCAAATGGTCCCACTCAGCAGGAATGGATGCTCACCGAGGACCAAAATGACACGTGGTAAAGACAACCTAGAAGACAGAGAGACCCGCAAGAGTGGGTGCCTTCATCAACTTGGGACCGGAAGAACCGGATGGTGCCCGGCCACCACTGGCGATAGCCACGATGGAGCTCACTAGGTTGAGCCTCACTGGCAACACAAGAATAAAAAGGGGTGCATCCTGAGATCTCCACTAAAAGATCTCAACTGATGGTCCAGCGGTTTTGGGGTTCCCATGAGGGCATGGCCCCCGGCCCTGATGCTGCCCTCACCCATAACTCATAACGAAGGTCCACTCTTCGGACATGAATGGATTGGACTTGGCAATGCAGAGTGACCATATATTGGTTGCACTTTATGGTTCTATACATCTATAGGATATCATCCTGCTGACCTCTGGCTGGAGGAAGGAGAGTGGGTGGAGAGGAGGGGAAAGGAGGCTGTTGGGAGGATGAGTCATGTATGGAGCAGAGAAGAATAGTGTGCTGTCACCGGACAGGGAGAGCAGTGGAAGCTGCATATAGGTGGGCATGTAAGTTTATACGGGAATGTACATTTTCACTCAGTCATGTTAAATAAAAAAAAAAAGAAAAGAAAAAATTTTGTCAAGGGAAAGCTAAAGCAATGTAAAGCACAATAGTGAGTATGTAAGTCTGATCATCCGAACTTACAAACAAAAAATGAATCTGTTTTGCTTTAACCTTGGATGATGATTTTTTGCATTTTCTCAATGTGGGACATATATTATTGATCTATAAATACAGAGATAAATTTGAATGACAGATTTAATTGTGACCTGCCAAACAATCAGAACTAATACAGTAATAAACTCACACTGACAATGGCACAGGATTTAGTTGCTAACACTGCAGGCCCTGCTTACAGAGATTATATTTTAGTAATAAGAGTAATGCATTTAAAATAAGCATAAAACAAGGTAGGACACCATAAGGAAAAATTTTTATAAAATACTATAAAAATTCCAAAGACAAGCTCACAGTGGGAGGAAGCAATCAAAAGCACTGAGACAGTGTTGGTTATTGCAGGCAATGTACAAGCTTAGGAACAGTACCTTAAAGTATTTAAAGAAGACTGCATCTTGTAATACAGAGAAGTAACTAGAATCAAAATGGAGCTAGATATCACCAGCTAATGCACAGACTAATCCTTGGAGTTAAAATAACTTGTCACCGAGGTCAAAAGGGCAGTTCAACTTCATAAAACGTATTTCTTGTTTAGAATATGTTGCCCTTGGGTAAAACGATTCAGGTTAAGAAGGTAAAATTCTTTGGTATACATTGAACTGATCTTCATACATACCTATACCTTGCAAAATAAGTTTTTATTTTTAAGAATTAAATGAAGCTAAATAGTATGCAACTGAAAGAAAAACCTAGTATACAGTGAGTTAGACATGCAAAATGTATTTCAACTAAAATAACTTCCAAATCAATCTTTTTAGAAGTTCATAGATGACTTAAAATTGCTCCAGGTAGTTCAATGCTCAATGATTTAACATTGTCAATCAGAAAAGTACAATCTCCTAACTGTACAAAGGTCCACATTTTAGATTTGATTAAGATTAAAAGAAAGTAAACAATAAGTGACAGCCTGTTCTCACAAGTGAAAAATCTTCTATTGGTCTGAGACACTCAAGAAGAGTAACCTCCATCTCGTTATCTCTGACTGGAGAAACTTATCAGAAGGCATGACGAAGCACGAAGCAGCTTAGCAACTTCAAGACTGGGTCCTTCCTCTTCTTTCCCAGTTCATTGCTCACAAAAGAGCTTGGAGAAAATCCAAAATTAAGGTTGCTTAAATTTAGTGAAGAGATAGAAGAATGACTCAAAACTCTCAAAGTATGTAACAGTTACTGGGCCTAGTCAATTCAGTTTTTAGGGAGGGCTTACAACACAGGAAGAATTTAAATAGAATGAGGAAGAGTCCTAGCCAAAGTACTTTATGACTAGAAATGGCTGTAATCACAGTTCTAGAGGATGGGTGTTCTCCTGTTTTGCTTGTTCCTTTAAACGTAACAGCATTTTAAAATGTATTGGTCCTTCTGTGGTTAACAGGGACATCGAGGTCAATTGGCATAACTAGATTTTTCTAAGAAAATGTTCTACATCCTATGTTGGTAAGTGGCACTTGGGGTTCTAAAAGCCAGCAAGCTGCCACCTAAAGAACATCAATTGGTCCCAACCCACCTAGAGCAGATGAAAACCAAGAATATTGAAGTCAAGAGGAAAATACGAGCCCAGGATACAGAAGGACCCCTATAATTGGGAGGCTACATCAGTATGAGAGCAGAAGAATTAGACGGTGCCTGGCCACCACCAAAGACTGCCCTGACAGGGAACACCACATAGTCCCTGATGAAGCACAAGAAAAAAAGGGAGTGCAGACCTAGAACTCTAGTAGAAGACCAGACTTAATGGTCCAACATCCTGGAAGGTCCCCTGAGAATGTGGACCCTGGACCTACTGCTAGTCCAGAGCTGAAACCAGTAACGAAGTAACTCTTCAGACAAAAATTAGACTGGACTATAAGACACAGAATGATGCAGGAAGTATGTGTATTCCTTTGCTTAAATACATATATATATTTATGAGGCTGTCTGAGCAGTCCCTCTCTAGAAGAGTGAAGGGTGGAGAGGAGTGCACAAATGTTGACTGAAGAAATACCAGAAGCACAGAGTGGAAAGGAGGAGTGTGGCGTGGGGAGACCGAGCTGCAGAGAGGTGTGTGTTCAAGGTTTTATACAGCAAATGCACGTGGATTGTAAATTTTCACTTAATCACAATAAAATAAAATTAAACAAATGTATTGGTCCTTTATTATTTTCCATCTAAGTCATCACCAACATTTTCATACTGGCCTTTATATTACCTTATGTACTAGGAATTACTATTCTCACTTTATAAAAATGTTGAAGCAGGGAGATTAAAAGTAATGAGTTGTAAGAAATACAATTAACATTCACAGCCTGGATTTCTAATTCACTTCCTATCATACTGCTGCCATAGCCCAAGAGAATTATTTAAATCCAAAATAGGAGCAAAGCTATAACTGAAACTAAGCCCTTGGTAAAGATACATTAAGCTGCTTGGTTTTTAAAAGTGCTATAACGAAACTGGCTTGGAGGGACCTGGAAGGGAGGTCATCTTGTAACGAATCCTAATTACCATGAAACAGTATGTAAGATATCACGTGTGTGTCTGTGTGCTTCATGACTAACACTTTATTTATGTCATTCTACTAGTGAAATCTGCAGCCTGGGTTATTTTTTCACACAGCTTCACGGATGCCACTAAGATAAACTTCAGATAAACAAACAGGTCAGGTCAGCCATTTCCTCACACTGAGACAAACACTACTGTTCTATAAACTACACACAGCATATGTACCTATATTCTGCAAGCTCCATACAGAGTATGAGCCTGTGGTTGCTTAAATAGCATTTTATGGTTGACATTGAATCCTCTCAATATATTCTGCAGGGAAGGCTAGCTCTCCCTAAGCATTTTTGCCAGGTGATTCAGCATATCATCTATGTTCATTCTACCATCATTAAAATTTATATTACAAAGCTGATTTTAGGAGGAACTCACTTGGTATGAAATTTCTCCATGTCTTATGATTAAGTTATGATTTTAGCATACATGTATGGCTGCGCTATTTTTTCTGTTTTCGTGACATTAAACAGTGTTTAAAATTATACTACAGTATGGCTTTTATTAAAAAAAAAAACCTTCACTTTTGTAAGCTACAACTGTTTGTCTTTATTCAAAATCAGGAACACAACGATGAACCCTGTTAAAAATGGAGAAAAATGTGCAACAGAACCATAAATTCTGAAATAATCTGGATTTACTTGACCTACCAAGGCTAGAGGTGTCTCACCTGAGATGCTCTGCAAACCTATAATTGAAACTAATTCTGAAGCCATCTTTAAACTAAGTTTAGCCCAAAGGGTAAAGACTGTCACCCTTGAGTATTGCATTAAAAAACATAATTTAAGTAAGATCAAAGGGTCAACAGCTATTTTAAAGCACTGATGAGAAGGCTGGAAGGCAGAGATTACACAGAATGAACAACCAGAGGTTGTTAACACAAGGTAAAGAGTGTAATCACAATGTGCCTCATCATTATTAAATAGAAAAGGTGAATGGCAGTGGATTTTACTTGATATGTACGCTCACATACACACTTACACACACACCAAAAATAAACCACTTCACTTTTGTTACAGTTACCACGGTATAAATTTTTAGCTTGAGAGAATCAATTTTGGTAATGCAACAGTTCTGGGAGACTTTTAAAACATTATGTCATAGTCGTCTTTTGGAGAAGACAGTGAGATTGGGAGTTGCTAAGAGGCCACTGAACCAGAAGGTGCCAGTGAAGGGTCAGTGACGAGCCCCAGTGGTAGTCAGTTTTATCCACGGCTCCACACCTCATGCTCAGCTGCCCTTTCTACATCCCTGTTTCCCATCCCATGTGTGCCCCTTGACAGTTATCTTTACATGTCAATATAATACACTTGCCCCAGTTAGCCTACTACATGTAGGTGTTACCTCGTCTTCAAGGCTGGGGTGGCAATCTGTGGGCAGCACAAATCTATGCAATCATACCTGTACTGTGGCACTGGAAACCCTGCTGGCATAGTGAGTTAAGTGCTACATCCGCTAACCAAAAGGTCAGCAGTTTGAATGTGACAGCAGCTCCTTAGAAACTCTATGGGGCAGTTCCATTCGGTCCTATAGAGTCACTAAGTATGGTGCTCTTGTAGTAAACGAAGATGTTAAGTCTACTTCTCAAAAACCTTTTTTGCAAACAGAATTTAGCTACAGCCAAAGATTTTTAGTAGGGACCAGTGAAATGAGTCTTACGTAATGTTTATGAGTAATTTTGGGTACACAGGCATTACTGAATACAAACAAAATTATTTCTATTTATCTGAAAAATACGAGGACAAAAAAATAATGATGGCAGTATAACTATAAAATCTTACTAGAAACCTGAAGGTCTAACACATCTTGCCATATACATGTTTAACTGATACCAAGTTTATTAAATGGCTCTTTAAAAGCTGAGCTATGAAGTTTAAAATACTGCCAATTTTTCTTCAGTTGGTTTAAGAAAAAAAACTAAGGCTAGAATGATCAGCATATTTTAGGTAAGAAAAACATGTACAATCAGAAACAAAATCTTTGTTTGGACTAGCAACATTGAACAGCTGACTAATTCATATAAAGCAAGGGTCAAAAAGCTGACCACCTTACTGTAAGAGCCAAAAGAAACAGTAGAATGTCATTTCCCCTTTAACCTTATTCCATGCAAGATTACCATGTGCTCATAGAGATACAATAGTCAGAAAATTTTCATATAAACATATCCCGGAAAAATGCATTAAACCATCCTTCTTCTCATACATACTTTCAGTGTTGTACAACAATAAAACATAAATTTGAAAATGTAGCTTCACTTTCTGAGGGCTCAATATACTTCATGCTGTAATACATAAATGCCAAGATATTAGTATTTGTGGTTAGGGCTTATTTCCTGAAAAAACATTAACTTATAAAAACTAACTGTAAATTATTATTTTAAAAAGGACTGTCTCCATGCTCTCAGTTCATTTCAAACTAGTCGGATCTGACTCAATGGCACTTTGGCTTGGCTTGGCATTCACAAGTGACATGTTCCTAAATGGAAAAATCCATCTTAGACCATGGTTCCTCTGCCTTCTAAGAGCTGATTCAATTCAATTTTTCAAAAAAAAAAAAAAAAACACAGCTACTACATACACAGACCAGTGGAATAGACTACAGAATTCAGATATGAGCAGCTAATATTTGACAAATGCAAAAGTCTGTGAACTGGGGAAAAATGTCTCTTCAACAACTATCAGCGGTAAAACTGGATATCCATCTTCGAACAAAAGAACAAGACCATATCTCACACCATGGAGAAAAACTAACTCAAAATGGATCAGAAATGTAAATGTACGATCCAGAACAATAAAAATTATGGAAGAAAAAATAGAGACAATATGGGCAGCCCTAATACAAAACATAAACAGACTACATAATAATACTAATAGTCCACAAACATCAGAAGAGAAAAATACATAATTGGGAACTCCTAAAGATCACTTATGTTAATCCAAAGCCTTCACCAAAGATTAAAAGGACCACCTACAAACTGGGAAAAAACTTTTGACAACCACGAATCTGACCAGCTTCTAATCTCCATAGCCTACAAAGTACTGCAAAACTTCAACAAGAAAAAGACAAACAAGCCAATTAAAAAATGGGCAAAGGATATGAACAGGCACTTCACCAAAGAAGGCATCCGGGCGGCTAAAAGATACATGTTGAAATGCTCACGATCAACAGCCATCAGAGAAATTCAAATCAAAACTACAATGAGATACCATCTCACCCTAATAAGGCTGGCATTAATTGAAAAAATGCAAAACAATAAATGTTGGCAAGTTTGCAGAGAGACTGGAATTCTTCTACATAGCTGGTGGAAAGGTAAAATGGTACACCACTTTCAAAATCAATTTGCACCTCCTTAAAAAGCTAGAAATAGAAATATCATAAGATCCAGCAATCCCACTGCTTATAATACATCCTAGAGAAATAAGAGCTGTCACATGAATAGATATATGCACACCAATGTTTACTGCAGCACTGTCCACAGGAGCAAAAAGATACAATCAACCTTGGTGCCCATCAACAGATGAATGGATAAACAAACTATGGTATATTCGTACAACGGAATACTGTGCAATGATAAACAAAAACAATGATCTTGGGAAACATCTGATAGTAGGGAGTTATCTGGAAGACATTTTGCTGGGTGCAATTAGTCACAAAAGGACAAATACTGTCCTTTCGTTCTTACAAGAAAAAGATGTGACAATATGTTTTCATACAGACTACAACCCTGGAAGCCCTTGGGGCAATTCTACTCTGTCCGATAGGGTCACTGTGAATCAGAATTGACTCATAGCAATGAGTTTTTGGTTTACTCATATACAGAAGATCTCCCAGTGGTACAAGTGGTTTATACTGGACTACTACCTAAAGGTTGGCAGCATGAACTCAGCCACCACCACCACAAAAGACAGGCCCAGAGATCAGCTTTCAAAAAGATTTTAGAGATAAAAAACTCTATGGAATAGTTCTACTATGTAACACATGAGGTTGCTATGTGTCAGAATCAACTTGATGGCAGTGGTTTGGGTCTTCATCTATAGAATTCACACATGGAATCTTGATAGCTTGCTTAACAACATTTTGGGATTTTTTTGTAAATAATGTAAAAAGACAAAAAAAAAAAAAGCCATGGAGTCAATTCTGATGCACAGTGACCCTACAGAACAAAGCAGAACTGCCCCATAAGGTTTCCAAGGAGAAGCTTGTGAATTTGAACTGTCGACTGTTTGGTTAGCAGCCAATCTCTGAACCACCGCACTTCAATCCCAACTCATAGCAACCCTATAGGACAGAGTAGAACTGTCCCATAGAATTTCCTGGCAGATTTGAATGGCTGACCTTTTGGTTAGCAGCTGCAGAACTTAACCACTATGCCACCAGAGTCCACTGCACTACCAGGGCTCAATTAAATATGCAGAGCATATTTTCATTAATATATCCAATTCCTATAGCACAACTTAACAACATTCTATTATTTTGTGAGAATTAGATTCTGAAACCAAAGTCAAGATGAGATTTAGTGTAACGTTTTTCTCCCCTATAATATAATCATATTGCAGAAAAAGCATAAACTTCAATTAGAAATACCCCGTTTCACTGTATATTCATACTTTTTTCCACTAAAACTTTACAATCAATGATAAAGGAAGTTTACAAAAAGATTATTATACAAAAAAAATACGTTTTAAAACTTCTAAAAACATATTTAAATTGTCTTTTGGAAAACAAAAACCACACCACACCACATCACACACACACACATAAAAAAAATAGTCCAGAAATGGTACCATTCAGGATGATACTATTTAAGAAGTCAAAAGGACTGCGTATTATTAAGATGAAGCAATAATTAAAATGTACACATATTATGTGTAAAACAAAAGGAAACATTCCCAGTTCTGCCTCTATCTCCATTGTGTAGGTGTGACAGGAAAGCTCTAAAATTTTTCCTCCGACACTGAGTCATCTCCAGTGATTCAAGCCAGTATTTATCCCATATAGCTCCATTGTGTAGCAGCTGCATTCTGTATTCTGCCTTTTTAAAATGGTACTAAAGTTATCTCAGTTCCAGAGACAAAAAAAGCCATGTTAAACTGTAACAACCAAAATACAACTTTAAAAGTCAAATTTTTACTAGAAGGAAGAGGACAGGGTGGAGAGGAAGGGACAAGAGATTGTTAAAAGGATATAACACATATAGAATGGAAAGGAGGAGTGTGCTCTCACTGGGCAAGGAGAGCAGAAGGAGCTGCAGATGGGGGGGGCATGAAAATTTAACTTGGATTGTATACTTTCACTCAATCACAATTTTAAAAAAGTCAAATTTTGACAACATCCTATGTTCTTATGAAGGAAAAAGGAATCCATCTTCCAATGTACTGAACATGCTTTGAATAATCTGTATGAAAATCAGGTTAAACTATGTTCCCTAAGCCTTTGAGTCATCATATGTGCATACAATTACAGTAGAGCTTCAAAGGCAAACACTCTGCACAGTAAGAATCGACTTGATATGACCCTGGGAAGTGAACCATTCATACCCATAATATGCTGCAAAAGACAGCAGAAAATCTAAAAAACACTCATGGCATAATCCCTTATTTTTTTTCTACTTAAGCCAAAGATGATCCACAAGAGAAATAATTTCTCAATCATACTGAGCATAAGTGAAATTTAAACTGAAACGAACAGAAAAACAACTTTCAATAGGTACAACTACTTTAGAAAGGTAGGCCCATAAGCAAAATGCCATTTTATTTTACCTTTTATAATACCTCTGAAAAGGATCTGGAAACCCTGGTAGTATAGTAGATCAAGTGCTACATATGCTAACCAAAAAGGTCAGCAGTTCAAATCGACCAGGTGCTCCTTGGAAACTCTATGGGGCAGTTCTACTCTGACCTCTTGGTCACCATGAGTTGGACTTGAATCGATGGCAGCAGGGGTGCAGAATGAAAGAATTTACAATGTAAATGGGAAGGCGGTAAAGAAAATAAGGCAGAGTGAACAGGATTACGGATTGTACAGTTAGGAAGCCCCTAGGTCTCAGTTACTCCATGACCGTAGGCACACCACATAATTCCCAGGGTCTAGTTTCCTTAGCTGTAGGGCTCACTGGCCTATTGGGAGAGTCAGGTGGGAAAATATACATAAAGCATGTGATGCTCAGAAATCATTAATTCAACAAATACTTGAAGACTTACTATGTACAGGCTCTTGTACAAATAGTGAACAAAATACAAAGTTTTTATTTGCAAGAAGCTTTCTTCTTAGTGGGAATGGTACAAGATAAAATGTAAAACTGATGAAAACATATGTACAATTGTTTCCACTGTAAGTTACAAATGACCTGACGGCACCCAACAACAAAACTGGTAAGCGGTTAAGTAAGTTCAAGTAAGTTCAGTGACAGAAAAACTATGTAGATTACTCAAGGGTGCATGGAAATGTTTCAGTTATAAGTGAAGGTAACATTTACCCACAGGTCTGAAGGATGAGAAGCCGGCAAGAGCATTACAGGCAGAAACAACAGCATCAACAAAGACCCTCAAGAAAGGAAGAAAAGCATATCCAGTTGAAGGAGGCTGGTATGACTGCAGTACACTGAACCATGAGGGTGACTTCAAAGAAGTTTGGAGGGAAGGGAAGTCTGCAGGTCTCTACATCCACAGTAAAGACTCAGTTTCTAGTCTAAACACAATGGGAAGCTACTGGAGGGTTTCAGGAAGGGACACCATTATATTTAACACATTTACAAGCCAGGAAAATAACCACAGTAACATTCCATTTGGCTAGGAATACTGGGATTCAAAGTATTCTTCACTGTAACTCATCTTTGTTTAAAATTACTATTGTTTTATCCTTTCAGATGGAAAGTTCTAAAATATATTAGCCATTTCCTACGTAAAATATTTTTTTAACTAGGGTAGGATTCTTCTTTTTTCCTGCCCCCCTACCGCCTTCTGGATGCATCATGAGCAACAGTTATTCTCATTTATTTATGGATGTTTATTTTTTAATCAGTTTTCTCTGTAGTTTTAAAATGCACAATAGATAACTGTTGAAGAACCTGGGCAACAGAACTGGTAAAACTTCCTGAGATATAAATTATTGAATTCAAGATTAAAAGACAGTCTAAGTCTGCATCATAAAAATATTTTTATAAAATCAACACCATCTCACCAGTGAACATCTCTTGATTATTCAGTAATACTCAAACTTTCTTACTTGATCAATTATGAATTAGTGATTTGGTTCACCTTTTCTACTCTTACTCAAAGGATGGTGTGAATTGCTGGCAAAAGTCCAAAGCTGTACTTATTTGATCCATTATTAACTTCTTAACCTCTTTTGTTAACCAACACACCATACCAATATACAAAATATGGAGCAGTGAGTCACTTCCTTGGTGGCAGGATGGTTAGGTGCTTGACTGCTAACAAAAAGTTTGGGGGTCTGAACCCAGTAGTGGCTCTGCAAGAGAAAAGTCCTGACAATCTACTCCTGTAAAGATTTACAGGCCACAAAACTGAAGCTCTACTCTATCATATGGGGTTGCCATGAGTTGGAATTGACTCAACAGCACCCAAAACAATACCAATTTACTCAAATACATCCATAACCCCTACTGACTATCAACAGAATGCAAATTCTCTTTTTCCTGGCATTCACTTTGAATAATCTGGTT
This sequence comes from Heterohyrax brucei, assembly GCA_028571685.1. NCBI lineage: Eukaryota > Metazoa > Chordata > Mammalia > Hyracoidea > Procaviidae > Heterohyrax > Heterohyrax brucei. The sequence goes on along the minus strand of CM053142.1, from coordinate 101,940,379 downwards.
CCAATCTATCTGATCACAGAAAACTTGGCTTGCTATACACACTACCTTTGCTCCATAACTAAGTTCTACAAAATACAGCTTATAATCACATTCTTTCTCACACTATCATAGTTGCTAATGGCTAATGAATGTTCTCTCCTTGAGTCCTACTAACTTCCAGTAACAAATTCAAGTCTTTTCTCAAAGCCTAAATCAATGCTGTTTAGACTTTCATTTTAGCTTCCTTCACCTCACAGACTGTTCCTTTTTTCTTTTCCATCCAGTCCTCTAAGAGCTGTACCCAACATTCTCTTCTTTGTGCTCTTCGTGATTTTTTTTTTTAAATCTTAGATGACTTCTCTAAAAGGTTGACTTGATTCCCTGGGCACTCTAGTCACAACTTTCTGACAAGGCAACAAGAGCTGCCATGCTTTGGCAAATTTTTAGCACCTCAGATGTGGCTAGCGCCTCAAATCAATAGCAAACTACAAGAACCATTCCTTACTATAAACTTACTTATTTCTTCTGTTAATGTTACATTATCTCTATTACCAAAACTCAAAATCTGGTTAAAAACTGAAAGTCATAGCTTTCTTACCTGTCTCATACTTAGCCAGTTACTTTGTTCCATCAATTCTGATTTATGATGTTTTTTAACTTCGCCTTCTCTGGCCAGACCTTCACTTACTGCCAGTAGTTACTAACCTCTGACCCCGTCTCTGTATCTGTGTCTCTCCCTCTTTCACCCTATAATTCTGGCTTTATCACTGAACGAATGTTCACAAAGGACAAGTCTGATCAGGTCTCTCTGTAGTTTAAAAACTCTCCTGACTTCCTTCCAAAGCCTTTCTACCAAACCAAGACAAATTATTTGAGACCACTCAAAATTCTTGTACTCTGTTCCAGTGAAGCTGTGTGAACAACCACACTGAGAGGGCAGGTGCACTGCACAGAGCAGGGTGGGAAAATGAAAGGCGCACGAGAGATTCAAAAAAAAAAACATGATATGGTTTTACCCACCGTAAACTACTTTTAATTGTTGCCTAGTCCCTACAGGTACCTATTTTCCTACTTACACTCACGGAACTCCCCACCGCCTAGAATAACTAGCTATGTTCTGTCTCTGCCTATGAGAATCATACCTGAATTTTAAGGGTATGATCAAACGTTACCTCCACAGTTAAGTCTTCTTTAGTTTTCCCATTAAAACTGATTTTTTTAAATCTGTTTTAAGGGAAACAAGTATAGTTGAAAGCAATAAATCAGAACTGCTCACAGTACTACTTTTAGCACAAACTTGAACGAATTATTTGAACTTTCTAAATATATAAAATGAAAATGGTCAAAACATACTACTTTTCCAGAAAAAAATCTCTTTCACTTAAAAAAAAAAAACTACAACCACATTCTTTGAAAAGCACAACAAATTGTTAAAGTAAGGAGAATTACCAGAAGCATAAATTAAAAAGAAGCAAAAACCATGGTGGTAAGCTAATATGGAAGCCATTCACAGTTTTCTCAAAAAACCAGGAACTAAGAACCTAGCAGAGAATGGGAAAAATGACCTAGAATGTGTCTAAGAAGAAAGTGTTTGATCTAAGACCTCTGCATAAACCTAGGATCCTTGTATAAAAGGAGAGGTAGAAAGAAAAGCAACAAACAAAAAACTACCTGTTGGAAAAAGAAAATGACAGAGAAACTTCTCTGCCTTGGCCTGGGTGCTTCAGGTGAACAGATGTGGTTTCCTCTGAGAATTCCATAGCACAGGGCTACCGACATGCACTTGAAGGTCTGAATGTAAACCCACAGTTCCAACATATAACACACAAGAGGGAAAATTTTATCATGAGCAAGAGTCAGCAGTAACAACAGCTGAATTAAGGCTTCAAAACTTTAGTTGTTGAAATTTAAAATTACGGAATATAAAACAGTTAAATAAGAACTGAAAACATGAGCAAAAACAATCTGTTTCACTCAAAGAAGGGAAAAAACTCTAGGGAAGCATGCAAAGAACCAAACTGAACTTCTAGTAATGTAAAACAAATAAAATTAAGTACTCAATGCACAGGTCAAAAAGCGAATGATACAGATCTGAAAATGATCCGGATATAGTCCTGAACAAAATTCCTGTAATTTAAAATAAGATACAATACATGAACAAAAAAAGTTAGAGAAATTAATGGCGCAATTAAAAAACGTTATCTAGGTCTACTTGCCACTGTCATCATGTCAATTCTGACTTACAGCGACCTACAGGACAAAGTAGAACTGCCCCACAGAAGATTCACACAGAATTGCCAAAAAGCCACAGGCATGGAGTTAGCGCCCACTCAGCAACGCTATATAGCTCAGAGCAGAAATGCCCCACAGAACTTCCAAGGAGTGCCTGACAGGCTTGAACTGCTGATCTTTTGGTTAGCAGCAACAGCATTAACACCACCAAGGTGTTCAGGTCTACTTAGAGTACATAAAATAGAATAAAGATCACTGAATATTCAAAGATGCCACAGTAAAGTATCCTAGCTCTAACAAAAAATAATGTAAATTCCTAGGTACAGGACAGAGTCTCTTAAAAAAAAAATTCATATAAAAACACTTATTGACAGGCACATCAAAATAAAGAAATTTTAAATAAAACCACGAATTAAACAGATTTTAAAAAACAAATCTTTATTTGCCCACTTCACAGGTTGCAGTCAAGATGTGAATAAAATGAATAACTTCTTTATGTCAACGTTCTCATATATTTAGACCTGTGTAGCAAATTTATGAGGAACCCTCTTTTGATCTTGTTGACTATGAAAAACACCAAACTCTATGTCTGTGCAACCAAAAGAATGCACATGGCTTTGTTTCTTCCTTTACTTTCTAATCACCAAAAGGGAAAGATTCTTGAAGGCTCACTCTTATTATTCATCTCTAGCTAAAACGGCAGAGACAAGCCACATGGGACTGAGTGTTATTCATACTGTGTTCCTTCCTGTTCAAGTCATTCAACTGTTAAGAAAAATAATTTACTGTGAGCCTAGTAAATAAAGACAAGGAACACCAGACGATACAACGATGATCAGTTAGCTTATTTTCTTTTCAGCCTATTAAATGGTAAGCAGTACAGTAACAGTATACGGTAGCTATGGAGAGAAGAAAAAGACGCTGTAACTTTCAGCTATACAACTTCTAGCCACAAAAAAAAAGTCGGTTGTGCCAACTAATGAATGCAGTGAATAAAAACATTTTTAGTGTAAACACAATTTAAATATGCTGCAAGGAATCTAACCTTATCTTTAATGCCAGTCTTCAATTAAAAAGGCTTTTTTTTCTTTTTTTGCCTTACATGGGACTGCAATCTCTGTCACAAACAAAATAAAGAATGTACTGCCTAAGCAACCGTAGCATGGAAAAATATATTTAGGTTAAAAAAAAGAAACCCTCTCCTTAGGAAACCATATGTGTTTCTTCAGACATGGCTGCAAAATTTCTAAGAATTTTTTTAATGAATATTTAAGAAGTAACTTTTACTATTTGAAATCCTTACATTAAAAATCTTTGCTATTACAATCTTGTTTGACCTCTAACTTTTAGGCTTAAGAATGGAAAATACATGTCGTATTAACAGCTGTTGAAATAAAGACAACAGGTTTAGAGGTTTTCTCTTTAATTTTTCTCATACAGTGCCAATAAAGGGTTCTAACAATACAAGAAAATGTCAGGGCAGAAGAATGCAAATCATAATTAGAAATCAATTCAGTATAAATCTCCTGGGCAAGGACTGTAATTGAAAATCCTGAAAAGAAGTAAGTATACATAACATGTATGTATGTGTATAAGCCAATGAAAACAGATAATCTTCAAAAGCATCAAAAGATACGAGTAAGCACAATTCAACACTGGCTGTATGTAGTAAATGACAATAGAGTAGATACATTCAGAAAAAACCTTGACACAAAACAAGTGGTTTAACAGAGGGGGAGTGTATGATCATATTTGATACGTTAGGAAATTAAAAAAACACCTCTTACTGGAACTCATGTACTATACATGACTATTTCAAAAGTCCCCTGAAACAAAGTATTTCCTGACAGCTTGAATGAATGGGTGAAACAATGTATAACATTGCTATCATATATTTAGTAACCCTGGTGGCCTAGTGGGTTAAGTGGTCCATCTGCTAACCAAAAGGTCAGCAGTTGAAATCTGCCAGGTGCTCCCTGGAAACTCTATGGGTCAGTTCTACTCTGTCTATGGGGTTGCTATGAGTCAGAATTCACTCGACAGCACTGAGTTGAGTCTAAGGTTTTTTGGTATCACATATTTGAGCAAGTTCTAATGGCACAGTCATCAAGCACACACCTGCTCACTCTAAGGTCAGTGGTTCTAATCCACCAGCAGGCTCACAGGAGAAAAGACCTGGCAGTTTGCTCCTCTTGTAAAGAGTTCCCACTAGGAAATCCTGTGAGGTAGTTCCACTTTGGCCTATAGTGCTGCTGTGAGGCAGAATCCACTCAATAACATACAACATCATTATGTATTTTAACAGGTATTTCCCAAGCAAATTAATCAGTACACGATATCTGCACAAAAATCAAGACCCACCAACCCCAATATATTAGTTAGCATGATAGGTACATAAAAATGACAATAAAGTAAACAATATATCACCATCCTATATATTTTAGTTCTCCAATGTCTACTTTGCCTTTGATCTTTCATTGCTGGTAAGAGAAAAATCACCAGATAAAGTGATATGTAATTTTTTTCCCTATTTTGGTTTCAATGGTAAAGTTAATTATAATTTCAACCCATTCATAGAGACTTTAATTTTAAATATAAGAATTACCAGAGGAACACATCATTTTTCAGTATGGACTTTATTTCATCAGAGCTTGGGGGTTACTTTACTAAGACGGGGTCTCAGGCTAACTCGCAAAAGATGAACTGATACTTTTGAACTGTGGTGAAGAAGAATACTGAATATACCATGGACTGCCAAAACAACAAACAGATCCGTTAAGGGAAGAAATACAAACCAGCATGCTCCTTAGAAGTAAAGACAGTGAAAATGCATCTTACATATTGGGGACATGTTGTCAAAAGATATCAGTCCCTGCAGAAGGACAGAATGCAGAGTCAGCGACAAAGAAGAAAACCCCCAATGAGATGGACTGACACAACAGCTGCAATAACAGGCTTAAGCATAAAAATGATTGTGGGCATGGGCAGGACTGGGCAGTGTTTTATTCTGCTGTGCATAGGGCTGCTATGAGTGAGAATCAACCTGACGGCACCTAACAACACCACTGTTTAAGGAGAAACTAGTTAGTTCTACAAACCTTCATCTAAAGTACAATAAACAAAAAGTGCTCAATACGATTAGTACCAGAGAAATGTAAATTAAAACCGTAAAGTAACATAGTCATAAATAGGTAGCTCCTAACTTACAACATACGTATGTTTTAATAAGCTGACTTTATCACCACCTGGTTTTATCTGTACATCCTATCATCAGTAATATATACTACATACAACGTAGCAGCTCATAATTTACTGATGTAATTGACATTAGATGTTCAATGATCTGATGTACGAAAATATTGATAATAAAAGGTAATAATAATAAAATCTAAAAAAAGGTATCCAACTTACGTCAAAGCCAACTTATGACAACATTATCAGAATGGAAATTTGTCCCAGGTAAGGGACTACCTGTACAACAATGCTGATGAGTCTCACAAACATGCTGAACAAAAAACTGTAGATACAGAGTAATACAAAGTAATACATACTGTATGGTTAAATTTGTATAAAGCTCAAAAACAGGAATTTAGTGGAAGAGGGAAGGGATTTTGGTTGATAAGGGAGATGAGGGGCTCCTTGGGGTGCTGTTACTATTCTATTTCTTGATCTGGATGGCAAGAATTGAACACAAAATGCCTGCTTTGTGAGAAGTCATTCAAGCTAACAATTAAAACACTACTCTTTCTGCAAATGTATACACCATTAAAAGTTCTTGTTTGTTTAAGGAATGGAATGATAAACAGCAGAGTTAGCCTAGGTAAGCTTCAGCTAACCTGAAAACTGAACTATGCTCAACTGTTCATTTTCATCCAAAAGGGCCTCTAACTGAGGAATCAGAAATCTTAAGAGTTAGCTTTGAGGTAGCCCAATTAAAAACAAACACCCTACATAAACTCTGTTGGCTGATTCGAGTGACCCAAAACCTGGATGCCACACAGATTCTGATTCATAGGATCAAAGGTTGATTTTTTAAATATAGACACCTATGCCTTTCTCTGGAGGTTCTCTAGTCAGACCTGAACCTCCAAACTTTAGGTTTAGAGCTGAACACCTTGGCAATTTATACCACTTAGGACTCCAATTCAAGTAAACTGGTATTCTAAACAACAATGATACACATTGCATCTACTAGTCACTATCCTGTAATAGTTTTCTTACAATTATTTAAAAAAACAAAAAGAAATGGATGGGCCAAGAAAGAACATGAAAACAAATGACAACATTATTAGCTCCCAAAAAACTAGACACAATACAATGATCAACCTACTTCTAACTTTAATTTCGAGTTAGTTACCTTCAGGAGAATCATAAGGCTTTCTAACTGAGAATACTGATTACCTCACAGTATATATATGAGTATGAGAAAGATATGACTACTCTCTCCTGGTACAACACCTGAATTAAAGAACAGGTAAGACAGCAGATGTTACAAGAGGGATTACATCTTAAAGACGAAAAGTGACACAATTTGCTGAGTGGTATCTAGGTTCTTGAAAGCAAGCAAGTGGCCATCTAATCCACCTGGAGCAAAGGAGAATAATGAGCATCAAAGACAAGGAAAATATGAGCCAAAGAGACAGAAGAGGCCAGACAGACCAGAGACTACATCAGCATGAGACTGGAAGAAGTAGATGATGCCCCAACAACTGCTCCTACAGGGAACTCAACAAACAGCCCCTATTAAAGTGGGAGAAATGTGGAATGCAGAACTCAAATGGTACTAGAAAGACCAAACTTGATGGTCTAACAGACTGGAGGGTCCCCAAAACACATGGCCTCTGAACTCTGTTAGCCCAGAACTGAAACCATGCCAGAAACTAACTCCTGAGACAAAGACCAAACTGGTCTATAAAATATAAAACGATACTGGTGAAGAGTGTGCTTCTTGGCTAAAGTAGGTAACAAAAGATTAGACAGCTCTGGAGGTGACATGAGGAGCAAGTTGAATGGAAATGGGAAATACGCAGCGGAGGGAAGGAGTGTGCTGTCACAGGGTGGGGAGAGCAGCTAGGGTCATATAACAAAGCATGTATCAGTTTTTGTGTGAGAAACTGACTCAAAGTAAAATTTCACTTAAAACACAAATAAAAAATTGATAAAAAAATGAAAGATGACAAAATATGAAAATAATTTACATTTTATGAATGAGGAAGGAAAACAGGCAATTCTAAGGAAAAGAAAATATTTTTATACTACTCCTTATGTCTAAAAAATTAGATAATGAAAACTGAAAGAGTAAGCCAAACAGAAAATGTTTAGGCAAAATCAAAAAATTATACAATATAAAATATTTCATAACAAAATTATTTTTATAATTTGTTTTGAATGAATTAAGAAGGAAAAAATCAGAAGTAAAGAGAAAAGATGACCTTAGTGAAAAAATTACCTCAGAGCTAAGACTGTATCGAAAATCTGCTTTAAAATATTCCTAAGTAATCTGGAAGCTGTCAATACTCCACAGCTGCAAAGAAACAGGCAAAGTATTAAGAGCTCCACAATCCTCTTGGGTGATTTTCAATTTATAAAGGCCTTTCACATTAAAAGAATTTGTCAAGTCTGCAAGGAAAAGTATTATTAACTCCATGTAACAGATGAGGAAAAGTCTCAGAGCAGTGAAAGCACCAAGCAGAAATATGCAGCGTTCACTATGCCAAGCTACTTACAATGTCCTTTAAGTGCCAAAGGGGAACTGAATAGGCAAAGGACAACTACAGGTATTTGGAACTAGTGCAGACAATCCTGACTTAGTATCATGAGAAACATCTGTACTGAATCTGCTGTATGATGCTATTCCCAAGAATAAGGCTTAATGTGACTTCACTGCTTCCCGGTTTTCATTCTATAGTGCTTCAAGAGATTCTGAGATACTCTTACTGGATACAAGGGAGTGGGGTGGAGAAGACGGGATAGGAGATTGTTGGGAGGAGAAGACGTGTATGGAGCAGAGGGGAAGAGTGTGCTGTCACTGGACAGGGAGAGCACTGAGAGCTGGATATAGGGGGGCAGCAAATATATATGGGAATGTACATTTTCTCTCAATCATAATAAAGAAAAAAAGAGATTCTGAGGTACTTGTAACATTTTAAGTACAGTTCTTGTAAGTCTTGGTATCAATACTATCTTTATATTTCATGTAAAAATATTTCCTTATTAGAGTTATCAATCTTCACAGATACAGGTTTACACATAAAGTATGAAATAACTAAAGAAACTTTAGTTTTAAAAGCTGAGATGCTTGGTTTTAACATTTCAAACATGATTCAAACTAGTTTATAACACAGTGATCAGAAAAATTCCCTGTAACACAAATACTTTCTGTAGAAAGAACATAACTAGAGTCTAACTAATACATTTTAACTTGTAAAAACTTTGAAATCTGGTCAAAATAAATTTTTTCAGGAATAACCATTTTGGAGGCAAATCTTATATGAGTTTATTTTACTATATATGTGAAGTCTGAACAAGTAATTGGTAATAATGGATTGTTAAACACAGTAAGGTAGACCTGATGTCTAGACAAGATAGTGGACAAAGCTGCACTTTTAAGAAGTTTCTATTATATAAAGTTAGAAAATGCTTAAATCATGCACATACAACAATAGATAAGTTTGTTGCCACTTGGAAAACAATTTCATTCTAATCCATCATGTGCTAAAAGCTGATAAATTTCCTATGTCTCCCAATCTAGTTAACACTTTCAAGATTGTGCATCTGATTATTCTTCACTTTTACCCACTTTAAAAGTAAAGCAAAGTTACTTGTCATATGTCTAGAGAAAGAGCATGAAGAAAGCAAGTGAAACTACTGGGGATCCGCAGCCTACATGGCAGTTAAACTAGACAACAAAGTAGAGAAGGTGACAGATAGCACACTGAGTAAATGCAACATATTTGAAGAAAGCATTTTCTGCACAAATAACTAATTCAGTAAACACTAGTTAGTGACTGCATGCATCGAAAGTAATAAGTAAAAATCTACTACTATCAAGTAGATTCCAACTTACAGCAATCCCATAATGTTTCCAAGGCTGTAAATCTCGATGGAAGTCAACTGTCTCATCTTTCTCCCTCAGAACCCTGGTGGTTGCAAACCACCAACCAATGGGTTGATGGATCACTTTAACTACTGTGCCACCAAGACTCTTCAACTAAATGCTTAAGAGTGGTAGGTAATATTTAAGGCTTTAGACATATTACTGATTATTTAAATGTAAGAATCCTGTGTCCCTATTAAGAAACACAAAAAATAAAGAGACCAAATCACTGAAAAAATTGTTTTAGTTAAATCTGAATTAGCTTCATAAGTGTACATTCCACTTTCTGGTTATTAATGGATGTCTGCAGTGGCTTCTTCTCATTTTGAGTTTGTGCCACATCAGCAAATGAAAGTCCCCATAACATATTGTCACTAACATCACAGAGAATGGGAATTTTAGAACATTTGATCGTGCGCATGAGGAATCCGTACACAGATCAAGGAGCAGTCATGTGAACAGAACAAGGGAACACTGCATGACTTAAGCTCAGGAAAGGTGTATACCAGAATTGTTTTTCACTCAAACTTTTTCAATCTGTGTGCTGAACACATAATCCAAGAAACTGGACTATGAGGCACAAGGCATCAGGACTGGAGGAAGACTCATCAACAACCTGCATTATGCAGATAGCACAATCCTGCTTGCTGTTAGTGAAGAGGATTTGAAACACTTACTGATGTAGTCACCTACTCATGTGGGTCTCTTTGTCTTATTAGTTCTCTTTCCCCCATGTCATTTGGTCCCTGGTGATCATCCATTCCTGCTGAGTTGGGGCCATTTGCTGTTACCCTCAGATGGCAGCTTGGCAGCTTTTAAGACCCCAGACAACACTCACCAATGTGGGGTGCAGAGGGCTCTCTTAGCAAAATGCGAGTTGTGCCAACTGGCCTCGATGTCATCCTGCTGACCTCTTACTGGAGGCAGGGGAGTGGGTGAAGAGGAGGGAATAGGAGATTGTTGGGAGGATAAGACACATACAGAGCAGAGAGGAAGAGAGTGCTGTCACAGGGCAGGGAGAGGAGTGAGAGCTGCATATAGGTGGACATGCAAATTTATATGGGAATGTACATTTTCATAAATCAATCATAATAGAAAAAAAAGAAGAAAATGAAACACTTAGTGATGTAGATCAAAGACCACAGCCTTCAGTATGGCTTGCACCTCAACATCAAGAAAACAAAAATCCTCACAACTGTACCAATAAGCATCATTGTCATAAATGGAGAAAGAACTGAAGTTTTCAAGCATTTCATTTAACATGGGTCCACAATCAATGCCCACAGAAGCAGCATTAAAGGAATCAAAAGATGCATTGTATTAGGAAAATCTGCTCCAAGGGACCTATTTAAAGAGTTAAAAAGTAAAGATGTCACCTTGAAGACTAACATGCACATGATCCAAGCCGTGGTATTTTTAATTGCATCATATTCATGCGAAAGTTGGACAGTGAATAAGGAGGAAAAAAGAATTGGCAGCTTTGTAGTGTTGGAGAATACCTAACACAGCATGGGCTGTCAAAAGAACAAACAGATGTGTTCTAGAAGAAGTAGAACCAGAGAGTTCTTTTGAAGCAAACATGATGAGACTATGTTTTATATACTCTGGACATCGTGTCAGAAGGGGTCAATCCTTGGAGAAGGACATCATACTTCGTAAAACAGAGGGTCAAAGAAAACAAGGAAAACCCTCAGCAAGATGGACTAACACAGTGGCCATACGGAGTTTAAGCACAAAAACAACTGCGGACATGGCACAGGACTGGGCAGTTTTGTTCTTTTGTGCATAGGATCACTATGCATCAAAACTGACTCGACGGCACCTAACAACTGTGTGTACAAAAGAATCAGTACTTACCTTTTAATTTTTTCATCTAGATCAGGAAAAACTCTTAGATTATTCACTCCAACTTTTTTTAGGAAAATGTAAAAAAATAATAAGCAAAACAAATGGCCGTAAAACAGTTCAACTGTTAAAATTCAAAATAAAATAAAAATGTTAGTTTGATCTAGACTTACACTAAAACCTTTTTAACCCATAAGGAGGGCAGCAAAAAGTCATTTCTGAAGTAATGTGGCTTGAGGTAAGGAAAAGGACTCCTAAATGGCTAAGAAATGTCTTTGGTATAACAAGCCTGGCATATCTTTGACTAAAAAATTAACGCCTTTACTGAAAGAAAGAAGAAACATAATTTGTTTAAGTCTTTTGAAATGAAAAGACAAAACTATTTCCTCACCAAAGTACTTCCTAGTATTCTCTATTTCTATATGTTTGAGAACATCACACTGCCACCCTTTCTGTATTTAAAATAATTCCCAGGTACACTTTAACTACATATTAATGGATGAAAGTCTCACTTAAAAAAATTGAAAATAAAACATTTGAATATATAATCAATCTTTTATCAACACAAGCATTTCTTGGTACAAATATCAGCATTTGCACAAAACAGCATTACATTAGGATTGTATTCTTAAATAGAGACTTTAAAAATGAATATGCTTTCATACTACCAATTCCTTTTTTTTCTAGTTATTATCTACTATGGCAAAAGGAAGAAAGGAGACATACATCCCTCCCCACCTCCCAGGAGAAAAATAGCTTGAGGATACCATGCGTGATATATTTAAGGAATACATCACACTCATTCCTACACTTGCACTGATGTAGATTTCATTAATTGCTAGACTGCATCTTGCATGTTTTGGACATGTCAGGAGGGATCAGTCCCTGGAAAAGAACATCATGCTTGGTAGAGCAGAAGGTCAGCAAAAAAGAAGATCCTCAACAAGACGGACTGACACAGTGGCTGCAATGATGGGCTTAAGCATAAAAACTATTGTGCACACGGTGCAGGACCGGGCAGCATTTCTTTCAGTTGTGCACTGGGTCACTGTGAGTTGGAACCAACCTGACACCTAACAACAACAATATCTATTAATGGTGACTTCCTATATATACTGATACTGTGTTTCAAAAATATTTTTATATAGATGGTGGGGAAAGAACCTAAGCATCTGAGCAATATGGGTGGGAATGTTCTGTAAGATATATTGAATAGAGTACATACTATGCCACCATTTGCATTTAAAGAAGAAATACGTAGATAAGATAAATATATTATTGTCAGGTCAATTCTAACTTACAGGGACCCTACTGGATACAGCAGAACTGCCGCATGGTGTTTCTAAGGCTGTAAGCTTTACTGTAGCAGACTGCCACATCTCCCTCCCATGAAGCAGCTGATAGGTTCAAACTGCCAGCCATTCCAATAGCAGTCCATCACTTAACCACAGCAGCACTAGGGTAGGTAGATAATAGACTGATTTATCTGGACTGTTATCCATACCTCATTAGTACTCATTAGTATGTATACACACACATACAGATTATATATAATTGCGCATTTACACATATATATGTGTATCAAAAATGTTTATATATATGTTGAGGAAAGAAACTGAGCATTTGAGTAATACGGGTGGGAAAGACACTTGTTTCTCACTTCATAATCTCTTTTACCTTTTAAGCTTTATGCTTTGTGCATGTTACCACCTAAACTGCAGTATACACTGGATGGGCTGGATGATATTTAACATAAACTACCACAGAACAAGCATTTGACATATGAATATAACTTTAGTTCATAACTATAACTTTATTACTATCAGTAAAATCAACTGTTCATGTATGAAAAGACTTTCATCTAATTTTTGACTTACATCTTGACCTAGAATACTAACCTCTTCTTTCTTCTTTTCTATTTTCCTATCACCTTTGCTCTATAAAATTATACTGTAAATCAGCCCACTAACTTAGACTCTCAAGTTGTCCCTGGCCATTAATTTTAGTTTTTGGTGAGGAACAAAACCTTAGCTCTATCTACAAAAACACCTATGATGCATCAAGAAGGACTCAAGTATATATACCTATTTTTTACAAAATAGCATGCAACTTCTGCATCTGTTCGTAAGCTAGGCACATTCTCCCCTTGCAAAGTATTTTCATTAACACATGATGTTAATTCTTTTTACAGTAACATGCGGAAGAGGACTTGCATGGTGACACTTGTGAGGTTGTGTGTGGGGGGCGGGAGAGGGTGTGGTTGGCAAGCAAATGAAAAAGGTGTATATTATTTGCATACAATACAGTAAATGAAAATAGACGAATCCCCCTAAATAAAAAGCAGCATCAAACTGAATGAAAAATAAAAACTCAATATGTTTTTAATAACAAGTCCACTTTTAATACAAAGATACAAACAGATTGAAAACATGCAAAAAAGATATATAAACTAAGCTCTAAGCTTAAGAAAGCTGGAATAGTCACATGAGTATCAAAGTTAGCTTCACAACAAGGGAAGAATACAGAATAAAGAACAATTCATAATGAGACAAAGCTCACTTTACCAATAACACTTATTTATGTACCTAATAAGAGAGCTTCAAAACACGTGAAGCAAGCAACTATCTAAGGCACAAACAACTACTGGTCTGTGCTTTCTGGAACAAAAGAGAAAAACGGAAACCAGGCTCAAAAGAAGAAATTAGCCTCCAGGACTATAGCATGAGATCCGACAATCGCATCCTCGGACTTAATTTTTCTGAGTGCTACACACCTCATTGCTGAATATTACTAGGTCACCTTCAAAGTGCTCCCTTGGGAAGCTATGATGCTAGTGCCTAGTCCACCCTTCAAAGCAATTTTGAAACTCTTTCTGGAACGAATGGCCATTGTGCACTGTGGCACAGTGGCAAGTTTGTGAACTTAATTGTATAGTTGTTGGTGAGGGAGCTTGTAGCCAGCAAACAAGTAATTGGATTGGACCATCCTCCCTACCCACCTGATCTGGCCCCCAGTGACTTCCGTCTTCACCAGAAGGTAAAGGAAATATTGAGAGGAAGACATTTTGATGACATTTAAGACATCAATGGTAATACAACAACAGCTCTGATGGTCATTCCAGGAAAAGAGTTCCCAAACTGCTTTGAAGGGTGGACTAGGTGCTGCCATTGATGCATAACCTTCCAGTGGGAGTACTTTGAAGGTGACCATAGTGATATTCAACAATGAGGCATGTAGCACTTTTTCTAGGATGAGTTCACAAGCTTAACTGGCAGTCCTTGTATACAAGAGCTATGGCCTCACCAACTGGACACAAGAAGAACTACATGATACCCAGCTACCATGAGCAACAGCTCCAATCAGGGACACAATGTACAGTTTCAGATAAACACACAAACAAACAAAAACCCATAGCCATCAAGTCAATTCATACTCATACCAACCTTACAGGGCAGAGAAGAACTGCCCCAGAGTTTCCAAGGAGCTTCTGGTAGATTCAAACTGCCGACCTTTTACTTAGCAGCCACAGTTCTTAATCACTGCGTCACCAGAAATATAGAATGAGACTCAAATACCTAACACAGCCCAGACTTACTAGACTGGTAACCTATGGGAATCCCCAAGACTATCATAGTAGGAAACCCTTTAAACTTGGAGCTCAAGCCACTCTGAGAGGTCACGTATCAGTACTGTACTTGAGAAGGTAAGGAACGATAAGGAAGCCAGATTAAAGGAAACAGAACAACTGGAACAGAAATAATGAGCATGCTGACACATTGTGAGATGTATCCAATGTCACTGAACAATATGTACAGAAATTGTTAGAAGAGAACCTAATTTGCTAGCCAAATTTTCTATCACAATAAAATACACAATAAGAAAAAATACATGGAATAAAACCTAACAAAACTGAAAGGAGAAACACAAATACATTCAGGTGATTTCAACATTAGCCTCTCAGTAACCAGCAGAAAAGTAGAAAGAAACCAGTAATGATTTAGAAGACTTAAACAACCTTGCCAGCCAACTTGACCTAACTGAAATTCACAGAACATGTAACCTAACAACAATTCTCTTCTACTGTGCATGCAATATTCATCGAAGATATATCGGCCCATAAACATATACTGACAAATATTAAACAACCAAAATCCAATACAACCAGTAAAAGTAAGAGGTAACAACTCCTCAAATCTTTGGAAATTAAGCAACACAACTCTGAATGACCCAGCAATTAACGGAGAAGTTACACATAAAGGTAAATGTAGAAAATATTTTAAGCTGAATGACAACAAAAAAATAGCTTTATACAATGTAGCAAAAGGAATATCTAAAGCAGAAAATGTGTGGGTTTCAGCTATTAAATCTGAAAAAAAGAAATGTCCCAGCTACTACCTTAAGAAGCTAGGAGAAAAAGTAAAATAATCTAAAGTTGAAGAAAATAATAATGTTGGTTCTTTGAAAAGATTAAGAATGAACTCTTGGCAAGACTTGCTTGAGAGAGGAAAAAAACAATTACCAGTATCAAGAATGAAAAGAGGAACAGCACCATATCACACAGACATTAAAAGTATAGCGCTATGTTATCAAGAACAACTTTATGTCAATAGATTCAGCAACTTAAATGACATGAATAAATTTCTTGAAAAACCAGGTAATAAAAAAAAGAGAAGAGAAATTCTTAATAAGTCAGGCATCTATCTACTAAAGACGCGGAAATTGAAGTAAAAATCTTCCCAAAGAAACTCTCGGCCCAGAATGCTTCATCAAAGTAAGAAATAATACAGATGCTATATAAACATTTTCAAAAATAGAGGAGAACAACACTTTTTAGACTTCTCTAGTCATATCAGAATGTAACAATTCTCTTTTAGCTTTATTCTTTTTTTTAGATTATCTATTCATGCTGTAATAACCTCAATATGCTTTACTGTCCAATTTTTCATTTGTTTGAACAAAGGACAGATTGCAAACAGAAGTTAAACTTGTAGGTGATACTTGTAAGTCAAATATACAGAGGTTTTTATCAAGTATTCTACAAATTGGTTTCTTGCTAAGAAATTTTATATGTGTACTGCTAAGCTGGGCTCTAAATCTCTCTGGTAACCCACTTCTCCAAGATTAAATTGATCAATTATAAATAATAAAAACAGAAGTGGTAATTAACAAACAACAACCTAAAATACTCTGTCCCCAGTTATTTCAGTCAACTTCTTTGACCAATCATATTCTTAAGAACATCTCTCCCTTACAGAACTACACACGAGGTAGAAAAGAGAAATAACTTATTAAATCATTTATTCATTCAAACAAACACATACCAAGCACTTATTACAAAGTCCTGAGTTCAAGACACTGATCGGTGGCCACGTTAAGATGCAGTTCCTACATCAAGTGATTCTGGGACCTTCTTAAAGATCACTTCTAGGTTTATGACTCCATTTATCATTGTTCAACAAATATTTCTTGCAAGCCTCCTGTGAGGCAGCCACAGAGCCATGGAGATATAGCAACGAAAAAAGTACTTGTTCTGAAAGAGCTTGCATTAACAGTGAGGCAATAAACAAAAGTACTATGTCAAGTAGTCAAAAAAGCACAAAGAAAAACAAGAGCAAAAAGATAGAAGGCAGTTATTTTACACAAGGTCATGATCTTCATATTCACATTAAAGATTCTCTAGTGAGCAAACACTTCATCAAGACCTTTGATTTATACTCTCATTTAACTGCTATCTTGAAAGGCATCAACAGTATACACATCACTAAATTAAATAGGATTTTCTCAGTCTCCATTTTCCTTATACTCCTCTGACACTGTTGTCACTACCGTTTTGAAGCTGTACTTGCTCTGCATGACCAATTTTCCTTCCTGGTCCTTATTTTTGGCCATCAGTGTAGGATCAAAATAAGCCACACAATCCAACATGGAATCTGAACCGAAATCTTCTCCTATCCAATCAAGGGAAACAGATCTTAACTGATGTAGAAACTGGAAAGCACCTTAAGACTAAATTTTGTTACTAGTTTTTACAAGATCATGTAACAACATAATGACATTTGCTCAAAGCACTGGTTGTTCCTCTTCCAGTAATCTAGTTTCCATGCCCCATTAGCTACTCATCTTTGCTTGAGGGAAACTGCTGACCATTCTTGTTATGCATAATAGCTTTTTAACTGCTTCACACTAACCAGGAAATCAGTATTCCATAAAAAGAAACTTGCTTTGTATTTAAAAAAAAAAAAAAAGTAAAAAGAGACAAAGGACCACAATAATCAAGATAACGCTGAAATCAAACCAAATAATTTTTACAATTTGGAATTTGGAATTTCAGAATCACAAGGGAAAAAAAAAAACTAAAACACTTGATAAATATTAACTGTAATTACCATGTGCCAAACAATATAAACAAAACATTATGTTCTGTAAGACGACTAGATTCTTACCTGTTCAATCTCTTTGGTTTTTGATGCTATTGCTTTAGAGCGACTGGTCAGCTGGCTATCTTCAAATAATTCTATCCCATCTGCTACATTTGATTCAGGTTCTTCTGACTGGTCAATGAACAATGATGCTGTGGATTCCGCCTTTAAAAAGAACAAGAAATCTTGAACTGCTTTCTTGAAGGATATACAGACTATCAGAGGGCTATGTGTAAGCAACAACCAGCAGATTATACTCAAAGAAAGTACTCAGTTCCATCTGTTTCAAAAAACACTTTCAATGTCACTATGTATAACAAGCATATCTGAAAAGGATTAAAAAGAAAATGATTACTACTTTTATTATTTCACCTATGACACACCCTCTCAGCTTACTCCATTCCTAAAGTATATTTCATGCTACATTAAGATTCATGCAGATGATTTTATCCCATGGCTATTCCATATGCAATCTTAGGAATAATGGAGAGAAAAAGTCCAATTAAATATTAGAGGTATGTGTACACATAAATAAATACATTAAACAGAAGCATGGAAATGGACTCAGCTTTTAGAAGTAAAACACCTTGTTCCTGCAGCCTGTGAATTTAGTAAAGTTGCTGAAAAGAAAGCAATCCTACAAAATAATGATCATTTCTTTTTTAAAAGAATACTTCAATAATGAATAAATGATTCCACAAAAAATCTACACTGAAGTAGTGAGATCAAGATGGCAGACTAGTCACATACCTCCTTGATTTCCTCTGAGGAGACCTACAAAAATAACTGAATGGAACAGTGGGACATTTGGGGAGCCCCAAGATCAGGCATAGCGTTGTGAGATTGGACTGGGTGATAGGAAGGCAAAAACTACCTTTGTTGGAGGTGATACAATGGGAGAGTTAAGTCCCTGCTTCTGCTGGCACAGCAACTAAGAGGTTTACAGGTACAGATGCCATTAACCAGGAGGCTGAGACTGGGACTGCCAAGCCTGAGAGCCCAGCAGGGTCTGGCTACTATGCTGAGCTGCACTGCTTGAGTAAACAGCATCTTCCACAGCAGACAGGCTGTGCCTTGGACAGCCACATTTAGAGAAGCAAGAAGCATCTGGCAACCAAGGGTGCAAATGCTCTTCTCTGCATTCTTCTTTGAGCTGCACCACAGGCAGCTCAGGGTGGGATGCCATCTTAGCCATCTGAGAGAAAGAGTCAGCAACACCTGAGGGCTCAGCTGGGGACAGTTCCCATGCTTAGAAACAGTTCCTATCTGGACAGTGCTTCTCCCAGCAGAAAAGCTATTTTTAAGAGAACTGTACCAAAAGAACATACAGGCAGTTGACAGCTGCATGTGGCAGTGCCCTAACCCTTCCCTTGCTTAAGCTACATCATAGAGTCTGCTGATAGCCTCAAAGAGACTCCATAAGTAGAGTGCAATATCTGTCAGCCAGGAGGCAGGGCCTATCACCCATGAGAGCCCAGATGCTAGCAGCTACCACTGGTCAACACCTCTCTCAGCAGAAAAACAGTTTTTAAGATACGTACATCTAGAGAACACAGTGGTGACTGGCAGCCAAATGTGATGGCGCCATTTCCACCTCCCTTCACTAAGCCACATCATAGTGTCTGCTGAAGGTCTCAAAGAAACTCCATAAGTATGGCACCATCTTTGCCAACCAAGAGGCAGGGCCTGCCACCCTGTGGGCCTGGCTGCTTTCTCCTACCACTAGACAGTGTAACTTTCAGCAGAAAACCAGTTTTTAAGATAAATGTATCTGAAGAACAAAGCTGTTTCTGATAGCCAAGTGGTGGCCATCTTCTCTCCTCCCTTCCTTAGGCAATGCCACAGTCTCGACTGGAGTGATGCCAGAGAATTTGCACAAGTAGGTCACCATCTTTATCAGCCAGGAGGCAAGGCCTGGCACCTCTGAGAACCCAGCTGGAGCCAGCCGCCAAGCTAAACTGCATTGCAGGGCTTGACAATGTCTCTTTTACCAGAGAAGCTGTACATGATTCAGCTGCACCTAGGGAACAAAGCAGCTGGCGGCTAAGTCTAGCAGTGCGCTTACTCATGTCCTTCTTAGAGCCATGCCACACCGGAGACGCTGAACAACTTTTTGATGGTGGGAAGACAACAATCAACATCTAATCATTTAAAGAAGCAGACCACCATGGCACTGGATAAAGCCAAGCCATGTACCGTCAAAAAATCTTTCCAGAAGAAGCAGCCTTTTGGAAATTATTGGAGGTAGACTACAAAAGGATTATGTATTGAGCCCTTGTAGAGACTAAACAACATGCAGAACACAAAATGAAAAAATAAGGAAGATACATGAACTGCTAGAACATTAATGATCTGAAATCCCACACATAATAAAATTAGCTAGACAATTCAATGCAAAGACAAAAGAGAAGGACTGAGGAAATGGAATGCCCAGTTAGCGAGACTGAAGATAAAGCAAGTAACACCAGCATTTATGAGGAGAAATGAGATAACAGAAACAAGAAAAATGAAGAACCATTAAGAAACATGTGGGATTCTATCAAGAGGAATAATCCACAAACAACTGGAATCCATCAACAGGAGGGAGACCAGAAAATACAGAAAGAATTATTTAAGAGTTGCTGATAGAAAACTTCCCTGGCATCATGAAAGAGAACATAGATATTCAAGATGCTATTGAACTCCCCAAAGGTAGACCCTAAAGACAAGAAGACATATTATAATTAGACTTAATAAAAGGAAACATCAAGAGAGGTATATTAAAGGCAACTAGGCTTAACACAAAATTAATACACAAAGGGAAGCCTTGTAGGCTGTCATCTGATTTCTCAGCAGAAACGACAGGGCAATAAGGGACTGGGATCACACATACAAAGCCTTAAAGGAGAAAAACTTCCAACCAAGAAACTGCAAAACTGTCTATCAAATATGATGATGAAATTAAGGCATTCTCAGAAAAACAGAAGCTTAGACACTTTGCAAAAACCAAACCAAAACTACAAGAAATACTGAAAGAAGCTCTTCATTCAGAAATTCAATAACACCAGATGTATACTCAAGAATATAATGCAGGACAGCGCCTGCAGTCCTACAGACTTACAGAAGTCACAAAACTAATAATCAAAGCAAAAATGTTAAAAGTAGAGAACCAGAGATCTCAACATATAAGCTATGACATCATCACACTATAAAGAGGGACATATTACAGTAGTTACAACCCTTTCAGATGGAGAGGAAGTTAAGGAGATATATAAACGTTAAATTTTAGTTTAAACTTAGAACATTAGGGGGATCAAAGGGATAGCTGCAAAGCAAACTAACAATGACACCCACCCACTGCCATCAAGTCAGGTCCAACTCATAGAGACCCTACAGGTCAGGAGAGTAGAGCTGCTCCACAGAGTTTCTAAGGAGCACCTGGCAGATGTGAACTGCCAACTTTTAGGTTAGCAGATGTAGCACTTAACCCACTATGCCACCAGGGTTTCAAAACTAACAATACTACATATCAAAACAAGAAACATAACACAGGAGTCTAAAAATAGACAAAACCAACATTCAAAAATATGAAAAGAAAATTCATAAAGAAAAATGACCCAGAACAGAATATTAAGTGGAACAAAGAAATGTCAACACAAGAATAAAGGCACCGAAATGACAGGACTAAATGCATATCTATTAATAATTACAATGACTGTAAATGGATTGAATGCTCCAATAAACAGGCAGAGAGCAACAGCATGGATCAAAAACCACAATCTGTCTATATGCTGCTTACAAGAAACATACCTTAGACTTGAAGATACTAACAAAACAAAATTCAAAGGATGGAAAAATATATACCAAACTACCAACATGAAAAGAAGAGCAGCAGCGGGAATACTAATCTCAGATAAAGTAGATTTTAATGTAAAATCAACCACTGTGGACAAGGATGGTCACTACTTCTTAAAAGTTCAATACACAAGCAGTATACAACCATATTAAACATTTATGCACCCAATACCAGAGCATTTAAATACATGGAACAAACACCAACAATACTGAAAAAGGTGATATATCATGACACAACACTAGCTGGAGACTTCAACACTCCACTTTCACTAAGGGACAGATCACCCAGCTAAAAGCTCAGTAAAGATACAGAGATATTATTGCAACAATCAGCCAACTAGACCTCAGTGACACACACAGGACTTTTTACTCAGCAGCAGTTAAGTACACCTTCTTTTCCAATGCACATGGAATATGTTCCAGAATAGACCACATATCAGGACATAAAGGCTCAGTAAGATCCAAACCACTAAATTATTGCAATGCACCTTCTCAGACCATAAAGTCATAAAAGATGAAGTAGCAGAAAATACATGGGTAGAAACTCAAACTCATGGAAACTGAAAAACACCTTGTTCAAAAATTCATGAGTTATAAAAGAAATCAAAGACACAATAAGGAAAATCATGGAATCAAATCAAACTGAAAACATATCTTCCCAGAACCTATGGAATACAGAAAAAGCACTGCTCAGCGGGTCAATTTATCTCCATAAATGCACACATCCAGAATAAAGAAAAGATCCAAACCACAGAATTAACCCTACAACTTGAACAAGTAGAAAAAGAACAACAAAAGAAACTCTCAGGCACCAAAAGAAAATAGGTTATAAAAATTAAAGCAGAACTAAACAAATTAGAGAATAGAAAAGCAATCAAAAGAATTAACCAAAACCAAATGCTGGTTTTTGAAGCCAGCCAAGTGATGTCAAGTTGGCAAAGATTGACAAAACTGATAAGCCACTGGCTAAACTTATAAAAGAAAAACAGGAAGGGAAACAAATAACCTGAATAAGAAATTAGATGGAAGGTATCACACAGACCCAACCAAAATCAAAAGTATACTATGAAAAATTGTACTCTAACAGATTTGAAAATCTAGAGGAAATGGACAAATTTCTAGATTCACACCACCTACCAAAATTATCACAAGGAGAGGTAGAACAACTTAATAAACCCACCAAAGAGACTGAAAGACTCATCAAAAAACTACCAACTCAACAAAGCCCTGGCCCGAACAGTTTCAACAGAGAATTCTACCCAACTTTTAGAGGACAGTTAACTCCAATACGACTGACGCTATTTCACAGCATAGAAAACGATGGACTATTACCAAATTCATTCTATGAAGCCAGCATAACCCTCACACCAAAGCCATGGAAAGATCCCACAAAAAAACAAAATTACGTATCAATATCACTCATGAACCTAGATGCAAAAATCTTCATCAAAATCCTAGCCAACAGAATTCAACAATATATCAAAAAAATAACTCATGACCAAATTGGATTGATACCAGGGATGTAGGGCTGATTTATCATCAGAAAAACAATTCATGTGATCAATCACACAAACAAAGGATAAGAATCACCAGATTTTGTCAATTGATGAAGAAAAGGCATTTGACAAAATCTAACACCCATTCATGTCAAAAACTTTCAGCAAAATAGGAATAGAAGAGAAATTCCTCAATGCCATAAAGAACACTGACACAAAGACAACTGCCTACATCATTTTCAAAGGAGAGAGACTGAAAGAATTCCCCGAGAATGGGAAACAGACAAGGATGCCCACTGTTACCACTTCTAATTCAACATTCTAGCCAGAGCTATGAGACAAGACAAAGAAATAAATGTCATCAGCATTGGTAAGGTAGAAGTAAAAACATCTCTATTTGCAGATGATATGATCATATACACAGAGGACCCTAAAGAATCCATAAGTGAACTACTGGAACTTATTAGAAGAGTTCAGCAAAGTATCAGTATACACGATAAACATAAGTAAATCAGTAGGATTTCTTCACACCAACAAAGAGATCATCAAAGAAGAAATCACCAAATCAATACCACTTACTATAGCCCCCAAGAAGATAAAATACCTAAGAATAATCTAACTTGAGAAGAGACCTATACAGAGAAAATTACAAGACCATACTGCAAGAAACCAAAAGAGACTTACATAAGCAGAGAAATCTACTCTGCTCATGGACAGGAAGACTTAACATTGTGAAAATGGCTATTTTACCCAAAGCGATCAACATATACAGTGCAATCCCAATACAAATTCCAATGAGATTTTTGAATGAGATGGAGAAACAAATCAAAACTTTGTTTGGAAAGGGAAGAAACTCCAGAAAGAGTAAAGCACAGTTGGAAGCCTCACACTACTCAACATCAGAACCTACTACACAGCCACAGTAGTGCAAACAGCCCAGTACTGGTGAAAAAAATAAAAACAGATGCAGAGACCAATGGAACAGAATTGAGACCCCAGAAATATCACCATCCTCTTAGAACAGGTGATATTCAACAAAGGCCCAAAGGTCGTAACTGAGGTAAAATCAGTCTCTTTAAAAAACGGTGCTGGCAAAATTGGATCTCCATCTGCAAAAAACTGAAATAAGACCTATATCTCACACCTAACACAAAAACTAACTCAAAATGGATCAAAGACCTAAATATCAAACCTAAAACAATAAAGATCATGAAAGAAAAATACAGGGTCAACAAATGAAGTTCTAGTACATGGTTTAGACAGACTACAAGATCAGATCAACAATACATGAACAACAGAAGAGAAAATAGATAAATGGAAACTAAGAAAAACCAAACACTTATACTCATCCAAAGACTTTATCAAGAGAGTTAAAAGGCTACCTCCACATGGGAAGAAATATTTGGCAACTACATGTCAGACTGACATCTGATTTCCATAATCTACAAGGCACTGCAAAATATCAACAAGAAAATGGTACATAACCCAATTAAATGATGGGCAAAGAATATGGACAGACACTTCACCAAAGAAGACATCCATGCAGACAAAAGACATGTGAGAAAATGCTCGTAAACATTAGCTATTAGAGAAATGCAAATCAAAACTACGAGATACCATCTCGCCCCCATCTAAAACACAAAACAAATGCTGGAAAGGCTGTGCAGTGATTGGAACTCTCCTACACTGCTAGTGGGAATGCAAAATGGTACAACCTCTTTGGAAAGCAATCTGACACTTCCTTTAAAAGCTGGAAAAAGAAACACATTACGATCCAGCAATCCCACTGTTGGGAATATATCCAATGGAAATAAAGGCAGTCACATGAACAGATACATGCACACAGATATTTACTGCAGCACTGTCCACAACTGCAAAAGTTGGAATCAACCTAGGTGCCCATCAACAGACAGATGGATAAACAAACTATGATACCTATACTCAGTGGAACACTATGCACTGATAAAGAACAATGATGATTTTGGGAAGCATATCACAAACTGGTTTCAATTAGAAGACATCATGCTGAGTCAAATCAGTCAACTGTGAAAGGACAAGTATTTTATGAGACCTCTGCTATAAGGACTTAACAATGAATTAATGTACAGAAAGAGACTCTTCAATGGCCACAAGGCTGGGGAGAGAGAGAGAGGGATGTTCATAGATTAGACAGTAGATAGGAATTTGGTAACATGAAGGGAGTGACAGCACACAGTAGAGAGTAGTAGATTAGCATAACTGGAATACACCATAAACTGAAAGGTTTTCTAAATTCAACCCAATATTTTAATGGATAGCACAGAGGTCTGTGGACCATGTTTGCACTGGACACCAAGGTCAACTGGCATAGCTAGTCTTTTACTAAGAGTCTTCTGCACCCCATACTGGTGAGGGGCACCTGGAGTCTTAAAAGGTAGCAGACTGCCATTTGAGGTACAACCAATGTTCCCAACTCTTCTGGAACAGATGGCAACCATGAACATCAAAGACACGAGAAAAAGTGAGCCCATGAGACAGACAGACCCATGTGAATGGCAGATTGCACCAGGATGAGGCCACAGGAACCAGACAGTGCCCAGCCACCACCAAAAACAGCTGTGATGGGGGATACAATGTAGTCTCTGAGGCTACACAAGAAAAAGAGGTGTGCAGTTCAAAATTTCTACTAAAAGACCACAATCGATGGCCTGACAGCCTGGACAGTCAGTTCCCTGGGAACAAGGCCCCTAGACTTGCTGCCGCCCTTGACCTGAAACCAGTACTGACATCAACTCTTCAGACAAGAATGAACTAGACTCAGGGACATAGTGTGAGCACATGGTGTACATACTTTATGGTTTCACACATGTCTAGGAGGCTGTGTTACTGGTTAACTTCTAGATGAGAGAGAAGAGGGTGGACAGAAAGGGACAGGTGCTCGATAAGAGGATACTAGAAGTATACAGTAGAAAAGGAAGAATGTGCTACCACAGGGTGAGGAAAGGAGACCAAGTTACAGCTAGGTGGGCATGTGAAATTGATTTGGATTGTATATTTTTTTAAACAAAAAAATCCACTTATTACTGCACTTTCTGAAAACATTTTTCAAAAAATCAAATGGGGGGAGTCAAGCTGACAGACTAAGCACATGTCTCCTTATGTCCCTCTGGAAACCAAGACCACAAGTGATAATCAAACAGAGACTTCTGGTCACCTAGTGAGCCCCCAGGATACGACACAGGGCTGTTAACTGGGACTTCATACCACTGAACGAAAAATCTCCTCTCTTTCACTTACTCCCACTGCTGGCTAACCCAGCTCTCACGGACTGAAGGTAAACGCACCATTTTGACTTTTGTTTTCTCTGCCTTGGCTGGTAAGCGGAGCTGGGTATTGCCTAGCAGCTAGACTCACACGCACTGCAGGAGGGATAGGCAGGAGAAATTCCCATATTTTGAGAGCCAGGCTTAGGACTATGTTCATCTAGCCACTTTGGGCCTGTCTTTTATCACTGCCACAGTGTGGTTTGTACGGAACCACAGTGTCTGTGTGCAGGACACCATGTTGCATACAGAGATTTTAGTGGGATCTACTTCTTAGTCTGGGAGGCAGCGGCTGCAAACAGGACAGTGCTTCTCTGACAGAAAAGGAGTAGTTTACACAGTGTGGCCTGTGGTGGGGGCCTGGCAACAGAGGCACAGAAATCACTACTTCTAGGCACTTTTAGCCCCTCCAACTGACCGTGTGGAGGGCACCATCTTAGATACGGTGGCCGCAGCTGGACCTAATTTTTAGCTTGGGAGCCAGAGCCTGCCCACAGGAGAGCGCTTTTGTACCACAAAAGCAGTAGTTTACACAGTGGCACCTAAGGCTAGGCCCTATCAGCAGAGGCCAACAGGGTAGCAGCACTGCTGTATTTTGAACTAGTTTGTACCATCTGGGGTTGGCTATAGAGGTGCTTACTTTGCCAGCTGACAAGAGGGACCTCTACACCCAAAAACCTAACTGACTTGGTAAGTGGTCAGATACCTTTTGCTTTAAGACAGCCTAGAGAAACACCTGCAGTCCATCCTCACAGCCTTTACTTACTCTCATGAAGCCCAAAAAGCAACAGATGCTTGTGGCATACAAGAAATCACCCATGGCTTCAGAAGGCTCACAAACAAAACAACCAAGGAGTTCTCCACATGAAGAAACTTTTATGAAAGCATCAAAAGGTGAATACAAAATGATTATATACAGAGCCCTTCTAGACCTTACACAAAATGTAGCACAACGAAAGGAAAAATTAAGCAAGCTGTTCAATCTGATGGAGCACCAGTACTCTGAAATCCAGCAGATCAAGAACAAAATCAAAGACATAGAAACTTCCATGCAAAGCCAAGAAAACAGAATGCAACAAATGGAAAAAAGAACTTCTGACTTGGAAGACAGAGCTACTGATGCCAGCGTCTACAAGCAGAAATCAGAAAACAGAAAAATGAAAATGCATTAAGAAGCATGTGAGACTCTATTAAGAGGAACAACCTTCAATTAATTGGAGTCCCTGAACAGGATGAGACACCGGAGAACACAGAAAGTATCACTGCTCAGCTGTTGAAAGAAAACTTCCCAGAAATCATGAAGGAAGAGACCATAGATATCACAGATGCATATCATACGCCACCCAATACAGATCCCAAAATGACTCCAAGACATATTCTAACCAAGCTTAACAAAATGAAACATAAGCAGCAACTCTTAAAGGCAGCAAGACTCAAAGCAAAGATAACATTCAGAGGGAAACCCTGTAAGCCTTTGTCAGATTTCGCAGCAGAAACCATGCTGGCACGAAGACAGTGGAATGACACATTCAAAGCCTTGAAGGAGAAGAACTTTCAATCAAGAATGACATATCCTGGAAAACTATCTTTGAAATATTAAAATGAAATTAAGACATTCCCAGATAGAGAGAAACTCAGAAACTTTGTAAAAACCAAACCAAAACTATAAGAAATACTGAAAGAAGTTCTTGACTTTGACTTAAAAGAACAAAACCACTAATTTTATATTTTAGAAGAACACATTATTCAGAACTCTACTCAGTTAGGAAAGGTTCCAAATTCAATCACAGTTTAAATACTGAAAGAAACAATTCAGTAATTATCATGAAAACTATTAAAAAGAGGAATGTATTACAGTTGTTATAGTCCTTCCAGATGGAGAGGAAGATGACAAGACTAGTAGTAATTAAAAGTGGGTTTATATATAGTTCATTAAGCAGGATCATATGGGCAGCTGTAAAGTACAACAAAGATGTAAAATACCGTATCAAGAAATGTAACACACAACTCTCAACAACTATAAAATCAGCTCTGAAAAAGGTGAAAAATCAACTCACAAGAAAGAATGTCCCAGAACAGACTAATAAGAAGAACTTACATAACATCAACACAAAAATAAACATATCACAGTGGCAGCAGTGAACATACACCTATCAATAATTACACTGAACGTGAAAGGACTGAACACTCCAGTAAAGAGAAAGCAAGTGACATCTTGGATCAAAAGACATGAACCATCCATATGTTGCCTACAAGCAACTCACTTGAAACCTAAAGATAGGAACAAATTGAAAATTAAAGGATAGAAGAATATGTATCAAGCTAACAATGAACAAAGAAGAGCTGGGGTAGCAATTCTAATCTCAGACAAAATCAATTTTAACGTCAAATCCACCATCGGGGACAAAGATGGACACTATTTATTGCTGAAATGTTCAATACACAAGCAACACTTAAATATATTCAATATTTATGCACCTAATATCAGAGTACCTAAATACATCAAAGAAACACTGACTATGCTCAAAAGAGAGTTAGATGACTCCACAATAATAGTGGGAGACTTTAACACTCCACTCTAATTACTAGACAGATCATCTAGAAAAAAGCTGAGTAAAGATACAGAAGACCTCACTGACACAATTAACTAAACCTCATTGATGTATACAGAACTTTCCACCCATCAGCAGACAACTACACCGTCTCCTCCAGTGCACATGGAACATTCTCCAGAATTGACCATGTGATTGGCCATAATCCAATGCTCAACAAAATCCATACCACTGAATTACTGCAAAGCATCTTCTCGGATCATAAAGCCATGAAAGCTGAAATCAACGCAGAAAAAACATGGATAGAAAGTGGAACTTATGGAAACTGAACAACATCTTGCTCAAAAAAAAAAAAAAAAGCGTTATAGAAGAAATCAAGAGTGAAATAAAGAAATTCATGGATTCCAAAGAGAACGAAAACATTTCCTACCAGAACCTATGGGATACAGCCAAAGCAGTGCTCAGAGGTCTGTTTATCTCCATAAATGCACAAATCTGGAAGGAAGAAAGAAACCAAATCAAGGAACTAACTCTACAGCTTGAACAAGTAGAAAGAGAACAACAGAGGAACCCCTCAGGCACCAGAAGAAAAAAGATCATTAAGATTAGAGCAGAGCTAAATGAATTAGAGAAAAGAAAAACAATTGAAAAAACTGAAAAGACCAAAAGCTGGTTTTTTGAAAAGATCAACAAAATTGATAAACCACTGGCTAAACTTACTAAAGAAAAGCAGGAAAGGAAACCAATAACCCAAATTAGAAATGAGAGGGGAGTTGTCACCACAGATGCAACAGAAATCAAAAAGATTGTAACAGAATACTATGAAAGACTGTACTCTAACAAATTTGAAAACCTAGGGGAAATGGACCAATTCCTTGACTCATACCACCTACTCAAATTATCACAATGTGAAGCGGAACAACTTAATAAAGCCATCACAAAGGAAGAGATTGAAAATGTCACCAAAACAGTGCCAACTAAAAAAAGTCCAGGTCCAGATGGCTTCACTGCAGAATTCTACCAAGCATTTAGAGAAGAGTTATCCCCAATACTACTGAGACTATTTCACAGTATAGAAAGGGATGGAGTACTCCCAAACTCATTCTATGAAGCCAGCATAACCCTGATACCTAGGCCAGGAAAAGACCCAACAAAGAAAGAGAACTACAGACCGATACCACTCATGAATCTAGATGCAAAAATCTTCAACAAAATTCTTGCCAACAGAATACAACAACATATCAAGAAAATAATCCATCATGACCAAGTGGGATTCATACCAGGGATGCAAGGCTGGTTCAACATCAGGAAAACAATCAATGTGACTAGCCACGTAAATAACACAAAAGACAAGGATCGCCTGATTTTGTTCACTGATGCAGAAAAGGTATCTGATAAAGTCCAACACCCATTCATGCTAAAAACTCTTAGCAAAATGGGCATAGACGGCAAACTCCTCAACACAATAAGGGCCATTTATACAAAGCCAATTGCCCATGTCATCCTGAATGGAGAGAGACTGAAAGACTTTCCCTTGAGATCAGGAACTAGACAAGGATACCCACTCTTGTCTCTCCTATTCAACACTGTGCTAGAAGTTCTAGCCAGAGCAATTAGACAAGACCAAGAAATAAAAGGCATCTGCATCAGCAAAGAGGAAGTTAAAATCTCCCCATTGGCAGACGATATGATTGTATATGCAGAGAACCCCAAGGAATCTATAAGTAAGCTACTCAAACTGATAGAAGAGTTCAGCAAAGTCTCAGGATACAAGATAAACATAAGTAAATCAGTAGGATTCCTTTATACCATCAACGAGACTGTTAAGGAAGAAATTATCAAATCAATACCATTTACGACAGCCCCTCAGAAGATAAAGTACCTAGGAATTAATCTAACCAGAGACATAACAGACCTTTACATAGAGAACTACAAGCCCTTACTACAAGAAACTAAGAGAGACTTAGATAAATGGAAAAACCTACCCTGCTCATGGATAGGAAGACTTAACATTGTGAAAATGTCTATTTTACCCAAAGCGGTTTGTTTATATAATGCAATCTCAATAAAAGTTCCAGCGTCATTTTTTAATGAGATGGAGAAACAAATCACCAATTTTGTGTGGAAAGGGAAGAAGCCCAGATAAGTAAGGTACTACTAAAGAAGGAAGAACACACTGGAAGGCCTCTCATTACCCGACCTTAGAACATACTACACTGCCACAGTCGTCAAAACAGCCTGGTACTGGTACCAGAACAGACAGATGGATCAATGGAACAGAACTGAGACCCGAGAGATGACACCATCTGCCTATGAACAGTTGATATTCGACAAAGGCCCTAACACATTAAACTGGAGTAAAAACAGCATCTTCAACAAATGGTGCTGGCCAAATTGGTTATCCATCTGCAATAAACTGAATCAAGACCCATATCTTACACCTTATACAAAAACCAACTCCAACTGGATAAAAGACCTAAATATCAAACCTAAAACGATAAAGCTCATCCAAGAAAAGGTAGCAACAACAATGGAAGTTTTAATACACAATGAGGACAGACTCCAAAATCTGTCAAAGAAACCACAATCAACAGAAGAGAAAATAGATAAATGGGAACTATTAAGAATCAAACACTTTTGCTCATACAAAGACTTTACCAATAGAATTAAAAGAACACCCACAGAATGGGAAAAAATATTTGGCAACTCTATGTCAGACCAACGCCTGATCTCCATAATCCATAAGATACTACAAAATATCAATAAGAAGATGATAAACCATCCAATTAAGCAATGGGCAAGGCAGATGGACAGACATTTCACTAAAGAGGAGATCCAGGCAGCCAAAAAACACATGTGGACATGTTCATGATCTTTAGTGATTAAAGAAATTCAGATCAAGATGACAATGAGACACCATCTCACCCCAACAAGATTGGCCATGATCCAGAAAACACAAAACAACAAATGCTGGAGAGGCTGTGGAGAAAGTGGAACCCTCCTACACTGTTGGTGGGGTTCCAAAATGGTCCAGCCTCTTTGGAAAGCAATCTGGTGCTTCCTTAAAACAATGGATATTGATATACCATTTGACCCAGTAATTCCACTACTTGGAATATATCCTACAGAATCAAGGCCTTTCATACCAACAGACACATGCACCAGAATGTTTATCGCAGCACAGTCCACAATAGCAAAAAGACGGAATCAACCCAGATGCCCAACAATAGAAGAATGGATGGGTAAACTGTGGTACATATACTCAATGGAGCACTACGCAATGATAAGGAGTAACGATGATTCCAGGAAACATCTCCTAACCTGGTTTCAACTGGAAGACATTACGTTGAGTGAAAGTAGTCAGCAACAGAAGGACAAATACTGTATGAGACTTCTACGATAAGATCTCAAAAACAGACTTGTGTATAGAATAAAAGACTCTTTGACAGCTGCAAAGGAGTGGAGGGAGGGAGGGTGAGGGGTGTAGGGTTTAGTTTAGATAGTTGCTAGAAATCTGGTTGGGAGGAAGCGGTGACAGCACACATTAGAAACAAGAACAACACTAAGAGGACTTCAGCATAACTTGAGTACTCCTTCCATCTTAACCCAACATTGCAAGGACAGAGTAGCTGGGGCAGGGGGCGGGGGCCCATGCTCTTATGCAAAATCGAGGCCAACTGGCACAACTAGAGTTTTGCTAAGAGAGCTCTCTGCACCCCACATTGTTGAGTGGCGTCTGGGGTCTTAAAAGCTGCCAAGCTGCCATCCGAGGACACAGCAAATGGTCCCAACTCAGCAGTAACGGATGCTCACCAAGGACCAAAATGACATGCAGTAAAGGCAACCTAGAAGACAGAGAGACCCACAAGAGTGGGTGCCTACATCGACTTGGGACCGCAAGAACCCGATGGTACCCGGCCACCACCAGTGATTGCCACGATGGAGCTCACTAGGTTGAGTCTCACCGGCAACACAAGAATAAAAAGGGGTGCATCCTGAGATCTCCACTAAAAGACCTCAATTTATGGTCCAGCAGTTTCGGGGTTCCTGAGAGCATGGGCCCCGGCCCTGATGCTGCCCTTACCCATAAATTATAACAAAGGTGCAGTCTTTGGACAGCAACGGATGGGAGTTGGCAATGCAGAGTGACCATATATCGGATGCACTTTATGGTTCTATACACATCTATAGGATGTCATCCTGCTGACCTCTGGCTGGAGGAAGGAGAGTGGATGGAGAGGAGGGGAAAGGAGACTGTTGGGAGGATGAGTCATGTATGGAGCAGAGAGGAATAGTGTGCAGTCACCGGACAGGGAGAGCAGTGGAAGCTGCATATAGGTGGGCATGAAAATTTATAAAGGATGTACATTTTCACTCAGTCATGTTAAATAAAAAAGAAAAAAAAAAGAGTTACTTCGTTTCTGTTTGGGTGACAAGTATTTCTTCAAAACGGCTAACAGTGATGAGTACACAGCACAGTGAATGGTATTCTCTACTGTATACTTAAGACTGACTCAAACAGCCAAAAGTATTGAACAACAAATGCCAACCACTGTTGTGGGAATGATGGATCCACCAACCAATAAAAACAGCAAAAGTTCTGGTCTTCATGGAGCTTGCAGTGAAACAATGGTCAGAAAAAGCAAGCTGTAAAAGTTTGACCTTACTGATTTTACTGTTGGCTTATTTTATAAGGGTATCAGGTTAAGAGGCAAGAAATAAGACGCTTGTGTTTATTACAAGTTTATAAAAAGTTCAGGACTTTTGATTGAAGCTGTTGCAAATAGCTGTAGGCTTAGAGAAATCAGACTGTATATACTAGTTGGTGTTATTATCTTGTCACCAGTAAAAGCACTGTCATCCCAACCCTAGTATTAGGAGTGTATGCTGCCGCAACTTCTTTGGAAGAATAATCTGCCATGATTTATCAACATTTAGCACATGTCCCTTTCACCTAATAACATCACCTCTAGAACTCCATCCACAGATACTCACTATATTAGCAAAAGATAGTAAGACATGGCTGTCATTAACAGCAAATGATTAACAAGACCTGGATATACAGCATTACTGGACCAGTCAAACAACTTATGCACTATCTAGGCCATGGCATACTAAGAGATCATTAAAAAGAATAAAACCAATCTACACGTGTTATTCTATTCCAGCATACATGGCATCACCATGCGCTGCAATCAGTTTGACAGCAATTGGTTTCCGTATATGTTATATGGTGTAACTTTTTCTCCCACAAAGTTCTGGAGATCATTTCCTATCATTATATTACCAATTGTGGCAAAAGAGAGGGGGTGGGGTGAGTATAAGTGCAGAAACATTTATGCATATATGTGCATATACTATTTCTAGAAGGATACTATCTATGGAAAAAATATGAAAGTAATTGTCTCAAGAGAAATAACTATTAGGTAAGGAATAGGATGAGAGCAAGATACTGGATTACTTTTAGTGCCATTTGAATTATCCAATTTAAAAAAAAAAAAAAACTTTTTTTATAAAAGTCTAAGTTACAGATTTAAAGGGGTTTAAACTGAAACAGAATCATTTAAGAAATAAATTCCAGTTATCAGTTTTCAGATTTTTAACAGGTCATTACACCCATATGATTATTTATAACCCTCATTTAGTAAGCTTCCAAAGTATTTATCTTGTTTTCGCCCTCACTGCATGGAAGGAAAATCCGTGGTTGAAACGGAATATAGGTGGTAGTCAGGAATTATTTCTGGATAGGTACCAAGGAAGTTAGATTACTTATACTACTCGAAACTGAATACTACTAGACGCCACTTTGGTTTAAAAAAACAAAAAACGCAATTCCATCAAGTCAATTTCAACTCATAATCCAGTGCAAAAAAGGATCGGTCAAAGTTTAAAGTACACCATAATATGAATTTCAGACTTCATCATAATCCTAGTTTGATGCACAAAATATAAAAATTGATTAAGTATATGAAATATATCAGAACAAATCTGAGTTTCTGAAAAATGAAGATGAGAAACTTAAATCAACAATAATAGACATCAATGAAAGAATTTATTACTAATAAAATTTAGTTTAATCAATTGATTACTGAAGGTACCGTAGGGAAAACAGCAAGTTCTGTGTATGTGCACACGCGCACACGTACTCACACACATACGTGTGCATATACAAGTAAAAAAAAAATCAAAGGCAACAAATATAAAGTCATCGCTGAAATACAAAGTGGTATAAATTGTTACAACAGGTTGGGGAATCAAGAAAGATCCAGAGTGCTACGTTAAACACTACTGACTACTGAATATGAATCTGAAAGATGGTTACTAAAAATGAACATTTTAGACTGCAAGATCAGAGCAACCTGAGGTACTCAAGTAGACAAAGAGAGATTATACAGAGAAGCAATATAATTCACATTTTTCACATTCAGATGTAAGAAAAATGTTAAAATTTTCTTCTACAGCAAGCAGGAAGAGACCTGTTATACTGGGATACTCTAATAATCTGCGCATCATCCTGATAATCAAAAGCAAAATTCTTGTGGCCATTTGTTTAAAGACATTAAATTATATCCACATGAACCTGACTATGGAAGATGGTGTTTTCAGTACTGTCTGACTAAGCAGATGTTGAATTAATATTTAGTGAATTTAAAAGAACTATAAGAAAGCAAGTATAGTTTTTTCTGAAAATGTATTCCTTGAAACATTAATTCTAAAATACACACTGTGAAAACATTTTAGTCAAAAAGTTTGATAAATTATGCAAACTATTATCCACCATCTCTTCACAGAACACTGATGAACATATTAACCTATTAAAATCTCTGGCAAGTGCTGAAATAGCAACAACAATCTACCTCTTGGAAGTCTAGCACTTCCAAATACACTGGCTAACGGAATCCTTTTCTTTTCACATACTGTTCAGAAAATGAGCCCTGGTCCTACAGCCATTATAGCTGGGACCCATCAGCCACTCTCCAGGACAGCGATGTAGCAGTCGTCTCCATATAGATTACATACAGCTTTGGAAGCCCAAGGGGGGCCATTCTAACCTGCCCTGTAGGATAGCTGTGAGTTGGATCCACTCAGCAGCAGGGGTTTTCAAGAGGTATACCATTAAGACCCCTTAAAATTACTATTCTATTAAACACTTTAGGAAATGCTTTACTAGAGTCCAAAAGACAGAAGTACAAACTGAAAAGAGAAATAAACTACATGGTCTCTCAACCAAACTGTTTACAACTATATTGACGGCAGGAGAACGTAAACTGGAAGCCCAAGTTTTAACCTTTCTCTACTGATACAAATTAATCTACGCGGTATTTCTAAACTAATGAACCAATATTTGTATGACCAGTATAAATAAAATACTGCCACATTAGATTTAAATACACACAGACATACACATGCAGAAAAATGTAATAAACCAAACCTTTTTCTAGCATCAAAGTACTTTTTTTCTTTCAAATTATTCTGTCAAAACTGATAAAAATTTACATGCGGAAGGCCACAATTCTATTTCCCAAAAAGCACAGAGCACTGCGTGGGAATAAATGGTACCATCTGAGCAAAACATTTTACGGTATGACGAGACTAAATAAAAAAAAAAAAAAGACAGAATATCATAAAATGTCTAAAATGAATTATTTCTAGAATGAAAAAGGACCATTAACTTGAAAAATATTTTAAACCATGCTATGAAACTTATGCCACTATACAACATTAATGATAGGTAAAAAGCAAAACCCAAACCCAGTGCCATCAAGTCAATGTCGACTCATAGCAACCCTATAAGACAGAGTAGAACTTGCACCATAGTTTCCAAGGATCATCTGGTAGATTTTAACTGCTGACATTTTGGTAACAGCGAGGAGCCATAATACTTACTCACTATGCCACCAAGGTTTCCAATGATGGGTAGCAACCACCAATTACACTAAGAGAACCGCCCTTCTACTCTCACTCACCACCTTGCCTTTGGTCTAACAAGAAGTCATATTAGACCTATGTAACTAAAAGTTTAGGTTTATCTACCTTTCATTAATTTAAAATTTAACACATTTCAGTCAAATATTAGAGAAGAAAGACAAAGAGGTTAAAAAGTCTTTCTAGATCCAGTATCTTTCTAGATTCAGTGTGGAAATCTTGGTGGCATAGTGGTTAAGTGCTAAGACTGCTACCCAAAAGGTCAGCAGTTCAAATCCACCAGGCACTCCTTGGAGATTCTACCACAGTTCTAACTCTGTTCTACAGGGTTGCTATGAGTCAGAATTGACTCAATAGCAGGAAGTTTCCTTTTTGGTTTTAAATTCAATGTGGCTGACTATTAAAACCCTGTTCAAATAAAAGAATACTGAATATTTAAAATATGAGAAAGATCAATAGCAGAACATTATACAAAATTAAGAGGTATAATAAACTGATAGGTATGGGTGAGGGGACTAACAATAAATCCTTGTTAATTAAAGATGAAGTATTAAAGATAAAAGTAAAAAATAGTCTTTGGGAGATTTTTGGTTTTAAGCACTTTGAGAAAAGGTGTCAGTTCTCCAACTTTGAAGCAAAAATGTCTATTATTAATAAAAGCTATTATTCTAAATAATTAAGAAAATAACCAAAAATGATGCTATTAAACACATTACTGTATTGTTCATGCTTTTGAATAGTACTAGAAAAGTGCCAGAGGAACAGCTAGATTTTCTGAAATATTTACTTAAGAATATGCATAAACACCTATTAGAATGGCTACAATAACAAAGAAACCTTGACCTATCCAAGAACAACTGATATATAAATGACAGATCAGCATTTTTTAAAAGTTAAAGCTGTATCTGTATAAGCACTTTCTTTCAGCAGTCTCCATTATTACTTTGGAAAAAAATCTTATCACATATAAAGATGTAGGTAGGTGTATAATTCTTCTATGAAATCCGTTTTTTATTTAGAATTTTTATACTGATCTCTGCCATGAAAGGACCTTCCAAAAAAGTCATGTAAAAACAAACCACGAAGTCAAAATTCTTCCTCAAATGTAAATAATTTGTTATGGTGAATAGACTTTTCTATCCTTTACCTATGTGTCAAAATAATTCATCTGGTATCAAGTGCTGCTTTGATCAAAAGTTTAAATTTCACCATGAAACATCCACCTTTCCCAATTAGAGATGTTATAGGTTGTGTAGAGCTTTTCAAATTATTTTCAAATGTTTTAATACAAATACTTTATAAACAGTTCTCTATACATTAAAAAATGTTCTCTCTGGCACTCAAGATTCATCAAAGGTCAAAGGTAGCTAAAAGCACATACTGTTCCATTTCTTGTGAAATTTATGACATATGCAGTGTAATAAGCAATGTAAATACAGTCCAAGGTCTTATTAGATTTGTGTTTTTCAGTCACTGGTTTATAACTAATGTTTTAACATGATTTCCTAAGATAGCTTTAATAGTAAAAC
Organism: Heterohyrax brucei; assembly: GCA_028571685.1. Classification (NCBI taxonomy): domain Eukaryota; kingdom Metazoa; phylum Chordata; class Mammalia; order Hyracoidea; family Procaviidae; genus Heterohyrax; species Heterohyrax brucei. Next base: position 101,902,169 of record CM053142.1, on the reverse strand, counting down.
CCATTATAAAACATACAAATAATGCAGTTTTCTCATACTACATATTTATATTGTCCCCAGATTTCAAAACTACTGGAGACATTCAGACATAATAAGCTAACACCCGATGCTAAATCCAGTTGATTCTGACTCACAGCAACCCTACAGGACACAGCAGAATTCCCCCATATGGTTTCCAAGCAGTGACTGGTGAAAATTCAAACCGCCAATCTTTCAGTTCACAGATGAACTCTTAACTTTTAACCACTTGGTCACCAAGGCTCCCCTTCAGAAATAATATGATTACTGAAGTTACACTCATTCATGTTTAGACTATTACTCCATGTGGTAAATTTTAAAAATCTATGAGGATGGTTTTGGGGAACATGTAGCTCAATTGGAATCACATAGTTTATAAAGAAAATGTGCTACATTCTACTTCGGTGAGTGGCATCTGGGGTCTTAAAAGCTTCTGAACAGCCACCCAGGATACTTCACCAATGTCACCACATCTGGAGGAAGGGAGAATGAAGAAAACCAAAGGCACAAGGGAAAGATTTAGTCCAAAGGACCAATGGACCACAGCTACCACAACCTCCATCAGACTGAGTTCCAGCATAACCAGATGATGCCCAACTACCACAACTGACTGCTCTGATGGGTATCACAATAGAGGGTCTTGGACAGAGCTGGAGAAAAATGTAGAATAAACTTGAACTCACATACAAACACACACACACACACCGGTCAGACTTACTGATCTGAAAGAGCCTGGGACCACACATCCTGTTTGCTTAGAAATGAAGTCACTCTTGAAGTTCACCCTTCAGCCAAAGATTAGACAGACCCACAAAACAAAACAAGAAGAAATGGGCACACTAGCCCAGGGGAAAGGATGAGAAGGCAGGATGCGGCAGGAAAGCTGGTAATGGGGAACCTAAGGTCAAAAAGAGGAGTGTCGACATGCTGTGGGGTTGGCAACCAATGTCACAAACGGTATATGTACTAATTGTTTAATAAGAAACAGTTTACTGCATACATCTTCACCTAAAGTACAATTTAAAAATATCTATTTTTAAAAACAATCCATGAGAGTATGTCCCACAAATATCTGAAAGTACAAATACTATTCTCCAAATAATTTACAATCCAGACAAAACTTCCAAATGTGAACTATAAAGGGGGAGTTGCACCTTACCTCATACTCAGCAATCTCTGGTAAGTTACTTTCATCAGTCTTCTCCAGCTTTTCAGCAGCCCACTTGTTTGCAGCCTCAACGAGTTCCTTTTCAGTGAGCCTAGTGGGCTTGTCTAACACCTAATAAAAACAAAAGAATACTCCAGTTAAAACTCTCAAGGGCAATTACACTTCAAACCCATCAGGAAGTACACCCTACTAACATTAAAATCATTAAGCCTTCCAATTTATATAGAGAACAGATATACTCTATTTCCTTTCAAAAATATTCAACACAGAATTCCTTTTAAGTAGCAGTTCCTCTGGATCAGACTATATCTCACTTACAGTTTTATACAAAATTTCAGAAACCTATCTAAAAAATAAAGCAAAAGACAGTGACAACTCACATACTAATTGTATTTATAATTAAAAAGATACCATATGATTTCAACTGTGAATAATGCCAACATTTAATCAATGCAAATTTCTAATTAATGCAATTAAGAAGTCCATGTGTACTACTTACAGAATCTGTGATGTATAATCAGTTACATAAACCCTATTCTTTACATGTCAAAAAGATAGTGACTTGCCTTGTAAGTCACTAGCAAATGCTGATTTGGGACTTAAAACTAGTCTTCTGAAAATAACCTCTGCCCTCCCTTATGGCTTATTTCATTCAAACTGCTGACCACCATAATATTTACTGGACCATCTTAGTGATATACCCACATAGAGTACAGCCATGGAGGAGGCTTATACATCCCATCCCAAAGCTCTGTTCATATGTAACATTAAACAGGAAATAAAATTAAAAAAAAAAAGAAAACAAGAATGAACACAAAAACACAAATATATCCAATAACTTATATTCCATTTTTTGGTTATCTGTTTTGAAGAGAAAGTTAGAGCAAAAACCAAAACAAGTTAATTCTAGAGAAAGAAGCAAAACCCTTTTTTCATGATTGAATTTATTTAACTGCCATCCAACCCAGTACGCTTGAGAAACTAACAGCAAGAAAGAAACTCTGAAAAATTATTCCTACGCAAAGGCTGGAATAATGTTTAGGAGTAAAACTGCACCAAATCAAGAAATCTAGATTAATTAAGCCCCTACAGCTAAAAAATGACCCCAGGAAAAGAACACAGGGTCTCACTTTCCCCAAATGTAAACTGATTATATTTAATACTTTGATTCAATTTAAAGATTTTTATGTAAGTAAAAAATGCAAACACCCACATGACACTGTCATAAATATGCGAAATCCACTGGGGTTGTTTTACACCAAATACATTCTAATACGCAGCAAAAAGTCTTATGTTGTAACATATTTAGATTCTATTACATTTCAGAGGACATGATCATATATGTTAATTTAAATTTTCATAATGATTCGAATAGGCAGTTATTATTTACTCTTATTTTTTTGCTTGACAAGAAAAACAAAACAGTATTTCAGGTGAGTCAAGTACCCTTTTTATAAGACAGAGACAAACAATCCAGTAAATCTTTGATACTCTAAACTCAGCATTCTAGAAATCCTCAGACTTCTGGGAGAGCTCCAAAAATACAAATTATCACTAAGAAATCTTCTTCATCTCCCCTTCAGGCAACGCAGCAGCTCCCCTTTAATATCCAGCAGAAATAGCCAAGGGATATGTATTCTTGCCCCAATGCCAGAAACAAACAAGAAGAAATGAAGAAAAAAGTTACAGCAAAGAGAAAACATGTGAAATCAGTGAAGACAGTATCTAACTGCAAAAAACAAAAAGAAACAGCACACCTCAAATTTTTTTATTTTTGAAGACTAGAAGCATCCGGTCATCCTTTCTTTTGGGATGCTGAGAAAGTAAATGAGTATAACGTGCTGAAAGACTAGCCTTTCCTTTAGAAAACTATTGAACTTCTTCGTCTTCTACACAATGGAGATATGTATCTACTTATAACATCAAATTTCTGCATGAATTAATGAGAACAGAATATATCTAGAACTTAGCAGTCACACAAAAAATATTAGGTTTCTGCCTAGACCCCACCTTCCAAAACAAAGTCTATTACACATATACCATGTGAATATTCATTCCCACCTGATTATGTTAAAAGTGAACAAGGGTGGCAGGAGACATGAATTTTAGCACAGCCTGTGGAAAATTTCTGTTAAAGCTGCTCATTTACTTTGGTTGCTATTTTAAATTGTGGTTACTAAAAATTCAAGTTTTTAAATGAAGCAAATCATCTCCTATTATCTGAGAGTCCAGAATATGAGCATCTGTTTCAGACTGACCATCTCATTTACTCTATAACTCCTCTTAAATCTGATTGAGAGGTACAACAAACCTTTGATGACGGAACTGCTGAAGAACTTGATGGGGAAGTATCTCTTGAAGTTTTCAAAGGCTGGACAGGTCTCTCTTTACCTATATAAGGAAATATAAAGTGCAATTCTCTACCTTATTTGTTTTAAATTAGCGTGACTCTGTAACCAAATTACTGAGGAGCTTATACACTTTTTTTAGAGTCCAGATTTTCATTACATTATTAAATTAAGTCTGTTATTATCTAAAACTACTGATTTCTCTGATGTTTTGAGCACCATCCAAGACAGAAAATAATCTAGACCAACAGGTACTACATTTGGTAGTCCAGGTCATATCAGTTAGCAAACATGAAGGCACACAGAAGATCTCAGGAAAGACAAAACACATATTTGTCAAAATCATGAATGTTCCCTCTCTCACATTCCTAAAAGCCAAATTTTAATAAGTAGAATAAAAATCCAAGGGTAGTTATTTATATAGACACCCACAACTAGTCAATCAGGAGTGGCTTCAAGGAGAGAGATACATAATAAATTTAGCAAGTATTCCTGAAATGTTTGAATGGTTTAAAAAATATAAAAACTATAAAGTTATAATACATAGCACTAATCCAGTGCCTGGTACTAAATGAATAAATATTGGTTAAATGAACAAAACTATATTTGTATAGACTAAGTCACTGACCTTCATCTTTAGTCATTTTAGACCCCCCACATGAGTTATTACTGTATGTACACCATTACTTATAGAAATAGTCCTGAACTAAAATATATACTTAAACAATACTACTTCAGCAGGTTTAAAAACAAAAACAAATTAGGTCAGTTAAATATAATTAAAAAAATTAGTAACAGTGAGCTGTTACTGACAGGAAAACATTTCCTCAAATTGTCATTGTGTGTTGAAGTATGGCACAAATACTCTCAATTGCTAAGAGAACCGACAACAGCTAACACGGAGGAGAAAGGGGCACCACAGTAAGAGTCACACAGAAGCCAGTCAAGACTGTACAATGGGTTAAGGCCAAGAAAGCAGTCAAGAGCAAAAGCTGTGACAAAACCCCAAACACAAAGCTTTGGTCTTTCAAAAACCACCTTAAGTACTCCCTAGGGCAGGGGTGAACAACATCTTTTTCTAATCTCTTGAAGGAAACTTGGGTGCCACAGTGGTTAAGTGCTCTGTCTGCTAACCAAAAGGTCAGCAGTGCAAATCCACCAGGTGCTCCTTGGAAACTCTAGAAGCAGCTCTACTCTGTCCTGTAGGGTTGCTAATGACTGGGAAAGGATTCACTGGCACTGGGTTTCGTCACTGGGGTGTTTCAACTCTTGAAAATCCTGAAAGCTTCTTCTTCACCCATATCCCCCAGGACAGGACACATGACAATGTGTGAAAACACTTTTGATGTTCACAACTGGTAGAGTGCCACTGGCATATAACGAAAACAGGCCAAGCATAGTGACAAACATCCTATAACACTCAGGACAATCCCTACAACAAAGAATTGTCTAGTCTCAACTGTCAATAATAACAAGGTTGAGTAACCCTGCCCTAGGCTAAATATTCCAACACTGGAAGCTCTAACAGTCTTAAAAAAGACCTAACTCTACAATTTTTTAATTTCTGCCCATAAGCAAAGTTTACACTGTGCAAGTCTGAAAGTTCTTGAAAACCTTAAAAATCTAAAGTATACAGCCAAAGCCAAGTGCCGTCGAGTCCATTACTAAATCATCATGTGACTAAAAATAGAGTATTTCATTACTGACAAATGCAATTGGCAATTAACAATGTTAATCTATTCCACTATACCAAAAGTGCCTAGAGAAAAAACCAACCTAATTTATTTCTATATACTCAGGACCTACCCAACTCAGGTCCTTGATGACAAAACTCAAAAAACTACAGCTTTAGGATGCTATGACCTCCCTATCCCATTCAGATACGCAAACCTTTGAAGGAAGATGAGCACAGCACACTGTACTAATTAAAGGCATAACTGCAGGCTCAATTCCGGCACATATCAGCGAGACAGATCAGGGGAGGGGGTGACATCTCTTTCATAAGCAGCTACTAATCTCTTACTTGGTGTTTCCTTTACAAACAAGGCATCCGCACTGCCAGTAGTCCAAGTCTGGTTCCCAAGTGTAGTCCCAGGACTTTTTCTGATTTTAGCTGTTAAGGGCTAATTTAAGAAGCCCTGGCGGCACAGTGGTTAAAACAATCAACTGCTAACGGAAAGGTCGGCAGTACAAAACCACCAGCAATTCTGTGGGAGACAGATGTGGCAGCCTGCTTCCCTCAGAGACTGATAGCCTTGGAGGGTCACTACTGAGTTGGAATTGACTCAACAGCAGTAGGTAAGGGCTAATTTAAGCAGATTTCAAACACTCTCAGCATGCAGAGGCAAAGAAACATTGAGGGATGGGATGGGAGGTTTATCATATATCCACATATATTGACACATTTGTTGCATGGGGTGGGGAAAAGGCAAGAAGCAAGGAACAAATGAAAAGGATGATACAGCAGAAAGAGCACAGAAACAATAAAAAGAAATCCCCGATCCTACCATTGTGAGGGCCTGTCTGCTATGTCCTATCTCTACAAATCTCAATCTCCTCTTAGATGGCTACTAATGACCATGAAATAGACCAATCTACAAATCCACAAGCCAAGCTAGCCAAGTGCGTCGAACAAACCCACACCTTCCCTCAAATACTACTACCTGGGTCACCTGTTATTCAACTCTGGTTCTGACAGGAAAGTGATGGAGCAGTTACATATTTTTCCCATTCCTATAATCTCTATCAATCCAAGCCCCCATGCCTTCATGACCCCAAATCGGAATCTAGCTCAGAACTCACCTCTTTCTGGTTTTCTTTCATTCTGCCGCTTGTAGGAGGCACCACCACGCACGAACTCTAGGGAAAGGTGGGCAGGGAGGAGTTAACACCAGCACTTTCGTGCCAGGAGGCGTAAGAGAAGAACCCAGAAGTAGGAACAATGACATAACAGGGACTTCTGAGCATTTGTTGGTGACTCTCAGCTCTCTCCTATCCTGCCTTGAAGTTGGACTGCCTGAGTAACCTCCACGGAAGAAGAATAACCTGAGAAAATCTCTGTTTGAGGCCGGAAGCTAATTGGGTCCATCAACAATGGAAATGTTAGGATGTGGCTAGCCAAGGATAGCACAGGCAGAAAGGAATGAGGAAGGACTGCAGTAAAACAAGGTGTTCAAAGTTGAAGACAGAGATCATATCCAGTCTTAGCCAAGCCAGGCAAGTCAACTCTAAAAGCACCTAGTCTAATCTCCATAAAGTTGACATTCAAAGAACTGATAAATGAGGACACACAAACTCAGTGAGTGAAAGAAAGGTCACTCACCATGAGAAATCAGCAAGACACTGGGAAGGTTCATCATGGTCTACCAGTTCCCTGAGCTTAAATAATGATCTGCAGGTACTCTTCCTACTTTTCTCAACAAGTAATCTACCAATAAATCTTGTGTGTGGATTTTCTTTATCAGCAAATCCACAGCTACTCTCTTGGTTGAAAACTTTACCATTCCATATTTACAATTTTACAAGCCTTTTTTTTTTAGATTCCTTAGCCACAGACTTAATGATGCAGATGGAATCAGCCTTCTAAACAGCCTAAATATATATACCAGGTAGGGGCTCCCAGATGACTTTCCAGTAAGATGTAAGCTCCTTAACACTTATTTCAAGTCGTGCTATTATAAATCCAAAATGGCCAATCTAACTTCTTTCCAGAACATAATACTTTCTTTGAATTGTTGTGGCATTGTCAACACCTTGCTTGGAAATATGTTTCAGGAAATATCATGCAAATACTGCCATCCTATTTTTGCAAGAATGTCCTTCGGTATATAGCATTCTTCTCTCTTTGCACTCTGCTCTCTTTGGTATCAAGAAAGTTTTCATTACTCCTGAGCTGCAATTTGTTTTTTCTAAAGTACACTGTGAACACTATTACTGCTTCTTTCCTCTTTGCTTCGGCCAAATCCTGAGTTCATCTATAGCACCTGTTCAGAGCTTCATGATAACATTTACTTCACGTGCCACTAACTACTTGCAGGCAACTTGGCCATGGTTAGGGCAAGTATCGCCCCGGCCTGGGTGTGGTGCTTGTGAGTCCAGAATGAATGAATGCAGAACAGTCCCAAACGGCTGGAATGTATGACATCAGACCCTCACAAACGATGGGCCTGTCCCGCTGAATGTGATCTTTGTGCTCACACAAACAAGCCCAGGCCTAAGTACTTTACCTCCTGGAAAGGTGAATTTTCCTGAGGAAGTGGCCTTTGTTAGGTTAGTTACACAGGAAGACACCCATTTACTTCATGGGGAACTATCCACACCCTATTCAAATTAATGCCTGCTTTACTGCAGGTACACCTGTCTTGTTCACTAAATAAAAGGGAGCTGCATGATGCCCAAGAGTTGAAGTTGAGGTGTCAGAGATACCAGCTTCCCTCTTCACCACCAGTGCTTCTTGTGTGGCATTCTTCATCGGCACCAATCAGCCACAGGCAACACAGACCCGCGGAATTCAACACTACTCTTAGTTTTACTTTTGTATCCATATTTTCCTTGTACATAAAAATTTGTCAGTCATTTATTTAATCCTGCTTCACTAGTTTTTTTTTTTTTTTTTTTTAAACTGCCTCAAATTTTTTGTGTATCAGGTCAAGAGACATAATAGTGATACTTTACAGGGGTGAACTAGAGCATAGGTCCTACGTTAATCTCATACGGACAGTACATTGTATGTGTACATTGAACAAATTCCATGTTCAGTGATGCCACACTGGTAAGCCTGAAATTGGCTGCGGTGGAGGTATGCAACCCACAACTGATAATCCATTGAGGGGGGAAGAAAAGGCAGGAGAGATGGGGGAAACCACTGAAATCAGCATTACAGATGACAAAGCTAGTGGCCATGTCTTACAAGTTAATGAAGTCTCAACATAGTGTCTTGTCATGGTAGGAATAAAACACAGGTTGGAATGAAAGCCCCTTCAATAGATACGCAAACTTCATAGCATAGGTAGGACATTAATCTCTCCTTTGATAGCTGAAATTTTGAAAGAGAAATTAAGATATGAACAAATGAAGAGCTGGCTACACACATACTGAGAAAATTATTTGGCTTTCTGGATCATGAAATGTAGGGTTCTTGGTTAAAAAGAACATTGTTTTCCAGAGATCTACTGATCTATTCAAAGAAAATATGAAACAAAAAATTGAGGGTAGGGGTAGGGAACATCATAAAAATGTTCCTGTGTTAAAGATGCCACAAAAATTAAAGAAAACAAACAAACCAACAAGTACAAGAGGACTGAAAACTTCGCATCACTGTTGCTTCCCCACGACAGTCATCTTTAGGTCAGAGATACAGCAAGCTGAAGTAAAGGCCTACTGACTTAACACCTGGAAGGGCACTTCTGAATAAAATTCTGAATTCATCAGCTAAAACTACATGGGCTCTCTTCCTGAGGTATAAATGAAACATGTCATCTGCATACATTATTAATGTTTGCTACAGATCATATCCTGGAATAAGAATATAAATACCATCACTCTACCTCCTACACATAAGGTGGTGGCTGCTGGTTGCCACTGAGTCAATTCCAACTCAAAGCAACTACGTGTGTACAGAGTAATCTTTTGGAAGCAGCCAGGCCTGTCTTCCAAGGTGGCTCTGAACCTCCAGCATTCCAGCTAGTGGTCAAATACCTACCTGGGTTCACCCCTAGGGACTCCTTACACATATGGAAATTTCATTAACTGGTTACTGTTCTAGAATCTCCATCACTGAGATGCCAGAAAAGTGGCAGCTGTATTCTGGGGATCCCTTCAAGGAACTGATAGCCAAGGCTCTCTTGGCCCTCATTGTTTACTCTTATGAGTTTACTCTTATGAGTAAACAATGGCTCCTCAAACAAAAAAAAGATTATAGAATCTAATGTAACAGCAAATTAATGACCTGGATCAGTTAACTGCCTTTCTGTGAAAATACTACATTATACTTCAGGAGCTTCACATAACACAGCTCATCCCAGTAATCCTTCTACCAGATTCTACTCATCCTTCAGACATTACCTGAAATGTTTACTCCTATGTAATGATTTGTTTGCCTCACACTGGACCATAAATTCAGAAAGCAGACTAGATCTGTCTTTCCCGATGAGCCATTCATGTTCAATGCATTTTTGTTGAATAAGACTGTATGAGTATCGAATGCAAATATAAAAAAATTCTATGATATTAAACTGCTAAGAGAATGGTTTTATGATCCATTCCCACTGCCTAGCGTATATGATCTGATGATACAGCTTTGTTAGCCATATTCCCATTGCCACTTTAAATGTGCACAGGAGAGCCTTTACTCTAAATGAATAATTAAACCTAAAACTTTACGGGGACTTCAGTTATATTCCAAAAGTCTATATAGACACCAAAATTAATTCAGAGCTAACTGGTTTTAGGACATGTCTTTTCCCACATACTGAAGTTTAATACTCAACTCTATCTTTCAAATATATTCTTCTCAAAATAGTATTTTTAATTCTTATGTTTTCATTATCTTAAAAGATCTGTTTCTAAAAATAATTAAGTGCACATGAATAGCAGTCTTCCCTGAACATATCTTCTATTTTTAATAGTTACTGGTTTCAAAAAAATGAGAAGCTGAGCCCAAAGTCAGAGCTATAGAAAAAGAGACAAACAATAAACAGTAAACTTACAAATCTTCCATAGTACTGATATTTCAACAATTCAACCAAAAGGACATACAACTTAACTAATGTGTGAATATTACTGATAAATTTGACATTAATCTCTAGCAAATGCTTAAAATGAAAGACAAAGTTAATAAATAAGAGTCATCCCTGTGGGCCACAACAGATTTACAAAAACAAAACAAGGCAATTTTTCTACAAACGTTTTGGTAGAGAAACGTTCTATGACAAGAGTTTCAAAAAAGAATTTCATAAAATCTTAAATAAGATCCTCAGGTAGAAATGAAGACAAGATTACCGGGTAACAGCAAGCAGTGGTGATAAATGGTGGAAGTCAACAAGGCAAGGAGCCCCAACGACACGATGATTAAGTTAACAGAAAGGTTAGTAGTCTGAATCAACCCAGAGACACCGGGCAAAAGGACTGGAGACTGGCTTGACAGCCTTGAAAATCCTTTGGAACGGTTCTATTCTGCACACATGAGGTCTCCGTGAGTCAGAATTGACTCAAAAGCAAGCAAACAAACAAAAAGCACAAAAGCACAACAACAAAAACCCTGTTGTTGAATGGATTCTGGCTCATGGTGACCTATAGGGCAGGGCAGAACTGCCTCATATGGCTTCCAAGGAGTGGTTAGTAGATTCAAACTGCTGACCTTTTGGTTAGCAGCCATAGCTCTTAATCCTTTTGCCACCAGCACCTCATACAAAAAGTAATTTAAAATAACACTGTAGTTATATTTATGAGGAGAAGTTCACATAAGTAAGGTAGTTAGAAAATTCCTATAAGTGAAGCATGAGGTGAAAAGAGCACCCTGAATTAGATGCCGTTACAAAGTTCCACAGGATTAACCCAAAAGGCTAAGTATGAGAAGTTTAATTAAACACACAGGTACGTGTATCTCTGCACATAAGTACAAAAAGAGAAATAAGTAGATGAGATGAAAAAAAAAACAGTAAAATCACTTTGTGGCTTTCAATTAATCATAACAGAGATACACTAAAAGCATACAAGAATTATGACAAATCAGTCCTCAAACAGCACAACAAAACCACTTCATAAAAAACATTATTGTCAAGTCAATTTCAACTCATAAAACACAGAAGAAAAATGCTAGGGTTTCCAAAGAGGCCCTGGCAGATTTGAACTGCTGACCTTTCAGGTAGCAGCCATAGCTCTTAACCACTATGCCGATTCCAAACCACTAAGGATCATTAAAATAAGGAACAGTATGGATTAAAAGCAAAAAATTAAAAGTTAAAGAATTAGAAAAATGAAGGTGTAAAGAATATGAAAAGTACTCACCTGCAATTACGAAAACCTTTAAAATGTCAATTTAATTTACATTACAAAACCAACTTAACACATTATTGCTAATTAACAGTTAAAGTGACTGATAATTGTAAAACACAGAAAAGCAAGGTACCAGCAATATTTGTGATGCTTAGACTGGTACTGTAAACCTTCATCTATGGTACACTAAAACAGAACTATTCAGTGCAAAATTTAATATATTGTTTTAAAGTCTTCAAATGATACTAACTCCTGCATGACTATTTGCATACATGTATCCAAAAATAATCTAGCTGAGAGATAACTGGTAAATGAATGCTAAACAAAACAATCCACCAATTATCACAAGGCAAGACAATGAGATGACCTGAAAGCTTCTTCCACTTCTCAACACTCAACACAATAAAGGTCTTATTATTTGCAAAGAACCATTAATGGGACGGAGGTCAACAGGAAAGAAAAAGAAAATATCTTGGACTTTTCTAGCAGATTCTGTAATTTGATTCATAATTTCTTCTACTTACAAGACACTTTTCTAGCTGTAAATAACTGAAATAAGGCATAAATCCAGATGCCACTTCCTCCACATGTTCTTGCATCCCCAAAGCAAGATTTAATCCCCCTCATCTGGACACATGTATGCCACATTCGCTAACTCATGACATATCAAATCCTCATCTACCAAAATTATACTTTTTTACATACATGTATCTTTTCATTTATGCATTGATAAAGCTGTTACATAAAACACTCTTAACTGGGATGGAGATTGTATGTACATATTTATATTAGCTCCTGAATGACAGAGAAATATTTTATATCTTACAAGTGCCTTGCATATAAAAGACATCAACAAATGTTTTCTGAATGAGCCCAACTGTGGACTAGAGAGTCTGGAATGATAACATTGTGCTTTGTCTAGAAAAGAGGTTGTTCAATCATTTATCCCAATACATGCTGAGTAACTCAGTCAAGATGACATGCTATGACTGCACAGAACATCACATACATCCAGGCACTCCTAAATGAAAACAAAAATAGTTGTCATTGAAAACAAATGAGCCTAAGGAAGAATCCAGCTTATATTTATGGGAGATCACTGATACTTACAATGAAAAGTAAACTGTATGAGATGAATACATGTACCACCTAGCGTCAGAAAATTAAAAAGTCTGGTGGGCATGGACATGAACAGAAAATATGGAAGTGTATGACTTTCAGACAGGACTAAAATGAAATTACAAAGTTTGAGATGAAATAGCACAAAGACTGAATCTACTATAAATGGCCCACAAAAAAATAATGTTTGTATATGGTGCTAATTACACTATTCTTTCAGCTTTTAAATTCAAAGTGTTTTTAAAGAAGTAATTTTTAAAAAGCTCACAGCCATTATAAGGCATCTGAGTTAGCATATTCTCTTTCCTGGAGACTGAAAAAGAAAAACAAGGTGTTAAAAATACATACTTCTATGCTGAGATTGATGGAAAGAGTACGTTTTACTTCTTTCTGGAGAATAGCTTCTACTGCTGACACTGGAGCCAGACCTGCTGTGTGGTGAGTCCTTTCGGCCTACAGGTGATTCTCTGAAAAAAGGAGTATCCCTTTTATGAGGAGACCGCTCTCTTGCATGATGGGAGGGGTAGACACTTTTTCTTCTAAAGCCATCTCTCATATCCCTTTGAAGATAAAATGAAATAAATTAATTAAACCTTGTAACCTATATATAGTGATCTCTGCTGCTACAGTCCTTATGCACTCGGCTGCTAACCAGAAGGTCAGCAGATGGAACCCACCCTACAGACAGTTCCATTCTATGCCACATAGGGTTTCTATGAGTCAGAATCAACCTGATGGCACACAACACCAACAACAACACCTTTCAGAGACCCTGCATTGCACAAACGGTTAAGCACTCAACTTCTAGCTGAAAGCTGACAGTTCAAACCCATCCAGAGGCACCTTGGAAGAAAGGACTGGTGATCTGCCTCCAAAAGATCACAGACTTGAAAATGCTATGAAGCGTGTTCTATTCTGACACGCATGAGACTTCCATGAGTCAGAGGTGACTACACAGCAACTAACAACAATAACAATAAAGCTTTATAAAGCAAAACCACCTTTAAAACATCTAAGCAAACCAAAACTATTTAAAGAAATTATTAGGACATGATCTTCCATTTGAAGATTTAGCATATGAGCACATATTGAAAATAAAGAATATTAAGTTCACACAGAAGCATGCTAAGAGACAAACCAATAGCCTAGATTTTCAAACACTTGACAAGGAATTTCAGTACATTGATTGGCAGGCCCTCACACATAAATATGTTGATGTCATCAAGCCTGGCTTTCGGCTTGGGCATCATCAAGTTTACCTGAATGTCAGCTGATTAGCAATCTGAAAATCAGCAAAATACACTGCCTGTACAGGCACAATTAAGTTTCCCTAGGCAAAAATAGGAAAAAGCTAAAGTTCATTTATGACAAATGAACTAACAGAACACTATCACCGAAATAAAGCATTAAAGAAATTCTAACATACTCAAGTTCACTAAAACTACAGGAGTCCTACTGAAGTCATACTAGTTAGCTGGAGTGGCTATATAAATTTATATGTTAAACAAATAGGTTTGAGGAACTGTATCAGATGCTGGGGACTCAATCACACACCAAAGGCATGCAGGCCCTGCCATCCCAGAATTCTCAGGCTAGTAGAGAAGGCTAGCCTCAAACAAACATAAAAAATATATTAAGGTCTTACAAGCTGCCAAGCTGCCATCCAAGGACACAGCAAATGGTCCCAACTCAGCAGGAATGGATGCTCACCGAAGACCAAAATGACACGCGGTAAAGACAACCGAGAAGATAGAGAGACCCACAAGAGTGGGGTGCCTACATCGACTTGGGACCGCAAGAACCAGATGGTGCCCGGCCACCACCAGTGATAGCCACGATGGAGCTCACAGAGAGGAGTCTCACTGGCAACACAAGAATAAAAAGGGGTGCATCCTGAGATCTCCACTAAAAGACCTCAATTGATGGTCCAGTGGTTTTGGGGTTCCTCTGAGAGCATGGCCCCCGGCCTTGATGCTGCCCTTTCCCATAAATTATAACAAAGGTCCACTCTTTGGACAGGAATGGATTGGACTTGGCAATGCAGAGTGACCGCATATTGGAAGCACTTTGTGGTTATAAACATCTACAGGATATTATCTTGCTGACCTCTGGCTGGAGGAAGGGGAGTAGATGGAGAGGAGGGGAAAGGAGGTTGTTGGGAGGATGAGACACGTACGGAGCAGAGAGGAATAGTGTGCAGTCACTGGACAGGGAGAGCAGTGGAAGCTACATATAGGTGGGCAGGTAAATTTATGCGTGAATGTACATTTTCACTCAGTTATGTTAAATAAAAATAAAAAATATATATATATATATTAAGAATGAAATGCAGGGTGACTAAGAGCCAACCTAATCCAGGCAGGAAACAGTAGTGGATTAGATAGGATGAAGATAAGAGAACCACAAACTTAAAAGGCACAAAAGTGTACCTTTGAAGATAGATTCAATAGGACTTAGGAGTATGAGAGGCAGGGGTGCCAAGCTGATTCCCAGAATTCTGGCATGAGGAGTTATTGAAATGAAAAAAAAGTAAATTTCAAAGGCAGGGGTTGGGTAGAAGAGCCAAATTACAGGTTGGAGCACATCATGTTTGAGATACTCACGTAACTTCTAGTTAAGCTAGAGATAGTAGCTTCAAGCTCAGAAGACAATTTTTGGCTACAAATACAAATTTGTGTATAAACAGGCAATATTTATTTAAAGCCATGGCGATGGATGAAACAAGAGACTACAAAGAACAGAGGCCACAGAACCTAGTGCTAAAAAAGCTACAAAATTAACTGGCTGTTAAATTAAGTGACTGCTCAGAGAAACAT
Organism: Heterohyrax brucei; assembly: GCA_028571685.1. Taxonomy (NCBI): domain Eukaryota; kingdom Metazoa; phylum Chordata; class Mammalia; order Hyracoidea; family Procaviidae; genus Heterohyrax; species Heterohyrax brucei. The sequence continues at coordinate 101,886,705 of CM053142.1, read as the reverse complement.
GACAAAAACAAGAGAGTAAATTACTATTAGAAAAGTTAAGAGTGCTCTATATCAAGTGAGCATTTACTGACAAATCCTTTTGGAGACGGAGAACAGCAGGTCCACGTTCACAGGAAAGACTGCCTACAGACAATTCCAAAGGAGAAAGCAAGACGAAACACTTAACTACAGTTTCCTAATCCCATCACTAGATGGCGGTACAACCACAGCACAGTTGAGAGCAATCAGAGCACCCACGGGTGGCCAGACACACTCGTAGAAAAAACTTTTCAGATTTTAATTGCTCAGAACAGAATGTGTCTTTCCTCTCTTTCACATCAACCCCTCCAACTAAACACCAATTTAAAGCAAAAACCCATCCCAATAGCTATCATTTATCTTTAGTATCCTCTTTGGCACTGTGGTAATATAAACCAACCTGTTTCTCCTACCAAGATACTGAGGTCCCACTACATGACCTTGTTCTACAGGAGGCTTGGTATCTAATGCAGGCAGTGGAAGGATAGTGTAAATCTTCAGGGAAACTGGTACTTCAATTTAAGACAGAAATATCAGTAGACCAAAAAATTATCTAGGTCTTTAGAGAAAGGTAAGACGTTGATCAGAACTGCATCTAACTGAAATATAACTGAGCTATATATGCAATAGCTCATGGAAACCCTAGGGGTCAGGGTAGAACTGACCCCCAGAGTATTCAAGGTGCGCCTGGTGGATTTGAACTGTCGACCTTGTGGTTAGCAGTGGTAGCACTTAACCCACTACACCACCACTTGGCTTGGCTATGTAGTAGCCATATCTAAAAAACTAGAGAAAGGGTGAAATTAATTTTAATAATGTATTTTAATTACACTAATATATTCAATCTAAAAAAATTAGTGAGATATTTTACATTCCGTTTTTTCTTCCTAAATCTTGAAAATCTACAGTGTCTTTTATACTTACAGAATATCTCGATTTGAACTGACCATACTGCAAGTGCTCAATACTAGTCAGCACAGATTTAGGTGACGGGAAAAACATTCCAAGCTTTAAGAAAAAGCAACAAAAGATTAAACAAGAACAGAAGGGGTCAGAAAAGAACTAAATAAAATTAAAAAGACTCCTGCAGACACAAGCTGATTATTTATGGTCAGTGTGGCTAGATGTCGGAGCCCTGGTGATGCAGTGGTGAAAGCACTCAGCTGCTATCTGAAAGGTGAGTAGGTTTGAACTCACCTTCCGTGGCAGAAAGACACATAAGTCTGCTCCTATGAAGATTTACAGCCCTGGGAACCCTATGGGGCAGTTCTACTCTGTCCTGTAAGTCGCCATGAGTTGACATCAAGTCAACAGTCAGTAGGGTTTTTTTTCTTTGTTTTAGTGGTTAAAGCAGACAAAAGGAAAAGGTAGGAGGGATTGAGAACAGAGGCAGGCAGAAACTGCAGTTCACCAGCCCCTGATGGTTTAGACACAATTTATTAGAGTAAAAAAGTTATCTACAGCTTCATACCGCTCACAGATTTTTTTTAAAAAATTATGGTGTTTTTGTTTACCCTATCCTTCGCTAACATCGTAAGATTTTTGTGCTTCAGAAATTAAAGTACATTCTGAAAAGCAAAATTAATTGAACAGTTGGTAGAAATGTGTTCTGATTCACTTCTACCATAGATTTGAATTTACAATTTTAAAAAGTCTTTCTCAAAACATGTTTCACAGAACACAAAATACTAGCACAAAACTCAAAAAGGCGTTCTGTGATTAAATAACTGTGGGAAACACTGAGTTCAATAAAAATCAGCACACGTGTTTCTAGTTTTACTTCCTAGAGTATTCCCCGCATGCAGCTACAGATTCAAGAATTAGTTCATCTATGGACATGATCTTTCGACCTTACCCAACATAACCTCTCTCGGCTTCACTGTTCTAAGCCAATCTGAACACAACTTTGTAACATGTGGTGTCTACAATTATAGTTGTTATTTTAGTATTTACCACGGCTTGGGTCAGGTGCACGTTAATCTTCAAGATGACATCTTCAGTTTTCAATACTTTAAAGAAGTCTTTTGCAACAGATTTTCCCAGTGCCTTTTAATTTCTTCACTGCTGCTTCCATGGGCAATGACTGTGGAACCAAGTAAAACAAAATCCTTGACAACTCAATCCTATAACCATTTATCACAATGTTGTTTGTTGGTCCAGTTGTGAAGATTTCTGTTCTTTTGATCTTGAGGTGCAGTCGATACTGAAGGCTGTGGTCTTTGATCTCAAATCCTCTTTACTTTCAGCAAGGTGGTGTCATCTGTGTAATGCAAGCTGTTAATGAGTATTTTTCAATCCTGATGCCTCCTTCTTCATATAATCCAGCTTTTCAGATTATTTGCTTAGCATATAGATTGAAAATGCATGCTGAAAAGCTACAACCATAACGCACCCCTCTCTTGACTTTAAACCAGGCAGGGTCCCCTTTTCTTGTTTCCATGACTGCCTCTTGATCCAGGTACAGATTCCTCAGGAGCACAATTAAGTGTTCTTCCACAATGTTAGCCATAAATTGTTATGATACACACAGTCAAATGTTTTGCATAGTCAATGAAACACAGGTGAACATCTTTCAGGTATTCTCTGCTTTCAGCCAAGATCCATCTCACATCAGCAATGACATCTTTGGTTCCACTCAACAGGATTATCTCTGGCCTCTTCTGAATCTGACTTGAGTTTCTGACAGTTACCTGTCAATATACTGTTGCAGTCACTTTTGAATGGTCTTCAGCAATATTTTACTTACATGTGGTAATAATGATACTGTTCAGTGATTCCTGCATATGGTTGGATCACCTTTCTTTGGAATGGACATAAGTATGGATCTCTTTCAATCAGTTGGCAAGGCAGCTGTCCTTCAAATTTCTTGGCATAGATGAATGAGCACTTCCAGCACTGCATCTATCTGTTTGTTGAAATATCTCAATTGATATTCCATCAATTGCTGGAGCTTTGTTTTTTGCCAGCTGCCTTCAATGCAGCTTCGACTTCTTCCTTCAGTACCATCAGTTCCTGATCATACACTACTTCTTCAAATGGTTCAGCATCAACCAGTTCTTTATGCTATAATGACTGTGCTTCCCTCTACCTGATTTTGATGCTCCCTGAGTCATTTAGTATTCTCCCTGTAGAATCCTTCACTATTAAACCTCAAGGCTTGAACTTTTCTTCAGTTCTTTCAGTTTGAGAAATGCAGAACGTGTTCTTCCCTTTTGGCTTTCTATTTCCAGCTCTTTGCACATGTCATTATACTTGATTTTGTCTTCTCAAGCTACTCTCAAAAAACTTCTATTCAGTTTTTTTACTTCATCATTCCTTCCATTTGCTTTAGGTACTAGATGTTCGAGAGCAAGTTTCAGAGTCTCTTCTGACATTCAGTTTGGTCTTTCCTTTCTGTCTTTTTAATAACCTCTTGCTTTCTTCACAGATCATGGTCTTTGATGTCCTTCCACACAGTTCATCTGGTCTTCAGTCATTAGTGTTCAACACATCAAATCTGTTCTTGAGATGGTCTCTAAACTCAGGAGGGATATACTTATGGTCATACTTTGGCTCTCATGGACTTGTTCTAATTTTCTTTCGCTTCTATTTGAACCTGCATATGAGCAACTGATGGTCGGTGCCGCAGTCAGCACCTGGTCTTGTTCTCAGTGTTGATTTGGAAGTCTTCCATTGTGTTTTTTCACAGATGTAGTCCATTTGATTCCTTTATATTCCATCTGGTGAGGCCCATGTGTACAGTCACCATTTGTGTTGGTTAAAAAAGATATTTGCAACAAAGAAGTCATTAGGCTTGCAAAATCCTATCATGTGATCTCCAGCATTATTTCTATCACCAATGCCAATTTTCCAACTAGCAATCCTTCTTTTTTTGCTTTCAATTTTTGCATTTCGATCACCAGTAATTATCAATGCATCTTCATTGCATGTTTCATCAACATCAGATTGCAGACACTGGTAAAAATTTTCAATTTCTCCATCTTTAGCCTTAGTGGTTGATGCATAAATTTGAACAGTCACATTGATTAGCCTTCCTTATAGGTCTATGGATATTATCCTATCACCAACAGCACTGTACTTCACAAGAGATCTTGAAATGGTCTTTTCCACGATGAATGCAACACCATTCCTCTTCAAGTTTTCATTCCCAGTATAGTAAACCATATGATTGTCTGATTCAAAATGGCCAGCATTGGTCCATTTCAGCTCACTAATGTCTAGGATATCAACGTTTATGCATTCCATTTCATTTTTTGATGATTTCCAATTTTCCTAGACTCATACTTTGTACATTGATGTTGCGATTATTAACAGATGTTTCCAACTATTTCTTCTAATTTTGAGTTGTGCCACATCAGCAAATGCTGATGGCTTTATACTCCATCCACATCATTAAGGTTGAGTCTACTTTGAGGCAGCAGCTCTTATCTAGTCATCTTCTGAGTGCCTTCCTCCCTGGGGGGGCTCATTTCCAATACTATATCTGACAATGTTCTGTTGCTATACATTAGGTTTTCACTGGCTAATTCTTTTCAGAAGTGGACTGCCAGGAAGCTCAACTGAAACCTGTCCACCATGGGTGATTCTGCTGGTACCTAAATACCGGTGGCATAGCCTTCAGCATCACAGCAACAAACAAGCCCCCAAGGTACGACAAATTGACAGACAAGTGCAGGGGCTGCTACCCAGAAGGTCAGCAGTTCAAATCTGCCAGGCACTCCTTGGAAACTCTACAGGGCAGTCCTACTCTGTCTACAGGGTTGCTATGAGTCAGAATCGAGTTGACAGCACTGGATTTGGTTGATTTTGGCGGGGGCAGGAGGGATGCAGATGTAGTGATCCTAAAAAGGAAAACAAGGCCATTGGTGTTTCGGTGGTAGAATTCTCGCCTTTTATGCAGGAGATTCAGGTTCAATTCCCAGTCAATGCGCCATAAGCTCAACTACCACCAGTCTATGGTAAATGCTGCTATGAGGCTGAACAGGTCTCAGCAGAGCTCCCACATTCAGATAGATTAGAAAATCAAAACCCTGTGGATCACAATAGTGTGATCCATAACAGATCGTGGAGTGGTGCAGGACCCAGAAGTGTTTGGTTTCATTATGCATGAGGTTGCCGCGAGTTAGAGGACCTACCTGACAGCCACTAATGACAACCAAAAGGAAAATACTATCTCTGGTCCATAAAAAACTAAACTTCCAGTGTCTATACACAAAGAGAATATTATCAGGGTTGTAAACATCATGTTATCTGTCAGAATGCCTTTCTTACATTCATTAAGAAGCTTCATTAATCTCTATGTGTCTGTACATATATCTGGCTTTTTCTAAACTCAATTTAATTTCACAAAATACTGAATTCCCTCTTTTATTTGACATAAGAAACTTTTAACATATTTTACACTTGGTTTCAAATGTCAATCATGAAAGCTTCTGTCGTTGAGGGGAGAAAGGTTATAATTACCAAAACATCCACTAATCCATAAATGAGACAAGTACCTTAATGTTTATAACTGTTTGATTTTCCTGTCATCACATACAGCTGTAATGAATAATGGAGTACCTGAGTGGTGAACATGATAAAGTTCTGGACTACCAGCTGAAAGCCTGTGGGTTTGAGTCCACCCAGAGATGCCTTAGAAGACAGACATAGTCATCTACTTCTGAAAGGTCACAGCCTCTAAAACTTGTGGAGCAGTTCTACTCTGCATGCCTGGGGTCCCTGGGAGTCAGAACCGACTTGATGCAACTACTAACAACTACCAATGACGACAGGCAGTCTTAAGGCACTGCAAGGCGCTAGTGTATAAAATGTTGATTTTACCTAACAGTTATACCCTGACCTTCTTAAATTTGTTTCTCACCACTGTACAAACACAGATCCTCCAGTGGGGCAGTGTTAAGCACTGCGCTGCTAACCAAAAGGTAAGCAGTTCAAATCCACTAGCCATTCCCTGAAAACTTTCTAAGGCAGTTCTACTCTATCCTATGGGTTCACTATGAGTTGGAATCAACTCAACAGTAATGTGGTATTTTGGGGGGGGGAAGGTGGCTTGGTATATAAACACAGCTTATGGTAAGTTTGGTAAAAAATATAAATTCAAAGTATTAGGTGTGCTTTTTTAATAAAAGCAATGTGGCAAGGGCAAACGAAGCAACAAAATCCCCTTCACAGATTTAGTCCTAATATTTCGGCACTGTAAGTGATGACAGAACGCAATGTGTTTTTAAAGCAAACCATTCACCAGGAAACCAATAGTCCCTTCAGAAAAAAAACAAATCCCAAACCTACTGCTGTTGAGTCAATTCTGACTCATAGAGACCCTAGAGAACAGAGCAGAACTGCCCCGCAGGATATCCAAGGAGTACCTGGTAATCAGAACACCTACCTTTTGGTTAGCAGGCAAACTCCTAACCACTACACCACCAAGGTTTCCAAAACGCCTTCATACGGATGGTAAACTCACTATGGATTTTTCCTGTTTTTAAATTATTTCTAAAGTGTGATTTACTACTTTTATAATGGGAATATATAAAATCATTTTTATTTGTTTTAATAAGAAATTTGCTTCAAGCTATTTTTCCTTTAATTTTTTCTTGTTCAAGTGAAAGATCAAACACTTCAAAAATATCAAATCACTTTGACTATTATGAACAACTTTTACAACCGTGCATCAACAGTCTTACGTTTCTTATATCAGCTATAAAAAAAGGTGACTGATTTTCCAATACTTAATATCACTTCCCCAATTTACTGATCCCTGCCCCAACAATGACATTCCGACCCACTAAGAAAGCTGGATAGCTAACTCTGCCTAGTCATTAAGCAGCTGTATTATAAGCCTCAGAGAAAAAGCAGCCTTTACAAAGAATTAACTGTACTCATTCAAGCAGTATAGCAATCATTACTGGTCTGAGATTTAATATTCTAAATGCAAAGTACTTGTTTTCCTAGACTACAAACACTAAAATTCTCAAAATAAATGTAAGAGTGAAAAAAAGGAGCCTGTTAATGAGACTCTTCATGATGCTACTGGTTCTTAAAGAGGTAATTTGCTCTGGCAACATCTGAAGGCACATTTTGTTGTTATACCTGGTGGGGAGGGTGTCTGGTTGTCTAGTGGATAGAGGCCAGATAAGGTGATCAGCATCCCGCAATGCACAGAGCAGCCTTCCAGACTTCTGCTATCCAGTTCCAAGTGTCAAGAGGGCTAAAGTTCAGGAATCCTCATAAATATATACATGTTACTTTACCTTGCCCACTGCCATGGTGTCAACTCAGATTCACAGAGACCATATACGACAGAGGAGAACTGTCCATAGCATTTTCAGAGTGACTTGGTATATTCCAACTGCTGACTTTTTGGTTAGCAGCCTGAATTTTTAACCAGTGTACCAGCATGGCCCCATATATACACATACACTTCCTCATATCTTTCCTTTTAAAAACAATCTTGTTTTAGATGAAGGTTCAGAGAGCAAATTAGTTTTTCATTAATCAATACACATGGTATTTCATGACATTGGTTGCCAACCCCACGACATGTTAACACTCTTCCCTTTTTGACTTTGGGTTCCCCATTTCCATTCATCCTGCCTTCCTGTCCCCTCCTGTCTTCTCGTCCCTGCCTCTGGGCTGAGAAGTCCATTTAGTGTCCCAAACGTGACACTGAGCTATGTGGATTACCGTTTCTTTTATGGACCTGTTTAATCTTTGAAAAGTGAACTTCAGGAGTGACTTCAGCTCTGAGTTAAAAGGCCATTTGGGACCCATACTCAGAAGGTTTCTCTAGTCTGTTAAACCATAAGTCTGGTCTTTTTTTGTGAGTCAGAATTTCAGTCTACATTTTTCTCCTGCCCTGTCCAGGGCTCCCTACTGTAATCTCTCTCAGAGCAGTCAGCGGTATCCAGGCACCATTTAATTACGCTAGCCTCAGCCTGGTGGTAGCGGCGGTAGTTTCCGTCCCTCAGCCCTCTGGACTAACCCCCCCTTGTGTCTCTGGTTGTCTTCAGTCTTCCTTGCCTTTGAAGGGATGGGGCCAATACGAGTACTTTAGATGGTCACTCACAAGTTTTTCGGACCCATTTCCACCCATTAAAGTAGAATATGGAACATTTTCCTTATAAACTTACTCTGCCAGTTGAGGCAGATGCCCCCTCAGACGATGGTTCCGGCACTCAGCCCAGTAACTCAGTCCCTGTGGGAATTTGGATGTGTCTGTGAAGATTCTGTGGGGTTGTTTTCATCAAGTGGAGCTGATTTCCCCAGCACTGTGTATTGTATGTATTGTATCTTACCCTTTACCAAAGTTATCACTATCTATTTTCTAGTTTCTTTTTGAAGATCAATATTAATTGGACTTCAACATAACATGATTACTCCTACCATCTTAATCCAACATTACAAGAACAGAGTAGCTGGGACGGGTGGGGGGGGGGAAGGGACCATGCTGTCAGGGGAAATTGAGGCCAATTGGCACAACTAGCATTTTGCTAAGCAAGCCCTCTGCACCCTACTTTGGTGAGTGGCATCTGGGGTCTTAAAGGCAGCTAACCTGCCATCAAATGGTCCCAACTTAACAGGAACGGATGATCACCAAGGGCCAAAACGACATGGGGGAAAGAGAACCCAGAAGACAGACAGACTCATGTGAGTGGGTGGCTACATCGACTTGTGACCGGAAGAACTGGATGGTACCTGGCCACCATCAGTGCTAGCTGTTCATGGAGCTCATAAAGTTGAGTCTCACTGGCAATACAAGAAGAAAAAGGGGTGCACCATGAGATCTCCATTAAAAGACCCCAATTGATGATCCATGGGTCTCAGAGTTCCCCTGGGTGCACCGCCCCTGGCCCTGATGCTGCCCCTGTCCATAAATCATAATGGAGGCCAACTCTCAGACAGGAATAGATTGGATCTGGTGACACAGAGTGACCGTATCATGTGTGCACTTTATGGTTCTTTGCATCTATAGGATGTCATCCTGCTGACCTCTTACTGGAGGAAGGGGAGTGGGTAGAGAGGAGGGGATAGGAGACTGCTGGGAAGATAAGACATGTATATGGAGCAGAGAGGAAGAGTGTGCTGTCACCATGCAGGGAGAGCAGTGGGAGCTGCATATAGGTGGGCATGCAAATTTATATGGGAATGTACATTTTCATTCAATCTTAATAAGATAAATAAAATAAAAAAACAAAACTTTTAAATAAAAAAAATTGTTTCTTTCTGTGCATTAACATTTTCATGAGTTTTTATAACAGCACCTACCTACCTGTTGCCATCAAGTCAAATTTTAACTTATGGTGACCCTATAACACTACACACTCATAAACTGAGCCTATAATTTTAGAAATATGTGGAAACATTCTACAGCTTTCCTGGAACCACTTTAATCAACTCTAAAATGGTTCTTCATAACATATCTAATATTAAATATGAAAATTTCTTCAATTCTTGTAAACATTAAGGTACATGTTTACATTTTCAAGTCAAGTACTTTCTACTGGATTTTCAATCTTTTGATTTACGTATAGTCCAGTAGTTAAGAGCATGTATAGGCTTTGGAGCAAGTCTGCCAAGGTTCAAATTCTAGCTCTACCACCTATTCATCGTGGGAGAGGTTACTGTTGGTGGAGGCTTTACACTTACCCACTCTGTGTTTCGGAAGTTCAGGATTCTCTCCTATTACTATACATCTCTAAGGTAATTCTAACGAGCCCCAGTGGCACAACAGTTAAAAGCTCAGCTGCTAGGCATAAAAAGTTCCAGAGTTGGAACCCACTTAGTAGCTCTGAGGCAGAAAGGTCCTGGCAATCTACTTCCCTGAAGATTCAAAACCAAACTCATTACAGCCAGGTCAATTCCTATTCATAGTAGGACAGAGCAGAACCCTATAGGGTTCCCCAGACTGAAATCTTTATGGAAGTAGGCTGCCACATCTTTCTCCTGAAGAGCAGCTGGTGGGTTTGAAAAGCTAACCTTTCAGTCCACAACCAAGTGCTTAACCACCCTCCCAACACCAAAGCTCCTTCCTTCAAGATGAGAGCCCCAAAAAAACTATGTGAGGCAGTTCTACTCTGACACGTGAAATCACTATGAGTCAACACTGAAGCAACAGCACCCAACAACTAGGCAATTCAAGCTTCTTCCCCAGTCAAACCAGATAAGCTGTGATAAAAAGACTCCTTGGCTGGGCAGATGTGTGTTTATTTAAGAACAAAATTCAATAAAGCAGGATATAAAGACAGGGAGGAAGGAAAGCATTTTACTAGTTACTCTGACCCTCACCTATTTAAAATTCAATAAAGCAAGACATAAAGAAAGGGAAGAAAGCATTTACCAGTTATTCTGAACTTTATTTCTTTTTCCTTACCACATTCACATGCACATACATTCCACATAAAATAGTGGCTACTTCCTTTCTGTTCAAAAGAATTTAAAAAATGAATTAACTTTTTGGAGCCATGGGGGCTGTTGAACCCCTGAAACTATTTCCCTGACACAATCTTTTAAACTTGCCGGGGGTCCCGCACGGAGGGAGGGAGAGGCGTCGGTGGAGAAATGAATTGAGAGAGACAGGAAAGAGTTTTGGAGAATGGTGGCCCAAAAAGGATTGTCTTTCTTTATTTTTATAGTCAAAGTGACGTGAGTTTCACCCTGCCCACTGACCACACAATCTATTGGCTAATTTGAAACCGAAACCTCATGATTTTGAGGTGACATGATTTTTACCCTATCCCCTGACCACACAAGCTATTAGCTAACTTGAAACCGAAACCTTGTGATCTTTTTAATTGTCAGGGCTTTCTAGATAATGGCCCGAGGCAGGTGTGCTGTGGTGATAATTGACAGTGAAAACAAAGTTATGCCCCGAGCTCAATCAGCCCTACTTATACCTCAAGGTTAAAAGGTACAGGAGGGTCTAAAGGTTATAATCTCTATTTGTTCCTACTTTGCTCTTGATTTTATCTTCTCCTGCGGGGACAGTAAACACCTACCGTCCCCCACCCTATGCCTTTCTTAAACTGTTCTAAAAAGGATAAATTCTTTTCACATGGGGGGAAGTGCAGTTGGGGGAAGTCAGCAGGGCTGGGCAGGCCTCGCTGCTTTCAGGCATGCTGTATTGAAATCCATTCCTCCAAGCTCTTTTCCCTAGAAGTTTCTGGCCAGATTTTCCCAATATAATTTCATAAGCCGAGGGGGTTGTAAAGCCCCTCTTAGAAGGCATCTTCCTTGATCTTCATGGAGAGGAGGGGGTCCGCCCTCCACATAAACTTAAAACCAAAAATATCCCCTGAAGTCTTCTTAAAGTCAAACAACAGTTTAACTTAATTATTAAAGAATGTCTTCCTTCATCAACATGCCCTTTTAAAATCTATCTATATGGAATCAAAATGACAATAAAGACTGTCTTCCTTGATCATCATGCTCTCCTAAGATCTATCTATATGGGAAATTGACAATGTCAGCCACTCAAAAAATGAAAGAGAATGAGGAAAACCAAAGACACAAGGAAAACATTAGCTCAAAGTAGCAAAGGACCAAATGAACCACAGATTCCACCAACCTGTGACTAGAATTACTACATGATGCCTGGCTACCACCAATACCCACCCTGACAGAGAATACAACAGATGGTCCCAAACAGAATGGGAGCAGAACTGAATGTGAAGCAAAACTCAAATTCACATAAATGGCCAGACTTAATGGTCTGAGAGACTGGAGAGAAACTCCCAAAACTATGGCCCCCAGATGCACTGTAAACCCAGAACTGAAACCATTCCCAAAGCTCACTCTTGAGAAAAAGATTGCACAGGACTATGAAACGAAAAATAAGACATGTGACTGATGTTCTGCTTACTGCAATCAGATACATAAGACTAAATGGGGAACGTCTGTCCAAAAGTAGGATAAGAAGGCAAAAAGGGTCAGGAACTGGTCAAGTGAACACAAGGAACCCGGAATGGAAAGAGGGAGTGTGCTGTCACATTATGAGGACTGCAACTAATGTCACAAAACAATATGTGTATAAATTTCTCAATTTATCTCACAGCTGTGACAGGTGATACTACGTAGAGTCCCTGAGCCAACAGAAGAAAAAGAAGGGTACGGCCCAAGAATTCATCTAAAAGACTTGAACTGATAGCCAATAGCCTGGATGCTCCCCTGGGAACACGGATCCTAGATCTGCTGCTGTCCCTGACTGGAAACAAGTAATGAGATCAACTCTTCAGACAAGAATGGACTGGAATCCAGGACACAGTGTGACCATATGGTATGTATACTTTATGGTTTTATGCATTTACAGGAAGTGGTCCTACTGGTCTCTTTCTAGATGGGAGAGAAGAGGGTGGAGAGGAGGAGACAGATGCTTGTTGAGGGGACACTGGAAGTATGGAATGGAAAGGAGAAGCATACTGTCACAGGGTGGGGAGACCAGGAGAAGCTCCAGATTGGTGGGGATGCAAAACTGATCTGGATTGTATACTTTCATTTAATCACAATAAATAATACGAATGTGTATAAGTTTTTGAATGACAAACTAAAAAGAAGGGGCGGCAGAGGAGCAGTGAGTTTGTTACTGGGCAAGGAACAACACAGAAAAGGAGAGAAGAGTTGCACACTCAAAGAAGTTATGCCTACAAAAACCAACTCCAACTGGACAGAAGACCTAAATATCAAACCTAAAACAATAAAGCTCATCTAAGAAAAGATAGGAAAAACAATGGAAGTTTTAATACACAACGTAGACAGACTTCAAAATCTCTCAAACAAACCACAATCAAGAGAAGAGAAAACAGATAAATGGGAACTATTAAGAATCAAACACTTCTGCCCATACAAAGACTTTATTAATAGAATTAAAAGGCCACCTACAGAATGGGAAAAAATATTTGGCAACTCTATGACAGACCGACACCTGATCTCCATAATCTATAAGGTACTACAAAACATCAAGAAGATAAATCATCCAATTAAGCGATGGGCAAAGGAGATGGACAGACATTTCTCTAAAGAGGAGATTCAAGCAGCCAAAAAACACACGCAGACATGGTCACGATCTTTAGTTATTAAAGAAATTCAAATTAAGATTACAATGAGATACCATCTCACCCAACAAGGTTGGCCATGATCAAAAACACACAAAACAACAAATGCTGGAGAGGCTGTGGAGAAAGTGGAACTCACCTACACTGTTGGTGGGGTTGCAAAATGGTCCAGTCTCTTTGGAAAGCAATCTGGCGCGCTTCCTTGAAACAACGGATATCGATATACCATTTGACCCAGTAATTCCACTACTTGGAATATATCCTACAGAATCAAGGTCTTTCACACCAACAGACACATGCACAAGAATGTTTATCACAGTACAGTCCATGATAGCAAAAAGATGGAATCAACCCGGATGCCCAACAACAGAGGAATGGATAGGTAAACTATGGTATATATACTCAATGGAGCACTACCCAATGATAAAGAATAATGATTCCAGGAATAACCTGGTTGCAACTGGAAGACATTATGTTGAGTGAAAGTAATCAGTGACAAAAGGACAAATATTGTATGAGACCCCTACGATAAGATCTCAAAAATAGACTTGTGTATAGAAGAAAAGACTCTTTGACAGCAGCAAGGGAGGGGGGGCAGCGAGGGCGAGGGCAAGAAGGTTTAGATTAGATAGTTGGTAGAAATTTGGTTGGGTGAAATCGGTGATAGCACACATTAGAAACAAGAACAATATTAAGGGGACTTCAGCATAACTTGAATAATCTTTCCATCTTAACCCAATATTGCAAGGACAGAGTAGCTGGGGCAGGGGGTAGGGGACCATGCTCGCAGGTGAAATCGAGGCCTATTGGCACAACTAGCGTTTTGCTAAGCAGGCTCTCTGCACCCCACATTGGTGAGTGGCGTTTGGGGTCTTAAAAGCTGCCATGCTGCCATCTGAGGGCACAGCAAATGGTCCCAATTCAGCAGGAACAGATGCTCACCGAGGACCAAAATGATATGGGGTAAAGACAACCCAGAAGATAGAGACCCCCACATGAGTGGGTGCCTACATAGACTTGGGACCAGAAGAACCGGCTGGTGTCTGGCTACCACCAATGATGGCCATGATGGAGCTCACAAAGTTGAGTCTCACTGGCAACACAAGAATAAAAAGGGGTGCACCCTGAGATCTCCACTAAAAGACCACAATTGATGGTCCAGCGGCTTTGGGGTTCCCCTGGGAGCATGGCCCCTGGCCCTGATGCTGCCCTTGCCCGTAAGTCATAATGAAGGTCCACTCTTCCGACATGAATGGATTGGACTTGGCAATGCGGAGTGACCATATACTGGATGCACTTTATGGTTCTATGCATCTATGGGATATCATCCTGCTGACCTCTGGCTGGAGGAAGGGGAGTGGGTGGAAAGGAGGGAAAAGGAGACTATTGGGAGGATGAGACATGTATGGAGCAGAGAGGAACAGTGTGCTGTCACCAGGCAGGGAGAGCAGTGGAAGCTGCATATAGGTGGGCATGTAAATTTATATGGGAATGTACATTTTCACTCAGTCGTAATAAAAAAAAAAAAGTTACGCCTAAACTGTTAAAAAAAAAACAACTGTAATGACTCCGGCACAAAAGAAGCCTGGCAAACTACCACTTCCCAGTCTACGGCAGGCATTTCAGGAGGGCAAGACTGTGCGCCACACAATGATGCAAGTATCCGAACTGACTAATGATCAGCTATTTCAACATGTGGCTTTGAAGGTCACACATCTGATGCCACTCCATTCCTTCCCATGTCCCGCCTTACAACATGGGAAGTGGTAACCACGCATGAAATGATACACACAGAACTCCGACTCATGTGCCATTGGAGGTGAGTCACGTGACCATATCTATCTGTACAAAAAGCTAGGAAACACAGTTTAACTACATGCCTACCAAGTTTGCAGAATACAGGGCAGTGTTAACAAAAACGATGTATTTCACTTCAATGTAAAGTGGGATTTCCAGAATAAAATGCCTAGCAGACAGTAAGATGTAGAGCTTTTCTGAGCTTAGATACAGGTTTGTCAGTCCTCAGCAGCCAACAGAAGTGAGTGTTTCTCAAGCTTCAGTCTCCAGACCACCAAGGTCACAATCATCCAGTGGATTTGGTAAGAATGCAGATTCTAAGACTCTGCAATTTGCCTGTATCACCTTATCCCAAACACCACCACCAACGGGCTAAAATTTTTCAGAAGCTCCACAATGCTAAAAGAATACAGACTCTTTAGAGTTTCAGTCTAAACACAACCATCTATTAAGATCAGTACACATCATGTTTTATACAGCTATGAGCATGCTCTACTTCCCTGTGCTCCCCAGGACTCTTCTCCTGGTTAACTATTTTTCCTTCAGTTTTGATCACACTATCAGCTTCTGCAGAAAATCTTTTCTAAAGCCCCAGCACATGGTAAGTGCTTCTTCATTTGTATTCCTATGTCACTTTCTGTAATTTTGGCATGCATCATTCTGTTACCTATTAGCATCTATCTACCTGACACATTACATCGTAAGCTAGTGGTACAACCACAATGAGCTACACACAGTAAACATTCAACAAATGTTTGTACCACTGAACTAAAGCAAAGAGATACAGATATTTTATACTATTTTTCTGTCAGTCTTGAACTAAGAAGCAACCATAAAACAGTAAAATTAAAAATTCAGTCTTTTTTTGAAGAATATCAGTAAGTATGAAAACATCAAACTACTTAATAAAAAATTTTATATAAGAATACATTAAAAAGTAAATATACTGGCCACTTGATGACACTCTTGTTCTATACTGCAAAACATTATTTAATACTTTAAATCAGTTCTACCCTAAAATTTTTTTTATCAGACTTCATAACTATGGAAAATATGACTATGCTGAAAACAACCTCACTCTGCGTAAAGCAGTAACTCCACTAGAGTAAGACATGTTTAATACAAAATGAAATGCCAGGTACGAACATAGTCTTACTTTGAGGTACAAGTCATGTTTTCAACAAATGGACAACATAATCATTGTGTAAATACAGACTCAGTATAAGTAGGAAATTACACACTTGGAAAACAATAAATTAAATAAAAAGTGACAACTCTTAGAGCCTCAAGGGAATGACTAAAAATTTAATTGTCTGTTAGCTGTTATTTAATGCCAGTTGCTCCCAAGGACTCCACACTCCCACTAGTAAGACATTTAAAGTTGAACCACCAGTATAAGTATATTCGATTTAAAAAGTAAATAAAATTCTACAATATGAAATACACAAACTGTAAGTGAAGATGAGCTAAATTATTAAGTAGAAAACACTAGTGCCAGCAACAGTGGAACACAAAAGATGCTGCTAAAGTAAGGCAGCCCAGCACAGCCAGTGATGTGAACCTGCTGACGAACAGCGCTAAACGGGAAGAGATGGCAACAGACCAAGTCAGAACACTAGCTACATACATGGGCTTGACCAGACTGATGATACTGGTATCATGCTTGAGATGTGATTTTAACCCTAACTACAAGTTGGTATGTTGTTAGCTTCTATTGAGTCAGCTCCTGACTCAGAGCAACTCCGTGCACAACAAAATGAATCGCTGCCTGGTCATCCTCAAACTGAATGCAAGTTGGACTTTAGTGATCTACAGGGCTTCCATTTGCTAATGTTTAGAAACAGATTTCTAAACCGTTTTTCCTAGTCCATAAGTCTGGAAGTTCTGCTGAAACCTGTTGGCACCAGGGCAACACAGAAGCCTCCTGAGAAACAGATGGAGACTACACATGAGGTACATAGGCTGGGAATGAGATCTGGGTCTCCTAACCTAAGGCAAGAATTCTACCACGAAACTGCCAGTGATCCTGTTATTATTTCATGGAGACTGGCAAAAGACACAAGATTCCAGGGTCAGAGGCTAAGTATGTTATTACTCACAGCACAGCAAACAGTATAAATATTAGCATGTTTACATCCATTCCCCTAGGTCTCCAAGTTTCACAGAGATGGATACAAGCCTAGATGGATGCCAGATGCACAGCAGGTTTGGGTCACTGCTGAGGAACTGAACTATTTTATACCAAGGAAGAATCAAACCTGTTCTTGACCCACAAGGCAACATTACCTTATCCCTCAAGTTTGTCCCTACCAAACATAACTCTTAAGAAACACTGGGAAAATAGTGGTGTGGGCCTTGCATTCTTGACATATCTTGGCAAAACATGTAGTAGTGTAAGAGATCCATACAGAACTGTCTCTCCCAACAGCTGGGAGCCAGGTTTCTCACTGATGGAAAAAAGAGAAAGTCAGGAGATTAGACTGAATGTTTGAGATGGTTAGATGGGGAATATTGTCATGATATTCTGCTCTTCAATATACGTAATTTGTATACAATATACATACTACATCGAAACAAATGTAGATGCAAAAACCTGTGTATACACACACATATATATGTACACCTTGTCTAGATCTAAGTTTCAAAACAATCATTCTCCAATAAACAGAACCTGTGTTCCTTGGAGAAATGGCTGACAATAAGGCTGGAACTGGTAAAGTATCAAACTTTCAATAACTTGTTACACAAAGTAACAAAGTGATTAAAGTATAACGTGGATCAAAGTAACACATAAGCTAAACTAAACTGATACACACTGCACAGACATCAAAATAATGACAGCAATGAATTATAACTTACTAAATAAAAAGAGAATTCATTGATAGAAACAAAGCTTTTTTGCTTTTGCTTTTTAGGAGGACATGGAAAAAGCACTTTCATGCAACTGAATGCCAAGATAATAAAGAAGAAACAGTTCACATAGAAAATTACTCATTAAACAGCATAATATTACTAATTAATTCAGGCAAGAAACATCAATGGATGCTAAAACTAACGGGTGAAAGCAGAATGAAAAATGTCATAATCACATAATTTCACACTATCTCACACAAAACACTAATTTCAGGGAGAAGGGGAAGTTTATAATGAAGATATTCACAGAGTCTGTATTAATCAAGTGATTAAAATCAGCAAAACTACTAAGTAGACAAATCAACAACAGGTGTCACCTAATAGGACACAATAAAAATACAGCATTACTTCATGGATTTTCCTGCCAAAAATACATAACCTGGATTTAATCATGAGGAAACACTGGGTAAACCTAAACTGAGAACAGTCTACAAACTGAATGCTTTATAGTCATGTTGACAAAATGGTAAACAATAAAGCCAGGGCAAGACTGAGGAGCTGTTTCAAATTGAAGAATTCTATGAAAGTAAGACATGTTAAGTCTAGATACATGTTTTTGTTACAAAGGACACTGTTGGAGGCATTAATACCAGGTCCAACAATTAAGTACCCAAACTTAATTGTTCTAAGTGCTACATACCTCACTGCTGAATATCACTATGGTCACCTTCAAAGTACTCCCCCTAAGAAGCTATGCACCAACGCCAGCACCTAGTCCATCCCTCAAAGCAATTTTGGAATTCTTTTTCCAGGATAGTCATTGCACATGGTGGTGCAATGACAAGTTTGAGCACTTAATTATACAGCTGTCTGTGAAGGAGGGAGGTTTTAATTATTAAACAAGCACAGTGGAACACCCTCCCTATTCACCTGATCTGGCCCCCAGTGACTTTTTCTTTACCTGAAGATAAAGGAAGACATTTTGATGACACTCAGGACATCAAGGGTAATACGATGACAGCTCTGATGGCCATTCCAGAAAAAGAGTTCCAAAACTGCTTTGAAGGGTGAACCTGGAGCTGGTGTCAGTATATAGCTTTCCAAGGGGGGAGTACTTCAAAGGTGACCGCATGTAGCACTTTTTCTAGGATGCGTTCACAAGCTTAACTGTCAGTTCTCATAGGTAAAGTGCTATAAGAGATTTCTGTATCATTCTTACACCTTTTACATACATCTAAAAATTATTTCAAATAAAATTCTTTAATGTTCTAATACTTCCCTCCGACAATACAAAGAAACACTGTGTACACTGCACTAACAAAGACAAAACACCCACAGCACAGTTTTCCTAACTGCTCAGAACATGATTCTCAGTATCACTATACACAACTGCTCTCTCTGAATGGCTTACAAATGCAAGTTTGTTTTGTTTTGTTTTAATCTAAAACGACAGCTATTTTCTACTTATAAAGCCTTTTAGGAAGGAAGATTTTGATAAGCCCAACTGACAGAGAACAGCTTAAAACCAAAAACCAAACCTACTAAGTTAATTCTGACTGATAGAGGCCCTAGAAGACACTGTAAAACTGCCCCACAGGACTTCCAAGACTATAATCTTTATGGAAGTAGACTGCCACATCTGTCTCCCATGGAGCAGCTGGTGGTTCAAGTTCACAACCTTCTGGTCAACAGCTGAGTGTTTTAACTACTGCTCCACCACAGCTCCCTCAGAGAACACCTATTAGATATCCAAATACACACCAGCTAATAGAATCTATATTTTGTTTATGTAAGTACTGAAGTACTGAAGCCACCCAGATATCAAGTGAAGGTGTACGAAGGGGAGGATAGTAGAAATACTCTCTACTATATTAACTGAATTCTTGTAACAAAAATTATACTATTACTATGTTTAAATCTGAAACTGGCATCAGGTTAATTCTGACTCATAGTGACCATGTAACAACAGCACAGCACTGTCCCACAGGGTCTCTGAGGAGCAGCTAGTGGATATTACTTGTTGACATTTTGGTTAACAGCTGAGCTTGTCACCACTACACCACCAGGGATCCTTTGTATGCTACTTCTGTTAAAACACACACAGTTGCTATCTCCATAGGGTTTTCAATGGCTGATATAGCAGAAGGTTGTCAGGCCTTTCTTGCAAAGTGCATGTGGGAGGACTTGAACCATCAATTTTTCAATTAGTAGTTGAGTGCATTAACCAGTTGGAATACTCAGGGACTTCCTTTATAAACCACAGTAAAACACAGGCTTATGAGGGTCAGGGTTACTGATTCCCAGAGACTAGAAAACTATCTGACCTATACCAGACACTCAAAAAATACTGATGAAATGCATGCCACAAAGAATACTCTATACCCTTAAAACAGAGAAATACAGCCTTTTTAATACTCATGGTACAATTTTAAAAAGATCAACTAACAAACTATTAGTGATCACTGAATTTCAAAAAGTCAAACAACAGTACAGTCAACATCTACTGATCACAATTCAACATAAATAAGAAATATCCTTGACAATGAACAAAGCAAGGGACTAACCTCAAAACTTAACCATTCTCAAATAATTCTTGAATCAAAATCAAAACCATAGGATAATCAGAATACACTGCATGGTGTCAGAATTAGTATAGGTAGCCCCCACCTAGGACAGACTCAAATTATGACAAACTGCACTTATGACACTTTTTTTTCTGTACATCTTATTATTAGTACAACATACAATGTTGCAGTGTATAATTTGGTGATGTTATCATTCTCTGGTGTTCAATTGCAGGCATTCACAGATCAGATTTATAAAACACTGATAAAAATGCAATAATAATGAAAACTTAAAAAATAAAAAGACATTCAACTTACATCAGAACCGATTTACAATGGAGTCATCAGAATGCAACCGTATCATAAGTTGAGGACTACTTGTATAAAATTAGTACACAGCAGAATCTATGCAATATGATTGCTATTAGGTGCCATCGACTTGATTCCAACTAACAGTGACCTTATGCATAACAAAACACTGCCCAATCCTATGCCATCTTTACACGTTATGGTGAAGTTCAGTGTTGCAGCCATTGTGTCATCATTAGAATCTTCCTCTTTCTCCTGATCCTCTACTTTACCAAGCATGATGTCCTTCTCCAGAGACTGGTCTTGATAATATGCACAAAGTACATGAGAAAAAGTCTTGCCACACTTTTTTTTAAATACTTTTCACTGTGTTTTAACTGGAAGTTTACAATTACAGTTTCTCATACGAAAACACATTTTGCCATGTGACCCCGGCTACTCTCCCACACTGTGACAGCACACTCCTCCCCTCCAACGTGTATTTCCCATGTCCATCTACTATACCCTTGTGTCATTTCCTCTCACCTCCATACAGGAGCTGCCGACTTAGCCCCATGTATCTAACCAAGCCAAGAAGCACACTCTTCACCAGTATCACCTTACATCCAACATACCAGTTCAATCTTTGTCTGAGGAGCTGGCCTCTGGAATGGCTCTAGCACTGAGTTAAGAGTCTGGGGGCCATGTCTTAGGGGACTCTCTAGTCTATCAGGTCATCAAGTCTGGTATTTTTAATAGAGTTCCAGTCCTGGATCCCACATTTCTCCTACTCCATCAGGGACACTTACTTGAGTTCCCTATAACCTTAGTTAGAAAAGTAGTGGCCAGGCATCATCTAGTTCTTCTGGTCTCATGGTGTTGTCTCTGGTATATGTGGGCCCTTTTGTCTCTTGGGCTCACACTTTCCTTCGGTCTTTTATGTTCTTTGTTCTCCTTTGCTCAAGGTGGAATGACTGACTAATGCTTCTTAGATGGCCACTTATTACTTTTAAAGACCCCATACACTACTCACCAAGATGGGATGTATTTGCTATAAAAACCTGGTTATGCCAACTGACCTAGGTGTTCCCTGAAGCCATGGTCACCAGACCCCTGATGCTGGTACTCTGTCCCTGGAAGTATCTAGTTCTATTTAATATGCTCCTAAGACTTGGATTTAGTCCATTTGTGCAGAATTCTCCTCCTCTGCTGTGTGCTGTGTCCCCTTCAGTTAATTCTTGTCTACTACCTAATTAGTGACCACATCCACCCTTCCCCGTCCCCTCATAACAACCAGAGAATGTCTTACTTTGTATTTAAACCAACCCTGAGCCCTCATAACAGCGGCTCACAGTACCTGTCTTTTGCAATTGACTAGTTTCAGTTGGCACAACACCCACCAGATCCTCCACGTCTCAAGAAATTTCTGAAATTCACTGCAGTCTTCAGTATTGCATAATATTCCATTGTGTCAACACACCATAGTTTGTTCATCCATACTTCCATCAACAGGTACTCAGGTTGATTCCATCTTTTCGTTATTGTGAAAAGTGCTGTGATGAACAGTGGTGTGCAAGAATCTATTTCTGAGGCAGCTCTTATTTGTCTAGGATATAATGAAGTCCAACAAGTAAGTCTATGAAGTTAATTACCTATGTGCTACGTACCTCACTGCAGAGTACCACTACAGTCACCTCTGAAGTACTCCCCCAGGACTCTATGCACTGACACCAGCACCCAGTGTATCCTTCAAAGCAATTTTGTAACTCTCTCTGGAACGGCCATTGCACACAGTGAACTTAGCTGTCTGCGAGGGAGGTTTTAGCCAGTAAACAAGTAACTGTATTGGGACACCCTCCCTACTCACCTGACATGGTCCCCAGTGACTTTTTTCTTTACCTGAAGATAAATATTGAAAGAAAGACACTGTGATGACACTCAAGACATCAAAGGTAATACAACAGCAGCTCTGATGGTCATTCCAGAAAGAGTTCCAAAATTGCTTTGAAGGGTGGACTACGGGCTGGCATTGGTCCATAGCTTCCCAAGAGGAGTACTTCAAAGGCGACCATCGTGATATTCAGCAACAAGGTATTTAACAGTTTTTCTAGATGGGTTTGCGAACTTAATTGTCATATCTTGTATTCTAGGAGTGGGATTGCTGGATCATATGGTTCTTGTATATCTAGTTTTTTAAGAAACTGACAAATTAATTTCCCAAGTGGTTGTACATTTTACATTCCCACCAGCAGTGTGTAAATGTTCCAGTCTGTCCACAACCTATCAACATTTATTTTCTGTGTTGTGGATTAATGCCAGCCTTGCTGGAGTGAGGTGGTAAGTCACTGTACTTTTCATTCACATTTCTGTATGGAAATTCTGGTGGCGCAATGGTTAAGTGCTATGTCTGCTAACCAAAAGGTTGGCAGTTCGAATCTGCCAGCTACTCCTTGGAAACTCTATGCAGCAGTTCTACTCTGTTCCATAGGGACACTATATGAGTCGGAATCAACTTGACGGCACTGGGTTTAGTTGTTTTGGACAGCATTTTGTCATGAATCTGCAGGCCATCTAAAAGTCTAGCTTGGTAAAGTATATGTTGATATCCTTTGTCCATTTTTACACTGGATTGTCTTTTTGTTGGTGAGATTTTGCAGTACCCTGTAGATCAGATTTATGTTAGCCAAAATTTTTTCCCCAGTCTGTACATTGTCTGCTTACTCTGGGTGAATTTTTTGCATGAGTACAAATCTTTGATTTTTAGGAGTTCCCAGTTACCTGTTTAGTCTTCTGGTGTTTGTGAATAGTTACTAATGTTCTGTAATCTATTTATTAGAATTGTAATCTGTAATCTGTACACTTGGCCTCCCAGCTTTGTCTCCATTTGTTCTTCCATAGTATTTAACATTTCAGATTTTGTACTTAGGTCTTTGATCCATTCTGAGTTGGGTTTTGTGCATAGTGTGAGTTGTGGGTCTTGGCCATTTTGCAGATGGATTTCCAGTTATGCCAACACCATTTGTTAACGAGACTGTCTTTTCCCCAGTTTACAGACTTCAGGTTTTTATCAAATAAGAGCTGTGCATGTTGTTGTTGTTGTTGTTGTTGTTGTTGTTAGATACCACTGAGTCAGATCTGACTCACAGTGAACCTATGCACAACAAATAAAATGCTGTCCGGTCTTGGCCATGTCCACGATTGTTTTTATGCTTAAGCCCATTGTTGTGGCCACTGTGTCACTCCATCTTGTCAAGGGTCTTCCTCTTTTTCACTGGCCCTCCCCTCTACCAAGCATGATGTCCTTCTCCAGGGACTGATTCCTCCTGACAACATGTTCAAAGTATGTAAGATGCAGTCTTGCCATCTTTGCTTCCAAGGAGCACTCTGGTTGTACTTCTTCCAGAAGTGATCTGTTCTGTCTTGTGAAGCTGCCCTTTGAAATCTTCTGCTTAGCTCTTTTACTTCACTGTTCCTTCCTTCTGCTTTAGTTTCTCAACATAAGAGAGCAAGTTTCAGAGTTTCTTCTGATAGCCAATTTGGTCTTTTTTTTCTTTCCTGTCTTTTTAATAACCTTTTGCTCTCTTCATGGATAATGTCTTGGATGTCATTCCACAATTCATCTGGTCTTCAGTCATTAGTGGTCAACACATCAAAACTGTTCTCAAGATGGTCTTTAAACTCAAGAAGGATATACGCAACGTCACACTTTGGCTCTTGTGGACTTGTTCTAATTTTCTTCAGTTTCAATGTGAATTTGCACACGAGCAATTGATGATCTGTGCTGCTATCAGCACCTGGTCTTTTCTGACTACTGATACAGAGCTTTTCCATTGTCTTTTTCCACAGGTGTAGTCGATTTGGCTCCTGTGTGTTCCATCTGGTGAGGTCAGTGTATACAGTCACAGTTTGTGTTAGTTAAAAAAGGTATTTGCAATGAAGAAGTCGTTAGCCTTGCAAAATTCTACCATGCAATCTCTGGCATCATTTCTATCACCAAGGCCATATTTTCCAACTAGAAATCCTTTTTCTTTGCTTCCAACTTTTGCATTGCAGTCACCAGTAATATCAATGCATCTTGATTCCATGTTCAGTCAATTTCAGACTGCAGAAGCTGGTAAAAACTTCAGTCTCTTCATCTTTGCCCTTAGTTGTTGGTGCATAAATTTGAATAACAGTTGTATTAACTGGCCTTCCTTGTAGGCATATGGATATTATCCTATCATTGACAGTACTGTACTTCAGGGCAGATCTTGAAATGTTCTTCGACAAGCTTTCATTCCCAGCACAGCAGACTGCATGACTGTCAGATTCAAAATGGCCCGGACCAGTCTATCTCACCTCACTCATGCCTACAATACCAATGTTTATGTGTTCCATTTCATTTTTCACAATTTCCAATTTTCCTAGATTTATACTTCGTACACTCCATGTTCCGATTATTAATGGATGTTTCTACCTGTTTCTTCTCATTTGGGCCATACTGCATAAGCAAATGAAGATCGCAAAGGCTTTACTCCATCCTCATCATTAAGGTCAACTCTACTTTAAAGAGGCAGCTCTTCTCCAGTCATCTTCTGAGGGCCTTCCAATCTGGGAGGTTCATTTTTCAGCACTGTATCCGACAATGTTCCGCTGCTATTCATAAGGTTTTCCCTGGCTAATTCTTTTCAGAAGTAGACTGCTGGGGCCTTCTTCCTAGTCTGTCATAGTCTAGAAGCTCAGCTGAAACCTACCCACCATGGGTGACCCTCCTGGTACCTAACTATTAGTGGCACAGCTTCCAGCATCACAGCAACAAGCAGGCCTCCACTGACAGACAAGTGGGGGCTCCTCACACTATCTTTACTCCTCTGCCCTGCCGAGTTCTGGGCTGATTGCTTTGATCGGGTGTCTTAGCTGGTGGGAGACTCTTCTGCCCTGGAGGGCCACATATAACCATTTACTTGTTGTTCTGGATATTTACTGTTACAGGGATGACAGGAGGCATCGGACAAGCCCACCCTACTTCCCATCCTTGCTTCTGAGGAGCATTCGCTATACTGCTTTCCAGATACATTTCTTCATTCTTGTGGTAGTCCTTGGTATAATTCAATATTCTTTCCCAAAACCATAATTCAAACTTATTATTTGTTCTTTGGTCTTTTCTATTCATTACAATCTTATAAAACATATGAGGTGACTGAAAACACCACAGCTTGAGTCAGGTGTACCTTATTCTGAAAGTGACATTTTTGCTTTTTAACACTTTAAAAGATTTTTCACAGCAGATATTCTCAATACAGTGCATCTTTTGACTTCTCAACTGCTGCTTCCATGGGTGTTGATTGTGGATCCAAGTAAAAGGAGATCCCTAACAACTGCAATGTTTTCTCCATTTACCATGTTGTTTATTGGTCTAGGTGTAAGGATTTTTGTTTTCTTTATGTTGAGGTATAATCCAAAGTGAAGCCTGTAGTCTTTGATATGCATCAGTAGTGTGTCATGCCCCCTTTGCTTTCAAGTAAGGCTGGGTCATCTGCACAACACAGGTTGTTAATGAGTCTTCCTCCAATCCTGATTACCCATTATTTTTCATATAGTCCAGTTTCTCAAATTATCTGCTTACCATACAGACTAAATATGGTGAAATAATACAAACCTGACTCTATGTTTCCTGATTTTAAACCACAGAATGTTCTAATGTTCTGTTCAACTACCTCTTGGTCTATGTGTAACACAGTTAAAGCACGCTTAAAGGAAATTTCAAAACCCCACTTACATAAATAAACAAGAAAATAATAAATTGAATACTCAAAACATTAAAGACTGGGAACATGAAGTGTTACAACTATTTTCAGAAGTGAAACTGACAGTATTCACTAAATTTTACAATGTGTATGTCCTTTGACCCAGAAATTCCACTTTCGGGAATCTATCCCATAGAAATTAAAGTATCATTTCATAAAAATAATAAGCACTAGAATTTGTTTTCCACTAGAAATAATAATTATTCATCAATGTGTGAGTAGCCAAATTATTTGGTATATTCACACCATGGAATACTACTTAGCCATTAATAAAATTTAATTAGAGTTAAAACAAATAAATTGGAAAGTTTTCTGCACATTAATGCAACTTAGAGAAAAGTATGCACAGTGTTGGAAGAAAGGTCTGGCAATCTGGTTCTGTTAAGGTAATAGCTGAGAAAACTCTATAAGCAGTTCTACTCTGTAATAAATGGGGTTGGCATGAGTTGGCATCAATTCAACAGCCAACAAGTGTGAGTTACATATACCACAATTTCATTAACAATCAAAAACCGTAAGTATCTAAGTATACAGGGTACATACAACAAGCTGCTTACATGACTATGGGGTTAGGTGGCTTACACACACGATTTCATTTCAAGTATGTAAAATTTTGTATTTTACACACACATGCACATAAATATCCCACATACAGAGAAAAAACTGTCAAAAAAAATGGAAGAATTAATAAACATAAAAAATTGATATATAAAAAAATGATAAGCCAAACAACCAAACCTATTGCTGTTGAGCTGATTCGGACTCAAAGGACAGAGCAGAACTGCCCCACAGAGTTTTCAAAGAACACTTTGTGGATGAGAACTGCCGATCCTTTGGTTAATAGCTGTAGCACTTACCCACTACTGTCGCCAGGGTTTCCAGAAAAATGAACACTGAACTAAAATAAATACAGGAGCTAATTCTTGGGAGGGGGTGGGGAGAAGGGAATAAACCATGAGCTTGAAAGTATTTTCAAGACTATTTTTCCCATACGGCTTTTTATTCCTTCAAATTAGGTTTGGCATCAGCCTGTCAACTTCCTTAAAAAAAAAAAATTCATTTTGGCACTTTTACTGTAACCATATTGAACTTGTACCTTACAGTGGGGAGAACTGAAATCCTTATGATGCTGACTTTTCCCAGCCACAACATCATACGTTGCTCCTTTTATGCAGTTCTCCTTTCATATCTTTCAGAACTGACTTATAATTCCCTGTATGTAGGTTATCACACTGCTTCTGTTACACTTATTTCTATTATTCCTTGCAATTTTATACTACAAAAAGTATCTTAACTACATTTTTCTAATTTGTTAGTCAATTTTCTTATACTGAACCTTGCCACTTTAATTTCAGTGTATAAACTGTCTTTCTAGATAATTATATCATTTACAAATAGTTCTGTTTCTTTACTTCTAATCCTTACACTTTTTATTTCTTTTTCTAAGGCTGAAATCTCCACTACTGTATCAAACAGAAGGAGTGATAGCAGCCATCATTGCTCTTTTCTGCACTTAAAGCAAACACTTCTTTCTAATTTTACCATTCTGTATAGCAAATGTCCTTTTATCAGGTCACAGAAATTCTCCTAAATTTCTAGCTCACTAAAAGGTTTTTAAATAACTGAGTGTTGAATTTTATCAAATCATTTTTTAGTATTTATTTCTCTAATGCTTCCTTTGGGGGGGCACAGTCTATCAGAGTCCTGAGTGTCTTTGCACATTCTTCTCCCAAATGCCAAACTCCAAGGACTGCCAGAGTATGAATAACTCTGCCTTTAAGGAAGTACAGCTAGAATTCTTCTTAGAAGCAAGGATGGCAAGGTTTCATCTTATTTACTTTGGACCTGTTATCAGGAGAGACTAATCCTAGAAAAGGACATTAGGGGAAAAGTACAAGGTCTGTGAAAAAGAGGACCTCTCATTCAGAAGGCCTGACACATGACTGCAATAACGCACTCAAGCATACCTATTATAAGAAGGATGGTGCAAGACCTGGAAACATTTAATTCTGTTACATGTGGGATAGCTATGAATAGGAGCCAGTTTGACAGTATATAACAACAAGAACCAGCCCAGGACACTGAAAAAGTTTCCCTAGTCGTCACAAAGACAATTAAATGGGTCAATAAGATCACAGCATGACTATCGTGTGATTGTTCATACCCCAGAGAAGGGGAACTGGCTTCTTTCCTGCTTGCTACAAATGGTTATGAGCTCTTGGTCTTCGGTTCCTCAGATGCAGTGCAACTCACCACACATACAGCCATAAACTAGGTTCATCTTGCATCCATGGAACTTAGGGGCAGAGAACTGGCACTACCACGGTGATGCTCCTGTTGGCTGCTATGCGATTAAGAATAAACTGTCTTGCTCTGGCCCACTGAGTCTTGCTTCTATGTCTGGCCCTATGAAACTGTGGCTAGCTCTCTCCTTGTCCCGTTTATGAGGTGGGGGTTCTGCCTTGGCATTTCATAAGCAATCTTTAACAAGATACTTTTACAGCATCCAACAGTACCACTGCGGAGGCCCATAGTAAAAATGTTTTCAACCTGGTTAAATCTGTACCTCTTTCCCCCTCTAACTATTCTTTCTGATATTCTCTATTAACATCAAGGCTAACCGTGACTAGCACCTTGCCAAACATGTTTTTTCAACAGAATTTTATTAATCAAAATAAAACAAATGAGAGGAAGTCTTATGACACATTTTGTAAAGACACTAATTTTTCAGAAGGATAGTCCTGAAAAAATGCCTTAACTTCTATTTAAGCAAACATGAATCTTAAAATTCAACCCATGCATTAAGAACAGAATTAATGTTTCTCACCAGTAATCAGAAAAACAGCACTTACATTCTATTCCAATAACATGCATGATATAAATACAATAGTTGTTCAAACATTTTAGACATGTTTTAATTATCAATTATAAAACACCTACACGGGTATAACACTAAGCTATCAAGAGTAATCATTATTTTACACAATCACAAAAAGAATCCGATGGATGGTGTTTTCAAAATTTTAAGTGCTAATATTTTATCGATTTTGTGGTTGGATTTCAAGAACAGACACCTCAGTGACTCAAATATCAAAGTAGGTATCTTATGATTTTATCTTTTTACCTGTATTCAGGTTGTCGACTTCCAGAATGATCATCTCTTACCCATCTGGAGCCAGATTCATCCTGTAACATAAAAAAGTTAAATTAGTTATTGGTAAATATTATTTTGGCCAAGTAGAATATACCTAATAGTACTTAGAAACTAGCCTACAAGCCAAAATAATCTGAGGAAAGAAAACATTTTTCTAAATTTCCCTGAACTTCAAAGATATAAAAGAAAGAAAAAAAGAAAAAGCAAGTCAGTTACTCCAATAGCTAAAATGGTAGACTAACTGAGAATTCATGTTACCATTTACCCCTATTAAAAAGCTTAAATTATGTCATTGGTAATCTCAAGCAGCCTTACTGCTAAAGACAACACCACAGCACTTAAGGAATGGTTAGGACAAAGGCTAAATAAAAGTAATCAAGCCTGTATTTCTCAACCTTTCATTTTTTCTTTGTCAAAATTTTTTTACTGAGTTTCAGATTCAAGGGCAATGAAGAACTTGTTCCTTTCCCACTTTTCTTGTTCAAGTTTCCTTTCCTCACCTTATCTGCTATTAAAGACCACAATTTAAAAAAAAAAAAATTGTCAAAACATAACTAACAAAGTGAAGTTTTCCTTTAGCAGTAATTAAAAAAAAACCCCACTGTCCTCAAGTTGGTTCCAACTCATAGCAACCCTATAGGACACAGCAGAACTGCCCATGGAGCTTCCATGGAGCACCTGGTTGATTCAAACTACCAATCTTTTGGTTAACCAGCCATAGCTCTTAACCACTGTGCCACCAGGGTTTCTTATCAGTAATTAATGTGAATGCAAATGGATTAAATGCTGCAATAAAGAGGCAGAGAGTGGTGACAGGACAAAAAACTAGACCCATCTCCATGCTGCATACAAGAGACATCCCTTGAGCACAAAGACATCAACAGACTGACAGTGACAGAACAGACTACGACAGTCCATCATGGATTGAGCTGAGTCCCCCTGCATCTGAGCCTTCATTCCCAGTACCGTATAACTGCCCTCCATTCTGTGATTTTCCTGTGCTGTAAATCCTAATCTCTGCCTGTGGTCAATAGACTAGATTTCTTAATGAAGATTAAGGTAGGACTTCAAGACCTTTCCTAATGTCACCTCCCTGCTCCAATGTAAAGGGAGCCTCCCTAGAGTGTGGCTTGTACCACCTTTTATCCTTTTATTATGAGAGACAAAAAGAAAGAGAAGCAAGCAGAGTGGGGGACGTCACACTATCAAAAAAGCAGCACCAAGAGCAGAGTGTTTACTTTGGACTTTAGGTTCCTGCACCAAGGCACTCTTAGACCAAAGAGACTGAAGCAACACAAGGATAGAGAAAGTGTCTTCCCCGGCAGCTATCACCCTGAATTCAGACTTCTAGCCTATTGGATTGTGTAAGAATAAACTTTGTTAAAGTCATCCACTTACGGAATTTGTTAAGCAGCACCAGATGACTAAGACCCATTGCAAGCAAACAGTAATCAAAAAGGATCTGGCATGGTGATTTTATTACTAGAAAAATAGACTTTCAGCTAAAATCTATAAGACACAAAGAAGAACTTCAGATAATGATACAAGGGCCAATCCAGAAGGAAGATATAACAGTTATAAACATCTGTTCACTAACCTCAAAGGCCCAAAATTTATAAAGCAAATGCTGATAGATTTGAAAGGAGAAAAAAAAAAAAAACAGGCTTACAATAAAAGCAGACCTTAACACATCACTTTTGATAACAGAGAAAACAACTAGAAAGATTACAATAAAGAAAAAGAAGATTTAAACAACACTATTAGCCAACTAGATCTAACAAACATATACAGAAAGAACACTCTACCCAACAACTATACCACATTGCATTCTTCTTTACTGCACATGGGATCATTCTCCAGGACAGACTGTATCTTAGGTCATAAAGCAACTTTCAATAAATTTAAAGACTAAAATCACACGAAGTATCATTTCTAATAACAATGAAATGAAACTAGAAATAACAGAAAAGAGAAAAATACACAAATACATGGAAGCTATAACACATTAATAAACAACCAATGGCTCAAAGAAGAAACCAAAAGAGAAAACAATTTACTTAGAATTGAACAAAGATGGAGGAAAAAAAATACCAAAACCACAGGATGTACAGAAGACAATACTCAGAGAGAAACCTATACCAATAAATGCTTTCTCAAAGAGAAAATCCCAAATCAGTAGTCTAACTCTATGATTTGAGGAAGAAAAACAGAAAAAGCAAATTAAGCCCAAAGCTACCAGAAGAAACGAAATAAAAATCAGAACAGGAGAGAAAAAAAGAAAAACAAACAGAAAATAGAAAAAGAATCAATGAAACCAGTAAGAGTTTTTTGTTTTTTTAAAAATATCAATCAAATCAACACACTTTTGACTACAAAGAAAAAGAGACAGAAGAGGCAAATATCTAAATCTAGAAACAAAGGTGGGGACATTGCAACCTATTCCAAGGGGTGAGGGGATTATAAAGAATACTAGCAATAGTTAGGTGATAACTATTGGTAACTTAAGAGGAAATAGTCAAACTCCTTCAAATACAAACTCCCAACAGTGACTCAAGAGGAATTAGTAAAATCTCAACAGATCCTAAGTGAAGAGACTGAATCAGTAACCAAAAACCTCTTGAAAGAAAATTCCTGCACTAGATGGTTTCACTGCAGAATTCTAGCAAGCATTTCTAGAGTGACTGCAATCCTATTTAACTTTCCCAAAAAGTAGGAGAAGAAGCAACACTCCCTAACTGATTCTACTGAGGCAAGTATTACCCTGATACTGACAAAAAACAAAGATACCACAAGAAAATGACAGATCAATATTCCTAATGAATACAGGTGAAAAACTGCTCAACAAAATAGTAGCAAACTGAATCCAAAAACATATTAAAGGAAAAAAGACAAATTGTCACTTAGTGATGCTATATTAGACAAAGATGTAGTAATAAGTTTAAAATAAATCAGACAAGCACATTTTGTCCTCTAAAGCAACACAAAAAGGTACATAGCAACTCACACCCAATTACTTTAGAATTATACATTGGAAAACACATACGTAAATTACCATCAAAAACACTGATTTAGCTAAAAGAGATTATCTTCATCCTGCATTTTAGCATCACAAACCTACTCTGACATAAGTAAAACGTATTCATTGTTATTTTTTCCAATATTAAATATAAAGAAAACAAACAGCAGGATTCTGGGAAGATGGCAATGACAGTAATGGTTCTAACCTTCCTCCACAGATACACCAAGAAATATACAAAGGAAACAGTGCCTGGCTTTGACAGACTCTGAACACAGGACAGGCAAGAATAAACATGGAGTTGCCTAAGGTAGGAATATCTCTTCTCCCAACATCCTTTCCTCTCCCTTAGCCACATGGGCTGCTGGCTGCTGTGAATGGGGATAGTGGCCTCAGATAAACAGCCTGCTCCCCTAACCACCACAGCCACTGCCTGTACAAAGACAAGGACAGCAAGCTTTTGTCCTTAAATCTATAAAACAGACCTCCCAGGGGGTCCATATGAAACGTGTCTGCACTTCTCCCACCTACCTGTTATAAGCCTACTGCAAATTGTTTACAAAGGACAGAAGGCCTCTGCAATGGCATTTGCTCTTGCAGTTGAAACTCAACCTGCCTCCCTGAGCAACCCATAGTGCAGGCCTCTGAAAACAACAGTACAGCCCTCCCAGGCAACCAGTTCTAGTCTGTCTGCCCCTCTTTCCAGTCAGTACTGAGGTCTGCTGACTGATGCTCCTGTGCACCAAGAAGCAGGCATCCTCAGTAGAAGCTAAAACCACAGCCAATAAACTCCAGGAGGGCAATGACAGGAACAAGGCAAACCTCCCTGGGGGCTCCATGTGGACTGCACTAACATCTCCTCCATCCAGACACAGCCAGCTGCAAGCCTACTACGAATTGCCACAGAAGACCTGTGCAGTACTCTGATCATACACATTCTACTGAACTCCCTGCATGCCCTGTAGCTCAGGACTCTGAAACTATGGGACAGACCTCCAGGGAGGTTAGTTCAGGTCTGTTTGCTTCCCTCTTCAGTGAATGCTGAGAACTGCTAACTGAGACTGCTGTGTGTGGGTATCTTTCTTTAATGCAGGCTACATCCACAGCCAATATACTACAAGGAAGCCTCTGAAGGCAACAAAGCAGACCTCCTAGCAGGTCTGTATTGAATGTGACGGCCTCTTCACTATCAAGACTCACTTACCAGCAAATGTACTGTAAATTACTAAGGGAGGGCCCTCCAGTAGAGCTGCTCTCACAATCACGACTCTACCTGCCTCTCTGCACAACATACAGCTCTCACCTCCAAAACCCACAGGACAAACTTCCCTTAAGGTCAAGAAAGCTTAGTCTGCCCCAACTTACAGCTGATAATGAGGACTGCTGACTAGGCTGCAGTGTACTCAGAAGTAAGAGTCTTGAATGGAAGCTGTATTCATGGCCAACATCTACCAGCCAACATTCAACAGCAGTAACGCAAACTTTCACAGGGATCTCACCAGACCCTAACCCCTCTTGTATCTAGTAATTGTTGGTTTCCATGCCACTGCAAACTGCCACAGAAATCCCCTACAGGGCAGTCTGTTCCCAGAGTCAGCACTCTACCTACCTTCTTGTGTACCCAATAGCTGGGACCTCTGAAACCAACACAGCAGACCACCCTAGGATCAGTTTGGGTCTGTATGCTCCCTGCTAGAATTGGCACCACAGCCAATGATCAAATTATGTTACAGGGCATACAAAACATGAAGACATTTAGTGATAATAATAATAAAAGGGGAGAGAAAAATGTTTTAGATATAGACTTTCTTGTATATTACAGAAGTTGGTACCAAGTTAACCTAGAATGTTCTAAATACAAGCTCTTTAATTTTCAAAGTAACCACTAAGAAAACATACACAAAATAAAGGAGGGAACTGTTGACTACAAGCAGCCAATAAAACAGAAAAGCAAGCAGTTCAAAAAATGAAGACAAAAAAGGTTTAAGACATACAAAAAGCAAATAAAATAACAGAAGTCACTTCTCAATTAATTTACAGTGAATGTAAACAGACTTAAATGCTCCAATCAAATGGCAGAGACTGGCAGAACAGATTTTAGAAAAACATATTAACAGATACGCCTTAAACCCAAGAATACAAACAGACTGAAAGTGAAAAAATGGA
This sequence comes from Heterohyrax brucei, assembly GCA_028571685.1. Lineage (NCBI taxonomy): Eukaryota > Metazoa > Chordata > Mammalia > Hyracoidea > Procaviidae > Heterohyrax > Heterohyrax brucei. The sequence goes on along the minus strand of CM053142.1, from coordinate 101,852,014 downwards.
AAAAATATTCCACGGAAATAGAAAAAGCGCTGGGCAGCAATCCCAATACCAGCTAAAGAAGACATTAAGATAAAATCTGCCAAAAGAGATAATACAGACAGATACTATAGTGATAAAAGTGTTGGTCAAGAAGATTTAATAATCATAAATACACATGCATCCAACATCATGGCATGTATAAGTATAAAGCACACACTGATAGAATTGAACGGAGATGTAGAAAGTTCTATAATGACAGACGTAAACTTTAACACACCACTTTCTATAATGGACAGACCATCTAGAAAGATCAAGAAGAAAAAAGAGAACCTGAATGACACTATAAATCCATTAGACTTCTGACCACAACAGATTGATGCCAATATGGGAAAAGTAAATATGGAAAACACACAAACAAATTTAAAACATTATACAGCCAAGCCAGCCAAGTGCCATCGAGTCGGATACACACAGTAGTAAACTACCAGTGGGTCAAGGAAGAAATCAAAAGAGCAACCACAAATCTCTTAAGAGTCAAAAGAAAATGAAAGCACCACACAGCAAAACTTAGAGGACGCAGCAAGGGCAGTACTCAGAAGGAAACAGAGCAATAAATACCTAACACCTCTCAATCCCTTCCAAAGACAAAAAAACAAAAAAAAAAAGATCTCAAATATAACAGCCTAACTTGACAACTTCAGGAACTAGAAAGAGAAGAACAAAGTCTAAGCCTACCAGAAGAAAGAAAACAAGAAAGATCAGAGAAGAAATAAAATCAAAACCAGATGTTAATTCTCTGAAAAAGTCAATTTGATAAGCCTTTAGACAGACACATATAAAAGATGCAAATACCCAAAAAGGAAAAATGAAAGAGGAGACATTACAACCAACCCTACAGAAATAAAGAAAATTATGATGAATATTGTCAACAACTGTGTGGCAGCAAACTGGATAATCAAGATGAAACAGGTTAACTTCTTAGAAGCATACAACCAACCTAAACTGACTCAAAAGGAAACAGAAAGTCTCAACAAACCCATAACAAATGAGGAAATCAAATGAGTAATGAAAATTTCCAACCAAAAAATATATTCCTGGACAAACACAATTCCCTGAGGGATTCTACCAAATATTTAATGAAGAACAGAACCTATACTTTTTAAATTCTTCCAAAATGGAAAGGACTATCCTTTAATGCATTTTATGAAGCAAACATAACCATAATATCAAAAGTAGATATCACAAGAAAAGTACAGGCCATTATCTCTCATGAATAGAGATGCAAAACGCCTCAGCAAAACATCAACTAACAGAATCTAATGGCACATTAAGTTCATATGCTATGACCAAGTTTATTCCAGGAATGCACAGATGGCATAACATCAGAAAAAAATCAATGTAATATAACACATCCACAGAATGAAGGAAAAGACCACACATGATCATCTCTATGGATGCAGAAAAAACATCCGACAGAACTCAACACCCATTCTTGATGAAAATCCTAAAGAAGATTGGAACAGAAGGCAAATGTTACAAAGTTTTCTTCAGGACATATATGAAAAGCTAAGAAGGCAACATTATACTTAATGGAGAAAGTCTAAGAGCTTTACCCTTGAAATCAAACACAAGAGTATTTATTTTTATTCCAGTATTGTATTAGAAGTCCTACCCACAGAAATAGGCAAATAACTGAAATAAAAGGTAGCCAGATTAGAAAAGAAGTAAAAATTATCTCTATTTATGGAAGACACGATCCTGTGTTCAGAAAATCCCAGAGTCTACAAGAAAACCTCTAGAACCAATAGAGGAGTTTGGCACAGTTGGAGGGTACAAGGTGAACAAACTGTTGACACTAGCAATGAGAAATCTGAAAGGCAGATGAGGGAAACAATTCCATTTACAACACAACTAAGAGAATAAAATATCAAGGAATAAATCTAGCTTAGGCTGTGAAGGATTTCAGACAATGAAAACTGTAAAACACTGCTGAAATAGATTAAGGAAGATTTAAATAAATGGAAAGATTTTTCAAGTTCACGGGTTACCAAACCAAACCAACTTATAGTGACCCTACAGGGCAGAGTAAAGCTGCCCCCCACAGTTTCCAAGGAGTGCGTGGTAGATCTGAACAGCTGACTTTTTGGTTAGCAGCTGTAGCTCTTAACCTCTATGCCATTCATGGGTTGGAAGTCTTAATATTGTTAATATGTCAATACTACCCAAAGCAATTTACAGACTCACTAGCAGTCCCAATCAAAATTCCAACAGCTTTCTTCACAGAAATAGAAAAACTAACCTTCAACTTTACATGAAATGGGAAGAGTTCCTAAATAGCTAGAACAATGCTGAAAGAAAATAAACTAGGAAGGTTCACATTACCTAATTTGGTGGCGTAGTAGGTAAAGTACTACATCTGCTAACCAAAAAGTTGGCAGTTCAGATTTGAACTCTGGAAACCCTATGGGGCAGTTCCACTCTGACCTCTAGAGTAGCTATGAGTGAGACCCAACTTGGCAACAGTGAATTTTGCTTGGTTTTTTTGGTATACAACTACAGTAATCAAAAACTGGTTCTAATATAACAATAAACACTTAAATTAATGGAACAGAAATGACAGACCAGAAATAAACCCACATGTCTATGGTCAACCAATTTTTGACAACAATGCTGCTAAGTTCGTTCAATGAAGAAAGAAGAGTCTCTTCAATAAAATGGTGCCGGAGAAACCAGATTTCCAAGTGCATAAAACTGAAACAGGACCCATGCCTTAAATCTACACAAAAACAAATTCAAAATGGACTAGGGACAAAACATACAAACTAAAATCATAAAATTCCGAAAGGAACAAGTATGGTCAATGTGCTTATCCTAGTTTTTTCAACAATGGATTATTTACTGTAATAACAAAAGCACAAATAGCAAAACACAAAGAGGACCTTGTACAAATTAAAAACTTTTGTTCAAGACTTTACCAAAAAAAGTGAAAAGACACGCTACCAACTAGGATGGTATCTTCAGAAACTGTATTATCTGACAACAATCTGATAACCAAAATACACAAAAAATTTTGACAATTTAACAGAAAAACTAATGACCTAATCATAAAACGGGCAAAGGACTTGAACAGACATTTCATCAAAGATGACATTCAAACGGACACCAGACACATTAAGAAATGCTCCACATTATTAGCCACCACGAGAGATGCAAAGCAAAACCATGATAAGACACCATTTCCCTCTCACTAGGACGGCTACATGCACCAGAAGACAGTAGTTTAAGTAAAATAAGCCAATAACAAAAGGACAAATACTGTACAGCTTCAGTCATATAAAAAGACAAAAAAAAGGCAAAAGTATAGATCTAAGTTTATTAATGATAACCAGAGCAGGTGGAGCGGGAAAAAAGGGAGTTAACCGTGATGGAAAAATTACATTGATTAAGGGTAGAGCCGTACAATCAATCACTGTAATTGCTGTCAATAAGTTGTCCACCTCTTAAAAATTGAGTTGGCAAAAGTTATGTAATAGATATATTTACAACAACAATTAAAAAAAAAAAAACCCGGTAGCCACTGAGGCTGGTTATATACAACCTCATGGGATTTGCTTCCTTGGTTTAGAGGTTTAAGGCCATGGTTTCACAGGACATCTCAGTTATCTGACCTAATAACATGTTTAGTGCTTCTGTTCTACCTCCTAGTTCAGTGCCTGGTGTCTTAAAATTTTGCAAAGGGCCCTCTAAGGCACAAAAATTGGTCTCCATTCACTTGAAGCAGCAGAGGACGAGTCAGGAATACGTGGAGGCTGTAGAATGTGTAGCCAATCGCCTCCATGAACAACTGCCTTTTTTGCCATGAGTCCAGAAGAGGTGGATGGTACCTAGCTACCATTATGGACATTTTGATCAAAGAATACTGATCAAAGCATTGAAATGCAGAGCATAATTTCAAGTTCTCATGAACTCTAGACTTTCTGGAACCACAGACAGTAGAAGAACCCCTGAAACTACTGCCCTGAAATAGTATTTAAACCTTAAACCAAAAATATCTCCTGATATTTATCTTAAAACTAGACAGTAGTTTAGCTTAGCTATTTTTTTTTAAAAAAGGTCTGCATTGAGTATTATGCTCTTCAAAACTATCCATATGAGACCAAACTGACAACAGTGACTCAAAATACTAGATGGGACCCTTCGAGGGCAGTGAGCTTATGTTAATGAGAGAGGAAAACTCAAAAGGAGGGTCACAATGGCTGCACAATTCACATAACATGGTCAATGTCATTATAGTACATGCAGAAACTATTGAACTGGTGCATGTTTTGCTGTGTATATTCTCAATAACAACAAAATAAAATTTAGGGAACACCAAAAACTCAAAAAGCTATAATGAAAAATTGGCTCAATAGTTTGCTTATATACTTGAACCCTGAATAGGAATCAATGCCCAAAGAGTCTTCATAATTACAAACTTGTTTTAAGAGAACTTAAAAGGAAGATGTCATATAAAAGTATTAAGATAAGCACAACTTGCACCATTAGAAGAAACCATTGTTAAGGCACTGTTAAGTTTTTAGCAAAAAAAAATTATATTCATGAGGATTCATATAATTGGACCAGTGAAGTCAGAATTCCTTGTCCATGCCAAATGGCTACAGGCTTTTGATCAGAGGAATAACACCTGTTTATGCAAAGGCCAAATTGTTTTTCCTTCAGACTAGCTGAAACAATGGCTTTGATGGCAAACTCCATATTTTCTAGAACACAGATGAAGCATAATGTTTACTTTTGCAAAGTGCTCCCCCTTTTTAGGGGAACAGCATGACACTTAAAACTGAACAAAAGAAAAATACAGTCTATGAGAAGTGAAGACACCGTAACACCCATACCTCAGGGGTAAAAAAAAATCTAAACTTGGAAGAGTCTCATTACCACTTTAGAACTGTCTCAAGTCACTGATGTAGAAGGAAAAGAACTGAACTCCCACAAACACCCAATTTGAATAAATCACTCTACCTCTATTTATACAAATGTAAAGTATCAAAACTAATTTCAAAGGTCTAAGTGTAGCCAGATTCAACTAGAAACAATGTTTAAATATGTACCAATCGCACAGAGTTTAAAAAAAACAGACCTGCAGCTGTCAAACAGTAGGGAAGGGTAAAATGGAAGGCTAGGGAATGACGTGAGTTAGACTAGTGAAACTGCATCCACAAACAGCTTCAATCACACTTAATGACAGATCATCACAGGAACAAGTATATACTTCTAGATGAGTAATGATGACAGAGAAACAACTTTCAATGGTAACAGTACTAACAACAGCTAACATTATAAAAACAGTATATGACAATGTTTTGAGTGCTTTCTAATCTAACCTTAATAACAAAAGACTGAGTCTCAACAACCTTGTGTTTCACAAAAACACAAAAAGTAATTATAAATGAGCACATGCAGTAAGAGATGGTAAGCTGCTCATCATTTATTGATCAGTTTACCAAGACAACGAAATACTTTAAACTGGCTCTGAAAGTCCCTGCCACTTTAGGTGATTAAAAAAAAAGCAGGCTAGTTAGAATTAATGTCATTTGGATAAAGCAAGAGCTATCCAGAGTGCTTACCCACTCTGTCTAGCACCCCAATAGTCTTGATTACCAGTTTCCATTCAAGAGCTCAAGCAGACAACTCAACAGAGCATCAAGCAGGAAGTGCTTATTCAACTGCCTCCAGGGCCAGTCACATAAATTACATGAATTCTAAACTCATAAGAAATAACAATTAGCACATGGGGGAAATTTACATACTCCTCTGTGAGGTGGACCACTTCTTCGATCATGAGAAAAACTGCGGCCCTCGTCATATTCTCGGTCATCAACATGACTGTAACATCTACTGTAGCTTCCTTCACCAGGTCTGTCTAGTAGTGGTGGTTTCTTTGGCACAATATTAACTACTCTATGGTAGCCATCCTAAAACAGACAAAAAGAAATACATAAAATCACTGATTTCTCTATTTGTTTTTGAAAAGGTTTTCAAAAAGCACATCAGTTCTTAATCAAATGAGTAAATGTTTAAACAAACATGCACTAATGAAATAACATGACTGTAACACTAAGGTTTTCAAATGGGTTAAAGGAACTCAAACTGTTCAATAAAGAAAACTAGGTGTTCAAAATAACATGCAGCAGTGCTAAAAAAGCAATCATAGGTAAAATAAAAATTATACTTTTATCCTTTTAATAAAACAAACTATAGACAGTAAGAACATTACATTAACCATGATCTTTGAATTGCCTAAGAATTTTAGAAATAATATGAAGATTTAGAAATAAAACACATCTTATTTTACAGTGTTTAAACTGTATGTTCAGAAGAAATTACAAGACTTCCATAGAGATACAACAGCAAACAGGGAGACAGATCCTGAGCTGGGAAGACCAAAAGGAAACATTCTGAGAATAGCATTTTGCTTTGGATATAGAACAAAACAGAACCCAATATACAACGTGAACTAATTTTCCACCTAATATGTTGATAATATTTTAAAATTTTAGAGACTGGGTGAGTTTCTTGTAGGATTGGGTAAGAGAACAGAGCCAGAACACCTGTCTTAGGTTAGAAGCTGTTCTAAAACAACTGAACAAAAAAGATTATCAGCAGTAGCAAAACTCAAGTAGAGGGCTACCGAAAGTGTATTGGTAAATACTCTGGTCCTGGGCATTGACGGTAAATCTTTCTGACAATACCAAATGAAATAAATGTGAAAGGGATGAGAAGAATGAAGCTATTGAGGTTTAAGACATGATTTACTAAGAGTTAACAGATTTGAGCAAAAATAAAAAACAGCATAAAATCCAGCATTCGGAGTGGATTACTCTACCATGCTAAGCCTCAGTTTCCTCACTTTTAAAATGGGACAAATGCTAATACCTACCTCATGGGGTTGTTAGAGGACTAAATGAGAAGTGAAATGTAAGGCACTTAGAGTCTCAACACAACAAACATGCTATAAAATGTTTGCCCTTTTGATTACTACCTTTGCAAGTCAATGAAAAAGACTAAATTCTTCCACGTGTCTATTAATATTCTTAAATTACCTCTCCGCACTGATAAATATAATTAACTAATAATCATCCAATTACTACTTACTATTCAAATTTCCCAATTTTCCAAACTGTGGGAAATCTGACAACTTGCTAGGGAAAAAATAAAATTAGTAATTCATATGTATTACAGAGCTAAAAAGATCTACCTGTTTTTATTCCCCAAGTATAAGGTGATTTCCTTCTTTAGTATGCAAAGTATTAAACTGTAAAATATATTCTGTACTTTTACACAGACTATAGCGGAAACTCTGGTGGTAGAGTGGCTCAAAGCCATAGATGCTAACCAAACAGCAGTTCAAATCCAAGTGCTCCTTAAAAACTCTACGAAGCAGTCCTACTCTTCTTGTCTTACAGGATCACTGTAAGTTGGAAGCAACTCTCAACAGCAGTGGGTTTGGTTTTGGGTATAGTACACAAACAAATCTAACTCTCCCCCAAACCGTTTTTCTCAGACATTTCTACTAAATCTAACTACAGGATGAGTTCCTAAAAAAAAGCAAGATTACAACTTCTATCATTCTCTGTTTCAAAATTTCTGTTATTCATAAGCTCAGAATCACTGATTTCTCCAATTCCCAGAAACCATAAAAATCCACGGCACAATATCCTTATTTGTTTGCTTTGTATCCCCTTATTAGGGAGGATGGTTGGGAAGGAAGTATACCTGTCTAAACAGTTCTACAAATAGGAAACTTAGTACTTTACAAAGGAGCCCATTCTGATGTTTAACTGCCCTAGTTACAAAGTTATTTCAGGATTTTAGAATATATGCAGCAAAACTTCCTAAGAAGTAAAACTTGAGTCACATTTAGTTGTACATTAAACAACTATTTTTGCTGAATAACAGTGTTTGAAAACGGTCGCTTCAAAAGTTGCTAATCAGCAAAAGCGGGGGAAAAAAATTCTTAACAATTTTAAATAGCAGTTCTTATATCTAGCAATGAAGGTCAAATTGGCATTTCCTTTATGTTTCGAGAAAATGTTTAAACATAAGTAAATTTTGTCATCTCTGCTTCATAGATACCTAATCTTAAATAAAAACTCCTTATGTCTACAAAAAGATTTCAAGAAATTAAAATCATAGGAGGGGAAGAAAAAAAAAGATCACAGTAGGCACATGTAACAAAGCAAGAATTTTAGAAAGAGTTCATGCTTTATCCAGATACACCATTCAGATTTTTTTCCCAATAAAATTGGTGATGATTGGCAACGATTTCAGAACTTCCCTTCAAAAGCTTTCTTTCAGTATTAAGAAAATTCAAAGTTATTTGACAACCCTTGCACTGCCAGATCTGAATGGAAATACCACCACCATTTGAAATTCTTAAACAAATCTTACATGGAGCCATAAAACACATAATTTTCCTTTCTAAGTGCTCCTGTAAGAACGTATAGCTTCAGGTATTAATATGTCTGGAACCTTCATTTTAGGAATTATCTTAGAAAACGATGGCATCATCACATAGAAACTAGAAACAAAAATTATGACTTATAAAAGATGAAAAACTTTAAGAATAAAAAGGTCACTTTTAACTAATAAAAAAATAAATAAACTCAGAAGAACTGAAACTTTGCTGTAGTTATCCCAAATCTTGAATTTGGAAATAAACTTTGAATTTACCTCAATGAAATCAATTTGTATTGTTCAGTTCATACTAATCATTAAAAAAATCTACAACTTCCCTATCAATTAAAAAAAAAAAAAATCACAATAAATTTCTTTTATTCTAAGTTACCCAGTTTGTGTTAGTTTGCTACAACAGCCTGAGGAAACTAACACTCTAATGCAAAATAATGCACATGTAAAAAGAAAAAGAGAGGGAGTAAACTGCTTCAGATCCACTTATATTACTCAAAATATTAAGCTGCTAGTGCTCTGATTCATATATCTAAACTTTACAACTTCTAAAAATTCCAACATTGAAACTTCTCTCCTATTTTTGAATAGGCTAATGGAATAGGCATTTATATTGCAGTATCGCTAAAACGTTCTACACTACTTTTCTTCTCCCCAACAGACTAACATGGACTCCCACTGCTAGTTTACCTCTGTCTAAAACTTGATAAAAGCTAAGAAATCAAATAACCAAGCTCATACAGTTACAGTCTAAACAGCAGAAAACACGCTTTAAAGATAAGTCTCAGAGATACGTAGAAGTTAACAGCAGATAACTGACTTCCTGCCTGCCCAACTTTAAGACCAAATAAAAACATGTGTGAAGACAACTTACAATTGTTCAGATAAATTTTGTAAGTATAAAAATAAATTATTTATACAAAAGAAATTAAAAAGAATGCTACAGCTGAAGTACTAAAATAGGGATCAGTACATTTGCCAAGTTATGTATTAACTGAGGACAAGATTTCCAATGTTCAAATAAAGTAGAATTAAAATATCAGCACTGCAAGTATGAATGTCCAATTGCTTTTCCAGAGTTATGAGAACTAGAAGCTCACAAAACACCTGTGACTTAATATCAATAATTTCACTGGTAATCTAATACCAATATTTCACTGAATAATCTGTGAATGAATTAAACATCACTAAAACAGAAATTTATGCCATAAAATATGAAGGATCAAAGGAAGGAAACATCCAAACTAATGAAAAGAGAAGTCTATCATCTTGTGTACTAAAATTTTTCAGTTAGATGTGGTTTACGTGGTACTCAGAAAAGGAGGGTGAGAACAGCTGCACAACTCAAAGAATGCAATCAAGTGTCACTAAATCGTACACATATGAACTGTTCAAGTGGTGTACATTCTCAACAAAATAAATATAAAGGAAAAAAAACAAAATTAGGATTTAAAAAACAGACCAAATCTGTTGCCATCAAGTCAATCCCAACTCACAATTATGCTAAAGGAAAGAGTAGAGCTGCCCCACAGAGCTTCCAAGGAACACCTGGTGGACTAGAAATCCCGAGCTTTTGGTTAGCAACCATTAGCACTTAACTACTATGCCAACAAGGTTTCCACAGTTAACACAGCAAGGTAGATGAACAATGTCATAATTGTAGTAAAAGGCTCCCCTTCATGTCACATTTTATATTATATCCAAAACCCAAACCCAGTGCTGTTGAGTCAATTACAACTCAGAGACCCTATAGAACAGAGTAGAATTGCTCCATAGGATTTCCAAGGAGCACCTGGTTTATTCCAACTGGTGACCTTTTGGTTAGTAAAAGGTTAGCAGCCATAGCTTTTAATCAATACACCACCAGAGTTTCCCAGATGTTACATCCAGTAGTTCCCCCAAGTTCTTTTCTGACTCATCAGAATCTAACAAGGAATGCAGCAAAAGGGCAGCATCAAGTAAGAAAAGAATGGGAGAAAAAAAACCAACACAAGTGCTTTTTTGTCAAAGACAAAACTCAAATATGCAAAATAAAATAAACATTATCTTCCTGCATCCCAGTTACTAATGACAGCGGGGCCTCGATTTAAAAGGATTAGCTCAAGTTTTATATTTAGAAAATATTCTGCCTTTACTTTCATTTTCATGATTGAATGAAAATGTACATTCCCATATAAATTTGCATGCTGACCTACATGCAGCTTCCACTGCTCTCCCAATATGGTCACAGCACACTCCTCTCTGCTCCATACATGTCTTATCTTCCCAACAATCTCCTATCCCCTCCTCTCCACCCACTCCCCTTCCTCCACTTGTTTTCCCCATATTGTTATGGACCTTGGTGATCATCCCTTCCTGCTAAGTTGGGACCATTTGCTGTACCTTCAGATGGCAGCCTGGCAGCTTTTAAGACCCCAGATGCCACTCACTAAGGTAGGGTGTAGGGAGACCTCATTAGCAAAACGCTAGTTGTGCCAATTGGCCTTGATTTCTCCTGACAGCACGGTCCCCAGCCCCCCACCCCAGCTACTCCGTCCTTGCAATATTGGGTTAAGATGGAAGGAGTACACAAGTTGTGAGGAAGTCCCGTTAATACTGATCTTCTTACTAATGGGTGCTGTCACCAATTTCACCCAACCAAATTTCTAACAACTATCTAATCTAAACCCTCCCCCTCGCCCTCCTGCCCTCCTCACCCTTGCAGCCGTAAAAGAATCTTTTCTGTTACGCATGAGTCTGCTTTTAAGTTCTTATCATAGGGGTCTCATACAATATTTGTCCTAACATTCTGTCTTTTGAAAACTTTACGTCAACACTTTACTGATGTACAACTTACATACAGAAAACTGCACAAATTATAAATGTAGTTCTGGATAAGCTTTCGTAAGATAAATATACCTTGAACTACCACCTAGGCCAAGAAACCCAACATCCCCAGCACTGTCAAAGCTTCCCTCCCAGTTACCACTACTTTCTCCCCAAACTAACCATTTTCCTGGCTAGTTCTGCCTGTTTTAGAACTTTACATAAAAGGAAATACATGACACATTCTTATGTCTGGCTTCCATCCTTCAAAACATATCTGTGAGGTGCATCCATGTTCTTACATTTGGCAGCAGTCCATTCATTCTCACTGATGTATGACTGCACAGCTAATTTATATGCTCTATTGCTGGACATGTGGATAACGGTCAGTTTGAAACACTTATTAATAATGCTGCTTATGAACATTCTTATATGTCAGCATACTATACAAACAAAGTTTCTTAAAATCATCTCTGCTTTTTCAACAAATATTTGAAAACTTATGTTTTTATTACATTCAAATTCATAAAGTATGCTATTGTATACTGTCAAATTAATTGTGACTCACAGCAGCCCTGCAGGACAAACAGAACTGCATGACAGGGTTTCCCAGATTGTAATCTGCATGGAGCAGATTGCCTGGTCTTTTCTCACATGGAGCTACAGGCAGGTATGAACCTGTGATCTTTCAGTTAGCAGCTTAGCTACTCAGTCATTGCACTCTTAGAGCTTCTTTCATGAGGCATGTTGTTACTGTTGTTAGGTGCCCTTGCGTTGATTCCAACTCATAGAGACCCTATGCACCTATGCACAATAGAACACAACTCTGCCTGGTGCTGCACCATGCCACAGTCATTTCAGTGCTTAAGCCCATGGTTGCAGTCACTGTGTCAATCCATCTCGTCAAGACGGTCTTCCTCTTTTTCACTGACCCTCTACTTTACCAAGCATGATGTCCTTCTTCAGGGATTGATTCCTCCTGACAATACGCCCACAGTATGTAAGATGCAGCGTCGTCATCTTTGCATCCAACGAGCACTGTGATTGTACTTCTTACAGAAGAGATGTTTGTTCTTCTGGTAGTCCAGAGTGCATTCAATACTTTTCTCTAACACTACAATTCAAAAGCACCATTTCTTCCTTTGTCTCTCTTATTGTCCAGCTTTCACATGCATGTGATGCAACTGAAAATACCATGGCTTGGGTCAGGCATACCTTTGTCTTCAAGGTAACATCTTTTCCTTTCCACATTTTAAAGAAGCTCTTTGCAGCCGATTTTCCCAATGCATCTTTTGATATGACTGCTGCTGCCATGGGCATTGGTTACTGAACAAGCAAAACGAAATCCTTGACAACCTCCAGCTTTTCTCCATTTATCATAAAGTTGCTTGCCAGTCCAGTTGTGAGGATTTTTGTTTTCCTGATGTTGAGGTACAATCCATACTGACGGCTGGGGTCTTTGATCTTCATCAGTAAGTGTTTCCAATACTCTTCAATTCCAACACACAAGGCTGTATCATCTGCATAATGAAGGTTAACGAGTCTTCCTCCAATCCTGATGCCTCATGCTTCTTGATCTAGTAAAGCTTCTTGGATTATTTGCTGGACATACAGATTGATGAAAGGATACAACCCCGATGCATACCTCCCCTGCCTTTAAACTACTAGGCAGAGTCCTCTTGTTGTATTCCAATGACTGCCTCTTGATCCATGTACAGATTCCTCACAAGCATGGAATTCACATTCTCCACAATGTTATCGAAATTTGTTATGATCCACACAGTCAAATGTCTTTGCACAGTCAATGAAACACAGGTAAACACCTTCCTGGTATTCTCTGCCTTCAGCCAAGATCCATCCGACATCAGCAGTAAGATCCCTGATTCCACACCTTCTTCTGAATCTGGCTTGAATTTCTGGCAGTTCCCTGGCAATATACTGCTGCAGTCACTTTTGAATGATCTTCAGAAAATTTTACTTGTGTGTGATATTAATGATATTGTTTTATAATCTCTGCCTTCAGTTGGACTATCTTTCTTGGGAACAGGCATAAATACGGATCTCTTCCAAATGGTTGGCCAGGTAGTTGTTCTCCAAATTTCTTGGTACAGATGAGTGAGCACATACAGTACTGCATCATTTTATTTTTCCAGTTCAAGAATCCCATATCAAAATCTTTTAATGGCAGGATTCAGCAGGTCCATGAAATTAGATGCAGATATTATTTTTTTACCTAAGTGTAAGCAACATAATACCTACGACTTCATCATCCAAAGAAATCAGACATATTTATACCATGTCATAGTTGTTGTGATAACATCAAAACATTCCCTCATTGCTGTATTATCATTACAGAAATTACACCCTCACCACTAGCTCTTACTATTTAATAACCTACTGAAGAAGCACATACTACTATTGGACAACTCTGTCTTTTAATAATGATTTTAATAATAATAATTCAATTGAATTGAATAATTATAGTCAAACCTAAGTATATCCCTTTAATTTTGTGTATTTTATTCTACAGATCAAAAACAATTATCTTGAGAAGGGATACACAGGCTTAATCAGGCTGCCAAAGGGATCCATTAGCCCAAAAAGGTGTAGAACCTCTGCTTTATTTCACTAAATGTGGATGTAACAAAGAAGGCTAAGGAATAGTCCCTTTGCGTTTTAAGGAGTATCATATATAAATGAGGTAGGGAGGGTGGCAGTAGCTTTATGCGGCTGACCAAAATAAGGCTAAGGGGAAAAACATGTACATCTGAGTTTCAGGGAGGAAGAAGGAGAGAATTTAAACAAACAAACAAATAAAATCACCGCACCCCTACAGAATCTAATGGAATTAAAAATAAGAAAGAGAGGAATGAATCTATACAAGGTATGGACAAGTTCTAAGCCTCCAAAAATAGAAAATCTATCTATGGTCATCTTTCAGCCAAAAAAAAACCCAAAACCAAACCCACTGCCATCGAATCAACTCCAACTCAGAGAGACCCTGTAGGAGAGAGACAGAGCAAACCGCCTCCACAGAGTTTGCAAGGTACCTCTGGTGGATTAGAACAGCTGACCTCTTTGGTTGGCAGCTACAGCACTTAACTACTACATCACCAGGGTTTCCCATCTTTCAGCAGCCGTCAGATAACTCAAGGAAATTTACCTTTAAGCACTTACATACAAACAGTTGGTACATCTAATAGGCCCGTAAGGACTCTCATGATGTAAAGTCTATCCACCTACATGCTTCCTATTTGTAAAATGATTTTACGAAGGAAAAAGCCTCTTTTTCACAATTACATGTAAAAAGCAATGTCTGATTTTCCTCAGACTTTATTACAATATCCTCATGTAATGAGGAAGTCTGTTACCTGTCACCTTTACCTCAACTCCTGACATCATCAAGAACTTCCATGTTCATCTTCTTCCATATGTCTTAACTCTGACTGCATGTAAGAATCAGGATAAATGACACTGATGTCCAGATACCACCCATAGAGAATATGATTTATTACTGAGATGAGGCCCATACCATACACTGGTACTGAAGAGCCCTGGGTGACTTTAATGTGCACCCAAATCATCCACCCAAAGCCTAGTGTCTTTGCCATCTGGCACTGCTCTAACAGAAATATCACAACTGGATAGCTTTTCAAAAACAGCAATTTATTTTCTCACAAAAAAGTAGGCAGAAGTTCAAATGCAGGGTATCGGCTCCAGGCTCTGGAGGAGTCCCAGTTATCAATCCTCCCTGGACTGAGAGTTTCTGAGAAGCAGGGACCCTAGGTCCAAAAGACACGCTCTGCTTCTGGCACTACTTCTTTCCTGATGACAAGAAGTCACCAACTCACTGCTTGGTCTTACACACGTGAGTCCTGCCCCACCAACGCAACCACCACACATCATCCCTCATTAACATCACAGAGGCAAGACTTACAACCTACAGAACAATGCACAATACCAGGAATCATAGTCTAGCCAAATTGCTACACATTTGAGGGGGACACAATTCAATCCATGACTCCTACACTCAAAATTTTCTTGATCTCAACTCCAGTAACTTTTACCCCTTCTCTATTCCTACCATCATATACTGACCTCTAATCACCCAGAAAACCTTCCATCTTTGAAACCCCAGACTCCAAAATACAATTTCTTACCCTGCTACCACACCCTGATCTTCAGCCTGACAAAGCCCCACTTGCCACACCTCACTCCCTTCAATCCATCATTTTTCTTACAACTTTATTCATTCTCTTTTTATATTAGCCTAGCCCACAAGTGTATTATTTCACCAACTCCCTGAGTCAGAAGTTTCAACATCCATATTTTCCTACGTCACCAAACACCCTACAAACTTAAATCAACACAACAATCTGTCCTCTTTGCTCCAAAACTGGACTACTTAACCACATAATTCTGCAGACTAGTGTCCCTTTAAAATTAATAGTCCACAGTCTTACTGTGCCTCAGCAACAATCTTCTAAACAGCTCTGGTCAAGAGATTCCTACAACCTATACCAGAACTTCACTGCTGTCGTCAAACCTCCCTTCAGCCCTTTAACGTCTAGCAGGTGATCTTGCCACCTGTTCAGAGAAAACAACAAGGCTATTAGATTGTTTTCTCAAGCTCATTCTCACCAAAAAAAACATTATCTGTATCTCTACCCACCCTCACTCCTTGTCCTCCAATTTTAAAGAAAAAGTATAAACTCTGTCTCCTTTTTAAAGCTGATCATCCCACAAGCACTCCTGATCTCTAGGGCCCTGCTTCATCAGTTACTTCTTTTCTCTCATGTTCATCTTCTCCTTAGGCAAAGGTTTTATTCCACAAATACATAAATCACATGTTTAAAAATAATGAATCCTGTGTGTCACCCACTCATACTTGTTACTGCCAAGCCAATTCTGACTCATACTCTACAGGACAGACCAGAACTGCCCTATAGGATTTCCACGGAGTAGCTGGTAGATTTGAACTTTAGATCAGTAGCCAAACTCTTAACCACTGCACCACCAGGTCTCCACATTTTAGTATGGCCTTATTGTTTCCCCAAAACAAACAAGCCTCAAATAAGAGTCACCCATTCATCTCACCTGCCCGAGCACTCTCCCACACAGATCAATAGGACAAAGACCTCCGTGGCTCTGTAAAGACCCACAGTAACCTAACTAGGCTTCTGAAGGGCTCTTCTTACTGGTCTTTATGACAATAACATAACTGATTATTCCCATCTTAACACACAACCCTTCACAGATTCTTTGAACTAGCACCTCTGCCTCCTGACAGCTCACTCTGCTTCAAATCTTAACATCTCTGTAAGCCAACTTCCAGTACAGTGTGTAACAGAGAACACATACAATACACAAGGGGGAACACTGCCACAAAGATTTCACGTCAAGTGTCTTCCTTATTTTCATCATGATCACTTCCTATTGTTGTCCAAAATATTTCTGTATATTACTTGCCCACATCTTACAGCTTCTAAACACATCTACTTGATTTTATAATGTTCTACCACTCAATACCCCACTATAAACTCGGAAAGTGTCTAAAATCCTTAAAAATATAAACCAAAAAAAAAACCCAAACCCACTGCCATCAAGTCGATTTTGACTCATAGGGACATTACAGGACAGAGTAGAACTGCCCACACAGAGTTTCCAAGGAGTGCTTGGTGGACTTGAACTGATGATCTTTTGGTTAGCAGCCATAGCTCTTAACCACCATATCACCAAGGTTTCCTTAAAAATGTAGAGTACTTTAAAAAAAAATTTTTTTTCAAAACTTCATTCATTTGATGAGGGATAACTAACCACTGTTGTTCTTAAATGTTTATGTCAGTGCATTAATAAGTTTCAGGAAAAAAAAAATCACAAAATAAATGTGTAACCACTCAAATCTGACTCTACTTGGAAGGGAATATATAAAAATGATTTTTCCTGTGCTTTTCTACTTATGTTCTTTGCCCATTATTCTACTCATATCACTGCCAACCTCTCCCAAGTCAACTGGCTGCTAGTTGAGTTTACAGAAAGAGAGGCACAAGCATGTGACTGAAGGATAGAAAGAAGGCAGAAACCAGGGTATGTCTCACCTGTCTTCCTTTCTGCCTGGAGTAAGGTCTCCTGTCAGGACTACATCTCCTCTGTAGCAACAGCTCCCATGTAATTGGTGCTTATGTTGAGAGGGTAATGGCTGCTTTTACTAGGTTCTAGTAACCTTATCTTTTGCTTGTCTCTCTCCAACTCCCTATGGTTGCTTAATTCCTATTTAACTTCTTAGGACTTCCATTTCCTATGCCAATTCCCTGCATTAAAGTCCTCTGTTTTAAACAAAGTTTTTCTTTTCCTGGTTAAATGCTGACTGATACAGCATCTACTGACTCAAGACTTTTCTATATAAAGAATATTCACCAGTATCTTGCCACTTTTCACAATTTTTTCACTTTAATATGTCTTTTAAAACACACTTGACTTAGAAAGTTTGTCTATTCTTATGTATTACAAAATAAAACTTGTTCTGTAAGATTTTTTTCAATTGCTCCTATGTTTAGAAACGCTTTTTCTACCCAGATATTATGTATTCACCTAAAATTATCTTTTTTTATTGGTTTCCATAGGAAAAGTTGGTATAGTAGGAAAAAAGTAGGTTTTATTGTTAGATAGACCACAGATGGGATCTCAAGCACAGCCACGCACCAGTGGGGATAGCAGCGTAATGATGATAAATTTAATCAATCTTTCTAAGTCTTCTTGTGTCAGACAGGGATACTACTATCCCTTTCTTTTTAAGATTAGAAAGTTTATATATAAATCTCCTTATTTATATAAAGCATTCATCCCGTATCTATGCTTGCCTCATTTTATAATTTGAAACCATGTGAATGTGTTACATAAGTTTTTTTAAAACAAATAATACCTAAACAGAAAACTAAAAAGGCAATCCTCTCAAACTGAAAACAAACTCATTTATATTTCCAGTTGGTGGCATAATCCCACAGAAAATCCTTTAAAGTATATTTGAAATATAGAACTTAAAGTGTTTTACCAAGATACAACCTTGGGTCTAAGGAAATTTTAAAAAAATAATTTTTTAGAAAAAGTCATCCTGTTTTCCATCTCTGCACCACTCTTATTTCATGTTTACCTATGTCATTCAATAAATTTACCAAGCTGAAAAAGAGAGATTTTGATTAGAAGTATAGTAAACCTACAAATTAATCTAGAAACGGCACATAACAATAATTAATCAGCGCCATCCTGAAACACAGTGGGTCTCTTCATTTTTTCCCCCATTTTAAATCATTTTTTTTATTAACCCCAACCTAAGCTGTAGCACAGACCAAATGAAAACTACATGAAGATGATATCATCCATCTAAGTGGATTGTAAAGATCAAATAACATGTAAGTAAAAAACAGCTAACGTGTAAACACATATTAGATTTGATGATCTCTAAGGAATCTATAATATACCCATATCACCATCACCATCACCCCAAACTCCTAGTGCTCAGAAAGAACTGTGCAGAAGTTTAAGGCTGATGGCTTCCTGACATTCTTTATGCCTCCATAAAAGATTTTGGGGGAGAGAACACATATATTCTTCAATAAATATAGAACTCCTATTATGTCAGGTATTAGACATAGTGCTTAGATTACAATAGTAAGCAAAAGAGCAAGCTCCTTGGGAACAGAAGAGGTACAGCTCAAACCTCCCAACTTCAGGAGCAACAAAGAGACAAGTGCCAGGGCAGCACAACAGTAAGTGCCTCCCTTACTCTAAGCCCCCAAGCTTTACTCACTGGTCCAGCTGTCTGGTCACAGGGAAGCATGCCTGCAGAATCCTAACCGGGATATCTTAACATGTTACAGCTCTCAGACATGTGTTACCACCACTTCTAAAACAGCCTATTTTTAGAGTTTCAGGCATCTGAAAATGGCACTTTTAGGAAAATATAAAAATTGGGACAGCCTCTAAGAGGAACATGTACTAAAAAACTTCTTTGTTAACTTATTGTCTGACCTTTAGCAAACCTAACCCTTCCTCCACAAATTAAATTCAATTCTTTCATTTTAAAAGTTAAACAAAAATTATAAATTTTCTACTAAAATATTACATTTTTAGATTTCTGACTTTTAAAAGATAAATTCATTCTTCAATTTTTGACATTTGACAATTTAACGGGCCTATTCTTGTTCTACCAAACTAACTGGGACACTAGGTTTTGAATCATTCTACATTCAGTAGCAACTTACACTGGGGTGACTTCGAGGAGTTGGTCGTTCTCTTGGAAGCCTTTCATAGTCGTATCGTCCCTCAGACCACATTTCATCTCTTTTGTAAGCCACTAAAGAATAAAAAAAAGAAACCACAAAATCACAGGTTTTATGTTATTAGGGAGTAATAAAGAAGATCAGAGAAGATTAAATGATTACTTAACTACAAAAATTTTCAGAGGTATTAAGGAAAAAAATTAAGTGACCAAAAGGGTGGGTAGGGAAGCAGCTCTTGTTTTAAACAATTTTGAGATTTCCATTTTCAAAAATATAAAGGAAAGCCTCACCTTTCTTTTCAAGGCTATTTAAAGCTTCAAGGAACTTGTTCCAACCAATAGAGAGAGGAAGATTCATAATACTGCAAACATTTCTTTACTCATCTAGTAAATAGTAGAAAAGATCTATTTTAATGAGTAGCTTAAAATGTTGAGCAGCAAAGCTACTGTGTCCTGATGGTTTGTGTAACTGGTTTGGTTTCTTTGTTTTTCTACACTCTTTAAGCTTATATTCCTTCTCTGTATATTCAAAGAGGAGATTTTTAACTAGCGAGTGTTAAAGGTACAATCCTACAGACACACATTCAACAGTCTTGATCCCTAAATTCTGAAACAAACTACTCTTGATTTTATTTTTAATGTTATAAACTTATTTGAATGCAAAGGAATTCTTGTAAAGCTAGAAATTTAAAGTTCTGTCAGCATTTCTCATGTGTAGGATGTAGACAGAAGGTATATTCTATTCATAAAAGTCAGGAATGTTTCCTGCTTTCACTGGGAGCTGATGTTTTCTGTGTAGACGCTAATACACTGACTTAGAGAGTCCAAAGGGTACATCACTTCAACAATGTAAAAGAAAAATGAACATACAGAAGCTTTACAATCAGCTCTGTGAACAGGAGAAAAGGTAAATCAGGCAAGCAAGAGAAAAGATTAAAAGAAAAAAAAATAAGAGTACAGGAAAACCGTCCTACAACCATCTATATGCAGTTCACATGCTTTCTCTGTAATGGAACAGACAATAGGTATTTGCTTCTTTGCAGGCCACAGGGTCACAACTACTCAGTTCTTATCACCGTAGTGTAAAAGCAGCCATCAAAAGCCAAGTGCACATTATACAACTCAGAGAAAAAGGAAAATATTGCAGAGAACGCACATGTCAAAAGATTCCCGGTACTCTTTACAATGCAACACTAGAGGGAAAAAAATATACCATTTTTAAAGTACAGAACAAAGAATTATAATACCTGAGGTTAGACTAAGAAAAAAAGCTGGAAGATGGGAGCAGTCTTTTTAGATACTATCATAGTACTGCCAACCTTTCAAACCAATTACCATCAAGTTGATTCCAGCCCAAAGCAACTCCATGTGTATGAATGCAGAATAGTGCTTCATATGGTTTTCAAGGCTGTGACATTTCAAAAGCAGATAATCAGGCCTTTTTTCCAAAGAATCTCTGGGTGGACCTGAACTGCTGATATTTCAGTTAGCAATCAAGTACATATGAATGCCATAGACAACATAAAAACATATGAGTGTCACTGTGTTCCAGTTAAACTTGACTTAATAAAACACGCAACCTACTCACTGGTGCTAGCTTGACAATCCTTGGAGTAAAAAACTATTAACAGGCAAAACTGGAGATAACGAAGTAACAATGGCGCAGATTCGGGACCAAAAACTGAATGATTCTGCCACATGGTAAATGATTATGACACAAAAATGAAAATAGGCCAGGCACTGAAGTATGGTGTCATACAGAAAATAAAGCACCATATCCAAGTGCACATTATACAATTCAGAGAAAAAGGAAAATATTGCAGAGAACACACATGTCAAAAGATTCCCGGTACTCTTTACAATGTAACACTAGAGGGAAAAAAATATACCATTTTTAAAGTACAGAACAAAGAATTATAATACTTGAGGTTAGACTAAGAAAAAAAGCTGAAAGATGGGAGCAGTCTTTTTAGATACTATCATAGTACAAACAATCTTATTCTTCTCTGTAAAAGCATATCTATAACCTTTTCTAAACATATAAACTAATAAAATAGATGAACTAAAGGAGCCTAAGAAAATCTTAATTTCTTTAATTACAAATTAGCTTTTCTTATTAGGCATAAATCAACCTGAATTCTAAGTCTGCAATCAGACTCATTAACAACATGTATTGCAACCTGGCTTTTAGATACAAGAAATGATGTGAGAAGGAAAAGGAACTGTGTCAAAGTTATTCCTCCTCTTCTACCTTTACTTAACCCCATCTACACATTTCAACCTACAGAACAAATCAGATTTTATCCCACTTAAGACACAGTACAGAGAAACAGTAAAGAATGACAATAATCCAAACGAGAAATAACACATGGGATGAAGTGAGTTCACAAAAAAAAAAGAAAGAAATACAAACAGCTCTTAATCATTTGAAAAGATGCTCGAGTTCCTGTAAAATAAAGGTAAAAACTAATACTACAACGAGATTCCATCTATTTTTCTTCCAAAAGCTCTACAAAATCAAACTACTTTGTTGAGAGTAAGGAAAGTAATTATGTCATACAGGAATGAAGTGAAGTACAAAGTGGTACAAAAGCCATGGGATCAACTTCACAAAATCTCTTAAAACTTTAAATGTACCTACACTTTGACCTGGCAACTCTACCACTAGGTATATTTGCAAACATGCACAGTAATAACTGAAAACAACCTACAATGTCCTTCAAGACAGTAACAGTTAACTAATCTGTTGCACATTTATACAAAGAAATATCATGCAAACCACTACAAAGAAAAGTAACTCGATTGTACCAGTACAGAAAGACCACCAAGATACACCACTAAGCAAAAAAGAACAAAAGGCAGGTTAATATACAGAGTAGGCTATCACTTGTGGAAAACAAAAAGGCATGAATATATATGTATGTGCACAGACTGCTTCTAGGAATAGAAACAAGAGAGTGTAACACTGACTGTCTCCAGGGAGAACCAGGTAGCTAGGGCAGGTGAAGATAATAAAAGACTATTTTAGCTGTCTAATATTTTGTACATCCTATTACCAATTTTAAAAAATAAGTTAACTATTTTTTAACACCCCTGAAAATTATTCAGTAACCATAGAAATGATGATAAAAATGCTAAATATAAATAAATGGAAAAAAAAACTCAAACCCACTGCTGTCAAGTCAGGTTGACTCATTGTGACCCTAGAGGTCAGAGTACAACTGCCCCATAGAGTTTCCAAGGAGTGCCTGTCAGACATGAACTGTTGACTTTTTGGTTAACATTCACAGCACTTAACCCATTATGCCACCAGGGTTTCCAATGAACCAAAGGAGAACATAAAAGAGTTTATCATTAAATGAGACAGAAAAATAAGAGTTCTAAGGAAACGTTACATAGGTTCTTAACTAGATATAATAGTAATATATTGAAATGTACTAATTCCCCCAAAAAATAAAGAATAACTACTATACTACTTACTTGAGTCTTTTCAGGAACCAAATTTTAAGTTTTCAACAAGCTCCTGTAGGAGGGGGGAAAAATACAGACATAAGGATGTGTGTCTGTATAAATCAACCAATAGAGAAGAATTAATAAAGGTTCACTATTTGTATGATAAATGTACTATTTCTAAAATCATGAAAAAGAGATACTTTCATTACGAAAAATGCTCAATAAAACTCTCAAAAAAGCATGAGCATTAGCCATACTCCCCAAACACACCTTCGACAAGATATTATTTGGACCACCAGAGCCACTTAAGTTGCATAAGAACTACAAAAGTACGTTTAAAAAAAAATAGAACTGTTATCCTAATTGTGCTGGTTGAGATCGGGCACAGCAACTTCCTTATCCTTATCTGAAGAATGACAGTACTATACTAGATGTTTGAAGTCACTGTTAGCTGTAACATTGAGAACACCAGCTTCAAAATACCTCCCATAGTATTATTAAAAAAAAATAAAAACTAGCACCCTTAGTCTGGAAATTTCCATGTTTTTTTGTTTTTTTTCCCATTTGACACAAAATGGTCTCCTGTTAAAAAGCAATTCAGAAATCAAGGCAACAATCATCAAAATCTGTTAACCTCATTTGGTAAAAGTTTTGATAGAGAACTTTTTAATGACTTTCCCAAGAATAAAAAGAGTACTGAGCAAGCTTAAGTAAAATTAAAAACAGATACTAGGAGATTTACAATGAAAACTGGAAATCCATGAAATATATACATCTTAAAATAAGTTAAACTTAAGTTTAATCAAACATCTCCATAATAAACAGTGAAAATACCAAAACTGTCAAGGATTTCATTTATTTAGGTCCACAATCAAATCCATGGAAGCAGCTATCAAGAAATCAAACCAGATACACAGATATCATAACGGCAAATCTGCTGCAAAAGACCTCTTTGAAGTGTTAAAAAGCAAAAAATGTCATTCTGAGGACTAAAGTATACCTGAGCTAAGCCATGCTATTTTCAGTTAACTCATAAGCATGTCAAAGCTGGACAGTGCATAAGGAAGATCGAAAGGCTGGATGCCTTTGAACTACAGTGGTCGCTAAGAATACTGAATTTACCACCAACTGCCACAAAACCAAACAAGTATGTCTTGGAAAAATTACAGTCAGAATGCTCCTTGAAGTGAAGACAGCAGGACTTCCTCTTACACACTTTGGACACCTTATCAGGAGGGCCCAGTCCCTAGAGAACATCATGCTTGATAAAGCAGAAGGTGAGTGAAAAACAGGAAGACCATCAACGTGGTGAACTGACACAACAGCTACAGCAACAGGCTCAAGCTCAGTAATCACTGTGAGAATGGCACAGGACTGGGCAGCGTTTTGTTTAGTTGTACACAGGATCACTGTGAGTCAGAACTGACTTAACATCTAACAACAACAAGCTGTTTTTAAAACTTAACTAGCTATGGAACCTCATACAAACATATCCACTATCTGCCTTTTTTTATTCTAAACACAGCCTGCTAGCAATACCAAAGAAAAATCATTCAAACTCAAATAAACTAAGCCAGTTGCTGGGTAGATAGATTTCAACTCATGGTGATCCCATGTGTGTAAAGCAGAACTCCAACTGAAAGGTGCCTAAAAACAACATCAATCAAACAGCTAGCTGTATCTACCACTTTATATGAAATTCAAGGGATAGAGGAGTGGCTGTATTAGAAAGACTAGGCTCATTGAATTGTTGCACACATATTTTGTGAAGTGCCTCACCAGCTTAGTAGAAGTAAGACTATCCATAAGTCATTGCTCACCTAGGTGCCATTTTCTGCCTGGCAGTTTAAAAGATAAATAATTTTACTGCAATTATCTCAATGTGTTTGTACTTTATTCATAATATACAGAAGCTAAAAAAAGTAGTGAAAAAAGTAAAAGCATGTAACATTGATAAAAACTTGGCAATTGGAAATAAAGCAGCTGGGAACAAGTCAAAAAACAGAAATGTGATCTTGCAAGAGTTCAAAACATAGCTATCTAGAAAATACATACGAAACCCTGGTGGAGTAGTAGTTAAGTGTTACAGCTACTAACCAAAAGGTTGGTAGTTTGAATCCACCAGGAGCTCCTTGGAAACTATGGGGCAGTTCAACCCTGGCCTACAGGGTAGCTAAGAGTTGGAACTGAATCAACGGCAGTAAGTTTGGATTTTTTTGTTTAGAATACACATTAAAAGACAAGAAACCACTAAATTCATTTGTAGGAGAGCTAACTATGAACAAATAAATCAAACAGCTAAACTCCGAAGACATCTCACCAAATGGAAGCAGAAAAAGCCTATACAGAAGCAGATTTTTCTGACATCCAACCATATAACAAAATTCACTAAATTTGCTGAATGCAACAATCACTTCAGCACAGCATCACTGCATACTGTTGTTAATTTCTATTAGAAAACAAGCAGCATCCATGAAACAACCAGACACTGGACACAAGTTAAAGAGCAGAGTGACTCTCCTACAATTTCAGCTCCTACACTTAATCCTAGTATTTGACTTCATACCCAATGATGTCCCAACAGTGTTCACCTTACATAATCAGTTGAAATGTTTAATATATAAATTTTCTTTAAAATGCTGACAATGCTTAAAGATCTCAATTTAACTCTTCAACTACTGTACGAATAGTGAATAATTTTATAAAAGGAAATTATTTTCCTTTACACATACAAGAGTTAAATTGTTAAGTTTCTACATAGTACTTAAATATTAAGCTAAGCTCTACACTAACTTCCTCCAATCAGTTAGTTCATTCTTAAAAATTATCTCTATTTTATTGGTGAGTAACTCGAGGGCATTGCATTTGCACAGCAAAATACTGACTTAATCCCTCTGCAGAACTTGCAAGTATTTCATTTTTAAATGTACTATTACGACACCTATCTACTGCTTTTATAAAATGGCAGATTCATGGACTGAACTGCATCCCCTAAAAAATGTGTTATTGCTATCTGGCTGGGTCACAATTCCCAATAGCTGATGATTGTCCTCCATTTTCTATGCTGTATGTTAAAGAGAATTTGTGTGGGACTGTAACTCCCTTCCGAAGGTCCCCACCGTGCTCCATTGTAAAGGCAGTTTCCCTGGAGTATGGCTTGCACCACCTTTTATTCTCTAACCCTACAAGAGATAAAAGGAAAGGAAAGCAAGCAGAATTGAGAACTTCACACCATCAAGAAAGCACCACCTGGAGTAGAGTGTATCCTTCATACCTGAGGTTCCTGCACCAAGATGCTTCCTGATCTTGGACTGACACAACACAAGGACTTTCCTCCAGAACTCACAGAAGGAAAGCCCACCCCTGAAGCAGACACCCTGAATTTGGACTTGAAGCCTACATGACTGTGTGAATAAACTTTTCTCTGTCAAAGGCATCCACTCGTGGTATTTCTGTTAGCGCAGTACCAGATGACTAAAACAGACAGTATCAGAATAAAATGCTTCCTTTTCACCTAAATTACTATATTTTTCAGAATAAAGATTATACTGCAAGAAACCAAGAGACTTCCAGAACTGCAGAAACCTACCTGCTTATGGATTGGAAGACTTAACATTGTGCAAATGTCCTCTTTTACAGAAAGTGATCTACATAAACAACACAATGCCAATACAAATTCCAGTGTCATTTTTTTTAATGAGATAGAGAAACAAATCATCAAGTTTGTTTGGAAAGGAAAGAAACCCCAGGTAAATAAAGCACTACTGAAAAGGAGGAATACAGTAGGTGGCCTCACACTACCAGTCCTGAGAACCTACTACACTGCCATGGGAGTCAAAACAGTCTGATACTGGTACAGAAAGAGACCTACAGACCAATGGAATAGAGTGGAGACCCCAGAGATGCCATGATCCTCTTACAAACAGGGCCTATTCAACAAAGGTCCTAAGTTTGTAAACTGGGGTAAAAACAGTCTCTTTAGCAAACGGTGTTGGCAAAACTGGATATCCATCTGCAAAAAACTGAAACAAGACACATACCTCACACATAACTCAAAATGGGTCAAAGACCTATATATCAAACCTAAGAAGATCAAGATCATGGAAGAAAAAAATAGGGGCAACAATGGAAGTTCTAATATACAGCTTAGGCAGACTTTAAAATCTGAGAAACAAAGCATGAACGACAGAAGAGGAAACAGATGAATGGAAACTACTACGAATCGAATACTTTTGCTCACCAAAGACTTTATCAAGAGTTAAGAGACTACAGAACTGGAAAAAATATTTTCACAACTATATGCCAAACCAACAACCGATCTCCATAATACACAGCCAGCTAAGTGCTGTCGAGTCAGATCCGACTCATGGCGACCTTAGGGGCCAGAGTAGAACTGACTCCCAGAGTATTCAAGGAGTGCCTGGTGGATTTGAATTGCCGACTTTGTAGTTAGCAGTTGTAGCACTTAACCCACTATACCACCAGGGCAACAAGAAAAAGGTAAATAACCCAATTAAGTGATGGGCAAACATTCCACCAAAGATGACATCCAGGCAGCCAAGACACATGAGGAAATGCTCACAATCATTAGCTAGCAGAGAAATCCAAATCAAACCTAGAATGAGATACTATCTCACCCCAACAAGGTGGGCCATAATCCAAAAAACACAAAACAACAAATGCTCGAGAGGCTGTGGAGAGATTAGAACTCTCCTACACTGCTGATAGGATTGCAAAATGGTACAACCTCTTTGGAGAGCAATTTGGTGCTTCCTTAAAAAGCCAGAAGCAGATACACCATTTAATCCAGTAACCCTACTGCTAGGAATATACCCTACAGAAACAAAGGCTGTCACACAATATGCACACAAATTTCACTGCAGCATAGTCCACAACAGCAAAAAGATGGAATCAACCTCGGTGCCCATCAACAGATGAATGGATAAACTATGGTACCTATACTCAACAGAATAATATGTAATGATAAAGAACAATGATGATTTTAGGAAGCATCTTATAACCTGGTTTCAATTCAAAGACATTATGTTGAGTAAATCAGTCATCAGCACAAGGACAAATATCATACGAGACCCTAGCTATAAAGACTTAAAAATAGACTTATGTACAGAAGGAAAAGACTCACTGACTGCTACAAGGGTGGGGAGAGAGGGAGAGGATTGGTCATAGATTAGATAGATAGTCAACATAGATTTGGTTAGGTGAAGGCAGTGACAGCACACACTAGAAAGTAGATCAACTTATCTGGACTTCATCATAAACTGAAAGCTGCTCTAATTTTACCCCAATATTTCAAGGATAGAGTAGCGGGGGCAGGGGGCAGGGGGCAGGGGACCATGCTTTCAGGGGACATCGAGGCCAAATGGCATAACTAGCCTATTGCTAAGACAGTCTTCTTCATCCCATGTTGGTGAGTGGTGTCTGAGGTCTTAAAAGCTAGCAAGCTGCCATATGAAGTACACCAAATGATT
Organism: Heterohyrax brucei; assembly: GCA_028571685.1. Taxonomy (NCBI): domain Eukaryota; kingdom Metazoa; phylum Chordata; class Mammalia; order Hyracoidea; family Procaviidae; genus Heterohyrax; species Heterohyrax brucei. The sequence continues at coordinate 101,823,544 of CM053142.1, read as the reverse complement.
CCAACTCATCCAGAAGAGATGATAACCAAGAACACTGACACGTGGGAAAAAAGAGCCCAGAAAACAGAAGGACCCATATGAATGGGAAACTGTATCAATATGTAACCAGAAGAATCAGATGGTGCCAAACCACCACCAAACACAGCCATGATGGGGCACACAATGTACCATCCCTGAGGAAACACGAGAAAAAGAGGGCTTGAGCTCAAGAACCCTACTAAAGGACCAGAACTGATGGTCCAACGGCCTGGAAGATCCCCTGGGAGCATGGACCCTAGACCTGCAGCTGCCTCTAATCAGAAAACACTACCGAGGTCAACTCTTAACACAAAAATGGACTAGATTCATGGACAGTGTAACCATGTGGTATACACACTTTATGGTTCTATGCACGTACAGGAGGCTGTCCTACTGGTCTCTTTCCAGGTAGGACAGAATGGGGTAGAGAGGAGGGGACAGGAAATTTTTAAGAGGATACCATAAGTACAGAATGAAAAGGAGGAATGTGCTGTCACTGGGCAAGCAGAGAAGAAGGAGCTGCAGATAGGCAGCCATGCAAAATTGATCTGGATTGCATGCTTTCACTTAATCATAATTTAAAAAAAAAGAATATAAAAATAATAGAACACAAATATGGTGAAATTAAGTATAACTTAATACTGCAAAATAATTAGCATCCACTAAGATTTAAAAAAAAGAAATGAAATAGCTTTGGTGAGGCACATATCAAATTACAAAACTTTCTGTATCCTTAAGAAATTTCTAACAGAAATGGGAAGGCAAGAATACGAATAGAAGAGATTCCATATGCAACTCTGTACTGGCAGTAAAAGGGAACAGAAGAGTTTGATGAAGTACAAAAGAAAAGAAAGAAAACCAGGCTATAAAGAAAATGGGGCCTAAGCTGATTCTTCAGTTAGACAACATCAAAGTTACTACAGAGGAAGAAACGAGGAAGATACTGTACAACAACTGTTGCATGCAACAGAGTGGATTCTGACTTCAAACAAAGATCCTATAAGACAGAGCAGAACTGCTTCACAGGATTTCCTAGGCTGTAATCTTTATGGGGAGCAGACCACCAGGTCTTTTCTCCTACAGAGTGGCTGGTGGATTTGAACTGCCCATCTTTTGGTTAGCAGCTAACCATTAGGGTAATTAAGTGAGTGGATATGTCAACAGCACTTTAAATTCAAATAAGAACTTATAAGTTTCAAAGAATTTTAAAATGCCTGATGAATACAACAGACCTTCTGATTAGCAGTACATGCTGTTTACGGCATTACTGAGATTTCAGAAACTGATCTATTCTACAACTAGAAACCTAAGAAGCCCTGGTGGTGCAGTGATTGAGCACTTGCTGGCTTCTAACCAAATGATCAGCAGTTTGAAAAGACCAGCAGCCCTCCAAGAGAAAAGCCCTGGAGATCTAGGAAACCTTATGGGGTAATTCTATTCTGTGCACTGAAATCCACTGGATAGCACAGAACAGCAACTAGAAACTAGTCAGCTAAGTTTAAACAACGGTCTCTTGATGCCCAGGGAAGTGACTACAATATTTACAACTGTCAACACTTTACTAAGTGTCTTCACAGGACTGGAGTCTCAGCAGTACTCCAAAATAGTTCTCTGACAAAACAGGATAGGAAAACAAAAGAATACAACTGAAAAATGGAAGGCCCCTCTACACCACAATTAGGGAAAGAAAAGAAGTAGAATTCAGTGTGGAGAACATAAGCTTAATTTAGAAGTCTATCAATAACCAGTTCCAGATTATAAAAATTTCAGTCTTTCCTGCCATATTCAGTAAAGAGGATATTTTTTCCTTTACCTTTACATTTAATTCCAGAAAAACATGTTTTTCTTAAGAGAACTACATTGAACTGCTCTGTTCTCAGCTACCTAACTACTGCCATGTTCAACTATGAGGATAAGGAGGACTGTCACTCTAAATCAGAGTAGCCTGAAAACAGAAGAACGTTAAAGGCAATAGCATTCTACCAAACCACTCATACTCTGAATCCAAAGGCAAGGTGATCAGAGTAGAACTTGTTTTTCATTATACCCAAACTGGCTATAGTTGCAGATTAAGCTATAAAGTGCACATTGCTCTAGTAAGCTTCTGTGATTAAATACACTTAGGATGAATAGCTTCTTCTTTTACCTAGAACTATTCCTTTCATCATCCTGCTATCAGGTGCCATCTAGTCAGTCTGCCTCACAGTGACCCTATGTGTAACAGAACAAAACACTGCCTGGTCCTGCCACACCCACAATTGTTGTTAAGCTTGAGCCCACTACAGCAGCCACTGCATCAATCCACCTCACTGAGGGTCTTCCTCTATTTCACTGACCCTGTACTTTACCAAGCATGATGCCCTTCTTCAGGGACTGATTGCTCCTGACACGTCCAGGGTATGTAAAACACGGTCTCACGATCTTTCCTTCTAAGGAGCACTCTAGCTGTAGTTTCTGCAAGACAGATTTATTCGTTCTCTGGCAGTCCATGGTATATTCTTCTCCAACACCACAATTCCAAAGGCATCATTAACTATTTTGACAGTAAACAGAAAGTTTGCTCAAATGTGTGGCTACATTTGTCCTTGTACTTTAAATGAGCTACAGTAGGTCTTTGCAGGAGTCTCCTTGGAACAGGCCATTTCTGATCAGCCGCTAACTGAAAGACTGGCAGTTCAAATCCACCCAGAGGCTCTGGGGAACAGTCTCGGGAATCTGCTTCTCTAAAGATTACAGCCAAGAAAACCCCATGAAGCAGCTCTACTGTGTAGCCCACAGGACCGCCAGGCATAAGGAGCTGACTTGACAGAGGCTAACAACATGACTTTTTATACTGGTAGTTCCTTGCCTAGAATGCTTGTTCTCCAGTATCTGCATGGGTAACTTCTTCATCCTGCAATGTCACTGTCACAAGGTCTACCCTAACTACTTCACTCTAGATTTCCCAATCTTGCCATTATTTTCAAATTATCAATCATCCTGGCCATACAGTGGTTGACAGCTCAGCTACTAACCAAAAGTTCAGCATTTCAAATCCACGAGCCACCCCTTGGAAACCTTATGGGGCAGTTCTACTTTGTCCTATAGGGTCACCAAGAGCCAGTATCCAATGAACCAACTCAGCAGCACCCTAACAACAATATAAGTCACTTAATCACTACATAGTTGTCGTCTATGCATATTATTCATCCCTCCCTTCTAGGAATATGAGCTACATAAGAGTAGAGATCTGTTTTATTTATTTTATTTTATTTTATTTCATTGGTTAACATTAACCCATAGCCCTCAAGTCAACCTCTACTCGTAGCGACTCTACAGAACTGAGTAAAGCCGAAAACCAAAAGCACTGCTGTTGAGTCAATTTCATAGTGACCCTATAAAAAGGGTAGAACTGCCCAAAGAGTTTTCCAGGAATGACCGGTGGATCCAAACTGCCAAACTTCTGGTTAGCAGCCATCGCACTTGACAATGACACCAGGACAGAGCAGAACTGCCCCATAATAGCGTGTCCAAGGTCGTGATGAGTCGGATCCGACTCGACAGCACTTGGTTTGGCAAGGTCGTGATCTCTATGGAAGCAAACTGCCAAATCAGTGTCCTATGGATGAGCTGGTGAGTTTCAACCACCAATCTTTCAGTTATCAACCAAGAGCACATAACGTCCAACAACTAAGTCTGCAAATTTAATTGTTCTAAGTGCTACATACCTCACTGCTGAATATTACCATGGTCACCTCTGAAGTACTCCTCTTGGGAAGCTACGCACCAATGCCAGCACCTAGTCTACCCTTCAGAACAATTTGGGAACTCTTTCTGGAATGGCCATTTTGCACTGTGGATGGTGGCAAGTTGGCAAACCTAATGGTATAGTTGTCGGTGACAGAGTTTTTAGCCAGTAAACAAGTAACAGTACAGGAACACCCTACCTACTCACCTGATCTGGTCCCCAATGACTATTTTCTTTACCGGAAGATAAAGAATATACTGAAAGGAAGACATTTAGATGCCATTCAGAACATCAAGCATAGTACAACAACAGCTCTGATGGCCATTCCAGAAAAAGAGTTCAAAAATTTCTTTGAAGGGTAGACTGGGTGCTGGCGTTGCTGCATAGCTTCCCAAAAAAGGAGTACTTCAAAGGTGACCATAGTGATACTCAGCAATGAAGTGTGTAGCACTTTTACTAGAATGAGTTTGTGAACTTAATTGGCAGATCTTGTATTAAGTACCTATAACAACCTGCAAAGTGAGTTCAGCATTCATAGAATGAGTTTATTAATGCTGGTAAGATCCTCCTTCTAGATAAACATCTTTTACTTTCTACTTTCATCCTGACTCTTTTCAAAAGGAAATCCTGCTGATGCCCAGCTAACATTATTGAACATGCAGACCTAAAATTATACAGCAGAATCCTGATCAAAAAGGGAAAAACTGCAGAACACAATTCTAAATTCTCATGGAATTCACACTAACAAGAATCCACTCAACAGCAGTGGTCAAGTGCTATGCAAGCTAGGCTAGATAAACATCCAAAATGGTTGCCCTGAGGGAATCTTTAAACCTTAAATCAAAAATATCCTCCAAAGTCATCTTTTAAAACCAAACAACCTAGCATAACTGTGAGAAATGTCTGCCTTGAGCACTATGCTCTTTTTAAAAACTACCTCAAAAAAGAACAACTCAAAAAAGACAGACAGGAAGCTCAGAAGAAATGAGTTCATGTTAATGGGGAAAAGCAATTTGGAAAAGGAGGGCAAAAACTGACTGCACAATTTGAATGTAACTGATGCCACTGAATTACATAGGCAGAAATTGTTGAATTGGTGTACGCTTTGCTGTATAAAACTTTCAACAAACAAAATACATACATTCCAGGCACCTCCAACTCAGTATCTCAAAACTCAGCTCTTCAAACTTCTCATAAACTTGTCTTCCACATTTTTGTCAATGATACCACCACATACCCAAATGATCAAATCAGACATCTGGGTCATTCAAGAGCCAAAACTTTGCATATCTAACTAGTGACTCAACAAACCACTTTGCTAAAGCAAATCTATCTATATACCCTGTTGCTACTATCCACATCTTTGTCCAGGCCCTATCCATTTGATTCTTCAGTATGACTGGTCTCCCTCCTTCCAGTTTCACCCTCCCACCCCATCTGCCCTGCAAACTATAGTCACTGTTCATTCTGAGAAGACAACTGATTTAAAAATCTCTCAATAGTTCCCTACATCCTAAAGAAGAAAGTTTTAATTCTAAACTTGAAAAGAGACTCTCGACCTTAATACTGCCTTTCCAGCTTTGTCTCCTATCACCTCCCCAAATAAGAAGCTATTCTGTTCTACAAATTTGCTGTTCTCTCTCACCACCACACTTTGGCACATGTTTTTCCCTCTGCCTATGTCTACCAGAAACACAGGTGGCATAGTGGTTAAACGTATGGCTGCTAACCAAAATGTAGGTACTCCCTGGAAACTATGGGACAGTTCTACTCTGTCCTATAGGGTTGCTATGAGTCAGAATCAACTTGACAGCAATGGATTTATATTTCTATTATTTGTCTTTAACAATCTCCTTTGGGATTCAGGTCAAATGCCAGCCTTTCTTTTCTCCAGAAATAATTAAGTTGTCCCCTTGTGAGCCCACAAAACACCCTGCTAACACTTGTATTACTAGAAAATATCCTATTCTGTTCACTTTTCCTTCTCTTTCCTCCTAAACTAAGCACCACTGTCAAGGCAAGGGACTTTATATTTCTTACTCCTTTTGCTTAGCAGAGTAAACGTGTACTTACCAAGTATTGGTCAAATACATAGACTATTCACGTGACCACCAACGAACCACTCCGGGGAACCTACTAAAGAGTCTATACCTTTCCATTAGTCAGAAAAATTCCAATGACCACTATTAAGATTGCTGCTCCTGCCCCACTTCTCATGACGCTAATATCACTTCACTTTTGAGCAAAAGATACCAATGATACTCCTTTAGCTCTAGTTTCTAAAGCAGTGTTTCTTAAGTCTGGCTACACCTGGAATCATCTAAGGACCTTTTTAGAACACCAATGTCTAAGCCTTGCCTTATTAAATTCCCATTTAATTAGTCTTAGGTGGGACTCTGGCACTTTTTTTTTTTAATCTTAAGCTCCCAAAATATGGTGAATTTTGAGATCCAACTGATATAAAGCAAGGTAAACATAGCCCTGAAACTCTAAAATGAAACACTAAGAAGCTTTTAAGGGCTCAATTAAGCCTCAGAACTACCTAAACTTTGTTTTCTAATGAAAAATATTTCAAAATCCAGATAACGAAATCAAAATGAATTTTACAGCATAATTAATTGAAGTTTGCTTGAAAAAGTAACATTGGTGCCAACTAAAATGTTCAAAATAGAGCAAATTACCTACAAGAATTATTGTTCAGTGCTCAGGCATAGATAAATGCAGGCAATGGTGGCTACAAAAGCTAAGAAAATTTAAATAGAATCTTGACACATCACTTGAATGTGAATGGACAACAGTGAAGAGTAGATGCCAAAAAATAAAAGGGAGAAGATAAGGGAAGGTGCACCATTGGAGAAAACAGTACAGACCAGAAGAATATTGCAAAGGATTGGGAAATAAGCCTTGATAGGTATTCGATAAGCTTTTGTTTCCTCTCTGATGTGCAAGGATTTGTGCAATAAATATTAAAAACATGTAAAACCCCAAAATAAAACACCATGCAAATCTATAACCGACACAATCCTAGTGAAGCAGATATTGTCCCTAATAGTACAGATTCAAAACTTGGTGGCTTTGAAACACTCAAGTCCCAGAGCCAGGTGGAGTTTAGAGTCAGACTCAGGCACTACACTTCAAAGCCCAAGTCCTTTCCATTATATCTCACTGCCTCCGAACAGGAAACCCTCGTGGCAAAGCACCTAAGTGTAACAGCTGTTAATTAAAAGATCAGCAGTTCAAATTCACAAGGAGCTCCTTGGAAGACTCTATCCTATAAGCTCACAATGAGTCAGAGTTGACTCGATGATGGGCTGTTGTTTTTGCTCATCTCAGAAAGGAGACAGCAAGCATGCACAGAACAGATTCCAAGCCATTATATGGCACAACAAAGCTTAAAAAAAAAAAAAAAAAAAAAAGCTATAAGAGGAGCTTTTAAGCATTTTAAGCATAGAAATGAGGTGAAGGAAAAAAGATCATTCCTGAAAATTAATCTAGCAGAATACAAAATGGATCAGAGAAGAGGCTAAGGAAAAGATGACCACTAGCTGCTTCCATGGTGAACCATAAAATACTGCACTGGTGAAGTACCACATTCGCTACTAATTTTACACGTTACTTAGCTTTGCAATGCTTTAAGGATACTTTTTGACTGTACTGTATGTACTAAATACTGAGCAGGGGCTTCCTGATTATCCATCTTACATGATTAAGTAAAATCACACAACTGGACTGTCTGTTTAATGTTTATAAATCTAAATCTTATTTCACATTTGAAAAAAAAATTAGCCCTAACTGGTCAGCCTTTTTCCAGTCTTTTATTCTCCAAATTCTGCTACCAAAAAAAGGATGCTCAAATCACTTTGATAAAACATCATTCATACTGTAAAACTTCCCTGATAAGAACCTAAATGGTTTCTTATTAACGGATCACAATAAATGCAAACTTCTCCCCTCTGTACGCTCCCTTCCACCCATCTCACCTATTCTCTACAGAAGTACTGTTCATGCTAGCCTCTTCACTGTGCACAGACAAAGCAATGCACACTGCTCTAGAGTTGAGTTTTTCCCAAACTGGAATACCTCTTTCAACTTCCAACCATCCATCAATGCCCAGTTCAAAATCTACTGCTCTAAATAGTGACTGCTATCTAAACCCGAAAACAGATTCCAAACTGATGGATAATATGTCACATGACTTAAGATAACTTTTTTCAGTCTACTATTTTTAAACAAAATTTAATTAAGCACACTTTAAAACTGAGATACCACTTCAAAATATGCAGTTTTAATTTTTCTTGAAAAAAACTGGATGCTCTGGCAACACCGGGACCATATTCTCACACAATCTACTGAAGATGTGTAGCAGCTGATCCCTTTCCACAGGTTCCCACTCTCAGTATCATCAACTAAACGCTGATCTGTATTAGGAGGAGGAATTGTCCAAAAACCAGTGGAGGACAGGGAGATCACATATGCCACGTGATTTTCTCCCCTTGTGAAGGTAGAAAAAAGGTATTTCGAGGAAGTGAAATCAGTTCAATGTGGCTAGAGTCATCGCATAACCTTACACAACACTGTGATAGAAACGGTTCAACCGAAAGGCTGGAGGTGAAAGCCATTTTAGTTAAGGCTGGGAGATAAAAGAAAATTTCAGTAATAAGCCTGAATAGGAGTTTGTTAAGTGGGGAATAGAGGATGCGGAGCATAACTGAGTTGTTGAGGGGGTGAAATGGGTTAAGAACAAGAGGGAGAAGCAGTGATAGACTTATCCAAGGGAGAGGAAGCATAAAGCAGCATAAAGAGGGGGGCATAGAAGACCAAAGGGGCTTACATCTTGGGCGGTAACCAAGGATAACAGGTATGTGGAGCATGGTAGGTTTGGCTGGCCACAAGTTTGCCAAGAGAATTAGTCCCAGCGGTCCCCGGATGGATGGGGAGGCATTCAGGCCTCTCAAAACTCAGCTGCGCCCTGGATGGACTGTACTTCCGTTTCTCTAGAAGGCATCGGCTTCAGTCTGGATTGTGCAGGTTCCAGGAGAGGCTCTGGGTTCCAGGCTGCTGGCAGGCAGGCTCCCAGGGAATGGTTAGAGGCCTGGTCTGTGTGTGCTGGTGGGTAGAAGTTAATAAGTATAAACCAAGGCTTCGAACCGTTTCATTTCGGTTCAAACTCCTGCTGATAATTCGCATTTCTAACAAGTTCCAGGCAATGCTAATACCGCTGGTTAGGAACAAACTCTGAGAACCACTAATAGAGTCATGGGATTCAAAATTATACATACAAATCACCTGGAGATCTTACAAAATATAGAACCTGATTCGCTGTATCTAGAACGGAAATGCAAATTCTCAGCAGGGGTTCAAACTGGAATGAAATGGTTCGAAGCCCTGGTATAAACTGCCTTTCAGTATTTCATTGTTCTGTAGGAACGATGGACCTGTTTACGGGCTCTCAGGGGGGAAAAAGCAGCGTGTGCCCATTACAGATTAAAAGGAAGAAAAAGATGCCAAGATTTGTCCAGCCGATACTCAAGGTGAGTCATTCTGTGAGTACACGTCTCCCCAAGTTAGCTTTGTCTCTCCAATTAGACTGGAATCTCGGCCTGAAAAAGGCCTGTAATCATACTTTTTCGTAGCTTTCAAAGTACCTAATAACAAGCTGAGCACGCCGGATACATTCAAGTAAATTACCGATCTCCTGAGCGATCTTGAATCATTGCAGTTACCCAGCTCAGTCTTCTTTTCGCATATTGAGACGATTAAAAAAAGAGAGAGAGAGAGAACCTATATCTTAAGACCTAATACTTTCCTGTATTTCAAACTCCCCTGCGTCTATCCACCCCCATCCGCAGGAGCAGAAATGTTGCACGGTTCAAGCACAGCTGGAGATTCCAGGAGCCACAGAATATGCCTGCCTGTCTCCCAGAGTGTAACTGCCCGTACGCCAGTACCCATCCACCTCTCAGAAGAGTAAAATGCGCTCACCAACTCTGGGCCGCCGGGAGACCCCTTAAACGTAGTCGCTCGCTCCCCGTCGCTCTCCCAGTCAAGCACTTCCGGCGCATACAAATACGTCAGCAGAAGCGTCCGCCTCTGGGCCCACGCCTCCGGGCCTGGGGTTCTTAAGGCGTTCGAAGCGCGTCTAGAGAGTCAAGTGGAGGCAGAGCTGTTACCATTTCAGTCAGGCGAGGGAACCCTCCCAAGACCCGTGATGCTAAAGACGCTGCGTGAGACGAGAAATAGTCGGCGTTGAGCTTCAGCCGGCCCTCGGGCTCCCGCACTTCTGGTCCTCGGGCCCGTCTCCGCTGAAGGTAAACGCCTCACCAGCTGCGGCCTTTTTCGCTGCGGATCTCCTCCCCAGACTGGGCCACTAAAACGGTTTGCCACTCATGTGGTCCTTTTCATTCCATTTATACCTTTGCCTCCTCTCACAGTTCGCACTGGCAACGTGTAGTCTATAAATAGTTCCAAAAGGGAAACTTGTAAAAAGCGACCTATCGATGTTAAGTTCTTGAAGTTTTCTGAATCATTTCAAAAAACCCCAAGCGTCAGGCAGTTTTTACCATTAGTTTGCGAGTTGAGTGCTCTGGCATCAGTATTTCACCATTTGTGATAATCCGTTTCCTTCATCTCAAATACACACCACCCGTTACATCGAAAATTTGAACTTGGTTGCGTTTGATAAAATTTTCACAATTTGTTGACTATAAGGTATGAAAATTAAATACAAGTTATATACTTGTAAACTGAAATATGTATACAAGTCGATATCTCTAAAGACACTAAACCTATTCATGTTACTAAAATGTATCATTTAGTGATTTAACGGTAACATTTTAAATTTGAACCCAAAACCCAAACCCACTGCCGTCGCGTGGATTCCAACTCACAGCAACCCTATGGGACAGACTAGAACTGCTCCGTGAAGTTTCCAAGGAGCAGCTCGTGGATTTGAACTGCCTACATTTTGGTTGACATCCATAGCACTTAACCACTTGGCCACCAGGTTTTCTTTAAAGGACTTCACGTGTCAGATTGAGAGGCTAAAATTTCCTCCACACTACACCAGAGAAAAATATTAAGACAATCAAGAGAAAGGTATCCAGCCATGGTATTAGTGAAAGTCAGCTGCTAAAGATTTTTTTTCTTAACTTCCAGGTTACTTCTGACGTGGGTTGGCAAGGTGTGACCCTATTAGAAAGCACTTCTTACTGACCGTGTGGGGAAGTTAGAGTAGCCTCAGGATTTTTCTACAAGATATTTAAATCTGCTGCCGCAGAATATCTTTAAGTGTTTTATGAACTGTTTCCCCCCAAAATATGTGTTGTAAATCTCAACCTCTGTGTGGTGGAAACTCAAGTGTCAATGGTTAAATGCTATGTCTGCTAACTCGGAAGGTTGGTAGTTCAAATCCACCAAGTGCTCCTTGGAAATTCAACGGGGTAGTTCTACTCTCCACTCAAAAGGCAATGCGTTTTTATCCCTGTGATTATAACGCATTTGGGAATGAGTTGTCTTTATTTTGTTCATGAGTTAGAGTTAGCATAGGGTGTATCTTAAATCAGTCTCTTCAGATATAAGAGATTAAACAAGTGAAAGAAGAAGAAATGGGGTAAGACATATGCCAGGCTACTTGAAGATCCCTACGAAACCAAGGAATGGGGACCTTCCCCCAAAGCCAACAGAGAGAGCTTTGTCACCTAGAGTCAGCACTGTGAATTTGAACTTCTGGCTTCTAAACTGGAAGAAAATAAATGTGTTAAGACCATCTGTTTGTGGCGTTTCTATTACAGCAGCACTGGATGACTAAGACATGGTGGTCAGAGAGGAAGGAATTCCCAACTTCACCCAGTCTTTCTTTCTCTTGCCAAAAGTAAAGAAGTTGAATAAATCTAGAATAATTATATCAGTAATTGGCAGTATTAGTTTTACTTGGAATGAAGACTGTCAGGTTTAGATTGCTTATGAGTTTTTTTGTTTGTTTGTTTTTAGAAATGAGTGGTGGATTGGCTCCAAGTAAAAGTACAGTATATGTATCCAACCTGCCATTTTCCTTGACAAACAATGACTTGTACCGGGTAAGTTGTGATATTAGTACACTCATGTATGGGATTGTGTTTAAGATACTTATACCTGTTCGAGTAACTTAAGCAGTTGGTTCTATGTGGCAAAATTCTTGATAAGTACATCATAATGCACTTAAACCATCACTGTCAGTGACTTCTATTGCAAACTTGAATAAGTGAAAAAAATTAGAAATTCGTGATTTCCTAAGATAATTTACAGTGCCTTCGTGGAAAATGGAAACCCTGGTGGTGTAGTGGTTAAGTGCTATAAGTGCTAACCAAAGATCAGCAGTTCATATCTACCAAGTACTCCTTGGAAACTCTATGAGACAGTACTACTCTGTTCTGTAGGCTTGCTGTGAGTCGGAAAGCAATTCAATGGTAGTGCAGTTGGATTTTCGAATTATGGAGAATAACATGTCATTTATAAACACAGGCCATAGCTACCATAATGTAATAGGAGTAACTTGTGATAGGCTGCTTTTTTTTATTTGGCTTTTGAAACTGGTAGGGGCTTGATATTTGGAGGAAAGGGTTGATAAAAGTAGTGATCATTTCCTCGCCCTACTATTTTGAAAGTAAACCTTAATTGACATACTTGGAAGAAGCTTAATAATTTTTTTTTTTTTTTTCTGTTCAGAATAGGAGTAATTGAGAGAGAAAACAGTTTCTTCCAACATCTTTTTTCACTTGTTTACCTTAGAGAGAATAAATTTTCTTTTCTTGGCTATGATCTTGTGTGTGGGTGTGTGCACGCATGCGCTTACTTCAGATGAAAGTTTACAGAGCAAATTAGTTTTCCACTAAACGGTTAATACACATATTGTTTTGTGACTTGGTTGCAACTCCAAGATGTACCAACACTCTCTCCTTCTCCACCTCAGGTTCGTTGTTTTCGTTCATCCCGTTTTCCTGTCCCTTCCTGCTGTCTCATCTTTGTTTTGGAATAGTGTACCCATTAGTCTTGTGTACATGATTGAAAAAGAAAACATGTTGCTCATGTGTGCCGTTGTTGGCCCTGTAGGCTTCTCTTTGGCTGAAGGGTGAACATCAGGACTCACTTCAATGCTCAGTTGAAAAGGTGTCCAGGGACTGTACTCTAGGGGTTTCTTGTGTCTCAGGCTAGCAAGGTAATCTTTTAGGGGGGTTTGGGGGGTGTACATTTTTCCTCCTCTCCCTCAAACCATTATTGTGATCCATGTCAGAGCAGTGAGTGGTGACTGAGCACCATCTAGTTCTGGGCTGAGCCTGGTAGAAGTTGTCACAGTTGTGGTTCTTTGGACTAATCTTTCCCTTGTGTCTTTGGTTTTCTTTCTTCATTCTCACAAGCTCTACCTGGAGTAAGACCAGTAGTTGTATCTTAGGTGGCCACTCAGAGGCTTTTAAGACTCCAGATGCTGCTCACCAAAGTCAATTGTAAAACATTTTCTTTATAGACTGTTTTATGGCAGTTGATCTAGATGTCCTCCAAAGACCTTGGGCCCCAGCCCTCAGCCCAGTAGCTTGGTCCCTCAGGGCATCTGAATGTGTGTCTGTAAAGCTTTTATGGCTTTCCCTTGTCAAGTTGTGCTGAAGTTTGTCCGGTATCTTATACTGTGTTAGCTTTCACCAAAGTTACCATTCTCCTCCCCACCCTCCCTTACTTCATAACCATTAAAGATTCTTTTTCAGAGAATAAAATTTCTTGCTGTGTTTATCCAGAAATGGGTAATTGAGAGCAATGGGAAGGAATGCTGTGGGTCCTTTTTTTCAAGTGTACCCTGTTTTATCTGCTACTTTTTTTCAGTAGGTGTTAAGAGATGTTGCATAGGTGAAACATAGTACTTGATTAATTCAGTAAGATAGCTTAAACCTCAAAGAACAGGGGAGAGGGAACCTTAACTTCTTTCCTTAGATCAAAATAGGGACATTGCCTGTATTTATTGAACTCTGAATTGTGTTGAGCTTTATTCCAAATATTAGAAACATACCAGTGAACACAAAGATTAAAATCTCTCATGGAGCTCACAGTATAGTGGGAGAAATAAACAATAAGCTATATAAATAAGTAAAATGATATTATATGTTAGTGATAGTTGACAATGACATTGTGTGTTAATGATAGATGCTAAAGATAAACAGTAAAGTAGGGAGGGACCACTATTAAACATTAAGTTGATGAGGGAGGTGAAATTTTAAGTAGCATAATCAGAAAAGCCCTCAATGAGGGTGATTTTTGAATGAAGACCTAAAGAAAGAGCAAATTGTGCACATATTTAGGAGACAGGCATATTAGGCAAAGTAAAGCAGTTGGAGACAAAGAAGATGGGTAGTCAGAGAAGCAAACCTGTAGCAGGGAGAAAGGACTTGTAGGGACATACATAGATCATGGTAAGGACTGTGATTTTCACTCTGAGTTAAATGAGAAGCAATTAGAATGTGTTAAACAGAAATGACACAATCATACTTGTATTTTAATAAGTTCACTCTGGTAGAAAATAAACGGCAGTAGGGAGCAGTAAGTAAAAGGCAAGGGCAGAAGCAGGGAGACTACTTAGGAGGCTGTTGGCAGTAATGAAAGCAAGTAATAAATTTATAAAGGAGTTTCTTTGCTAGATGTTGTGCTAACAGTCTAATGAGATAGTGCTGTTCAGGCCTTCATTTAGCAAACTTTAATTGAGCACCTACTATGTACATGAAAAGTAGTAGCAACTTTACTTATTAGGTCTTGGAACATCCCTGAAGGTGTTGACCCTTGAGCAGAGTTTTGAGAAATAATAGGTAACAAGGGAGAGTACTGAAATGTTTTGAAAATGGAAAGCATGTATAAAGTACCGTGACAAAAAAACTTGATATATTCAGAAAACAAGTATTTCTTTATAGCTTACACAGAAGTTGCTGAGAGACCAGTTGAGAGATTTATTAAAGTAATCCAGGATGTGGACCGAGAAGCATTTGTTAATATTATTTTAATAACTACTTAAAAAATATCCACTGTAACAAGATAACCTTGTAAGTACTGGGGTTATGGTTCTTTATCTAATCAAATTTGGAATTCATAGCAGTAAAGATAGAAGATTGTTGATTTTTTTTTTTTTAACTAAAAGGATAAAATTGATGGGATTTGATTACTGATTGAGGAGAGTAAGGAAAGGACAACTCTGATGTGAAACATTCTGCTCTGGTTGACTAGATGGTTAGTGATGACCTAAGGAATGCAAGAGGAGACTCCGATTTTGGTTCAGATAGTGACCAACTTCAGACACCTTAAGTTTGAGGTACAAGTGCAGTGTCCAGTAATCAACTGAAAATCGATGTAGATCACTGAAGATTTGGAAGAGATAATACATAGGTGATAACTCTGATGTGAAGGAGCACTGGTGGTATAATGGTTAGCAAGCCAGTGCTATCCATTATACCACCAGCGCTCCTTCACATCAGAGTTATCACCTATGTATTATCTCTTCCAGGAGAAAAGACTAGGTCATCTGCTCTCTTAAAGATTCACAGCCTAGGAAATCATACGGGGCAGTTCAGCTTGTCATATAGGAGACATTATGAGTCAGAATCGACTTGACACCACACAACAACAATTTTTAATGTGAATGATCACCCAAGGAATGTGTGAAATGGTTTAAAAAACCAGAGGAAAAAACTCTCGAGGACTGCCAGCATTTACGGGACTGTTGAAGGAAGAAGCACCTGTAAGGAAGACTTAAAGACACGACCAGACAGATTGAAGCAAAACCAAAAGTTAAACTGTCACTGCCACAGACAAGAGGATTTCAAAAGAGAAGTGTATATGTAGAGTGATCAGGTAAAATAAGGAGTAAAATGCATGTTCATTGGGTTTGGCAGCCATTGATGATTTTACTGAAAGCACATTTCTGGATGTGGAAAGAAAACCACCACATTTCAGTGAGTAGAGTAAGTGGGAAAGAATAAGTGTAGGAAATTCCAATAGGCATAAGATGACATGGATTTTTCATTATAGAAGCTTTCTTTATTCTTTGTGTAACAATTAATCTAAGGATCTGTGTTCTAAAACAGTGTTTACTCTGGTGGTGATAGTAAAAGGATAGTGGTAGTGTATAACATGCACATTTGAAGTTCAAGTTTTCTGTAAAGTCATGGTGGGATTGATAGCAGCTGTGGCTTTACCACAAGAACACAGCAGTGGTCCATTGTGTGTGCCATAGATCTACCACACATGTATTTTTTCACCGTATCCACTCCATTGACAGACAGGAACTGAACCAGATATATGTAACTAAAATAACAATTATTATTGAGTATTATTAGTCACCCCCCAAAAATTACATTCCTAGGGCCTGCCTTATAGACTGGAAGCAAAAACTTGTCATAAACTGTAACAAATAATTTGATCATTGCAACAATCTGAAAATGTAATTTTGTTTATGATTTTAAATTGAATTGGAAATTATTATGTGATTTTCTGTTTCAGATATTTTCCAAGTATGGCAAAGTCGTAAAGTGAGTATTCACATTGAACTTTGACACTTCATTTAAAAGTTTATCTGAATTTGCTTCTCTGATTTCTTATAATAGAAATAGATTTTTTTTTATGTAAAATAGGTGCTTTATGACAAAATAAAAATACTGTTGCTAATGTTGGTATGCTTCAGATTTTTTCTTTATATATAAACACAACTTTAAGACTCAATTCTATATGTGCAGTTTTGTTGTCTTGCTATATCATGACTATCCATGTACTATAAAGAAATATCCCTATATTTAATGATTCCATTATATATTATAAATATACATTCATTATATATTTCTTTATCATAATTTAAGAAATTTCTGTAATTTCTTATCATATTGCTAGGAACTATAATTCTGTTATCCAACATTAGATGTAAAGGTTCTGATTAAGCAAACATTTAAGTTACTAGAAAAAATTATAAAATATGCTACAAGTAGATTACCATTTGCCAAACATGTGGTGTGTAAAAACAGATACTTCAATGCATATGACATGCAATATGCTAATAAGACTGATAAGTAGAAAACATATTCTCTGCCTTCACAGAAAACTTAAGAGTTGGAAAGACTAGCAACATACAAAACAGTAATGAATGATAGTGTAGCTATTGTTTAAGAAAGATGAAAGGAACTTGAGGGTCTCATATTGAATTCACTGTTTTGTAATAAATTAACACTCTATTGTGGGACAAAGAAGTAAAAGCAAGTTTCTGTCAACCCCGTATTATAGCCAATACTTTTTGACACATTCTGGTATGTATTTAAAACCCCGAGAATTTAGAGCTTATTTATCTTGGCTAGTTATTTTTATTCAAGCTTTCCATGAGTTAATTTTAAACCATTGAAATTCATTTGCATCTGGAGCTTTTTAATGTCTTTTAAACTTCTCTACTTGAAGTCAGCAAAATGCTTCTAGGTTGAGTTTTAGGTCTTTTAGATGTCCAACAGTCATCATCAGTCAAAACACAGTAATAGTGATGATAGCTAACACTTAAAAAAATGCCTGAGTAGTATCTGTGCTTTGTGAACAATAACGAATTCATTTCTCTGAGAATTAATTTTGCTTTGTAACACTTTCTTTTTTATAACTGGATAAGTTCTTATGTGTGTCTTGATTATTCACCAGTGAGTTATAGGTTTGTTGTGAAGATTAAATGAGTTGATGTATAAAGTACGTGGTGTAGTGCCCACATAGTACATCTTCATTTAAAAAAAAAAAAAATTGTTACTGTTGAACTGATTCCAGTGCATAGCAATGGTATCCAAACCAAAAAGCAAACCCACTGCCATCGAGTTGGTTCCAACTCATAGCAACCCTGTAGGACAGAGTAGAACTGCCCCATAGAGTTTCTGAGGACCACCTGGTGGATTCTAATTGCTGACCTTTTGGTTAGCATCTATGACACTTAACAAGTACACCACATAGGTTTCCTACCAACCCCACAGGCCAGAGTAAAGCTGCCCCTAGAGTTTGCAAAGAGCAGCTGGTAGATTCATACTGCTCAGTTTTTGCTTAGCAGGCAAGCTCCTAACCACTGCACCACTAGGCTTCTAACACTTAATGTTAGCCCGTATTACATGCTAGGCATTGTTCTAATTTTTACATCTATATTTCCCCCTTTAATTCTCACAGCTGCCTTATAAGGTAGTTGCTATTATTATCCTGATACAGGTGAAAAAAACAAAGGCTCATGATAAACCTAAAGTCATATTGTTAGTGATAGAGACAATATTTGAATCCAGTGGCTGCTTTGGAGTAAGATGGTATGGACGGAAAGCTAGAGATGGTGAGATCTGAGAGATTGTTAGAAAGTAAAATGGGTAATATTTAGTGATACAGGCTTACTTTTTGTATGAGAGTTGGGTGAAGAAGAAGGAAGTGTTATAAATGACACCCATATTTCAAGAATAGTGTGGTGCCGTGATTAAGAGCTCAACTGCTAACCAAAAGTCAGCAGTTCAAATCTACCACCCACTGCATAGAGACCCTTTGGGGCAGTTCCACCCTGTCCTCTAGGGTTACTATGAGTCGGTATCGACTCAACAGAGTTGGGTTTTTTTTTTACAGGTCCCATGTGCTTAATAAATGTTTCTTTAAATGGTGTTACTGCCTACCTCTTATGACAGTCATCCTAGATTCATCCTTTAAATTCTTACCTGTAATTGTGTGTTACCATAGCAGGTAGCACTTAGCCCTACTGAAGAATTATAATTAATTGGCTTATAGGTTTGTCTCCCCCAGTATACTGTTAGGTTCTTCTGGAGGGTTAAGAACCCTGTCTTAGTGCCTTATCTTGTGACTGCTTGGTGCCATGCCTTGAAGCTAACAGAGTAATGGAATGGCCAAATATGTAAACAAATAGAAGCATTGTTTTGACAAACTAGGGCCCTGGGTGGCACAGACAGTTTGCTTGGAGCCCTGGTGAGGCAATGCTACTAACCGAAAGGTCAGTGGTTCGGGCCCATCAGCAGCACCATGGAGGAAAGGCCTGATGGTCTGCTTCTGTAAAGATTACAGCCAAGAAAACCCTGTGGAGCAGTTCTACTCTGTAACACTTGGAGTTGCCATGAGTCAAAATCAATCCTCCAACAATGGGTTTGGTGGTGATGGCTTCTTTTGTTTTGAGAAGCTAGTTTTTCCATTTGTAGCTACCTTTTCAACATGTTAAGCTAGACAGGCAGAGATTACACAGACAGCCTTAAACGAGTTTGTATTAAAATAAGTTAGAGGAGGCCTCGTTTATACATAAACAGGAAGTTTCAGTGGCATCTAGCAGAAAGAAGTTATTTCCACCCAAGGAGATGAGGGAACTGACATTTGATGTATGCCTGGAAAACTGAGTAGAAGTTCAGTGGTCAGTGATTCATAGGCAAAAGAAAAGGAAAACAAATGTGAATAGAGGCCTTTGGGAAATTATAGGCCTTGGTACGTGAATACTGAGCAGTTTGTTTCATCTGGAGCTAAGTTTCTGAGTGGATAAAAGTAGAGAAAGGAAGTAGGAACCATATCACAGAGGATCTTGATTGCTGGGCTAAATATCAGGCAATTGGAAGGACCCAAGGAATGATGCAATTTTGTTTATTCCTTATTAAGAAGACTTTTCCAGTAGTACACAAGAGAGAAATAACATCAGAGAGGCAATAAGAATAGGGTCCGGGAACAGTAATGACACGATACAGAAATAACCTATTCCCGTTGAGTTGATTCTGACTCAGAATGGCTCTACAGGACAGAGTAGAACTGCTGCAAAGAGTTTCCAAGGAGCTCCTGGTGAATTTGACATAGTGCTTAACCACTATGCCACCAGGGTGACGTCATAGACAAGAAAAAAGGAGCAGGAATGGAGAAGAGGAGACAGATGAGAGGAATCATAAGGTCAGCAGTTCAAATACACCAGGCGCTCTGTAGAAACTCTATGGAGCAGTTCTGTGCTGTCCTATAGGGTCTCTTAAGTTGGAATCGACAGAAGAGTTTTCTGGGTTTTAAACAGATAAAATGATTTAGAAGGCTAACACTTCTTCGAAAAGTGTTGAGGGGGGTTCTGAAAAGTACTGAGGGAAATTAAGACTTCAGCTGCCCTTTACAAGCATTGTGAAGAATTCCAAAAAGTTACATCAACTATTTAATTTCATACTTCATTCAGTATTAGTTTAAACTTCCCTGCATCTCCTCAGTTAATGTGGTAGCTTTGAAACTAGCTGGTCTGAATGTGAACCTTCCTGTCAAGTTCTTCAGTTTTCCTCTTCTAAGCCTAGTACTATTTTAGCTGCCTATAGAAGGTCACTCTCAGTTGGAACCAACTGCATAGCAACAGATATTTGCATTTGGTATTGTATTGAGACATTTTTCCCTAAATGTCTTCTGAAGTACTTGAACTTATGTTTCTGTTTTGTCCCTTTTCTTAATATGGTGACATCTTTTTACCAGTGTCATTCCTGTGACTGTCTGTGTGCCTAAACCAAATCTAAATAAAATAATTTTAAAATGTAATATTGAATTTTTTTTTCATTTTTGTTCTTTCATCTACTAATCTGTAATTCAGGTTTTAGAAAATTATTAATCTTTATTTTCAATATTGTCTTTCTTTTAACTTTATAAAACATTGCAAAACTTTATAAAAAGTTGCAAACATAGTACAAAAAGCATTAAGGATATTCTTTATCCAGATTCATCATTTGCTATATTCTTTTCACTTTCCAGGTGTGTAAATGTTTTTATGTGTATATGTGTGTGTACACATACACAAATTTGTTTTTCTGAGTCCTTTGAGAGTAAGTTAGGAATATCATTGCCCTTTACTCCTAAATACATCAAATGTGTTATTTCCTAAAAGTAAGGAGATTCTCTTTATGTAACCATAGTACAGTTATTAATAAATTTATATTGATCATAATACTTTTTAGCAGTCATTCATAGCATTTTCCCCTTTAGTACAAGCTTGAGTCAAGACTCAGCTTCTGGCTGTAGCTATCCTGTCTGTTTAAAACCCTAAAAACACATTGCTGGAGAGTTAGTCTTGACTCATAGAGACCATATAGAACAGGGTAGAACTACCTCATCGAGTTTCCAGGGAGCACCTGGTGGATTCAAACTGCTGACCTTTTAGTCAGCACCTGTAGCACTTAACCACTATTGCCACCATGGTTGTCATGAGCTAGGATCACAGACTGGACAGCCAGAAGTGCTGTCTATTTAGCCACCAGTAATCTGGCATGTTTCCATAGACTTTCTTTGCTTTTTGTAACATTGGCATTTTTAAAGAATGTAGCCCTCTTTCATTTTTCCTCGTTTTGTGATTTGGCATTTGTAAATGATTCTGGCGTGATCCAGTCTTTATCATCATTGTTGCAAAAGGATGATTTTCCAACTCTAGCACTCTTCATTTTAACCAATGGCTCCTTAGCATTCTGCTACAAGAGCCCTCCTTCTCCTTACTTATTTATTTCTTATCAGAGTTCCCTGGTAGTGCAGTGATTAAGCACTCTGCTGCTAACCAAAAGGTCTGTGGTTTATACCTACTAGCTGTTCTGCAGGGAGAAACACCTGGCAGTCTGCTCCCATCGAGATTACAGCCCAGGAAACTAGGAGGCTATTTTATATCTTTTAGAGTCACTATGAGTTAGAATTGATAGCACACAATAACATTATTATATCAACTTATGAATTTACTTTTTTCTGGTGTTCATAATTCATCATTGTACTTAGTTATTTTGGTATTCAAATCTTCCTAGTTTTGTCTGGTTGTAGCTCCTATAAGATGGCGCCTATGTTCTTGTGACATGTCCTATCTTTTTTTTTTTTCCTCCTGCGATCTCATTTTTTAGAATAAGAAGAGATCTAAGCTCACCTTGTACCTGCCTACCCTACCTGAGACCTGAAATCAGCTGTTTTTCTCAGGAGCCCTGTTGAACATTGTTATGTAAACTATGTTTGATGCATATAGTGAGCAAGAATCTTAAAGGCTAGGAATGTTCAAGTGATCAGGAGAAACAGCATCCTGTGTGCTCTCTTACCCCATCCATAGCACGTCAGTATATTTGGTGGTATGGCGAGGAACCACTGAACTGTAGATTCTTTAAAAGAATATTAACACAATTAGATTGTAAAACCTAAAACAAAATTCATTTTACTTTTTGTCTACAAAGACATACCTCACTTTTGCGGGGGAGGGTATTGTTTGCAAGATGAAGAAGTTAGTATAGAAGAGGAATCATGCTTATTCATCATTCCATGTTTCTGTAATCTCTTCATGCTTCAACTTTCTGCTATTAATATTTGGTTTATCAGATACTCCTAATCATGGCTGTACTCACTTATATGAAATCAATATAAGATTTGCTTGTTTTCATTCTTTTTCAAAAAATTTTATTGTGCTTTAAGTAAAAGTGTACAATCCAAATCAACTTGCCGTGTAAAACCCTACACACACACTGCCACGCAACTCTAACTGCTCTTCTCTCCTCCCTATCCCCCATGACAGCACACTCCTTTCTACTCTGTACTTCCATATCTACTCAACCAGTCCCTGTCCCCCATTAGTGTCTCATGTCGCCTCTGGGCAACAGCTGTTCAGACAGCCTCGTATATATATTTAAGCCAAGAAGCACATTCTTCATCAGCATTAACCCTGTCTTATAGTCCAGCCCGATCTTTGTAGAGTTCGCTGCAGTACTGGTTTCACCTCTGGGCTAATAAAATCTGGGTCCATGTCTTCAGGAGACCTTCCAGTCTGATGGACCATCAAGTCTGATCTTTGAATAGAGTTCTAGTTCTGCACATCCATTCTTATCCTGCTACATCAGGGACTTTGCATTGTATTCTCTGTCAGGGAAGTCACTGGTGGTGGCCAGGCACCATCTAGTTCTTCTGATCTTATGCTGATGTAGTCTCTGAGTCATATGGCACCTGTGTCTGCTGAGCTCCTGTTTTCCTCGTTGTCTTTGATACCTTTAATTCTCCCCTGCTCCAGGTAGATTGGGATCAATTGATTCTACTTAGATTGTCACTTGCTAGCTTTTAAGACCCCCAAATGGCACTCACCAAAGTGTTTTCATTCTTGTTAAGGTCCCATGACTTTGAAGGGGTAGCTGATTTGTCGACTGAATTTGTTTCTCTTAATTCATGTTTTATGTTACTGAACTCTGTTTTTTTAAGCTTGAGTTTTCTAAGGATTTATTAATACCTACTAATTGCTCTTTTTTTTCTCTAACTCTTTATGCCTTAAGGGTTACCATAATGAAAGATAAAGATACAAGGAAGAGTAAAGGGGTTGCATTTATATTGTTTTTGGATAAAGAATCTGCACAAAACTGTACCAGGGGAATAAACAACAAACAGGTAAGGCATTTATTTCCAGAGTTTTAACCCAAAAGCCTTTATGCTTACCCCGGCCAAAAATACAGAGGTGCAGAGGATGATGTGATTGTTAGATAGTGATAGATTTTGAGGGTATCTGGATTAGTGAAAACAAAAGCTATCAGAACTTTATTGGGTTCTCATAACATTGGTAGAATCCAAGAAATAAGAATACTGTGGAATAGAATTTGGCACACCTAAGTATGCCTGGTGTAGTGGTTAACCACTTGGCTGCCAACTGGATGGTCAGTGGTTCAAACCCTTAAAAGATGGATATGGCAGTCTGCTTCCATAAAGGCTACAGCCTTAGAAAACTTATGGGGCAGTTATACTCTGCCTCTGGGGTCGCTGTGGTCAGAATCAATTCAGTGACAACAGTTTTTTTTGGTTTTAAGTAAGCAGTCACTACAATAAGAACAAGTAGAAGATGGAATTGAACATTTGAGGAAATGGGATGAAATAACTAAGATTTCTGTGAAATACATCCTTTTACATTTTTCTGTGATTTAGTTATTTGGCAGAATGATAAAAGCAAGCATTGCTATTGACAATGGAAGAGCAGCTGAGTTCATCCGAAGGCGACACTACTTTGATAAATCCAAGTGTTACGAATGTGGGGTGAGTAAAACTAAAATCTAGTAGAATTCTTCCTGTTTTAACAAAACTCAGCACTTCAGACACAGTTTCTGCAACATTTAATGATATTTCATTTTAGTCTTTTATTTGTGCTCGTCAAAACTTCTGACTGGCTAGAAACTGGATTATGAAAGTTGTTTTATTTAGGGATTTTCAGTACATCTAAGTAAATTCAATTGAAATGTAATGTCTGAGGATCACTTGAGTTGCTTAAGTGCAGTGTTTTCCATGATTTCTAAATTTTTGAAAAGTGTTTATTATTTACACATTTGCATACTTACCACTAAAACAATCGGATATCATCTTGAAAAATGTTAGCAACTCATAAAGTTTTGTTTTAGTAGAATACTGTGTGCTTCTGTAACATTTTACCAGTGTTAAAACATGGAGCATTCAGTACAAATGTCATCATATGAACCATCACCTGTGGGATACTATTTTGGAAAATTTTTGGTTTTCCCTATTAGGCTAATCTTTTTGTTGCCAAACTATTCTAAAATTTTCCTGTCTAGTTTTTGTCATCATTTATCATATCCATTTAAAGTTTGAGTGATTAGAAGAAATACACAACCATAAAACAGCTTTGCATATCACCCATAATAGTACCAAGACTACTTCAGTCTGGATCTCATTGCTCTCTGTTTCCAAAATGATGATAAAATATTTGAGAAATGGAGCCTAGAGTTATTAATGGGGAGTCGAGGACAGGATCTACTGGAAGACTGTGCTGGCTACAGAATCAAGTGAAGGATACAAGGAAATGCATTAGGATCCTTCCCCCTCTTATCAACCCTTGCCCTTGAAAAAAGATAGTTGGACAGATGGATAGCTAGAGTAAGCAGACAAGAACCTGGGTACCTAGTAGTTGCCAATTCTTGTGACTCTGAAACCACTTCAGTACATGTTGCAGAAACTGTCCAGAGTCTTGAGTTTTATTTAAAAAAGGAAAGAGCAGGGTACTTACAGTCAGATTACTACAAATCTTCATATTCTTGATAAATATTAAATTATCCAAGAAATGCTGGGTGAATCTGTTAATCTGCTCATTTTTGGTTTGTCAGTCCATTGATTGGTTTTATTATACTGTATGTCTATATTTAAATTTTCCCCTGAAAAATGTATTTTTTCTTTCACCCCACAAGGTTACTTTACTATTAAAGCCCTTTTTTAAAGGGATATATTAACTGTTTGGTATACCATTATTCCAGAAAGCAAGTGTACAAAATGCTTCTCCAAGTACATTCTCTCTGTCAGGCCCCTGAATGTGACATTTCATCTACAGTAGTACCTCTTGGGTTCAGCCACGTATCCCCAAGTATACAGAGTACACAGTCTGTTTGATGCTTTGTTCAAATGTGCCTGAAAAGCATAATTATTTTTCTCTTCTGTTTCTGGTTTGATCTTTCCCTGCACTCCCATTCTCATTCACATCTTACCTGTTAAATATATTTTTAGTTCTGCTGTGACCTCTAAGGTCACTGTGAGTCAGACCCAACTCGACAACAGTGTTTTTTTTTTTTTTTAATGTATGAATGGTAGTATAGAGTAATTGGAATTTACAACTCAAACAGTATTACGGCTCATCATCAGAAAAGTCTAGTTCAGCACTGTGTAGTAGGAACGTATGCAAGCTACATATATAACTTTAATTTTCCTAGTACCTACATTAAGAAAAAACAAATAGGTGAAAATTAATTTTAGTATATTTTGTTCAACCCAGTGTATCTAAAACATTGAATATATAATTAATATTTTTAAAGATATTAAGACACTTTTAATTTCGTCTTCAAAATTCAGTGTGTTTTCACCAGTGATAGCCACAATGGAGCTCACAGAGTTAAGTACATTTTAATTTCAGATTTCTTTATTAGACCCTGAATTGTGAGATTTAAAGTGTTTCAGGGAAGAACATTTCTTTTACTTTTTCAGTGAAACTTCTAAAATACTTCCTAATATTTAAAATAGCCTGTGTAGGGAGTTATAATATCAAAATCTCTTCTTCCTAAATATGAAAGTAACAGGCTTCATTATTAAATTTCTTTGTTAATTCCCAGCATAAAAATATTTGTTAAATTTTAAAAACTTTGAGTCTTGGGATGCCAGGCAACTTTCCATTAATAACAACCACGTATTTAGGTATTTTTCTTTTTTTTTTCCCATGGGAAACAAAAGGAAAGCGGTCACTTAAGTTATGCCTGTCCTAAAAATATGCTCGGAGAACGTGAACCTCCAAAGAAGAAGGAGAAAAAGAAAAAAAAGAAAATATCTGAACCAGAAGAACAAATGTATGTACATCTTCTCTTATCAAATACATCATTATGTTGCATCTGTCTTCTGAGGTTGAGAGCATTCTTTTTTTTTTATATTTAAATAATTTAGTGAGGAAATAGAAGAAAGTGATGATGAAGGAGAAGACCCTGCTCTTGACAGTCTCAGTCAAGCCATAGCTTTCCAGGTACTAAATATTTCTTTTGAAAGACACCAAACCATAGGTGCCTTGAGTTAATAGGTTTTATGTTCCTGAATTACTTTGTTAATCATCTCATGACAGCAGCCTTTGTCTTTTCACCTCATCTCCTAAATTTTAGGTAACCATGCTATTATTTATCCAAGATCATTGGGTAAATTGATGCAAAAATTCCCATTAGTTCTTTGTAGATTATAAGGGCCCCATAACACCTTTGGAAACCTGAGGGTGTAGTGATTAAGTGCTACATCTGCTAACCAAAACATCAGCAGTTTTAGTCTGCCAGGTGCTCCCTGGAAATGCTATGGAGCCGTTCTGCTGTGTCCTGTAGGGTCGCTATCAGTCAGCATAGACTTGACAGCAGTGGGTTTTGGTTTTTGGGGTTTTTTTTTTAATAATACCTGTAGAAACCCTGGTGGCATGGTGGTTAAAGTGCTGAAGCTACTAACCAGAAGGTCAGTGGTTCAGATCCACCAGGTGCTCCTTGGAAACTCTGTGGGGCAGTACTCTGTCTTGTAAGGGTTGCTATGAGTAGAAGTCAACTTGATGGTGATGGGTTTGGTTTTGTAGTTTTTTGTAATAATACTTTTGGAAATGCTGGTGGAACAGTGGTTGGTTGAGAGCTACAGCTGTTAGTTGACTCTATCAGCCACTATTTGGAAACCCCATGGGGCAGTTTGACTCTGTCTTGTGGGGTCACTGTGAGTCAAAATCAGCAGTAGGTTTGGTTAAGTATAATACCTTGAATATCTTAAGCTGTTTTCATTATAGAATCAAGCAAAACTATTTGATTAAAGTGAGATTACTCCAATGGAAAAGGTTTTATTAAGTCATTGTGTTTTTTTAAAAAAGAAAAAGTTCACTACAAAACCAAACAAAAGAGTTTTGACCATTAAAGACCTTGATACAAATAAGTAAATGAAACATTTTTGTAAAAAGGTATACAGTCTAATTTCATGTAGCTAGTTATTTTGTGTTGATACATTATAAAGGCAAATGTCAATTTGTATTTCCCTTTAATTAACTAATGTTTTACTACATGTAACATGTCCAGCTCCAGCAGAGATGGCAAGTACTCCAGAACTTAATTGTTCTAAGTGCTACATACCTCATTGTGAAATACCACTACAGTCACTTTTGACGTACTCCCCTTAGGAAGCTATACACCAACACCAGCGCCTGGTCCACTCTTCAAAGCAATTTTGGAACTCATTCTGGAATGGCCATTGTGCATGGTGGCAAGTTCACAAACTTAGTTATATAGTTGTCTGTGAAAGAGTTTTTAGCCAGTAAATAAATAACTGTGTTGGAACATGCTCCCCCAATGACTTTTTTCTTTACCAGAAGATAAAGGAAATATTGAAGAGACATTTTGATGACATTCAGGACATCAAGAGTAATATGATAGCTCTGATAGCCATTCCAGAAAAAGTTCCAAAATTGCTTTGAAGGGTGGACTAGACACTCATAGCTTCCCAAGGGGAGTACTTCAAAGGTGACCATAATGATGTTCAGTAGTGAAGCATGTAGCACTTTTTCTAGGATGAGTTCATAAGCTTAATTGTCAGATCTTGTAGTTTTCATCTTACCTACCTATTGATTAGTAAAAATTGACTAAAATCATTTGAGTAACATTGTGAGACTGGGACAGAACTTGAAACCAAGCCAAACCCACTGCATTGAGTCAATTCTGACTCACAGTGACCCTATAGGAAAGAGTAGAATTGCCCCTTAGAGTTTCCAGG
This sequence comes from Heterohyrax brucei, assembly GCA_028571685.1. Lineage (NCBI taxonomy): Eukaryota > Metazoa > Chordata > Mammalia > Hyracoidea > Procaviidae > Heterohyrax > Heterohyrax brucei. The sequence goes on along the minus strand of CM053142.1, from coordinate 101,795,547 downwards.
GAGTGCCTGGTGGATTCAAACTGCTGACGTTTTGGTTAGCAGATGTAGCACTTAACCACTGTGGCACTGGGGTTTCTGGGACAGAACTTGGTAAAAAAAAAGTTAATACCCTGGTGGGACTAGAATTGTTTTATGGGTATGGGAGGGTGAGGGTGATAGTTGTGGTATGTTTTAGCCATGTTTTAAAATAACACACTAGAAACAATAATAAACAGATTCATGGTTTCTTGTTTTCTGAATCACATTACAGCAAGCCAAAATTGAAGAAGAGGAAAAAAAATGGAAACCCAGTTCAGGGAACCCATCAACATCAGATGATTCAAGACGGCCACGGATAAAGAAAAGCACATATTTCAGTGATGAGGAAGAACTTAGTGATTAAAATTAATGTTTTCCTTTCGACGGCACTTGGCTTGTTGGCTTGCTTATGTAAATATTAAAATTAAAAAAACATCTTGGAGTACAACACTTAGTTGGTGACAAAAGATTAGTTTTTCGAGCTTGGAGCATAAGAACACTTGTTACCAGATAGTTTTTTACTGTAAAATAGTTCATAGGAAAATGACAAATAACTAAAATACCATGTTTCTATCTTACCTTAGCAGAGTAATAAAAATAAAGACTTGTTAATAACCATTAACTGTTAAAACAGCAGATTTTAATAGGAACTTAAATGTTATTTTGGTAATGTTACAGTTACCCCAAAAAAGAAAGTAGATATTACAAAGATTTATATGGGAGGTTTATTATAAAAGCTGTACTCATAGGTGAAAAGTTTATGTAAGTACTTTTGAAATTAGTTTAATCTTTAAAACAAAAATTTCCTAAAAACTGAAAAATTGAATGATTTATTGTTACTAAAATTCTCAAGAGAATTTTGCTTTTAAATATGCGTGTTTTGTCCTCTTATTTTTCAGCTTTATCACACTGAATAAATTGTAAATACTCATAAAATAATAAACTAAAATATGTAACTCAGAAAGACTTATAACCAAACACAGTGGTTATCTGTCTACCCTGCCTTATTGCCAAATTCCATCCCCCAGAACCTACTCATAAGTTCTTCAACTGTTTCTTTTCATATTTATGTACATATTGGTAAATAATGTCTTTCTTTTACTTAGTTCATTACAATTGACTTTGAGAACATAAAGGAGAATTTTTCTGTCTTTTATATTCCTCCATCACTTGCCGTCCTCTTACACTCTTTGTTTTCCCAGTATGGTCATGTTAAATTTTTAGTTAAATCTACATTGATTGTTTTTATTTTTATGACCATGTAGATGCTGTTTACTTCTGACCCACGGAGTGTACTATAATTACATTTTTACTAGAGTAATAATCGCCTCATTTTTATATGTTTATTCAATTTTTTTGTTTTATAACTAAATTGTTTCGTATCTTCTGCTAGTGATTATAAGAATAGACTAATGGAGCCTTTCATTTTCTACTTTGTATATTTTTATCCTGTTTGAATGCTTTATAAAAAGAACACATTTATTTTTATGTAGTAAAAGATTTGCTACAAAATACATAAAAGTTTATAGAAATACCTAGATACACAGGCATTACAATGGGCTCATACTATAAACTATATATAGAAATAAAATCTTAAAAAACATGAAAAATATTCTTTCTCATTAAAGAATTTATAACCAGTGAAACATTTTTTGCCTAATTTTATAGAACAGGAAACATGCTTCAGTGTTAACGAGAATGAGGTAAAAGTACTTGTAGTATTGTAAGTTGGCATGTTTCTGTAGAGTAACAAGTGTGATTATGTTCTAGTTTATCCTAGAATTCTAAGAAAAAATGTACACATTTATGTACAAAGGTAAGTACCATGTAAAACTCAAAACATGGCAATAATTAAATGTCAACAGCAAAATAATTAAAAGCATGATACATCAGAATGATGGACTGTTGTTATAGAATGTTACATGTCACTAAAATTCTTTATGTTGTGTCAGGTTCTCTATACATGGATGGAAAAACAAAAGCCCACTACTGAGGTAGTGGTTAAGTGTACACTTTCTGCTGTCAGACAGACCTAGGTTCCTGTGGCCATGTTGCCACTTAGCAGCTGTTGGCCGTAGGAAATGTGTGAATCTCTGCTGCTGGAAGTTCAGTGTAAAGAGCAGTTAGGCCACCAAACCCAGCCTTTCCCGTCTTTTATGACCCATGACAACTGCAGTCTTCTTCCCCTGTCTGTTATCCAAAATGCCTTCACATAGGATTGTTTACCTCAGGCAGGAGATAGACAGAAAAGACAATAAATCATTAATAAGCTAATTAAATACTAAATCCCAAATGAGAAGAGGCCGTCACGAAGTCACAAGAACATCAAGAATAAAACAGAAAAATGCTAAAATCTTCTGGGGGTAAGGTGGGCAACAGGTCCAAAATCACAGAAGAAGAGCATTAGACTTCTCAACAGCAAAACAGGAAGCTGGGAAACAACTGCTTAAAGACATTTAGATAAAAGAATCTTTATACCTAGCCAAGCTACCTATCCACTATGAGGGTTTTAAAAAACTTTGAGACAAGAATGATATGCAAGAGATAGCTGAGGGGATAAATGAGCAGTTTAGTGATTTAGCAGCTCTGGGGATGTGGAAGCTGCAGGAATCATGCAAAGGCATTTTCTCTCAGTACCACAATTAGGGTGAACCATTGAAGATAACAGTATCCTCAATGACCACCACTCCCAAGCACTCCCTGCCGCATCACCCTGGTTTGTTTGGTGTGCCTACATTTGTGGCAAGCTTCAGAAATGCTCTTCTCAGTGCAACTGTTTAGGCTAGAATAGTTATTAAATTCTGATTTTTAAAGTAAAAGTATCTTTGAAGGGGAAGTAAGATACACACATAGACTAGGGGAGAAAACATTCTGAACTGAGGAATCAACTTCACAAAACAAAAGTTAAAAATGTGATCCATATAGATCACATGCACCTAGACATGTGAGGGGTTCAGTGAACAGTGAGGCCTGGTTGGAATATAAGAAGCACACGGAAAAAAGTGGGGAAGGTCAAAGAGATGTAAGGAGTGACCCTGAGTTATCTGTAACTCTTCATGGTGGTGACAGCACAGAGCCACACCTTAATGAAACTGTGGTTTTATTTAGTTTCATCTTCAAACTTCTTAAGATTCTAACCCTCACTTTACATTAATAATAAGTGGAATAATAATTATCTGATAGGTTTATTACAAGAATTGAGAACAGGTACGTGAACAACATGGAGCCAGAGCCATATTTACCTTGTTTATAGAGTTCCTGACATACAGTAAGCACTCGCTATCTACTTAACTGTCTGTAATTTAGAGTTGCCTATATTGTGCCTCAGACTCGACGGCACTTGGCTTGGCTATATTGTGCTTGGAAACCCTAGTGGCATAGTGGAATAAGTGCTACATCTGCTAACCAAGAGGTCGGCAGTTAAAAGCTACCAGGCGTGCCTCTTGGAAACTCTATGGGGCAGTTCTACTCTGACCTCTTAGGTTGCTATGAGTTAGGCCCGACTCGACAGCAATGAGTTGGTTGGCTGACATTGTAATTGGAAGCCCTGGTGGCATAATGCTTAAGTGCCACATCTGCTGACCAAAAGATCAGCAATTTGAATCTGCCAGGTACTCCTTGGAAACTGTATGGAGCAGTTCTACTTTGCTGTGTATGATCTCTGTGAGGTGGAATCACTACAATGGCAGTGGATTTTTTGTTGTAACAGGAGTCCTGGTGGTGCAGTGGTTAAGAGCTGCAGCTACTAACCAAAAACTCACCAGTTTGAATCCACCAGCTGCTCCTTGGAAACCCTATGTAGCAGTTTTACTGTATCTTACAGGGTTACTGTGAGTTGGAATTGATGGCAACTGACTTAAAGGTTTTGGATATTGTAATTCAAAGTATTAGAATGTTCATAGGTAAATAACATCCTCATAAGATGTTCAGTGAAGATCTACCCAGGAGAAATGACAAAATATATTTGGAGGTAATAATACCATTTGTTTATAAGGTACCGCTTTAGGGGTCTTGATGCCTCCAAATCAACAGTCAAAGAAGAGAGTTACCATAATGGCTGGTGTGATTGATCTTGATTACCAAGAGGAAATCAGATTGATAATCACATAATGGAGGCAAAAAAGAGTATGCCTAGAGTGCAGGAAATCCCTTACGATGTCTCTTAGTGCTATCATGCCCTGTGCTTAAAGTCAATGAAGAACTACAGCAAGCCAACATGGCTACTAATGGCCCAGACCCTTTTCGAACAAAGGTTTGAGTCACCCAGCAGGCAAAGAGCCACAGGTGCTTTGAGGGAAAAGGCAATACTGAATGAGTGGTAGAAGAAAGTAGTTCTAAATACCAGTTATGACCATGTGATCACTTGCCAAAATGTTGACTATATTATGAGTATTTTTGTCTTGTATGTGTGCATCAAATACTTTTATTTTCTTGACTTGTATAAGATGTAAACAGGACTAATGTGTTTTCAGTTGAAAGTGTGTTGTATCACGTTAGGCACAAGTCTGAACGGATAATTGTCTTTATTCAGAGACTCTGTATCACTTAAAGAGATGTATACAAGTACAAAGTTGATGGCGATAGACTGTAATGGCTAAGACGGTGTGTCAGTTTGTCTGGGCCATGAGTCTCAGGGGGTTGGCAGTTACAAGGTAGTTTGGTAGTCATAATAATGTTGTAATCATCTCTCTGATGAGATCAGCTGTAAGTTAGCCAGTCACCTGAAAGGGAGTTTCCTTGAGGAGTGGCCTACATCAAATATAAGTGGACATTCTGTCAAGGCTTGTGGGCTTTTGTTCCCTGGATATTGCAGCTGGCTCCTGTTCACCTGACATCCAGTTCATAGGACTTGAGCCAATAGCTTACCTGCCATCTTGCCTGCCAATCTTTGGATTTGTTGGTCTTCACAGCCTATGAGGCAGATCCCTATTGTCTTACTTGCTGATTTGGGTTCAACAGCCCTTGAAATGACAGGAATCAGGAAAAGCATTCGGCCTGACCCACATTTCAGCCTGTACGACCACATGGGGCATTTCCTTAAGACGATTCTACATGTATTCGTGTGCTTTACTGGTTCCATGTCTCTAGAGAACTCAGCCTAGGACATGTGGTTTTTTACAGTGAATGCTTCCTGGTTTTATGTGAACACTAAAATATGTGCATAAAACTTTAGAAATGCTTCCACATAGATTTTTAAGGAGCTCTGGTGGTACAACAATTAAGCATTTGACTGAAAAAATTGCTGTTCAATTCTACCCAGTGACTCCAAGAAAGAAAAACCTGGCAATTTGCTCCCACACCAATTACAGCTTAGAAAACCTTATAGGCAGTTCTACTGTGTCACATGTGGTCACCTTGCTTTGAAAATTAATTCAATGGCACCTAACAACAAGTAGGAGAAAATAATGTTTCTTCCAGTCTGACAATGCCTGATATTCCCACCCCTTTACTTTTTTGTCCTTATATCACCAATATTACTGTTGTCAGAAACTATTTAGCTTCCCAAGTGATAATAACAATCCCTCCCAAATATATTTCTCTGAATTTTGATTTATGCCTGAAGATACTGATCAGAATCACAAGATTTTCCTGTTAGTTGTAATCTTTTTATTCATCTGAGTAGCTTTTAATTTATTAGCACACTATTGTGAAAAGCCCCTGAAATGATTGCCAGTGTTTCTGAACTCAAAACTGTTGATATATAATAGATATAATCTAGGAAATTTTGCTATAGACAAATCCCTGTTAACCACATACCAGTTTCTCTCTGATTACAGTATAAAACTGGAAATGTTCAAAGTAATGGGAAGTTACAGAAGCCCTATGTTGGGGCCACACCCTATGACTATCCTATAACACAAAAGGGTTGCCTGACCTCAGTCTCAGTTACTTTACTTGTAATATAAGAATGTTGCTGTTGTTACTTAAGGTCAAGTCAATTCTAACTCCTGGTGATCCCATGTGTGCAGACTAGAACTGCCCCAAAGAGTTTTCAAGACTGTGTCCTTTCTAAAGTAGATCACCTAACCTGTGTTCTGTGAAGCCTCTGAGTGAGTTCAAACCACCAACCTTCCAGCTATTAGTTGAGCACTAAACTGTACCACCCAGGGACTCCTGAAAATAATTATGCAGGTCATATTCATGATTCCAAACTCCAAAAAACTCCCCAAACCAAAAGCTGATTTTAAAATTTACTTAAACTCATTTTGCAGCAAACCTGACCTGAACTGATGTGAGGTAACTGATAGTCCTTCTATATTGCACTTGGTGTGATTATTTATATTTTTTGCTGAAAAAACAATTATTATTACAGGTGTGTTATAGAGTCTTTGGGTAATGTAAATGGTTAACACATTCAGCCGCTAATGAAAAGGTTAGAAGTTCAAGTCTATCCCCAAGGGGTCTTGGAAGAAAGACCTAGTGATCTAGAAAACCAGCCACTAAAAACACTATGGAGCACAATTCTACTGTGACACACATGGAGTCTGGATAAGTTGGAATCAAGTCAACACTAATTGATTTTTTATAATATATAGGACATGTGTATCGTATTCACTTCCTGAAATTTCAAAAGCTCTGATTTTAAAAACTTTATCTCCTCTACTGAGATGGTTATAATAAAAATGAAAATGACAGGTATTGGTGGGGATGTAGAGAAATCAGAACCCTCAGCCATTGTTGGTGGGATCATAAAATGGTACAGGCACAATGGAAAATAGTCTGGCAATTTCTCAAAAAGTTAAGCATAGCAGTGTACTGCCATGTTGTTTTGTGCCACTGAGTTAGTTCTAACTCATAGCTACCCTATAGGCAGAGTAGAATGCCTCATTGGGTTTCCTAGGCGGTAATCTTTACGGGAGCAGGTCTTCAGGTCTTTTCTCCCACAGAGCCACTGGTCGCACCACCACCAGCCACTTCACCAGGCTGTCAGGACTCCTACCAAACTACCATGTGATCCAGCAATTCCACTCCTAGGTATACAATCAAAAGAGAAAGAAGGAAAACAAGCAGATGTATGTACATGGCATAAATACAATACAAACTACATAACTGGAAGCTATGAAAAATAAAACACTTCTACTCATCAAAAGATTTAATCAAAAGAGAAGAAAGGGAAATCTCACACCAGAAAAAAATTGGAGGGCTGTGACATAATTCAACAAGGATCTTATTTCTAAAATCTGTAAAATATTTTGACATCTCAATAACAAAAAGACAACCTAACTTAAAAACGGGCAAAAGAATGTGAATAGACACTTCACCAAAGAGAACACACAGACAGCTAACAGAGAAATGCTAGTGATCATTAGCCATAAGAAAACTTCAAAACTATGATGAGATACTCTCATCTAACATTACTGGTAATAATCAAAACAATGAAATAACATACATTGGAAACTTTATGGGGAGATCAGAACTCTATCTAATACACTGTTAGTGGAGATGCAAAATGGTATGCCCACTATGGAAAACAGAAGGGCACCTCCTTAAAAAACTAGAAATAGAAATATCAATACACTAGCAATCCTAGCAATCCCACTGCTAGAGAAATAAGAGCCATCACACAAATATCCATATGCATATCAATGTTTCATGCAACATTAATCATAACAGCAAAAAGATGGAAGCAACCTAAAATCCATCAACAGATGTCTAGATAAATTACTATATGCATACATAATGGAGTACTACAAAACAGTAAACAATAACAAACCCGTGAAACATCTCACAACATGGTTGATTCTGGAAGACATTATACTGAGTGAAATAAGTCAATCACAAAAGAACAAATGTAAAACAACCACTGTAAGAAACCTAAGAGATTTACACAAAGAAAAAAACAATCTTTGATGATGGAGGAATGTTACGAGGGAGGTTCTGAGGAAGGGAAGGGGAGATGGAGGGAAGGTAAAATCACTGGCTAGATAGCAGACAAGTCTTAACTTTGGTGAAAAAGACAACACACAATACAGACAAAGTCAGCACAACTTGACCATGACAAAGTCTTAGGAACTTCCTAGACATATCCCTGAGGGACTGAGTTACTGGGGTTGAGGCCTGGGAACCATGGTCTTGGAGGACATCTAGGTCAATTGGGATAACATAGTCCATAAAGAAAATATTCTGCGTCTATGTTGGTGACTAGTGTCTGTGGTGCTAACAGCTTGTGAGTAGTCATCTAAGATATGTCTATTGGTCCCAACGCGTGGGAGGGAAGGAGAATGAAGAAAACCAAAGACATAAGGAAAATATTAGTCCAAAGGACTAAAGGACCGTGTGATATAGCATCCACCAGTCTGAAACTAGAACTAGATGGTGCCCAGCTACCACTACAGACCACTCTGACAAGACTCACAATAGAGTATCCCAGCCAGAGTGGGAGAAAAATATTCAACAGAACTCAATTCACACACAAAAAAGACCAGACACACTGGTCTGACAGAGACTGGAGGAACCCCCAAGATTATGGTCCTTGGACACGTAACTAACTGAGAATTGAAACCACTCCAAAAGTCCACCTTTCAGCCAAGATTAGACAAGGCTGATAAAACAAACGATAATGCATATAAGGAACATGTTTCTTAGTTCAACCAATTATACAGGACTAAATGGGCAACACATGCCCAAAAGCAAAGGCCAGAAAGCAGAAGGGACACAAAATGTGGGCAAATGAACATAGGGAACACCTCTGTAAAAAAGGAAAAGGGGGAGTGCTAACACATTGTGGGAATTACAACCAGTGTGAAAAAACAAGTCGTGCATAAATTTTTAACTGAGAAACTAAGTTGTGCTTAGTTCACCTACAGAACAATAAAATTTTTAAAAATGTAAATGTTTTTCTGCACTTTGTGCTCTTTGATCAGGATTCTTCTTTGGGATCTTTGATCAAAACATTCTGTGATGGTAGGTAGGCACCATCCAGTTCTTCTGGTCTCATGCAGAGGAGACAGCTGTGTATAGAGGCAGTTAGCTGTCTATTCCATTTCCTCCTCCTTTCCTGACTCTTCTATTTCCTCTGTGGATCCCAACAAATACAGAACAATTGTTGTACCTTTGATGGCCACTTGCAACTTTTAAGACTCTAGGTACTACATAATGACTATGAGGTAGAACAGAAGCACTAAACATGTTACTTGACCAGTGAACTGGGATGTTTCATAAAACTATGACCCTAAACCTCCAAACCAAGGAATCAAATCCAATGAGGTATATAGTTATATATAAGCAACCTCAGAAGCTGCTCTTTTGTTGTTGTAAATATATTTACCACACTTCTGCCAATACAACTTTTTACTGGTGCACAACTTATTGACAACAATTACATTAATCAACTGTGCGATCCTACCCTTAATCAATGCAATTTTTCCATTGTTATACACTAAAACTCGGTCCTTCATAAGCAATAACCTCTCCTTGCCCTTCCCTCCTGCCACTAACTGACTAACAAACCTGTTGGTGATGAGTCAATTTCAACTAGTAGTGACCCTACAGGACAGAGTAGAACTGTACCATAGGGTTTCTAAGGAATGGCTGATAGATTACAACTGTCAAACTTTTGCTTAGCAGTGGTAACTCAGTATAACTCTTAACTAACCACTGTACTACCAGACTGCCTGTCCATGGTAACTGCTAATAAACTTTGATTTCTATACATTTACTCACCACACAACCAGGGTTTTCCTTTTCCTTTATAGTCCCAAAAATTGTCTCAAGGCACAAAATAATCTTATATAATCAGTCTGCCCATCAGCACAATTGAGGCCCCATCCTCTCTCATTAACATCATAGATATAGGATATAAACCCTTGTGGCTTGGTGGACTAAGTGCTAGTTTGCTAACCAAAAGGTCAGCAGTTCAAATCCACCAGGCGCTCCTTGAAAACTCTACAGGGCAGTTCTACTCTGACCTCTAGGGTCTCTATGAGTTAGACACAACTCAATGACACTGGATTTTTTGGCATGCAGGATTTATAGCAAGGAGGAAGACCACACAATACCAGGAATCACGGCCAAGCCAAATGGCTACACACATTTTTTGGGAAACACAATTCAACTCATGACAATTTATTTCTCTCACCACAGTGACTTATTTCCCTCAGCATAAACTCCATACATATTGTAACATTTATGATGATGTCCTAAGATTTTTTCTAAGATTTTCATAATTTTAACATTTACATTTACATCTGTGATCCACTTTGAATTAATTTTTGTTTATATTGTGGGACATGGATGCAAGTTCATCATTTTTCATGTGGATCTCATTGTTACAGTGCTGTTTGTTAGAAACAGCATCTTTTCCCTCAATGAATTGCCTTGTCAACTTTGATGAAAATTGACGACCATCAATGTTAAAGGTTTATATCTGGACTCAAAAATTTGTTCATGGCATATTAAATCCTCACAATATTTTGTCTTCTTCCCCAGAATGCTTTGACTGTATTTATCTCATTTGCTTGTTAATATGCTAGTGTTATCATGTATTTCAATTTTCTATGTATTTTGAACTCCATGAGGAATTATTATTATTGCTGTATACAGTGCAGGGACCTACCTAGACACGTATACTCCTTCTTCTATACATGACCCTTTATCTGGGGTCGTTGTCTTTGTTGCCTAATGGACATACTTTAGTATTTCTTTCAGTACGAGTCCGCTAATGATTAATTATCTTGATTTTTGTTGGTGTAAAACATTCCTGAAGAATACTTTCACTGTGTATAGAATTTTAGGCTTATAGTTATATTTTTTCTCAGTTAATTAAAAATGTTACTCCTTATCTTCTGCCTTCTACTGTCTTCTCTTTCTCACGTCCTTTTTTATGTTTGGGGCTGTCATGGATTGAATTGTATCCCCTGAAAAATGTGCGTAGCAATTTGACCAGGCCATGGTTCCCAGAACTGTGTGATTGTCCTTTATTTTGTGATTTTTCTATACTGTAACTCCTAATCTCTGCCTGTGTTTAATAGACTGGATTATGTCAAACAGAATCAGGGTGGGACTATTACACCATTACTAAGGGTGTTTTCCTGAAGTCAGGCTTGCACCACCTTTTATCCTACAAGACACAATATAAAAGGGAAGCAATCACAGAGTAGGAGACCTCATACCATCAAAAACAGCAGTGAAGGGAGCAGAGCACATCCTTCAGACCTGAGGTTCCTGTGCTAAAATGCTCTCAGACCAAGGCAACACTGATACAACAAAAGGACCTTCCTTCAGAGTCAACAGAGAGAATGTGTTCCCCTAGAGCCAGCACCCTGAATTTGGCTGTCTGGACAACTGGAATGTCTGAGAATAAACTTTTCTTTGTTAAAGCCATCCAGTCACTGTATTTATGTTAGAGTAATACTAGATGACCAAAAGCGGGGTTTTATGTTCTGGATGGTCTCTCCTAAATCTTGCATTTCACTTATTATTTCTTCATCTTTGTTAAATACATCATGAAACCCATGCACTCGGTTCTAAGTTTTGATCATAATGATTTTGTTTTCTAGAATTTATATATATACACATATGTATATATGCCATGGCCATATATATATACACATATATATATATATGTATATGCCAGCCAGCCAAGTGCCATTGAGTCAGATCCGACTCATGGCGACCCTAGGGGCCAGGGTAGAACTGACCCTCAGAGTATATGTATATATACATATAAATCTGTGGTTGGTTTAGTATAGTCACCAATTCTTTGGTGCCCTCTCATTGGGGGATGGAATTATAACCACTTTCCTTGAATCTAAACTGACTTGTGACTTACTTGACTAATACAGTGCATTGGAACTGAGGTTCAGGGATTTTCAAGGCTAGATCACAAGTTTTGCAGCTTTGATCTCGGCCTTTTGAAATGCTTTTTTTGGAGGACACTACCAATTTAGGTGCTCCCTCCAAGAGCCCACCCATCATCCTGTGAAAGGCCTGAATGACCCAGACAACCTGTTCTAGCCGAGCTTCCAGCAGAGGGCCAGCATCAACTGACATCATTCATACGAGCTACAATGTAAGTCTAATTCATTTTACCCTTCAGGTAACTCTCACCACAGCAGACAGCTCCGCAGCTTGTTGTCAGATGTGGGGACAGATTAGTACTAGGCCTGGATTAGGCTCAGTGCTTCTCTTTCGCTTCTGCTTTCGTATTATCCTTCAGTCACCTCAGTTTTTCTTATTGAGTTCCAGTCTTGGTAACTACTTTTCCACCCCTTTTCCTGCCTTTCTTTTATTCTTCTTTCTCTGGACATATTTTAGAATACAAAGAAATGGAGCTGAATGCATATTCATAGAGTTGTACTTCATGGGATAAAGAACTGTACCTAAGATGTGCAAAAAATTAGAAACTGTAGTTTAAATTTTTTAACACTAAAATGTATGAAGCTTTCCTATTGAGTTAAATTATTCATAATTTATGCAAATCTAGAAACAATAATTATGTCAAGTGCACTTCTATCATGTGTTAGAAATAACTTGCCTTATTAAACACAAACATATAGAAATCCTGGTATTAGAAAGCAAGACTGATTCCCTTTTCAGCCTAACAATATATTTGTCTTTCAGGAAAAAGTTATTTGACTCACAGCTTATGTAAAGTGATAAAATAATGAGATGTTGTTTTAGGAAACGATGCAATATTCAGAGTAAATCACTTGACCCATATATAGCAATTTGGGTATTAATGAACTGTGTTTTTTTAGAGTTTTAACACGCTAATGATCTCTGGTAAAATGGATTCTAGGGAGTCTCTGATTTCAGTTAGAAAGTATTTAAAAACAATAAAATGCATGATGATAACAAGCACTACTTCATGCATATTAAACAATATTTTAAATTTATTATTAATTGTTCCTATGCTATGGCAATAATTCTAATATGCATTTCTAAGTGCTTATAAAATATAGATTGAGCATTGCATGTATTTCAGAAATTTTAGTTTTGTTCATGAAGAAATGGAAATTTTTTCTTCAAATTCTAATCAGGTAAATTCTAAAACAATATGTCTTCTATTTGCTCTCCCGTACCTATACATTAAGCCATTATTTTCTCATATGCCACTGTTACACTTTTCCTTAAATGCTATGTGCAGATTCCATCCCAAGCACTGTAAAAAATTTTTTAAATTTAATCCTCACAAGAACTGAAAGAAGTACTGTTTTCCTATCATTTTACAGATAAGAAAACTGAATCACAGAGAAGTTAAGAAATCCACATGTTTTCTGGCTGCAATATTAGATGATGCTTAAGTTTATGCTGAGTCAGTCTAATTAACACGCCTTCTTTGAAACCCTGGTGGCATCGTGGTTAAGTACTTCAGCTGCTAACCACTTCGACTCTACCAGACATTCCTTGGAAACTCTATGGGGCAATTCTACTCTGTCCTACAGGGTCACGGTGAGTCAGAATTCTCTCAACAGCAGCATGGTTTTTTATTTTAGTTGAATTATATGAGTTAGATCAGGCTTTATTTTACTGCTCATATTTTAAATATCTTAAGAATGAGGATGAGAGGCGGAGTCAAGGTGGCAGACTAAGCCCACGTCTCCTTATATCCGCCTGGAAACCAAGACCTGAATTGATAATCAAACAGAGTCCTCTGGTCACCTAAACAGCCCCAGGACACGGTACAGGGCTGTTACTTTGGACTTCATACCATTGAGCGAAAAACCTCCTCTGCTACGCTGACTCCCACACCTGGCTAGCCCTGGCTCTCACGGACTGAAGGTAAACGCACCATTTTGATTTTTTTTTTCCTCTGTCTTGGCTGGCGGGCGGAGCTGGGTCTTGCCTGGCGGCTGGACTCAGAGGCGCTGCTGGGGGGATAGGCAGGCAAAATTCCCATATTTTGAAAGCCAGGCTTGGGACTCTGTTAATCTAGCCACTTAGAGCCTGTCGTTTTATATCTGCCTCAGTGGCATTTCTATGGAGTTTTGCAGTCAGGGTGCGGGACGCCATGTTGGATACGGAGATTCTAGCGGGGACCTCGTTCTTAGCCTGGGAGCCAGCGCCTGCAAACAAGACAGCACTTCTCTGACAGAAAAGCAGTAATTAACCTAATGCCACCTGCTTTGGGGGTCCTGCAACAGAATCAGAGGAATCACTACCTCTCAGCACCTTTAGCCGCTCTGTCTGCTGCCTGTGTGGAGGGTGCCATCTTGGATACGGTGGCCACAGCTGGACCTAATTCCTAGCTTGGGAGCCAGAGCCGGCCCACAGGAGAGTGCTTTTCTATCCGAAAAGCAATACTCTACGCAGTGTCGTCTAAGGCTAGGCCCTGTCAGCAGAGGCCAACAGGGCAGTAGCATTGCTATATTCTGAACTAATTTGTATCATCTGGGGTTGGATATAGTGGCGCTTACTTTGCCAGATGAGAAGAGGGACCTCTACACCTGAAAACGTAACTGACTTGTGAAGTGGTCAGATATCTTTTGCTTTACATTTTAAGACAGCCTAGAGAAACATCTGCAATCCATCCTCACAGTACCTCTTCCACCCTCTACATACTCACTTGGGTCCCAAAAAGCAACAGACACTTGTGGCACACAAGAAATCGGCCATGGCTTCAGAAGGCTCCCAAGCAAAGCAACCAAGGAGTTTTTCAGATGAAGAAATTTTATGAAAGCATCAGAAAGTGAATACAAAATGATTATATACAGAGCCCTTCTAGACCTTATACAAAATGCAGCAGAACAAAATGAAACATTAAGCAGGATGTTCGATCTGATGGAACACCAGTATTCTGAGATCCAACAGATCAAGAACAAAATCAAAGACATAGAAACTTCAATGCAAAGCCAAGAAAACAGAATGGAACAAATAGAAAAAAGAATTTCTGATTTGGAAGACAGAGCTACTGATGCCAGCATCTATGATCAGAAATCAGAAAAAAGAAACAAGAAAAATGAAGAAACATTAAGAAGCATGTGGGACTCTATTAAGAGGAACAACCTTCAATTAATTGGAGTCTCTGAACAGGGTGAGATATCTGAGAACACAGAGAGTATCATTGCTGAGCTGCTGACAGAAAACTTCCCAGAAATCATGAAGGAAGAAAATATACACATCTCAAATGCATACCGTATGCCACCCAATATAGATCTCAAAAGAAAGACTCCAAGATATATTATAATCAAGCTCAACAAAATGAAACATAAGCAGCAACTCCCAAAGGCAGCAAGACTCAAAGCAAAGCTAACATTCAGAGGGAAACCCTGTAGGCTCTCTTCAGATTTCTCAGCAGAAACCATGCTGGCACAGAGACAGTGGAATGACACATTCAAAGCCTTGAAGGAGAAGAACTTCCAACCAAGAATTATATATCCTGCAAAACTATCTTTCAAATACGAAA
This sequence comes from Heterohyrax brucei, assembly GCA_028571685.1. Taxonomy (NCBI): domain Eukaryota; kingdom Metazoa; phylum Chordata; class Mammalia; order Hyracoidea; family Procaviidae; genus Heterohyrax; species Heterohyrax brucei. Next base: position 101,780,183 of record CM053142.1, on the reverse strand, counting down.
ATGAAATTAAGACATTCCCAGATAAACAGAAACTCACAGACGTTGTAAGAATCAAACCAAAACTACAAGAAATATTGAAAGAAGTTCTTGGCTATGCCTTAGAAGAACAAAACCACTAACTTTATATTTTAGAACGACTTTACTACTCAAAACTCTACTTAGTTAGGGAAGGTTCCAAAGCCAATCACAGCTTTGATAAGGAAAGAAGCAATCCAGTGATCATCATGAAAACTATGGTGTCATCATATTAAAAAGAGGGATGTACTACAGTTGTTATAGTCCTTCCAGATGGACAGGAAGATGACAAGACTGGTAGTAATTAAAATTGGGTTTATAAATAGTTTATTAAGGGGGATTATAGGGGCAGCTGTAAAGCACAACAAAGATGTATCATATCATTTCAAGAAATGTAACACAGGAGTCTCAACAACCACAAAACCAGCTCTGAAAAAGGTGAAAAATCAACCACAAAAAAGAACATCCCAGGACAGACTAATAAGAACAACAGAGAAAACATCAACATAAAAATAAACACATCACAATGGCAGTACTGAACACATACCTATCAATAATTAATTGAATGTGAATGGACTGAATTCTCCAGTAAAGAGACATCGAGTGACATCTTGGATCAAAAGACATGACCCATCCATATGTTGTCTACAAGAAACTCACTTGAGACCTAAAAATAGGAACAAACTGAAAATTAAAGGTTGGAAGAATATATATCAAGCTAACAATGAACAAAGAAGAGCAGGGGTGGCAATTCTAATCTCAGACAAAATCAATTTTAATGTCAAATCCACCATTGGGGACAAAGATGGACACTATTTATTGCTGAAAGGTTCAGTACACAAGCAAGACTTAAATATACTCAATATTTATGCACCAAATATCAGAGAACCTAAATACATCAAAGAAACACTGACTACACTCAAAAGAGAGTTAGATGACTCCACAATAATAGTGGGAGACTTTAACACTACACTCTCAATACTAGACAGATTATCTAGAAAAAAACTCAGTAAAGATACAGAAGACCTCATTGCTACAATTAACCAACTAAACCTCATTGATATATACAGAACTTTCCACGCATCAGCAGACAACTACACCTTCTTCTCCAGTGCACATGAAACATTCTCCAGAATTGACCACGCGATAGGCCATAATGCAATGCTCAACAAAATCCATACCATTGAATTACTGCAAAGCATCTTCTCAGATCATAAAGCCATCAAAGTTGAAATCAATAGCAGAAAAAACATAGATAGAAAGTGGAACTCTTGGAAACTGAACAACATCTTGCTCAAACAAACATGGGTTATAGAGGAAATCAAGGATGAATTAAAGAAATTCATGGATTCCAGTGAGAAATGAAAACACTTCCTACCAGAACCTATGGGATACAGCCAAAGCAGTGCTCAGAGGTCTGTTTATCTCCATAAATGCACACATCTGGAAGGAAGAAAGAAACCAAATCAAGGAACTAACCCTACAGCTTCAACAACTAGAAAGAGAATAACAGAGGAACCCCTCAGGCACCAGAAGAAATGAGATCATAAAGATTAGAGCAGAGCTAAATGAATTAGAGAATAGAAAAACAATTGAAAAAATTGAAAAGACCAAAAGCTCGTTTTTTGAAAAGATCAGCAAAGTTGACAAACCACTGCTAAACTTAGTAAAGAAAAGCAGGAAAGGAAACAAATAACCCAAATTAGAAATGAGAGGGAGGTTATCATCACAGATGCAACAGAAATCAAAAATATCATAACAATACTATGAAAGACTGTACTCTAACAAATTTGCAAACCTAGGGGAAATGGACCAATTCCTTGACTCATACCACCTACCCAAATTATCACAATGTGAAGCAGAACAACTTAACAAATCCATTACAAAGGAAGAGCTTGAAAAGATCATCAAAACACTGCCAATCAAAAAAAGTGCGGGTCCAGATGGCTTCACTGCAGAATTCTACCAAGCATTTACAGAATAGTTATCTCCAATACTACTGAAACTATTTCACAGTATAGAAAGGCATGGAGTACTCCCAAACTCATTCTATGAAGCCAGCATAACCCTGATACCTAAGACAGGGAAAGACCCAACAAAGAAAGAGAACTACAGACCGATATCACTCATGAATCTAGATGCAAAAATCTTCAACAAAATTCTTGCCAATAGAATACAACAACATATCAAGAAAATAATCCATCATGACCAAGTGGGATTCATACCAGGGATGCAAGGCTGAATCAACATCAGAAAAAGAATTAATGTGATTAACCACGTCAATAACACAAAAGACAAGGATCGCCTAATTTTGTCCATTGATGCAGAAAAGGCATTTGATGAAGTCCAACACCCATTCATGCTAAAAACTCTTAGCAAAATGGGCATAGACGGCAAATTCCTCACATAATAAGGGCCGTTTATACAAAGCCAATTGCCCATGTCATCCTGAATGGAGAGAGACTAAAAGACTTTCCCTTGAGATCAGGAACTAGACAAGGATGCCCACTCTCACCTCTTCTATTCAACATTGTGCTAGAAGTTTTAGCCAGAGCAATTAGACAAGACCAAGAAATAAAGTACATCTGCATCGGCAAAGAGGAAGTTAAAATCTCCCTGTTTGCAGATGATATGATTGTATATGCAGAGAATCCCAAGGAATCTATACGTAAACTACTCAAACTGATAGAAGAGTTCAGCAAAGTCTCAGGATACAAGATAAACATAAGTAAATCAGTAGGATTCCTTTATACCAACAACGAGACTGTTAAGGAAGAAATTATCAAATCAATACCATTTAAGATAGCCCCTAAGAAGATAAAGTACCTAGGAAGTAATCTAACCAGAGAAACAACAGACCTTGACAAAGAGAACTACAAGCCCTTACTACAAGAAACTAAGAGAGATTTAGATAAATGGAAAAATCTACCCTGCTCATGGATAGGAAGACTTAACATTGTGAAAATGTCTATTTTACCCAAAGCAATCTATTTATATAATGCAATCCCGATACAAGTTCCAGTGACATTTTTTAATGAGATGGAGAAACAAATCACCAATTTTGTTTGGAAAGGGAAGAAGCCTCGGTTAAGCAAGGTACTACTAAAGAAGAAGAACACACTGGGAGGCCTCTCATTACCTGACTTTAGAACACACTATGCTGCTACAGTGGTCAAAACAGCCTGGTACTCGTATAAGAACAGACAGATCAATCAGTGGAACAGAACTGAGACCCCAGAGATGACACCATCTGCCTATGAACAACTGATTTTTGACAAAGGCCCTAAGACATTAAACTGCGGTAAAAACCGTATCTTCAACAAATTGTGCTGGCAAAATTGGGTATCCATCTGCAAGAAACTGAAACAAGATCCATATCTTACACCTTATACAAAAACCAACTCCATCTGGATAAAAGACCTAAATATCAAACCTAAAACGATAAAGCTCATCCAGTAAAAGGTAGGAACAACAATGGAAGTTTTAATACACAATATGGACAGACTCCAAAATCTGTCAAACAAACCGCAATCATCAGAAGACAAAATAGATAAATGGGATCTATTAAGAATTAAACACTTTTGCTCATCTGAAGACTTTATTAATAGAATTAAAAGAAGACCTACAGACTGGGAAAAATATTTGGAAACTCTATGTCAGACCAACGCCTGATTTCGATAATCTATAAGATACTAGAAAATATCAACAAGAAGAAGATATACCATCCAATTAAGCAATGGACAAAGGAGATGGACAGACATTTCACTAAAGAGGAGATCCAGGCAGCCAAAAAACACATGCAGACATGTTCACGATCTTTAGTTATTAAAGAAATTCAAATCAAGACGACAATGAAATACCATCTCACCCCAACAAGGTTGGCCATGATCCAAAAAACACAAAACAACAAATGCTGGAGAGGCTGTGGAGAAAGTGGAACCCTCCTACACTGTTGGTGGGGTTGCAAAATGGTCCAGCCTCTTTGGAAAGCAATCTGGCGCTTTCTTAAAAAAATGGATATTGATATACCATTTGACCCAGTAATTCTACTACTTGGAATATATCCTACAGAATCAAGGCCTTTCACATCAATGGACACATGCACCAGAATGTTTATCACAGCACAGTCCACAATAGCAAAAAGATGGAATCAACCCAGATGCCCAACAACAGAAGAATGGATAGGTAAACTATGGGATATATACTCAATGGAGCACTACGCAATGATAAAGAACAACGATGACTTCAGGAAACATCTCATGACCTGGTTTCAACTGGAAGACATTATGTTGAGTGAAAGTAGTCAGCGACAAAAGGCCAAATATTGTATGAGACCTCTACGATAAGATCTCAAAAACAGACCTGTGTATAGAAGAAAAGACTCTCTGACAGCTGCAAGGGAGGGGAGGGAGGGAACGAGGGGGGAGGGCTTAGATTAGATAGCTGCTAGGTATCTGGTTGGGTGAAATCGGTGATAGCACACATTAGAAACAAGAACAATATTAAGTGGACTTAAACATAACATGAGTATTCCTTCCATCTTAACCCAATATTGCAAGGATAGAGTAGCTGGGGCAGGGGGGGCGGGGGACTATGCTCTTAGGCAAAAGCGAGGCCAATTGGCACAACTAGCATTTTGCTAAGAGAGTCTCTGCACCCCACATTGGTGAGTGGCGTCTGGGGTCTTAAAAGCTGTCAAGCTGCCATCCGAGGGCACAGCAAATGGTCCCAACTCAGCAGGAACGGTTCCTCACCGAGGACCAAAATGACATGGGGGAAAGACAACCCAGAAGACAAAGAGACCCACACCAGTGGGTGCCTACATCGACTTGGGACTGGAAGAACTGGATGGTGCCCGGCCACCACCAGTGATAGCCTCGATGGAGCTCACTAAGTTGAGTCTACTGGCAACACAAGAATAAAAAGGGGTGCACCCTGAAATCCCCACTAAAAGACCTCAATTGATGGTCCAGTGGTTTCGGGGTTCCCCTGGGAGCATGGCCCCTCGCCCTGACGCTGCCCTTGACCATAAATCATAATGAAGGTCCACGCTTTGGACAGGAATGGATTGGACTTGGTGATGCAGTGACCATATATTGGATGCGTTTTATGGTTCTACAGATCTATAGGATGTCATCCTGCTGACCTCTGGTTGGAGGAAGGAGAGTGGGTGGAGAGGAGGGAAAAAAGAGACTGTTGGGAGAACGAGACATGTATGGAGCAGAGAGGAATAGTGTGCTGTCACCGGGCAGGGAGAGCAGTGGAAGCTGCATATAGGTGGGCATGTAAATTCATATGGGAATGTACATTTTCCCTCAGTCATAATAAAAAATATATATGTATATCTTAAGAAAATAACTATTAAGGACTATTTGGGTTAACATGTCTCTTTCTAGAATATGTACTTTAATTCTAACCCCTATACCTGTGGTTCCCCAAAGAGTCTGTCAGTTTGTCCTACTGTGAGAGCTTGTGTGTTATTGTGATGCTGTAAGCTACACCAGTGGTACTTCAAACACCAGCAGGGTCACCTATGGCAGACATGTTTCAGCTGAGCTTCCAGACTAAGACAGACTAGGAAGAAGAAACCCACAGTCTACTTCTGAGAAGAACTAGCAGCGAAAACCTTGTGAATAGCAGCAGAACATTGTCTGATAATGGTGTGGGGAAGAGGGGACCTTCAAGCTGATAGGCACTGAAAAGATGACCTAGGGAAGCTGCCTCTTCAAAGTACAGTTGACTTTTATGATTGATTAAATCAAGTTTTGTGGACATTCATTTGCTGATATAGCATAACTCAAATGAGAAGAAACAGCTGCAAACATCCATTAATAATCAGATCCTGTAATTTACAAAGTATGAATCTAGAAATATTGGATATCATCAAAAATGAAATGAAAGGCATAAAGATTGATATCCCAGGCATTAGTGAGCTGCAAAGGACTGCTATTGGTCATTTTGAATTGGAGAATCCTATGGCCTATGCCAGAAATGACAACTTGAAGAGATACAACACTGCACTCATCATCAAAAGAACATTTATTATGCTGTCTGTGACAGCATAATATTTAGACACCTACAAGAAAAATCAGTTAATACAACTGTTATTCAAATTTATACACCAACTACTAAGGCCAAAGATGAAGAAATTAAATATTTTTACCAACTTCCGTAGTTTGAAACTGATCAAACATGCATTTAGAATGCACTGATAATCACATGCAAAAGTTGAAACAAAGAAGAATTGGTAGTTGGAAAATACGGCCTTGGTGATAGAAATGATGCTAGAGATAGCATGACTGAATTTTGCAAGACTGACAACATTTTCATTGCAAATACCTTTTTTTAAGGAGCATAAAGGGAGACTATACAAATGGACCTCACCAAATGGGATGCACAGGAATCAAGTCAACTACATCTATGGAAAAGCTCAATGTCATCAGTCTGGACAACTGTCAGAACAGCTGACTGCAGATCAGACCATCAGTTAATCATATATAAGTTCAAGCTGAAACTGAAGAAAATCAGAACAACTTCAAGAAAGCCAAAGTATAACTTTGAGCATGACCTACCTGAATTTAGAGACCATCTCAAGAAGAGAACTGACATCTTGAAAACTTAATGACCTAAGACAAGTGGCATAATGATATTAAAGGACATCATACATGAAGAAAGCAAAAAATCATTAAAAAGACAAGAGAGAAAGAAAAAACCAAAATGGATGTCAGAAGAGACACTGAAACTTCCTCTTGAATGTTGAGTAGCTAAAGCAAAAGGAAAAGATGATGAAGTGAAAGAGCTGAACGAAGATTTCGAAGAGTGGCTTGAGAAGACAAAGTTTTATGATTACATGTGCAAGGATTTGGAGATAGAAAGCCTAAAGGGAAAAATACACTCAGGATTTCTCAGACTGAAAGAACTGAAGAAAAAAAATCAAGCTTCAAGTTGCAATATCAAAGGGTCTATGGGGATAAAAATATTAAATAATGCAGGAACCATTAACGGAAGATGAAAGGAATATACAGTCATTATACCAAAAAGAATTGTCTGAAATTCAACCATTTCAGGAGGTAATATTCGATCAGGAACTGATGGTACTAAAGCAAGAAGTCCAAGCTACGCTGAAGGCATTGAGAAAAAACAAGGCTTTTGGAATTGACAGAACAACGGTTAAAACATTTCAACAAACAGATGCAGCCATGGAAGTGCTCACTCATCTGTGCCAAGAAATTTGAAAGGCAGCTAAGGCCAACTGACTGGAAGAGATCAATATTTATGTTTATTCCCAAAAAGGGTGATCAAATCTAATGTGGAAATTATCAAACAATGTCATTTATATCTCTTGCAAGCAAAGCTTTGCTGAGGATCATTCAAAAGCAGCTGCAACAGTATTTCTGTAGGAAACTGCCAGAAATTCAAGACAGATTTAGAAAAGGATGTGGAGGCAGGGGTATCACTACTGGTATCAGATTGATCCTTGCAGAAAGCAGAGACTACCAGAAAGATGCTTACCTGTGCTTCGTTGACTATGCAAAGGCATTCAACTGTGTGGATCATGAGAAACTTTGTATCACATTGCAAAGCATGGGAATTCTAGAACAGTTCATTGTGCTCATGAAGAATCTATGCATGGATCAAGAGGCACTCGTTGGAACAGAACAATGGGATATTGCACGGTTTAAAGTCAGGAAAGGTATGTGTCAGGATTGTATCCTCTCCTCATGCTTATTTAATCTACATGCTGAGGAAGTGGTGTGAGAAGCTGGACTATATGAAGAAGAATGGGGAGTCAGGACAGGAGCAAGACCCGTTAACAACCTGTGATATGCAAATGACACAACCTTGCCTGCTGAAGGTGAAGAGGATTTGAAGCACCTTTGAATATCAAAGATCATAGCCTTCAGTATGGATTATACTTCAACATAAAGAAAGCAAAAATCCTCACAACTGAACCAATAAGCAACCTCATGATAAATGGAGAGAAGACGGAGGTTGTCAAGAGTTTCATTTTACTTGGATCAACAATCAAATACCCATGGAAGTAACAATCAAGAAATCAAGTGATTCATTGCCTTAGACAAATCTGCTGCAAGGTATCTCTTTAAAGTTTTAAAAAGTTTTAAAAAATAGAGATATCACTTTAAGGACTAATGTGCACCTGGCCCAACCATGGTGTTTTTAATATCCTAATAAGGCTGTTAAAACTGGACAATGAATAAGGAGGACCAAAGAATTGATGCCTGTGAGTTGTAGTATTGTCAAAGAATATTGAATGTATCACCAAAACCAAAACTCCACCGCTGTCGAGTCAATTCTGACTCATAGCAACCCTAAAGACAGAGTAGAACTAACTGCCTGTAGAGTTTCCAAGGAGCACCTGGCAGATTTTAACCGCTGACCTTTTGATTAGCAGCTGTAGCACTTACTCACTTAGCTACCAGGGTTTCCACTGAATGTACCATGGACTGCTAAAAAGTGAATGAAACCGTCTTGGAAGAAGTACAGTCAGAATCCTCCTTGGAAGCAAGGATAATGAGACTGCATCTCACATATTTTGGACACTTTATTAGGAAGAATCAGTCTCTGGGGTAGGACATCATGGTTGGTGGAGTATCTGCAAAAAAGAGGAAGAGCCTCACTGAGATGAAGTGACACAGTGGCTACAACGATAAGCTCAAGCACAGCAACAAGTGTGAGGGTGGCATAGGACTGGGCAGAGGAGTCCTGTTCCATTATACACACAGGGTTGCTATGAGTTGGAACTGACTCGGTGCCACCTAATAGCAACATACCTGTGGTTATCGACCTGTTTGCAAATAAGGTTTTCTTTGTTACTGTAGTTCCAATCAGATCATGTTTCAGTAGGTTTGGATTTTTAGCCTTCAAAAATGTGAGAAAATAAATTTCTGTTATTTGAAGCCGCCTACTTTGTAGTGTTTGTACGACAGCAGCACTGGGAAACTAAGGCAAGGACACTACAGTCAACCTCAGTTGAGTGCCAGATGTACTCAAACCTAGAGATCATGACACTTTAAGAATTAAAAACTAAATCAACTTACTGTGAAAATTTAACCAACCAAAAAGTCTGGTATAAATAAAAAAATACTTAGTAGCCCTGATACAGTCTTACTGGACTAGTCTTCAATAATTATTATTTTTATCTCCATAGCAAAAGCCAAGCATTCTAAGTTTGGACTTAAATGTTTTATAGCTGCTGCAGTAGATGATGTACGAGCTTTTCCAATGTTCTGATTTGTCGTATAATGTTAAAAAAAAAAAAAAAACAGTAATTGAATTTTAAAATGTCTGCTCACAAAAATACTTGTATTTTATTTTTATATTGTCTAAATGATAGTTTAGCCTGGCAAATGTCAAGCCACTACCTCTGCCTACTCTTAAATAGAAAACACCATTATGTTCTTACAGTCTGTCACTTCTTATTTGATTCACCCACCCAAACATGTAGCTTCAGATAATGTATGCCTTCTTCACCATTCCATTTGAGGTTGAAGAATTGTTAAATTCCGGAGACACATATAAATCAAATTATAAACCTTGTTCCGTCTTTAAAATATTGTTTGAAACATCTCCACTTGAATAGGCTAGAGAGATGATGATTCATGCCATAATTTTATCTCATGAAACCAGCAAATCTCTTTTGGCTGACTTCCCAGCCAAACTCTTAAGTGTAACTTAAATCTAGATGGAACATAGCTGTCAAAGTCTGTACTCGTTTTAAGTTTCTTAAATCTATACCCACACATTGTATTTGGCCACTTGTAGGAACTAATTACATAGAAGACTGAATGTAAAATCACTTACATTTTTAAATCCTAAGCAGTCAAACACTTTTTGTAATAGTTCTAGGAGATGCAGTTATATCAGTCACTGTATAATTTTTGTTTTTCAATTCAGTTTTATGTGTTTTATGTGCATAAAGGATTTTGTTTAAAAACAAGAATAACTACAAAGTGAGGGTTTACCATGTACCATGTACCTGACATATGTTATTGTCAAGCCTCTTTACAATGTGGAAGATAACCATTGCCCATATGCAAGCTCAGTCCTCTTTTTCAATTCTGTTGTCCTCTGACTTACAAGAAGGGTTTCCATGGGTTGGGTTGGTTTACTTCAAGAAACATTGCATTGGCGACAACTAGTGGATTGGTTTATGTACAGCCCTTTATTAAATGTCCTGAGAGGACTGGGATAGTAATAAGAGTGAAGACCTCTTTTTCTTCTTTTGGGTTCTGTATGCACAAGGCTTTGGAACTAAGGCTTAGGACTTGGTACAAGCCTAAACCACCTCTCCTTTCTCTACTTTGGTCTCTCTTTTCTCAGGTGACACAATCAAACTTAGTGTCTTCCCCTGGTGTGAGAAGCCCTGGGTGGACAGTTCTGTTTTCGGGGAACAGTTGTTGTTGTTTTAATATTTTATTGCACTTTAAGTAAGTTTACAATCCAAGTCAATTTGTCATACAAAAACTTACACATTTCTATGTGACCCCAGCTGCTTTTCTTACCCTGTGACAGCATACTCCTTTTCATCTTGTATTTCCCTGTCCATTCAGCCAGTTCCTGTCCCCCTTTACCCTCTCATCTCATATCCAGACAGGAGTTGCCCGGTTAGTCTCATGTACCTGCTTAAGCCAAGAAAGCACATTCTTTATCACTGTCATTTTATGTCTTATAGTTTAGACCAGTCTTCGTCTGAAAAGTTGGCTTCAGAAACGGTTTCGGTTCTGGGCTAACAGAGAGTCAGGGAGGCCATGTCGTCTAGCAGCCCTCCATTCTGTGGGACCATCAAGCTGGTCTTTTTAAAAAGATTCAAGTTCTCCACCCCATTTTTTTCTGGGAAGAATTTTTATCTTCTATTACCTTTTTCTTGTTTTCCAGTTCTGGTGTGTGTCATTTTCATACTACTGGGGTGACACAGGAAACCCAGGTGGTACAGTGGTAAAGTGCCCCATCCATTAACCAGGAAGTTCAGCAATTCAAATCCTCCGGGGACTCATTAGAAACTCTATGGGGGCAGTTCTACTCTGACCTACACATTACTATAAGGTGGCTGAGATGGAACTGACTCAATGGCAGTAGGTTTGGTTTGGTTTTTGGTTTGAAGTGCCATATTTCAAGAGCTGAGTATAAGCCAGGGGGGTGGGTTAGGAAGAGAAGAATAGATTTGCTGTTTGGCATTCTTCAGATCTTGGTTTTAGTATATTGCAGCATTAGGAAATAGAATTCTAACTTTCTGGTTGACAGCTCTGGAATTTTATATAAAGATTGGAGAATCAAAGATCTAGCTAACAATGAAGTACTACTTTGTCTTGCTTTGCCTCTGTTGTGCACATAGCTCTCTGAACACTGTCACAGAGAAGAGTAACTGAGCCAAGGCTGGACTCAAGTATTCCTGGCTAAAGACCACACAGCATTGCCTTGATAATGTTAGCAAGCTATAATAGCAAACATCTACTATATGCCAAGCTATGTTTTACCTTATTTAATCATCTCAACAAATTCATTGCCTATGAAATGAAATAAATACATTAAGAGTCAAAAAATACTTTATTCTGGATGTTAGCAGTAACAAAGCAGTTAAAATGCAAGAAATGGTAACTTGTGGTGGGGGTGGGGAAGTTTAAACTTCCCTAGTGCTGGTATGAACAGTTTACATTCCACCCAAAAATTACAGAAATCAGTGAAATTCATATACGGTGTCATTACTTGAGGGGAAATAATTGGAGTTTTTCTTCCCTATAGTTCTACCTTTTAATTAATAATTATATCAGTCTGTGTTAACTTTATGGAATAATAACTGAATTACTTTTAAAAGAGTGTTTTCTTAGATTAGTTGAGCAAACTAAGCACTGTCTCTCATTAACATTCAGCACTTATCTTACAAACCTGAAGGATGGGAAGTGAGGGAAGAAATGTTACTTTATACCCATCATAATCATAGGTTTTTACTTGCAGATTGCAAACCAAGACTGTCAGCCAACTTCAGTTAAGTATCTTACGAATAAAATCATTTTAGAAGAGAGGAGGTCATAAAAACTAAAACCCACTGCCATCAAGTTGACTCTGACTCATAGCAACCCTATGATAAAGCAGCTTACACTGTTCTAATGAAGCCTTCCATATCTTGTGTTGCATGATGGATCAAAGCCTCTACAGACTGTTAGGGAAGAACTCAAACAAAAGCAGGACAAAAATTGAAACCAGATAGCGAGGAGGGTACAGGCACGTCAATGAGACCTAGTAAAATAAAGCAAAAACAGACACAGAGATCAGCTAAGAACAGAAACCAAGTCTTCCAACAGGCACAATAAAAACTTGTTGTTAACTGTCATCGAGTCCGTTCTAACACATAATGATCCCATGTGTGCAGTCAGACTGCTCCATTGGATTTTTAAGACTGTGACCTTTTGGAAGTCTGTCTTCAGAGGCATCTCTGGGTGGGTTCAAACCCCCAACCTTTTGGCTAGCAGTCAACTGCTTTAACTGTTAGCACCACACAGGGACTTCATAATAGTAGACTAAAATAGTAAAAACAAACAGAAAAAAGCAGGGTTCTAAAAGAGATTTACGGCTTCTGCTAGCTTGCACTAAAAGAACCAAATTTAGGGGAAAAGAAACAAACAAAAAGATTCCTGTGGAATCCAACAAAGATGTGCTGTAAAAACCTCTAGTTTGGAAAATAAAGGTTTATACAGATGTTCCTTCTTTAGCTCTCAGGATACAGTTCTCTGAATTTGGCATTTGGTAGAACCTAAGGTCAGAATCCTATGAATGAGGTATATTGGCTTTGTCCCCTAAATACAAATGCCATCCTTCTGTCTCATAAATGCAATCAAGTGATTTGCAAAGGGCACTGAGCCAGAAAGCAAGAGAATAGATGTAAATCTATCCCTACTAACACAGAACAACTCGAGGTACATGACCACCAGCATTAAAACAACAGAGCCCTATCTGTGTCATGTTACTAAGTGCAGGAATTGGCTCATTTGCAATGGTTCTGCTAGTTGTCTATTTCTAAATGTGGGAAAGCATTTATCACAATTCTTGGGATCACTGAGACTACTGCCTGTACTTCAGATAAGTAGGATAAATGAACCTCAGTTCCAATGGAAGCTACTTCTATTGCCTTCCTCCTTTAACTCATCTCAATGCAAGGCTCTCAAAGCTAATTCTAGTTGGGAACTTCTAATGGATTACTCAACCCTATGGGGCCGGTCTATCTATAAAGTTGCTGTAAGTTAGAATTGACTCTATGGCAACAGTTGAATGGATTACTCATATTGGCTTATTTTCTTTTTCATATGTCTGTATCTTCAATATGCTTAGGCTAATAGATGGTTTCTAAAACTCTATGGGGAGTTCTACTGTGGACTATCGGGTCATTATGAGTTTTAAATTGACTTGATAACAGTGGAATTTTTTTTTAAGAGTGTTGTCATTTGAGGTGATTCCAAATGATTAAACATTTGTTTATTTTGGCTGAGCTAGTCAGCTCACTTGCTGATAGAGTTGTCCAGTTAATGTAGTCTTAGTTTTGAGTAAAAGATCAAATATCTTGGGACTCACCATTTTTCAAAAGCATCGTTAGCATATTTACTTAAATAAAATTCCCACCTTAGTTAACCTATACAGAAATAGAAAGGACAACCTGTCCATGTGGCAATGGATAGGCCGATTTCAAATTATTTCTTCACTTAAAATTGTAAAATAGGAAATGAAAAGCATTATGATTTTTCTAGACATCTCTCTCATGGCTGTATCCATTGACTTACACCAGCATTCTGTGCTGGAGATTATAATGATAAAAAGGTAGATAGGGAAAACAAAGAGGTGGGGATAAAGTGCAAGAAAACAGAGTGAATGAGTGAAGCATTTTATAATTTGTTCAGAGTTAAATAGTTGTTTACTCATTTACAAATAGGCCAGTTCTCCTACATGGAAAATACTGTATGTGGAGAAGCTGACATATATTTATTTTATTTTCTAACTGCTAGTTGTAATTACACATTACTAGTCTAAAAGACCTTTCTCTGGCAACCTCAACTTCCTATAGTGTAACTAAGAAAGAAATAGGAAAGGTGGAGATAAAGCTGTAGTAAGGCAAATAAGAAGTTACAATATTTGTACACTGATGTTCATGAATGTTACCCAGAACACAGCCCTTTATATTGTCACACAGTTTCAGTTTTCCCTGCGTATATTAGCATAGTAGCAAAAAGACAGATTAGAAAGACAATGCTAGTGATGGCCAACAGGAGGATAGCATAAGATGTAGCAGGTTCTTATGAGCAGATGAAAACTGAGGGAAGAAATAGAAAACATGTAAAAGTAGACTGAAGAACACAAAAATTTAGCCATCTAGGTTCATACATTTCATGGCCAAATAAATCTACAGTTTTGAATAATGAACTATCTTTTACACGATATTAAGGAGTATGGAAATGCTAGTGGTGTAGTGGTTAACTGCTGTGGCTGTTAAACAGAAGGTCAGCCGTTGAAATCCACCAGGCACTCCTTGGAAATTCTATGAGGCAGTTCTGTTCTGTCTATAGGGTTCAGTGAGTCAGAACTGACTCAATGGCAGTGGGGTTTTTTTTTTAAGAAGTAATTGGAAGTGTTTTTAAGAAGTATAGGTAAGTAACCTAAAGATCATTAAAGACCTTTAAGTGCAAAAATTACACAATTCTACCCAAAACGACAAATGCTGGAGAGGCTGTGGAGAAAGTGGAACCCTCCTACACTGTTGGTGGGGTTGCAAAATGGTCCAGCCTCTTTGGAAGGCAATCTGGCGCTTCCTTAAAAAAATGGATATTGATATACCATTTGACCCAGTAATTCTACTACTTGGAATATATCCTACAGATTCAAGGCCTTTCACATCAACGGACACATGCGCCAGAATGTTTATCGCGGCACAGTCCACAATAGCAAAAAGGTGGAATCAATCCAGATGCCCAACAATAGAAGAATGGATAGGTAAACTGTGGTACATATACTCAATGGAGCACTACGCAATGATAAAGAATAACGATGATTCCAGGAAACATCTCCTAACCTGGTTTCAACTGGAAGACATTATGTTGAGTGAGAGTAGTCAGCGACAAAAGGACAAATACTGTATGAGACCTCTACGATAAGATCTCAAAAACAGACTTGTGTATAGAAGAAAAGACTCTTTGACAGCTGCAAGGGAGGGGAGGGAGGAAGGGAGGGAGGGAGGGAGGGCGAGGGGGGGAGGGTTTAGTTTAGGTAGTTACTAGAAATCTAGTTGGGAGAAAGCGGTGACAGCACACATTAGGAACAAGAACAACATTAAGTGGACTTCAGCATAACTTGAGTACTCCTTCCATCTTAACTCAATACTGCAAGGATAGAGTAGCTGGGGCGGGGGCGGGGGACCATGCTCTTAAGTGAATTCCAGGCCAATTGGCACAACTAGCGTTTTGCTAAGAGAGCTCTCTGCACCCCACATTGTTGAGTGGCGTCTGGGGTCTTAAAAGCTGCCAAGCTGCCATCCGAGGACACAGCAAATGGTCCCAACTCAGCAGGAATGGATGCTCACCGAGGGCCAAAATGGCATGCGGTAAAGACAACTGAGAAGACAGAGAGACCTACAAGAGTGGGTGCCTACATCGACCTGGGACCAGAAGAACCGGATGGTGCCCGGCCACCACCAGTGATAGCCATGACGGAGCTCACAGAGAGGAGCCTCACTGGCAACACAAGAATAAAAAGAGGTGCATCATGAGATCTCCATTAAAAGACCTCAATTGATGGTCCAGCGGTTTTGGGGTTCCTCTGAGAGCATGGCCCCCGGCCCTGATGCTACCCGTTCCCATAAATTATAACAAAGGTCCACTCTTTGGACAGGAATGGAATGGACTTGGCAATGCAGAGTAACCATATGTTGGAAGCGCTTTATGGTTCTATACATCTATAGGATATCATCTTGCTGACCTCTGGCTGGAGGAAGGGGAGTGGACGGAGAGGAGGGGAAAGGAGACTGTTGGGAGGATGAGACATGTATGGAGCAGAGAGGAATAGTGTGCTGTCACCGGACAGGGAGAGCAGTGGAAGCTGCATATAGGTGGGCATGTAAATTTACATGTGAATGTACATTTTCACTCAGTTATGTTAAATAAAAATAAAAAAAAATTTAAAAAAATTACACAATTCTATTTAAATTCTGGCTTAACAGAATTAGCAAACATCCTACTACCTGTACTAGTGTCAAAGTTAGAGAAGTCAACAAGGCCCATTCCCTGTCCTCACGAGGTTTACGCTAGCAAACCTCTAAAACTAAGGTACTTGGCTTGATAAATCGGCTGTCTGAATCAAAACCTCACTGAGTCGGAATCTAAGGAAAGGTTTTTTTTGTTTGGTTTGGTTTGGTTTTTTAATTCTAGGAAGAAGGTAGTTGATGACATTCCACCTTGTAATCGCAACTCTCTTTCTCCATCTTAAAAGCTCATCCGTCTCTCTATGCTCAGTGATACTTGGATTCCTCTCTGTCCTATTTCCCCAGTTTGTGAATTGTATTAGCCTCAATAAATCTCTTTGCTTTTATTTTTAACAGAGTAAACATTCTTACTCTTAGACATGTGTATTAGGCTGGGTTCTCTAGAGAAGCAAAATCAGTAAAGCATATACATATACATGTGGGTATATATATGTGTGTGTGTGTGTGTATGTATGTAGAGAGGTAAGAGCTTTATATCAAAGAAACAGCTCATGTGATTGTAGAGGCTGGAATATTCCAGGTCCACAGATCAGGATGTAGACTTCTCTTGGTTCACACAGCTACTGGGGCTAGTAAACTCAACATCCTCAGGTCAGAGAGTGGCCTTGCTCACAGGCTACAAAGATCAAAAAAACCTAAGGTCGGCAGACAAGCTGCTAACTCTAGTCCCAAGAACTAGAGGTCAGACAAACAAGAACGTGTAGCATCCAGAGAGGGCAAAAGTCTGAACATCTGCGTATATTTGGATGCAGGCCGTACACCCAAAGAAATTTCCTTCCAAGTGATTGGCTAGTGCAGCAGATTCTATCACGAAGGTAATCACTTATAAACACTAAGAATCATGGCCTAGCTAAGCTGACATACAATCTTAACACTATAAACCTGTTGTTTACACAGGAAAAAATACAGAGTCAGGCAGAGGAATGCTTAGAATACAAAACATGTTAAAGATGTTAAAGAGACAAGACTTAAGGTCTCTCCAGATGCGGAAGGTAACATGGGAGCAAGAATTAAGTGGAATCTTGGATTTCCCAAGTGAACTGTTGGCTAGGAGGTGATTTTGTTAATCAGCATGCGAAAAACAAGAGGAAAAATATACTCGAGGGTAAAGATGAGTTCACTTTTGAGATGTCTGTGGGAGATCCAGAATCCAGAAATACAGCCTGGAGTTCCAAAGAAAATTCTTTAGTACTGTCATGTGTATGTGATAACAGAAGCTGTGAGTGAATAATGGATTATTCTTGTATTAGGGTAAACCCTCACTAGTTTGCCAATTTGTCATACTGTGAGGCTTGTGTGTTGCTGAGATGCTGGAAGCTACATCATTGGTATTCAGATACCAGCAGGGTCACCTACAATAGACGTTTTTCCAGCTAAGCTTCCAGACTAAGACAGACTAGGAAGAAAGACCCATCCAGCAACCTACTTCTGAAAAGAAGTAGCCAGTGAAAACCTTATGAAATGCAGCAGAACACTGCCAGTTACAGTGTCAGCAAATGAGCTTTCCAGGTTGGAAGCCACTCAGAAGACAACTGGGGAAGAGCTGCCTCCTCAAAATAGAGTCAACCCTGAGAACATGGATGCAGTCAAGCTTTCAGGACCTTCATTTCCTGATGTGGCATGACTCCAAATGAGAATAAACAGCTGCAAACATCCACTAATAATAGGAAGGTGGAATGTACAAAGTATGAATCTAGGACAATTGGATATCATCACAAATGAAATGGAACACATAAGCATCAATATCCTAGGCATTAGTAAGGTGAAATGGACTGGCATTGGCCATTCTGAATCAGACAATCATGTGTTCTACTATGCCAGGAATGAAAACTTAAAGAAGAATGTTGTTGAATTCATTTTCAAAAAGAGTATTTCAAGATAAATCCTGAAGTACAATGCTGGGATAATACCTACACATGTACAAGGAATGCCATTTATAATATTATTATTCAAATTTATGCACCAAACACTACAGCCAAAGATAAAGAAATTAAAGATTTTTACTAGCTTCTGCAGTCTTAAATAGATCAAACACGCAATCAGAATCATTGATAAGTACTGGTGGTTGGGATGTAAAAGACGGAAACAAAGAAGAAGGATAGGTAGCTGGAAAATACAGCCTTGGTAAAAGAAATGATGCTGAAGATTGCCTGATAGAATTTTGCAGGACCAATAACTTCTTCACTCCAAACACTTTCTTTCACTGACATAAGTGGTGACTATACACATGGACCTCATCAGGTAGAATACATAGGAATCAAATCAAATACATTTGTGGAAAAAGATGATGGAAAAGCTCTATATCATTAGTCAGAATGAGATGATGTGCTGACTACAGCATAGACCATCAATTGCACATGTGCAAGTTAAAACTGGAACTGAAGAAAATTAGAACAAGTTCATGAGAGGCAAAGTATGACCTTGTGTATAACCCACCTGAGTTTAGAGACCACCTCAAGGATAGGTTTGATGCGTTGAACACTAATAGCCAAAGATGAGACAATCTGTGGAATGATATCAAAGATGTCATACATGAAGTATGAGGTCATTAAAAAGACAGGAAAGAAAAGATCAAACTGGATGTCAGAAGAGACTCTGAAACTTACTCTTGAACATCAAGTAGCTCAAGCACAAGGAAGAAATAATCAAGTAAAAGAAGTGAAAGAACATTTCAAAGTGTGGATCAAGAAGACAAAGTATTATAATGACATGTGCAAAGAGCTGGAAAGAGAAAAACCAAAACAGAAGAACACATTCTGCATTTCTCATACTGAAAGAATTGAAGAAAAAATTAAAGGCTCAAGTTGCAATAGCGAAGACTTCTACTGGGAAAATATTAAATGACACAGGAAACATCAAACAAAGTGGAATACACAGAAAGAGTTGAATAGAAGAAAGAGTTGGTCAATGTCCCACAGTTTCAAGGAGTAGCATACGATTGGGGACCAATGGTAGTGAAGGAAGAAGTCAAAGCTGCACCAAAGGCTTTGGTGAAAAACAAGTTCCAAGAATTGATGTGAATATTGAGTGAGATATGTGAACAAACTGATGCAGCACTGGAAGTGCTCACTCACTAATGCCAAGAAATTTGGAAGACAGCTGCCAAGCAAACTGACTGAAAGAGATCTATATTTATGCCTAGTTCCAAGAAAGGTGATATAATCTGTCATGGACTAAATTGTGCCCCCCCCACACACAAATGTGTGTGATGATTTGATTTGGCTATGGGTCCCATTATGGCACCATTCCTCCCATGTGTTGTGAATCCTGCCTCTTTGATAATTGATGATGGAGAATGGGCAACAGTTCTGTTAGTGAAGCAGTACTCAGGCTACAAGCTTGCGAAATATAAATGAGAGAAGTGAGCAGAAGAAGTTGGGAACCTCATACCACAAGAGAGAGAAGCACTGAGAGCAGAGCATGTCCTTTGGGTCCGAGCTTCCGGTGCTGTCACTGGATTTGGACTTATCCTATCAGACTGGGATAAATTCTCTTACTGAATGGACTTACAATTTATAAATGGATTTGCTGCTTACTGGACTGTGCCAATAAAGCTTCTCTTCATGAAACTTTCCACTCATGGTATTTTCTGTTGGAGCAATACCAGGTGACTAAGACACAATCAAATGCAGAAATTATTGAACAATATCATTAATATCACGTGCAAGGAAAATTTTACTAAAGATCATTCAAAAGCAATGCCAGCAGTATTTTGACAGAGAACTGCCAGAAATTCAAGCTGAATTCAGAAAAGGACGTGGAACCAGGGATATCATTGCTGATGTCAAATGTATCTTGGCTGAAAGCAGAGAATACCAGAAAGATGGTCACCTGCGTTTCATTGACTATGCCAAGGCATTTGATTGTGTGGATCATAAGAAATTACATAACACTGCAGAGAACAGAAATTCCAGAACATTTAACTGTGCTCATTAGGAATCTGTACGTGTCTCAAGAGGCCGTCACCGGAACACATTAAGGGGACTCTACATGGTTTAAAGTCAGGAAACGTGTGCATCAGGGTTTTATCCTTTTGCCATGCTTTTTCAGTCCATATGCCAAGCATATAATCTGAGAAGCAGGACCATATGAAGAGGAGCAGGGCATCAAGATTGGAAGACTTGTATACTTTTACTTAATCACAATTAAAAAAAAAATCAGAAGACTCATTAACAACCTGCATTATGCAGACGACACAACCTGGTTTGCTGAAAGTGAAGATTTGAAACACTTACCGATGAAGATCATAGATCACAGCCTTCAGTATGATTTGCACCTCAACATCAAGAAAACAAAAATCTTCACAACTGGACCAGTAATCAAAATAATGATAAATGCGAAGTTGCTTGGCTGTGAATGATTTCATTTTACTTGGTTCCACAATCAACACTCACGGAGAGAGCAGTCAAGAAATCAAAAGATACACTGTACTGGGAAAAATCTGCTGCGAAGGACCTCTTTAAAGTATTGAAAAGTACAGACGTCACCTTGAAGACCAAGATGCTCTTGACCCAAATCATGGTATTTTTCAATTGCATCATATGCATATGAAAGCTGGACAAGGAATAAGGAAGACCAAAGAATTGATGCCATTGAATTGTGGTGTTACAGAAAAATATTGAATGTACCATGGAATGCCAAAAAAACAAGTAGATTTGTTCTGGAAGAAGTACAACCAGAGTGCTCCTTGAAAGCAAAGATGGCAAGACTGCATCTCACATACTTGGAACACTTTGTCAGGAGGGATCAGTCCCTGGCAAAGGACATCACACTTGGTAGAGTGGAGGGTCAGTGAAAAAGAGGAAGAACCTCAACAAGATGGATTGAAATGGTGGCTGCAGTGATAAGCTTAAGTATAAAAACAACTGTAGGCATGGTGCAGGACTGAGCAGTGTTTCATTCTGTTGTGTATAGGGTCACTGCGGGTCAACTGACTCAATGGCACCTAACAAGGTTGAAAAACAAAAACCGTCTTTGTTAAAAATTAGGTTATACTGAATTCCTAAGAGATAGCTGCCTCAGTTACTTAATAGTGCTGCAATAAAAAATTACAAGAAAGAGTCTTTACGAACAGAAACATTTTCTCACAGTTTAGAAGACTAAAAGTCAGAATTCAGGGTATGCCTCTAGAAGTTGCTTTGGATAGTTACAACAGTTCCTTGGCATCTGTCTTCTCTCTCTGTATGTGTGTCTATTACATTGTTTTAATAACTCTAAAGTGATTAACATCTACACTACCCTATTTACAGAACAGAAGAAATGCCTACTTCCAACAAAGTCATATTTACAGGTTCTAGGTTAGCATTTCAATGCATTTTTGAGGGATACTGTTTGATCCATAGCAATATCTTAATTAAAAAGCCACACAGAGAAGAGCTCAAGGAAATGACACAGTCCAGAATGCGGCTTTAGTAATAAGCTGTTGAAACAACTGAAAGAAAGAACTTAAGGTTAGGGTGTGAATACCAATATTACATTTGTCTAGAATGATGATGGACTTTTGAGTGGAGGGTAAAGTTGATGGCAAATATTCTGGGAGGTAATTTAATGATACCAAGTAGCATGGAAGAGTGGAATCAAAGTCAGGAATCTTAAAGAAGGAAGTACTTTTTCACAAGATTGGAAGAATAATAGTCTAAAATTGTCAAATAGGAGAGTGATGGCACTTCCTTCTAGTTCTTTGTTATGTGGGGTATGAAAGGATGAAGATCTCTTCTTAATGGGGTTGCAGGCAAAATAGTATGATAAGAAGGGAGCTAGTGAAAGTGAAGGAGAAAGGTACATTCAGTGGAAAAACTAATATAAAGAGTGTGTAAAAGTTACAATTACATTTATTAACATATAGCAGGAACCTGATATACATAGAGAAGATTCATCAAATGGGAAATTTACTGAACTTATGAAATAAAAACTCTAAGAGTAATATTATGAGCTCATCGGGAAGGATCTATCTTGTTTTCTGTGACATCATTCAGCCTCGCGGTACCAAGATCACTTCTGTAACACAAAGTATCATGTTCTTGATACAGGCAAGAAGAGAAGAAGGAGAGAACGAGGACTGACGAAAGAATATGATAATTTGTATCTTTCAGCTAAAACCATATCAACTGACCACCACTAGCTTTAACAGAGTCTGAAAAATCAAAATTGTCTGATCTGGGACACACCAATGTGCCAAGAAAAATTGGTGTTCTGTTAACAAGGAAGGAGTGGTAATAGATACCAATAGGCAATTAGCTGTGAGCAACAGAGGATTCATTTGCTGTAATTTGATGTTCTAAAAGGTACTTAACATGGTTTTACAGAGACAAAGACTTAGCAAGATTAAAAGAAAGGCATTAGAGATAAAGCAAAGGAAAACTTAGAGTAAGAATATAAAATGTTACTGGAAATTGAATTCGTTCACAAAATTGGCTGTAAGCTTTCTAGCTGCCTTTTCTAACAGGAATAAAACTTAGTGCACTAGAGCAAATCGTCTGGGGGAGGCATGCCTCAGAAGGCATGGTTAAAAAAAAAAAGGTGGGGTCAGCTGGATGAGCACTGTTGGGAGAGGGAATTATTGAGGTGAAGTAGAAAGCAGTGGCCGTGACCACAGTACTTTAAAAGACAGTATAATTGTTTGTGAGAGAGGGGGATTGTGGTTTGTGATTAGAGAATGATTGAGAAAGACAGAGATAAGACAGAGAAGTATTTTAGGATTAATTGGTTTTGAGGTTCTAAACTGCTCCAGGCTAAGACCTTAGACGGTATCAGACCTGATGAGGCTAAAGTCTATGCCCCTGTCAAAAGTCTTTAGCTTTTGCTTAGATGTTAAATAGAACATTGGACGTTTGAGCTCCTGAAGCAATATCTGACCAGATAAGACTGAAATGCTTCCTAAAGTGTTCCTTCACTGTGAGACTGAGAGAGAAGGAGAGAGGAAGAGGCATTAGTTGTCATCTCTTAATGTAGTTTGAAATCCAACGTGACTTGAAGGCTACAGTTTCCACTTAATGAAATCTGAAACTCTTTAGTATGTAATTAGCAATGACACCCCTGAAGCAGTCTCTCCATACATAGAAAGTCTATCAGTACTTTGCATCACTTCCATATGTGGTAATAAGTACTATTGTCAGTTTGTCACATTGTGCTCGCTTGTGTGTTGCTGTGATGCTGGAAGTTATGCCACTAATAATTCAAATACCAGCAGGTTCACCCATGGTGGACTGGTTTCATTGGAGCTTCTAGACTAAGACTAGGAAGAAAAACCTGGCAATCTACTTCCAAAAATTACCCAGTTGAAACCTTACGGATCAGAACGGAACTTTGTATGACTCAGTTGCTTTGGATGCATCGTTGGGAGGGATCAATTGCTGGAGGAAGACCTGCGTGGTAGAGAAGGCCAACGAGGGTATGTGAGACCCTCAGTGGGATGGAGTAGCACAATAACCGAAATGATGGACTCATACACACCAGTGATTGTGGAGGTAATGAAGGACTGGGAAATATTTTGTTCCATGAGGCGAAATTGACTCAACTGTAGGTATCCAAGTATCTGGTGTACCTAAGGCATGATTGTCTTTTATTTATCTGAGGTGTTTTGTTTCATCTTTTTATTCCCACTATAGATGCTAAATGGATAAGGGGCTTGTATTTTAAATTTACAGCATCTAACACAATGCCTGGATGGCAACACAATGCCTGACAAATATTACCTGCTTAATAATAAAAAGAAAAATTAGTTTTGTCTTGATTTTATATCTTTTGTTTGTTTTCATAGACTTTTAAAAGCAGAATTATGGTCAGTTCTGAGTAAGGCCAAGAGAATGGTTTGTTAAAGACATCGTTAATATAACAAACCATTATTTTTTAAAACCTAGTACAAAAAGGGTTTCCAGAGCAAAGGAATTTGGAATGTCAGATTATCCTTCTGCATATTAATAAAAAGAATTTATTTCAGATTCTGAATATACTGCTGACATTAGAATTTTCAAAAGCAAATACTAATAATGTGAGCATATGGTAGGGACAGGGTATGTACAATGGCATACTTGAATGTCTTCATTGAAGTATGCCTCTTCTCAATATGTTCTTCCTCATCATTGGCATATTGTCCATTAATCTCTAAAATCAATTTTATTTTCTCTATATACTCCTAAATAATGACAATAATGTATAAAAAAATTAAATAACTGAGTCATTCTTTCAATGCTTCAGCATTGAAAAAACTGTCATTGATTTTAATAATAAATTTAAAAAACAACCACAGATTTATGTTGTTAAAACTTAATAACAGAGAGTACTCCTCTACAGCAAAAAATTACCTGCCAATAGCCCCACTGATACAGAAAGAACATCATTTTAAGTATCTATATTAGGTTAGCCAAAGACAAAGACAATAGTATGTTTTATTTAGTAACAGTGAAGTATTTGTTGCAAAAGTGTAGAATCAGAGACCCAAAACCAAACCCATTGCCACCGAGTCGATTCTGACTAAAGGTTAGGTTAGAAACGTCCCACAGAGTCTCCACGAGTGCCCAGTGGATTTGAACTGTCAGTTTCTTGGTTAACAGCCATGGCACTTCACCACTACACCACCAGGGTTTTCTAGAATCAGATACCAAACCCAAACCAAACCCAGTGCTACTGAGTCAATTCTGACTCATAGTGACTCTATAGGACAGTAGGACTGCTCCACAGAGTTTCCAAGGAGTGGTGACAGATTTGAACTGCTTACCTTTTGGTTAGCAGACATTGCACTTAACCACTACGCCACCAGAGTTTCCAGAATCAGATGGCTATAGCTCAAAATAATCACAAAATAATCTATAAATTCAGCAGAGGCAAGCCAAGTGCTGTAGAGTCACACAAGTGCAATTTAAACCCCAGGGAGATTTCTTGTAGATATCAACAAGCTGATTATAGAATTTTTAGGTGAAGGCAAAGCAACTAGATAGCTAAAACAATTTTGAAAAAGAAGAAAATTGAAGGACTCACACCATCTGATTTCAAGACAGATTATAAATCGACAGCAATCAGGAAGTGTTTCAATGAGAGGATAGACATACAGATCAATAAAACAGAATAAAGTTCAGAAATAAACCTGCACATTTATCATTAGCTGATTTTTTATAACAGTGCAAAGGTAATTTAAGAAAAGCGCTCTCAAATGAAATAATATTAAGGAAAAGATACCTATAAGGATGAAATCTTTGAAGACAATTTTTTAAATGAGTGAAAGATTTGATTTGAATAGATGTTTTATCAAAGAAGATACACAAATGGTTAATAAGCCCATGAAAAAATTGCTCAGTATTGCTACTCACAAAGGAAACACAAACTGAAACCACAATAAGATACGACTACATACCCGTAAAATGGCTTCAGTTAAAAAGCATGACATATACCAAGTGCTCATGAGCATCTAGAGCAACCAAAACTCTCATACATAGCTAGCAGGAAAACAAACAGTATAATCACTTTGGGGAAAATGTTTCTCAATTTCTTATACATTTAAATATAAATTACCATAAACAAAAATAAACCCAAACCCATTGGCTGTGAGTCATTTTCAACTCATAGTGACCCTTAGTACAGAGTAGAACTGCCCCCCTGGGGTTTCCAAGCAGTGGTTGTGGATTTGAACAGCTGGCCTTTTGGTTAGTAGCCAAGCCATTAACCACTGTGCCCAGCAATCCCATCCCTAGGTATCCACTAAAGAGAAATGAAAACTTATAGTGGTACAAACATCTGCATGTAAATGTTAATGACAGCTTTATGCAAAATCATAAAAAACTGAAATTAACCCAGAAATCTTTCAACTGGGGAATAGAATAACGGACTGTGGTATGGATACATAATGGAACAGCACTCAGCAATACAAAGGAACACACTATGATACAAGCAGCAGCAATGAACTATATATAGTAAATAGTCTGGTTCAAAAGTCTTCATTCTATTTCTAAGACATCTTGGAACGGCAACCGTAGGGTGGAGATTATGATATTTTTAAATTTGTTTTTCAATTTAAATACAGTAAAATTCAGTCTACTGTGACTTTTGACGAATGCATCACCATCAGGATATATGATAGTTCCATGACAAAAAAAAACCTCACGACTAGCCCTCACAGTCAATCTTTCCTTCTACCTCTAGCTGTTGGCAGCTACCAGTTCTCCACCCTTAAAAACTCACCGTTGATGAGTCAGTTCTGACTTACAGAGAACTCATGTGTTACACACTAGAACTGTTTCCTAGAGTTTTCTTGGCTGTAATCTTTCAGGAAGTAGGTTGCCAGGTCTTTCTTCCATGGCACTGCTGGGTGGGTTCAAACTCCCAACCTTTGGATTAGTAATGCAATGTGAATCATTTGTATCACCCAGGGACCTCCATAACTGAATTTTACTGTATGTAAACTGAAAGGTGAATTTTAAGAAATAATCTTAAATGTATGATAATGAAAAACCTGGTTAATAATAGTCCTGGAGACCTGTTGTGGTCATTAGTGAAACATTTAACACATGATTAAGAAATATGCTAAAGCAGATGCTGCAGAGTATATGAAGAGATATGATTAAAGCAATTTGTTGCCAAGAGAAAGGTTGGTGTTTTCAACCCCTCAGTTGCTCTGCGGAAGAAAGATATGGCAGTCTGTTTCTGTAAACACAGCCTTGCAACCCCTATTGGGTAGTTTATTCTATCCTACAGGTTTGCTATGAGTTGGAACCAACTCAATGGCAGCAGGGCCTTGGGGGCTCCAACTGCTGAATAGACACTTTATCAAAGATACACAAATGGCTAATAAGCCCATAAAAAATTACAGTCTGCATTCCCATTTTCTGCATTGGGAAAAAGTTTGCATTTCCCAGCACAAGAAACTGACAAACTTTTCCTAATCCTTTCATTGTGCAAGTGAGAAAATTCAGGGCTAGAATAGCTAGGGAATTATGTATCCATACCACAGCTAAATATTATACCAAGTATGGCAATGTGGTTTTGAACACAAAATTGTCTTTAAACATGGGTTGATAAAGAGATCACTACACTATTACAAAGATAAACCCAAGACATATTTTTTAAAATGCTACAGAATTAACTACTAAATAATGTAATAAGAACCACAATGACAGATGAACAAACTCTGCCAACAAATTATTCATTCTGCTATCTGATAAAAGTAAAAAGGCAGTGAAAAAAAAAATGCCTTGCTATTAAAAACATCAGAGAAATTTATCCATGAAAAAAAAAAAATGTGCCTCCGGCAGAGGAGCAGAAAAGCAATGTGGAAACTTTAAACCATCGAAGTAAAGCTGCTTATCCTCTTAGTAACTGGCATGACTTCATATACATGAAATCTTACTTGGACATCTTATCAACTAGAAATACTTTTATGTCAGTTTAGAACAAAGACTTCTATATGCTTGGTATATATCCACGGAGTTCTATTTTCACATTATTATTATTAAATGCTCTTCTGTTACAGTAAGTAGGCACTATACGGTGGTTAAGTGCTCAGCTGCTAACCAAAATGTTGCCAGTTCGACCCACCAGCTGCCCCACATGAGAAAGACGTGGTAGTCTGTGTCTGTAAAGACCAGATTTATTTTATAAATGATCACATCTTGCATTTGTAAAACTGACTATGCAAAGAATGGTTACATTCTCTCTTTTAAACTTTATGCTAGGATTTGTAGGGATTTGAAAACCTTGAAACTTATAAAATTCTGTATTTAGTGTGTCAGGAGTGGTATAGCAAGTTAGTAATAGAAATAAATACCATTACAAACATTAAAGTTTGAGTCCTTTCTTCATAGTAACAAGAAATTACAGAATTTGTAGAGACTGAGTTTTTTTAGGCAGCTGACACCAACAATGGTATTTGAGCTATGGCCTTGATTCACATAACAACTTAGATTTCCTCTCCTTCTTTTTAGGCCATACCACACTTAAACGCATGGATCATGTGGACAGGATGCTAGAATTTAAGAATCTTACACCTGATAAAGAAATGAGAGATTTTTTAGTACAATCCTTTCATTTTGCAAGTGGGAAAATTCAGGGCTAGAATAGTTAACTGGTAAACACTTAGATAAAAGAGTCTGAGGACAACACAGAGCCAGTTAAAGTATGAGGTTACCTTCAATGCCTTCTCCTTGTTGTTTTGATTTGATATGTATATGGTATAATCTGTAAACTTTTAGTGGACTGGAAGGGAAGCTTGAGCAGAAGGAATCCCAGTGGATGGTCTGGCCACCCTGTACAAGTATTCAGCAGTTGAGGGGAGGATGTGTTAAATTCTAGTAAGTTGTTTGAACCTTCACAACTCCGGAAAAAATAACAAAGCGATAACCGACTCGACGGCACTTGGCTGGCTTGGCACCTCTTTTTAATTCCCACTACACTCAGGGTAAGACCGCTGGCAAACTTAACCTACCAGCTTCTCATTTGTTCACTGCTCATGAGAAAGCAGTTTGCAAGTAATATTTTAATAACATTTATAAGCGTAAAAACAAGCCACCACATGTGCTCACACACATACAAAACAGGAAACAGTGCAAATGCCTTATAAGTGGAGGATAAAAATTAATGTCTGTATGAAACTTACTGTGTACCAGACACTGTTCTAAGAGCTTTACATATATTAACTCACAATAACTCTGACAGGCAAGATTGTCATCATCCCCGCTTTATAGATGAGGAAACTAAGGTACACAAAGGTTAAATAATTTGTCCAATGTTATACACAGGTAAAGGTGGGATTTGAAAGCTGGCAGTCTGTTTATAAAGTCAGGCCTTATAACCGTTCTGCTGCAGTACCTCAGAAAATCAGCTAGCACCTATAGAGTCACTGTGAATCAGAATTGACTCAAGGGCAATGAGCTTGGTTTTGGTAGTTTTACGTATTTCTTGCAACTGCCAGACACTGTTTCTAAGGGCTTTATGTATAATTAACCCTCACAATAATCTTAAAAGGTATTTATTATCCCGATTTCATAGATGAGAAAGGTAAGGCACAGAAGGTTAAGTAATTTGCCCAAGGTTACACAAGTAATAAATGAAAGAGACAGACTTTGAATCCAAGCAATGTGGCTACAAAATCAGGTATTTTACTACTGGTTAAGCAAACATTTTTATTTTGCTTGCTTCTAAATTTTATTTATATCATATTTAAATGTATATTTGTGTGTGTATATGCATATTATCTGAGAAATGTCAAGTAACAGGTAAGGTATAATGCATTCCTGAAGTATATTACTTATATGATGTGTTTGCTTCTAGAATAAGAGTTCTGACAATTAAGTCCACAAACTTAATTGTTCTAAGTGCTACATACCTTGTTGTTGAATGGGAAGCTATGCACCAATGCCAGTGCCTAGTTTACCCTTTAGAGCAGTTTTGGAGCTCTTCCTGGAATGGCCACTGTGCACAGTGGCACGGTGGCACAATGGCAAGTTGGCAAACTTAATTTTATAGTTGTCTGAGGGAGTTTTTAGCCATTAAACAACTGTATCGGAACACTGTATCACCTCACCAGATCTGGCTCCAAATGACTTTTTTTCTTTACATGAAGATAAAGGAAATATTGAAAAGAAGACATTTTGATAACATTCAGGACATCAAGGGTAGTACAACAACAGGTCTGATGGTCATTCCAGAAAAAGAGTTTCAAAACTGCTTTGAAGGATGAACTAAGCGCTGGTGTCACTGCACAGCTTCTCAAGGGGAGTACTGAGACAGTGATCATAGTGATATTGAGCAATGAGGTATGTAACCCTTTTTCTAAGATGACCATGAGAACTTTATTGGCAGACCTCGTATACTAATGAAATGTATTATGTAAATGATAATGCGTGTCTAAGGAGTCCTGGGTGGCAATGGACTATTACCTGAAAGGTTGGCTGTTCAAACCTAGAGATGCCACAGAAGTAAGATCTGATGCTCTGCTGCCAAAAGGTCTTAGTACTGAAAACTCTACAGTGGAGCGCATGCAGTTCTACTCTGCACATATGGAGTCACCACGTGTCTGAATCAACAAAATAGCAGCTAACAACAACAAATGTGTGTTTGCTTTCAGAAATCCTCGCTAGAGTCTTATTTATTTTGTTGCATAAATTGATGGCAGTGTAATCATTTTCTTACAAAGACATACATGGCAGCAGATTGAAATTTTTTTCTAAACATATCTCTATAAGATTATGTCTTGGGGAAACATTATTTTCACTACCAAGAAATTTGATATTGCAGGCACATTTGTGCCATTGGCTAAAAGATTTTAGATGCTTATAAATTTTTCAGATACAGTACAGTAGATTCTTCTGGGTCAAAATTATATTCATGCAAGGATGTTTGAAATATATTTGACTTTACTGAGTTCTAAGTCTAGCTATACAACATTTATATTTTGTACTGGAAGGTTACAAAATCCCTTAATATATTACAGAGAATAAAATTTTTACAGTAATGGGGCATATTAACATCCTCTTTTTAATAATAAATATGCCATTATTACTTGGCCATGGAATGTGCACATGGAATTGCTTTCCTGGCACTCCTCTAATATCTAAAGACATAGATTTGGAAGCAAACTCGATAGAGTTAGAGTTGCAGTATGGTTGTAGAAAACAAAGAATTTTTCATTTTTAATCCCATTTGGGTGTCAAATTTTTGACCCATCCATCTTTCAGTCTCTCATACTATGGTACCTTGGATGTTGCTATGATGCTGGAAGCTAGGCCACTGATATTTCAAATGCCATCAGGGTTACTCATGGTGGGAACATTTTAATGGAGCTTCCAGATTAAGACAGACTAGGAAGAAAGGCCTGACAATACATCTCCAAAACTTAGACAATGAAAACTCTATGATTCTCAACATACTGTTGTTCAATATAGTGCTGGAAGATGAGCCCCCTAGGATGGAAGGCACTCAAAGGACCCCGTGCCTGCAGTAATGGATTCCAGTGTACCAATGATCATGAAGATGCTACAGGACTGGGAATGTTCCATTCTTTCATACACAAGGTCACCAGGAGTCAGAGATGAGCTGACAGCAGCTAATAACTGATTTTTAAAAATATCAAACGTAACTTTGGCTTATCAACAACTAATGCAACAACCGCTGTTGCTGTTAGGTGTAGTGGAGTCATTTCTAACTTGTACCGACCCTATGTGCAACAGACTGAAACACTGCCTGGTCCTGCACCGTCCTCAAATTCATGGCTGTGTTTGAGCCCACTGTTGTAGCCACTGTGTCAATCCGTTTTGTGGAGGGTCTTCCCTCTTTTTTGCTGACCTTCTGCTAACCAACCCAGCAACCTTACTATATTAGTCACATTTTGCAACTGTGTTTCCATTGACATAGTTTCTACTGGAGTCCTACAAGCTCTACAAGGGTGAAAATGAGAATCTTACCCCTAGGACGTGTATTAAACACTTAAAACGGCATGAAAATGAACCAGTAGAAGCAGACTTAATAAGAAGATCACACAGGTAAAAGTGAAGAGGAAAGGGAATAAGAAACCTAGTGTATCAACTAGAAACTAAAAGAGGGAAATTAGGAAAAGATCATTCAAAAAGGTAATATTTGTAGAAAACAAAAGGAGGAAAGTACAAATTAAAAAGACAATAGGAAAATGAATGAAAATTAACAGGAGAATAATAAAACCCAAAATAGAACAATGAGGAACAACAGTAGATCAGAGGATATATTTTATTTTATTTTTATTGTGATTAAGTTTACAATCCAAGTCAGTTTGCCATATAAAACACCAAGCGTCTGCCTCTCTGTAACTCTGTCTGCTCTCCTCACCTTGTGACAGAACACTCTTCCTTTCCACCCTGTACTTTCAGTATCCACTCATCCAACACTTCTCCTCTCCTCTCCACACTCTCCTCTCCATTCTAGAGAGGAACCAGTTGGACAGCCTCACATATATATTAAACCATAAAGTACACATATAGACTCTATCACTCTATGCCCCATAGTCCAGCTCAATCTTTGTCTGAAGAGTTGGCGTCAGTATTGGTTTCAGCTCTGGGCTAGCAGCATGTCCAAGGGCCATGTTCTCAGGGGACCCTCCAGGTTGTTGGACCACCAAGTCTGGTCTTTTTTAATAGAGTTCTAGATCTGCACTCTCTTTTTTCCTGTGTTTAGTCAGGGACTCTACATTGTGTTCCCTGTCAGGGCAGTCTTTGGTGGTAGCAGGGCACCATTTAGTTCTTCTGTTCTCGTACTAACGTAGTCTCCCAACAATATGGACCCTTCTGTCAAAAACCTTATTTTTAAGAAAAAATTTAAATAAGAAAATAAAAATATATGACGGCAGCAATATTTAAGACTTGAACAGTTGTATCTACTTATAAAATATTCATTCCATGATAGTGTGAGCAGATAGCCCTTGTAATGATGGAAAATCATAGTGTAGATCTCAAGAGTTCAGAAGAATTCACCTGCCTTCTGCTGATATTTATTGTCCTTTTTGAGAAACAGCTTCTGGCTTACTACTTGGCGAGTAGAGACTGAATACTTAGTCAAGGAATATCAAGTTACCATGAGGCCTAAGCTTTCCTTTGTGAACCATGTGCCAACTAGAACACCAAGCCACAATGTTCAGTGCGCACAGCAGTAGTCTATTACCAAAAAGAAATGGTGTGTAAGCTACTGGGCTGTAGCAGAAATGAAAGATCCAAGTAAACTGTATTGAGGAGATGTTCAGATTACTTCATCACTAACTCTTTCTTTCAACCCACATCTTCTGTCTTCCTGAAATTCCTGTAGATCTGTATTCTTTATCCACAATCCTGTAATCCAGAAAGCACTGGGAATTGAAAGCTTTTTTATTTTTCTTTGCCTGCACCCATTTGGTGCTAAAACCTGAGTGGAGGTGATACAAGATGAACTATAGACTTTAATTTTCCCACTTATTGTAGAATAGTCATGTAGTTAGCTGCAAAAATACTGTTTGCTTATGGAGAGCTGCTTCAGAACTCACTGAGAATGTTAGGTAATATGTCATATGTGTACTACCTTTTAAAATTTCAAATTTTCTTACTTATGAAAAATGTCTGGTTCTAAGGGCATGGATAATTGTGAGCCTGTAGCAGTAGCATTAAACATTAACTAGTCTACTTGGTAAAGTGACCCCGTGTATGCCTTCCATCTTCTTTAACTGCTTCCTGTGTAATTCAGTAATTTGCCTATAGAATTCTTCAATATTTCAATATTGAAAAAGGGTTATTTTCTTCAGTTCTTTCTGCTTGAAAAATGATTAACATGTTCTCCCTTTTCAGTTTTCTAACCTAGGACTCTACACGTTTCATTACAATACTTTGTCTTCTGGAGGTACCTTTTGAAATCTTCCATTCAGCTCTTTTACTTCATAATTTCTTCCATTCACTTTAGTTACTCTGTGTTCAAGGGGAAGTTTCAGAGTCTTTTCTGACATCACTTTGGTCTTTTCTTTCTTTCCTGTCTTTTGAATAACCTTCTGCTTTCTTCATGAAAGATGTCCTGTATGTTATTCCACAACTCATTTGTTTTTCACTCATTAATGTTCTCAGTCTATTCTTTTATTATTATTACTACTATGATTGAGTGAAAACGTGCATTCCCATGTAAATTTGCATGCCCAACTAT
Organism: Heterohyrax brucei; assembly: GCA_028571685.1. Classification (NCBI taxonomy): domain Eukaryota; kingdom Metazoa; phylum Chordata; class Mammalia; order Hyracoidea; family Procaviidae; genus Heterohyrax; species Heterohyrax brucei. The sequence goes on along the minus strand of CM053142.1, from coordinate 101,746,297 downwards.
AGGCAGCTCCCACTGCTCTCCCCGACCAGTGATACCACACTCTTCCTGTCCACTCCATACATGTCAGTCTCTTCTTGAGATGTTCCTAAATTCAGATGAGATATACTCAAGGTTGTACTTTGGCTCTTGTGGACTTGTTTTAATTTTCTTTAGCATCAACTTGAACTTGCATATGAGCAATGGATAGTCTGTTCTGTGGCCAGCCCCTGCCCTTATTCTAACTGATGATAATTCAATTCTCCACTGTTGCTTTCCACAGAGGCAGCTGATTTGATTCCTGTGTACTCTATTTGGTGAAGTCCATGTATGTAGTGGCCCTTTATGTTGCTGAAAAAATGTATTTCCAATGAATAGGTCAATGGTCTAGCAAAATTTTATCATGGTATCTCCGGCATTGTTTCTAGCACTAAGGCCGTATTTTCCAACTACCAATCCTTCTTTGTTTCCAACTTCTGCACTCCAATCACAAATAATTATCAATGCATTTTGACTGTGTGTTTGATTAATTTCAGACTGTGGAAGTTGGTTAAAAATCTTCAGTTTCTTCATCATTGACATTAGTTCACAAATTTGAATAGTCATATTAACTGGTTTTCCTATTGTTAACTGGTCTTTCCTTTAAGCACATGGATATTGTCATTTGACTGTACTTCAGAACACATTTTGAAATGTATGTGTTGATTTAACTTGGTTTTGAGTCCCAGTATGGTGGCATTCCTCCCATGTGTTGTGAATCCTGCCTCTGTGGTGTTGATGAGAACGGGCAGCAGTTGTGCTATTGAGGCAGAACTCAAGCTACCAGGTTATGGGACATAAGGGAGAAAAGTGAGCAGAGTAAATTGGGAACCTCATACCACCAAGAAGGCAGCACCAAGAGCAGAGCATGTCCTTTGGATCCAAGGTTCCTATGCTGAGATGCTTTCCTTGAATTTGGATTCAGCCTACCAGACTGTCATAATTTCTCCTACCGAATGGACCTATAACTTGTAAATGGATCTGTGGCTTACTGGACTGTGACAATACCACTCATGGTATTTTCTGCTGGAGCAGTACCTGGTGACTAAAAAAACCAGAAAGATATATAGTAATGTTTTTCGTTTTGTTTGTTTTTTGACTATGCAAAGGCATTAGACTGTGTGGCTCACAATAAAATATAGGTAACATTGGGAAGAACGAGAATTCCAGAATCCTTCAGTGTGCTCATATGAAATCTCTACAAGAAGCAATCATTTGAACAGAAGAAGGGGATACTGTGTGGCTTACAATCCAGATATGTACGTATCAGAGTTGTCCTTTCACCATACTTATTCAATCTGTATGCTGAGAAAATAATCTGAGAAACTAGATTATATGAAGAAGAATATGGCATCATGATTGGAAGAAGACTCACTGACAACCTATGACATGGAGATGACACAATCTTGCCTGCAGAAAGACAACTTGATGTACTTACCAACTTAAAGAAAACAAAATTCTTACAACTGGACCAATAAGCACCATCATGATAAATGGAGAAAAGACTGATGTCAAGAATTTCATTTTACTTATATTCACAACCAACACCCATGGATGTGGCAGTCAAGAAATTAAAGGACACAGTGCATTGAGCCAGTCTGCTCTGAGAGACTTTTTTAAGTATTACAATCGAAATATGTCACTTTGAAGATTAAGGTGCACCTGACCCAACCCACAGTATTTTCAATTGCCTCATATGCAAGCAAGCTGGACAATGAATGAGGATGGCTGTTGAAGAATTGATGCATTTGAATTACAGCGCTGGGAAGAGTATGAAACATAATATGGGCCACCAGAAGAAGTATAGTCAGAATGCTCCTGAGAAGTGAGGATGGCGAAACTCTGTCTTGTGTACTTCAGACACGTTATCAGGAAGGACCAGTCTCTAGCAAAGGACATCATGCTTGTCAAAGTACAGGGTTAGGGAAACAAAGGAATATCTTCAAACTGTAAAAACAATTATTAGTTTGTGTCACTTTACAAATGACTCCAATTAATTGCATCTGTGGACTGAACTTTGTTCATGCTTTGAAAAAGCTCCTGAATAACTAAGAACCTGGATTACTATAGTGACAAGGATCTTCTCCACACTCTTCCAGATACTATGAAAAACACTTCAGTAAAAAAGTTTGGACACTTGTGAAGCAGGAGGAGATGCTCCCTGCATTAGTTTCTTCACATAAGTTTAAAGAAAGCTTAATAAAGGCAAAATTTTTCTGTGAGAAGCACCCAACGTGGGTGGAGACTGGTACAGTGCAAGGCTGTGTGCTTCACAGAAACTGGGTTCAACTCCTGGTTCCTGTACAAAGATTGGAAACTTAGGCAGTGCAGTGGGTTAAATGCTACATCTGCTAACCAAAAGGTCAGCAGTTCAGGTTTGCCACGTACTCCTTGGAAACTATGGGGCAGTTCTACTCTGACCTATAGGGTCATACAGCGTGTTTTGTATGTCACCAGGGTCTCCATACAGCATCTACTGTGTGCCAATATCTTTAACAGCATACAAATGTCAGTACGTGGGGGTGGAGGGGGTAGACCTCCTTCACAAATTGTGCCATGTGATTTATTCCTTCTCAAAACATTTATCAACTGTCTACTATGTGGCAGACTGTTCTGGGGACTCAAACTGCAGTAATGAAGACCACAGAAAAATAAAAGTTCTTGCTCTTCTTTTATTTAGAGGTGAAGCCTCCTTTCTAGTAGTAGAATTTATACACTAGCAAAATAGTGACTTACATCACTGAATTTTTAGAGTGCTTGACTTGATTTTCTTTTGATTTAAAAATACAATGTTGCCAGTACTTTTGCAAAGAGATCAGTTCTTGTCAGTCTCTTGTTCCATCCGGCTGACGAATATAAAAACAATATAAAAACATCGTATTGTGGTGCAGTTGGAAGAAAATCTTAGTTGTGCTAACTGTTTTAACTACTTTATTTTACCAATGGGGGGAAAAAAAAGTGGCTTAATTAACTTTACCCATGACATTACTGAGAGACTGAGAGCAGGCTTTAATCTCCTTCTCTGACATGCTTTCCTCAGTCAAAATCCCCGTGGTCTCTGAATCAGGATTTGAGTTCAGATAAGACTGACATCTGCAAGAAGTACAGATGGTGCTATGAGTTCAGAGATTGATGCACATTAGGGTGTTTTGGTTAATCAGAGCATCAGGCTTGGTGGAAGACTACCAGGACATCTGAGCTCTAATCCTGGCCTGTTCCTTCAAGAGAAACCATTTAACCTAGGCCCTAACGTCCTTGTCTTTTAAATGAAGAGATTAAGACTAGACAAGGAGAACTAACACTTACATGGTAATTCCAAACTTACAAAACCTGCAGATAAAGACTTATAAAGTACCTGGCATATGGCACTAAAAACTGTTATTTATCAAACAGCAACCTTATAAAACATAGATGCCATCTTGCAGGCCAAAAGTTGAAAATTACAGAAATTTTGCAAGATTCATCCGTAAGGTTTAGGGGAACAGACCAGGCTGGAAAGTGGGACGTCTAACTGTACTATTTGCTTTGTAGCACTTTAAAGCCCTTACAGCTATAAGACAGAACGAATTCCTCAGGAGTTCATATATGACATAAACCTACAAAGATGAGCAGAAATAGTAGCTAGGGATCAAAACCAAAAAACCCAAATCCACTGCCATTGAGTCGATGTACAGTGATTTTGTTAATAAACTGCATTTACAAACCTGTTATTAAAAAAAGTGGGGGGTATGAAAACTCCTTTTCTTTAAAAAAAAAAAAACAAAAACAAAAAACTATTGCTGAGGCTTGGGAAGCCAAAGGACAAGTTAGAATTTAAACCAGGCTCAGGCTCCTGGTTTTGCATTTTCTAGTATTTAACCTAGAGGAAGTCACTTAACCTCTCGAGCCTCGGTTTCGGTTTCTGTAAATCGAGGGTGACAAAGCCTATTTAGTATTCGGGTGGATTAAGGCAAACAGTGGCCAACAACTAGCAATCGCCTCAATATTTGTTCTAGCCTTCTGCCCCCCGGTATCCTTCGGGTGGGTGTTAGAAAAAGCACGGCTGAGGCCGGGAAAGCGCTTCTACCTGGAGAACCCTGCAGGTCTTTCCTGTCCCACTTCGGGTCACCTCCGAACCCTGGCCCCACCTTTGACCAGGTTTCGCCTGGGATGACCGAGCACACGCAGCTAGTCTTGTAGGCCACACGCTTCCCAGCCCAGAGTTCTAGAGCCCTTGACACTCGGAGAGACAGTAACTGAAGCGCGGGAAACTGCGCGAAGATGCGGCGCCGGCTCCCAGCGCTGCGGCTGCTGCCCCCGAACTCGCCGCGGGTGCTGGGCTGCGCTAGCTGCGTTTGAAGTCTCCGGCGCGGCCACTGGTTGGCCGGCGCGGGTCACGTGTGCCCAGGCAGGAGTTTCCCCGACAGCTGGAGGCTGCGTGGGATCCGGCTGCTGCTCCGAGCTCGGCGGTGCGGTTTTCCCCGCCCCCTCCTTCGTCCCTCCCCCGCCTGCTTCCGCCCGGCTTATTATCCGTCTTATTGACAAACAGAGCAGCTCCGGTGGTGACTCTCGGCGTGCGTTTGTAGCAAAGCCATGGGAGACAAGAAGAGCCCCACCAGGTAACAGCACTCGGCACTGTTTGGACGGTGCTAGCGGCTGGCCCTCGCGCTGGGCTTCGGGCGGCCGCCTCACTCGCCGGCCGGGCACGGGGGTGAGAACGGGGGTGGCGCCGCTGCTGTGCGAGTGCTGCCGCGTGAGGGGCCAGCGCCGGCCACCCCACAATAGAGCTGCGATGGCGGCGGCGGCGGCCGCCGCGGCCACAGGGGCAACCTCCAGTGACAGAGCGGCGGCGGCGGCGGAGGCTACTGCGGCTGGGCTCGCGCCCTTCTTCTCCCTGACTCCCCTCCCCCTCCGAGCACTGCGCGCCTGGGGCCAGCGAGGTGGGGGTCGTGGGATTGGGGCGGGGCGGGGATGGCCGCGGGGCCGGGCGCGGCCTGCTGGTGACCCCGCGCGACGTCCTGTCTGGGTTGTGTCCCGCAGGCCGAAGCGGCAGCCCAAGCCGTCCTCGGATGAGGGTTACTGGGACTGTAGCGTCTGCACCTTCCGGAACAGCGCCGAGGCCTTCAAGTGCATGATGTGCGATGTGCGGAAGGGCACCTCCACACGGTGAGTCCTGGGCCTGCCTCGCGCGGCGCCGGCCGGCCGGCAGGGTCGCAGCGCCGAGGACGCCCCTGCGCCGGCACCCCCTCCCTTGACACTTGCAGAACCGGGCGGGAAGAGAGGTGAGACGGAGGTCGAGTCATATGATCGCGACCCAGGCGTTGGTTTCTGGTGAGGGGTAATTGAAGAGGCTGTAGTATTTTTTTTCTGCCGAGACAGAATAAATTATTTAAGAGAGGCATTAGCTACTGCGATTTAATTCGTATTGCTGAGTGTAATGGAGCCCTTATTCAAACTCACCGCGGATGTAATAATGTTGGTTACATTTTTGCGTTAGTTTGTGGGGATGAAGGAGAACCCGTGAAATCCTCTTTGGAAGCAAAGGATGTAACCTAATCTATTCCTCAAAAACAAGTATCTGTATAATATTCAATAGATTAAACTTTCTTCGATGGAAGGGTCTTGTTTAGTATTCTTATTCAGATTTTCCAAAACTCTGTAAATAAATAGTTGGAAGTGAGCCCAATCTATAGGACGCATTTTTTATTCTGAAAGTATCTGAATAGCTTTAGTTTAATTAAGTGGCAATCTATTAGATCATACAAATGAGATAAAGTGGTCCTTGCCTGTTTTCAGTTTTAACTTTATCTTATTGTAGACCGACAGTATAATAGTTCTGTCTCTTAAAAAACCACTAAGTCAATTAAATGGCTAAAGAAAATCATCAAGAAAATTCAGTCAGTGACAGTTTTGATCTGCCAACACTTAAAAGTTATGGAGTTGCTTTGCCTTTAGAGGAAAGTAGCCTTTGAATTAGCTTCTTAGACTCCTCTGATTTATAGCTTAGTATATAGATAGTTTATGTAATTTGATTTTACCAACTCTGTTAGAAATGAAATTATCAAAATAAGAGTGTAAAAATACTACTAATGTCATATGATATGGTCTAGTGTTAAAAAAAAGAGAAGCTAAGTATTGATGTTAGATTTAAATATTCTAAAGATACTTGATTACTTAAAGTCAGATATCCTGAGTTTTAAACCCAATTATAGTTTTATTAAAAAATATTAATGTAGATATAGAAGTGGTTGACAGTAAAATTTTAACATTTCCTTAGTGAAACCAGCTGCTTTTGGTATCTTTTTGTAAATCATAATTTTTTGTTTCCTGCTTACATTGGATAAATATGTATTGAACATTTTTCATATTGTTTAAAACACAAAGTATAAACATTTACTGTATTCCAGGGAATAAACCAGCAGAATGTAATAAAAAAAAAAGAAGTCATCTATATGCTTAAATAAACCTGACGATAAACTGGTTTTGGACCCGTAATTTAAGTATTTTGCAAAGCAAGGTATCCTTATATCTTGATGTCTGTATTAATTTGGATTTGGTTTAGGCTGTATTTGTGTATCTGTATTAGTACTTACACTTTTTAAAATACTCAGGTTTTAGAAAATTGGTTTTATTGGAGACAGGAACTTTAAAATGGAGGCTGTTATTATAACCTTAATCTCTGGTACTGTTGTTGCTTTTTGTTGTTCCCTTTATCTTCTTGTAGCCAATAGAAAAATACTGAAATTAGAAGAGCCTGTATGTTTATTTGCAGGGACAGCAAGGAAGGGGGGAAGCTGGTGTCCTACTCCACAGCCAGTCTTGGGGTTAGAGGAACCCTGAGAAATAGAGTAGGTGGTGACAGCTCAGAAGAGAAGAAACAGGCCGCATACCTGGCACCTGGAAGAAGAAGGAATAGAGTGCCCAGGGGAGTTGGCCCAGGACAGAGAAGTGGGCCTAGTGTAAAAGAGGCTTGAGGCCCGTGTGGGGGCCCCTGACATTTTTACCAGTGCTTCTGAGCTCTTGTAGATCCAAGTTTTAGTGGTGGAATCATTACTTGAGGAGGACTCAGAGAAGCATTGTCATTTGGATTGAAACTGAAGAGGCTCTGGGCAGCTCACCAGAAGTCTAAGGGACACTCTGTTCCTGAAAGTAAGTGCTTTACACCAAGACCCTCTCAGCCACTTCCTTCCTCTCTCTGAATTGTCTCTTTTGATTTTGGGTCAGAAACTAAGCCTAGGAGCTGTAATTCCTCTGTTACCTGTTATTTCCTGTCACTGTTTATGAAATTCGGAGTGGAGTCCATGTTTGGAAAAAAGAGTAGAGCAGGGCATTGTTTATAGGGCAGATATTGATTGCAGCATAGAATGCTTTGCTTCCTGGTAATGTTAGAAAAACAGAATTCAAAGACTGTAGAACATTACTGAGAAACAGACTTTGCAGTAGTTGGAAGAAATTATTCTGTACAACTGACATTTTAATTAGCAGTTAGGGTAATTTGCAGGGTAAGGCTGGAGAGTACCAAACCAAGGAACTGAATAGCTGCAGCTCAGAAGGATCCAGTTTGCTAATGACATGTTGGTGTGATCAGCACACAGGATTTGAATTCCTTGGGTCACAGTGACCTTTGAACTGATTATGACTTAGTCTCCAAACTTGTAGCCAAGTTAAAGTCATCCTAGACACTTGAAAATGTTTAGAGAAGGATGAGTCCATCGTCTGACAATTCTTTTGTTTAGGACTGTCTATTCGAATTCTTTACATTGCAATAGGAAAGTATTTCCTTTGGCTGTATCGTTGGTAGGTCATGCTTTTCTGCAGAATGACTTTATGTGCAGTGAAATGGGCTTATATTCATAAGATATATTTCAGACTGTAATTATTGAATGTAGCTTCAGTTCCTCAGCTGATATATTCTTTGTTTCTATGATTGAATTTCCGTTTTTGTACTTGGTAGCCTTAATGAGTTTAAATTTGACCTCATCAACTCTCCCCTTTTTTAAAAAAAATCTAGAATCTAAATAGTTAGATGGTTCAAGTACCTGAAGTTTTCTGTGTTGTGCTGTTGTGAGGGGAGTACTCATAAATGTCAGACTAATAGGAAAAATTTGGAAAAGGGAAGCTATCATTAAGTGCCAGACTGCCTTCTTCATCTTTGTATCTGAAGTTACAATAAGGCAGTAAGTGTTCCAAATAGAAACTTGAAGTAGAACCATCATCAGAGAAAAAGTGTGTGAAGATAGTAACCAATATATAATGATTGAATTAAATTAGTATCTTACTGCCAGTTCGTCATATATATGGAGAAATAATTGTTTAATTCAGATAGCAGATATTTAGAAATAATAATAGAGCAATTTGTTTTTGTTTTGAGCTGTAGTCTAAATGAGAACCTATGAAATAACATGGTACATAACAGACTTCCAAATGTAGTATCTTTACCTGTTCTAGTTCCTCAGGGTAAGTCCTAGTACTGGTGTTCTTCTGTGTGCAGGAGATTGGTTCTAGGACTCCCTTTATCCTTTCCGCCAAGGTTACCAAAATCTGAGAATGCTCAAGTCCTTGATATAAAGTGGCATCCTGTTTCTGTATAACCTATATACATCCTCTGTGTGCTTTAAATTTCTCTCTCCATTATGTATAATACTTAATATAATGTAAATGTTGCATAAATAGTTTTATCACAGTTGAAGACTGGCTCTGGAAAATAACCTTTCTCTTCTCTGAGTTTCTTGAGCTCTTTTGGGAACACTGATGTGCCTGGGCATTAGCTGATGCCTGTTCTCCTGTAATCTTGAAGTTCTTAAGGTTGTAATACTTTGTGTAGCCAGCCATTTCTTACTACCCTTACATTCCTTTCTCCCACTTTCCTGAAGCCCCTCACGTGGTAGCCTTGAGGGATTGCTTTGACCACTTTAGGAGCCATTGTTTGCTTAAACAGAGGTGCGTGGAAATAGCAAATGAACATGACACAAGTGAACAATGCTTAAACAGCAAGTATTGGAGAGAGACTGATGATCTGTGAATTGTTGGGAGGCTATAACAGGGTGTGCCTACACATCATGCGAGTGGATTTAGCGTAGTTTAGTGCTTGGCAGTGGCAAATTCAAGTTTTGCTTTTTGGAATTTTTTTTTTATCATTTCAGTCCACAGTTGGTTGAATCCACAGACATAACACCTGTGGATACAGAGGGCTGGCTGTAGTTTTTTTTAGACTTCTCATAGGTGTTATTTTAGAGAAATGTAGAAAAAAAATTCATAGAGTACAAAGAGTCCTAGGTGATGGAGTAGAATCCTGGTGATCTGGGTTCATAGCTCACTGTAACCACTTCGCTATTCAGCATTCATCAGATATTTACTGAACATCTTCATGCTAAGACAGAGCTGAGTACTGGACGTACAGTGGTTACCAAAGTAGGTGTTCCTTTGTTTCTCCTGTACAATTTTTTTAGTTTTGTTGTCAAATTAAAAATACTTTGAACAGTACCAAATTCTATGTGTAGGTTTAGGAAATCCTTCTTTTAAGTATGAGCAAGAGAGTTGAAACTTGCCCATTAAAAAGAAAAAATCTTTAAGTTTATAACTGAACTCAGTATTATGGTTAGGATTTGACTGTTGGTAAAAAGAATACATTATTTTTGCTTCTATAAAATGGAGGTATACTGTGTGTGGAATTCACATTTTGAAGAAACCTCATTTGGTGAAAAATCTTTTCAGTGTTAACTGTTGTCTAGTCATACGTGCTTTCTGTCTTCAAATTTGAGCTTTGGTAGAGAGTTAATTCTATTAGACTGCAGTGACAGTGGGAGAGAAAACTGAGGACCATGTAAATAAGTTAATTTTTCAGAAATACAGGATCCCCTCTGAGGAGCTGCTATATACTTGTACAAAATAAAAGTGGTTACCGTTGAGTCAATTTTAACTCAGTGTATTGTATGCAGAGTAGAATTGTATTCCATCAAGTTTTCAAGGCTGTGACCTTCCAGTAGCAAATCAGCCCTTTCAGGGTCTCTCGGGATGGGTTTATTCTGCTGATCTTTTGGTTAGTAGATGACTGCTTAACCGTTTATACCTTCTAGGGACTCCATTTGTTGTTCAGAGACTCCTTATTCGTGGAGGCTTGTTTCTTCTCCTTCCTAAAATTTACTTTTGGAGTCGCTGGGTGGTAGCAGATGTTTAAGTTCTCCACTGCTAATGCAGAAGTTAGAAGTTCAGCGTTACCCAGAGGCTCCTCAGAAGAAAGGCCTGGAGACCTGCTTCTGAAAGGTGACAACCTTGAAAGCCCTATGGAACACTGCTGCTCTGGAAAGCAGGAGTCAGAATTGACTTGATGGCAACTGTTTTTGACGGTGATTATGATTTGCGTAGTCCAGAGTGGTGGTGGTGTTAGGTGCTGTTGAGTCAGTTCTGACTTATAGCAACCCTGTAGAACAAAGTAGAACTGCCCCGTAGGGTTTCTGAGGAGCAGTTGATGGATTCAAGCTGCCAGCCCTTTGGTAAGCAGCTGTAGCCCTCAACCACTGCTCCACTAGGGTTCCTTTGGTGCTGAAGCAGTGGTGAGTAACACTGCTGGCACTTTAGTGGGAATCAGAGCATTCAAACCAAATTGCTGTAACCATCATATTCTTCACAGTTGTCAATTGCAGTAAAAATAATTCCGGTTTCGTTTAAGAATATTCTAGATTAGGCATTAATTAGTTTTATTAAATATGTTATTTGTAGCATTCTGTCTGATGAAATGAGAAGTATACATTTAGCACTTCTGCTGCATACCAAAGTATAGTGGTTGATTCAAGGACAAATGTTGATGCAGTTTGATCTGTGAGCAGAACTAGTTCCTTTTTTACAGAGGACATCATTTTTACTTGAGAGAATGACTGACAAACTGTGGTCCTTCAGACTTGGTTGTTTAGCAGATATTTTTTAAAAAAATAAACACAGTGAGCCTGCCACTTCAGTAATAAAAACTGAACTTCCAACTGAAAATTAGAATTTTTGAAAACTTGTGACCACTTCAGTGAGCTCAACAGTTTCCCAGTACTTTAAATGTTTTCTAATAAGATTGGTGGTAATAACAATGGACATGATTTCTGATATCATGTTATAAAATTTGTTAGCATTTGGAAAATCTGTATAACTCAGTGAACTGATATTTTCCCGTTGATAAGTTCATGAAATTGCAAAACTATACATGGATAATTCATTCAAAGTGCAGAACAAACCAGTGGATATTAAAGGGAACATAGTGTAAAAAGTTTATTAATGATTTGATTCCACATTGAAACTAAACATTGAGAAATGACTACTTACTATGTTTTTATGTAGTATCAAAGAGAATATCTACAATTATCTGAAAAGGTTATTAAAATATTCCTCTCTTTTGAACTGCTTACCTCTGGAAGTCAAGATTTTCTTCATATTCTTGAACCAAAACAGCATATTGCAGCAGATTGAATGCAGAAGCAAATGTAAGAATACAGAAGTCTTCCATTCAGCTGACTGATAAAGAGTTAAACAAAAATAAAAATGATGCCACTTTTCACACTAAATTACTTGTTTTGGAAAGTAAAGGTTTTTTCCTGTTAAAATCCCTATATTACCATAAATATGTTGATTAGTTTTTTAAAAATGAATTAATATGTATTTAAATTTTTTCAGTTTTTTACTGTACAAAGCATTGATACATACAGCATACAGACAAGACGTTTGAGGGGAGTGTCCTCTAACTCTCAAGAATGCAAAGAGATCTGAGGCCAGAAAGTGTGTGAACTGCTGGATTATAGTTCTATTAGCTTGGATTGCTATACACAAATTTACTTCAACTTGGAATTGTGTACACAAATTTACGTCAGCAGGCATTCTTTTTCATTCCTTGACTGAATGAGGTCTCTAAAAACCAGTGACCTAGTTATTTTCAGCAGCATAATCTCGGTCTTCTTTTGATGTGACCTCTGCAGCATTTGATATTGTTAGCTTTTTTTTAAAAAAAAAAATTAAAGGTCTCCTCTGACTTCTCTAATGCAACTTTTTGCTAGTTTTCCTTTTATGTCTCTTAAATCAATTTTTCCTTCCTCAAACATGGCTCTGTATATCCTTACTATGTATGTGGCATAAAATTCTTTCTGGAACACCATTGAAAAACCACTGTCTCAAAGTTGGTTCTAATTCATTGTTATCCCTCATGTCCAATGTTCCTCAGTCATCATTTATTGAGATAAAATTTCAAATTATATTTCAAATCTAACCATCTTTTTCTGATGATATAGCCATAGTTCACAATCCTTTACCATTTCTTTGTTGGACGACTGGACAATTGGGTTCTTCTCCAGAATGCCATGAATAGTATCTTCGTTATCCTTCTGAATCGTATCGGATTATGTTGGTCACTATAATAAAGAAAAAGAAATTGAAGTCTCTCCAGTGACTCATGAGCGTGGTACTCAAGGCTTTAATAATCTATCTTTAAAGTACTCTCCCAGTTTCATTTCCTGCTGCTTGTCCCAGCGAGTCCTATGCTATATCCATCCTTAAATACTTGTATCAGGTGATACTTCTTTAAAAAAAATAAAAATAAAAAAAGACTCTCTGGCATTGCATCCCTTCCCCCATCCCACTGTCATGTTGATTGTGTTTGTCTATATCTGTATATAATTCTAGAAAATCACAAGATGGTGCAGGAGCTCGCAGTGTTATGTTTTGTTGTACGTAGGTATTTGAGTGGAGACAGCTTGAGGGCAGCTGACAACAGAGAATCACTTAACATATTGTAGTATAACTGTCCAGATAATTTTTCAGCCCTAATAGTCACCAACTACCGTCTTCACACTTGGCTCTCCCCAAAGCCAGCATACTATCTGGAATTTTGTAGGCATTTACAATTTCTGAATTGAAGTTGCTTCAAATTTGATTAGTGATATTTGATATCTGACACTACCTTTCTGGTAATTGTCACACCTGTATGTTTAAAAATGTTATCAGACTCTTGTTCATGAATTACAGGAGCTTACTGTTTTAGCATTGTTACAGTGGATGATACTGTATATGCATACTTGAGTATTTTAAGATATAACTTTTGAAAATTGTTACTTTTATTTTCACATTTATGGCCATGTCACACTTCTTAGAACTGTATACTACCTTCAGAAGTAGAGCTAAAAGTGAGAAGTATTTTGCAACTAAAGAAAACTAATGAAGTCGTGAAAGAGTACCATGTGTTAACAACTATATTGTATTCAACTAAGTTCTAAGTTCCCTGTTGAATAATTATTTAAAGTTAAGATAGTTAACCCTGTGGGTCTATGAAAAGCTGAAATAAACTGTGTATCCACAGTCAACACCCATGGAAACCAAGAGTCAAAAATGAAACAAAGCATTTGCATTGGGCAGATCTGCTGCAAAAGACCTTTCAAGTATTAAAAAGGCAAAGATGTCACCGTAAAGGCTAAGGTGCACCTCACCTAAGCCACGGTGTTTTTAGTTGTTTCATATGCCTGTGAAAGAAGATGAGTAAGACCAAAGAACTGACACCTTTGAATTACAATGTTGACAAAGAATATTGACTCTCAGAAGAAGGATGGTGAGACTTTGTTTTTATATACTTTGGACACGTTCATTCCCCGGGGAAGGACATCATATAGGTAAACCAAAGGGTCGTTGAAAAAGAGAAGACCTTCAGTGAGATGGACTGGTACAGTGACTGCAACAAGGGGTGGAAACTGAGGATGGTGCAGGACCAGGCAGCGTTCTCTGCTGAGGGTGGTGCAGTATCAGGCAGCACTCTCTTCTGTTGCACATAGGATGTAGGGTCACTGTGAGTCAGGACCAACTCACTGGCACCTGACAACAACACCATTGTCTTGTGGTATGTGAGGTTGTTTAATGAAAAATAGTTCAGCTTTCAGATTTTGCGTTTGAACTGTACTGAATTTAAAAGTAGATCAGAACTAATTAAATTAAGATGGAAATAATTTTTATCTTATGACTGAGAAGATAGTGTTATTTTATGTATAAATCTGTTACTTTTAAAGATAAATCATTCATGGACATTGTTATTGTTGAGTGCCACTGAGTTGGTTCTGTGACCCAATGTCATTATGAAACAGCTTTGCTAGGTATAGCCTTCTCTTTCTCTTCATGGTATGTTTGTGTGTGTTTAGAAATTGCTGCTTTTTTAAGGTGGTAGCTGTTATGTAATTGAAGTAAGATGTTGCAAGATTATAATTACTACTTAACCTCTGAAAAATGTAGAACCTTGATGGTGTAGTGGTTAAGAGCTTGGCTGCTGACCAGAAGGTCAACAGTTCAGATCTACCAGCCGCTCATTGGAAAGACTAATTCTGCTCTGTACTTTAAGGTTAATATGAGTTGGAATACTCTCAGTGGCAATGGGTTTGGGTTTTTCTGAAAAACTGACATAGAATGGCTTGGATTTTCTAATTTATATATACTTAGTACTTAATTCCTTCCAGACACCATCTTTTTGGGGAATAAAATGATTTTATAGTAGAACTAAATTATTGTGTTATGTTTTTTAAGTTACTCAGTTGATTATGTTGTCAGTGATCCTCAGTATGTTACTCAGCTTTTGTTTTTTGATCTGTAAATGAAGTTTTACAAAGGTTAATTCCTGTAACTAACACATAGTAAGCTTCAACAAATGATATGTTAAGGTATGTATTTGAAATGGTACTTAAATTTATTTCCACCAAATTTTTCATTGCCATTGATGGTTTTTGGCAGTAGGTTTTCAGGAGAAAAAATATATTTAAATCATTTAATGCTGTATGGTGCTTTATTGTGTTCAGAATGCTTTCCTATATATCCTTTCATGTGTTCGTCAGACTACATCCACGGTAATGTAGAAGATGATCACCTAGTTATGGAGTTAGTACTAAATGAGCCTAGATTGAAATCCAGTTTGTTTTACTGAGTTGATAATTGTTCTTTTCACCGTACTGTTTTTGATAAAGAGGTTAACAGAACATCCCGGATTATGGGAAAAGTTGCCTTACATATTCCTCTTGCCTCAAAGGTTAGCTAAAGGTAGAAAGAAGAGCCTTCTTTAGGGTAGTGCTATCAGTGAGGATCAGCTTTATGGCAAGGGGACTGTGGGGCAGGGTAGTCAAGGTTTTATGCAAAGATTTAATGAAACTGATTTTTGTAAAATTTTTATTTTTCTTAGAAATTTTTCTTTTATGAGTTATAATTTTAGTGGCTTCACAAGGATATAAAATGTTACTGTGACATTGAAAATTATTAATTTAACAAGTATTTGTTGAATATTTACAAAGTTTTGTTGATTGGATGTTGTGGTTATATGACATGATTCATACTCATCTGTTTTTAAAATTTAGTATGTATTGCATGTTCTAATATTTTTCATTTTGGAGACTCTCTTGGAATTTTTAGAGCTGGAAGGAACTTTTCAAGAGCTCCTACTGTGGTCACTTCCTGAGACAGGCTATTTTTGTTTGTTGAAATGTTAGTGGTAGAGAGATAAGACAGTCTTCAGAAGGAAGATTTTTTTATTTCATTGCATATGGTTTTTACTGCTCTTTAGATGAAGATTTATAGAACTACTTAGTATCTCGTTGAACAGTGAATACACATATTGTGACATTGGTTGCCAAACTGGCAACCCTACGGCATGTCATCACTTTCCCCTCCTTCAGGTTTGGTTCTCCATTACCCATCTTTCCTGTGATCTTCTGCCTTTTTGTCCTGCCCTAGGACTAGTAGGCCCATTTAGTCTTGCTTTGTTAATCTTGGGCTGAAGGGTGAACCAGAGGGAAGATTGGAGTGGAAATGTTGATATTAAAACTTGTGAAATAGTTTGATGCTGTTATTATTTGTAGACCCTGTTAGGATTTTCAGCTAAGTTTGGAGGATTCTCGTTGTGATACTGTCTGAAGAGAAATACCAAGTATTGCTTTGCAGTCTGTAGAGGGAGAGCTTTTCTGGTTTGGGGAACTCAAGGCTCTAGTCTAAGCCTGGAAAAATTGGGACTTACTCAAGGTCAGTAGCTGGTTAGTGTCAGATTAATATATCTAGATTTCCAGTATGTGCTTAATAGGTTAGGCCCCTAGGGTTGCCATAAGTCCGATCTGACGCGATGGCACTTGGCTTGGCTGATGGTCTGTTTTTGAAAAATCAGCATTAAAAACCCGGTGGAGCACAATTCTACTCTAATACACAGGGGGTTGCTGTGATGCAGAGTAAACCTGATGACAGCCTTTTTTTCATTACTTACTATGGTTGCATTTAAGTTTGCTAGCAAGTAATTTCTTAAGGAGTTCTTACATAATTTTCATTAAAATTAGATCCAGTACCGTGCATCTTAGTAACTTAATTACTCAGCAACTAGCTTATAAATAATGTAAAAATGTAGTGGAATCTGGGCAAGTGGCGTGGTGAATGAAGAACAAAGTGTCAGTTATTTTCTGTGTTAACTGATGTGTGTGACATACAGACGTTAACAAACTTCATTTAGATCTTTTATAGTAACATTTATTGTGTCATATATCCTGACTTTGATGTTATTTCTTAGAAGAAAAATTCCAGTAAATATTATTTCCTTTTTCTTTGTAGTGTAAATATTAAGAATCACTAATAGTATAATAGCCAATGTGATTATATATATGTATGGATAACTTGTGTATATGATAAACAGTTTGTACAGCCCCCAGCAGTTTTTAGACATGAGTTAAACCCCTTCATCTCTGCTTATTTCATAGCCTGATCAGAGTTTCTTTCAGTCATAACGTTGTGCTTGATTTTTACAGAATGTGCTAGGGATGGTCAGCCTACAACAGCAGCAGGTAGATGGCATTTGATTCCAGAGACATAGCTGTTGAAGAAGTAGAGCTTTAGGTACATTTGCAGCTGCAAGGAAAAGTTGTTTTGGTCTTCTGTCGTCTTTCTGCATTCCTTTGTGCTATTTATTTATCTTTTGTCTCCATAGTCCCTAAGTCTCCTCATTAATGTTTAGACCCAACTTATTTTGTCAGTTCCTTCCTCTTCTTTATTCTACCAATAGTTGGTTCTTTACTAGATAATGTTTTATATGTTTTGTATAAATCCGAATAGTAGTTAATGTCAAGGGTAACTGTAGATAACCTGTTTTATAGATGGTAGTGTTTTAGTTTTCTTAAGATAATAACTGTTTCTGATGATAGAAATACTACATACACATTGACGATACTGAAGAAGTATGAGGAAAAAAGTAGGAATAACCATCATTATAACATCTTTTCAGTTAGAGATTAAAAAAAAAAAAAAAAGCAAACACAAACCCATTGCTATCAAGTCAATTCCAGCTGAGAACAGAGTAGAACTGCCACATAGAGTTTCCAAGGAGTGCCTATTGAATTTGGACTGCTGGCCTTTTGGTTAGTAGCTGTAGCACTTAACTACTATGCTACCAGGATTCCACAGTTTCAGTGTTCATACATCTAAAATATTGTTGTTTCTTTTTAGTGTTTTGTGTATAAATACTTACACTCGAAAGTGGAGCTTGATGTGTGTCTCATTGGAACCGTGGTGAAAAGAGGACTTTTTAATCAAAGAAGTTTTCTTATTGCACTTGATCACTTTTAGACAGATAATTTATAAGGATCAGCACAAAGCTGTTGTCTGTAAGGCAGAGGTTAAAGATGTCCCAAATGTCCAGCTTTGCCAAACTGCTGTACGACTCACCACCTCTAAAATTAATTACCTTTACCATCACTACTCTCCCTCCCATCTTTGAGTTCCCTAGTTGGCTATAATGTCTCACAGAACTGACAGACAGCCTTTATAAAGAAAATGGTATATGAGATTGTGGAGGTGTTGGCAAGTCCCAAATTCGGGTCAGGTATAGATTTCGCCTCACCCAGGTGGCCGTGGCCGTATGAGCAATTCAGACTATAGACTACTGGCTTCCAAGGCTACAAAAGCTGGCAAATCAAGTCACAGCTTCTAAAGGGCTTGTAGATGCCGGGCACATCCCAGAATCAGTAGGTCAGACAGCTCTGCGGATGCAGAGGGATCAAGCCTCCCCAGGTTACACACACAATTTAGATGCAGGCCACACCCCAGGAAGGGTATAACTTTATTAAGTGTGCCCACTTCACACCAATCCTGCCTCATCTACAGGTAGAGGTCAGGAAGACAACTACACAATATTGGGAATAAAGGCCTAGCCAAGTTGGCACACAACCCCAGCCATCACAGTTTCCATATACCTTATATGCATAGTCCCACCCAGTCACAGAGATCACGGCTAGGAGGACCATGTCAAGTAATGCACTGAACTGCAGCTTTTAACCTTACTTTGGTCATCGTGGAAACCTTGGTGGTATAGTGGTTACATGCCATGATTGCTAAAAGAGGTTGATGGTTCGAATTTATCTGGTGCTCCTTGGAAACGCTACGGGCCAGTTGTACTCTGTCCTGTAGGATCACTGTGAGTCGTAGTTGACTCAACAACAGTGAGTTTCGTGCGGATTTGGTTTAGTCATCTTGGCTGAAAAATGTTTGACAAACTCTAGTCCTAGGGAATGCTCTTTGAAGAAAAGGAAGTAGAAAGAATTTGATAAATACTGCATATCATGTCCTTCTCCTGGAATGTAGTAAAAAACTCTAAGAAGCTATCCATTAAAATAACTTGCCTGGCTTTATTTACTCAGCCAAAGCCAAGTGCCGTCAAGTTGGATCAGACTCATGGCGACCCTCAAGCAGTACTCAATTTTACTTGACTCTGAGGTGCTGTCAAGTCGGTTGCAACTCCAAGAGACCCTTGGACTATAGTAGGACTGCCCTGTAGGGTATCCAAAGCTGTGAAGCTGTGAATCCTTCAGAAGCAGACTTGAACTTCTTTCTCCTGTGGAGTGTCTGGTTTGTGTGTGTTGCTGACCATCAATTAGCAGCCAAGTGGTTTAATGAGTGCGACATGAGGGCTTCTAATAATCTAGGTACTGGTGTTAGGTTCATACTGGTTGATTTAGTAACGATTGTCTAGAATGTTTTGTTGACTCTGGCCCCGTCATGTGTGTGTGTGGGTGTGTGTGTGGGTGTGGGTGTGGGTGTATGTGTGTAGGTATATGTCTGCTGCCTTTTTGGTTAACAGACGTAGTACTTAAAACACTATACCACCAGGGTTTCCACAGACACATACACATATTTAAAAATGAATATAATGATGTCTGTATTTTAATTTTTATATTGTCATGTTCTTCTAGCTCTTTTATGATGAAAGCTGTGATTCCTGGTATTAACGCAAATAATTTACTTGCTTTATCTTATTTGAAGACTATAGTTTCAAAGTAATAGTAAATTATTAATACAAACAAGTCTCTGAGAGAAGTTTAGAATTTCTTTATAGTTCTTTTTATTCCTTAGACTGTTCTCACTAAAAATGTAGAGTCACTTGAGAATAATCCCATTTCTGGATGATTATGTTAATGGTTTGAAAAATACTTAGATTCTAGGCACTGAGTGCTGTGCTTAGATTAATTTTCTTAATCCTCACAACTGTCTTGTGAAGTACATTCTGTTGGCTCCTGTTTTATGGATGAGTGTAGTTTACGCCATCTTGATTTTAGATTAGTATCTAAACTAGAAGGTGGTAGCGGAAATGAATGTTACATAGCACGTTTTTTTTGTGTGTGCAGTCTTTTGATGACTTTGGTTAGATTTTAAAGATTTTTTTATTGTATTTTAAGTGAAACTTTATAATTCAAGTCAGTTTGTCATACAAAAGTTTTATACATACATTGTTATACAGCCCAAGTTTTACTCTCCCTACACTGTGACAGTACACTCCTCCTGTCCACATGGTGTTTCCCATGTCCATTCAGCCCTTCTGCCTTCTTGTGTCTCCTCAAGACGGGAGATGCCTCTTTAGTCTTTTGTATCTACGTGAGCTAAGAAGCACACTCTTGACCAGTGTCATTATATGTCTCATGTCTTAGGTTATTTTTAGGTGCCGTCGAGTTGGTTCTGACTCATAGTGGCCCTGTGTACAACAGAATGAAACACTACCCAGCCTTGCGCCATGTCTGCAGTCATTTTTATGCTACCGGCCATCGTTTTGGCCACTGCATCAGTCCATCTTCTCAAGGGTCTACCTCTTTTTTGCTGACCCTCTGCTCTATCAAGCATGATGTCCTTCTCCAGCGACTGATCCATTCTTACAACATGTCCAAAGTATGTAAGATGCAGTCTTGCCCCCTTTGCTTCCCAGGAGCACGTTGGTTGTCCTTCTTCAGAACAGATCCATTTGTTCTCTTGGTGGTCCATAGTACATTTAGTATTCTTCTCCAGCACCATAATTCAAAGGCATCAATTCTTCTGTCTTCCTTATTCATTGTCGATCTTTTGCATGTATGTGATGTGATTGAAAATACCATGATATGAGCCAGGTGCACTTTAGTCTTCAAGGTGACATTTTTACTTCTCAGTACTTTCAGGAGGTCCTTTGCATCAGATTTTCCTGATGCAGTATGTCTTCTGATTTTTGACTGCTGCTTCCATGGGCGTTGATTGTGGACCCAAGTAAAATGAAGTCCTTTATAACCTCAGTCCTTTCTCCATTAATGATGATGTTGCGTACTAGTCCAGTTGTGAGGGTTTTTGTTTTCTTGATGCTGAGGTGCAAGCCATACTAAAGGCTGTGGTCTTTGATCTTCATCAGTAAGTGTTTCAAATCTTTGCTTCTAGCAGGTAAGGTGGTGTCGTCTGCGTAATGCAAGTTGTTATCTGTCGTCCTTCAATCCTGATGCCTCCTTATTCTTCACGTTCTCCACCTTTTCAAATTATTTGCTCTGTGTACAGATTGAAAAGGTATAGTGAAAGGATACAATCCTGACACACACCTCTCCTGACTTTAAATCATCCAGTTTCTTCTTGTTCTGCTCATGACTGCCTCTGGATCCATGTACATATTCCTTAAGAGCACAGTAAAGTGTTCTGGAATTCCCATTTTACCATGTACGCAGTGTTAGCTGTTTATGTCCTGTAGTCCACTCTGATCGTTGTCTGAAGAGTTGGCTTTGGGAATGATTTTGGCTCTGGGCTAACAGAGTCCAGGGGCCATGTCTTCCAGGGACCCTGCGGTCTGTCAGTCAATCATGTCTGGTCTTTTGTTCAGAGTTCAATTTCTACACACCACTTGCTCTCACTCCTTCAGGGACTTTTTGTTGTGTTCCCTGTCAAGGCGTTCCTTGGTGATAGTGAGGTGCCACCTAGCTCTTCCGTTTCATGCTAATGTAGTTAGAGTAGATTTTTATTAGTGAAAGTTGGTTTCTTGATTACTAAAGAGTGCCTTTTTGTAGATTAGCATTATTATTGCTGGGATTCACATAGGACATTTTGAATAGAGCATCCTAACTGTGATTTCTTTTCTAAGCTGTCCTGATGAAATCCATCTTAAGTGAGTTTATGGCATGATCACAGCAACAAAGCATAGCTTCCAATGCTAGTCTGTAGGTCACCTTTAGTTATCTTAGAGTATTTTCAGGATGCTGTACTTCTAGGCTGTAGCAAAATGGATTTGATTCTTTTTTTGTTGTGGGGAATATACACATCAGAACATACACCAATTGGGTTATTTTTGTGTGTATAATTAAATGTTACTGAATTGTATTCAAGTTGTGCAACCATTCTCACCTTCCTTTTTTGACTTGTTTCTTCCGTTACCATAAACTCACTGCCCTTAAATTTTCTAGTCTTTGAAGTTGTTTTCAGTTTGGTTCTGTATATAGATGGTTCTTAAAAAAGCTCAAGGCTCAAAACTAGTTAAGCTAAACTCTTGCTTGGTTTTAAAGACTTCAGAGGCATTTTTGCTTTAAGGTTTAAAGGTTTTTCTCAGGGTAGTTGTGTTAGGGGTTTGTTGAGCTTTCATGGCTCCAGAAAGTCTGAATTACTTGAGACCTTGAAATTCTGTTCTGTGTTTCTTCCCTTTTAATCAGGATTCTTCTATAAAATCTTTGATCAAAATGTTCCGTAATGGTAACCAGGCACCATCTACTTCTTATGGTCTCACAGCAAAGGAGGTAGTTCCTCATGGGGGCAAAGAGACAAACATTCTGTTTCCTCCTCTTCCTTGTTTAATTCTCTTTCGGTTCATAAGACGTAAGCCTAAATAGGCAAGCTATTTGCTATGAATAAAACTTGGAGATTATTGTTTGGCATCATTTGTACCAGTTTGTAGCATTGTGGTAAAATATCTAGATTCTTGCTTCTGTACTTTTGTCAACATACACATGTATGTAAGTCCTTTGTACCATGCACTTACTTGCTATTCATTAAGTAAAAGTTAATTGGGAATCTTTATAAATTCTTCTTTCTGATACTTACTTATGTATTAATGATTACAAACGGCAGTCTGTGGAGTACATCTGTTTCAATGACTGGGTAATTTAAAACACTAATGCATTCATTAAATAGGAATCTGGAGCATGCGTACTGTCAACTTTTACTAAACAAGAATACCTCATAATATGATTGAGTCGTTAGATTTTTATGAATAATATTTGCAATTATTTTGTTAATTTTATAGTCCTTTAAATCATATTTATTCTTAAAACAAAGAAATAGCTATACACTTTCTTAATTTGTTTCCATAGAATGAAGAGCCATCAAGCTGTAGTTTCTTGAAGGTAGAGGATGATTGTTGAGCAGCATAATGGTGAAGGGAGAGGTATTATTGAAACATGACCTGTATCTTCCGCATGAACTAGTGTTGGAAGTCATCATTACTGTGGTACCTTACAGTAAACATGTCCCTGATTAACAGGGAGTTAAATGTAGTAGAATATCTTCATGTGAGCTTGATAGAATTCTGTTGAGCTTTTGTTCCTTTTGGTTAGCAGTAGCTTTTTTTTTTTTTTAATCTATAGTCTGGCATACTTTATATATGTGTAGTTTGTTTATCATAGTTGATAAATGGTATTTTAGAGAGTACATTGGTGATAAATGGGGAATTGTATTGATTTTTTTCTCTCTAAGTCTTACAGATTGTTAGTCCTCTGGGCAGTGAGTGGTGGCATTTATACCAAAATTCAGTGAATGTTAATGACAATAGTTAAGAAAGGCAGATTTAGATCAACTGATTATTCTTATGTTAGTGTTAAAAAATGATGTGTTTTCAGTGAAGTGGAAAGATACTGTGATAGAAGATATTTTGTGTATTAAAATACGGCTGATATTACAATACACGTTTAAAAATGAAGCCATTCAAATTCTCTTTGTGTTTCTGATAATGGTGGAATTTACTGTTGACATTGTAGTTAGCAAACTGTATTCTGTTCTTCGGTGCCTGTATTTATAGTTATCTGGTGAATTTACAACTTTTTCTCTTGTAGTCTTACATGTAATAATAATCTCAAAACTATATAATCTTCTTCTTCTACTAGAGAAGAAAAAGCTGGATCCCTTACCAGCAACTGGAGTTCTCCTATTGGGTAATCTCCATAGATCCACATTCTTTGAAGTTAATGTGAATACCTCGAGGACCAAGGAATCGTTGACATTTCCAGTTTCAGGAAGGTAAGCAAGTTCACTGAAGCATGTCTGTAGCATTTCCCAGATCCCCTTCCCCCAGCCTTCTTACATATATATCTGTACTACACGCCCCCTCAGTTCCAGTGGGTGCCCATCAGGAAGATGCTGATGTTGGACAGAATGGCAAGAGAGGTGGATCTGTGAGAGAAAAGACCCAATAGGATAACTCAAGTTACTGGTAAGTAATCCACTTTTCACAAAGTTGAGATTTTTTTTTCTCCAATTTCCTTTTAGAAGGAGTTTGTTTAATTATAAAGGAAGGAAATTGGGGTAGCTTCTTTTTGTAACTTTCATAGAAACTCAACCCGCATTGAACTGATGCTGACTCATGGTGACCCTAAAGGTCAGAGTAGAACTGCTCCATTGAGTTTCCAAGGAGCTCCTAGTGGATTTGAACTACAGAGCTTTTGGTTAGCATATGTAGCACTTAACCTCTCCACCACCAGTGTCTCTCAAGTTTCATATGGATTATAGGATTTATTGTATAGATGATAAATACCTAGGGTGTTACTGAATATACAGATAAATTAATTTTAGTATATTTAGCTTTTAGTGTACTATCATTTATGTAATTGTATGTACGTTGACTTTTGGTAAACAGTGTAATGGTTGTAAGGCAATGTAGGGAAGCTATATGTTGGAATTTTCTACAAATTCCTTTGTCTTATGATGTTCTAGACTGAATACTTGTATGTATGCATGTGCTGAATAATAAAGTCTTCTGGCATTTTAGGGTTTGAACAGTAAGAATAGTTTTATATTAATTGATAATGACATAGTTTTCAGTGTACCTTTTAATTTCATTGATGGTATATTTGAAAAATAAGATACATTCTAATTACAGTTACCACTTAATTCATCAAATAGATGGGCCAATTTGATGTGAAGGGTGGCAGAATTGATTCATTCTGAGCCCTGTCATTTCTCAGGTACCAGATGATTGAGCTGTCACAATATTACAATTAGGCAGAGTTCATTGGTTCTAGTTTTCCTCTATTTTACTCTGCACGTTTACCAGGTTACTATTTCTAAAAGGTCACGTTTGGCACACAAAGACTCAATAATGGTGCCCACCTATAGCTATTTGCTGGTAGGCAAAGGCCTGTCTTAATCCAATCCCCTTTTTATTTGCAGTGATTCTCCTAGTTGAACTTTTTTTTCCTTTTATCTGGGTAGTTGCTGTATTTTTGCTTTGGTTTGTGCCTTTTTAAATTTTCTTGAAATGTCCTTTTCTCTCTTCTACTTTTCTGTATTTTAAGGTTGAGGCCAAGTTCTGCCACTCCTGTAAATCCTTTTGTGGTAGTACGTCTGTTACCTGTATTTTCTTAGTGGAAAGCTTGGAATGATTGTTAGAGTAGAATGAACTAATCTGTAGGGCTGCTGTGAGTTGGAATTGACCCAACAGCAATGAGTAAGGCACTTAGAAGAATGCTCATCAGCTTATAGTAAACACTCTTCTTGGCTGTTTATTTGAATATAGGTAGATCATAAACATTTCTGTGTCTATAGAAATAACCCTTGTTGGTAAAGCACAATTTTACACAGTCTGGTAGGTTGCAAGTCCATATTCAGGGTGTCCACTCCAGGGAAAGGCTTTCTGTTTGTCAGCTCGGGAGGGAAGTCCGGTATTGCATCAGTCTTTGTCAGGGGAGCATCTTGGCGCAGGAACCTCATGTCTGAAGGACGCGCTCTTCTCCTGGTGCTGCTCTCTTGATGGTAACGACGAGGTTCCCAATTCTCCTTGTTTCTCTTTCCTTTTATCTCTTGCAGGTTGAAAGGATTAAGGGTGGGACAAGCCACACTCCAGGGAAACTCCCCCTACAGCAGAGTAGGAAAGTAATCCTATGCAGGAATTTATAGCCCCACCCTAATCCTTTAACATACAGTTTAGGGAAACCACAGAATGGAGGACAGTCCCAAGATACTGGGAATCATATCCCAGCCACATGCTACACATATTTTTGGGGGGACACAATTCAACCCATGACAAGCAATGAGTAAGGCACTTAGAAGAATGCTCAGCAGCTTATAGTAAACACTCTTCTTGGGTGTTTATTTGAATATAGGTAGATCATAAACCTTTCTGTGTCTATAGAAATAACCCTTGTTGGTGAGGCACAATTTAGTCTTTAAATATTTGCTTTAGGTTATATTGCTGCTGCTTCAGATATAAAACTTTTAAGCTGGATTGTAAACATAGCTTTGAAGCGGTTTGTTCCATTTTTGATCCCTGCTGAGAATTAGCATTTCCATCCCAAATAACACTGAATGTGAATCTACAGTTAGATCTCCAGGTGATTCATCTGTAATAATATGTATGCTGTAATTAATGTGCTTTGGATGAAAGTTTTCAGCAAATTAGTTTCTCATTGAACAGTTAATACATTGTTTTGTGACATTGGTTGCCAACACCAATGTCTCAGCACTCTTCCTTTCTTTGGGTTCTATATTACCAGATTCCCGGTACCCTGGTGCCTTCTCAGCTTGGCTCCTCAGCTGGTGTGCTTGTGTGGTCTTGTTTTGTTCTGTGGGCCTGCCTAATCTTGGAGTTTCTCCAGTCTCTGTCTGACCAGTAAGTCTGGTTTTTGTTTGTGAGTGTGTGTGTTAGAATTTTGTTCTACATTTTTTTCCTCTATCTCTCTCTGAGACCCTCTCTTGTGATCCCTGTCAGAGCAGTCAGTAGCAGTAGTTGGGTACCGTCTGACTGTGCTAGACTCAGTCTAACAGAGGTTCTGGTAGTTGTCTTCCATTAGTTTTTTTGGATTAGTCTTCCTTCTGTCTTTCGTTTTCTTCGTTTTCCCTTGCTGTAGATGGTGTGGGCCCAGTGGAGTATCTTAGATGGCTCACAAGCCCACATTTTACCACAGTAGAATAAAGGACATTTTCTTTGTAAATTCTGTTGTACAACAAAACTGGATGTTCCCAGCCCTCAGCCCAGTAATTCAGCCCCTCAGGGAGTTCGGATGTGTCTGTGAAGCTTTTATGGCAGTGCCTTGGTCAAGTTGTGCTGATTTCCTCAGTATTGCATACTGTCTTACCCTTTACCAAAGCTACCACTTACCTTTTGTCTAGTTAGTGTCTTTCCCTCCTCGCTCTTTGTAACCGTCAGAGTATTTCTTTCTGTGTGTAAACCTTTTCATGAGTTTTTATGTAGTAGTCTCATACAGTATTTCCCTTTCTGTGATTGACTTACTTTGCTTAGCATTGTATCCTCCAGATTCATCCATGTTGTGAGATTTTTCACAGATTTATCATTGTTCTTCATCATTGTGTAGTATTCTGTTGTTTGTTTATCTGTTCGTCTGTTAAGGGGTACTTAGATTGTTTTCATCTTTTTACTTTTGTGAGTAACGCTGCAGTGAATAGGGATGTGTTTGATGGTTCTCACTTTTCTAGTATATATTCCTAGGAGTGGGAATATTCTTTGATAAATTTTGAGAACCACTGCTCTGCTAGTGGTTCTCCATATTGGTCCCTAACCAGGAGCATTCGTATTCCCTGAGAACTTGTTAGAAATGCAGATTCTCAACAGGGGTTCATACCAGAATGAGCAGGTCAGAGCCTTGGTTGTAAGATCTTTCTTTGAAAGCAGAGTTAGGATTTTAAGTTTTTATCTTACTCAGTTCCTGATGTCAGTAACTGAGATTAAATTGTATCTGGTAAAAAGTTTGATTTTCTTGTAGATTCACAAATATGCTTACCAGTAGTTTTTTCCATTTATGTAAGAATTTCGTTTGACTGAGAAATCTTGTTTTGTGTTTTTTCTTAAAAAATATTTTTATTCTCTTACAAACAGGTACAACTCATTGATGTTGCCATTGAGTCGATTCCAATTCATAGTGATCCTACAGGACAGAGTAGAACTGCCTCATAGAGTTTCCAAGGAGCACCTGGTGGATTGGAGTTGTCAGCCTTTTGCTTAGCAACTATAGCCGTAGATCTTAACCGGTGCACCACCAGGTCTCCCCATACAGGTGTACCCACTGCTGCCAAGTCGGTTCTGACTCACAGCAACCCTATGGGCCAGAGTAGAACTGCCCCCTAGAGTTTCCAAGGGGTGCCTGGTGAATTTGAACTGCTGACCTTTTGGTTGGCAGATGTAGCACTTAACCTACTATGCTGCCAGGGTTTCCCAAACAGGTATAGTTAAGGTATAGTTGTTTAGTGTAATATAAAGTTCTACAGCACACAAAAAAAGAGAACATGTAATTTTGAGAGAAATCTGGTTAGAATGGCTTCACTTTAAAACTGCTGTATGATGTTAGAAAACAAGATGGGAATTCAATTTACTTGATGTTTCAGATTTGAATATCTTAATCTTTGCTTGACTATTAGAGAAACCCTTAACAATACCAGTTCAGTGAAGCAATAAATGAAATCTAATTTCAAGATTATCAAAGGAAGGAAATGCCTTTTTGATAGATTGTCATTTCTAATCATTGACAGAGAACCAATTCTGGTCCAGTGTTGAACAAGGCAAGATAACGAACGCATAATTAGATTATCTGATATCTAATTTTGAATCTGCTGCCATCCATTTATGTAAGAGACTATTCATCTCATAGTTTCTTGGGTGTGCTGATGACATGGGGGTCATATTAAGAAGGTCCTTATTCTTAGGAGCTGCTTGTTCAGTGTTATACTGTCAACTTCTTGTGGCTTTGACTTTTTTTTTAATTGGGGAAAACGTATTTTATTATTATTATTTTTTGCATAATTGAACTTCTTTTCATGCCTTCGTGTAGATAGACACACTTGAGGATAAGATTTGGCAGAATACCAGTCAAGAGAATTCAAGAAGTGGTTTTTCTTTTAAAAAAAAAAAAAAAAATAGAGAAGAGCTTATAATGGAGAACTCTTTTCAGAGGATGTTTTACTTAAAATAGATCTGTTTCTTATATTAAGAATACATTGTAGTATAGTTGAGTACTCATTTAAGAAACAGTAAATATATGTAGATAAAATAACCAGTTGAAATCTTTAAAATGACAGATATAGCTGTAAAAAATTCAGTAGTTGGGCAAAAAGCATCAGACACAGCTCAAGAAAGAGGTTGTTTATTTGATCATAAGACAAACAACTTCCAGAATACAGCACAGGAGAGATAAATGGAGATGAAAAATACAAAAGAAAACCTAAAACACTTAGTAAATTGAGAAGCTCTACATATGTCTGATTTGAGTTCCGGAAGAGGAAATACAGACAACAGTTAAAGAAGCAACATTGCAGAAATAACGAGTAAGAATTGTCAAAACTAAAAAAAAAAAAGTAGAAATTTTAAAATGACACGGATTTGGTTTGCATTTTTACCTCAGTTGTTACTTCACTTTAATGAGTAACATCTGGGTCTTACAAGCTTGCAAGCTGCCGTTTAAGATGTACTGTATTGATCCAATTCTGTTTGGAGCAAAGGAGAATGAAGAAAACAAATGAAACCAGGAAAATATTAGTCCAGAGGACTAATGGACCACATGGACTACAGCTTCTGCCAGCCTGATCCAGAATTATATGAAGCCTGGCTACCACCCCACCACCCGCTCTGACAAGAACCGCAAAGAAGATTCCAGGCAGACGGTGAGAAAAATGGAAAGCCAGGTTCAGATTCACGAACAGACTGTAGGAACCCATACGACTGTTATTGCTGGGTACTCTTGTAACTCAGAACTGAAGCCTCTCCTAAGGTTGCCTTTTAGACAAAGATTGGACAGACATATAAAATGAACAGGAACACATGTGAGGAATGTGCTTCTTAGTTTAAGCAAGTGTTCAAAACCAAATGGACCACACCCCTCACCAAACACTAGAAGGCAGGAAATGACAGGAATACTGGACAAGTTAAAACAGGGAAACTGGATTGAAAAGGGGGCAAGTGCTGACACACTGCAGGGATTGTTAGTGTTACTAAACAATTTGTATATAAATTTCTGAATGAGAAACTAGTTTACTCTGTAAACTTTCACCTGAAGCACAATAATAAAGGTGCTTACGGATAAATTTATAGTCTCAAATACTTATATTACATAATGAAATTGAAAATAAATGAATCTAGTATTCAACCAGAAAAAAATGAAAAAGAAAAAGTAAAGCCAAAGAAAGAAGTTAATAAGAATAGAACTTAATGACATAGAAAGTAACAGTGAAAACACCAGTAGTAGTGATCAACTAAATTAAATCAGGTTTCTTTTCAGTAGGTTAAATTCTGGCACTATTCATCAAGAAAAAACAGGTAACACATGATTTATCATCTAAAGTACAGTTAAAACAGTTAAAAAGGAGACATGACTAAAAACACAGTAGTGATTTTGAAAATCACAAGAAATTGTGGTAATGCTAGATGAAATAAATGCTCTGTTTTCTAGGAAAAAATATTTCTAATACTGATTGTAGAAGAAAAAGAAAACCCAGAGAAACCAAAAACTGTTAAAAAAAATGGACAGTTTGTAAATTTTCCTTAAAGAAGTAGTTTTTCTTTTTAAAACAGTTGTCTTGAGATATAATCCAGTCCCTGAATTAGCAGTGAAGTCCATGCCTGTATCTTATCTTTTAGTGAAATTTGTATGTAAGTCGGAAGACGTGTAGTTTGTAACTTTAGTCTGTCAAATGCTTGTCTTAGTATATGGTGTATAGTATACCTTTGTATGCATAAAAAACAGTAAATAAACACTTCCAGATACACTGAAATATCTATTAACATGATAATACTGTAAGAATGCTAAGGTATTGATTCATGATGGAAAGTAGTACCCAAACCATTGTATGTACCTTGAATTGTAATAGACTTCACAGGGTTAGTTCTTAGCTCAGGTTATACATAAGTTGGACATTTGTAACCCAGGAACTCTCTGTAATATATGCAGTTCAGTTACCTTTTAGTAAATTCACAAAACTGTGCACCTGTCACCACAATCAACTTTAGAAGATTTCCATCGCACCAAAAAGAAGCCCTGTAGATATTACCACTCATTCCCGATTCCTCCCAGTCCTTCTAGCCCTAGACAACCAGGAATCTACTTGTTTCTATAGATTTGCTTGTTATGCACATTTTATAGAATTAAAGTTACGCCAAGCCAAGTACACGATGTGTAATCTTTTGTGACTCATTTAACATGTTTTCAAAGATTGTCCACATTGTAACATGTGATTGCTTCATTTCTTTTTATGGCTGAATAAAATTCCACTACATGTGTACACCACGTTTGTTTATTCAGCAGTTAATGGATGTTAGGGTGGTTTCCACTTTTTGACTATTAATAATGTTTTTATGAACATTCATACATAGATATTTTTGTCTAGACTTATATTTTCTAGGGTTTATACCTAGAAGTGGAGTTATTAGCTCCTATGGTAACTGTACATTTAATTTTTTGGAACCTACCGGATTGTTTTTCAGAGCAACTGTACCATTTTATATTTCTACCCAGAAACATATGAGGGTTCCAGTTTCTCCACATCTTCCCAAACACTTTTTTTCTAATTACTGTAGCCATCCTACTGGTTATAAAGTAGTATCTAAAGGAATATTTTTGATGATGATATTTTCAATTATAATTTGAGATATCTTCTAGGGAACAGCTAATTTTATACAAACTGGCATAGAGAGTAGGAAAAAAGGAAAAGCTAGTCAGCTCATTTTATCAACTAAGTGTAGCCTTGAAATCATAACTGAAAAGAACGTGTGAAGGAAAATATATGATTCAGTCTCGTGACCACAGACTTAAAAATTTTAAATAGGATAGGAATATGAGGATAAATCAATATTTGAAAATTTTATATAACTTAGAAGGGAAACATAAAATTTAGAAATAAGTGTTTTGATAGACTGAATAGAGGTATATGACAAAATTCAAAATCAGTTAATGTTTAATATTTTAAAGAATCCTCAAACTATGAAGAACACTTTTTTTTCCTTCCACTAAAGCTGTCTTTCAGTCTTTAATAGCAAGCATTTTTAAGGAAGCAGATTTGTTGTTACTTGTTGCTAACTGCCATTGAGTTGGTTCCAACTCTTGATTACTTTATGTACAACAGAGTGGAAATACTGCCATGTCCTGTATTATCCTCACTGTTGTTATGCTAGAGCCCATTGTTGAGGCATCGTGTCCATCTCATTGAGGATCTTCCTGTTTTTCACTGACCCTCTGCTAAGCATGATATCTTTTTCCAGGGACTGCCAGTCCTTACTGATAACATGGCTAAAAATTATGGTGAGATGAAGTATCACCATCCTTGCTTCTAAGGAGTATTCTGGCTGTACTTCCAAGACAGATGTGTTCATTCTTGTGGCAGTTCACCCTGTATTCAGTATTTTTCTCTGGACCACAATTCAAAGGCATTAATTCTTCTTTGGTCTTTTTTATTCACTGGCTAGCTTTTGCATGCATGTGACATGACTGAAGACACGGTCAGGCATACCTTAATCCTTAAAGTGACATTTTTGCTTTTTAACACATTAAAGTGGTCTTACAGCACATTTGCCCAATTCAGTGTGTCATTTGATACCTTGACTGCTGCTTCCATAGGTGTGGATTGTGGATCCAGGTAAAATGAAATCTTTAACAACTTCAGTCTGTTTTTCCATGTATCATGATGCTGCTTATTTGCGCCGTTGTGAGGACCTTTGTTTTCTTGATGGCTGAGGTATGATTTGCACTGAAGGCTGTGGTGTTTGATCTTCATTAGTAAGTGCTTAAAGTCCTCTTGACTTGCGGCAAGCAAGGTTTTGCTGTTTGTGTATCACAAACCTGTTGTCTTCATAAGGTCTGTCTTCTCGCATTATTTCCTCAGTGTGAAGATTCAATACATATGGTGAAAAGAGAAAACCCTGAAGCTCACCTTTCCTAACTTTAATCCAGGCAGTATGCAGTATGTGTTCTGTTACAACAACTGCCTGTTCGTCTAAGTCCAGGTTCTTATTAAGTGTTCTGGAGTTTCCATTCTTTGCAATGTTATCCATAATTTGTTATGATCAACACAGTTGAATGCCTTTGAATAGTCAGTAAAACACAGGTAAACATCCTTCTGATACTCTCTGCTTTCAGCTAGGATCCATCGACATTAGCCTTGATACCTGTTGTTCTGTATCCTTTTCTGAATCTGGCTTGAATTTCTGGCAGTTCGTTTTTGATGCACTGCTCTAACTACTTTGGAATGATCTTCAGAAAAGTTACCTGTGTGTAATTTAATGATACTTGATAAGTTCTTCATTCTGTTGGATCACATTTTTTGGAAATAAGTACAAACATGGATCGCTTCATTCTGTTTGCCAGGTAGCTGTCTTCTAAATTTCCTGGCATACACAAGTGAGTATTCCTGGAGCTGCATCCATCTGTTGAAACATCTTGGCTAGTATTCCATTGATTGCTGGAACCTTGTTTTTCTTTAGTGTTTTCTGTGCAGCTTAGATCTCTTCCTTTAGTACCATTCGTTCTTGATCATATGCTACCTCTTGAAATGGTTGAATGTTAACCATTTCTTTTTGATACATTGCCTCTGTGCATTCCTTCTATCTTCTTTTGCTGCATTCTGCATCATTTAGTAATTTTTTCCATACAATCCTTCAGTCCTTCAAAAAAAAAAAATCAAGCTTTGAGGTTTGAAACCTAAGATATACGCCATTAAAATAAAAAAATGAGACAAATATATCTTTATATTTCAGTATAGTCCTAGAGGTCATAGCTCTAGTGTAAAAAAAAAAAATCCGGAAGCATTGTAAAGGAAGAGAAAAAAATGAATATTATTGACAAGTGAGGTTAGCGTCTCCCTGGTAAATGTGTATGTTGATAAGGAAACCTGAAGTTACTGAATACAAGATCAGCATTCAAATTGACAGTAGCCAATTAGAAAATAGGAGAGATCTCCTTACAGCAAGTTCTATGAAGTACCTTGAATAAACCTAACAGCAAGTAGAGTATCTGTACAGAGAAAGTTAGACCAAGTTTTACTGAAGGACGTAAAATTAAATATGACTAAAAGGGTCGCCATGAGTCGAATCTGACTCCACAGCACTTGGCTTGGCTTGGCAAAAGACAGGATAAATTATGTTGTGGACGGCAAGTATAAATGTTGCCAAAAAGTTACTTCTCTGAGTTACATACAGCCATATGTAAACGTAAAGGGGCATGAATTACTGAGACATTCTAGCTTAAACAATAGCATTTCTTGCCTACATCTCATGAAGTGTGATCCTGCATCTGTGTAATTCCGCAGCTCTGTGGTGGCAGCCACGGCTCAGGTTCTCGCCGTCTTTGGCTCTGCCATCAGCGTGTTGTCAGATGGACGGCAGTAGCTCTCGGGATCACATTCCCTCCAAGCCCACATCTCCAGGAAGGAAGGGACATTTTTGTCTGTGCTTCTTTATTTTCTTTTTTCTTGTGATGTGTTTTCTTTTCAAGATATGTTTTTTAAAAGGTTAAAGTAGGATTTTAAAAAACAGTGAAAAAGGAAAAAAAAATTGTTACAACTACATGGATGAATCAGACATAACGTTGAGTAAAAGAAGGGAGACAGAAGATTATGTGCTGTATGATTCTGTCTGTAGGAAGCTGCTGGAAATAGGATGGTGGTTTTCTTGGAGGTATGAAACTCATTAGAAAGGAGTGAGAGGGATCTTTCTAGAACATGAGCAATATTTTTAATCTACTATGTCACCCATAGTTAAAAATTCTTTTAACTGTACATTGAGTATTTGTATTTTATATTACATAGAGTTATACCTCAATAACAAAGTAAAATAAAGTTGTGATACTTGTAGTATAATACGAGTACAGGGAAAGAAATATTGCTATAAAAGAACAGAATTCAGGAATTGATGAACATGTATGTGGAAATTTGGCAAATGCTAGAGATAAGATTTGCTATCAGTAAAGAAAGAAAGGATGGATTGTTGAATTGTTTTTCTGTACTAGGGCTGAGTGTCAAGTCTAGAGCCCTGTTTCAAACCGTATGCAAGAATAAATTCCAGTTGAATTAAACACAAAATAACAGACCTCTTTAAAAAGAAGAAAATATATAACCTTATGGTACAGAAAGCCTTCCTCAGCAAGTGGTGTCCTTAGGTGATGTAAATAGTTAACCTGCTTGTATGCTAACCAGAAGGTTAGAGGTTGGTGTATATCCAAAGACACCTTGGGAGAAAGGAGTAGTGATCTACTGTTGAAAAATCAGCTGTTAAAAACCTGTGGAGCGCAGCACATATGGGGTTGATATGAGTTAGAATCGGTTCCATGGCAACTGGTTATTTTTCCTTAACAAGTCAAGTGAGGATAAACAAACTGTCAAGGATAAGGACTTATAAATTTGACTTGTCTCCATGATGAAAAATGTATATGCAATAAAAATAAGCCAAACTAAAAGCTAAATGGCATGACATGTAATGTCTGTAATATCTGTTTGATTTATGTCCAGAATATATAAAAATTGAAAGAATAATAAAACTGAAGTGAGCAGTGCAAGTAGGCAACTCGCAACAGAGGAAACTAGAAATTGGAATGGCCAGTAAAGTGAAAAGATGTTTAGTATCATTTTTATGGAAGTGACATTTAAAACTATGAGCTGTTAAGGGTGATGGAAAAATTTGGAAATGAGTACTAGTGATGGAACAGATGATAAACATAATTAATGTCACCATATTGCATGTGTAAAAAATGTCAAGTTGGCAAATGTTTTGTTATGTATATATTTACCACACACAACACAAAAAATCTACAAGCTATCAGTTTTCATCCATCAGATTGCAAAGTTTAGGACAAGGAATGTGGTATATAGTTCAAAATGTATATACCCTAAAGTCCAGTAGGTACTGCTTAAAGAATTAGTGTAGAAAAACTTGACACATTTGCCCAGGGTGATTTGTACAGGGATATTCATTCTGGGTGAAAATAAAAGTCTAAATGTGTCAGGAGGACATGTGTAAATAAGAATAGTCATGTAATAGAGAATTACCTGGATCAGTGTTTAGAGTATTATTTGATTATTACTATTTTTGATTTAACAAATACGTTGTAGTTTGTAGGACAAAGAGCTGTTACAAGAATTTTATGAACGTTAATCTTCAAAAGGATCCAGAAGAGTGTACTATCACTTTCTCCATTTTACAGATGGGATGTTGAAGCACCTGAACTTACTGCCATCAAGTCAGGTCTGACTCATAGTGATCCTAGAGGTCAGAGTAGAACTGCCCAATAAGGTTCCCAAGGAGCGCCTCGTGGATTTGAACTGCCTACCTTTTGGTTAGCAGACATAGCACTTAATCCACTACACCACCAGGGTTTTCATGGAAGCACAGAAGAGTTACATAATCTATCCGCTCTTGTAGCTAATAAATAAAAGTGGGATTGAAAGCTAAGATCTTACAACTCAGTTATTTGCCTCTGGTATCTGCTGTGCCATGCTGCCTTTTTGATATAAATAAATATAGATACACCTATAAGGAAAAGTTAGTTGCAGAATGATGTGTGTAGTGTGATCTTGGTTACCATAAATTCATGGTAGTGCTTTCTCTGGATGGGAGTTAAAAGATGTAGGATATCCGGTGATGGTAACGAGGAACTGCCTTTATGTATGGGGAGCTGCATTTTTTTCCTTAAATAAGAATGTGTTTGCTATTTTGTTTTAAAAAAACCCAATTGCCGTTGAGTCAGTTCAGTGCACAGTGACCCCGTAGGCCTGGGTAGAACTGCCTCATAGATTTTCCACGGAGTGCCTGGTGGATTCTGTCTGCTGACTTTGGTTTGCAGCTGGAGTACTTAACTACTACACCATCAGGGTTTCCTGTTACTTTATAGCTTTTAGCTTTCCCATTATTTTATAACTTTTAAAATACCTGCATGTAACATAGGTATATTTTTATATATTTAATATTTTATGTATTCTGCAGAAGTATATTGTGAGAGGATAAACCTGTATTGTTTTGTCTTCATTTATGCTCAATATTGGATGTAGTCTAGCCTAATTTAGAGATACCAGCAGATAAGTATCAGGCAGTGGTCTAGGTACTGAGGATAAGGAATTGCATATGTCTCAGCTTTAAGGAGTTCAGAGTTTCTACAAAAAAGAGAATGAAAAATAATTTAAATATAGTATGTTATGTACAGATCTTTTTTTTCCCCTTGTTTCTTCCTCCCACCCCGTTCCATGCAAATACAACAGGAGAAGGGGGAAAATGTGTTGATTTGAATGTAGGAAACAGGCAGTGAAATACTGATGGCTATCTTGCTTCCTCTTCTTTTGCAAATTGACCAGAGAGTAAACACTTGTAATGCTTGAAAATTGTAGCTTGCTCACCATTGTGTCTTCCAACACCTACTGTAATACCTTGTGCTTAGTAGACTCCTAGATGTTTGAATGAGTAACTGACATACTTCCACATTTCACTTTCAGATTACTAGCTCTTCAGTCTCAAGTTCTCCTTCAGTTACCAGGGATTTCTTCCATTGACTAGCTGCCCAAACTTAGATAATTAATTGAGCACACTATATGTATTTGGGAACCCTGGTAGCATAATGGTTAAGTGCTGCTGTTGCTAACCAAAATGTCAGGAGTTTGAATCCATCAGGCACTCCTTGAAAACTCTGTGGGGGAGTTTTTTTTTTTTTTTTTTTTATTTAACATGACTGAGTGAAAACGTACATTCACGTATTAATTTACATGCCCACCTATATGCAGCTTCCACTGCTCTCCCTGTCTGGTGACTGCACACTATTCCTCTCTGCTCCATACATGTCTCATCCTCCCAACAGTCTCCTTTCCCCTCCTCTCCGTCCACTCCCCTTCCTCCAGCCAGAGGTCAGCAAGCTGATATCCTATAGATGTATAGAACCATAAAGTGCTTCCAATATATGGTCACTCTGCATTGCCAAGTCCATTCCATTCCTGTCCAAAGAGTGGACCTTTGTTATAATTTATGGGAAAGGGCAGCATCAGGGCTGGGGGCCACGCCCTCAGAGGAACCCCAAAACCGCTGGATCATCAACTGAGGTCTTCTAGTGGAGATCTCATGATGCACCCCTTTCCATTCCCGTGTTGCCAGTGAGACTCCCCTCTGTGAGCTCCATAGTGGCTATCACTGGTGGTGGCTGGGCACCACCCGGCTCCTCCGGTCCCAAGTCGATGCAGGCACTCACTCTTGTGGGTCTCTCTGTCTTCTCGGCCGTCCCCACTGCATGTCACCTTGGTCCTCGGTGAGCATCCATTCCTGCTGAGTTGGGACCATTTGCCATCCTCGGATGGCAGCTTGGCAGCTTTTAAGACCCCAGATGCCACTCACCATTGTGGGGTGCAGAGAGCTCTCTTAGCAAAACGCTAGTTGTACCAATTGGCCTGGAATTCGCTTAAGACCATGGTTCCCCGTGTGGGGCAGTTTTATTCTGGCCTAGAGGATGGCTATGAGTTGAACTCCACAGCAGTGGATTTGGGGGTATATAGCCTTGAATTTTTTTGTGTCAGAGAACTCAAAATTGAGTCATTATTTTGACCGCTAAGAAATTTGGAGCCTCAAAAACCAGCTTTA
Source organism: Heterohyrax brucei (assembly GCA_028571685.1). Classification (NCBI taxonomy): domain Eukaryota; kingdom Metazoa; phylum Chordata; class Mammalia; order Hyracoidea; family Procaviidae; genus Heterohyrax; species Heterohyrax brucei. Next base: position 101,708,259 of record CM053142.1, on the reverse strand, counting down.
TTTTTATTATACTAAATTTAGTACGTATTTTAAAACTAGCATTCTGCTACTGAGACAGTACATTTATTTCTCTCAGTGTTACTGTGTTTTCTATCTTTGAAATAGTGCTATCTTGTAAAAGTGTTTATATCTTTGTGCTTTATTTGTGGTGCTCTTAATTTCCTAAAACTTCATTCTCTGAAAGTTTCCAAGTAAACCGTGTACTTTTTGAGCATGGTATTAGTGTTTTTAAGATGAGAATTATGTATTTATTTTATTATGATTGAATGAAAATGTACATTCCCATGTAAATTTGCATGCTGACCTATATACAGCTTCCTCTGCTCTCTTTGCATGGTGACACCACACTCTTCCTCTCTGCTCCATACATGCATTATCTTCCCAATAGTCTCCTGTCTTCTCCTCTCCACCCATTCCCCTTCCTCCAGGATGAAGCCAACAGGACGACCTCCTGTAGATGCGTGGAACTATAAAGTGCCCACACAATATGGTCACTCTGCGTCACCAAGTCCAATCCATTACTGTCCAAAAAGTTGACCTTCGTTATGATTTATGGACAGGAGCAGCATCAGGGCCAGGGGCCATGCTCCCAGGGAAACCCTGAAGTCCCTGGACCATCCATCATTTGTGGTCTTTTAGTGGAGATCTCAGGGTGCACCCCTATTTATACTTGTGTTGCCAGTGAGACTCAACTTTGTGAGCTCCATCGTGGCTATCACTGGTGGTGGCCGGACACCATCTGGTTCTTCCAGTCAAAGTCAATATAGACATCTACTCACGTGGGTCTCACTGTCTTCTGGATTCTCATTCCCCCATGTTGTTATAGACCTTGGTGATTATCCATTCCTGCTAAGTTGGGACCATTTGTTGTACCCTCAGATGGCAGCTTGGTAGCTTTTGAGACCCCAGATGCCACTCACCAATGTGGGGTGCGGAGAGTCCTCATGAGCAAAATGCTAGTTGTGCCAATTGGCTTTGATTTCCCCTGAGAGCATGGTCCCTGGCCCCCCGCCCCAGATGACTCTGTTCTTGCAGTGTTGGGTTAAGATAGGAGGAGCACACAAATTGTGTTCAAGTCCTGTTAATATTGATCTTCTTACTGATGTGTGCTGTCACCAATTTCACCCAACCAACTTTGTAACAACTATCTAATCTAAACCCTCCCCCCTCACCCTCTCGCCCTCCCCACCCTTGCAGCTATCAAAGAGCCTTTTCTGTTGTGCTTGAGTCTGGTTTTAAGTTCTTATCGTAGGGGTCTCATACAATATTTGTCCTAAGATGAGAATTTTTAGTGCCTCGTAAGTTTAACACTTGAAATGTAATTGAAAAAACCGTAAAACAAAGCATATTATTATACTTGATGGATGTAGTGGAATAGTTGGGAAAATCCTGCTCTGTGTGTACACACTGCTTCCTTACTACTGTGCAACCTTTTTGCCGGAGATGACATGAGGAGAGCCTAGCTACCTGCTGGCCCTAATGCCAACCAAGAAATTTGTGTTGCTCTCTTTTCTAGGGAGCCTGGTAACATGTCGTTGTTCTTTACTCTAAAATAATTTTATCCAGGTTAATATATTCAAGAGGCACTTAATAACATAGGAACAAGCAATATTCAGTCATTGAAAATGTTAAAGTAGTCATAATATTTAAAGGCTTCACATTAACTGTGACTAGCACAAAACAGTGCGGTCCAGTAGAAATACAATGCAAGTCACTAAAAAGGAGCCACATAAGTAATTTTAAACTTTCTTATGCCTAAGCAAAAAAGTAAAATGAAACAGGTCAGATTATTTTTAATACTATATTTAACCCAAATACATCTAAAATATTATCCTTTGAATTAATGATACATTTTACTGTCTTTTTTCCATACTAGGTCTTAAAATCTGTTGTGTAAGTTACGCTTAAAACCAAAGTCAGTCAGCCTAACAAATGTATTGTCATTGAGTTGATTCTGTGTCATGGTGACCCTGTATGACAGAGGAGAACTGCTCCATGGGGTTTTCAAGGAGCAACTAGTGAATTTGAGCTTCTGGTTAGCAGCTAAGCTTTTGAACTACTGTGCTTTGGGTGTCTTTTGTTTGTTTTTACTTGCCTCACCTGTTCTTGGGTGCGCAGCTTTACTATTAATCTCTGTAACCTGAAACTCTACTATTCCTTGCTAAATTTGACAGAGCATTTAGGCCCTTTTTACAGTGTTCTTGGATATCTTTAGAAACTCACTACCAAACCCATTGCCATCGTGTTGATTCCAACGTGTAGCTACCCTGTAGGACAGAGTAGAACTGCCGCATAGGGTTTTCAAAGCTATGTCTTTACAGGAGCAGACTGCAATTTCTTTCTCTCATGAAGTGTCTTCTAAGTTCAAACTGCTGACCTTTCAGTTAGCTGCTGAGTGCTTTCAACTGCTTTGCCACTGGGGCTTGTTCCCAGATATCTAGGGCTACCTCATTACTTTAAATAAAGTATGAATTTCTGTGTTAAAAGCTTTTTAAAAGAATATCAGCTTCTGCATTTCATACACAGATTTTCTCTGTGGGTAGATTAGGTAGGGTTATACATTATTGTCAGAGTCATCTTTGTCTCCCCCAGCCCTGCTGGGTAACATACCTCTTTAGCTTTAAAGTTGTAGCTCCAAACCAGAAGGTTCCTTAATACGATGTTTTCCTTTTGGTAAGATGAAATTCAACAGCTTGTTTTATGGGGAGTGGATTTTTTCCCCTAAAATACCAATTATTTAGAAATTTTCAAATCACTGTGTTTTTCTCTACTTTTAATACTACTAGATCTGCTTTAGAGTGAACATATTGCAAAGTAGGCTCATATCTAAGATATAACACACTTACCAAAATATGATAGCCTGTTGGCTTTACCTTTCTCACATGCCAGATATTGAAGGTTTTTATTCTCAGTAAATGAATTTATAACCTCTAAAAGTATCCATCTGTCCCAATACCAGCAGGAAAATCCTCTATACTTGATCTCAAACAGTGCCATACTTTACTGTTATGAGGTTAATTGCACTTAGAACCTACGAGTGTTTAGATTCTTAAGTTTTTTGTCTTGTTTTCCTGTCGCGATCATTACACGGTTTCTGCAGTTGTTGGGAGTTTCTAATTTTTCTCAACTCATTTGTTTGCTCTTCTGCATGTTCTAGCAGAACCTGTGTCTCCTTTCCAACCATCGTACCCAGGCACACGTATTATTGCTAATGGGCGTTGCCAATTACTTTGTTGACCATTTGACTGGTACTTCTCTCCCTGGTGTTAACGTAGCAGTTTTAATAACAGTAGACAGCCTTTGAATAAAGTATAGAAGTATTCTCATTGGAAGTCCTTGCTTAAGTTGAAACAAAGAAAATAACATTTTTCTCATTCTCTAATCACTCATTCTATTTACGTTTTGTTCCTGTCCAGGTGAAAGCCGATAGTAATTGTAGTTAGTGATGTATTGGCTAGATTTCTAAATTAGAGGCAGCTGGATAACCAAAGAAAAGAACTAGAGCATAAGCAGCAGGCGGAGGCAGTTCATTGTGAACAAAACTAAAAACTGATAGAAGAGCAAGCTAGGGTGAGCAAAGGTCTAATTTTCTCACTTATATTTTCTACCCTCCAGGTTTTTTTTGTCCTATCTGCTGCCATGACACTAATTTTCTTTTTTTTTATTGTGAATTAAGAACAATTTTATAGTCTGTATCATGTTGCCACATAACAACCATAACTTCCACTCTGTTGTATTATAGCTGTCTCCTTCCCCACCGTGTGATGGCATGCTTCCCCTTTTGTTTGGAACTTCCTATGCCCTTTTGATAAAGGTCTGGCGTTCCTTACCCATCAACTTGGCTCTATCAAAAGGGCCCTCAGACAACCCCATAGACATTTTTATTATATTTGTTTGCCTCCAATGTTGCTTTATGTTTTGTATGGCCCAGGTCAGTCTTTGTCTGGGGAGTTGGCCCTGATGTTGGATGCAGTTTGGAGTTAGAGAGTGCGGGGGCCACGTTCCCACGGGGTCCTCCGTTCAGAAGGACCATCAAGTGTGGTCTTTTGGTAGAGTTCTAGCTCTGCCCCTCATTCTGAAAGACCATGAAATTTGGTCTTTTGGTAGAGTTCTAGCTCCATCACCTGCTATGTCTGGAGCTCCATTCCATGTACCCCATCTGGGCTGTCATTGGGGGTGGCCGGGCGCCATCTAGTTCTTCTGGTCCCTTGCTGAAGCAGGCTGTAGCTCATATGGCACCTTCTGTCTCGTGGGCTCATCTTTTTCTCCTGTTCTCTATGTCCTGCATTTGCCCCAGGTCCAGGTGGATTGGGACCGTTTGGTGCTAGTTAGATGACAGCTTGCTAGCTTTTAAGACCCCAGTTGTCACTCACCAAGGTGGTATGTGGAGTGATATCTTAAGAGAGGGAGAGAGAAGAACTTTGGGTATCCTAATTAGTCTGGACAGCCCTTGAGATAACATGACCCTAATTTTCTAAGAATTTGAATTGTAATTTCATCAGTAACTCTTTCTTGAGACCAGTTAAGTGTCAAGTACTTTCTTAGGCATTGGAGACTTAGCAGTTTACAAGACAGATACTGTGCTTTTTTCAAGTGGTGTTTACTTCTTCTTTCTCGTAAAATCTCCAGTAACTCTTAACTGCCTTCAAGTCCAAACTCCTCTGCTTAGTTTTTGAGATTCCACACAAGTGACTAGAAACTAGTAACCAGTGGCACCAGTATGGGTCCTAGTTGTGTTTTGTTTGGTCCCTTCAACATCGACTTACACAATGTTTCAAGGAAATAGGATTGCTGGTAGTGAAAATTTGAGATTCCAGCTTTTTTCTTAGAATTGAAAGGTATAGCAGTACTGAGTCACATTTCCTCATTGCAGCAGTCTCTTTTCTGTTTAGAAGAGACTTGTACTTTATGCATTTCTCATCACTCACTGTTATCCCTTGGGTCTTCTTACACCTGACCCCTTTATGCTCATTTATATGACTTATCTAGTCTCTGTAGATACTTGAGCTTGCAACCTGTGTTCCAGATAATATCCAGGTAATATGGTTCCTAACTATTGTGAACTTTATGCCTTTTGCTGATACCAGCCTTTTATTGTGGACTCAGTAAAGTCTGCAATTCTTAAACCTATGCTAATCCATTCATGATATGGTTCCTGCTGATGTTTTCAGCCTTCTTGCCATTCAGCTGCATGACATCCTGCTCCTGCCATATCTGTCTGCCTGTGTTGTGCTTTATTGCTTCTGGGTCGTTGCACATGCTGTAATAGCTGAATATTGTTTTGTGTCTTCTATTACTCTCCTGCCTTCCCCAGTGCTGCATAGTTTAGTTACTTCTGTTTTATGTCTTAGTTTAGATGTCATAGCTTTCAGAAAGCCTTCTTGACTCCCATAGGATCTGCTTAAATACCCATCCTATGTATTTCCATTGTGGCTTGAATTTATGTATTTACCATAACTGCTTTTGTTAATCTGCTTCTCTTTCCATTCTATAGATTTTTTACAGATACAGACTCTTCATGTTTAGTTCCCTGGATCTGTTATAAAATTTGTGTTTAGAAACTGTTGTTTGCATGAATGACTTCTTTCTTTACACTCTTAATAATTCCTAAATGACGGTATTGGGGAAGAATATTGAATATACCGTGGACTGAAAGCAGAAAGAACAAAACTGTCTAGGAAGAAGTATAGCTAGAATGCTCTTTAGAAGCATGGACAGCAAGGCTATGTCTAACATACTTTGGCCATATTATCAGAGGGAGCCAATCCCTAGGGAAGGATATCATGCTTAGTGAACCTGAGGGCCAGTAAAAGAGACCCTCAGTAAGGTAGGTTGACACAGTGGTGCAACAGTGGGATTAGACATAAGTGATTGTGAGGATGGCACAAGACTGGGAAGTATTACCTTCTGTTGTACATAGGGTTGCTGTGAGTTGGAACGAACTTTGTGGCACCTAACAGCAGCAACACATCTTAGTCTTTCTTCATGTGTTTTCTGTTTTATGAAATACTGTCTGCACTCCTCCATCTCTTCTTCGTTCTGTAGCCTTCTATTTGGAAACTATCAATAGACTCCTCCCTGCCTCGTTTCATCATCTACTTCTGTAAATTCTAATACTGCACTTTGGAAGTCTCTCATTTTTATACTTTAAATGTTTTGTTTCATGTATGTTACTGTAGGTCACATTTAAATGTAACTGCCTTCAAGTCCAAACTCCTGTCCTTAGTTTTACATCCTTAAGATTCTATTTATTTAAATTTTATTGTGATCAAGTGAAAGTTTACAGTCTGTCATGGTTTGAATTGTGTCCCCCCAAAAATGTGTGCAGCCACGTGGCTGGGATATGGTTCCCAGTATCTTGGGACTGTCCTCCATTGTGTGGTTTTGCTAACCTGTATGTTAAAGGATTAGGGTGGGGCTGTGAATTCCTGCTATGGGGGAAGTTTCCCTGGAGTATGGCTTGCCCCACCCTTAATGCTTTTAGCTTGCAAGGAATAAAAGGAAAAAGAACCAAGGACAATTTGAGAACCTCGCTACCATCAAGCAAGCAGCACCGGGAGCAGAACGCGTCGTTCAGACCAGAGGTTCTTGCGTTAGGACGCTCCCTGGACAATGACTGATGCAATACTGGACTTTCCTCCAGAGCCATCAAGGGGAAAGTCTTTCCCTGGAGCGGACACCCTGAATATGGACTTGCAACCTACCGGACTGTGTAAGAATAAATCTTTCTTTGTTAAAGCCATCCACTCTGTGGTATTTCTGTTAGAGCAGCCCTAGCTGACTAAAACACAGTCCAACCCAGTTTGCTGTATAAAACCTTGAAACACGGCTGTATGTGAATGTATCTCTTCTCCTTACCCTGTGACAATACACTCTTCCTTTCCACCTTGTACTTCCAGTATCCACTTACTTGTCCCCTCTGCTTCACCCTCTCTCCCTTCTAGAGAGGAACCAGTTGGACAGCCTCATATACATATTAAACCATAAACTTGCATCTCTGTATGTCCCGTGGTCCCATCCAGTCTTTGTCTCAAGAGTTGGTTTTAGTACTGGTTTCCTTAAGATTTTATTTGGCGGTGTACTCATTGATTCTGTTTATTCATGAGTCAGACCTGTATTACTTTCTTGGATACTCTTCCTCACATATTGAAGAATTTTGATATTTACTAATAATAGCACTTAACACAGGTACTTTAATTGTATGTATTTTTCTGTTTCTCACAGCAAACTGTAAAGTCAGTAAGGGTTGAAACCATGGCAGTCTTAGTAACCTATTAGGATAATCTTTTAATAAATATCAGGGATTAGAAAATTAGGTATCTACCAGATGCATGTTTAAGATGTTACTGTAGAACAGTGGGTATTTTGCCTAACACAGACATGAAAGTTTCTCATTTCTTTGTATGTAGTTTTTAGGCAGTTAGTCCACTCCATTTCTGCATCTTCTGTTGTTGCTATTGTTACGTGCCAAGGATCTAGTTCTAACTCATAGTGAGCCTGTGTGAAACAGAACAAACCATTGACTGCACCTGCACCATCTTCACAATCATTGCTGTATTTGAGCCTATTGTTGCAGTCACTGTCAGTCCATCTCTTTGAGGGTCTTTTTTTTTGTTTGACCTTCCACCAAGCATAATGTCCTTCTCCAGAGACTGGTCCTTCCTGATGACATATCTGTCTTAGGCTAGGTTCTTTAGAGAGGCCAAATCTGTAAGGGGTGTACAAACACAGATTTAGATCAAGGAAGTGATCACATGGCTGTAGCGACTTGAAAGTCCCAATCCATGGGTCAGGCAGGAAGCTTTCCTGACTCATGTAGCTGCAGGGGCCAGTGAACCGCAGATTAGCAGGTCAGACAACAGGCTTCTGGCTCACAGGCCCTATTGTTGTTAGATGCCATCAAATTGATTTGAAACCATAGCATCCCTTTGCACAACAGGATGAAACACTGCCCAGTCTTGTGACATGCGTACATTTGTTGTGCTTGAACCTATTGTTGCAGCCACTCTGTCGGTCCATCTTGTTGAGTCTTCCTCTCTTTTGCTGTCCCTCTTCCTAGCATGATGTCCTTCACCAGGGGCCGGTCACTCCTGACAGCATGTCCAAAGTATTGGAGATGGAGTGTTGCCATCCTTGCTTCTAAAGAGCATTCTGATTATACTTCTTCCAAGACAGATCTGTTCCTTCTTTAGGCAGTCTGTAGTATATTCAGTATTCTGCAGGACCACAAATCAAAAGTATCAGTTGTTCTTCTGTCTTCCTCCTTCATTGTCTAGCATTCACATGCATATGATACAGTTGAAAATACCGTGAATTGGGTCAGGCACACCATAGTCTTTAAGGTCAGATCTTTGCTTTTCAGCATTTTAAAGAGGTCTTTTGTAGCTGATGTGCCCAGTCCAGTGTGTCTTTTGATTTCTTGTGTGCTGCTTCCATGGGTGTGGATTGTGGATCCAAGTAAAATGAAATCCTCAACAACCTCCAGATCCAACTCGACAGCACTTGGCTTGGCTAGCTTGACAACCTCCATCTTTTCTGTGTTTATCATGGTGTTGCTTGTTGGTGCAGTTGTGAGGACTTTTGTTTTGTTGATGTTGAGGTGTGATCCATACTGAAGGGTGTAGTCTTGGATCTTCATCAGTGTTTCAAGCCCTCTTAACTTCAGCAGACAAGTTTGTGTCCATGTCATCTGCATAGTGTAGGTTGTTAATGAGTCTTCCTTCAATCCTGGTGCCCTGTTTTTCTTCATATAATCCAGCTTCTTGGATTATTTGCTCAGCATAAAGACTGAATAGGTATGGTGAAAAGTTTCCGCCCTGACACACGCCTTTCCTGACTGTAAACCATGCAGTGTCCTCATTTGGTGTGAAGCACTGCTTCCTGGTCTGTGTACAGGTTCCTCACGAGCACAATTAAGTGTTTTGGAATTCTCATTCTTTGTACTGTTGTCCATAGTTTGTTACGATTCACACAGTCCAATGCCTTTGCATAGTCAATAAAACATAGGTAATACCTTTCTGGTATTCTCTGCTTTTAGTTGAGATCCATCTGACATTAACAATAGTATCCTTAGTTCCACATCGTCTTCTGAATCTCACCTGAATTTCTGGCAGTTCACTGTTAGTATACTTACTGTAGCCACTTTTGTATGACCTTTAGCAACATTTCAGTTGTATGTGATAATAATGCTATTGTTTGATCATCTTTCTTGGGAATAGGCGTAAATATAGATCTTTTCCAGTCATTGGTTAGGTCACTGTCCTCCAGATCTCTTGGTAGAGCACTTCCATCAGTCTGTGTTGATAATACTGTTCAATATCTGCATTCTATTGTGATTGTCTTTCTTTGGAATGAGCACAAATACAGATATCTTCCAGATTTGGCCAGATAGCTGTCTTCCAAATTTCTTTGCATAGATGAATGAACATTTCCAGCATTGCATCTGTTTGTTAACATGTCTCCATTGGTATTAAGTCAACCTTGGAGCCTAGTTTTTGCCATTGTATTCAGTGCAGCTTGGATTTCTTTCTTAAGTATCATCAGTTCTTGATCATATACCTCCTGTAATGGTTGAACACCAACTAACTCTACTGGGTACAGTGCCTCTGTGTATTCCTTCCATCTTCTGTTGATGCTTTGTGCATAGTTTGATATTTTTCCATAGAATTCCATAGAATGTTGCATATTTTTCATAGAATCCTTCAATATTGTAACTCAGGGCTTGGGTTTTTTTTTTTTTTTGTCTTTAGTTCTGTCCACTTGAGAAATAGAGAGCATGTCCTACCCTTTTGGTTTTACAACTCCGGTACTTCACACATTTCATTATTATACTTAGTGTTGCCATCTTTTGAAACCTGTTCAGCTCTTTTAGTTCATCACATCTTCCATTTTCTTTGTTGCTGTTGTTAGGTGCTGCTGAGTTGACTAACGGTGACCCTGTGCACAACAGAACAATAGACTGCCTAGTCCTGCACTGTCCTCACAATCATGGTTATGCTAGAGCCCACCAGTACTGCAGCCAGTGTGTCAGCCTGTCCCCTTCACAGTCACCTTTTTTGTTGATCCTCTGCTAAGCATGATGTCCTCCTTCAGGGACTGGCCCCTCCTGATAACTTGTCCAAAGTATGTGAGATAATAGTCTCCCTGTCCAAGCCTGTAAGGATCATTCTGGTTGTACTTCCAAAATACACCTGTTTGTTCTCTTGGCAGTTTGTGATATATTCAGTATTCTTTTGCCAACACCGTAGTTCAAAGCTATCACTTTCTCTTCAGTCTTTCTTATGCACTGTCCACCTTTCATATGCATATAATGTGACTGAAAACACCATTTACTTTAGCTACTCTGATCTAGAGCAAGTTTCAGAGTCTCTTCTGACATCCATTTTGATCTCCTTTGTCTTTTTAATAACCTTTTGCTTTGTCTGTGTAATATGACTGTTACTCAAATCTAGACACCAACCACTAATGTTAAAGGAATTGGAAATTTTTATTGACTTGTGCAATCTGAAAGTAATATGCATTCAAGATATATTGATAATTACTGGTGATAAGAATGGGAAAATGGGAAATGATCATACAAATGAAGCTAAAAATTGCGTGATAGAATTCTGCAAGATTGACAGTTTATTCATTGGAAATGCTTTTTTTCAACATCATATGTAGCAGCTATACCTGTGAACCTCATTAGATGTAATACAGAAGAATCAAATCGGTTGCATCTGGAGAAAGGGATGATGGAGAAGATCAGTATTGTCAGTCCTAACAAGGTCAGAGAGCAACTTTGGTACAAACCATCACCTGTTCTTGGGGAAGTTCAAGTTGAAGCTGAAGAAAATTAAAACAAGTCCATGAGAACCAAAGTACAATTCTGAGTATACCTTGACTCCCTGGCCCCCACCTCTGCCACCCCAAAAAAGCAAACCCACTGCTGTTGAGTTGATTCAGACACAGTAGCAGTTAGAACTGCCCATTGAATTTGCAAGGAATGGCTGGCAGGTTCATACTGCTGACCTTTTAGTTAGAAACTGTAGCTTTTTTTTTAATTTTTAAAACAATACTTTAAATGAAGGTTTACAGAACAAGCTAGTTTCTGATTAAGCAGTTAATAAACCCATACTGTCTTTTGACTTTGGTTGCCAGCCCCACCGCTGTCTTCTTCTTGACCTTGGGTTCCCCATTACCAGATTTCTTGTACCTTCCTGCGTTCTCATCCTTGCCCCTAGGCTGGTTTGCCCATTTAGTCTTATTTTGTTTTGTAGGCTGAAGGCTAAATCCCAGGAGTAACTTCATTACCGAGCTTTATTTGTGTCTAGGGGCCATACATACACTAGGGATTTTTCTAGTCTCTCTCTGACCAATGAGTCTGGCCTTTTATTTTTTTTATGAGTTAGAATTATGTTCTGTGTTTTTCTTCAGGTCTGTCCAGATTGTGATCTCTGTTAGAGCAGTCAGCTGTGACAGTTGGACACCGTCTAGTTGTGTTGGACTCAGTCTCATGGAACCTGTGGTTGTTGTAGTCCATTATTCCTCTTGAGTAATCTTTCCCTTGTGTCTTTGGTAACTGTAGTTCTTAACCATGGGACCACATTGCGTATATCCCACCTGAATGTAGAAATTATCTCAGGAATAACTTTGATGACTTCACATCTCATAACCTGGTGTCAATTGGAAAACATTTTGCTGAGTGAAATCAATGACAGGCAAAAGGACAAATATTGTATGAGACTCTTTCTATAAGGATTTAAAAATAGACTTATGTACAGAAGAAAAGACTCTTTGTTAGCTGCAAGTGGGGTAGGGCTGGTCATAGATTGGATAGTTGATAGAAATTTGGTTGGGTTCTGCAAGCGGTGACAGCACACAGTAGAAGGAAAACAGCTTAACTGGACTTCAGCATAAACTGAAAACTCTTACCATGTTAACCCAGTATTGCAGGGATAGAGTAGCAGGGGTAGGGGTCTGGGGACCATGCTGTCAGGGAACATGGAGGCCAGTTGGCATAACTAGCCTATTGCAAAGAGAGTCTTCTACAGCCCATATTGTGAGTGGTGTCTGGTGTCTTAAAAGCTAGCAGGCTGCCATCTGAGGTATACCAAATAGTCCTGACTCATCTGGAACAGATGATCATCAACAACAACAAAGACTCGAGGTAAAAAGAGCCCAGGAAACACAGGACCCATGTGAATGAGTGACTGTATCAACATGTGGCCTGAAGAACCAGATGGTGTCTGGCCACCATCAAAGACAGCTGTGATGGGGCACACAATGTTGAGTCCCAGTGGCAACATGAGAAAAAGAGGGGTGCACCTCAAGAACTATACTAAAGGACCACAAATGATGGTCCAGCAGCCAGGGGGTTCCCCTGAGAGCATGGTCCCTAGACCTTCTGCTGCCCTGACCAGAAAACATTACTGAGGTCAACTCTTTGGACAAGAATGGACTGGACTCAGGGACACACTGTGACCGTATCGTGTGTGTGCTTTACGGTTCTGTGCCTCTGTAGCATGCTGTCCTACTGGACTCTTAGTAGATGGGAGAGAGGCAGGTAGAGAGGAGGGTACAGCAGCTTGTTAAGAGGGTACGACATGTATAGAACAAACAGGTGGAGTGTGCTGTCACTGGGCAAGGAGAGCAGGAGGAGCTGCAGAAAGGCGGGCATCCAAATTTAATTTGGATTGTATACTTTCACTTAATCACAGTAAAAAGAATAAATTTGATGACTTGAACACTGTCTTAGTTATCTAGTGCTGCTAATGGATGGCTATAATGAACAAATTTACTGTCTCATGGTATAGGAGGCTAGATGTCTTAATTCATGGTACCACCTGCAGGGGAAGTTTTCTCTGCCAGCACTGGGTTAAATCCTTGTCATTAATCTTTCCCTGTTCTAGAACCTTCTCAGTACAGGAACCCCCTCCCCCCGCCCCAATACAAAAGATGTGCTCTCCATCTGGCTCTTTTTTCTGGGTTATAATGAGGTCCCTCTTTTCTCTATTGAATTCTCTTTGTTGTATCTCAAAAGGGATTGACTCGAGATACATCTTAATCCTCTAAGTTGAATCATGCCTCATTAACATAACTCCCTCTAGTTCTGCCTCATTAACATCATATATGCTCGAATTTAGGATAATCAAATAGGATAACCTGTTTAGGATAATCAGATCAGGTCACAAAATGGTGGATAACCACATAATGGTGGAAATCATGGCGTAGCCAAATTGACACATATTTTTGGAGGACACAAGTCAATCTGTGGCAAACGCTAATGACTGAATACCAGACAAGTTGGGGGATGACTTCAATGGTATTGTGCATGAAGAAAGCAAAAGGTCATGAAAAAGTGTATCTTCTAGGCATTTCAGACTTGACATACGTAAAACAACTTAACATTTCTTTTTCCAAATTCTTCATTTTGTAATGACTGTCTCTCACCTGCTATTTCTTATCTGCAAATCCTATGTGCTCTATGTCCAAAATACGAGGTTTGACGATTAAGTCTGTGAATATTATTCTAAGTGCTGTGTACCTCATTGCTCAACATGACTACAGTCACCTTTGAAGTACTTCCTTTAGGAAGCTGTGCACCCATGCCAGAGCCTGGTCCACCCTTCAAAGCGGTTTTGGAACTTTCTGGAATGGACATCATGCAAGGTTGGCAAGGTGTTAAGTTCACGAACTTCTTTGTATAGTTGTCTGTGAGGGAGTTTTTATTCAGTAAACAAGCAACTATATTGGAACACCCTCCCTACTGAGCTGATGGCTTCTAGTGACTTTTTTCTTTACCTGATGATAAAAGAAATATTGAAAGGAAGACATTTTGATGACATTCAGGACATCCAGAATGATACAACAGCAGCTCTGATGGCCATTCCAGAAAAAGAGTTCCAAAATTGCTTTGAAGGGTGGACTAGGCACTGATGTCGGTGCATAGCTTCCCAAAGGAAATACTTCAAAAGTGACCAAGTGATATTCAGCAGTGAGGTATATAGCACTTTTTCTAGGGTAAGTTCACAAACTAATGGTCACGCCTTGTGTGTTTAGAATTTTCACTTCTTCCACCCTCTTCTGCCGCCACTCATGTAATGAGCCATCTTCGTTTCCTGCCTTAGTACTGCAGTAAGTTTCTAGTTGGTTTCTTTCATTACACTCTGCTTTCCTGCCATCTAGTCTCCGTGTAGCAGACTTGTGCTTTTTATTTTAACTTATTAATCATGTGTTATTCTGCATTTTGAAAGTTGGCCATCCTACTTAATATAAAATTCCAAGTCCCTCTCATCTGAAAGGAAGGCCTTAGATTATCTGGTCCTTGGCTACCTCTTCAAACTCATTTTACTGTGTTTTCTGATTCATTGTAGTTCAGAAATTTTGATGCCATTAGCATTCCTTGAACATTCCAGGCTCCTGTCTCAGGACCTTTGCACATGGTCTTGCATTTTCTAGAATATTTCCCGTCCATATATCTGAATGGCTTACTTGGTCACTTCATTCTTGACTTTGTGCAAGGGTAACCTTATTAGAGGGGCTTTTCCTGATTTGCCTGTAGAAAACAGGACTTTCTGAAAAAAATTTTTGTTGTGATTAAGTGAAAGTTTATAATCCAAGTCAGTTTTGCATACCTGCCTGTCTGCAACTCTAACTGCACTCCTAACCCTGTGACAGCACACTCTTCTTTTTTACTCTTTCAGTGTCCACTCAACCAACACTTGCCCTCTTCTCTCCATACTTTCCTCTCCCCTGTAGAAGGAAACCAGGATAGCCTTGTATTTAGGTATATGTACTATGTGTATATATGCATATGTGTGTGTATATATGACCACAAAGTACGCACACCATATGCATCATTTCATGTGTCCCCAAGTCCATTCTATTCTTTATCCGAAGTTTTGGCTTTAGTACTGGTTTCAGGTCTGGGCTAGCAGACAGTCTAGGCTAGGGTTGATGTTCTCAGAGGACCTCCAGGCTGTCGGACCATCAGTTCTGGTCTCTATTTAATAGATTTCTTGATCTGCACACCTCTTTCTCTCATGCTACTTCAGGGACTCTACATTGTGTTCCTGTAAGGGCTGTTACCATCTGGTTCTTCTGGTCTTGTGCTGATACTGTCATCCAGTTACATGGGTCCTTCTGTCTCCTGGGCTGATTTTTCCTTGTGTCTTTGATGTTCGTGGTTGTCGTCTCCTGCAGGTGGGTTGAGACCAGCTGATGTTCCTCAGATGGCGACTTGCTGGCTTTTAAGACCTCAGGCTCCACTCACCAATACGGAATACAGAAGACTACAGAACAGAGTACTTTTGTGTAACTTTCCATTAGTATAAAGTGCTTTTTCTTCTGCCCTAACAATATTTGATAACATGTGTATATTTGTTTGCTTGTCTTTACTAGATTGTGTGTACCGTGATGCTTTTGTATACATGCACAGTAGAGCCTGGCATGTAGATGGAATGTTGGTACATTTCGTCAAGTTGATTTGGACTTATAGCAGAACTCTGTGTACAACAGAACTAAACACCACCCCATCCTGTGCCATGCTCATAAGTGCTCTGCTTGAGCCCATTGTAGCCCTTGGGTCATTGCATCTCGTTGAGAGTCTTCCTCTTTTTCACTCACCCTCTCCTTTTCCAAGCATGATGTCCTTTTGTAGGGACTGATCCTTCCTGATATGCACCAAAAGCCAAATGCACTGCCCTCAAGTTGATTCAGACTCATGGCAACCCTGCAGATCAGAGTAAAACTGCCTCACAGAGTTTCTAAGGAGCACCTGGCAAATTTGCACTGCTGACATTCTGGTTAGCAGAAATAGCACTTAACCACCACACCACCAGGATTTCCAGTCTCTCCTAATAGAATGTCCAAAGTATGTGAGATGTAGTTTCGCCATCCTTGCTTCTAAGGCTCATTCTGGTTGTACATCTTCCAAGACGAATTTGTTCACTCTTCTGGCAGTCATGGCACCTTCTATGTTGTTCACCAACACTATACTTAAAAATCATCAGTTCTTCTATTTTCCTTATTCGTCATCCAGCTTTCGCGTACATTTGAGGTGATTAAAGGTGACATCTTGGCTTTTTAACATCTTAAAGAGACAGCCTGTCAGCCTGATGCAGTGCATCTTGATTTTTTGACTGCTGCTTCTGTGGGTGTTGATTGTGGCTCCAAGTGAAATGAAATCTTTGACAACTTCTGTCTTTTCTGCATTTACCATGATGTTGCTTATTAGCCCAGTTATGAAGAATTTTGTTTTATGTTGAGATCTAATCCATATTGAAGTCCCTTGTCTCTGGTCTTCATCAGTAAGTGCTGCAAGTTGTTTTCACTTTCACTGAGCAAGTTTGTGACATCTGTATAACACAAGTTGTTAATGAGTCATCTTGCAGTCCTTGTGCTGTGTTCTTCCTGTAGTCTACCTTGGATTATTTGCTTGTCATACAGATTGAATAGATACAGTGAGAAGATAACAACTCTGATACATATTCAGCTGGTATTTTATTAAATGTGTATTGACTGAATGACTGCATGACTATATGGTACTACAGAAATGTGTTAAATTAATATTGCTGATTTGCGATCTTATGCGAGGACATAATCAGATGTATAAGGCAGACTAGGTGTTATTTTATTTCACAACTTATAAGCTTTGTGAGGCTAGTAGTTTTTTTCTTTTCAGCTGTATTTTGGTCCTGAGAATGGAACCTGGCAATAGCATGCCCTTAGTATAATATTTACTGAATAAATGAATATGTAAAGGAATACCCACTGCCATTGAGTCTACTACAACTCATAGTGACCCTGTAGGACAGAGTAGAACTGCCCTATAGAGTTTTCAAGGAGCACCTGGTAGGTTTGAACTACTGACCTTTTGATTAGCAGCTATAGCCCTTAACCAGTAGAACAGGGATGTTTTTATTATACAAACAACCAAAACTTGTTATATGTAAAAGAAGCCCTGAAAATAGATTATAAGACCAAACCCAAGTCAAACTCACTGCTGTTGAGGTGATTCTGACTCATAGTGACCCTATAGGTCACAGCAGAACCACCCCATAGAGTTACATAAATCAGTAATGATTTATAAACAGGGGTAGCATCACGCCTAGGGGCCATGCTCCCAGAGGAGCGCCCAGGCCCTTGGACCACCAGTTGTGGTCTTTTAAGTGAAGTTCTCGGGGTGCACCCCTTTTTATTTTCGTATTGCCACTGGGACTCAACTTGGTGAGCCCTATCACGGCTGTCACTGGTGGTGGCTGGGCACCATCTGATTCTTCTGGTCGCATGTTGATATCGTCACATGTGGTCACTCATTCAAGTAGGTCTTCCTGACTTCTGGCTCCTCTTTCCCCCTTGTCGTTTTTTGTCCTTAGTGAACATCTGTTGATGATGAGTTGGGACCATTTGGTGCACCTTAGATAGCTGCTTGTTAGCTTTTAAGACCCCAGACGCCACTCACCAATATTGGGTGGAGAAGACTCTTCTTAGCAATAGGTTGATTATGCCAGTTGACCTCGATGTCTCCTGAGAGCATGGTGCCTGGACCCATGTCCCTGCTACTCTGTCCTTGCAACATTGGGTTAAGATTGGAAACGTTTTCAGGTTATGTTGAAGTCCAGTTAAATTGATCTCCTTTCTAATGTGTGCTGTCTCTGATTTCACTCAAACAAATTTCTGTCAACTATCTAATCTATAACCAGCCCTCTCCCTCCCTCTCTTCCTCCCTACCTTCTTCCCTCCCCTTCCTTGTAGCTGTCATTGAGTCTTGTCTTTTGTACATGAGTCTGTTCAATTTTTTTTTTTCAAGTATACCTAAGAGTGGGATTTGCTGTGTCATATGGGAGTTCTGGAAACCCCAGGGGCATGGTGGGTTAAGTGCTGTGTCTGCTAACCAAAAGGTCACCAGTTTACATCCACCAGGCTCTCCTTGGAAACTATGGGGCGTTTCTCTTCTGGTCTGTGGCATCATGATGATTCAGACACGACTCAATGTCAGTGGGTTTGGCTTTTTTTTTTCCTTAATGGGAGTTCTGTGTTTAACTTTTTTTGGGAACTGTGGAACTGTTTTCCACTGCAGCTATACCATTTTGTGGTCCAGTTAACAGTGTAGGAAGCCCGGTGGCATAGTGGTTAAGAGCAACAGCTGCTAACCAAAAGATCAGCAGTTAGTATCTACTGGGTGTTCTTTGGAAATTATATGAAGTAGTAGTTCTGTTCTGTCCTGTAGGGTCACTGTGAGTTAGAATTAACTCCATGGCAATGGATTTTGGAGTTTATTAACAGGGTACAAGTGTTCTATGTTTTCTACATTCTTGTCAAAATTTATTACTTTTCCTTTTTTAAAAAAGAGACCATGTTCTTGGGTGTGAAGTGATATCTGATAATAGTCCTTTAAAAATTTATTCATTGGTTTTGTTGTTGTTGAGAATTTCAAAGAAACCCAAACCATAAATCCAAACTCACTGCTGTTGAGTCAGTCCCCACGCATAGCAACCATATAGGACAGAGTACAACTGCCCCATAGGGTTTCCAAGGCTGTAAATCCTTATGGAAGCTGATTATCACATGTTTCTTCTGATACACAGCAAAACATACAGCAGTTCAGCCATTTCTGCATGTATAAGTTAGTGACACTCTTTACGTTCTTTGAGTTGTACAACCATTTTCACTCTCTGTTTTGAGTTATTCTCCCCATTATCATTATCATAAACTCACTGCCCCCTAAGGTTTCTCTCTCATTTTTTGAGTTGCTAATTTCAGTCTGATCTCATATAGGTAGTTCTTAAAGGAGCATAATGCTCAAAGCAGACAGTTCTTACTAGCTAAACTTAACAATTGTTTGATTTTAGAAGACTTCAGGGATATTTGTGGTTAAGGTTTAAAAATTATCACTGGGCACTAATTTCAGGGATTTGTTTGTTTGTTTGTTTCCACTTATAGGACTCCAGAAATTCTGGATTCCATGAGCATTGGAAAACTATTCTGTATTTCCCCCAGTTTGATGAGGATTCTGCTGTAGAATCCTCAATGAAAATGTGTAGTAAAGGTAGCCAGGCACCGTCCGTGTCAACTATGGCAGTTGTTCATGGAGGCAGTTAGACACATGCTATATTTCCTCCTTGACTTTTCTTCTTTCTCTGTGGTTTCAGGTGGATAGACACCATTTGTTGTGCCTTGAATGGCCACTTGTAATCTTTTAAGACCCCAGGCACTACATGACAACTAGGAGTAGAAGAGTGTCTCTAAACACATTTTTAGGCCAATTAACTGAAATATACCATGAAACCATGAGTTTAAACCTCCAAAACAAGAACCAAATCCAGTGAGGTTTTTGGTTGTATGTCAGCAGCCACTTTTTTTTTTTCTGCCATTCTTGTAAATGTATCTGTCATGTAATTTTTGCCAATTCAACTTTTTACAGTTATGCAGCTGATACGGTTTTGATTTGCATAACCATAATGACTAATGGAGGAGCTCTTACAGTGCAGTGTTTAAGCATTCTGCTACTAACTGAAAGGTTGGCATTTTAAAACCATCAGCTGTTTTGTGGGTGAAAGATATGGCGGTCTGCTTCCATAATAACTACAGCTGTGGAAACTCTATTGGGCAGATCTACTCAGTCCTATAGGTTTGTTATGAGTGGAAACTGACTGGATGGCAGTAAGTTTGGTTTTGTTGAATGATGGTGTTGAACTTCTTTTAATGTGCTTATTGGCTGTGTATGTATCTTCTTTAGAGATATGTTCACCAAGTTTTGAGCTCATTTTAAATTGGATTGTTAAACTTTTTACTACTGAGTTTGAAGAATTCATTCTGTATTCCAGATATAAACCTGTTTGTTGTGTGATACATGGGTTCCAAACACTTTGTGTAGTTTTTTAAGTTGACTTTTCCCTTTGTTGATAAAGTTCCTTGGTGAACAAAAGTGCTTAGTATTGATAAAACCTCATTTATTTGAACTTTCCTCCTGTTGCTTGTGCTTTTGCTATCATATCTGGGAATCCTAAGGCTTTACCCACTTCTGTTTTCTTCTGAGAGTTTTATGGCTTTAGTTCTTATGTTTAGGTCATTTTGAATTAATTTCTGTAAGTAGTGTGTGAGCCCACCTTCATTCTTATGGATGTGAAGATCTAATTCTCCCAGCACCATTTGTTGAAGGGATTGATTTTTCCTCATTGACTGGATTTGACACCTTATTGAAAATCAGTGGGCCTTAGATGTATAGGCTTATTTTTGGATCCTCAGTTGTATTGCATTAGTCGTTATGTCTGTCTTTAAATTAGTGTCTCCATCATTATTTCTTGTCTGAGCCACCTCAGTAGTGTACCACTGTGTCTCCACAGTTCTGCATGTGTCATGCTTTGGTTTATTCTCTATCCAACATTTTAAAAACAGACAGGTGATAGCAGTCACTGCCTCCTCGGAAGTATGTCAGGGTACCTACTGTACGTGTTATGATTCAGAATTGACTCTGTTATAACTCAGAATTGGCAATGGGTATTGTGCCTATGGAGTCCCTGGGAGGTGCAACAGTAGCATACTTGGCTGTAGGTTTGAGCCCACGAAGAAGTGCTTGAGAAAAAAGGCCTGCCAAATCTACTGCTGAAAAGCTAGTCATTGAAGACCCTGTGGGGCAGTTTTTTAGTGATGTTGGGTCACCGTGAATTGGAATTGACTCAGTGGCAACTGGTAGTGGTGATGGATTATTCATAATAGCACTTGAATTGTGGAAATGGTTAATGTGCTTGGCTGCTAAACAAAGGACTGAAGTTTCTAGTCCACCCAGAGATGCCTTGAAAGAAAGATCTACAGATCTATTTCCGAAAAGTCCAAAACCAAATGCACTGCTGTCAAATCAGTTCTGACTCATAGCAACCCTACAGGGCAAAGTAGAACTGCATCGCAAAGTTTCTAAGGAGTGTCTGGTGGATTTGAACTACCAGCTTTTGGTTAGCAGCCATAACACTTAACCATTATGTCACCAGGATTTCCTTTGAAAAGTCTGCCATTGAAAACCCAGTGGAGCACAGTTCTACCTTGATACACATTGAGTTACCATGAGTCAGAAATGACTTAATGGCACCTAATTTTACAGTAGTTAGGATAACATCCAGGGTTATTAATAGGACCTGTAATCCCCTACCTGATCTGGACTGCTTACTTTCTTCAGGGCTCTCTTGTAGAATTCTACCCACCTCCCACCACCATATTCTGCTGCCTTAAGACTTTCTTTCAGTTTCTAAAATGTACCCATTCTTTCTCTTCTTTGTATATGTGCATTGCTTACCTCCTGCCTGTGATAGGCTTCTCCCGCTCTCACTCAGGCATCTCCATTGTGATATCTAGATTTCATCATGTCATATCTTGGAAACGCTGGTGGTGTAGTGGTTACATGCTACAGCTGTTAATAAGAAGGTTGGCAGTTCAGATCCACCAGGCGCTCCTTGGAAACTCTGCCAGGTAGTTCTGCTGTGTCTATAGGGTTGCTATGAGTCGGCATCAACTTTTTGGCAGTGCAGTGGGTTGTTTTATGTCGTATCTTACGAGAAATCTTCCTTGATAGCCTTACCTACCTTTACTCTGCTTAGAATCTTTCAGGGTGTTAGGATAAGATGGGGAAGAACAACACCACTGTTTGCAGTCATCTCTACATAGCTAACTGGTTTGTTTACCATTGTAGTTCTTACCTCAAGTGTGATGTTTTTGTTCTTCTTAGTTGCCTTCCAGTCAGTTCATACTCATAAAGGTATCTCATGTGCAGGCCTTTTCAATAAGAAGTACGTATTTTCTTATGTGAAACCAAAAACCATACCTGTTACCATCAAGTCAATTCCAACTCATACTGACCATATAGGAGGCAGTAGAACTGGTAAGGATTCCAATGAGTGACTGGTGAATTTGCACAGCCAACCTTTGGTTAGTAGTTGAGCTGTTAACCATTGTGCCACAATGGCTCCATTTCTTGTGTAAAGGAAGCTAAATGGTCTTCCAATGTGAGTGTATTATCTTTGAACTTAAGTAAAACAAGTTATATAAATGATGCATTTGTCATTGTTTTAGTATTTTGAAGTACATTTGATGCATTATGTGTGGAAAAGAACTTTGGGTAAGTGCTGTTGTGGCACATTCCAAATGAGGCCCAAAATAGTCAATTATCATAGCCTGGTATCTTACACCATTGACAGTCACAGCCTCCCCTCGTTCATCTTGGGAAACAAGTGCAGTTGATTCCATTGGCTCAAAATCCACAGCAAGCAGTGACTTTTGGGGGGAGGAAGTGGACATTCTTGCATCTCTGTTGGGTTCTCATCACTTCAAATGGGACAGTTTTGTTAGTTAACAAAACCATTCATCCAGTAAACATATTGTGTCCTGTTACTGTAAAGTGAAAGAACAGTTACCCATATCTCTTATGTTGTTCTCTCTAGAGAAGCTAAACCAGTAAAGACTAGAAATACACACACAGAGGGAGATTTCTGTCAAGGAAATGGCTCATGTGATTGTAGGGGCCAGAATGTCCCAAATCTGTGGATCAGGATAGAGGCTTCTCCCGATTAATATAGCTGCAATGACTGACAAATCCAAAAGTGGCAAGTTGGAGAGTTAGGGCCCTTGGTCATATTCTTTGAAGGCCAGTGAATCCCAAGGTCAGCAGATAAGCTTCTAGTTAAAGTCCCAAGAACCAGAGGTCAGTTGAACAGGCGGTGGCTGCAGGATCCAGAGAGGGCAAAAGCCAGAAAGTCTACTTATCTTTGGATGCAGACCATACACCCAGGGAAACTATCTTTCAACCAATTGGCTACTCACAGCACTTCCCATCATGGGGTGATCACATGTAAACACTAAGAATTGTGACACAGTCTTAACCATCACATCTTGGAACATTAAAAAAAAATAGGTCACATGTGTTACACTAAAAACTGAAAAATAAATATTAAAAAGTAGATATACTGTCCAGCTTATTCTCTACAATGAAATTAAAAGTTAGCAAACCAAGAACCAAAATCCAATCACAAAACCTTTCTAAATATGAAAATGACCCTCAGTCACTTGAAACATATGAAAATATTCTCCTAAAAAATCTTACTTCAAAGATGTCAAGATGCTATGAAATGAAAATTTTACTCTAAAAGATAATTGTAACAAAAATGAATAGCATACAAAACACGGGTAAAATTATTTTTGTGAATTTTGTTACTGACAAAATGAAAACAAATGTGTTAAGCATTCATGGAAGGAATTTAATAACAGTAAATCTAAGGAAAGCTGGAAAGAGTAAAAAACATTAAAAAAAGCAAGTAGTAAGTTAGAATACTGAGAAAACAGTTATGATAAAACCGAGAGCTATACTTATAATACTTATATAATAATGTAACAACTTTTTTTAAAGAGGGGAAATACAAAAGAGCAGCATTAGTTTTATGAAAAGTAAAGTGTCTTAGTGGATGGCTTTAAAAAGAGAACTTCTTTTTGTTAGCAGTGCAGTAGGCTAGAAGTCCAAAATCAGGTTGTCGGTGCCAGGGGAATGCTTTTTTTGCTGGCTCTGGTGGAAGGTCCTAGTCGTCAGTCTTCCTCTAGACTGAAAACTGCTGAGGCGGGGACGGGGGTCCTTTCCAAAGGATGCACTCAGCCCCCCTTACTGCTGTCTTTTTTTGTAGTATGACGTCCCCAAATCTCTGTTTACCTGCCTTTCCTTTAATTCCAAGAGACTGCCTCAGGGAATATAGTACATTTTCCACCCATTGAGATCTGGACCCACCAATTTAAGTGCTGCTCATCCTCGCTCATTAACATCACAGAAGCTGGATGTTCAGCGCACTGGGAATCATGGCCCAGCCAAATTTCTGCACATTTGGAGTATACAATTCAGTCTGTGATGGTAACCAATCATATTAACTTAAGAGAACGGTTGTCACAACTAGTAAATTAGAAAATAAAAACTACATAATTTTCTACAAGAGGATACATTTTTCATAACTGATCCAATAGTAGACTAAGATATTAAACATACCAGGCCTAGATATTTTTTGCAAGTGACTTTTTAAAGCAACTTTCTTCTTCAGACCTTCAAGGAAAGGTAATTTTATGTACACTTAAATCGACCTAGAGCAAAGAGAAAGAAAGGAAGCTTGATGTTATTTTTCTAAAACAATAAGGGAACCTATTGCCACTTAATGTTGGTGCAAAGATAAAACAAGTGAATACAAATAAAATTCTTAGAATAACACTTAACATATAGAAAGCCATCAATAAATGTTAGTGCCACAAAAACAGAATAGAGTAAGCATAATACTTATAACAACTTGTAATTGAGATGACTTAATAAAATATAACTACAGATCAATGTTACCTAAGGATATTGATGCAGCAATCCATTATTAAAAATATGATATACTGCAACTACATAGTGTTTATTCCAGGACTCCAAAGATGTATTGGAATCTCTGTTAGTAGATAAAGGAGAAAAAGCTGTATGATTGTCTCAATCACTCTTGAAATGTGTTTAATAAAATTGAACAGTCTTAAGAAGTCTTAATTAAAACGTTAACATAATTAAGATACGCATCTCCAAACCATAGCCAGGAAAATGCTTTGTAGAAATATATTAGAAATTAAAGGAAATTAATAGTAGGCACAAAGCAAGGAATTCTCTTTTCACTGTTTGTTAACTTTATATGTATAAATATATGAGTTCATTATGACTCATGGCTACACCATGTATTACAGGGTAGAACTATTTCATAGGATTTTCTTGGCTGTAATCTTGATAGAAGCAGATTATGACAGCTTTATTCTGAGGCACCAGTGGATGGGTTTGAACTAGCAGCCTTTGGGTTAATCAGGCTCAGATAGTTTGCACTACCCAAGGACCTAACTTTGTTAGAAATTTTGTAAAAGTTAGAGAAAGTATAACAGTAATCCATGAACCACTGGATAACATCCAGTGCTTTAATATTAGAATTTAAATTTAGTTACTGTATCTTCAAGAACTATGTGGGACATTGAGTTTTTAACCATTTCCTAGTAACCCTGGCCCCTAGGGTCGCCATGAGTCGGATCCGACTCGACGGCACTTGGCTTGGCTTAGTAACTTTCACTTGATATAATCTTCACAGTGTTTACAGTTACCTTATTTTAATAGTTCTCATGTTTTAAAAAAACTTACAAAATTTTTGTGTGGAATCCCAATTAGTAAAGCAAAAGCAGAGCTACTCTGAGCAAAGGGCTTCTGGAGCTCTGAGTCAGTTCTTCCTCACCATACACCTCTCCCCGACTAGATCCTGAGAGTACTCCATGTGTCTTTAAAAATTATAGCTCTGTTTTATGTGGTTTTCTCTGTTAGTCTTTAATAGTGATGTAAGAGAATTGTTTTATAAAACACAATCATTTGGTAAGATCTTTGACCACTTTCAGTTCTTTGGTCTGATACATAGGAAATTAGGAGTGTGGATGTGGATTTGTGAGACGGATGACTAAGAATGCCAAAAGAAATATTCTGAGAAGTGAAAACTGACAGGAAGACAAGAAAAAAAAGAATCACCAGCTATATCAGTGGTGTATGAGGTCATAAAAGCTAGCAAGCAGCCAACTAAGTAGCATTAATTCAGCGTACCCGTCCAGCACAGGAGAATGAAAGATAATCAGAGACACAAGGAAAATAATGAGACCAAGTGATAGAAAGGGCCATATAATCCAGAGACTACGTCACCAGAAGAATCAGATAGTGCCTGGCCACCATTGGTGACTGGTCTGACTGGGAATACAACATAAGAGGCCTGACATAGCAGGAGAAAAATGAGTGTGCAGAACTAGAACTCGATCAAACGTAGTCCAGCAGACTGGAGGATCCCCGGAAAACATGGCCCCAGACTGTCTGTTAACCGAGAAAACTGAGACCATTCCCAAAGCTTACTCTTCAGACAAAGATTGGACTAGACTGAAGGACGTAAAATGATACTAGTGAAGAATGTGCTGCTTCACTTAACTCGACACTAGGCTAACTGGGCAGCTCCTGTCCAGAAGTGAGATCAGAGGGTGAAGGGAGCAGCAGCTTGGTGAATGGATACAGGAAATACAGGGTGGATAGGAAGATTCTGCTGTCAGAGTGGGGAGAGCAGCTAGTGTTACATAGCAGTGAGTGTGCAAGTTTTTGTATGACAGATTGACTTGCTTTGTAAACTTTGATTTAAAGCACAATAAAATATATGTTTAAAATATCACTAACAACTCAGTATTCAGTAACTGCCATTTCACATATGGGTAGGTGACCCTACACATCTTAATGGCTCCAGAGAGACATGTCTGAGGAGGCTCCAAATGGTGGATTTTTGAATCAGAAAATTCAGTGTTTTTACTTACTGGCAAGTATGAACTTTAGAATGAAGTAGACCTGGACGTCAGTGTGGCCATGAAATGTGAGCTTGGCAGGTTTCTTAAACCTTTTGAATCTTAGTTTCCTCATCATGTAAAAGAAATTTGAAATTAAATGAGTAATGTAACTGGGCACACATAAGAAAATACTCCTAAAAATTAAAGGTTTTATATGTAATATTACTTGTAACACATTATAGAAACAAAAACTGGAAAGATTTGGTTTTAAAAAACTTCAGCTAGAAAATCAATTGTATCTAAATACTTGTTAATTATTCATAACTGAAGTCTTGGCTACATGTAATATTTTAATATAAATACAACATATAGTAAAATACACAGATCGTATCCAGTTTGACTACATTTAAATTAAAAGATTAATGTGGCAGCATCTTTTATGCCTTAAACTGCTTGATGGTGAAATGCTGAGCGTAGTGGTAACTGGTAGTAGCTGAGTAGACTTCCTCAGTACAGAGTCAGCTGTGTTTTAGAAAACAAATGCATTTGTAGTCAGCGTTAGTTGTTATTGTATGATGTGGAGTAAATTCTGACTTATAGCGACCCTGTAGGATAGAGTAGAACTGCATCATGGGGTTTCCTTGGCAGAACTCTTTTTTTTTTTTTATTTAACATAACTGAGTAAAAATGTACATTCACATGTAAATTTACATGCCCCCCTATATGCAGCTTCCACTGCTCTCCCTGTCCGTGACTGCACACTATTCCTCTCTGCTCCATACATGTCTCATCCTCCCAACAGTCTCCTTTCCCCTCCTCTCCGTCCACTCCCCTTCCTCCAGCCAGAGGTCAGCAAGATGATATCCTATAGATGTATAGAACCATAAAGTGCTTCCAATATATGGTCACTCTGCATTGCCAAGTCCATTCCATTCCTGTCCAAAGAGTGGACCTTTGTTATAATTTATGGGAACGGGCAGCATCAGGGCCGGGGGCCATGCTCTCAGAGGAACCCCAAAACCGCTGGACCATCAATTGAGGTCTTTTAGTGGAGGTCTCATGATGCACCTCTTTTTATTCTTGTGTTGCCAGTGAGGCTCCTCTCTGTGAGCTCCGTCATGGCTATCACTGGTGGTAGCCGGGCACCATCCGGTTCTTCCTTGGCAGAACTCTTTACAGCAGCAAATCCCAGACCTTTTCTCCTGCAGAATTGCTGCTGATCACTTATTGGTACATAATAATAACAGGATAACAGGACTACTGTTTAAGATTGTGAAGTTTGTGTTCTCAGGTTTCACGGAGCTTATTATAATTCTTTGCTTCCCTATACTTTACTTTTGTCAAAAAACAGATGTGGTGAAGTCATTGATGCCTTCTGGTTAGTTGACCTGTGGGGAGCCTCAGTGGTGTAGTGACTAAGTTGGCTACTAACCGAAAGATTGGTGATTCGAAACCACCAGCAGCTTTGGGGAAGAAAGATGTGACTATCTGCTTCTGTAAAGATTTAAAATCTTAGAAACCCTTGGGGTTTCTATTGGAATCAACTCAATGGCAGAATTTTTTTTTTTTAAATTTTGGTTGAGTTATTACTCTTAAGCATTTATAAACTTGTCAGTTCAACCATCCACTTGTGTTTTAGATCAGTGTGTTAAAGTAGTTGTTCATTATCGTTAAGCTGTATCTAATCAAGCCATTGCAATTGAGCCTATTCTGACTCTTAGCAACTGTGTAGGACAGCGTAGAAGTTCGTAACAATCACCCTTTTGGTTAATAGCTGGGCATATAATCACTGCTCCACAGGGCTCCCATAAAGCAGATGGAGATATATGGGCCAGGAGGCACAGAATTCACTGAAATTGTGATTGTTTCTTTATCAGGTGATCTGGAAGACAAACTTGACTGAAGTCCCGTAGGGTTTCCATAGGGTTTCCAAGGCTATATAATCTTTACAGGGAGTCTTGGTGGTGTATTGATTAAACATTTGGCTGCTAACCAGAAGGTTGGCAGTTCAAATCCACCAGCTGCTCTTTGGAAATCTTACGGAGCAGTAAACTCTGGTGGTGTAATGCTTAAGAGTTATAACTGCTAACATAAAGGCTAACAGTTCAAATCCACCAGCTGCTTCTTGGCTCAGCTCTGTCCTGTAGGGCTGCTATGAGTCAGAATCAATTGGATGGCAGCAAATTGTTGTTTTTGTTTGTTACATAGAGTTGCTATGAGTGAGAGTCGATTTGATGGCAATGAGTTTGGTTTTCATTTTAATCTTCACTGAGGCAGACTGCCACATCTTTACCCCACTGAGAAGTTCGTAACAATCACCCTTTTTGATTAGTAGCTGGGCATATAATCACTGCTCCACAGGGCTCCCATAAAGCAGATAGAGATATATGGGCCGGGAGGCACAGAATTCACTGAAATCGTGATTGTTTCTTTATCAGGTGATGGGGAAGACAGACTTGACTGAAGTCCCTTAGAATTGTTAGCGGATACAGGACCCTGAGGTGATTCCCTACTGTCTTTGGAAAAATAAGCTGAGAGTTCGTTGTGTTTGTCTGGGAAACACTGAGGGTAGGGGAGCAGTTGTCTTGCCTAAATTAGAGCTCTTGCATCAATAGAAATCCCTGCCCTGTTCTTTTTCTCTCTTTTTTGCCTTTAGGTAAGCCTTTGTTGTCATTGTTGTATTTTGCTTTATATTTGATTTATTATCAGGCCATATGTTGCCCTTTTAAATTATTTTGGAATCTGTGGTTATGATCCATTAACCCGTGTTGATCACTTAGTAGCTACTGATGTAATTGAACTGATCAGAACTAAATCTGTTATAGCAAATTTGTAAGTAAGTATTTTCATTCAGAATGTCATTGTGTTATAAGAAGTGTCTGAGTTTCCAAGGAGCATCTGGCAGATTTGAACTGCTGATGTTTTGATTAGCAGACGTACCACTTGACCA
The DNA here is from genome assembly GCA_028571685.1 of Heterohyrax brucei. Classification (NCBI taxonomy): domain Eukaryota; kingdom Metazoa; phylum Chordata; class Mammalia; order Hyracoidea; family Procaviidae; genus Heterohyrax; species Heterohyrax brucei. Next base: position 101,678,996 of record CM053142.1, on the reverse strand, counting down.
CTATGCCACCAGGGTCTCCTTCATATTATTAGACTGTTTTTTTAATCTTAATAAATGTATGGAGATAACAAAGTCTAGAAATCATTGTTTGAATTAGAATAAAAATCTGTGATTATAGGCATGTTGAATTTTAGTAGAAAAATAAAAATATAAAGAATGCGTCCAAGCAAATTGTTATGGCATTGTATAATATAGTACTAGTGAATATACGTGTGTATTAACCCTATCAAAATTAAATGTAGATGCTTTTAGCATTTAGAAGGTATATACCAAAATCAAACCCAAATCCTTTGCTGTGAAGTCGATTGTGACTCCTGGCAACTGTATATGTCAAGCATCGAGTTACCCTGTAGGATTTCCAGAGAGCTGCTGGTGAATTTGAACAGTGGACCTCTTGGTTAGCAATTGTGCTCTTAACCACTGTGCCACCATGGCATCAGAAGGTATGTACTACAGTGATAATGTACATTTCTGAACTTAGTTGTCTTAAATAAATTTATTTGTATATGAAGTACTAATAAAATGTGCTTGTACTATGCTAGTTTTTCATTGATGCCGACCATCCATTTGAGTGCTTTTCCTGTCTGTGTGGAAGGAGCCCTAGTGACGTAACTGTTAAAAGCTCAGCTGCTGACAGAATGGTTAGTAGTTCATACCCACCCAGCACCTCCTTGGGATAAAGACCTGACAGTCTGTGTCTCCCAACGTTCCAGCTTAGGAAACTGTGAGGGAGTTCTACTCTCCTGGGGTTGTTCTGAATCAAAATAGGTTCACCTGCACCTAATGACAACAGCAGTATCTTATGTGTAGCATATACCATCAATTAGTACTTAATGAAATTTCATCCAGTATTAGTATTAGCCTAAGAAATACACATAAACCACCTCCTCTAAGAAGAAAAACCGGTTGCCTTCTAGCTGATTCCAACTCCTGGCAACCCCCCATGTGTGTCAGAGTAAAACTATATTTCATTAGGTTTTCATTGGCTGACTTTCAGAAGTAGATTCTGAGGCCTTTCTTCTGAGGAGATTTTGGGTAAATTTGAGAAACTAACTTTTTGGTTAGCAGTGAATGCATGAACTGTTTGTAGCACTCAGACTTGTTTTCTTTTAAGAATTAAAAATTTTTTGTGTGTGATTAAAAGAAAGAATACAATCCAATTTTGCATGCCCGCCTGTCTACAGCTCCTTCTGCTCTCCTTGCCCCGTGACAGCACACTCCTCCTTTTCACTGGATACTTGTATCCTCTTAACAAGTTCCTGTCCCCCCTCTACCCTTGTCTCTCTCATCTAGAAAGAGACCAGTAGGACAGCATCCTATAAATGCATAGAACCATAAAGTACACACACCATATGGTCACACTGTGTCCCTGAGTCCAGTTCATTTTTGTCTGAAGAGCTGACCTCAGTGTTTGCTGATCACGGGCAGCAGCAGGTCTAGGGGCTATGTTCCCAGGGGATCCCCCAGACCGTCAGACCATCAGTTATGGTCTTCTGGTAGAGTTCTTGAGCTTCACTGTGCTTTTTCTCATGTTGTCCCAGGGCCTCAACTTTGTGTGCCCAGTCTCGGCTGTCTTTCTTTGGTGGTGGCTGGGCACCATCTAATTCTTCTGGTTACATGTTGATACAGTATCTTGGATATTACGTAACATATACATAAATAACAAACACAAATAACAAACTTTAAGTGTTTCTGCTTCTAAACTGGTTTAGTCCTTTAAAAAAAAAAAGTTACTTCTTTCATTGCATTTACATGCAGATTTACAGTTCAGGTCACTTTCTCATGCAGAAACATACACGTACTTTCCCATGTGACCCTAGCTGGTCTTCGAGGACTGTGACAGCATGCAGCTCCCTTCTACCCTGTTTCCCATGTCCTTTCAACCAGCTCCTGTCCCCCTGTGTCTTTTCATCTCACCTTCGGGCAGGAGCTGCTCAGTTAGTCTTCTGTATCTACCCAAGCCAAGATGCACACTCTTCACTAGTATCATTTTATGTCTTATATACCAGTTCAGGTTTTGTTTGAGGAGTTGGCTTCCGGAAGAGTTTCAGTTCTGCACTGACAGGGATTCTGGGGCCATGTTTTCCGGGAACCCTACAGTCTTGTCAGACCATCAATTCTGGTCTTTTTACTAGAGTTCAGGTTCTTTATTGCATGTTTGTCTCACTCCGTCAGGGACTCTTTGTTAAGAGAGTTCCATGTAAGGATAGGCTTTGGTGGTGGCCAGGCTGTAATCTAGTTCTTCCAGTCTCACGTTGATGTAGTCTCTGCTATATGTGGCCCCTTCTGTCTTTTGGGCTCACACTTTCCTTGTGTCTTTGATGCTCTTTTTATTTGCTCCAGGTGGGCAGAGACCAATTGATGCTTCTTAGAATGGCCACTTGCTAGCTTTTAAGACCCCTTATGCTGCTTACCGAAGTGGAATGTAGAGTGTTTTAATAAACTTTGTTATGCCAATTGACCTATTTGTCCCCTGAAAGAACATTGGTATGCATGTATCTATTTGTGTGGTGGCTCTTCTTTCTCTCGAATATATTCCAAGAAGTTAGGATTGTGGGATCATATGGTATTTCTATTTCTAGCTTTCCATAAAAAGTGCCAAATGAATTACAAAAATGGTCATAATATTTTGCATTCCCATCAGCAGTGCATAAGTGTTCCAGTTCCTTCAAATCCTCTTCAGGACTTTTTGTTTTCTGAATTAATGCCAGCCTCAGTGGGATGAAATGGTTTATCATTGTAGCTGTAATTCCCATTTCTTTAATAGCTAGTGATGATGAACATTTTCTCATCTGACTGTTAGCTACCTGCATGTCTTTGGTGAAGCATTTGTTCGTATCTTTGGCCATTTTTTAATTGGATTGTTTGTTGTTTTGTTGTTGAGGTTTTGCAGTATCTTGTAGAGTTTAGCGATTAGACACTGATCTGATTTATCATGGTCAGATGTTTTTTCCCAGTCTGTATCTTGTCCTTTTTACCCTGTTGGTGAAGTCTTTGGATGAGCATAAGTGTTTGATTTTAGGAGTTCCCAGTTGTCTGCTGTCTCTCCTGATGTTAGTAATGTTTTATGTTCTGTTTCTGCAATGTGTTAGGGCTCCCAGTATTGTCCCTAGTTTTTCTTCCATTATCTTTATCATTTTAGCTTTTGTATTTAGGTCTTCAATTCATTTTGAGTTCATTATTGTATATGGTGTGAGAGATAGGGGTCTTGTGTCATTTGTTTGCTGATGGATATTCAGTTATACCAATAACCATTTGTTGAAGAGACTGTCTTTCCCCCAATTTATGGATTTTGAACTTCAGTCAAATATCAGCTGATCAGAAGTGAATGATTTTATGTCTGGATTCTCAAGCCTCTTCCACTGATCTGTGTTTCTGTTGTTGTATGAGTAACAGGCTAGTTTGACTACTGTGGCAATGTAATAGATTCTAAAATCAGGTAGTGTGAGGATTCCAACTTTGTTCTTCCTTAGTAATGCTTTACTTATCCAAGGTTTCTTCCTTTTTCACATGAAGTTGATGATCTATTTCTTTACCTCATTAAAAAAATGCCACTGTAATTTGAATCAAGATTGCATTGTATCCATGGATTGCTCTGAGTAGAAGAGACATTTTGACAGTGTTGAGTCTTCTGTCCACAAGCAAGGTAGTTTTCTCCACTTACGTACATCTCTTTTGGTGTGCAATAGTGTCTTGTAGTTTTCTTTGTATAGGTCTTTTATATCACTGATTAGATTTATTCCTGAATACTTGATCTTCTTGGAGGCTATTGTAAATGATATTGATTTGGTGATTTACTCTTTGACAGTCTCTTTGACAAGAATCCAACCGATTTTTGTATGTTATTTTCTATCCTGATGGCTTGCTAAACTGTATTACTGTCAGTGGTCTTTTTGTGGAATCTTTTGGGTTTTTGTACCATCTGGAAATAGAAATATTTTTGCTACGTCCTTACCATTTTGGATACTCTTTCTCTTTCTTGCATGATTGTTCTGGCTAGAGCCTCCAGCGCAATGCTGAATAAAAGTGATGACATTGAGCATTCTTGCCTGGTTACTGTTCTCAAGGAGAATGCTTTCAGACTCTCTCCATTGTGGATGACGTTGGCCGTTGGCTTTTATAGATGCCCTTTATTATGTAGAGGAATTTGCCGTCTATTCCTATTTTACTGACAGTCTTTAACACGAATGGATGTTGGACTTTGTCAAATGCCTTTCCTGCATCCATTCATAAACTCAAATTGTTATTTTGTTTTATTTATGTGGTTAGCTACATTGATTATTTTTCTAATGTTGAATCATTCCTGTATCCCTGGTGTGGATACCACTTGGTCATGGTGAATTGTTTTTTTATATGTTGTTGAATTCTGTTGGCTAGAATTTCTTGAAGACTTTGGCATCTAAGTTCATGAGAGATAGTGGTATGTCATTTTCTTTCTTTCTTTCTTTCTTTTTTTTTGGTGGTGTCTTTACCTTGCTTTAGTATCAGAGTTGTTCTGGCTTTCATAGAATGAGTTTGGGAGTATTTTATCCTTTCTGTGCTCTAAAATACTTTTAGTAATACTGGTGTTAACTCTTCTGAAAGTTTGGTAGAATTCTCCAGTGAAGCCAACCAGGCTATTAGTTTGTTTTTGTTTTTAGTTTTTTGTAGGGAATTCTGTCAGTTTTTCCAGTGGTTTATCAATTTTATTGACATTTTCAAAGAACTAGCTTTTGGTCTTCTTAACTCTTTCAGTCATTTATCTGTTCTCTGATACATTTAGTTCTACTCCAGTTTTTATTATTTGCTTTCTTCGGGTGCTTGAGGGCTTGTTATGTTGCTCTCTTTCTACTTGTTTGAGTTGTATGATTAATTTAGGTGTTAATTTAGGCTTGCTCTTCATTTTGGATGTGTACATTTATTGAATGACCTTTGAGCACTGCTTTTTCTGTGTCCCAAAGGTTCTCTCCTATGATGTGCTTTCATTCTCATTTGTTTCTGTGAATATTTTATTTGATCCTTGATTTCTTCTATAACCCAGTAGTTTTTGAGCAAGGCATTATTCAGTTTCCATGTATTTGATTTTTTTCCCCATGGTTTTTCTGTTACTGATTTCTACTTTTATGGCTTTATAGTCTGAAAAAATTCTTTACAACATTTTGATGCCTTTGATTTTGTTAAAGTCTGCTCTGTGGCCTAATATGTGGTCTGTTATGGAGAATGTCCCATGTGTGCTGGAAAAGAAAGCATACTTGGTTGCTGTTGGATAGAGTGTTCTCTACATGAGGTCAGGTTGGTTGTTTGTGGCATCTAGTTCTTCATTGTCTTTATTGAGCTTCTTTATGGATATTCTGACCTTCACCAAAGTGGTGTGTTGAAGACTGCTCCTATTATTGTGAAGCTGTCTGTTTCTTTTTGCAATGCTGTTTGAGTTTGAAGTACTCAGGAGTCCTATCATTGGGTACCTGACTATTTAATACAGTTATGTGCTGCTACTGTATTAATCCTGTATTTGTTACATAATGTCCTTCCTTGTCCACTGGTAGATTTTACTTCAGTGTCTATGTTATTAGAAATTAATACTACTACTCCTGCTCTTTTTTGAATGTTGTTTGCTTGGTATAATTTTTTTTTTCCATCCTTTTGAGTTTTTGTGTCTTGAAATCTCAGATGTGTCTCATATAGGTGGTGTATTGATGAATCTTTTTTAAAAAACTATTCTCACCCTTTTAGTTTCTTGGGTGTATTTAACACATTTATATTCAATGCAGTTATTGGTAAGTATGAATTTTGTGCTGTCATTTTGATACCCTTTTTTTGTGTTATTAAAAGTTTCTTTTTTCCACTTCATTTTCTGTGCTAAGTCATTTTTATGTGTTTTCTTTCATCTTTTTCATTGTTGTTGGTGGTGTATTGTGAAAATTTGTCTTTTTTATGTTTTGTTGTATAAGATTGTTAATTTTCTTTGTGTTTATATTTGTCCCTGTTTTTCTAAATTTAAACCAATCTTTAGTTTGTTTATATCATCTTGACTCCCTCTTTCATATAAAATATCTATGACTGCATTTTTTTAGTCCTTTTGTTTTAATGTCATCTTTTGTGTATTGACATCTTTGTTTCTCTATTTTCAATGTTTTAGTTGTATTTTTGTAATTTCTGTCAAGGTTGATATCTGTTTGCTCTGTCCTGTGTTCTAGTCTTGAATTATCTGATGTTACCGATTTTTTAACTGAAAAACTCCCTGTAGTATTTCTTGTAATTTTGGTTTGTTTTTTGTAAATTCCCCACATTTCTGTTTATCTGGAAATATCCCAACTTTGCCATTATTTTTGAAAGACAGTTTTGCTGCTGACAGTTATTTTCTTTAAAGCTTTTACATGTCATGTCACTGCCTTCTTGCTGCCTACATAGTTTCTGTTGAGTAGTCTGGGCTTAATCCTGTTTTGTAAGTTATTTTTCATTCATCCCTAGTTACTTTTACTGTTATCTCCTTATCTTTAGTTTTGGTAAGATTTGTTATCATATGTCTTGGTATCGTCTTTTGGGATCTACTCACTGTGTAGAATTCAGTGAGTATCTTGAATGGATATCTTCTCAGTCTCTCATAATATAAGGGAAATTTCCTGCCCGTAAGTCTTCAACAAGTCTTTTGGTATTCTCTGTTTTCCACCCCCCTGTTCTCATACTCCAGTCATTCTTAAATTCTCCTGATAGAGTCCCACATATAACTCTTAGGTTTTTTTCATTAAAAATTTATTTTTTAATCTGTTTTTTCCTCAAATATGTTGGTGTCACTAGCTTTCTTTTTGGTCTCACTAATTCTGCATTCCCTTGTCTCAGTTCTGCTCCTTTGATTTTTGTCTTGGGTTGTCTGATATTGTAATTTTATTATTAATCACTTGAATTTCTGATTGCTGTCTTTCAAGGACTGCTTGCAACCTGTTCAGTTTATCATCATGCTGTGCTGTGTTTTGCCTGATCTGTTGAAGAGTGGTAAATACAGATGTTTTGTTTTCTACCTCTGATGATTCCAGGAAGTTCTCTTCATCTGGATAATTTCTTGATTCTTTGTTTTGGAAGCTTTCTGAAGCCATTGTGGTCTGTTGTTTTAGGTAATTTGATTCTGACTGTTGTGTCTGAGCCATCGACAAGCTGTTGTGTTTATTTATGTTTGCTTACTGTGTTCAGACTTTTTGTTTTGTTTTGAAATGGCCGTATGGGTTGCTTGTGTGAGGTAGTTTCGTTATTGGTCCCTTTGAGGTTCCAGTGTTCTCTCATTAGGTTTCTAGTGCGTTTACTAGGTAGGTGAGCTCAGGTGTTTGCTTTTCTTGTATGTGTTCGGCTCAGGTGTCCAGGCAGTCAGTTAGCAAGTATGTGTTGGCAGGCTCTCCTTTACTGTCCTAGATGGGCAGGGGTGATTGGTATAGGGCATTTAACTGGTTGCATGTGGTGAGAAATGTAGGGGTCTGCTAGCCATCTCTGAGTGTCTATGAGGAATGCTTTTTCCTGTTCCTATGTGAGTACCTGGATAGCTTTTGCTGCTGGATGATGGGTGCACTGGATGCTGTATGTAGTGCTGAAATACTTTCAAGGTCTCTAGATCTCTTTGACAAAGGACGTGTTTCTGTCCTGAGTTTCTGGCTTAGGGTAGGTGGCAGTTTTTTTTTCCCGTTGTTGAATTGTTCCCTTTGCACATGTGGGAGAATAGCTCAAGCCAGGCATGAGTGGTCCTACTTCTGGCCCAGGTGTGGAGCCTGGTGTAGGGCAGAGAAAGGTGAGGAAAGCACTGAGAAGGGATAGAGTTTTATCCCAAAGGAAAGTTTTAGATCTGCATGCAGTAGATTCAACACAAGCCACTTACCTTTTGGTGATCGAGTGCAGCTTTTCACAGATACTGGAGGTGTGAATGGGCTCTGTGTTGCTCAGTCTCTCCCACTGAGGAAGACACTCTCCAAATGCCACCACTTCAGTGACCATGCTAGCTGCCAATCATTTTATAGGTTAAAAATTCCCACAAGGTCAGGTGTGGCTGTTCTGTGCACTTTTGGATCTACTCCCCCTTCCTTTTTGCTCAGTCTGATTTCTCAACTTCCTGTTTGATGGTCAGGGCTTGTAGAATGTCATATAAAATCAATTATTAATTAGGTTTTTTTTATCTTTGTTGTTACAGGGATCACAAGAAGCATCTGATTCTGCTATCTTAGCCCATCTTCTGGATTTAGTTTTTAAACTTTTTGTATAGAACATTTCAAACATGGAAAAGTAGAGAGAGGAGGGTAAAAATACCACACTGTGTATTGAACTTGTATTAGATAGCTCCCTGTTTTTCAGAATGAAGTTGAAGCTGCAGGCCATTTAGTGTATCAGTCAGGAGCCTTTGTTTCCTGTCCCCTACTTGTCTATTTTTTTTTTTTTTTTTAAATAGTCACTGTATTCCAGTTGTACTAGATTACTTATGGCTTATAAATTCAGAAAATGCTCGGGAATTTCCATACGTCTTCTAGACATTGTGACTTTGCTGATAGTGCTCGCTGTGCATTTGTTTAAAATACACATACTGAAATTCTGATCAGTACTGAGAGCTCATTTTAAGTAATAGCTCTTCAGAAGGGTTTTCCTGACACATTTCTTTTCCACTCTGGCTCTCTCATTTGTAGTTGTTCCCCTTCAGCATTTCTTCTCATATGAGAAACTGGAGTATATGAAGAAGAATGAGGCATCAAGATTGCAGGAAGACTCACTAACAAACTTGTGATATGCACATGACATATCTTTGCTTGCTGAAACTGAAGACGACTTGAAGCACTTGGTAATGAAGATCAAACAGCACAGCCTTCAAGCCTTCGATATGGATTACAAGTCAGCATAAAGAAAACGAAGACCCTCATAACTGAGAAGTAAACAATATCATGATAAATAGAGAAAAGGTTGAAGTTGTTAAGGATTTCATTTTACTTGGGTTCACAGTCAACATTCATGAAAACAGCAGTAAAGAAATCAAAAGATACATTGCAGTGGACAAATCTACTGCAAAAGATCTCTTTAAAGTTTTGAAAAGTAACAGTGCCACCCTGAAGACTATAAAGTGGGCCTGACTTAAGCCATGGTATTTTCAGTTGCATCGTAGGCAAGCAAAGCTGGACAGTGAATAAGGAAGACAAGAGATTTGACTCCGTTGAATTGGGTATTGGTGAAGAATATTGAATATACCATGGACTGCCAAAAGAACAAACACATCTATCCTGGAAGAAGTACAACCAGAGAATTTCTTAGATGCAAGGTTGGCGAGACTACATGTTAACATACTTTGGACCTTTGTCAGGAGGAAAGTCTCTGGAGGGGGACATCACACTTGGTCAAGTACATGGTCAGTGAGAAATAGGAAGACCCTTGCTGAAATGGTTTGACACCACGGCTGTACCAGTAGGCTCATACTCAACTCAGTGGCAGTGGGTTTGGTTTTTGGATCTAATCTGTGAGCAACCCTCGCCCTCTCACCTCACCCTTGTAGCTACCAAAGTCTTTTCTTCTGTACATAAGTCTGCTTTTAAGTCTTTACAGCAGAAGTCTTATACAGTATTTCAGACAAGGATATTTTTTTGAAAACCTCCTTAGTTGATTCCAGTGTGTAGCCAGAGTTAGGAATCACTAAGTTAAATCAAACCAAACTCCTTGCCATTGAATCAGTTCTGACTCCTAGCGACCCTATAAGGCTGAGAACAACTGCCCCCATAGTTTCCAGGGAGCACCTAGAAACTGTGGGGCAGTTCTACTCTGTCTTACAGGGTGGTCATGAGTCAGAATTGACTTGATGGCAGTGAGTTTGGTTTGGTTTGGTTTAAATCATTGGTTCCTAACCTTGGCTACACGTGACTGTTAATGAAAATAGCAGAGTATATATGTCCATTTCTCTGCTTTAGTGCAAATTGAAAAGGGAAATAATTTTATTAGCAGACTTTCATTCAGGAAGTATTTATTCAGTGCCTACTGTGATAGTTTGCTAGCACTTGTGAGAGAGGATAAAAAAAGAAATGTAAGTCATTTAAATATGGGGAAAAGCTACACTTCACAGTAGAGTTATGCTTGCATTTACAGTGATTATCTGTCATGTCTGCACATGGTATACAGTTTCAGGGAATGGAGAGATGATTATAGATTAGAGTAATGGGATTTTTTTTTTTTTGAAAAATTAGACTTGGAAGGATATTAGGAGAGCTCAAGATGGAATGCAGTTACTTACTTTGTCTGACACAGCCTGATCTTGGGATCTGATTTGAAAGATTTAAGAGTTTAGCCAGCATTTTGGTCTTGAATTCCATAGGCCAGTGGCTGCATTATAGCAGCAACTAAGGAGCTTTTGAAAAATACCTATAGTAGGCTTTACTCCTAGAGGTTATTATTCAGTTTCTGGGTGCAGTCCAAGTATTGCAGTGTACAACCAGGGTTGGAAGCAACTGCTGTAAGGTCACATAAGACTCCTTGAAATTTTTGAGTTAGAGTTTAATGAATACTCATCCACCCATTCAAGAAACATTGAGTAGGTTTTATGCCACTAGCGTAGGCATAAGGCAAAGAGCAGAGAACAAAAAAATGCAGGGAAGAGTCTGTGAATACATTTGTAGGAATGATAAGGAACTCACATTCTATTCTTGTGGAGGAAGAAAGATAAAAACTAGTTAATACATAAAGTGATCGGTAGGTGCTTTGAAGAAAATACAGCATAGGAGGGAAGAAATCATGTGCAAAGTGCAGAGGGGAGTAGTGTTTTATGTTAGGCAAGACTCTTGACAACTGGCATTTGAGCAGACACCTGGAAGAAGTGAAGGAGTCCATAGGTGATGGGGACCACTGGAGAGAACTCCAGGCAGGAGTGAAAGGGAGTCAATGAGGCTAGAGGGGGAGGACCCAGAAGCTGAAGTGGAGACAGATGAAATCCTGTAGGGCCTTCTGGGGTAGAGTAAGAACTTAAGACTTGATTTTGGAGTGTTGTATATTGTCGCTGCCAGGAGTGTGACAAGAAACAAAACTGAGTGAAGAGAGGAAGCCATTGGACCTTTCTTTATGTGTCTGGGCTTTAGGTGAATGCTTACAGCTCAAGCTAATTTCTCACACAAAAAAAATTATTATGTGACCCTAGTTACAGTCTCTGTAATATGACAGCACATTCCCCCTTTTTACCCCAGGTTTCCCGTGACCATTCATCCAGCTCCTATCCCTTTCTGCCTTCTCATCTGCCTGCTCCAGCCAGGAGGTACCCATTTAGTATCACTCTTCTTGAGTATTATTTTATGTTGTATATACCAGTCTAATCTTTGTCTGAACAGTGGGCTTCAGGAATGGCTTTAGTTGAGAGTTAACAAGAGTCCAGGGGCCATGTCTTCTGAGGTTCCTCTAGTCTCAGTCAGACCATTAAGTCTGGTCTTTTTACTTGAATTTGAGTTCTGTGCCCCAGTTTTCTCCTCCTCTGTCAAGGGCTCTGCTGTTTCTCCTGTCAGGGCGGTCCTTGGCAGTAGTCAGGCACTATCTAGTTCTGATCTCAGGCTGATGGTCTGATTTATGTGGCCCTTTTTGTCTCTTGGGCTCATGTTGTCCTTCTGTCTTTTGTTATTCTTTGTTTTCCTTTACCTGAGGTAGATTGGCACCAGTGATGCATCTTAGATGCTGCTTGCTAGCTTTTAAGACCCCAGATGCCAGTCTCCAAATTCGGGTGCATAACTTTTTTTTTTTATAACCTTTATTATTGCCATTTGACCTGTATGTCCCTTGAAACCATGATCCCCAGACCCCCACCCGTGCTACTTTGTCCTTTGAAGCCTTTGTGTTCAGGAAACTTGTTACCTTTTGGTTTAGTCCACTTGTGCTGACTTCCCGGTGTTGTTCGTTGTCCTTCACCTAGGACAACAACTAAGGTAATTCTTCTCTGCTGCCTAGTGAATTCCCCTCCTCTTCCTCCTTCCCTCTCCCATAACCATCAAAGAATGTTTTCTTCTGTGTTTAAGCCTTTTTTTGAATTCTTGTAATAGTGGTTCCATGCAATATTTGTTCTTTTGCAACTGATTGATTACATACAGAATCATCATTTTTTTAATTGTTACATAGTATTCCTTTGTGTGAATATGCCATAATTTGTTTACCTATTCATTTGTTGGTGGACAACTAGTTTGTTGCCATTATTTTGGCTGTTGTGAACACTGCTGCAGTCAGCCTGGGTGTGTGTTTATCTATTTGTGTGAGGGTTCATATTTCTCTAGGACATTTTCCAAGGAGTGGGATTGCTGGATCATACCATACTTCTAACTTTTTAAGGAAGTACAAATTGATTTCCAAAGCAATTGTATTATTTTACATTCCCACCAGCAGGGTGTAAGTGTTCCAGTCTCTACAACCTCTCCATTTATTATTTTGTGTTTTCTGGAGTAATACCTTGGTGGGATGAGACAGTAGCTCACTGTAGTTTTGATTTGTGTTTCTTTAATGGCTAATGATTGTGAACATTCCCTCATGTATACCATTGGGCAATTTTAAGCAAATAAGTGATATTTGGAAAGATCAAAGTGACTACTTTGCAGGAGAATAGTCCATAGCAACACAATTGAAGAATTGGGGATGTTAGTTATGAGCATATTAATGCGGTATTAGTGGAGGTTGGGAGATACCACATAATTCTAGATGTATTTTGGAGACAGAATAGAAAGGATTTGCTGGTGAATTAGATGTAATGTGAGGAAGAGGGGAATACATACTGCTTCTAAGTATTTGGTCTAAGCAGCTGAGAGAATGGAATGCTATTTATAGGTAGGAAGATTGTTGAGGGATGAGAGATTGGGAGGAGGGAGGAATCAAGAGTATATTGTGTTTTTGTTTTAATGTTGTGCTTTGAGTGAACATTTATAATCCATTTTAGCTTGCCATATGAAACCCAGCACATATACCACTATGCAACTCTTTTCTCCCCCACCCACACGACAGCAAATTCCTCTTTTGCACCCTGTATTTCCCATATCCATTCAGCCAAATCCTGTCCCCTTCGCCCTCTCATCTTGCCTCTAGAGAGTAGCTGTTCAGGCAGCCTCATGTATATATTTAAGTCAAGGAGCGTATTCTCTGCCAGCATCACTTTATGTCTCTTGATCCAGTCCAGTCTCTGTCTGAAGAGTTGGCCCAGTCTTGTACGATCCCCCAAATTATTGCTGTGTTTTAAGCCCATTGTTGCAGCCACGGTTTCAGTCCATCTCCTTGAGGGTCTTCTTCTTCACTGGCCCTCTACCAAGCATGATGTCATTGTCCAGGGACTGGTCCCTCCTCATAACTTGTCTGAAGGTGTGTGAGACAAAGTCTTGTCATCTTTGCTTCTAAGGAGTATTCCAGCTATACTTCTTCCAAGACAGATTTATTCATTCTTCTGACAATCCATGGTGTATTAACCATTCTTCACCAACACTGAACTCAGAGGCATCAGTCCTTCAATCTTTTTTATTCCCTGAATAAAAAAGGGGTGACTGAAAACAGCATGGCTTGGGTTAGGTACAACTTATTCCTTAAAGTAACATCTTTGCTTTGTAACACTTTTAACATCTCTTTTGCAGCAGATTTTCCTTGGGTAGAACTCATTTGATGTCTTGACTCCTGGCTCCATGGGCATTGGTTGTAGATCCAAGGAAACTGAAATCCTTGACAACTTCAGTATTGTCTCCATTTATCATGATGTTGCTTATTGGTCCAGATATAAGGATTTTTGTTCTCTTTATATTGAGGTGTAATCCATAGTGAAGCCTGTAGTCTTTGGTCTTTATCAGTGAGGGCTTTCCTCTATGTTTTCAGCAAGCAAGGTTGTATCATCTGCACATGGCAGCTTGTAGAGGAGTCTTCCTCCAGTTCTGATGCTGAATTCTCCAGATAGTCCAGCTTCTCTCATTATTTGCTGAGCATACAGATAGAGTATGCACCCGACACACCCTTTTCCTGATTTTAAACCACACATTATCTCCTGTTTGAAGGACTGCCTCTTGTCCATGTACAGGTTCCACATTAGCACAGTGTAAGTTTCTGGAGTTCCCATTTTTCATAATGTTTTCCATAATTTGTTATGATCCACTCAGTCAGATGCCTTTTCAGTCAGTAAAACAGTTATACATCATTCTGGTATTCTCTCTTTTAACCGAGATCCATCTGATATTAGCAATGATGTCCCTTGTTCATCCTCTGAATCTGACTTGAATTTCTAGCAGTTCCCTGATGAAGTACTGCTGAATTGCTTTTGGATGATTCTCAGCAAAATTTTACTTGTATGTGATGCTAATGTGTGATACTGATTAAAGAAGATGTGAAGAATGGGTGCCCTTGTTGGTGCAATGGTTAAGAGCTTGGATGCTAACCAAAAGGTCAGAAATCTGAATCTACCCTCCACTCCTTGGAAACTGTGGGGCAGTTCCATTCCGTGTATGTTTTCTCTGAGTTGGAATGACTCAGCAGCAATAGGTTTATAGAGAGCAAGTATAGACAGCTCATTTGAGACCAGTAGCGTTACAAGAGAGCAGACAAATGAGGTAGTGGAAAGAATGGAGACTTAAGAATTTTTTAAAGGTACGAAGTTTTGTAATGAGTTTATATGCTGCTGAGAATCCAATAGAGATGGAAATACTGTTAAAACACAAGAGAAATGAAGTCAGTAGCAGTAGTAGTGTCTTAGAGAAGGGATCCAGTAGGCAGTAAGAGAAATAAACTATAGGTAGAAATATATATAGGGAAGTCAGGTGGACATGGTTGGGAGGTTGTGAAAATGTTTATCTAATAGCTTCTTCTTTCTCTTGGCTTTGGCTTCTCTTTGAAGTAAGAGTCAGGGTCATTCTATGATAAAATGGTATATAGTAAAAGAAAGTTTTGTAAAACAGCAGCTGAGCACATTTATCATCTGCACCATCCAGGGACTTATGTTGGCATTTCCAAACCAAACCAAATGCATTGCTGTCTAGTCAGTTACAATACATAGAGACCTTATAGGACAGAGTATAAGTGCCATATAGGGTTCTCAAGGCTGTAAGTCTCTTACAGAAGCAAACTGTCACATTTGTCCCACACAGAGCGGTTGGTGGGTTTGAACTGTTGATCTTTTGGTTAAGTAGCAGAGCATTTAACCACTGTGCCACCAGGGCTGCTTATTGGCACATAACCATAACCAAACCGAACCTGTTGCTGTCGTGTCAATGTTGAGTCTTAGCCACCTATAGGATAGAGTAGAACTGCCCCATAGAGTTTCTAAGTAGTGCCTGGTGGATTTGAACAGCTGACTTTTTAGTTAGCAGCTGTAGCTCTTAACCACTATACCCACCAGAGTTTCCTGTTGCCATGTGTGTTTAATAAATATTTGTTAAATAAATTAATGTAAGGAAGAGTAACAGTGAATTGGAAAGGAAAAAGCAGGGAGTCCAACAGTGTCGGTGGCTCCTGGATAAGGCTAGACTAGTGGTACTGGGGATGACAAGGAGAAGGAGTTCCAGTAATATGGAAGAACAATTGAAAGGCCTGGTATTTATTTGACTTAGAAGGAAGAACTGAGGATGACCTGGTTGTAGCTCTGAAGATTGTCTATAATGTTTCAAATTAAGTGAAAATTAACTGTGATATTGCTTAATGATTTGAGGGATTTTCCAGAGAATTAATTGTTGAATAGTCTAATCAAGGGTTTATAAAGCTGATGTAAGTAATCTGTTTTGTCTATGCTTAGCAAATACTACCTTGATAGCTGCCAAAGAATCAAGTTTCCCATGTACTGCCTCCTAGGACTTTAGGGAAAACTGTATTCTGGTCTTTTGCAGAGGTGCTTGATATTGAAAATGAAAAATATGTATAGACTTGGGAGTAAAAGCTCTTCAGAACACTCCTACATAGATTCTTGAAATAATGGAGAATATTTTTCCTTACATTCTACAAGTACACTTGGGCAAGTGACAAGAAGTGACAGTTAGTTGAACCTCAGGGGTAAATTTACTTGATACGGTATAGAAACTTTGGATCACTGATTCTCGAATTGTATTCCTCAGAGCTCTACTTCCGGAGATTGGGAATGTCAGGATGAGAACTGACCAAATGGAGAGAGAAGTGATTTAAAGACGAGATGGTGGCACAAGCAAATATTGTTTAAGAAAACGAATCTTTGAAAGTTGGCATGTAGTCAAATCAGTGTTCACATGATCAACAGCTGTATTTACACTTCATATTTAGCTGGTATTTGTAACTGTCATCAATATCAAGAGATGTTTATTAAGCATCTCATGTTTATAAGATATACTAAGTTCTGGGGATACCTACATAGGTAAAATGTGATTTTTTTCCCATGTAGGGCGTAAGGTTGGTGGGGAAACACAACACAGACATAAAGGGACATAACAGTCATTCATGACAGAGGAGTGTGGAAGGCTACAATTCTGCGGTACAGGTAGTCTACAAAATATTTGATGCACACTTACCTTTGAAGTATTCTAACCATTAAAATAAAGAATAAAATAAGACATTTTATGTAAATGTGCTCTATCTACCAAATTTTAATATATCGGGAGCACTAGAACATTTGATTTATCTTGCAGATTAATTCACTCTTGAAAAATTTTCAAAATAAAGGAACAAATCCTTTATTTTGATTTCTCAAACATGGTGACAAAAAAGATACATAGTCCCAACAGCATTTTTAAATCATTTTCCCTCCTCCATCTTTGTGCTCACTTAATAGTTTTACTCCCAAACTATGCTTCATAAGCTCACGGCCACCTGCACATCAAACACAACTTCCGTTAGTGGTTTCTGTCTAACTTCTCCTTTCCTCCTGACTCTCTGTCACAAAATGTCAAAAACTGATCTGTCAAGTAAACCCACCTTGAAAAGCCACGGAGTGATTGACTGAACGGATGAGGCCAGAACGTTCTTCATAAATTCGGGAAATTCACTTTGGGTAATCTGATATTCCTTCATGCAGTTCTCCTTGGAGAGGCTGCATGACTAACAGTCCCCGTCACTTTATCTTAAGGGCTCCATTTTTTTTTTTTTTTTTTTGAGCTGTGTTGAGATACATCATGCAATTTACCTAGTATATAATTTAATAATTTTTTAGTCTGTTCACAGTTGTGGAACTATCCTGACCATCTAATTGTAGAACATTTTCATTACACCAGAAAGAAACTTTGTACCTATTAGTGAGTTACTCCCATTCCACCCACAGCCTCCAGCCTTAAGGGACCCTGAATCTACTTTTTGTCTCTGAATTTGCCTGTTATAAATATTTTACTTAAATGGAATCATGCAATATTTGGCCTTTTGTGATTAGCATCTTTTACTAAGCATATTGTTTTCAAGGTCCTTTCATGTTGCAGTTGTGCCATTTTGTCATTCCTTTATATTGCTGATGAGTATTCCATTGTATGAATGTGCCGTATCTTATTTATCCATTTGTAGTTGATACACGTTTTGGTTGCCTTCACTTTTTGACTGTTAGAATATTGCTGCTAAGAATGTTGTATACAGGTGTTTGTGTGAACATAGGTTTTAACTTCCCTTGGGAATATCCTGATTAATTTGGTTTTGCCCAGACCTCAGAATAACACTTCTCTGGCTATCTCTGGACATCTGTGATTCTAACAATGTCATCAATTAAGAAAGTAATAACCCTGGTAGTCTTTAAAAGGAAAATCAGGTCTGCTTATGTTGGCTTGCATAAATTGTATGACATCTAAATGAATTTGTAGTGCACATACGCCTCGGAGTACGTCTTCAGACACATGCTATCATCATGATCTAATAGTCAGCTGGGCTATTATGAATGGATATTAAATAATATGAAACCGTGGTCCTGTGTTGTAATTGTGTATGCCCTGTGTCTCTTTTTTTGTGGTAAGGAGTGTGAGTGCTTATTAAACTGCTGTTACATGATTTGGTTTTGACTCAGAATATTTCCCTTGAATTTTTCTTTTACATTTCTAAATTACTTGTCTTAGTCACTGGGTACTGCTCTAACAGAAAAATACCACGAGTGGAAGGTTTCATATGGAGAAGCTTTTATTGTCTCAGTCCAGTAATCCACAAATCCACTTACAAATTGTAAGTCGATTCAGTAGGAGAATTTATCACAGTCCGGTAGGCTAAGTCCACATCCAGTGAGAGCATCTCGGCACAGAAACCTCAGGTCCAAAGGATGTGCTCTGCTCTCAGTGCTTCTCTCTCGGTGGTATGAGGTTCCCCACTTCCTCTGCCCACTTCTCTCCCTTATATTCCACAAGCTTGTAGCTTGGATCCTGCGTCACTAACACAACTGCAAACCATTCTTCATCATCAGTATCACAGAGGCAGGATTCACAACACATGGAAGGAAGGGCACCATGTTGGAATGCCAAACCAATTCAAATCAGCACATACATTTTTGGGGGGACACAGTTCAATCCATGACATTACTTTAATTGAAGAACTTCCAAAGATTCAAGGTAGACAGTTAAAATTTATCATTTCTACCTATTTACCAGTGTGAATTCCAGTTTTCTCAGTAGTGTACCACTAAGAATAGTGTAAGTCAGTATTTAGTGTGATACAGAGGAGTGAAGCAGCAAACATGGCTGTAACAGAAAGACAGCACAGAGGAAGGAATAACATTAATACTGCAAATATAATTGGAGTTTGGTTTGTTGAGGAACCTAAGTGCTTGTTACTAAATAACTAATTTTAAGAATCACATAGGCAGCTTGCTAATCAAAAGACAAATTCCCAGAACCCATCCTCAGAGGTTTGGGTTCCTTCTGATCTGAACGAGTCCTGGAATTGGAATATTGCATTCCTGTGGACTAAGTTGTTACAGGGAATGTGTGCTGTAGGTAATAGGAAGTGTTTCAGATTCTTGAGCAATGCAGTGAAAGGATTAATTTGGCACAAATGTGTAGGGAAGGCCTGGAAGCACATCAGACATGAGAAGTTTATGGCAAAAAGCATCAGGAATAGTAAACCTAGTCACTAAGTTGATTTTATTTTAAAATTAATATTAATTATACAAGTAATATTTTTCTCTGTTGTAGAACATGACAGATAAAACTAAATAACCCTTAACTAATATTGCCCATAGTCCTCTCACCCAGCTGCCTGACATTTAGAGTTGGTATTAGGGGAAAGATTTAAAAAAAAAAAAAAAGCTGTTACCCTCACTGATTGTGGGTAATAATAGTACTACAGTTGGAGCTATCGGACAGAATTATAGGAAGAAGAAGGGTTAGAGATACATAATAGAAGTCATGAGTCAGATCTGACTTGATGGCCCTGGGCTATTGTATGTAGGGAAAATAGAGGAAACTCTTAGGGCAGGTGTGCTTTCTGAAACACAGTATAGACCGGAAACTAACAACTGTAGGTGATACAGTGTCGTGATGCACGAGGTCAAGTAAGATAAGAAATGAAAGATGTCCTTTGATTTTGGCATACTTGGTGCCTACAGTATGGTTTTATTAGTGGACAGGAATGAATAAGTTCAGAGAGAGAGTAAAAGTGAAGATACAAAGACAGAGCATCTGTACTTTTCAAATACTGGAATTTTGATAGTCTTTGGGAAATAGCTGATTCCCAAGTTTAGACTCTGTGTTTTTAGCAGTGTAAACATAATTACTTTGCAAAAAGAATATCGGGAAGAACTCTAGGCTCTTTAAACTGAATCACCCTACTTAAATTACATGATCAGTGGTTTTCTTTTACTGAGACAGAAGTTACAGGCACTTTTGTGAGGAATGTTACAGGGTTTAAATGAAACGTAACTGGAAAAGAAAACCTCAGATTGAAAAAAAAAAACATCATGCCATTAAGATTTACTTGTAGCTTCACTTATTCATAATAAAATTTTCAAAGATATGTGTGTAGATTATAAATATTCTTTAGTTTTATTGTGCTTTAAGTGAACATTTACTGTTCGTTAGTTTCTCATACAAAAATTTATACACACGTTGTTATGTGACCCTATTTCCTCTCCCTCTAAGGTAACAGCATACTCTTCCTTTCTGTCCTGTATTTTCCCATGTTCATTGAACCAGCTTATATCCCGTTATGCTTTCTTATCTCACTTCCAACAAAGGAGCTGTCTGTTTAGTGTCATGTAGTGTTCTGTATCTACTTGAGCTAAGAAGTATACTCTTTACATGTATCATTTTGTATCTTAGAGTCTTGTCTAATCTTTCTCTGAAATGTGTGCTTCAAGAATGGCTTTAGTTGTGGGCTGACAGTCCAGAGGCCCTGTTGTATGGGGTCCCTTCAGTCTCAGTCAGATGGAGGCTGGTCTTTTTTAGGTGAATTTGAGTTCTGCACCCGACTTTGTTCCTGCACTGTCAGGGACTCTGTTGTGTTCCCTGTCTGGCATAAATTTTCTTTATATTATAGTACTTTATAGTTCACAGTGTATTATAAAAGACTTAATATTTTATTTGATCCCCTCAGTAACCCTGGGAGTCAGGCATACCTTGATGTCAGGAGACAAGACTAGAGGATATCTTGGCTGTATTACCTCATGAAAATGTGTAATGGGAGAATATACAAGGAACAGAGAGGTTTAATTAAATAAAAGAATAAGAGTGGGGAAGGCATTAAAAATTGAAATTGAGATTACAATGCCTTATAGCTACTGAAATGCTAAAATACATGGGCATATGTTGAGATAAAGATAAAGGGGATGACTCATTTGTGTATTGGGTAGTTCTGGAAATCTCTTGCTGAGACAGTTTTCTGATACTGGAGGAGAATCAAAATTAACACATAATAAGATAAGGAAAGGAAGGGAAATAAATTTTTAAAAAATATTCATTGAATTTCTGCTTTGCACTTTTTGTAAATGTTCTTCAACATTGCTCTTTAACAAGAAATGTTATTATATGACTTAAAAAATCAGTTACGTAATATGTGTATTGTTCTGATGTATAGATACACAGATGATATTTTCTTATTTTTTTCATATTGGACACAGTTTTACGTTTTTTTTGGCGGATTCGGCCAGACTGCTCCTAGAAAATGAGGATGGCTAGACTTCATCTTCTGTACTTTGGACACGTTATCAGGATAGAACCAGTGCCTGGAGAGTGACACCGTGCATGGTAAACAGAGGGTCAGCAAAGAATAGGAAACCCTTCAATGAGGTGGATTCACACAGCAGATGCAACAGTAGGTTCAAGCTTAGCACTGGTTTTTGAGGATGTCATAGGATCAGGCATTGTTTCCTTCTGTTGTACATAGAGTTGCTGTGAGTTGGAACCGGACTCAGTAGCACCTAACAACAACTGTTGGTAAAGCTTCGTGCATCTCGTGACTTTATTCTTTCTTTGAAACCTTCCAAAGAGCAAGCAGAAAATTTACTTATTTTTTGTGGGGGTCTTTTGGATCCTTTTATAAATCTAGGATACATAATGGGACCTTAGTGATGTTGTTTTGTATCTTGAAATAGTTTTGCTATTTTACCATCCTAGGAATTACTTCATTGTTACTATCAGTTATTTCCAACTATGTTAAAAATAAGCCATAATAAGAAAACAAAAATGATATAATCATCTAGGAGATGATGCATTTATGAAATAAGTCTTTGCTATTTATTGTATCATCTTTCAAGGAAGTGTAAAACTGGAGTCACTGTCTTTGTAGGCTTTTTTCCTTTGTCTTTAGCTTTCATCGAACACAGTTGAAAGTTCAGTGCTGTTCATTTTCTGATTGTAAAGGATTGACAGATGTTTCAGTTTTTAGATGAATCAAAAGGTGAATGGGAAAGACATCAATATCAGCACTCTAGATTCTAATGATGGTGTTGAAATTGGTCGTATAAGGGAAATCTCAGACTATGAGTCTTCAAATGATCGTATACTAGATGAACTTTCTGAGGCTGAGGAATTGAGTGAACAATGTATTTCTAAGGACAAAAGTAAAATACGGCTTCTCACGTAAGTAGTCATTGAATAGAAAGGATTTTATCATGTAGTGTTTTACAACAAGAATCTAGACCATCTTGTTTGGGTATAAGAAAATATGACGGCATTTTTTCGGCTTCTATATGTGACACCTCACCACCTATCTGCTAGTTTGCCATTCTTGGGTGGTGTGTGTGCTGCTGTGATGCTGGAAGCTATGTCACTACTACTTCAAAAACAGACAGGGTCACCCATGTTAGACAAATTTTAGCAGCACTTCCACACTAAGACTAGGGAAAAAGGCCTGGTGCTCGGCTTCCAAAAATTAGCCAGTCAAAATATGTATTGCAATAGAGCATTATCCAGCTCTTTGTTTTGGACACGTCATCAGGAGGGATTGATCCCTGGCAGAAAGACACCTGGTTTCATGGAGCAGAGGACTTGTGAATGTGAGGGAGACCCTCAGTGAGATGCTGCAGCAGTGGATTCATGGACTTAGCATGACAATAGACTTCCACCTGCCAGAGATCATGAGGATGATGCAGGACCAGGCAAGGTTTTGTTCTGTTGGTGGCAGCTATCTCGTACGTCTGTCTCTCTGTGCCTTTATTTCCCTGTCTCTGTCCCTGACAGCAAAATGTACTAGAAATGGCTCGTAAGTGGACAGATGCTGTAGGCAGAGATGTATGGCTAAACTAAATGAAAATTTTTGGTAGATTTGGAGCAAAGGAAGTGGCTGTCCCTCTCTTCAACAAAATTACAGCCCGTCAAGGTTTTCAGAAGTATTAATTATGCTAAAATAGGCTGAAATTCGTTAGAAAAGTATTTGAAATCAAGAGGCAGTATTTAGTATTTACAGACAGATAATGTTCTTAGGTTTAGGCGTGATAGTTGATGAGTTAGCTGCATTCAGAAAACTGTCGGTTGCAGGTTTGTATACTTTTAAAACCAAGTAATTACAGAATAAAAATTTGGCTTTGCTTCATTTTAAAATCTTACTAAAATTTCTAATAAAGTTATTTCTTTATTCCATTGTGACTTCTATAAATTATTCATGAAGTCACTTGAAATATTTTTTAAAAATTAAAGGGTCCCATGGTGATAGGTTGTTTTCCAGAGAGTACAGACGTAAACTAAAATTCTTCATACCTTGTCTATAGTAAGTTTTCTCAGTTGTGGCATGTGCTTTTTTCTCTTAGCATTTTAATTTTATTTAGTTGATTTCTGAATGGTTTCTAGTTCATCCTGTAGGTACACTCCATGAGGGCAGAGACTATGTCTGTCTTGTTCACAGTTAAGCCTTTACCTAACATCTGACACTTTCAAATAGGGTGGCTTTTTATAAGTTTTTCCTGGATTACATTTTTGGGCTTTCATTAGCTGTACTTATGTCAGTAAAGCCACTGTTTCAGTCGTTTGAGTTTATTTCAGCCTATATTTAGTCATTAAGAGTTATTAGATAGCTTAAACTCACACTGTTTTAGTGTCACTGAGTAGTGCTTTTGTAACAGAAGTACCATCAATTCCTGGAGCCTCCTTTTTTGCCAGTGCCCTCAACACAGCTTTGACTTCTTTCTTCATTACCGTTGGTTACTGATCATATGCTGCCTCTGCAGATGGCTGAACATCAAGCCAGTTCTTTCTGGTGTAATGACTGTATATTCCTTCCATCCTCTCTTGATGCTACCTGAGTCACTTAGTATTTTCCCTGTAGAATCCCTTACTTTTGCAACTTGAGGCTTGCATTTTTTTCTGCAGTTCTTTCAGGGTAAGAAATGCAAAACAGGTTCTTCCCTTCTGGTTTTCCATTTCCAGCTCTTTGCACATGCCATTATAATACTTGATTTTGTCATCTCAAGCTACCCTTTGAAGTCTTCTGTGTAGATCTTCTGTTCCACCATTCCTTCCTTTTGCTTTAGCTGCTTGTTGTTGGAGAGTAAGTTTCAAGTCTCTTCTGGCATCCGGTTTGGTCCTTTCTTTCTTTCCTGTCTTTTTAATGACCTCTTGCACTCTTCATGGATGATGTCTTGGATGTCGTTCTGCAGTTTGTCTGGTCTTCAGTCATTACTAGTTAACACATCAGATCTGTTTTTGAGATAGTCATTAAACTCAGGAGTGGTATACTCAAGGTCATACTTTGGCTTTTGTGGACTTGTTCTCATTTTCTTTAGTCTCAATTTGAATTTGCATATGAGCAATCAGTGAGCTTTCCCACAGTCAGTACCTGGTCTTGTTCTCACTGCTGATATGGAGCTTTTCCATCATCTTTTTCCACAGATGTAGTTGATTTAGTTCTTGGTATTCCCTGGCTGACTTCATTGATTGGGTGTCTTGGCTGGTGGGAGATTGTTCTGCCTTGTAGAGTTCTGGGCTGGCTGCATTGATTAGGTATGTTGGCTGGCAGGAGACTGTTCTGCTCTGCAAAGTTCTGATTGTGTTGACTGGCTGACTATCTTAGCTGATAGGAGGAGTAAAGATAGAGTGAGCAGCTCCCGCTTGTCTGTCAGCTTTTTCCTGTGATAGTGGAATCTATGCCACTGGTATGGTAGACTGGTTTCAGCTGAGCTTCCAAACTAAGAGTAAGAAGAAGGACTCGGAAGTCTACTTCTGAAAAGAATTAGCCAGGGTGTAGCAGTGGATATAGCGCCAGAAAATGAGCCCCGCAGGTTGGAAGGCACTCAGAAGGTGACTGAGGAAGAGCCTTCTCTTCAAAGTAGTGGCAACCTTAATGTTGTGGGTGGAGTAAAGCCTTTGCGATCTTCATTTGCTGATGTGACATGACTCAAAATGAGAAGAAACAGCTGCAAACATCTATTAATGATTGGAATGTGGAATATAGGAAGCATGAATGTAGGACAATTGGAAATCATAAAAAATGAAATGGAATGCATAAACATCAATATCCTAGGCATTAGTGAGCTGAAATGGACTGTTACTGGCCATTTTCAATCCGACAGTCATATGGTCTGCTGTGCTGGGAACGAAAACTTGAGGAACGGTGTTGTGTTCATCATCAAAAAGAACATTTCAAGATCTGTCCTGAAGCACAGTGCTGTTAGTGATAGGATAATATCTGTATGCCTACAAGGAAGGCCAGTTAATCCGACTATTACTCAGATTTACCCACAAACCACTAAGACCAGAGATGAAGAGATTTTTAGCAGCTTCTGCAGTCTGAAATTGATCGAACATGCAATCAGGATGCATTGATAATTACTGGTGACTGGAATGCAAAAATTAGAAACAAAGAAGGATCGATAGTTGGAAAACACAGTCTTGGTGATAGAAATAATGCCAGAGATCGCTCTGATAAAATTTTGTAAGACTAGCAACTTCGTCATGGCAAATACCTTTTTCTGCCAACACAAATGGTGACTGTACACAGGGACCTCACCAGATGGAATATGCAGAAACCAAATCGACTCCATGTGTTGAAAAAGATACTGAGTGTTAAATTGTTCCACTTTTTCTTACATTACAGTAAATCAGCAGACCTACCAGACTTTAGTCTATTTGGGATAGTTATGAAGGATACATAGGGAACTCCAAATTCACAAGTTGCAGCTTAAATATGGCATGTGTGAATAAGTAGATAACAGAGTGCAGGATATGGCTGGACAGTGCTTGCTAACTAGATAACCTTTTTGTGTACTTCAGCTGTCTTCCTTAACAGACTGTTGTCATTTCTCATGAATGATAAATCCCTGATCAGGAAAAGGTATAGTTTATGTATAATATCTTGCCCATCATTTTCTGAGTGAACAGTCTCCCTCCTCCAGAATCCCCTGTTAGGACTCATGGGCTTAGGAGGACTTACTTTTTTAACAGGGCATGATGAAGTTGAATGATTTTATGACATGGTAAAAACATCATCACAACTATGTTCTTCTTAGCTTCCAGGAAGGGTCTTTAAAGCTCATTCAGCCTCTAGAGAGCAGTAGATAACTATTTTCATACTTTGGCTCTGCACACATATGTATTTATATTTTGTGCTTTTCTCCCCAAATTGTACTAAATTAAATAATCCTGAAACTAAATGAGAAACCCTGGTCATCTAGTGGTTAAACCCTGCGGCTGCTAACCAAAAGGGCAGAAGGGTGGCAGTTTGAATCCACCAGGTGCTCCTTGAATACTCTGTGGGGCAGTTCCTGCTCTATACCATGGGGTCACTATGAGTGAGAATCGACTTTATGGCAGTGGGTTTGTTTTTTGGGGAACTGAATTGACATTCAGTGAAAAGTCAACTATCACCATTAAAAGAAGAAAAGAATGAAATAGTTGTATGGTATACAAAGTGATAGAAGCCCTGGTGCAGTAGTGGTTAAAGTGCCACAGCTGCTAACCAAAAGGGCTACAGTTCCAAGTCACCTGGTGTTCCCTGGGAACTCTATAGGGCAGTTCCGCTCTGTCCTATGCAATCGCTGTGAGTCAGAATGAACCTGACCACAGTCATTTTTTTATTTTAATATAGTGGTAGAATTCTCACCTTCAGTGTAGGAGCCCTGGTTTCATTCATGGCCATGTACCTCAAATACAGCCACCACCCATCTGTCCGTGGAGTCTTGGGTATTGCTGTGGAGCTGAATGGGGTGTCAGCAGGGCTTCCAGACTAACATGGAAAGGGCAGAAAAGGCTGCAAATCGACTTCTCAAAAATTAGCCAATAAAAACTCAAGGGATCACAAAGGTCTGATCCTGCTGTGCACTGGATTGCTGTTAGTCAGGGATTGACTCACTGACAGCAAACAGTGACAAAAATTAAGATAAGTAATATTTTTTGAAGGCAAAAAGGAGCCAAAGAAAATTTGATGAAAGATCAAAAAAAATCTACACTAGGTACAGGACAGCTGTGCTTATGTGTTGCAAAATCTATAAATGCAACATGTTAACATTAAACGTAATAGTTTCTCATGTTTATAATAGTCTTGTTCTTAGCCTCCTGCAACTGCCCTTCCAAATTCTCACTTCTTGAGTTTTAGTCCTATTAATTGGGTTCCTTGTTTCTCTATATCCAGGCATTGAGTTGTATTACTCTTCTGAAATGCAGTCTGTTTCACAGCTGCAGTTTCTTTCCCGTGACTACACCTTAGTATATACTCCTGTCACTGTCACTTCATTTCTGGTGTGATGTCATCATCTTCTAGTTTAGCTCCTAATTCCAGTCTCTCTTGGCCAGTTCAACTAATTGTTCTACATGTGCCAGTTTAGCTACCCTGGGAATAAAGCGAACATTTTTGAACATTCTCACCTTACCACTAGGAGTATAGCACTTAAAAGGATTCTAGATTCATAATAATGATTTTGAAATAAATTTTTAATGTATTTACTCAACCTCATGGTGGTATGAATGAAACTATGCTCTACTAGTATATATATGTTTTCCTTTCAAAGTAATTGGCCATATAAAAAGGGGGTTTAGGGAGAGATTTTTTTTTTTTAAATCTTTACTGTTAGGTGCTGTCAGTTCTGACAACAACTCTATATACAACAAAATGAAACACTGCCTGCTTCTGTGCCGTCCTCATACTCATTGCTGTGTTTGAGGTCATTGTTAACAGCCACTGTCTCTGTCAGTCCATCTCGTTGAGGGTCTCCCTCTTTTTCACTGACCCTCTGACTGGTGGCTTCTGGTCACAAGGCCAAAGTAAATGAGACAGAGTCTAGCCATCTTCTTTTCAAAGAGCACTCTGGCTGTACTTTTTCCAAGATGAATTTGTTCCTTCTCTTGGCAGCTCATGGTATATTCGATATTCCTAACACTGTAATTCAAAGGTATTAATTCTTCGATCTTTTATTCACTGTCTAGCTTTTGCATGCATATGAAGCGATTGATCAGGTGCACCTTAGTCCTTAAAGTATCATCTTTGCTACTCTAAAGAGGTCTTTTGCAGTAGATTTGCCTAATGCAAAGTGTTGTTTGATTTTGTTACTGCTGCTTCTATGGATCCAAGTAAAATGAAATCTTTAACGACTTCAATATTTTCATCATTTGTCATGATGTTGCTTACTGGCTCAGTTGTAAGGTTATGTGTTTTCTTTATGTTGTGATACAATCTGTACTGAAGACTGTAGCTTTCAACCTTCAGTTGCTAGGGAGATGTAAAACAAGTTAAATAATGAAAAAGATGAGGCAGCAGTTGGATTAAAAGATATGTGGCACTGGGGGATTATGATTATTCCTTTTCCTATCATAAAACTAGGAATGAGTTACTGAGAACAGTGTCATGTAAATGAATGGTTATCAACTTGGAGATGAATTCTGGAGAGAGGCAGAGAAGTGACTGATCATATTATCAATATTCTGTGCCTAACTACAACACAGTAATTTACATTCCAGAAAATCCTTATGGTAGGAGAGTCCATGATTGAGATAGCTATATATTAGGAAAATTAGAATTGGTAAACTGAGGTCATCAATGAACTTATTGTACTTATTGACAGCATTACCTAGAATATAAATAAATTTTATACATCTTGAATTAGCATTAATGGCTACTGAATAATTTTAGTTTACTGATTGTTAGAACCTTTCATGATTTCTAGTCTAAGTTCATAAAAATGAAAATTTATTTTAATGTTTACAATTTTAAATCCATTTTGCTTTACACTGTGGGATGGAAGGAGTGACAGTAAATACAATACAATAAACAATACAGCTACAATAAAATACAGTAAATGAAACTGCCAGAGTCATACAGTACTATAGAAGAAAGAGATGGAGAAATCCATAATACCTTGGGAGACAAAATGATGACTGTGCTTCAGTTGTGCCAATTTGAGTTTTATTTCTTGAAGTTACTCGATTTTATGTGATTCACTGTTTACTAGGCACTTATCTAAACAAATCATTTAACGCTGTTAGACCTTTCAGCTTTATTTCCCTTCCCACATTCCAGCTGCACTAAAAGAGAAATTAATTCTTGAAGCTTGTACTTTTTCACTACTTACTTGTTCCTTGAAGCCGTGGTGGAGCAATGGTTAAAGTGCTCGACTGCTAACCATAAGGTCAGTGGTTGAAACCCACCAACTGCTCTGTGGGAGAAAGATGTGGCAGTCTGTTTCCATAAAGATTTACAGCCTTGGAAACCCTGTGGGTCAGTTCTCTGTCCTACAGAGGTGCTGCAAATCAAAATGGACTCAACAGCAATGGTTTTTTGTTTCTTTAGTGACTGCTTGATTCCAGCCAGTGAGTAAGCGTAGAGGCAGTCCATGTTTTCTTAAAAATGCATCTTCTTTCCTCATTAAACCTTCGTTTTAGAATTTATTCTTCAACAAATAGTACTTTTTTTTATTATTATGCTTGAGTGAAAATGTACACTTCCATATAAATTTGCATACCCACCTATATGCAGCTCCCACTGCTCTCCCTGCCCGGTGACAGCACACACTTTCTCTGTGCTCCATATGTCTTATTCTCCTAACAAACTCCTAGCCCCTCCCTTTCCACCCACTACCCCGCCTCTACTAAGAGATCAGCAGGATGACATCCTGTAGAGGCATAGAACCATGCAAAGTGTGCACATGATATGGTCACTCTGTGTCGCCAAGTCCAATCGATTCCTGTTCAAGAGTTGACCTCCATTATGACTTACGGACAGGGGCAGCATCAGGGCCAGGGGCCATGCTCCCAGGGGAACTCTGAGGCCCTTGGACCATCAGTTAGGGTCTCTTAATGGAAATCTCAGGGTGCACCCCTTTTTATTCCTGTGTTGCCAGTGAGACTAAACTTTGTGAGGTCCATGATGGCTATCACTGGTGGTGGCCAGGCACCATCTGGTTCTTCCACTAACAAGTCGATGTAGCCATCCACTCACATGGGTCCCTCTGTCTTCTGGGTTCTCTTTCCCCCATGTCGTTTTAGTCCTTGGTGATCATCCATTCCTGCTGAGTTGGGACCATTTACTGTACCCTCAGATGGCAGCTTGGCAGCTTTTAAGACCCTGGATGGCACTCACCAATGTGGGGTGCAGAAGGCTCTCTTGGCAAAACACGAGTTGTGCCAGTTGGCCTCAGTTTCCTCTGAGTGCATGGTCTTCAGTCCCCTGCCACAGCTACTCTGTCCTTGTAATATTGGATTAAGATGGGAGGAGTAATCATGTTATGTTGAAGTCCAGTTGATGCTGATTTTCTTTCTAATGTGTGCTGTCACAGATTTCACGCAACCAAATTTTTTTCAACTATCTAATATACCCCCCAAGCCTTCCTCCCTCCCCATCATTGCAGCTGTCAAAGAGTCTTTTCTTCTTTGCATGAGTCTGTTTTTAAGTTATCGTAGGGGTCTCATAACAGTATCTGTCCTTTTGTCACTGACTACTTTCACGCAACACAATGTCCTTAAATTGAAACCAGGTTATGAGATGTTTCCTGGAATCATCATTATTCTTTATCATTGCATAGTGTTCCATTGAGTATATATACCATAGTTTACCTATCCATTCTTCTGTTGTTGGGCACCTGGATTGATTCCATCTTTTGCTGTTGTGGACTGTGCTGTGATAAACATTTGTGTTCACGTATCAGTTTGTGTGAATGGCCTTGATTCTGTAGGATATATTCTGAGCAGTGGAATTACTGGGTCAAATGGTATATCTATATCCAGCTTTTTAAGGAAGCACCAGATGGCTTTCCAAAGCGATTATACCGTTTGGCAATCCCAACAACAGTGTAGGAGAGTTCCAATTTCTCCACAGCCTCTCCAGCATTTGTTGTTTTGTGTTTTTTTGGATCAGGGCCAACCTTGTTGGGGTGAGATGATATCTCATTATAGTTTTGATTTGAATTTCTTTAATAGCTAATGATCATGAGCATGTCTGCACATGTTTTTTTGGCTGCCAGGATCACCTCTTTAGAGAAGTGTCTGTCCATCTCCTTTACCCAATGTTTAATTGGATGATTAATCTTTTTCTTATTGATATTTTGTAGTACCCTGTAGCTTATGGAGATCAGGCATTGGTCTGACATATAGTTGCCAAATATTTTTTCCCATTCTGTAGGTGGCCTTTAAAGTCTTTGGATGAGCAAAAGTATTTGATTCTTATAGTTTCCATTTGTCTGTTGTCTGTGGTTTGTTTGACAGATTTTGAAGTCTGTGTATTAAAACTTCCATTGTTCCTACTTTTTCTTGGATGAGCTGTATCGTTTTAGATTGGCTGTTTAGGTCTTTTATCCAGTTTGAGTTGGTTTTTGTATAAAGTGTAAGATATGGGTCTTGTTTCAATTTATTGTAGATGGATATCCAATTTTGCCAGCACCATTTGTTGAAGAGATTGTTTTTTCCCCAGTTTAATGCCTTAGGGCCTTTTTGGAATATCAACTGTTCATAGGAAGATGGTGTCGTCTCTGGGGTCTCAGTTCTGTTCCATTGATCTATCTGTCTGTTTTTACACCAGTACCAGGCTGTTTTGACTACTGTGGCAGAGTAATAGATTCTAAAGTCAGTAGTGAGAGGCCTCCCAGTGTGTTCTTCTTCAGTAGTGCTTTACCTATCCGAGGATTCTTCCCTTTCCAAACATTTCCTTAAATATCACTGAAATTTGTATTGGGATTACATTTTGTAAGTGGACTGCTTTGGACAAAATAGACATTTTCACAATGTTAAGTCTTCCTATCCATGAGCAGGGTAGGTTTCTCCATTTATGTAGGTCTCTCTTAGTTTCTTGTAGTAAGGACTTGTAGTTCTCTTTGTAAAGATCTGTTATTTCTCTGGCTGGATTTATTCCTAGGTGCTTTATCTTCTTAGGGGCTATAGTAAATGGTATTGATTTGGTGATTTCTTCCTTAATAATGTCATTGTTGGTATAAAGGAATCCTACTGATTTACTTGTGTTTATCTTGTATCCTGAGACTTTGCTGAACACTTCTGTCAGTTTGAGTAGTTTACGTATGGATTCTTTAGGATTGTCTGCATATACAATCATATCACCTGCAAGTAGGGAGATTTTGACTTCTTCTTTGCCAATGCAGATGCTTTTTGTTTCTTGGTATTGTCTAATTGCTGTGGCTAGAACTTCTAGTACAATGTTGAATAGGAGAGGTGAGAGTGGGCATCCTTTTCTAGTTTCTGTTCTCAGGGGAAACTGTTTCAGTCTCTGTCTATTCAAGATGACACAGGCAGGTGGCTTTGTATAAATGGCCCTTATTGCATTGATGAATTTGTGGTCTCTTCCTATTTTGCTGTGAATTTTTAGCATGAATGGTTGTTGGACTTTATCAAATGCCTTTCTGCATCAACAAAGTCAGGTGATTTTTGTCTTTTATTTATGTGGTTGATCACATTAATTGTTTTTCTGATGTTGAACCAGTCGTGTATCCCTGGTATGAAATCCAGCTTGGTCATGGTGCAGTATTTTTTGGATATGTTATTGTTGCTCTATTGGCAAGAATTTTGTTGAAGATTTTTACATGTATATTCATGAGTGATATCAGTCTGTAGTTCTTGTTTTTTGTTGGGTCTTCCCTGGCTTTGGTACCAGGGTTATGCTGGCTTCATAGAATGAATTTGGGAGTACTCCATCCCTTTCATGAGTCGGATCCGACTCGACGGCACTTGGCTTGGCTGGCCATCCCTTTCTATACTGTGAAATAGTCTCAGTAGGGTTGGAGATAACTCTTGTTGAAAAGCTTGGTAAAATTCTGCATTGAAGCCATCTGGGCCCGGGCTTTTTTTCTGTTTGGCAGTGTTTGGATAACTTTTTCAATCTCTTCCTTTGTGATGGGTTCACAAAGTTGTTCTGCTTCAGCTTGTGGTAATTTTGATAGGTGATATGAATCAGGAAATTGGTCCATTTCCTCTAGGTTTTCAAATTTGTTACAGTCTTTCATAGTATTCTGTTATATTTTTTATTTCTGTTAGATCTGTTATGACAACTCCCCTCTCATTTCTCATTTGAGTTATTTGTTTCCTTTCCTGTTTTTCTTTAGTAAGTTTAGCCAATGGTTGGTCAATTTTGTTGATTGTTTCAAAAAAACAGCTTTTGGCCTTTTCAGTTTTTTTCAGTTGTTCTATACACTAATTTGTTTAGTTCTGCTCTAATCTTTATGCTCTGTTTTCTTCTGGTGCTTGAGGGTTCCTCTGTTGCTCTCTCTCTGCTTGTTCAAGTAGGGTTAGTTCTTTGGTTTCTTTGTTCCTTCCAGATATGTGCATTTATGGAGATAAACTGCTCTCTGAGCATTGCTTTGGCTGTGTCCCATAGGTTCTGGTAGGAAGTGTTTTCGTTCTCATTGGAATCCATACATTTCTTTATTTCATCTTTGATTTCTTCTATGACTCATGGGGTTTTGAGCAAAATGTTGTTCAGTTTCCATGAGTTCCAACTTTCTATTTTTTTTTCTGCTATTGATTTCAACTTCTGTGGCTTTATGATCTGAGAATATGCTTTGCATTAATTCAGTGGCATGGATTTTGTTGAGAATTGCTTTATGTCTTAACTCATCGTGTATTCTGGAAAATGTTCCATGCGCACTGGAGAAGAAGGTGTAGTTATCTGCTTATGGATAGAAAGCTCTGTATATGTTGATAGTGTCTAGTTGGTTAATTGTGGCAGTAAGGGCTTCTTTGTCTTTACTGAGCTTTTTCTATATGATCTGTCCAGTATTGAGAGTGGAGTGTTGAAGTCTCCCACTATTATTGTGGAGTGATGTATCTCATTTTTCAGTATAGTCAATGTTTCTTTGATGTATTTAGGTGCTCTGATACTAGGTGTGTAAATATTTAATATTGTTAAGTTTTGTTTGTATATTGAACCTTTCAGCAATAAATAGTATCCATCCTTGTCCACAATGGTGGATTTTACATTAAGTCGTGTTTTACCTGAGATTAGAATTGCCACACCTCCTCTTCTTTGTGTATTGTTAGCTTCATATATATTCTTCCATCCTTTAATTTTCAGTTTGTTCATACCTTCAAATCTAAGGTGATTTCTTGTTGGCAACACATGGATTGGTCATGTCTTTTGATCCAAGATGTCACTCGAGTCTCTTTACTGAGTGTTCAGTCCATTCACATCCAGTGTGATTATTGATAGCTGTGTGTTCAGTGCTGCCATTGTGGTATGTGTGTTTTTGTGTTGATGTTTTCTTTGTTGCTCTCATTAATCTGTTCTGTGACCTTCTGCTTTGTGAGCTGATTATTCATCTTTTTCAGGGTTGGTTTTGTGGTTGATGAGACTCCCGTATTATGTTTCTTGATTAGATATGTTCCATTTTTATTGTGCTTTATGGCTGCCCCTAAGTTCCCCCTTAATAACTATGTATAAACCCAATTTCTGTTACTACCATTCTTACCAATTTCCTCTCCATCTGGAAGGACTATAATGACTGTAGTACATCCCTCTTTTTAATATGATAACATCATAGTTTTCATGATATGATTACTGGATTATTTCTTTCACTGTTGTAGCTTTGATTGAGTTTGGAGCCTTCCCTAACTGAGTAGGTTTCTGGGTGGTGTGTCCTGTATTTGCTTCTAAAATATAAAGTTAGTGGTTTTGTTCTTCTAAGCCAAGAGATTCTCTTTGTATTTCTTGTTGCTTTGGTTTGGTTTTTACAAATTCTCTGAGTTTCTGTTTATCTCCCAATGTCTTAATTTCCTTTTCATATTTGAAAGATAATTTTGCAGAATATATAGTTCTTTTGTGGAAGTTTTTCTCCTTCAAGGCTTTGAATGTGTCATGCCACTGTCTCCGTGCCAGCATTGTTTCTGCCGAGAATTCTGACGAAAGCCTGCAGGGCTTCCCTCTGAATGTTACCTGTGCTTTGAGTCTTGCTACCTTTAAGAGTTTGTGCTTATGTTTAATTTTGTTAAGCTTGATTATAATATGTCTTGGAATCTTTCTTTTGAGATGTATATTGAGTGGCATTTGATATGCGTACTGGGTATCTATATTCTTTTCTTTCATAATTTCTGGGAAGTTTTCTATCAGCAGCTCAGCCACAATACTCTGTGTTCTCAGGTGTCTTGCCCTGTTCAGGAACTCCAGTTAATCATAGGTTGTTCCTCTCAATAGAGTCTCACATGCTTAGTAATGCCTCTTCATTTTTTTTGTTTCTTTTTTCTGATTTCTCCTCATAGATGCTGAAGTCTATAGCTCTGTCTTCCAAATCAAAAAGTGTGCTTTCCATTTGTTCCATTCTGTTTTCTTGGCTTTCAATTGAAGTTACTATGTCTTTGATTTTGTTCTTGATCTGTTGAATTTCAGAGTACTGGTGTTCCATAAGGTCAAATAGCTAGCTTAATTTTTCGTTTTGCTCTGCTGCATTTTGTATAAGGTCTAGGAGGGTGTTATATATAATACCTTTGTATTCACCTTCCAGTAGTTTCAGGAAAGCTTCTTTGTCTGGGAAGTTGTGAGGTGCTTTCTTCCAGGGGCCTTCTGAAGTCATGGGTAATTTCTTGGTTATGGTTTTCTCTAGAGTTTGTTGCTTTGGGGGCATCATGTGGCTTTTGCTGTCAGGCCCCTGCTGACACTGTGTTGAATATTGTTTTTCTCCTGGAAAAGCACTCTCCTCCAAGTAGGTGTGCTGCCTCTCAGCCCAGGAATTAGTTCCAGCAGAGGCTTCCATATGTGTATTTCCACCTCCCGGTGGAACGAGATGGTATCCTGCAGTAGCTCACCATCTAGTTGGGACCAAAAGAGAGGGAAAGGTGCTGAGATGCATACAGTCCACCGCCTCTGTTGCCGGGCCCCAGCCATAGATGACATTGTGTAAAATACTGCTTGTCTGCTGGAAACGTGCTCTCCCTCAGGCAGGTGCTGCCTCCCAGCCTAAGAACTAAGTCCAGCTGGGGCCTCTGTGTGGGTGTGTCCTTCTCCCAATGGAACAAGATGGCATCCCACACAAGGTTGCCACTGCCTCGGTACCAGCTACTATATGGCAGCGGGAGAAAAAGAGGCCAAAGGTGCCAACATGCACAGAGTCCAAAGCTGGGCTCTCAAAATATGGCAGTTTCACTTGCTGATTCCACCAGCAGTGCGTCTCAGATAAGTGGCTAGTCAAGTCCCAGCTTTGCCCGCTGGCTAAGACAGAGAAAAAGAAATTAAAATGGTGAGTTACCTTCGGCCCATGTACGCCCGCACTCGCCAAGAGTGGGGTAGCAAAAGAGCGAAGGTTTTGCATTCAGTGGTGTGAAGTCCAAGTTAACAGCCCTATGCCACGTCCTTGAGCTCACTTAGGTGTCCAGGAGGCTCCATTTAATTATCATCTCAGATCTTGGTTTCCAGAGGCATTTAGGGAAACATGTGTTTAGTCCACCATCTTGACTCCACCTCCCCAACAAATACCACTTTGAGATGGTACTAATTATACTTAGCTAGGTACTAGTTAAGGAGCTGTGGTGTGGTGCAGTGGTTAAACACTAGGCTGCTAACTGACCCCAGTGGCTGATGCAGAGAAGACCTGCCCATCCACTCCATAAAAATTGAAAGCAAAAACTGGTTGTTCTAACTCATGGTGACAGAGCAGGACTGCCCTTTAGGGCCTCCAAGGCTGTAATCTCATGAAATCCCACTCACACATCTTTCTACTGTGGTGCATCTGGTGTGTTGGAACTCTGAACTTCCTGCTACTTGCTGAGTGCTTAACTAGTGTGCCACCAGGGCTCTTTTCCAAAAAGATTACAGACTAGGAAGTCCTGTGGAGCAGTTCTACAAGAATGCTGCAAGATGGAATTGACTCCACAGCAGATGACAACAGCTTTTCATTTTCTGATTCAACCTATCTGTCCAGCTTAGGTTTTTGTCATTTCTCTGCCACTCTGTTACTCTCCATCTCTAACTATGCCACAGTGGTACCAGTGGTCAGCAGATATGTGGCATTTCAAGATTTTTTTTCTTTTTCCCCCAAAGAGTAGTTGTTGACCTGTGACATCAGCATAGCCTGGAAACTTGCTAACTGAATCAGAAACTGTTAAAGTGATTCTGATGTACTTCAAAGTCTTGAGAACTACTGCTTCAGTCCTTTTCTTTTTTAAAGCTCATTTCCTGAACACGCTCAGCCGTTAATTACCATGCTTTCAGTATCACTTCCGTTGTGTAACTCATAATCTGCATCTCCAACACTGATTTTGTCAGTCCTGCTTTTTAAATTGTGTATGAGACATTTTTCCTGGATATCCTAGTACTTCCTACTTTGTATGTTGGAAATAGAATTCATGATCCGTCTCTTGATAATCTGTATTACATCCTTGTTTCCTGTTTCTCCTGAGCCATACAACTTTAATCTTAGATTGTTCAATATTTTCTCAGTATTCCTTTTTCTAAAACTAACCAAAGTAGGCTCACAATTTTCAAGGCAATAAAGTTACTAATGCTTGTACACCATCTGTTAACGTGTGTTTTTGTCTCACTATCCCTTACCTCCTCCATTTCTTTCACATCTCCTCCTTACTGCCTTCCCTTCAAGAATTCAGCTGACAGTTTAATGTTGATCTCAGCTGTCCAGGTACTGCCATATTGCTGGAGGGTCTTTGTCCTTGGGCCAGTAGAGTGACAGCTTGTACTGTCACCAAAGGTTGAAGCCAAGCATTATTTCCAGTATCTTGGTGCAGTTTCTGCAGTAGATTTTTAATATATATTTTTTGAATGAATAAGCGAGTGAATCAGCAAATCTCAAAATGACTAGGTCTCTAAGCTAAAAAATGCATAATAAGATGGCAAGTGAAGACATAAGGAACCTCAAGGATTTCAGTAATAAGGGATGAGAAAATCTGACATGCAATCAATATTTATTAAATGAAAAAAGCAAAGGTTTTAGCAGAATCAACAAATAGTCAATGCTATAGATGGTTAGCTATTCTTTAAGGCAAAAGGAATGAAATGTTATTTCAATGTAAAATTTCCAGTTTAATGTTTCAAATTCATGTTTATATGTGTGCCTCCTATGAGCATTCAGTTTGACATGCAGTTTTCATAATTTTTCATCTTGATTTGTCTAACAGTTATTTTCTAATGGCTTGATCACATACTTTAGATTATACATTTTAATTCTTACAGTTCTGTTTTTGTTATCAGAGGAAAGTCAGTAATATATATTGATCTGTCTTACATATGAGGATTTTTTTATACTTGAAAATCATATGTCAATTCTAACATAATATAAGCTGATCTCTCATAAAGAACCTATGTACCTTATTTGTAATAATAAAAAAACCTTTTCTTTTTCTTTTAAACACACACACAGGAAACCTCGACCTGTCTCCCAGTTGGTGGCACAGCAGGTTACTCAGCAGTTCGTGCCCCCTACACAATCAAAGAAAGAGAAAAAAGATAAAGTAGAGAAAGAAAAAAGTGAAAAGGAAACAACTAGCAAAAAGAACAGTCATAAGAAAACCAGGTAATTTGAAGAGTGTTTCATGGCATTTTTGAAATAATAAAATCAACTATTTAATGTTATCTTTTGACATTGGTATGCTCATATACAAAATATAAGTGCAGTATTTAACCTCCTTTATTATAAAGTATCATGAAAGTTTTCTCTGAGCCTGAAATGTATATTAGAAATTAAACACAGACGCTATAAGCATAGGCTTAAATGTGACAATTTCTTGTCTTTCAGTAGATTTAAAAAACATCTTCTGTGACAGCTGTATGGGTTCAGCCAATCAAAAATAACAGTGGGTTCAGTCATGACAGATAATCATGTTGTGGCGTGTCAGTACACATCAATGGTGTAACAGTACTGTGTAGAGCTCAGCCTTCACTTTTATCAGCTCCCTCTGTGGTGCAACTATTCCATTTCTCCTCTTAAAATTGATAGGTTGTGTGCAAAACATCTATATATATAGATATATATTTTAATCACAGTTAAGAGCAACTAATACTTCTGTGGTACCACCTTTTTTTGTCATGTTGAAGAACTCTGACCCATGATTGGTTTGATCGTTGATAATGATTTGAAACATTATATTCTTATGGCTAGTTACAAATCTCCAGTTTTAAACATAGATGTATTCGTGTTTTGTTATACTTACCTGTTATTCATTTTATGAACAGAAATTTCATAGAGGGAACAACTAGCTTGACATTTTACTGTCTTTTTTTGTTTAGGCCAAGATTGAAAAATGTGGATCGGAGTAGTGCCCAGCATTTGGAAGTTACCGTTGGAGACCTAACAGTCATTATTACAGACTTTAAAGAGAAAACAAAGTCACCACCTGCTTCTAGTGCTGCTTCTGCAGATCAACATAGTCAGAGTGGTTCTAGCTCTGATAACACAGAGAGAGGAATGTCCAGGTCATCTTCACCCAGAGGAGAAGCCTCATCATTAAATGGAGAATCTCATTAAAGTTCAGTTTCTTAGTCACTTCCGTCATACCATGCAGATACATGGATCATGCCAAGAAGTACCACATTTTCATGACAAACATGTTCATGCACAATCCATAATTGAGTTTTACATAAAGTAGAAACTTCTTAGAATTTGTTAGATTTTATTGCAGTCTGTATCTGCCAAACATTTCCAGACTTAACATTTTGGTCTCTGCAGTTAAAGATGCCATGAAAATGTGGTTAAATTGTTCATTATGCAGTGTTATTGGTAAGTCTGTTTTCACTTTTAGTTTAGTGAATTCTAACATATAATTCTTGAATTCTCTACTATTGGCATGTAATGAATTTAAATTTTTATAACATAGTTCAAGCTGCCTAAATATGTATTATTTGAGAATTGTGAAACAAATAGTTATATGTATACAAGTCAAAGATCAACTTAACTATTGCTGCAACAGGAGTTTTTCTTAATGGTTATCCTCTTAAATACACCTGCTGGTACTTGGTGTGGTTAAATAGGAAAGTTGCTATTAAATAATTTGTATGAACCTTTGCCAATGTTTTTGACACATTTTACTAAATTATTGTTTCTGGTTTTGTTTTATGTTTTTGTTTTCCTTTCAAAACTTTCATTTATTGTAATGTTTACTAGCAGACTAGTAAGCAATAAAACATTGATTATTTAGCTTTATAATTCAGGTGTTAGTGTTACTGTCATTGAACACTGGTATTTTCTGTATTATACAAAACATTAAAACTCAAATAATTATAAGGACTTGGAAAAACAAGAGAAAAGAAACCTTGCCATATTTTAAAAGCTGCAATTTTGGAAAAGCTTTAATGATAGTTTTATCACAGTTTTCTTGCCCGCAGATTATCCAGGGTCATAAATGTATGAATCTAATACAGAAATGGGAAATGTTGCACAGAACTGGGAAACAACCAACTTTAAAGGAACTTAATTGGCCTATTGTTAAATATAACAATTGTTAATGAAATTCATAGTGCCCTATTTACACAGATGTTACTTCATGCATTTATCAGTATCCTGAAATAAAAGTATTTACAGCCCCACTCACTATGTGAAATGACCAATAAAATATTTTTGTGACCACAGATTTTGCATTTTTGTTTACAGCTAATCAGTGTTTTATGTTGTATTTAAAAATCCAACCTAGAAACCACACAGTACATAAATTCTCTTGGAGTCTCCTACTTTCTCTAACCGTTTGCTAAATGTAGATCCACCTATAGGAGACTTCCAAAATGTAAAGTTAAAAACAGTGTGGATACAAAATATCACATCAAAGACATCATGATAGAATTTCAAGGGGGAAAAAAAAAACTGTAGACCTTGACAGTTGTGATATTTAGTGGTTTCTTGTGGTAATGTAATTTTCTGTCTAATTGCAGTACTTTTTACAGGAACAGTGGTACTGTGTTTTTTTGTAAGATGCTAGTTGTGAAATAGTTAATTGCATACAGTAAAAGTCTGTGATTAAAGCATTTATTTACCTTCTCCTTTAGTGTGAAATGTAAGCTCAAAACATGTTTGATTATGATACTTCCAGTGGGACATCAATCAGCGGTTAAGTTACATTCTTGTAAAATGTGGATTCTTTTGGTCTTATTTTTGATGTTTCAGATGTTTTCTATATGCATTCATTTTTGGAAATAGTAAAAATTACAAATTGTAATAGGGAAAATATTCTAATTCTTAAGTGAGTATAATGCTTTTAAGACACTTGTTCTGATGATGATTAAATACTTTCAGGATGCATTTTACATGAGTTACAAGAGAAAAATATGATAGAGAATGAGATTTTATGTGAACAGGGCATCCTTAGCTTTCTGCATATAGGTAGATAGTATAGTGTAGAGAGGTGTGATAACTGTTTGGCATTTGAAACCCTGCAGTATAAGTAACATGAGTGCGTTTCCCATCTGTAAAATGGGGATGATGATGATAATCGTAATTCATAGTTTGTTGTGAGGATTAAATGCCAATCCAGGTAAAGTTTTTAAGGATTGCCTGGTGCATATGGATACTCAGTAAATGTGAGTCTTTAATTATAGGTAAAATCCCATTATAAAAATACAGCTCTTTGGTAACCAAACTTATCTCCATACCCTCTTTGGTGACCTGAAGGAATAAATCTACTGCCATCACTTCTCACCCACAGCGACCAAACAGGACATGGTAGAATTGCCTGTTCCCAAAGGTTTCCAAGGCTATAAATCTTCACTGAAGCAGGCTGCCACATCTGCCTCACATGGAACAGCTGGTGGGGGGGGAGGTTTGAACCACTGATCTTTTATTAGCAGCTGAGCACTTTAACTGCTGTGCCACCCAGGGCTTCTCTCTAAAGGAACAATGTTTTATTAATTACACTGAGTTTTCTACATCAGATGTTCTCTCTGATGGTAGACCAGCTATTGTCCTATAATTGAAAGAACCTGATGGTGTGTACGCTGAGAACGGAGAGATGAATTGAGCTAAAAGGAAACTGTTTTCCTTTCATTACTCACGGTTATCTTCACTTGCCTTCCTTTCACCCTACTTCAAATATAATGCCATTAAGAAAGCAACACAATTCCATAAATATACTTAATGTTAAAATATGCAAAATGATTCAGGGCCTGGGCTTTAGGATAGATTTTAAGCTCTATTTCATTAATTTACTTTATGGTTTTAGTGGTTGATTCTTAAACCACATTCCATATAAAAAGAGGATTTGGATGTTTTTGAGAGTTAACTTTCTTTTGATATAAGAGTGAAGACATTATTTGGGGCATACAAGATTAAATTTTCTTAAAACATTTTGTATTATTCAAATAGTTGACTTAATAATTTAAAGGTTTTATTTTTATTATATGCTTTCCTAAAATTAGAGTGATGATAGTAGACCGGGTGAACACATTTTTAAAAAACAAGGAAAATCTTAGTTTTTCTAAGCTATTAGAATTATTTATCTCTCATTTAGAGATAAATTCTTGCTGCCTAAATGAATGTAGTTTCTGAATATTCTGTTCATTAGTGGTAAATGATAAGTAGTTTCAGTTCCTTCCAAAGACCATATTATTTTCTTGGTCTGCAACTTACCTCTTTCCTGGAATCACATAAAAACCTGTGTAGGAACTGGGCTATTTAGTAGACCATTGGTAGCAATTTCTGTACTGTACAGAAACTAGGAGTGAAGTGAAAACAGAAAAGACTGAGTGTGTGTGTAAGGAGATGATAAATGTAAAATAATGTTTGTTCTTGCCATTCATCCCCTTCTCCCAGCCCCCACACCTTCAGTTGGAACAAAGGGTAAGGAAAAACTCAAGTACAAAAGTCATCAGTGATAACACTGAGTTCAGTCAAAAGAGAAGGACAGTTGCAGAATACAGGATGTGACTGATCGTGTTGTGAAAGCAGAACAAAAAGAATGCCTTCACCGGCTGCTGAGGGTGGCAGAGAATAAGGCCCCACTGACAGCAGAGGCAAGAAGGGGATGTGTGCAGGGGCTGAGGGAAAAAGGCAGCAAAAATAGTGACAGAATTTAGAAATGAGGGCATTGGGATGCAATCTGAATACTCTAAAAGAAAATCAGCAGGAAGGGAGAGAAAATAAACAGGAACTTACAGCCTGTCATTAGTTCTCTGAGGACATTTTTCAAGCATGTTGTGATAAATCCTGTTCATAATAACTCATTAAGATTTAAGTTGTGTTTATTAGGGCAGCAACATGTGTCATATTTTAGAACAAACTTTCCATAAAATTGTTTTGGTTTCACTTTAAGAAGCTGTCAGACAAGCTTTGCCTTGAATTATGTCAACAATTTACTTTCCAGAATGCATGTTAACAACTAGCCCAGATAATGCATTAGTTTTTTTTTAAGTCACTGCAGATATCCCTTCTGCCTTTATGGACTGGGCTAAATGTAGAGTTCTGAAATACCATGAAAGGACCAAAGTTAATACAGAAAAAATCGAGTAGAGTTTTGGCATGTTTCAGTGTGGGACATTTCATACCCTGAATCATAGTTTTTTTTATTACAGGGGGTTGTAATCATAGTTGTCATTTTCTGTTCTGAGTTTTACTGAACATCAGTATTCTTCAATTCAGTGGACATTTATTTAGTCTATTTTGTGTGTCAGGTTCTTCACTGTGGTTGGTTACAAAGATGTGGATCCTGCACTCAGTGGACTCACAATTCAGAAGAGAGATCTGTAAATAACTACAGTATGTTTGCCGCAACGATCAAAATAGGTTTCAGATCCAGAAGCAGCAGAGAAGAGGGAGTGCTGGACACTCATTTCTAGAACTTTAACTAGATCCAGTCAACTTGAAGTCCACATTGAAAATATTAGGACTTCATCATGATACTTGCAGCTAATAATGTTGGGTGCCACCAGTATTGTCAGCTGGTGCCATTTTGTTACTCCAGCGTGAGATTTTCAAAAGTATCAGGCTTTAATCCATGCAGTGTAAAGTAACTGTTATATATGTTTAAATCAAGAAAGAACTGAGTAGAGTCTGCTATTGCCTTTTTGGGGAAATGCTTAGAAAGAGTAATGTCACTCACTGTCTGCTTTTAAAAATCCAAATGAGCAATGTTATTCAGACCTGTTTCAGGAGAACCTAGCTGTGCTTCACCTAAGAAATTAGTCTTTTTTTTATATGGGCAATGCAAGTCACTGATGATGCTCAAATTGGGCTTTGTTGTTGTTAGTTGCCATCACATCACCCCATGTTACACAACAGAACTGAGCTCCAGAGTTTTCTGGGCTGTGCACTTGTCTGAAGCAGATCACCAGGCTTTTCTTGTCTGTTGCCTTTGAATGGGCTCAGATCACTAGAGTTTCATTTGCTAATAAACTACAAACCATGTACATCATCCAGGGACCTGGTCATGATAAACCACAGAACTGATTTGGGGCTTAGTTTTAATATTGTGTAGAACTCTGTATGTTTGTATACCAAACCCAAACCCACTGCTGTCAAGTCAATTCTGGCTCATAGTGACCCTACAGAGGAGAACCGCCCCATAGAACTGCCCCAAGGAGTACCTGGCAGATTTGAACTACCGACCTTTTGGTTAGCAGCCATAGTACTTATCCATTATGCCAGCAGGTTTTCCCTATGTCCGTAAAGAACATGCATCTCTGTTGCTTCTTGATCTAGTTACATATTTTCAGATTTTGTTTTTTATACTACACCCTGGTTGCATAGTGGTTAAGAGCTGTAACTGCTAACCTACCAAGTGCTCTTCAGAAAACCCTGTACATAAGTTCTGCTCTCTAATAGAGGGTTGGGATAGGTTTTTTGTTTTTTTTTTAAATACTTTGTATTCTAATAAACTGCTTCAAATCCCCTGTGTAAATAAGGCACAATGCTCAAAAAAGAGAAAAGAGGAGGGGGAGGAGAAAGGAAAGGAAGAAAAAGAAAGGAAAGGAAGACCTCTTGTCAGAGTCTGTTTAGACTCACAGTTGTCCTATAGGGCAGAACTGCTTCATAGGATTTCCAAGGAGTGGCTGGTGGCTTTGAACTGCTGACACTCAGAAGGTATAATAATTAAACACTATGCCACCAGGGCTCAAAGACTCAATATTTGTAGACACAGACACAAAACACACCCTCTGGTGGCATGGTGGTTAAGTGCTATGGATGTGCTAACCAAAAATCAGCAGTTAAGTCTGTCAGGCACATCTATACATATATAAATCTCAAAGGCTCCCTTTGTCCAAGTATGAGGATGAGTCCCAAGGCCAACTTTTTGGCACAAGGATCCAGTAAATTGTGTGCTTTCCCACCTGGACT
Organism: Heterohyrax brucei; assembly: GCA_028571685.1. Lineage (NCBI taxonomy): Eukaryota > Metazoa > Chordata > Mammalia > Hyracoidea > Procaviidae > Heterohyrax > Heterohyrax brucei. The sequence continues at coordinate 101,634,049 of CM053142.1, read as the reverse complement.
CCCTGAGAAATGGAAATGATACACATGAGTCATGGCAGGTCTCAAGATTACATCTAGGTTTAGATCTGCTGACCTACTTGGAAGTAGAAAGTTCAGATAAAAACTACCATGTCCTCTTCATTTCTCCACTAACCTTTTAACAAGAGAATTGAGAAACTAAACTGGGAACCAAGAGTTACTGATAGCAGCTTGCAAGAATTCAAAGCTCAAGCAAAATGGGTAGTGAAAGCATTTTTAAAAAGTCAGTCCCCAGCACCTCCTGTATGGAGGAAGAGAGTAATCTGGCCTTGGTCCCGAAAGCCAAACCCACTGCACTGGGTCAATTCTAACTCACTGTGACCTACCGGACAGAGTAGAGCTGTCCCACAGAGTTTCAAAGGCTGTAATCTTTACAGAAGCAGACTGCCACATTTTTCTTCTGAAGTGCTGCTGATAGGTTCAGGCCACTAATGTGAGTTAGGAGATGAGCTCTTACCCCCTTGTACTCCCAGGGCTCTTCTAAATACCTTAGGCCCAAGACTTAACTTTTGGCTTTTATTTAGAAAAAATAAGCCTATGTTTCCAGTATATCAATCAGTAACCAGTTACTGTTGACTCCTACTTGTGGCAACCCCACGTGTGTGTTACAGTAGAACTGTGAGCCCAGGGGTTTCAGTGCCCAGTTGTTTTGGAAATAGATCACCAAAGCTTTTTTTTTTGAGAAGCCTATGGATGGAATGGAAGTGCCATCTTTTCCGCTAGCAGCTGAGCATGTTCATCATTTATACCACCCACGTGTACTCAACTAACAGAAGGAGATGCTGAACGAGACCCCAGATCTGTCCTCGAGTGATTAACGAAGAATTGGAAAAGATAAAACACCTGTTAATGAAATGCCTACCATACATCCAGTATGTGCTAGGAGCTGTGGGGGATGTAAGAAAAATCAAGATTAAATGTGAGATTTGGTGATCCCGACTGAAAAGAACAGTCCAGATGGTGGAAGTGTCTGTCTCCACAATTTAAACAATATATATTGCTGTTTGGAAATTTTTTGTCCTTCACCTAAATGTATCTTCTTCATAGAATGAAATGTCAAGATTAAAAATTTAGATACCAAAGAAAGAGAATGGCCTAGAGAAGAAACAGACTTAGGAATATATATGGATGTACATACAATAAACGAAATATCTATTTAACACCAAACCTGCTGCCATCAAGTTGATTCTGATCATAGAGACCTATTATAACATCAAATATATTTTTATTTAAATCCTTTAAATCAGATTGTACTGTAGAAATCCTGGAAATCATTACAGGGGATATTAGCATGTACCTAGCTCCTGATATTCCAAGATAACCTGTGAAGATCATGTGTGGGTAATATAAAAATCACTTCTATTTTTGGAATGCCTTATATACTCTCCAGGGGCCTCAGTAGTGCAGTGGGTAAGATCTTGGCTGCTATCCAAAAAGTTGGCAGTTGGAATCCACCAGCTGCTCCTTGGAAACCCTGTGGAGCAATTCTGCTCTGTCCTTATAGGATTGCAATGAGACATTACTGACTCAACAATGAGTTTTGTATGTACTTTTCAATAGAATTTCCTTTTTTAATTATGGGATTAAGAGGAACCTAAAGAGATAAACCAGAACCCCGATGTCAAGTACTTGAGTGATTACTCTCCAGGAAATGCTCTCTCCATAAGTCACTGCAGAAATGAACACTGTCTGGCCTTACTTTGTGCCACTCTGGTATTAATCTGTAGTTTATGCAGTTATTTTTTGTTTTTGCTATATGTAGGTTTTTTGTTGTTGCTGTTACTGGACTAGAGAACAATCATAGTTAGCATCTTTTAAACATCTTTTATCTATTTGAGCCCTAGGTTTTAGTCTAGTCTCTTGGTACCATATCCTTCAACCTTTGCAAAAACTATTTCCCATTCTTTTAAATGCTTTTATCGTCATTTTCTGTATCTCATTAAGTTTATCTTCATTTCGCAGAGAGAAGATAGAAAGATTAATTTTAGTCTTCTTGCTTTTACTTGCCTGCCTCCCCTTCGAGTACAGGAGTATACTCTTCTCAGTATTCTGCATCTAACCTCTGTCTCATATGTACAATATATTCAATAAATGTTTATTGAGTGAGTAAATGTACGTTTCATTCTATTTACACATCTTGATAGCATGCTAGTTCTCTCTTTTTTTCCCAGCTATGGCAGCCATTTAAAGCAGAAAACTGGTTTAAATTTATTTACTTTCCCATGGGCAAAGAGCTGTAACTAGGGATTCCAAATGAAGAGGTGCTACTACATTTCCCCACCTTGTATCCCATGTCGAAACTCTTCAATACCGGAATACATTCTGAACACTTGAACCACATGATTTTTCTCCATGGGATGTTTAAATAAAAAAAAAGCCTCTTCTCCACTTTTTGGCGCTGGAATGCTCCCTGCCTCCAATCTCTCATCTCTCTGCCTGGGGTTTCCCATTGCAGCCAGAATCTGCTCTCTAAAATGCAAATGTGGATCATGTTACCTCCTTACTTAAAAACCCTTCAATGGCTCCCTGTTGTCTGCCAGATTAAATTCTAACTCCTTGGTATGCTAAACAAGGTACTCACATATCTGGGTCGCTAGGAGTCGCAATCTACTCAACAGCAATAGGTAACTACTACTCAGGTTTTTTTTTTTTTTTTGGCTACTCAGGTTTTATCACTGATAGACCTCTTTTGCATTCACTTAGCTGGTGACACCAAACTTCTCATAGCCTCGGAACACAACAGCCTATTTCATTCATCTCTCAGCCTGGAACCATGTCCCTCAGCCCACCCAAAGACTCTAGAGTCTTTTGCCAAGAAATCTTCCTTGAACCACCCCAGCAGGAAGAAACGACTGCTGCTTTTTGTGTGCTCCCACCTTTAAAGGCGTACATTAAACACTGTCTGTGCCGATGTACTGCAGCTATTTACAAGTATTCACCGTCTTATCCTCACGCCCCGATTATATACCGCTTCATATCCCAAAGTACTCAGTTTCTGGCACACGGTGACGTACTGAAAATCACTGAGTGAGCAGAGAGGAGAAGGAAGCTTTTTGCGAGACGAATGATTCTCTACAGGACCTGCAGATGATGAGTTGTTAGAAACCCTGTCTTTAGATACAGCTTTGCGGGCAGGCAAGACAAGCAAACCAGTTAACATTACAATGTAGTATGAAACCTACATGCTAATGTATTCTACAGAGCACTATTACAGAAACTTAAGAGGCTGGGGTTATTTCGGCTGAGGACGACAGAGCTGAAAAAGGCTGGAGTGCCTTCTAGGTGTTAGGCATTAATCACGCGTGAGAACACTTAATCTTTAAAACAACCCTACCATGATGATGTCAACTCCATTTTACAGACGATGAAACACGCTCAGAGTACTGAGGTTGCTCAACGTCACGAACTACCATGCGGCAGAACGGTATTTTTGAATTTAGGCCAACTGCTTCCGATGCCCGCCCTGTTCATTTCACTAAACATCTCTTGAGGTCCAGAGCCACCAGACTTGTTAGTTACCTGCCCCACGAATACGCGCCCCTTTCACACAGAAGCTATAAGAATCGAAGCTGCGCAGACCCCTTACACTCCGCCCCCCCCTCAATGCGCAGGCGCGTCGGACAGCGGTCTTCCCACCCCGCGAAGGGCGGGGCGGAGGCGGGGCCGCATCGCCGCAGCCACCGGAGGGCTGGCGGCCGCGGAGGCCGCGTACAGGTTTCTGGGTGGTTGCGTGCCGGACAGCTCCGGCGCCGTGGCCGCCCTCGTGGAGGTGGTGGGCGGGAGGGGAGGGGAGGGGAGGGGAAGGAAGAAGGGCGGGCAGGAGCGGCGGAGGAGGAACTTGTTGCTGCCGCGGCTGCGCGGTTCTGCTCCTCACTCTCCAGTTTGCCCGGGCGGGCGCGGCAGCGGCGGCGGCGGTAACGCGGCCGCTCAGTGTCAGGGCGATGCGGCGCTATTTGCGCATCGTGGTGCTGTGTGTGGGCTGCGGCTTCTGCTCGCTTCTCTATGCCTTCAGCCAGCTCGCCTTGTCAGTGGAGGAAGGAGCGGGCGGCGGTGGCGGGAAGCCGCAGGCCGCAACGGCTTCCTGGCTCGCAGGCGGCGAACGGGGCGCCGCGCGATGGGCTGGAAGCGCGGGCCCCGGAGCGCGTCCCGGCCGGTCGGACAGGTACGGGCAATTCCCTGTCTTGGGACCGGGGCGAGGGGTGCGAGGCTCGGTCGGCCCGGGCTGCTCGCCGTCGATCCTGCGCTTCCCGCCGCCGGGCCCTCTCCCGCTTCTTGACTGCAGTCTCTGACCCCTTTTCGCGCATTTCCCTCCTCCCCTCCACCCCAGAGTGAGCCTGGCGCCGCTCCAGCCTCCGAGCATCCAGTCCTTCTCCTGTTTGTCGTCTGACCCAATTCCTCATGCGTTCTTTGAAGCAGTTAGAGATTCATTTACAAGTTTTAATCGTTGCGCCCTTTTCCTCCTTCTAGGATTCCTTTGAAACGAGGTGTCCTACAAAAAGCCTTCCTGCCGCCTGACTAAAGGGAATTCCCTCTTGTCTCCATGGAGTTGAAGCTGAGATTTTTAAACGGCCTCGCGCCCCAGTTCAGCTTCCCCGCCCCTCTTCCCCCTTGAAAAGGCCGTCTCATTTTTGTGTGTCAGTATTTAAATTTTTAATTATAGGTAGATGTTAGTTAAATCTGAACCTGGCAGTTAGTCATTCGGGTTGTGTATTTTGCTTTAGAAAGCAAGCTACTTGTTTTGAAACTTATAGCAACTTAAGCGATGCTTAACACGCCCAAGTCAGTTGTGAGATAGTATGAAGTTACTACCTTCCGTTACAAATCGATATTCAGAAAGCAACGTAATAGTGACTTAGGTAGATTTTCACAAATGATGCCAGAGTTGAAATCAACTTGAAATTTAGATGGAAAGAGAATGCTTTTGCACTGCCTTGAAAAACAAGCTCAGGCAACCTTCTCCTACAGGCACCTCCAGAGGGCACTACCAGTGGTGCCACCTACCAACAGACAGATACTGCTTGGATACAGGGAAGCATACTTTGATAAGTAGAGAATGCACCACGTTTTCATGCACGAAGGAGATTTGGGGTCGAGGGATAGCATGGAAAAGCTGGATTGCCTTGTTTTTACACCAAGATTTGATTAGGAGCAGGTAAATTACTAATACAGCAGGACCCTTTGTAAATGCAGAACTACTGCCAAAGCTAGAGTTGGCAACCTTCAGTTAGCGTCGTAGCAGAAGCTGAGACTGAAGACTTGACTGAGCTTATGAAAAATGACAGATGGAAGCTGAGCTGTTTATAGTCCATTGGGTAATTGTGATGCATTTAAAACTTTGGAAAAAATACTTTTTTTAATTGGGTAGAATTGTACAGAAGCAATATTTTGACCAAAACCGAATGAAATAAGACTAGGGAATTAACATTTACTTTGATAGAATAACATTTTTTTAGCATGTTGTCATAGATATTTGTATTTTATTTGTGATTAATTTTAAAAAATTGTGTGTCAAGTTGGCCAGCTGATTTTAACAGAATTTGTATTTAGAAAATAAGTACTTCAGTTTTAATATTTTATAGAAATGTTACTGAAATCTTAAGTTTGATGTGTCAGTCGACTCACCAGAAAACTACTTTTATAGATACTGTGAACAGCATAACTTCATTTTAAATGAGTAATACATCTAAGTTAAAATTAAAGGTTTATTCCGTCTTTGTAAAAACATGGTGAACTACATCTCACCACATTTGCATACATAAGGGCATACTGGAGCAGAAGAACAACCTGGGAAAGGTGTGTTGTTATTTTTACTTTATGATTCAATCAGGGTCAAGTGAATGCCAAAGACATCATCAGGACTGGACTCATAAAAACAAAACTACTTCCAAAGCCGTGTTGGGAATTTTAATGTAAATATTATTTATAGCATCTTTATTAGATTTCTTAGAGGTAAAGCAGCTTGCTTGGCTCTGATGGGATGTGGAATAGCAGTCCTCAGCTTCTGTGGATCAGAGTTAGACTTACCAAAAAACAACTTTTGTAAATCCTCTGAATAGGGTAACTTCATTTTCAGTCTGGCATACATCTAAGTTAAAACTAAGAGTTTATCCAGTATTTGTAAAAACTTAACATTTCTTTGATTTTTCTGCAAGTGCTCTTTTTTATAAAGCTGTGTGTCTAGCCTTGACAGTGTTTCAGCACTGAATAATGGGGCAATGAAAGCAAGGCAACATCTTCCTCTTTTTCCTAAAACTTGATTATCACTGCATTCTTACTTTTTTCAAACAGTCTTTTCTGAAAGATTAGAACTGTTAGTTAAAACGTGCGATACAGCTTTCTACCCAGTGTATTCCAACGGTTGGATCTTAGGGAAAGTGGTCATTGGTCAGTTACATTACAGCAAAATGCTTGTAAAAGTCTTTCTGTGTTCTTAAAGTAAGAACTGTTTAATAATTAAGGGCAGATTTTCAGTGAAATTCACTCTCATTTAGTGCATTCTGTTTGAAGCCATTTTGGTATTCAGAAAAGATGTGATCTAAGAGTCAGACAGGCCTTTGTTTTCATACTAGCTCTGGTTGCCATGAGACCTTGACCAAATTATATCACCTCTCCGCTTCAATTTCCTCACTTGTAAAACATAGCTAATACTTACCTTAGTTAATTTCTAGTTGCATTCTTAGTTGCCAGCGATTAAAGTCCAGTAAAACTAATGTAAATAAAATGGACATTTATTGGCGGATGTGGGTTGCTAGAAAGAACAGAATTAAAAGAAGAACCACAGACACCAGTGCAGCTACATGAATCTCCAGGTCTGGAGGGGTCATTCTCTGATTCTCTTCTACGGAGTACAGGCTTCGTTCATGGAATCTTACTCCCTGCAGTATTTCTTGTCTAATCTAAAATAGAAAATCCAGGAAACGTTGCTTCTCAGGCTTGCTTACGTGACCTGCTCACCTGTGGACCAGTCATTGTGGGCTGGGACTGTGGACCTCGGCATAAATCCGCTTGTTACCAGATTTCACTACTTCTGTAGAAGGAGGTAACGGCACGCGGTGTTTAAATTCTCAAATCTCAGGTGAACCTTAACAATGGTTATCAAAATTTCATCTTGTTATATCTCTTCAGCTCTGACATAGTAGAGAGTCAAGAAACTACTCAACATTTCCACTGGCATGGACATGACATGCCTCACTGCAACATACTGTGTTAGTCACTTCACTCTTTTTCAGATCTGGTTAGGCCATCGAGTTATTTCTAGCGTGTCTTGTAAACACTAATAGGATGTACTGAGAATGTAAAGACTGGGAATCTTGGGAGTCACAAGACTTCAGCTTTACCATTTACTAGTTACTGAGCATGTCTCCTCACTTGCTGAGTGGAGAAAAGAGTTTCTGTGGTGCTTGTTTTTTGGTGATAAATGAAATAGCATGTTAGATTGTGTAATATGGTACCCCGGCCAACAGAGCTTCAGAATTGTAGCTAATGATTGTTTGGTACTTTCATTTTTTTTATACTTTTTAAAAAGTTGTTCCTTAGATAAAAGTTTACAGATTATTTATTTTCTCATTAAATAAGTAATACACATTGTTTTGTGACATTGGTTGCCAACCCTTTGTTATGTAAACGCATTCCCTTCTGATGCTGGAGTTTGCTGTTTGTGTTTGCCCAGTTCTCTGTCTCCTCTGGCTTTTTATCCTTACGCTTAGACTGGTGTGACAATTTAGTCTCATATACGTGGTTAAGCTGTGTATATTATTGTTTGTTTGGGGGAGGACCTGTTTAATCTTTGGCTTAAGTGCTAACTTGAGGAGTGACCTCAGCACTGAGTTAAAAGGGAGTCCAGGTGCCATACTCTTGGAGTTTCCCCAATTGCTGTGAGACGAGTAACTCTGGTCCTGTTTTGTAAATCTCAGTTTTGTTCTACCTTTTTCTCCAGATCAGTTGAGAACTCTTACCATGATCCCTGTCAGCACAGGCGGTAGCCACCGGGCATCATCTAGTTGTGCTGGATTCAGTCGTGGAAGCTGTGGTGGATGTGGTTTTAGTCCTTTGGACAAATCTTTCCCTTGTATCTTTGGTTTTCTTCATTCTCCTTTGCTCCGGATGGGGTGGTAGCCATAGAATGTCTTAGATGGCCACTTGCAAGCTTTTAGGACCCAAGACGCTCCTCATCAAAGTAGGATGTAGAGCATTTCTTTTATAAAGTATGCTCTGCTGATGAGCTGGTTGTGCCCCAAGCTCTCATACCAGTAATTTGGTCCCTAAGGGATTTGGATGCGTCTGTGAAGCTTCTGTGACTTTGTGTTGGCCAAGTTGTGTTAACTTCCCCAGTGTTGTGTACTGTCTAACCCGTCTTGATAATTTAAAGTGATTGTTATAAAGCCAAAGATTGGGAACCACTGATTTAGCTGAGAATGGTTTGACTGCTGTTTTTTGCAACACTGTTTTTGGTGGAAAGGTGTCTGTTTTTTTTCCCTCCCCCTTTCCTTATAGTTATTTGTCAAGAAGGGTAAAAGAGTTGGGACAGTGAACAGTGAAGAAAATTGAATTATTTACTAAACTCCAACTTAATCTTGATTGTCTGCCTTAAATGCAGAGATAGCTTATATAAAACCAGTATTTGGTTCCTTGTATTTTAGTTCATTGAAGGTAATAGCAGTATGTACTGTAAATGGTTGTAACGTGTGTAGTACAAATCTGACATACAGTATTTAATGAATGTAGTTATTTTAGAGATCAGGCTGCTAACCAGAAGGTCAGCAGTAGTTCACATCCGCCAGCTGCTCCTTGAAAACCCTGTGGGTCAGTTTTACTCTGACCTTTAGGATCATTATGGGTTGGAATTGACTCGACGATTGATTTAGTAGTTGTTTTAATTAATTAAAATAGTACCTTTCTGTGCTTATTTAGGGGTGAATGGTGATATGGCTAGTGAAAGAATATATAGTTTTGGTTTAGAAATCCTGCTTTAAAAGCATTGCAGTTATCATCTGTGTGTTGTATCTGTTACAGTACTTTTCCCCACATGTTGACTTAAGTTTTGTTCATATTGTATATACCACGTGGGTTCAGATTGACCTTTTTTTCTTTATGGATTTTGCCTGTTCTTGTTTGCTGCTGTTTCACACTAGATCGTCTTCCTTTTTTTTTATTTTTATATTTTTTTTAACATCTAAATCTTTAATATAGTTTGGTTTTTGGTGTACAGTGTAATGCTAACTTCCCCCTCTGTGCCCGTTAGATAATTGTTCTGTGTCACTTGTGTATAAATAGTCTTTTTCCCACTTCCTGAGTACTGATTAAATTTGAGATTTAAGAAAAAGAAGTGACTCAGAGTGAGAAATTAATCTCTATTGCCCAGACATAATTTAGTTGAGTGACCCAGGCACTGATCTTCAGATACTGGTGATTTTAGGGGTATAACATGAGAATGGTCCCTTTTAATGATCTGAGGCATTTTTGTTTCTCTTGCGCAGTCACAATGGCAGGTATCTGTGTCTTGCAGTTAAGTGTAGGCTTGCCTCACTTCTTCTGACTTTTCTGTTGTGTTGGATATGCCTAGACTTATCCCTGACTCTCTTAAGTTGTACATGGTTTTCACTGCAGCTTTATGATTGTCATGAACATTTTGAAGTAAAAAATTCCTTTGCTGTGTAATTTATAAGTACAAAAGGCTTTCTCTTACAGGATTTAAGTAAACTTCCAGCTTAAAAACTGTTACTATGATTAGTGTTACTGTTTAATGCTCTCTTCAATCCAGAGCATGAAATGTTTTCATTTTGACAATACTTTGTAAGTACTGAAATTATTAGGAATGCTTCCTTTTTAACAGTTCCTTTAAAAAAAAAAAAGCTTTCTGTTTTGAAATAAACATAGATTCACAGGAAGTGAATGGCCGTCAGAGCCATTATCCTGTAACCCTTGATGTCCTCAGAGTCATCCAGATGTCTTCCTTTAAGTATTTCCTTTATCTTCAGGTAAATAAAAAGTCATTTGGGGCCAGATCAGGTGAGTAGGGAGACTGTTCCAATACAGCTATTTTTTTACTGACTAAAAACTCTCTCACAGACAACTATGCCAACTTGCCACCTTGCCAGTGTGCACAATGGCCATTCCAGAAAGAGTTCCAAAGTTGTTTTGAAGGGTGGTCTAGGCTCTGGCATCGGTGTGTAGCTTCTCAAGGGGAGTACTATGAAGATAACTGTAGTGGTATTCAGCAATGAGATGTGTAGCACTTAGAACAATTAAGTGGACTTAATTGTGGGACCTTGTATGTCACTGTATACAACTGACATTGTGTAATCCATAGATTTTATTCAGATTTCACCAGGTGTACACGCACTTTGTGTATGTTTGTACCTGTCGTCAGTTCTATGTGATTTTATCTCACATCTATATTCGTATATCCCCCTCCATTCCCACGATGTAGAACAGTTCCGTCTACAGAGATTCCTAGTGCTACTTATTGATCAGTGTGCTTTTCGACAGGCCAACTAGAGCTAAAAGCATTAGCATATGAAATTTGAGGGTGACCCGCAATCAGGTTTTATTTCAGTTTGATCCACAGTGAGTTTATAGACCTTCGACAGCCTTGAGTTTCGTGGGCTGAGTGTGATGTGATACTGGAAGGAGTTTGTAGTAATTCTTTTTTTTTAATGTATATAAGATGCACACTATAATGGGTTGTTTTAGTCAGCTAGAGCTGCTCTAACAGAAATACCATAGAGTGGTTGGCTTTAAAAAAGGAAGGCTTATTCTTACGCAGTCCTGTAGGCTGCAAGTCCAGATTCAGGATATCTGCTTCAGGGGAAGGCTTTTCCATGTGTCAGCTATGGAGTAAAATCCGGTATTGCATCAGTCTTTGTCCCGGGAGCATCTTAGAGCAGGGACCTTGGTTCTGAAGGACGAGCACTTTCTCCCATTGCTGCTTTCTTAATGGTGTGAGGTTCCTAGTTCTCTGCCTGCTTCTCTTTCCTTTCATTTCTCGCAAGGTGAAAGGATTAAGGGTGGTGTAAATCACACTCCAGGGAAACTCCCTGTACAGTGGTGCAGGGCGGTGATCTTAAGAAGGGATTTACAGTCCCACCCTAACCGTTAACATACAGCACAGCAAAATCACCAAATGGAGGACAATCACAGAATACAGGGAATCATGGCCCAGCCACATGACTACACGTATTTTTTGGGGGACACAATTCAATCCATGACGTGAGTCTACATTAGAGCAGTGGTTTAAGTTTGGTTATCTGTAGTTGTGAGCTGTAGATACTGGTTGTGTCCATATTGGTGGCCCCTACATGGGCTGTTTTCCCCTAACTCCCTTTCACTCCCATCACCCTTACCCCCATACTGTTACCTGGCCATACCCCATAATTAGGAGATTGTACAAGTAGTGATCTTGAAGGGTGCTGGACTTTGTGCTCTCTGGTTTCCGGAACATCTGGCTTCAAAGGGAAGCCCGGTGCCCTGGGTGGTAAGGCAGTTTCTCAGGCCATCGGGGCTCCAGGGGGTGCAGAGTTCCATCAGGAAGGTACATAGTTAGTGTGGCCCAGCCACTGGAGCTCTGCCAGCAGCCTGGGTTTCATTTTGTCTGTGGTGGCTGAAACATTCTGGACTTCGGCCATCGTACCCCAGTGCAGTTTCTAGGGCAGCAGTGTACTTCTTGATGTTTCTTCCCTCCTTGAGTGCTCTCCAGTTCCTTCAAGTTGCTTTTGGAAAATTAGTATCGTTCTCACTTTTAACTTATTTATTTACTTTTCTTGTCTGCTTGGTGACATAATGAGGGCCCTAAGATGCTCATTAGAAACCCTGAACCTGCATGTGTGTATCCGTTGTAGACTTCCTTGCTTAGGAAGAATTGCCAGAGTTGTGCTTCAGTGAAGGAACTCCCAAAAATACCCGCTTGAGCTGACCACAATGCACAGAGAAAGGTCTGACAGTCATCTGCTGGGAGAGGGTAGAGTGGTTGCCAGGGTTCTGGGGACCTAATGAGGAAGGGCATGGGGGTCTTGCTTTTATTTAGTATGTAACCTTTTAGAAAAGGAACCTGTTTTCGCTATGGCCCTTAGGCTGGAGGTCCTGCTTTTTTTAAAGCCTCTTCAGAGAATAAACTTCTGCCAGAAAGTGGGGATTGGTGGAGAAAATAATGGGATTTTAACGGTTTTTCTGTTTCCAGATCCATCTTTTTCCTCATGTATTATTACAGAGGCTGACATACCCTTTGGGAGCTGGTGTCGGCAGGTAGAGGACTGCAGGGGAAACCTCCTTTTTCTTGATTTCTCCTGCCAGCAATTTGGGATTCAACTTTAAAAAAAAAAAAACCTATTTTTATACACATTAGAACATGCATCAGTTCAGCAGTTTCTGTGTATGCAGTGAGGTGACACTGATTGTATTCTTGAAATTGTGTAGCCATTCTCATCCTCATTTTCTAAGTTGTTCCTCCTCTAGCATTAACTTACCACTCCCTAAGTTTTCTGTGTAATCTTTTGAGGTGTTGTGGGTTTGATCCCATAGACATAATTCTTTAAACGATTACAATGTTGAAGGTAAGCATTCCATACTAACTGTGTTGATTAGTTTAAAGTAGATGTTACGGAATACTTTCGGTTTAATATTTAAGGTTTAAACCAGGCAGTAGTTTTACGGGTTCATCCATCCTCTGACTCCAGAAAATCTGGATTCTGGATAATTTGAAATCCTGTTTCACATTTTGTCTCTTTTTGAACAAGATCTTGTTGAACAATTCTGTTGAACAAAAATGTTCAGTAAGAGTAACTGGCCACCATCCAGTTCTTCTGGTCTCATGGCGAAGGAGGCAGTTGTTTGTGAAGACAGCCACATTTTTTTTTTTCTTTTATTCCTTACCTTCGTCTTTTGCTTTACCCTGGGAGAGTCTTGATTAATTGTAGCTGGGACTGGATCCTTTGTATTTTTAACATGTAACCAGGAAACTAGTAAGGTCTGAAAAACAACATGTCGCTGATTTATTTTCTGATGTGAAGCGACAAATTGAAGCAATAAGAGCTACTACAGGTAATTTCCATAATCATTTTTATAGAAGAATTAGGAGTCGTTTTCTTGGAGATTTCCTGCTTTCTGTTTCTCACTGTTGTGAAGTTTTTCAGGGAGAGATACAATAACCAAGATTTTAACTGTTTTTCTGGAATAAAGATGCACTTCAGGTGTTGATTGTAAATAAGTTGTGGATTTGTTGAAGTAAGCAGTGGTAATGTGTATATCTGTAAAATGGAGATACTGTCTATCTTAACAGGTTTTTTGTGAAGCTTAAATGTGAATCTGAAAAGAACTGCACAAGTATTTATTGTTATCACTGCCACTGAGTCTAATCCTTGATATGGAATGCAAGACTTAACAATACATAACCAGGGGTGAAAACCCCTGCCTTAGACAGCTGTTATTTGTAAGGAATGTGACCAGAGATCTTTGCAAATTTGGGAGTTCATAATACACAACAAACTCCCCTATAAAAATAATGACTTATCCTTGAGCCCATAATGAGAGAAAACAGTTACGTAAGGGGCGTGAGGTGGCCCAGTTGAGTAACTTACACTGTCTTCACACATACCTACTTTAGTACCCAGGTCTCCACTGGGGTAGATATTTTAAAAGGAGCCCCAGTGGCTCAGTGCGTAAAACTCTTGGGTGCTAACCAAAGGACCAGTGGTTTGAACCCACCAGCCACTCCAGGGGAGAAATATGTGGTAGTCTGCTTCAAGTTTACAGCCTTGAAAACTTGTGGGGCAGTTCTGCTCTGTCTTAGAGGGTTGCTAACAGTTGGAATCGATTCAGCTGTAATGAACAGTGGAAAAAAAGCATTCTGTAACATGAGGCATTTGCTTTATCTGCAACCTAAGATCTAAGAAGAAAGACCAAGCATAGATTAAGAGAAAAAAAATTGTTTTAGCAGGTATTAATAAAATGAACCTGAGATACTGTAGATAATGAAATTAAGACATGAATATTAGCCTGTTTTTTTCTTTTTCGATTTAAAACCTTGCACAGATAGGTTGGATTGAGGGATTCATTTAAAATCATTTGGAAGTCTTTTCTTCTGTGTCCACCAAGCATTTGTCACATTTCAGTTTTGCTTCAGGATGAGGTTTTGTTTGACTGAAGTGGCTTTTCTCTTGCGGAATACACTTGACTCATGAAAGAAGATGTCAGTTTAATGGGGCAAAATCTTAGAAGTATTGTCATTTTGTTTAGTATATAAGAAGGAAGGAAACTGACAGGAAGTTGTTTTCTAGTCTGCAAAATAGTCTAAAAGATTTAGGTTTTATGTAAAATTCTATTTAAAACAATGGTGCCAGAGTAGAGGAGAAATCTTATTTTTTAGGTTATCTTGGCAGCTTGGATTTGCAGATTTGTTGCCTTAAAATAGAATAGTAAATTATATTATTGAGTAAGTTCCTCATTAGTTCTAATCTGAAATACTTACATAGGCCTCTATTTCTGTCTTACTCTGTTAGGTGTAAAGATTTCTCACTGTGTTACTGGAATCCCTATTGGATGCTGCCCTCTGATGTTTGTGGAATGAACTGCTTTTGGGAAGCGGCTTTTAGGTAGGAACTTATATTTAAATTGGTAGATCAGAGTAGGTAAGATTAGATAGTAGGTAATAAAATCTTACGTTCTTGTAATTTAATATTTTCATACAAGTAAATAACTCATTTACTGATTGAGTTTTTGATTGCCTCTCCCCATTTTGTAGTTACAGTTCACTGTTATCTTAATTTTAGTATATACTGTGTATAAAATGCTCTAAATTTTTTCAGATTTTATTAACATGAACCATTGTTCTTAGAATTTACATTCTAATTTCAGGTAAAAAGTGATAAAGGTTCACTGACATCAACAGGCATGGCTTTCATCTAATTTAAAACTAGCATACTTGGAAACCCTGGTGGCCTAGTGGTTAAGTGTTATAGCTGCTAACCAGAAGGTCGGCAGTACATACCCACCAGGCACTCCTTGGAAACTCTATGGGGCAGTTCTACTGTTTGTAGAGTCATTGAGTTAGAATCAACTTGACAGCAGTGGGTTTGGTTTTTTGGTTTTATACATAAAAAAGGAAACTCTGGTGGCTACAGGTTAAGTGCTATAGTCACTGACCAGAAGATTGACTGTTTGACTCTGCCAGGTGCTCCTTTGGAAACTCTCTGCAGCAGTTCTGCTCTGTCCTGTAGGGTCACTATGAGTTGGAATCAACTCAGTGGTAGTGGGTTTGGTTGGGTTTATATTGAAAAAATAATAGGTGAATGGGAACAACTGGGGAAGGATTAAATTGATAATTAGCAGAAAGATTGAATTTTGGGAAATGGGAGGATAAAGAAAAATGTTCCATGCAGGAGTAGATGATATGATAGTGTTTAGGGACCTCTTGAAAGCCCTGCTAGCACGGTGGCTAAGTGGTAGACTGCTCACGGAGAGGTCAGCAGTTCCAACTCACTAGCCACTCTGATGGAGAACGATACGAGAGTCCACTGCTGTAAATATTGCAGCCTTGGAAACCTGTGGGGTAGTTCTGCTCTGTCTTGTAGGGTCGCTGTGAGTTGAAATCAACTCCATGGCAACGGGTTTGGTGATATTGACCTTTTAAGTTACTTCTTTGTAAGTTGAAGAGATGAGATTGGCAAGTCCCTTTCTGCTGTAACCTTCAATGAAAGACACAAATGTTGATAAGAATAGTGTCAGGTGGCAATTTTTTCAGATTTGCTTCCTTAGCTAAAGGTGGGGGGGTGGGTAGAGCAACAACCCTGAAATGCTGTCTCCAAGAATAAAGTTTCTTTTAGAGTCACCTGTTTTTACCAGCTCTTTATGATCCATTTAAATTGTATGTCTGTTCATTCTATTTGCTAGGTGTTATGATAGGTGCTGAGAACCGTGAATGCAGCCTGTAGACTTCTGGGGCTTGCCTCCTTATGAGCTCTTCAGACCAGTAAACCTGAGATTAAAACAGTGGGTGGCCGCTTCTACCTCTGATGATGAAAGAAGCACTAGCTGGGAGTCATTTTAAACATTGGGCAAGCTTCCTGGAGAGAGTGATGGCTAACCTGTGACTGCACGATGATTGGAAAGTTTGCCGGGCTGAAGGACAGGAGGTGACATGGTCTAGGTGAGGAGAACTGCAGTATGTACAGAAGACAATGAGTTCCAGAAACTAAGAACTTAAGACTGAAGCGCAAAGTTGAAGGTGGACAGTAGGGAGAGGGGCTGCAGAGGCCCAGTAGACTTTGTGAAATTGTAGGCTTTATCTGACATTCAAGGATTTAAAGCAAGAAAGTAACAGCTAAGATCTGCATTTTAGGTAGGTTGAGCTGACTTCATTCTGGAAACTGAATTGAGGAAGGTTAGGGTGAGATAATTAGATGGAATGAAAACAGTGAGGAAATTCTACTGTAATATAATAATTGGGCTCATGCTGCATCCATGTTTATTTTAATAGAAAATTTTTAAGGTTACTACCAGCTCTGGACATAGGTTACAGAAGCTCACCCCTGTGTCATTGGGTGTCTTTCTTAGAGAAAAGGTATGTGGGCTGTTGACAGAACCCCAGTGCTGGTGGTTGCATTCTTTGAAGGCGTGTATGTAAAATATAACATGCATTTTAATTCATTATGCATCCCATAATGAAGTGGAAAGGAACAGTTGACATGAAATATTTTAATTATGTCCCATTGTTGTGGAAAAGTTTGGTGATTGCATTGTAGCACGATCAGTCCAAGTCAGGTTTTAAACATTTAAAAAGTATTTGAACATAATCTGACCTTTCATCTTTTATAATTTTACAGAACTTCATGCTTTTGATTTATATGAACCAGTGAGTATTGGCAAGCACCACTTTGGTATCTGTAGTCTTGTGACATACTGACTCTGGAAACTGGGTATGTTTGCAAATCTCTGAGTAGTGTGATTTACACAAGCCAGGGTTATGTGAACCACAACATGAATAATTGTCATCACCATCATTGTGCCTCCTCAGCTCCAAGATTATGTCTCAGGAAAGCTGACCTAGTTGGAAGCCTGGAGCCTCTGCCTATTGTTCTTTTTGCTTCAGCTTCTCTCCCTTATTATTTTTCTAATAACAGGCCTCATATTCTCTTGGAAGAATCGCATGTGGGTCCACTGTGTTGTAAGCCCTTCTCCTGGTTACTGTCTGGAAGTACTCTGTGTCACATTGTATCTGCAGTTCATATCGTGTAATGAGTAGAAAGTACTAGTCATTTTGCTGTACATACAGTATCATTATATAGTTTCTCATACGTGGTTTCTTATTTAGAATTTAGGTGCCCTCGCATTTAATCACCCTGTTCCAAAATAGAGACTAGCCAAGATGCCACCCGACTGCTGTGTCGTTCTCACACATTGCAGTCTTGACTGTCCCCAGTACCTCTCTACTGCTTGACTGTGATGAGAGCATACCCACGTCACCTGGTGACGCATCTGTGCACGTCTTCTCTCCAGCCACTTAGCACCTACATCCTGCTGAGTGTTTCTGGGCCCTTTGTTGGTCACCAGGCCTGTCCCAGGTTTTCTCAACTTGAATTGTTGATACAATTTATGAGCGCTAAGCTTCTCTGGAGGACTGTTTCCGTCTAGCTGGTTTATTGTACAATGAACATAATATAAAAATGAAAAAGTGCCTGAACTCCTCTCACAAGTACTTCATTGTTCATGTGCCTGTTTTGCTTATACGTAGCTGTAAATAGCATATAAACGAATCTTGAATTCTGAGTTTAAAATTTTAAAACTTTTTTCCCTGTAGCATGGTCTTCATACTTTTTATGTTCTACTGAGTTTCAGAAAGATTCTAGGCTTGCTTAAATTTTTTTTTTCTTTTCTGAAAACTTAAGAAATAATTTAAATCTGCACTTACTGGCTGTCTACATGACTGATTACTTCCCAGCAGCGTTGGACAATCCTTACATCTTTTACATTTCTTAAAATCCAGCAGCAGCCCCACAACACATTTCATTCAGTCACATTTCTTTCAAGCCATCACCTGTTTACTTTTTTCCCCATTACAAGCAAACCTCTTATAGTGCACCTGCTGGCTGCAGTTTATACCACAGTGTGACCTCGTGTTAACTTTCCTCGCCACGTATTCAGAGATCCAGTTTCCAAATAGGGTCTCATTTACAGGTACCAGGGGTTAGGACTTGAACATCTTTTGGTGGATACAGTGTAATCTGTAAAATCTGTACTGTGCTCCTACCATCATTTGTTGTAGCATTATTTGAATTCATGTTTTCCTCACCACCTCAGATATCAGTGAGTAGGTGGAGTCTTTTTAGAGCACTCTCCTCTTCCCTTGGTGTTTGTGAATCCTTACCGCAGTATCCACAATTCTGTGATAAACCTTGGTGTCCAGTGGAGCAAGTCTTTCAGTTGGTTTTCTGTAGGAGGATCTTGGCTATTCTTGAGCCCTTCGCATTCCCATATAAATCTTAAGCTTGGTGTTTCAAGTTTTACAACACATTACAAACACACAAAACAGGTTAGGAGTTTGATTGACGTTGCATGGAATCAGTGAATTAATTTGGGGAAAAGTGACATCTCTGTAGTATGACACAGTTGTGTGTTTTTTGCTTTTTTTTTTTTTATTGTGACTGAGTGAAAATGTACATTCCCATGTAAATCTGCATGCAGCCTATATGCAACTTCACTGCTCTCCCTGCCGGGTGACAGCACACTATTCTCTGCTCCATACTTGACTCATACTTCCAACAGCCTCCTTTCCCCTCCTCTCCACCCACTCTTCCTTCCTCTAGCCAGAGTTCAGCAGTATGATATCCCATAGATGCATAGAACCATAAAGCCCATCCAATACATGGTCACTCTGCGTCGCCAAGTCCAATCCATTCCAGTCCGAAGAGTGGACTTTCATTATGATTTATGGGCAAGAGCAATATCAAGGCCAGGGGCCATGCTCACAGGGGAACCCCGAAACCACTGGACCATCAACTGAGGTCTTTTACTGGAGATCTCAGGGTGCACCCCTTTTTATTCTTGTGTTGCCAGTGAACTCAACTTAGTGAGCTCCATCACGGCTATCACTGGTAGTGGCCGGGCACCATCTGGTTCTGGTCCCAAGTCGATGTAGGCACCCACTCATGTGGGTCTCTCTGTCTTCTGGGTTGTCTTTCCCACATGTCGTTTTGGTCCTCGGTGAGTATCCATTCCTGCTGAGTTGGGACCATTTGCTGTGCCCTTGGATGGCAGCTTGGCAGCTCTTAAGACCCCAGACGCCACTGACCAATGTGGGGTGCAGAGAGCCTGCTTAGCAAAACGCTAATTGTGCCATTTGGCCTCGATTTCACATAAGAGCGTGGTCTCCTGCCCCCGCCCCAGCTACTCTGTCCTTGTGATATTGGATTAAGATGGAAGGAGTACTCAAGTTATGCTCAAGTCCACTTAATGTTGTTCATGTTTCTAATGTGTGCTAGCACCGATTTCATGCAACCAAATTCCTACCATCTAAACCCCCCCCGCTTCCCTCCCTTGCAGCCATCAAAGAGTCTTTTCTTCTACTCACAAGTCTGCTTTTGAGTTCTTACAGTAGGAGTCTCATATAATATTTGTCCTTTTGTCACTGACTGCTTTCACTCAGCATAATGTCTTCCAGTTGAAACCAGGTTATGAGATGTTTCCTGGAATCATCATTGTTCTTTATCGTTGCATAGTGCTCCATTGAGTATATGTACCATAGTTTACCTATCCATTCCTCTGTTGTTGGGCATCTGGGTTGATTCCATCTTTTTGTGATTGTGGACTGTGCTGCGATAAACATTCTTGTGCATGTGTCCATTGGTGTAAATGGCCTTGATTCTGTAGGATATATTCCAGGTAGTGGAATTACTGGGTCAAATGGTATATCTACGTCCATTTTTTTAAGGAAGCACCAGATTGCTTTCCAAAGAGGCTGGACCATTTTGCAACCCCACCAACAGTGTAGGAGAGTTCCATTTTCTCCACAGCCTCTCTAGCATTTGTTGTTTAGTGTTTTTTGGATCATGGCCAACATTATTGTGGTAGTTTTGTGTTTTTTTTTTAAAAAATGTGTTTCAGTAAGGGTAAGGCTTTATAATTTTCTCTTTGGAGATCTTGCATATATTTTGTTAAGTTTACTTATTTATGTTAGTCGAAATGCTACACTTTATAAATTGTATCTTCAATTCTTCTGTTCCTAGTACTAGAAGTATAATTATGTACAGGCAGTCCTCACATTACCTGGCTCCAAGATGCTTGGATTTCACTGACCATGTCTTAGTTCTATTACACCAGTCTTCCAACAGCATGATTCAGTTTTTTGTTGCCATGGTTTATTAGCTCTGAGTAACTGTTCATACAGATTTTGCTGCCAGTGCTTCATTCCACAGATGACTATGTAAGTAACAGATGCTGCTAGTGATCTGAGTCCTGTTGGTCACTCGTCACTATGCATCTGTTACTCAGGTCATGTGCAGGCAGCAACATGTACAGTTTCACTGCCTGTCATGATGAATCCAGGTGACATGGTACAAAGAATGGATCACTGAGAGAGAACTGGCTAACAGTGGTAAAGGCACCACAAAGAGTGAAGAGTGGAGACAGGAAGTGAAATCTGAAACATACATGGATTTCTAAAAGAAACAGGCAGTCACGAGACTGCTGACACTGCAGCCCTTCTAGAGAGGCTCAATCTGCAGCCAGAGAAACTAAGGAAAAAAAAAATGTTGCTGTTGATTGGATCCTGACTCACAGAAACCTTACAGGACAGAGTAGAGCTGCCCCATAGGGATTCCAAAAAGTGACTGGTGGATTTGACCTGCTGACCCTTTGGTCACTACACTACCAGCACTCCAGAGGATCTTGGTGAAGGTGTATTTATGGGCATAAATGAGCAAAGTGGTTATAGCTCAAAAAATGAAGTCCAGGGGAAGTGACGCTGGCAAAAATCTTTACATTAAAGGAACTTCCAGAGATATTTCATGACGTTGAAAACACAAAAGGATAAAATATTGGAAGTAACCCTGACTTGCGAAGGAGTATGACAGTTGACCAAAGAATGGAAGAGATGCTCTTTTTCTCATGAGGAAGTAAACACTGTTTAAAAGACTTCTGATAAGGTTTTACAGAGGCGAAAAAAAAATTTCTGTGTTTCCAAAGTTTTAAATCATTGTACTCTAAGTAAATATTAGTTGTATTATTTTTTGTGTCTATAACTGACAGTTTTTAATGTTTTGATGATACATTGTAAGGATCACAGGACAATCATAATTTTTTTCTGCACAGATTCTTAAAAGTGACTTTGAACAGTTTCTCATCTTGTAGTGTCAAGTTGGCTGTACATTAGTGTGTTGATACTTGTATCTAGCAGCCTTGTTAAACTCTTGTTACAAGTTTCTGATTAGTTACCTCTAGTCTATGTATGTTTTCTACATATGTAATTATACTGTCTGTGAGCACTGACAGTTTGTTTTTCTTTCTGATCTTTGTATATTTCACACAAGACTCCTATAAGCAAAAATTGCATTCAAATCAACTTTGTGTTTGTAATTCAGTTAGTGGTTCATAATACTTATTATAATGCATTTTATCTTTTTATCTGTTTAATGTTGTCTTGCATTCTTGCATTCAGAAATCACTTCCAAAAAGTTCATTTTATGCCGATGTTACAGACATACTCTTCATGTTATAAATAATACACATTTTATTTACAGCACTGTCAGATAAAACTACGTTTGCTCTTTATATGCTAGTAGGTTATTTTTAGTCCAGAATGTCATGATGCAACGCTTTTAAAGATTACTTAGGCCCGATTTTGTATGCTGCTCTGTATTAGATGTAGGTTCAAAACATAGTTTCTGTCCTGAAAGACATGCTGATATTTGACTAGTATTTTTAGTCCACTGTAGAAGTTTTATCTTTCTCTGAATACTTAGTGAGACTTAATGTGTATCAGTGAAAAGACTTGCATGATAGAAAATTTTTCTTGTAGTTGGCATGGTTTAAGATTGGTTACAACACTGAAATATTGATAAATGGAATTATAAGTGAGTTAATTTCACAGTGATTTATTGGTAGGTGGAAGTGGGATGTAAGAAGGAGTTTAGGTGAAACAGTGCTGTTGAATAGATACTTGTTAAAACTGAGAGACGAATACATAAGGATTTATTGCAATAGTCTTTCTACTTTTCTGTATGCTTGATTTTTTGTAATGTTTTTTAAAAAATTCAGCATGAGACTTTCAAATCAGGAGTGCTGTCTTTCTCAGCTGAGGTTCGTGGATAGAATTAAAGTACTACTGTCCTAATAATGCAGCAGCGTGAGTAATGAATTAATTTCTCTTGTGTGCATCTGGAATAGTAGTGTAGTAATTGTTTACCATCCTTGCAATAACTGAGAAAATAGTCTTTTGTGTTTTGTGATTCATATCAGAAACACTGATTGAGACAGGCTGGTTGAGCACATAGAAGTACAGAATGAATTTATCATTGTAATGTTTTACATTTTGGTGTTTCTTTGTAAATAGATGTTTTGAGCTACGTTTTTGAATGTGATAGAAATATCATACTGTAAATATGTCATTCTAACACTATTGGAAAATGTGATTTTCTTTTCTATTAGGTATAGTCTGAAAGTACAGCCTGTTGAAAGAATGCATCTAGCTGTAGTTGCCTGTGGTGAAAGACTGGAAGAAACTATAACCATGTTGAAGTCAGCTATAATTTTCAGCATCAAACCTCTTCAATTCCATATTTTTGCTGAAGATCAGCTACACAACAGGTTTAAAAGCATAGTAAGTATTGGAGACTTAGTGAAGATGGTAGAGTTAGATATTTAACCATATGCTATAATAGAATGTTGTTTCCTTCTTGTCCTCCTAGGATAAGGGGGGCTCCTTGATAACATTCCCATACAAGAAAACAGATGTGGATATAGGAGAAAAGTTGTTTTTGAATAGAAATAGGCTGCTTAAAATCCTTTGCCAAGCATACATATTTTTCTGACTATTGTCTCACTATGTTTTGGCCGAGAAGTCCTTTGAGTTCACTTTGCCTCCAGCTTTGGCTTGGAAGTGCCTCAGTTGGAGTATACCTGAAGAGTTTAATCCTGCTTTGAGGGGAGGGAATTCTTGATTGACAGTATAGAGGGAAGTGGATTTTTGCTTGGATGATAAAGTTCCTTAGGTTTTGTATTACTTCGAATCAACTTGGCTGCAGTGGTAGAAAATCCAAAGTTATAATGGCTTAAACAAGATAGAAATTTATTTCTCTCTGACGTAAAAATAGGCACTCCGGGGCATATGGTTGTTCGATGTCTTCAGGGATTCTGGCTTCCTCTGTCTTATGGGTGAGTTGTTTTCAGCATGCGGTTTCTATCATATAGTTCAAGATAGCTGCTGAAGCCCCAGGCATCACACCCATATTTTTGTCAGTGTGAGAGAGGCAAGGGTGGAAAAGTTACCCCTTACTTCCTTTGAAGATACTTACCAGAAGTTACACGTTACACTTCTGTCAGTATTTGCATTGGTTTGAGCTTAGGTCAATGAGTCGGAATTGACAGCGGTGAGTATGGGGTTGGAACGGAGCTGAGTTGTGTGACCACACTTAACCCATCACACCAAAAAAAACGTAAACGTGCTGCCGTTGAGTCAGTTATGCCTCATAGCAACCCTGTAAGATAGAATCTGACTGCACTACAGGGTTTCTGAAGAGTGCCATATGGATTTGAATTGGCAGCCTTTTGGCTAGCTGCCACAGCTATTAACCTCTATGCCACCAGGGTTTCTTACCTGCCTGTTTAGTGTGTGGACAGTGTACACTTTAATCAGGGTAGCTATGTGATCCTATTTAAAATACGTATATGTTACTATGGAAGAAGAGGAGGAAAGATTCCAGGGGGAAAACAAGTAAGAAAACTCTCCTGAAATCTCACTACCTTGTGTTTTAAGATGATGGTAATGATGATTATAATGATTGTATGTGTATATCTATAGTTAAATCAATCTATACAATACATTAAACTCTGAAACTGATCTGAATGTTAGGCTTGTTTGAACTATATAAAAAATGTATTTTACTTTATTCCAAGTTAAATTAATTCACCGTGCATATTGAGTGAAAAATACTGTTTGTGACTGCAAGACTTTAGTTTTCCACAAAGCGATTTTAAGAGATGTAACACATTTACTCATTGTTTTAAAGTGTTTCTAGTATCTGTATTTTTGGTGTGTGCTTTTGTTTTCTTGATTTTTTGTCTGATTGTTTTCTAAAATATTAGCTAAGAAAGTGAACTTATGCTAACATTTAAAAGAATAGTAATAAACTACTACCAACTGCAGAAGTCTTTGAAAATGCATTAAAAAATCAAAATAAATTTATTGTATTGTCTTGCCCAGTCTCTGAGTTAAAACCTGGCTAAATTATTGCTTCTGTAATATGCACTATATTTTTAAACTGACTTTTTTCTTGATTGCAGTCAACTCAATGTTTGGTTTGCTTTTAATGGAAGAATATCAAGAATGTTGTGTGGAACATGGTTGTAGTGCAAAGAGGAAGTCTAATAGTGTTAACTGAAACCTAAGATTTTGAAATTAGTAGTGAAAGCATCTTTATGTTACTGGTCAAGAAAAGTAAAAATGTTAATATTTTAAAACAGTTGTTAACAGAGATACCAAAGCATCATGTTGGTCTCAAAGCCATTCCTGTAAACTATTCGGAAGGCTTGCTTTAATGTTTTGAAAAATAATCTGAACATAGCCATGATTAAAATTGTCATCCTGTTACATAAACTACTTAGTCCTCTCCCTCCGCCTACAGATTATTTCTTTAAGGAATTAAATCTCTGTTTCTGTAGATGCTACAATGATAGGTCGTGTAGATGCCCTCAGGTTGGCTCTGGATCATAGGGACCATTTGTACAACAGAATGAAACACTTCCTGGTCCTCTAACATCCTCATAGTCATTGCTGTGTTGGGCCCATTGTTGCAGCCACCGTATCCATCTTATTGAGGGTTTGCCTCTGTTTTCACTCATCATCTCCTTTACCAAGCATGATGCCCTCCTCCAGGGCCTGTTCCTCCTGCCACTCCATCTAAAGTACATGAGACAAAGCCTTGCCATCCTCATTTCTAAAGAAGCAATCAGGTGGTACTTACAAGATAGATTAGTTTGTTCTTTCTGGAAGTCCGTGGTGTATTCAGTATTCTTTGCCAACACCGTAGCTCAGAGGCATGAGTTCTTCAGTTATCTTAGTCATTGTCCAGCTTCGGTGTGCATTATCAGACAACTAAAAATAGTATGGCTTGATCAGGTGCACCTTGGTCCTCAAAGTGACATCTTCGCTTATTTAACAATTTTGCAGTAGATGTACCCAGTGCAGTATGTAGTTTGAGTTCTTGGCTGCAGTATAAAAGCAAAACCATTGTCTTTCAATCAGTTCTGACTTACAGCAACCTATAGGTCAGAATAGAACTGCCCTGTACAGTTTCTAAGTAGCCACTGGTTTATTTGAACTACTCACCTTTTGGTTAGCAGGTGTAGCACTTAACCAGTATGCCACCAGAGTTTCCAGTATAGTACCTGAATCCATGGATGTTGATTGTGGATCCAAGTAAAATAAAATGCTTGACAGTCTTTTTTCTTTTTTAATCATGACATTGCTTCTTGGTTGAGTTCTGATGATTTTTGTTTTCTCTATTTAATGTGTAATCCATACTGAAGGTTGTAATCTTTGGTCTTCAAGTTCTCTTTGCTTTCAGCAAGTAAGGTCATCAGCATAGCTCAGGTTGTTAATGAGGCTTTTCTCCTGTGTTCTTCATATAGTCCAGTTTTTCAGGTTATTTGCTCAGTAACCCGATTGACTACTAGTGGTCAAAGGGTACAGCTGTGATGCACACCTGTACTGATTTTAAACCACACAGTATCTCCTCTTCTGTTTGGACAGCTGACTCTTGGTCCATGTGTAGTTTCCATATGAGCACAATTAAATGGTCTGGAATTCCCAGTCCTTTGCATTGCTATCCGTAATTGATACTCACAAAGTATGTGTAGCCAGGAAAACACAGTAAATGTTTTTCTGGCATTCTCTACTTTCATCCAAGATCCATCTTGCATCAGCCGTGGTATCCCTCGTTCCACATCCTCCTGAATTTCTGGCATTTCCCTGTCAATGTATGGATACAACTGTTTCTGAATGGTTTCCAGCAGAATTTTACTTTTGTGTGTTCTTATGTTAATGATAGTTTTCAATAATTTCCCTATTCTCTTGGATTATTTTCTTTGGAATGGGCACAAACATGGATCTGTTCCAGTCAGTTGGCCGATAGCTGCCGTCCATATTTCCTGGCAAAGATTAGTCAGCACTTACAGCACTGCATCTGTTTGTTGAATAATCTCCATTCATATTCTGTCAAGTCCCGGAGCCTTGGTTTTCACCAGTGGCTGCAGTGCAGCCTGGACATCTTCCTTCATTACCATTAGTTTTCGATTGTGTGCTACCTTCTGACATGGTTGAACATTGCCCAGTTCTTTTTTATATGGTGACTGTGTATTCCATTTTCTTTCCATGCTTCCAGTGTTGTTCAGTATTTTACCCATAAAATCCTTCAGTATTGCAACTCGAGGATTGAGTGTTTCTCTTCAGTTCTTGTAGCCTGAAAAATGCTCTATGTTCTTTCCTTTTGGTTTTCTAACTCTATGTGTTTGCACACTTAACTATATAGTATGTTTCTCTTAGTTGTCTATTGCTTCCATAACAGAAATACTGAAAAGTGGATGGCTTTAACAAAAAGAAAATTATTTGTCACAGTCCTGTAGTTTACAAGTCTAAATTCAGGGCATGAGCCCCAGAGGAAGGCTTTCTAGGTTGGCTCTGAAGGAAGATTCCTGGGAGCTTCTGAGGTATAGGGACCCTGGGTTCTTTCCAAAGGACATAGTCTGCTTTGGGCACTGTGTTTTTCTTGATGGTATGAGGTCTCCAAATATCTCTGCTAGCTTCTTCCTTTACTCTCAAGAGCAATATAATCTTACACATGAGTCCTGCCCCACCAACAGTGTTTACAGCATATAGAAAATTACACAGTACGAGGAATCATGGCCCAGCCAAATGGTTGCACACATTTGGGAGGGTGCGGGACCTGATTCAGTCCTTAACAACTGCACCTTGTCGTCTTGAGCCAACTTCTGAAATCTCCTGTTCACCTTTTTTATTTCATTTCATCTGTTCACCTTAGCTACTCTGTGTTCAAGGGCAAGCTTCAGAGTCTTTTCTGGCATCCGTTTTTGTCGTTTCTTTCCTGGCTTTTTAATGACCTTTTGCTTTTTTCATGTATGATGTAACGGATGTCATTCTGCAACTCCTCTGGTCTTCTATTATTAGTGTTCAGTGCATCGAGTGTGTTCTTGATATAGTCTCTAAATTCAAATACAGTGTACTCAGAGTCATGTTTTGGCTCTTGTGGACTTGTTTTCAGCTTCAACTTGAACTGGTGTATGAACAATTGATGGCATGTTCCACAGTTGGTCCTTGGCCTTGTTCTGATAGATGACATTGAGTTTTTCTAACATCTCTTTCCACAAATATAGCTGATTTGCTTCCTGTATACTCGATCTGGTGAGGTCCACATGTCTAGTTACTGATTAACTGTTGTTGAAAAAGGGTATTTTCAGTGAAGTTGCTGGTTTTCCACAATTCTGTCATGTAATCTCCGGTATTGTTCCTTTACCTTCTCCATATTTTCCAACTACTAATCCTCCTCCTTTGCTCCAGTTTTCACATTCCAGTCACCAGTAATTATCAGTGCATCATGATTTCATACTTGTTCAATTTTAGAGTATAAAAGTGCAGTCTAAACTTTGGTGAAAAGCTTCAGTTTCTTCGTCTTTGGCCTTAGTGGTTCATGTGTAAATTTCAGTAATAGTCATAGTTAACTGGGCTTTCATGTAGATATATGGGCATGATCCCATCACTGACAGCAGTGCACTTCAGAATAGATCTTGAAATACTCTTTCTGACAATAAAAATACAGTGCTATTCTTCAAGTTGTCATTCCTGGCCTAGTAGACCACATGGTTGTCTGATCCAGAATGGCCAGTGGCACTCCATTTCAGCTCACTAATGCCATGCATGCCAATGTGTATGCATTCTGTTTCATTTTTGGCAGCTCCCAATTTTTCTAGATTCATACTTTGTACAGTCCACGTTCTGACTATTAATGGATGTTTTCAACTGTTTCTTCTCATTTTGTACTGTCATGTCAGCAAATGATGACATGATAGGTCATACTTAAACTGATTTTGAAACAGTTTAGTGTCTTGAAAAGCATTCAAAATATTAAAGTGTAAATGTAAATATATTCATTATAGATTTCACATTTATTTTGTTTTTTAAATGATGTTTTAAAAATTGGCTCTGAATACATATATCAGAATATTTCATTTTATGAAATATCTATGCATATTAAAACTGTATAGCAGTGGACAAGTATTTTTCAACCAGTTTCACATTGGTCTGAATTTTGAATATTAACATTTTTCATTAAATCACATATACTATGGCAATAAAAATATTAGAGCTTAAAGTTTTTCTGCTTTTAATTTGTTGACAAATTGATAAAATTTGCACATCAGGTAAAGTTGAGTAAATAAACAATTTCAAGGCTCTTTTAATTTAGCTTTCTGATTTTGTGATTAATATCCTGGTAGCTGTCATTGTAACTCACCTGTAAGTGATAAGAGTCTTCCTGGCATATTACTGTGACTTGAAGATAGAGTGAATAAATACAAAGAAAATGATGAGAAAGAAGAATATAACTTCTCTTAACTGGAGTGTAGAGTGTATAGTATTTTAATTTTTAGCTCTTTTCATTTTGTAATCTTATTTGAGGGAGAAAATTGGAAATGAAATCTAAACCTCATTCTTGTTTTATTTTTTATATTTTTCAGCTTGATAGCTGGTTATTACTACAAACATTTAATTATACATTATATCCAATAACCTTTCCAAGTGAGAATGCAGCAGAGTGGAAAAAACTCTTTAAACCTTGTGCCTCTCAGAGATTATTCTTGCCAGTAAGTGTTTTCTGTCTTATATCAGTCTCGCTTTTGCACAGATGAATTTCTGAGGATTTACAGAGATGTCTAGTTAACAAAGTATATGCATATGTGCTGTTTTCCTTTTTGAACATTAGAAAAAAATTTTCCCCTAAAAGTATAATAAAAAGCACTATATATTGTTAAACCTTTTATGTTATTTAGTTGCTGTGAACTGTTTTATATGTAAGAAAGTATAGAAATACTCACATTTTAATGGGGTCAAGTATCACCTTCATGTTGCAGATGTCATTTTAGAAAAATGAGATCCAGAATGATGTAGTTTCTGTCATTAAATAGCCATTTTCGTTTTATATAAGCCATTTTACCTTTTCTAACTGATAGTTTGTCATAGAAAATTTCAAGTATGTGAATTCAAAGAGAAAATAGGAAATACTTAATTCAGTGAAGCTTTACTTCAGTAACATTCTCTAGAATGGTATTAAACTCTTATGTTAAAAAAAATGTGATTCAGAAACAAGGTTACCTCTTTGTTTTTGAGTTGATTCCATCCTCGATTTCAGGGTACATTCATGGCAGCTGGTAGGACCACTATAGTGTTTAAAATAGTTACGGTAGTAGAAAAAGTGAACTTAAGAAATTTCTGGAAAGTTTATGAATGAATTGTGGGAAAGAACCTGAAGTTATTTGTTATTATTAAGTGGATTAAGGCAATTCTCAGCATATTAAGAATACAGTGTACTGAATCCAGGATGTCAGTAAGATTTAAATTTAAGTTCTGATTTTGATAGCTGAGTCTTTGTAGCCCTGTATCTGTGTTCCTAGTCATCATAATCTGAACCATAGGTCCTAGAATTTTTCTTAACCCTTTCCATTGTAAAAAGTACACAAATAAGAGATTGTTGAGTTACTGCTGTGTTATATTTATTTAATCAATATTTGAGTGCCTGTTTTGTGCCAGGTGTCTGTACAGAAGTGCTGAGTGTGAAGTAATGAACAAAACAGACAAGTTTGTTGTTCCCACAGAACTGATTTTCCAGTGGGGGAGACAGACATGAAACAAATGGCCACATAAATACAGAAAAATAAGTGTTGACTGAAAAGCTTGAGGTTACAGCTATTTTATCTTCACTCTTGTTCTACAGAAATACAGACTACCTTAAAAATCACTGTGGAGATTTAACATCACTCAGATAGCACAGCAGCTTACCCTTCTTTGTTCCAAGACTGGAAGAGATGGCTACAGCTCCACCAGATTAGGAATTTGGGTTTGGTTTAGGGGAATATATGTGAAAATGCATACTTCAAGTACTAGATGTTCTGCACACATCATACACATGATGTGAGACGTGTAGCAGAAAGTGTTAAAATGAAGACACATCAGCTAATGAAATCCTCATCTGATGCTCCGGGTTACATGCTGAGTAGAATGACTAGACAGAAAACCCTGGCATGATTTAAGCCTTGTCTTTGCTCTTGCTGAGTGCACCAGCTCTTTAATTTGTTTGGAGGCAGTAAGTATAGGAGTAAGCATGGACTCTGGAGCCAGATGGCTTGAGTTCCAGCTCTGTCACTTAGTAGTTGTGTGACTCTGGTCATGTTCTGTGTGCCTCAATTTCCTCATCTGTAAAATGGGACAGTGGTACCCAATCCATATGTTTGCTGCTGTCTGTTAGTGTTCAACTCCTGGTGTATTCTAAGCACTGTTCTAGGCATGGGGGTTAGCAGTAAAAATACAGGCAAAATCTCTGCCCTTAGATACTTCACTTTATAATAAGAGTTGACAGATCCTAAACCAAAAACCCAAACCTATAGGATAGAGTAGAATTGCCCCATAGCATTTCCGAGGAGTTCTTGGTGGATTCAAACTACTGACCTTTTGATTAGCAGCTGTAGCTCTTAACTGCTATGCCACCAAGGTCTCCTAAACAGACTATACCCACTGTCGTCGAGTTGGGCCCCAACTCATGGTGACACTAGAGATGTATAAACATAAGTTTAGATAATGGTTTAAGTGCTGAGAAGGAAAAACAAGGTGGTTATAGGATAAGAGAGTATAGGGTTACAGTGAGTTACTGCTGACTCAGTGGCAGTGGGTTTGGCTTTTTTGTTGTGGTTGTTCAGGGTCAGAGGGGCTGTTGTCTGAGTTTTTGAGGACGTGGACTTTTCTGCTGACATTTTAGTTGAGACTGAGATGTTACAAGGGTTCCAGCCAATAGTTTCACTGACCAGGGGAGCAAGTTCAGGAGATCTTCAGTTACAGTGCTTTATTTCTGTGTTTAGCTTAGAAAATTAGGATTTAAAATATCAATTCACCTATGTTAATAATGCTATTGCCTATTATGAAAAAGACCTGCTCCCTGATCTTTAAGGCTGTCACGTTTATTTTCCTGGTTGTTAGGATTGAGTTTCTGTTCTCAGTTTGTTTTTACAGTTTTTCTTCCTCCAGAAGTTTCCTTAGAATCCTCTCTTTGTTTATGCTGTGGTTTTAAAAAAAAGAATTTAGAAAAACTACTTTAAAAATTATATAAATTAGGTTATCTCATAGATGTATCTCAGAGGCTCTTGTATGTTTTATTTAAATAAACAAGTTAGAGTTAGTGACTTCAGTTATCTTTCTTCATAGTTAATCCTGAAAGAAGTTGACTCACTGTTGTATGTGGACACTGATATCCTTTTTTTACGACCTGTTGATGATATTTGGTCTTTACTAAAGAAATTCAATTCCACACAAATTGCTGCAATGGCACCGGAGCACGAGGAGCCTAGGATCGGCTGGTATAACCGCTTTGCCAGACATCCATACTATGGGAAAACCGGAGTCAACTCCGGAGTTATGCTGATGAACATGACTCGGATGAGAAGGAAGTATTTCAAGGTAAGTTGGTTGTGTGTGTAATGTCTCTGAGGTGTTTAGTTCTGATTAGGTTTTGTGTAATTAAAACCTTGATTGAAATATTCTAAACTTTATCTAAAGTAACTGATGAAAAGTGAACTTATATAGGTTGTTAGGATTAAATGAAATCAGTTTCAAATGCTCATGACTGAGTCTGACACACGGTAAACAGTTTTAAAAACAAGGACTTCTAGAACGCCCACCACTGGCTTTCCCGCTCAGAATATAGAAAGTCGTGGTGGTAGAGTGGTTGAGAACTGTGGCTGCTAACCAGATTGGCAGTTCAAATCCACCAGCCACTCGCTGGAAACTCTGTGGGCTGGTTCTGCTGTCTTCTGGGGTCGCTAGTAGGTGGAATTGACTTGATGGCAGTGGGTTTGCTTTGGCTTTTTTTTTTTTTTTTAATACAGATAAAGACTTGCTATTTACCTCTTTATATCTAGTTAGAACTAAGTTCAACAACAACAACCACCACCCTAAGGAATAGCATATTTATAATAGGAGGATATGTGTGTGTTTGTATGTGTGTATATTTGTCAGGTATTTTTCTTACAGCTTCTGGTGAAACAATTTACGTTGGTACTGACTTCTTTTTGAAAGTTTGATTGAAATCTTTGCCTCCTTCAGAGTTAGTTATTCCCTCTTATCTTTGGTATAGACAGTCATACTGCCTGCAGGCAGCACCACCCATGCTCACTTTTCGGTCTGTAGAAGTCTTACAACTCTTAGCCATCATTCTTCAGTAGATCTAGTCAGTAAATCTAGCTGTTCCATTTTCTGAACCATTCCAAAATCTTGGTTTCAGTTCAGTTTTGTCTCCCACAGCTGAATGTATTAATGAGAGTGGTGATAAATAACCTCTGCCTTTGCTTGTCAGTGAGGATGTACTTTCAGTTAGCTAGTTTGTTATTGTATCTTCAGGTTTTTTAATTTCAGGTACCATAAAGTTTTCCTAATGAAACAGTTGTGATAGTGTTGAGTTTTCTGCATTTTCCAATGGGTAGACTTTGCACAGTAATTTTATACCAGAAGATGGTGCTGTAAGATTATCTGCTAAGGAATAATGTGACTGCTCAATAATTCTGCTTTTGAAATTCATAGAATTATGAGAAGTTTACTGTTGCAGAGGACCTTAGAGATAATTTAGTATAGCACCATTATTTGATTGCAAGGAAAACCTAAATATGGTTGTATATGTCAAATATGCCATTATTTTTTTACTTCCTCTTTACCTATCTAAATTTACTTATATAATTTTTTTTTATTTTTATTTTTTTTATCTAACATAACTGAGTAAAAATATACATTCACATGTAAATTTACATGCCCCCCTATATGCAGCTTCCGCTGCTCTCCCTGTCCGGTGACTGCACACTATTCCTCTCTGCTCCATACATGTCTCATCCTCCCAACAGTCTCCTTTCCCCTCCTCTCCGTCCACTCCCCTTCCTCCAGCCAGAGGTCAGCAAGATGATATCCTATAGATGTATAGAACCATAAAGTGCTTCTAACATATGGTTACTCTGCATTGCCAAGTCCATTCCATTCCTGTCCAAAGAGTGGACCTTTGCTATAATTTATGGGAATGGGCAGCATCAGGGCCGGGGGCCATGCTCTCAGAGGAACCCAAAAACCGCTGGACCATCAATTGAGGTCTTTTAGTGGAGATCTCATGATGCACCTCTTTTTATTCTTGTGTTGCCAGTGAGGCTCCTCTCTGTGAACTCGGTCATGGCTATCACTGGTGGTGGCCGGGCACCATCTGGTTCTTCCGGTGCCAGGTCGATGTAGGCACCCACTCTTGTGGGTCTCTCTGTCCTCTCGGTAGTCTTTACCGCATGCCATTTTGGCCCTTGGTGAGCATCCGTTCCTGCTGAGTTGGGACCATTTGCTGTGTCCTCGGATGGCAGCTTGGCAGCTTTTAAGACCCCAGACGCCACTCACCAATGTGGGGTGCAGAGAGCTCTCTTAGCAAAACGCTAGTTGTGCCAACTAGCCTGGAATTCGCCTAAGAGCATGGTCCCCTGCCCCCCGCCCCAGCTACTCTATCCTTGCAGTATTGAGTTAAGATGGAAGGAGTACTCAAGTTATGCTGAAGTCTACTTAATGTTGTTCTTGTTCCTAATGTGTGCTGTCACCGCTTTCTCCCAACTAGATTTCTAGTAACTACCTAAACTAAGCCCTCCCCCCATTGCCCTGCCTCCCTCCCCTCCCTTGCAGCTGTCAGAGAGTCTTTTCTTCTATACACAAGTCTGTTTTTGAGATCTTATCGTAGAGGTCTCATACAGTATTTGTCCTTTTGTCGCTGACTACTCTCACTCAACATAATGTCTTCCAGTTAGGAGGTGTTTCCTGGAATCATCGTTATTCTTTATCATTGCGTAGTGCTCCATTGAGTATATGTACCACAGTTTACCTATCCATTCTTCTATTGTTGGGCATCTGGGTTGATTCCACCTTTTTGCTATTGTGGACTGTGCTGCGATAAACATTCTGGTGCATGTGTCCGTTGGTGTGAAAGGCCTTGAATCTGTAGGATATATTCCAAGTAGTGGAATTACTGGGTCAAATGGTATATCAATATCCATTTATTTAAGGAAGCGCCAGATTGCCTTCCAAAGAGGCTGAACCATTTTGCAACCCCACCAACAGTGTAGGAGGGTTCCACTTTCTCCACAGCCTCTCCAGCATTTGTTGTTTTGTGTTTTCTGGATCATGGCCAATCTTGTTGGGGTGAGATGTTATCTCATTGTTGTCTTGATTTGAATTTCTTTAATAGCTAAAGATCGAAGTCTTCGGATGAGCAAAAGTGTTTGATTCTTAATAGTTCCCATTTATCTACTTTCTCTTCTGTTGATTGAGGTTTCTTTGACAGATTTTGGAGTCTGTCCTCATTGTGTATTAAAACCTCCATTGTTGTTCCTACCTTTTCTTGGATGAGCTTTATCGTTTTAGGTTTGATATTTAGGTCTTTTATCCAGTTGGAGTTGGTTTTTGTATAAGGTGTAAGATATGGATCTTGATTCAGTTTATTGCAGATGGATAACCAATTTTGCCAGCACCGTTTGTTGAAGATGCTGTTTTTACCCCAGTTTAATGTCTTAGGGCCTTTGTCGAATATCAGCTGTTCATAGGCAGATGGTATCATCTCTGTGGTCTCAATTATGTTCCATTGGTCAGTCTGTCTGTTCTTGTACCAGTACCAGGCTGTTTTGACCACTGTGGCAGTGTAGTATGTTCTAAGGTCAGGTAATGAGAGGCCTCCCAGTCTGTTCTTCTTTAGTAGTAACTTACTTATCTGGGGCTTCTTCCCTTTCCAAACAAAATTGGTGATTTGTTTCTCCATCTCATTAAAAAATGATGCTGGAACTTGTATTGGGATTGCATTGTATAAATAAATTGCTTTGGGTAAAATAGACATTTTCACAATGTTAAGTCTTCCTATCCATGAGCAGGGTAGGTTTTTCCATTTATCTAAGTCTCTCTTAGTTTCTTGTAGTAAGGGCTTGTAGTTCTCTTTATAAAGGTCTGTTGTTTCTCTGGTTAGATTAATTCCTAGGTACTTTATCTTCTTAGGGGCTATCACAAATGGTATAGATTTGATAATTTCCTCCTTAACAGTCTTGTTGTTGGTATAAAGGAATCTTACTGATTTACTTATGTTTGTCTTGTATCCTGAGACTTTGCTGAACTCTTCTATCAGTTTGAGTAACTTACTTATAGATTCCTTGGGGTTCTCTGCATATACAATCATATCATCTGCGAACAGGGAGATTTTAACTTCCTCTTTGCCTATGCAGATGCCCTTTATTTGTTCGTCTTGTCTAATTGCTCTGGCTAGAACTTCTAGCACAATGTTGAATAGGAGAGGTGACAGTGGGCATCCTTGTCTAGTTCCTGATCTCAGGGGAAAGTCTTTCAGTCTCTCTCCATTCAGGATGATGTGGGCAATTGGCTTTGTATAAATGGCCCTTATTGTGTTGAGGAATTTGCCGTCTATGCCTATTTTGCTAAGAGTTTTTAGCATGAATGGGTGTTGGACTTTATCAAATGCCTTTTCGGCATCAATGGACAAAATCAGGTGATCTTTGTCTTTTGTGTTATTTATGTGGTTAATCACATTAATTGTTTTCCTGGTGTTGAACCAGCCTTGCATCCCTGGTATGAATCCCACTTGGTCATGATGGATTATTTTCTTGATATGTTGTTGTATTCTGTTGGCAAGAATTTTGTTGAAGATTTTTGCATCTAAGTTCATGAGTGATATTGGTCTGTAGTTCTCTGTCTTTGTTGGATCTTTCCCGGGCTTAGGTATCAGGGTTATGCTGGCTTCATAGAATGAGTTTGGGAGTACTTCATCCCTTTCTATACTGTGAAATAGTTTCAGTAGTATTGGGGATAACTCTTCTCTAAATGCTTGGTAGAATTCTGCCGTGAAGCCATCTGGGCCCGGACTTTTTTGGGTTGGCAGTGTTTTGATGACCTTTTCAATCTCTTCCTTTGTGATGGGTTTATTAAGTTGTTCTGCTTCACATTGTGATAATTTGGGTAGGTGGTATGAGTCAAGGAATTGGTCCATTTCCCCTAGGTTTTCAAATCTGTTAGAGTACAGTCTTTCATAGTATTCTGTTATGATGTTTTTGATTTCTGTTGCATCTGTGGTGACAACTCCCTTCTCATTTCTAATTTGGGTTATTTGTTTCCTTTCCTGCTTTTCTTTAGTAAGTTTAGCCAGTGGTTTATCAATTTTGTTGATCTTTTCAAAAAACCAGCTTTTGGTCTTTTCAGTTTTTTCAGTTGTTTTTCTATTCTCTAATTCATTTAGCTCTGCTCTAATCTTTATGATCTCCTTTCTTCCGGTGCCCGAGGGGTTCCTCTGTTGTTCTCTTTCTACTTGTTCAAGCTGTAGAGTTAGTTCCTTGATTTGGTTTCTTTCTTCCTTCCCGATGTGTGCATTTATGGAGATAAACAGACCTCTGAGCACTGCTTTGGCTGTATCCCATAGGTTCTGGTAAGAAGTGTTTTCGTTCTCATTGGAATCCATGAATTTCTTTAATTCATCCCTGATTTCCTCTATAACCCATGATTTTTTGAGCAAGATGTTGTTCAGTTTCCAAGAGTTCCACTTTCTATCTCTGTTTTTTCTGCTATTGATTTCAACTTTGATGCCTTTATGATCTGAGAAGATGCTGGCTTTATGATCTGAGAAGATGCTTTGCAATAATTCAGTCGTATGGATTTTGTTGAGCATTGCATTATGGCCTATCACATGGTCAATTCTGGAGAATGTTCCATGTGCACTGGCGAAGAAGGTGTAGTTGTCTGCTGATGGGTGGAAAGTTCTGTATATATCAGTGAGGTTTAGTTGGTTAATTGTGTCAATGAGGTCTTCTGTATCTTTACTGAGCTTTTTTCTAGATGATCTGTCTAGTAATGAGAGTGGAGTGTTAAAGTCTCCCACTATTATTGTGGAGTCATCTAACTCTCTTTTCAGCATAGTCAGTGTTTCTTCGACGTATTTAGGTGCTCTGACATTAGGTGCATAAATGTTTAATATAGTTAAGTGTTGCTTGTGTACTGAACCTTTGAGCAGTAAATAGTGTCCATCTTTGTCCACGATGGTGGATTTGACATTAAAGTTGATTTTGTCTGAGATTAGAATTGCCACCCCTGCTCTTCTTTGTTCATTGTTAGCTTGATATATATTCTTCCAACCTTTAATTTTCAGTTTGTTCCTGTCTTTAGGTCTCAAGTGAGTTTCTTGTAGACAACATATGGATGGGTCGTGTCTTTTGATCCAAGATGACACTCGGTGTCTCTTTACTGGAGCATTCAGTCCATTCACATTCAATGTAATTATTGATAGGTATGTGTTCACTGCTGCCATTGTGATATGTTTATTTTTGTGTTGATGTTTTCTCTGTTGTTCTTATTAGTCTGTTCTGAGACACTCTTTTTTGTGAGTTGATTTTTCACCTTTTTCAGAGCTGGTTTTATAGTTGTTGAGACTCGTGTGTTAGATTTCTTGAAATGGTATGATACATCTTTGTTGTGCTTTACAGCTGCCCCTATGAACCCCCTAATAAACTATTTATAAACCCAATTTTAATTACTACCAGTTTGGTCATCTTCCTCTCCATCTGGAAGGACTATAACGACTGTAGTACATCCCTCTTTTATTATGATGACACCATAGTTTTCATGATGATCACTGGATTGCTTCTTTCCAAATCAAAGCTGTGATTTACTTTGGAGCCTTCCCTAAATGAGTATTGAGTAGTGTGTCATTCTAAAATATAAAGTTAGTGGTTTCATTCTTCTAAGCCAAAGCCAAGAACTTCTTTCAGTATTTCTTGTAGTTTGGGTTTGGTTTTTACAAAGTCTCTGAGTTTCTGTTTATCTGGAAATGTCTTAATTTCATTTTCATGTTTGAAAGACAGTTTTGCAGGATATATAATTCTTGGTTGGAAGTTCTTCTCCTTCAAGACTTTGAATGTGTCGTGCCACTGTCTCCGTGCCAGCATGGTTTCTGCTGAGAAATCTGACGAGAGCCTACACGGTTTCCCTCTGAATGTTAGCTTTGCCTTGAGTCTTGCTGCCTTTAAGAGTTACTGCTTATGTTTCATTTTGTTAAGCTTGATTATAATATGTCTTGGAGTCTTTCTTTTGAGATCTATATTGGGTGGTGTACGATATCCATCTGAGATGTCTATATTCTCTTCCTTCATGATTTCTGGGAAGTTTTCTTTCAGCAGCTCAGCAGCAATACTCTCTGTGTTCTCAGATGTCTCACCCTGTTCAGGGACTCCCGTTAATCGAAGGTTGTTCCTCTTAATAGAGTCCCACATGCTTCTTAATGTTTCTTCATTTTTCTTGTTTCTTTTTTCTGATTTCTGCTCATAGACACTGACATCAGTAGCTCTGTCTTCCAAGTCAGAAATTCTTTTTTCCAT
This sequence comes from Heterohyrax brucei, assembly GCA_028571685.1. NCBI lineage: Eukaryota > Metazoa > Chordata > Mammalia > Hyracoidea > Procaviidae > Heterohyrax > Heterohyrax brucei. The sequence continues at coordinate 101,595,121 of CM053142.1, read as the reverse complement.
TTGTTCCATTCTGTTTTCTTGGGTTTGCATGGAATCTTCTATGTCTTTGATTTTGTTCTTGATCTGTTGGATTTCAGAGTACTGGTGTTCCATCAGCTCGAGCAACTTGCTTAATTTTTCATTTTGTTCTCCTGCATTTTGTATAAGGTCTAGAAGGACCCTGTATATAATCAATTTGTATTCACTTCCTGATGCTTTCATAAAAGTTTCTTCATCTGGAAAACTCCTTGGTTACTTTGTTTGGGAGCCTTCTGAAGCCATGAGTGATTGCTTGTATGCCACAATTGTCTGTTGCTTTTTGGGTCCCATGTGAGTATATAGAGGCTGGAAGAGGTACTGTGAGGATGGATTGCAAATGTTTCTCCAGGCTGTCTTCAAATGTAAAGCAAAAGGTATCTGACCAGTTCACAAGTCAGTTAGGTTTTCAGGTGTAGAGGTCCCTCTTCCCATCTGACAAAGTAAGCGCCACTGTATCCAACCCCAGATGATAACAAACTAGTTTAGAATACAGCCCTGCTACTGCCCTGGTGGCCTCTGCTGACAGGGCCTAGCCTTATCCAACACTGCGTCGAGTACTGGTTTTGTGATAGAAAAGCGCTCTCTTGTGGGCAGGCTCTGGCTCCCAAGCTAAGAATTAGGTCCAGCCGCGGCCACCGTACCCAAGATGGCGTCCTCCACACAGGCAGCAGACAGGGGGGCTAAGGGTGCCCAGAAGCAGCGATTCCTCTGCTTCTGTTGCAGGGCCCCCAATGTAGGCAGCACTATGCAAAATCACTACTTTTCTGACGGAGAAGCGCTGTCCCGTTTGCAGGCGCTGGCTCCCAGGCTAAGAACGAGGTCCCGCTAAAATCTCGGTACTAACATGGCGTCCCGCACCCTGACCGCGGAGCTCCGCACAAACCCCGCTGAGGCAGCTACAAACGAAAGGCTCAAAGTGGCTAGATTAACAGAGTCCCGAGCCTGGCTCTCAGAACATGGGAATTTCGCCTGCCCATCCCCCCAGCAGCGTGTCTGAATCCAGCCGCCAGGCAAGGCCCAGCTCCGCCCGCCAGCCGAGACAGAGGAAAAAAAAAGTCAAAATGGTGCGTTTACCTTCCATCCGTGAGAGCCGGGGCTAGCCAGGAGCGGGAGTCAGCGAAAGAGAGGAGATTTTTCACTGAATGGTATAAAGTCCCAATTAACAGTTCTGTGCCGTGTCCTGAGGCTGATTAGGTGCTCAGAAGGCTCTGTTTGATTGTCAGTTCAGGTCTTGGTTTCCAGAGGGATAGAAGGAGACGTGGGCTTAGTCCGCCATCTTGACTCCGCCCCCTACTTATATAATTTTTAAATGCTCTCTTCCTTTTTCTTTTTTCCTATGATGTGTTCAAAGCTAGTCTGAAAAGTAGATATGGGTGTTGAAATGCTTTCTGAATTTTCAGACGTTTGTTTTCTTTTCTTCATTAGTGACTTTAATGAAGAAAAATATGAGAGGATTGATTGTATGTTAATTTAGTAGGCATAATTTACTCCACACATACTACCTGTTTGCTTCAAACAACCCTATTCTTGCCCAGTGAGAAAACGCTTCATTTTTTTTAGTTGTGCTTTAGAAATTAATTTTATCAAATTAGTTCCTCATTAAACAATTGATGCACATATTATTTTGTGGCATTGGTTGTCTGCTGTGACATGTCAGCACCGTCCCCTTCGTGACCTTGGGTTCCCTGTTTCCATTCATCCAGCTTTCCGTCCCCTTTTGTTTTCTCACCCTAGTCCCTGAGTAGGGTGCCCAGTTAGTCTAGCATACATGGTTGAACTGGGTGTAGTATTGTTTGTTTTATGGGCCTGTCTAATCTTTGGCATTTTGCTTTCTTGTATTTATGAGATTGCTGAGATGTCAGTTCTACCCTGGCCCCTAGGGTCGCCATGAGTCAGATCCGACTTAATGGTACTTGGCTTGGCTTCTACAAAAATTTCTGATTTTTAGCTCCTTTTCTCCTAGATCTTTACTTTTCCTGATTATTTCCCAGTGTGTCTGTAGCAAATATTGCCTTGTTTTTTTCCTACTAATTTCTGCAGTTTCTGGCTCACATTTTAGGTTTTAGCTTTCTAATGGTATACCTGAGTTACTTGTAGTCACTTTCCTCACTGTTTCATCCATTGACCCCTGCATGTTTCTACACTGTTCTTACCATGTGAAAGCTGAAACCACCAAATTAGGGTCAAGGTCGTATTTTCAAGTCTTAATTTCATTTGTTCTAAAGTATAATGATTTGTAGTATAAATTTTTATTCCAACCTGAGTCTGATGAAAATATACCTTTAAAACATCTCCTAAGGACAGGGCAAAGAAGGATAGGTTTGATCTCGGAGGTGGGGTCACCGTCATCTCTCTGCTCTGCTACTCACATTGAAAGAGTGTGACAAAGGTCTCCTTTGCTGTCACACGGTCTCTGCCATTCGTGATCATTCAATTCAAACCTGGTATGTTAGTGTTCCATGTATTAAAAAAAGTAAATATAGTAAAAATTCTACTCTTGGTTCTTTGTATCTCGCAGTACTTAATAGATAATCATATGAGGTTGGTTAAGCTGTTACTTTGTATTTTGTATAATGATTGCATTTACTGTGTTGAATCTTCTGTTAGGTTGTTTCTTAACGCTTTTTCTTAAGAAAAACATAAAGTATCTTAGAAATTCTTTCATTGTATGTTTATTGTACCCTGTTCATGTCCTGCCATATATTGCTTTCTGAAGTATGTCTTGTCTATTTTCTGCATCAGCTGAGAACGGGGTATGTCTTCTTTGTGCAGCTTTGTATTCAGAATATTTTTCGTGGTGTCTGGCATCAAGTAACAACTCAGTAGATGATAGCTCAGTTGAAAGTTTCAGAAATCATGTCATTGATGAGTTATTGAAAAAGAGGACACTACCAGAGGTGCATATAGTGGTTGTTTCTACATATTTGCATTATTTGTGTAAAAATACAGTACATAGCTCATGAGAGCAAGACAATGAACAGCTCACCCAAAAGGGTAGGGCTTTTCAAAGTGTAGTAATTAATCTTTGGGCATTGATGAGTTCCGTTTCTAATGTTGTGAGGCATAGTGTCAGCACCAGTTGCCTTTGATTCAACTCTGACTCATGGTCACTGACTGTGTGTGTCAGAGTACCAAATTTTTACAAAGTCACACAAGTCTTCTGCATTTGTTTGCCAACCATGCCCCCCACTCTTGAGGTATGTTTATAAGTACCACTATGCCAGGTTTTTTTACATGTTGCTGTAGAGAAAGATTAGCATAGTCTCCTTAGGAAAAATAACCCCTGGGGGAGGGAATGGTTGGCAGACATGCGTGGAAGCCATGCGTTATTTGCATAAAACATGGTAGGCCTTCCTTGCCAGGAGCTTTTGGGTAGCCTTGAACTTCTCTTCGGATTCCTTTTGGTTAGCAGCCGAGTGTGGTAACTGTTAGTACCAGAATAGCCACCTGTATTATGTTGATGTATAGGTTAGGCTGTTAGTGATGAGTCCAGTAATTTTCAGAAGCAAAAGTAATTTGAAAAATGAAACTAATTGATCTTAATACATACGTGTTTTGATGATAGGTTTGCAGAATTACTGAATTGCAACTACATTTTTTTTGTTTCAAAAATTATAAAAATGTATTGTTGATTAAGAAAAAAATAGTTCAAAGTATATAGAGTAAAAAGACAAGTCTGCCCTTTACACAGCACTCTCCTTAGTCCCAACCATTTGCTCGAAGTGACCACTATAAGCTTCAGAGACTTTTAAAACTTAATTTTTAAACAGGAATGTATATTAACACTTACATGTAGGATTCTTTTACACCTATTCAACTTCCTTTTTTTACTTTGTAAATATATTTGGCTGATTTTCATGTCAGTACACATGAGCTACCACATTATTTTTATGGTGGCATAGTAGTTAAGTGCTACAACTGCTAACCACAAGATTGACAGGTCATATCTGCTAGGCAGTCTTGAAAACCCTATGGGCCATTCTACTGTATCCTGTAAGGTCACCATGAGTTGGAATTGACTCATATTGTGAAGGATAGTTGTATTGTTTGTATGTACTAGAATGGATATATGGTTAACATGGTTGAAAATATCTCCTCTAATTTTTATTTTCTTGATTATAATGGTTGGAAATGTTTTATGTATTTCATAGCCACTCCTGTTTCTGCTCCTTTGAGTGATTCTCCATATCCTTTGCCCATTTCTCTGGTTGCTCCTCTCTTGTTTATTGATTTGAAATCTTCTGTATAATGCCTATTTACTATTTTACCTTTCCATTAGTTGTCTTATATTTTCTGGGTTATATTGTTAGCAGATAACACCAGTGTTAATGCTTCTTGTCCAGTATTTTCCTAGTAGGACTTTAAGTTGTATAACTGTCTTTTTTCCCCCTTTATCATGTCACTGGACCTTGTAATGTGATCACTGATTGCTTTTTCTTTGAATAGATATATTTTGGTGAAGACTTGCACATAGGCAGGTATCCATAGAATAAAGGACCGCACCAGTTCCTTGTGTTGAATGTGTTGCTGGCCTTTGTGTGGAATTTAATTTTTCGTTTTCAGTCCTAAGAACATTCAGTTAACGTGCTCAATGACTCACTTCAAAGAGTCATTCTCCGATAAAGTGTTTTCTTATTGTTTTCTGAGATGAAGCTTTGTTCAGGAAATCTTGGTGGCACAGTAGTGAAGTGCTTGAATGCTAACTGAAAGTTGGCTGTTTGAATACACCAGCCACTCCATGGGAAGAAGATGTGACAGTTTATGCTTCCATAAAGGTTGCAGCCTTGGCTTGGGACAGTTCTACCCTGTCTTACAGGATCCCTGTGAGTCATAATCAACTCGACAGCACGCAACAACTATAGCAATAAAGCTTGGTTCACTTATTTTCCAGAATTTTGTTGTCATCTTTTATTATTTTGTAATTACTGTGTTGTTGACTCTTTTCTAAGAAACGTTAGCCAAGAATAATACAGTTAGGTTGTTATCAGGTGCCAGTGAATAATCTATTTTGATTCATAGTGACAGTGTGACGGTAGAGCTTGCCTATACATAGAGTTTTTTAGGCTGTAATCTTTATGGGAACAGATTGCCATGGCTTTCACCCATGGAGCCACTGGGTGGTTTTGAACTGCCAGCCTTTTAGTTAGCAACTCAGCATGTAGCCATTGAGTCACATTTAAATCTGTGTTTTTTATTTTTTATTTTTTTAACGAATCTAGCTTTTCTTTTTTTTAAAGAGAATAAATTCAGTATATCCTCACTGAGTTTATTATGTATTGCAGAATATAGTAATGCTTCTCAAACTGTCTGTGGAGAAAGATCAGTGTTGTTTTTAATTTCCAGTCTGTCATGAGTCAACACTGTTAGAAAACATGCAATTACTAGATAATATCTTAAACAGGTATAAAATTGATCTGTTAAAGTGCTTTAAAAGTTCTGCAATCCTTGTAATTTCCATACTTGATTTTGCTGAGGCTTGATTAAAAATTCATGGGATTGGCACACCCTGAGTAGCACTAGTTTATAGTCTGGATAGCTTAAAGACTAATAAAGGATTCAGCTCCACCCCTTCTCACTCCAGGTTTGCATTATCCAGAGAATATTTGACATTACATTTTTTACAGCAAGCTATGAGACTCTCCATAGATGCTAAAAGGGCACCTGATGAAATTCAGTATCTACTTTTGGTTATGAAAGAAGCATAAAATATGAATTAGTGGATCATTAATCAATGTAACATGTTTATTTCAGCTGTGAAGGTAACATTGTGCTTAAAGGGGAAACAGTAGAAGCATTTAAATTAAGATCAAGACAAAGCTGTCTTTTTGCCATAACTATTGTGTATTAGTGGTTCTTAGGGTGGACGGATACCAAAGCACCAAATTAGAAAAGGAAAAAAAATAACAGATACTAACATTAGATAGCAGAAGATAAAATTACTCTTATGTACAGTTGACATATCAGTATACTTGGAAGACTCACGAGACTCTATTGAAAATGACTGTCAACAGTAAGAATATATATTAATATGGCTGACTGAAAAAAATAACAGTTCTAATTACTTTGCTAAAGGGAGACAAACCAATCTGTGAACAGGCTAATCCCAGGGCTACTTTCTTCAGCAGCGTTGCAGGACCTCCTGCTGAAAACATGGTTGATTTGCAGACTTTCCTAGTAACTGACAACCAAGTATATGTGATGGTCCTCTTGCTAGCAAGGTTGTACCTCTGATAGCAGAGCTTGAAATCTTCAGAATGGGTTGGTTGGATCCCTCCCTCCTCTGAACCTGGTATGAGTGGCAGTTAGGGACCAGAGTCCCTTTCCTGGACTGCAGCCTACAATGCATCCAACCATACCCAGTCTTACCGTGCCTTTTTGAGGGATGGTGAGAGTTTGTGGAACTGCATATATCCAGGTAAACTTGACTGTCATTTTCTGTAACTCTGCCTGTTTACGGAGTCCTTTGTTTGAATTTTATAATGTGCAAATGAAATGACAAATCTTTAGAAGATATAATGGAAGATGAGTTAAAATACCAACAAAACAGTTCAGTTCTCCATGAGAATTATGTACTGTAACAGAGTCAAAATTAATTCATTTCTTCTTACACACTCTTCATTTTCCCTTGTCTCCCTTAGCAACCCAGTTTTTGCCCAGTATATTGCTTTTTGTGTACCTTTATATGTAAATATGTTTATTTTACCTGATGATCAATTTCAAATGATCTCTTTAGATTGCCAGTTATAACAGATCAGCAAATCACAGTAAGAATAATAGGGATGATGGCAACAGTGTTAATAATTAGCACTGAGTGTATACCTTATAAGGAGCTTTGATAGCAGACTGGCTAAAGCACTCAGCTGCTAACTATAGGTTAGCAGTTCAAGCCCACCAGCCACGTCTTGGGATGAAGTTGTGGCAGTCTGCTCTCTAAAGGTTTATGGCCTTGGAAACCCCATGGAGCAGTTCTACTCTGCCCTATAGCATCACTATGAGCTGGACTTGACTCTGTGGCAGTGGGATGTACTATATAAGGATCCCTGGTAGCACAGTGGTAAAGCACTTGGCTGCTAACCCAGAGGTGGATGGTTCAGATCCACCCGTGTCTTTCCAGGAGAAAAGATTGAGAGTTCCACTTTCTTAAAGATTGCAGTCTAGGACACCCTATTGGGCTCTTCTGCTCTGTCGTGTAGGATCACAGAGTCAGAATCAGCTTGATAAAAACAGCACAGCAGCAATATGTACCATGTGTCAGGTACTTCTTTAAACCCTGTTTATGTATTAACAGATTTAATCTTTAATTCTAACTTAACTCCCAATCCAATTCACTTCTGTTGAGTTGATTGCTGCTTACAGTGACCCAGTGGGACAGAGTAGGACTGCCCCATAGGTTTTTCCAAGGAGTAGCTGGCGGATTAAGGTCAGCAGCTGTAGCACTTAACCACTGTGCCACTAGGATTCCTTAACTGTGAAATGTTGTTAGGTGCCAGTGTGTGGGTTCTGACTCAGTGACCCGATAAGGCAGAGTGGAACTGACCCATGGGGTTTCTGAGGAGCCGCTGATGGATTTGAACTGTTGGTTAGCAGCTGAGCTCTTAACCATATGGCAGTGGTGCCACAGTTGTAATGTTTAAATTACGTCCTACTTTTATTTTCTCTTTCTTTCGTAACCTTTACTAGTTTTATCACTTCCACATGTGACTGTAGGCATCTTCCTTTGATGTCTTCCCCACTCCTACTGGTCAACCTTCCTGATATTTAGGATCACAACCATCCAGTTTTCAAACAGAAGGGATTGTACAATGACCGTTCATGGAACAATGAGTAACTGTCTTTATGCTGCTGTTTTAAATCTGGAAATCACTGTCTTGTTTTTATTAACAGAATGACCTGACAACTGTGCGTCTGCGATGGGGGGATGTACTTATGCCGTTGCTCAAAAAATACAAACTCAATATCACATGGGGTGATCAGGATTTGTTGAACATCATGTTTTTTCATAATCCAGGTACTCATTTGTTTTCTTTTTATCCTCTCTTTTTAAAAAAAAGAAAATGACAGATAGCATTTAATCAGAGAATGAAGAAGCTTTTTGGCATGTATTAGTTACCACCATTTATGTTTAAGATTAGAATAAAACCTTTCTTAAATATGATTTAGTTGGAAGAAACTAAATGCCGAATGGCATTTTGATGATTTTCAAGCTTTTAAGGGTATAGTTTTAAACTAAAATTTTGACAATTCTGTGGAGTTAAAAGAACTTCATTTCTTCTCTTCTTTATGTAGAAAGCCTCTTTGTTTTTCCATGTCAGTGGAATTATCGACCAGATCATTGCATATATGGAAGCAATTGCCAAGAAGCAGAAGAAGAAGGAATCTTTATTCTTCATGGGAACAGAGGTGTTTACCATGATGATAAGCAGCCAGCATTTAGAGCTGTTTATGAAGCACTGAGAAATGTAAGCATTTTCTTTCTGGTTTTTTTTTTATGTTTTGTACTTCTTATTTGGAAATACTTTAAAGCCTTCAGGAAACTTGAAAGAACAGTACAAAGAATTCCCATGTATCCTTTATGCAGGTTCATCAATTACTAACATTTTGTACTGCCTGCACTGTTTTTGATTCTCCTGTGTCTACACACATTGGCTTTTTCCCCCTGAGTTATTTGAGTGTAGTTTGCATACTTCATGCTCTTTTACCGCTAAAAGGGTGTTGCTTGAAAACAAGCACATTCTTTTCTTAACCACAGCAAGGCACCAACCTCAGGAAATTGAATGTGGTTCACTAAGTTAATACACCATCAATGTCTTTTTAGTCTCCTTTGATCTGGAATGGCTTCTTAACCTTTGTCTTTTTTAACATGGATATTTTTTGGATAGTAGAAGAAGCCCCCTCCTTTTTTGTTCTTTATTGTGGCATGTCTGATGTCTCCTTATGATTAGGCTCATGTTAAGCATTCCTGGTTGAAATCGATGGTGTTGTATCCTTCTCTGGGTATCACATGCATAGTTACCTTGTGTGTCTGTGCCTCAGTGGTGATGATGGTTTTCATCAGTCAAAAGGTTTTCTCATCTCCCCACTGCATAGTTATTTTTTTTCTTGTAAGCTGTCAATGGGGAGACAGTTTAAAACAATGCAGATGTTCTGCCCGTCATCAGAATTTCCCTCCTAGGTTTGGCATCCATTGGTGGTTCTTGCTAAGACCAGTATTTACTATGGTAGTTGCAACTTGAAGATTCTTCAGCTCTACGGCTTCACATACATCATTTGGCACTCAGCATTCTACTAGAAGATTCCCTCATTCTTCTCCGTTTACTTACTATTGATTTAAACTCATTGCTTATTTTTTATGATTTATAATGCATTATTCTCGTTTAATTATAGTGATGCTGACATTGTTCCTGATTTGGCCCCTTTTGATCACTTCCTGTGCCCTTTTGACAGGTTCTCATCATTCTTTTGGCATGTTTTCTTTCTATCCTAGCAGTATGTTCTAAGCTAATCACATATATTCTCTACCTTTAAGTCAGCCATTTATACAAAGAGCTTTGGTTCCTTTTAGTGGGCTCTTGGAGGCAGGTATGCTTATTGCCACAGAGAGATTTCTCTTTTAGGCATATTCAATGATAGAAATAGGAAATAATATGCACACATCAAATTCTGGGTTGACCTTGATGCCTGTAATTTCGGTCTGCCCGTTTAGCCTTTCTCTACTCTATATGTTTTATCACCTTTCTTCTACAATTAGAATCATGGTTCCTAACATAAGCATTTTGGTATTTTCTTAATCTTTTTTTTTTAATTTTTTATTTAATATAACTGAGTGAAAATGTACATTCCCGTATAAATTGACATACCCACCTATATGCAGCTTCCACTGCTCTCCCTACTCAGTGACAGCACACTATTCCTCTCTGCTCCATACATGTCTCATCCTCCCAACAGTCTCTTTTTTCCCTCCTCTCCACTCACTCTCCTTCCTCCAGCCAGAGGTCAGCAGGATGACATCCTATAGATGTATAGAACCATAAAGTGCATCCAATATATGGTCACTCTGCATCACCAAGTCCAATACATTTCTGTCCAAAGCGTGGACCTTCGTTATGATTTATGGTCAAGGGCAGCATCAGGGCGAGGGGCCATGCTCCCAGGGGAACCCCGAAACCACTGGACCATCAATTGAGGTCTTTTAGTGGGGATCTCAGGGTGCACCCCATTTTATTCTTGTGTTGCCAGTGAGACTGCTCTCTGTGAGCTCCATCGTGGCTATCACTGGTGGTGGCCGGGCACCATCCGGCTCTTTCAGTCCCAAGTCGATGTAGGCACCCACTGCTGTGGGTCTCTTTGTCTTCTGGGTTGTCCTTCCCCCGTGTCATTTTGGTCCTCGGTGAGGAACCGTTCCTGCTGGGTTTGCTGTGCCCTCGGATGGCAGCTTGACAGTTTTTAAGACCCCAGACGCCACTCACCAACGTGGGGTGCAGAGAGCCCTCTTAGCAAAACGCTAGTTGTGCCAATTGGCTTCGCTTTCGCCTAAGAGCATAGTCCCCCGCCCCCCGCCCCAGCTACTCTATCCTTGCAATATTGGGTTAAGATGGAAGGAATACTCATGTTATGTTTAAGTCCACTTAATATTGTTCTTGTTTCTAATGTATGCTGTCACTGATTTCACCCAGCCAGATACCTAGCAACTATCTAATCTAAACCCTGCCCCCCTTCCCCTCCCTTGCAGCTGTCAAAGAGTCTTTTCTTCTATACAAAAGTCTGTTTTTGAGATCTTATCGTAGAGGTCTCATACAATATTTGTCCTCTTGTTGCTGACGGCTTTCACGCAACATAATGTCTTCCAGTTGAAACCAGGTCATGAGATGTTTCCTGAAGTCATTGTTGTTCTTTTATCATTGCGTAGTGTTCCGTTGAGTATATATACTTACCTATCCAGTCTTCTGTTGTTGGGCATCTGGGTTGATTCCATCTTTGTGCTATCGTGGACTGTGCTGCGATCAACATTCTGGTGCATGTGTCCGTTGGAGTGAAAAGCCTTGATTTTGTAGGATATATTCCAAGTAGTGGAATTACTCAGTCAAATGGTATATCCATATCCATTTTTTTAAGGAAGTGCCAGATTGCTTTCCAAAGAGGCTGGACCGTTTTGCAACCCCACCAACAGTGTAGGTTCTCCACAGTCTCTCCAGCATTTGTTGTTTTCTGTTTTTTGGATCATGGCCAACCTTGTTGGGGTGAGATGGTATCTCATTGTCATCTTGATTTGAATTTCTTTAATAACTAAAGATCGCGAACTTGTCCACATGTGTTTTTTGGCTGCCTGAATCTCTTTTTTAGTTAAATGTGTGTCCATCTCCTTTGACCATCGCTTAATTGGATGATTTGTCTTCTTCTTGTTGATATTTTGTAGTATCTTACAGACTATGGAGATCAGGCGTTGGTCTGACATAGAGTTGCCAAATATTTTTTCCCATTCTGTAGGTGTTCTTTTAATTCTATTAATAAAGTCTTTGGATGAGCAAAAATGTTTGTTCTTAATAGTTCCCATTTATCTATTTTCTCTTCTGATGATTGTAGTTTGTTTGACAGGTTTTGGAGTCTGTCCACATTGTGTATTAAAACTTCCATTGTTGTTCCTACCTTTTCTTGGATGAGCTTTATCGTTTTAGGTTTGATATTTAGGTCTTTTATCCAGTTGGAGTTGGTTTTTGTATAAGGTGTAAGATACGGATCTTGTTTCAGTTTCTTGCAGATGGATATCCAATTTTGCCAGCACCATTTGTTGAAGATACTGTTTCTACCACAGTTTAATGTCTTAGGGCCTTTGTTGAATATCAGTTCTTCATAGGCAGATGGTGTCATCTCTGGGGTCTCAGTTCTGTTCCACTGATTGATCTGTCTGTTCTTATACCAGTACCAGGCTGTTTTGACCACTATGGCAGTGTAATATGTTCTAAAGTTGGGTAATGAGAGGCCTCCCAGTGTGTTCTTCTTCTCTAGTAGTACCTCGCTAAACTGGGGCTTCTTCCCTTTCCAAACAAAATTGGTGATTTGTTTCTCCATCTCATTAAAAAATGTTGCTGGAACTTGTATTGGTATTATATTATATAAATAGATTGCTTTGGGTAAAATAGACATTTTCACAATGTTAAGTCTTCCTATCCATGAGCAGGGTAGATTTTTCCATGTATCGAAGTCTCTTTTAGTTTCTTGTAGTAAGGGCTTGTAGTTCTCTATGTAAAGGTCTGTTATGTCTCTGATTAGATTAATTCCTAGGTACTTTTATCTTCTTAGAGGCTATAGTAAATAGTATTGATTTGATAATTTCTTCCTTAACAGTCTTGTTGTTGGTATATAGGAATCCTACTGATTTACTTAATGTTTATCTTGTATCCTGAGACTTTGCTGAACTCTTCTATCAGTTTGAGTAGTTTACTTACAGATTCCTTGGGGTTCTCTGCATATACAGTCATATCATCTGCAAACAGGGAGATTTTAACTTCCTCTTTGCCGATGCAGATGTCCTTTATTTCTTGGTCTTGTCTAATTGCTCTGGCTAAAACTTCTAGCACAATGTTGAATAGAAGAGGTGAGAGTGGGCATCCTTCTCTAGTTCCTGATCTCAAGGGAAAGTCTTTCAGTCTCTCTGCATTCAGGATGACATGGGCAATTGGCTTTGTATAAACGGCCCTTATTGTGTTGAGGAATTTGCCGTCTGTGCCCATTTTGCTAAGAGTGTTTAGCATGAATTGGTGTTGGACTTTATCAAATGCCTTTTCTGCATCAATGGACAAAATCAGGTGATCCTTGTCTTTTGTGTTATTTACGTGGTTAATCACATTAATTGTTTTTCTGATGTTGAACCAGCCTTGCATCCCTGGTATGAATCCCACTTGGTCATGATGGATTATTTTCTTGATATGTTGTTGTATTCTACTGGCAAGAATTTTGTTGAAGATTTTTGAATCTAGATTCATGAGTGATATCGGTCTGTAGTTCTCTTTCTTTGTTGGGTCTTTCCCTGGCTTAGGTATCAGGGTTATGCTGGCTTCATAGCATGAGTTTGGGAATACTCCGTCCCTTTCTATACTGTGAAGTAGTCTCAGTAGTATTGGAGATAACTCTTCTCTAAATGCTTGGTAGAATTCTGCAGTGAAGCCATCTGGACCTCTTCCTTTGTGATGGATTTATTAAGTTGTTCTGCTTCACGTTGTGATAATTTGGGTAGGTGGTATGAGTCAAGGAATTGATTCATTTCCCCTAGGTTTTCAAATTTGTTAGAGTACAATCTTTTATAGTATTCTGTTATGATATTTTTGATTTCTGTTGCATCTGTGGTGACAAACCCCCTCTCATTTCTAATTTGGGTTATTTGTTTCCTTTCCTGCTTTTCTTTAGTAAGTTTAGCCAGTGGTTTGTCAATTTTGTTGATCTTTTCAAAAAACCAGCTTTTGGTCTTTTCAATTTTTTCAATTGTTTTTCTGTTCTCTAATTCATTTAGCTCTGCTGTAATCTTTATGATCTTGTTTCTTCTGGTGCCTGAGGGGTTCCTCTGTTGTTCTCTTTCTACTTGTTGAAGCTGTAGGGTTAGTTCCTTGATTTGGTTTCTTTCCTCCTTCCAGATGTGTGCATTTATGGAGAGAAACAGACCTCTGAGCACTGCTTTGGCTGTATCCCATAGGTTCTGGTAGGAAGTGTTTACGTTCTCATTGGAATCCATGAATTTCTTTAATTCATCCTTGATTTCCTCTATAACCCATGTTTTTTTTGAGCAAGATGATGTTCAGTTTCCAAGAGTTCCACTTTCTCTGTATGTTTTTTCTGCTATAGATTTCAACTTTTATGGCTTTATGATCTGAGAAGATGCTTTACAGTAATTCAGTGGTATGGATTTTGTTGAGCCTTGCATTGTGGCCAATCACATGGTCAATTCTGGAGAATGTTCCATGTGCACTGGAGAAGAAGGTATAGTTGTCTGCTGATGGGTGGAAAGTTCTGTATATATCAGTGAGGTTTAGTTGGTTAATTGTGGCAATGAGGTCTTCTGTATCTTTACTAAGCTTTTTTCTGGATGTTCTGTCTAGTACTGAGAGTGGAGTGTTGAAGTCTCTCACTGTTATGGTGGAGTCATCTAATTCTCTTTTGAGTGTAGTCAGTGTTTCTTCGACATATTTAGGTGCTCTGATATTAGATGCCTAAATATTTAATATAGTTAAGTCTTGCTTGTGTACTCAACCTTTCAGCAATAAATAGTGTCCATCTTTGTCCACAATGGTGGATTTGACATTAAAATTGATTTTGTCTGAGATTACAATTGCCACCCCTGCTCTTCTTTGTTCATTATTAGCTTGATATATATTCTTCCAACCTTTAATTTTCAGTTTGTTCCTATCTTTAGGTCTCAAGTGAGTTTCTTGTAGACAACATATGGATGGGTCATGTTTTTTGACCCAAGATGTCACTTGATGTCTCTTTACTGGAGCATTCAGTCCATTCACATTCAGTGTAATTATTGATAGATATGTGTTCAGTGCTGCCATTGTGATTTATTTATTTTTATGTTGATGTTTTCTCTGCTGTTCTTATTAGTCTGTTCTGGGACACTCTTTTTTGTGAGTTGATTTTTCACCTTTTTCAGAGCTGGTTTTGTGGTTGTTGAGATTCCTGTGTTACAATTCTTGAAATGGTGTGATACATCTTTGTTGTGCTTTACAGCTGCCCCTATAATCCCCCTTAATAAACTATATATAAACTCAATTTTAATTACTACCAGTCTGGTCATCTTCCTCTCCATCTGGAAGGACTAAAACAACTGTAGTACATTCCTCTTTTTAATATGATGACACCATAGTTTTCATGATGATCATTGGATTGCTTCTTTCCTTATCAAAGCTGTGATTGGCTTTGGAGCCTTCTCTAACTGAGTAGAGTTTTGAGGAGCCTGTCGTTCTGAAATATACAGTTAGTGGTTTTGTTCTTCTAAACCCGAGCCAAGAACTTCTTTCAATATTTCTTGTAGTTTTGGTTTGGTTTTTACAAAGTCTCTGAGTTTCGGTTTATCTGGAAATGTCTTAATTTCATTTTCGTATTTGAAAGATAGTTTTGCAGGATATATAATTCTTGGTTGGAAGTTCTCCGTCAAGGCTTTGAATGTGTCATACCACTGTCTCTGTGCCATCATGGTTTCTGCTGAGAAATCTGACGAGAGCCTACAGGGTTTCCCTCTGAATGTTAGCTTTGCTTTGAGTCTTGCTGCCTTTAGGAGTTGCTGCTTATGTTTCATTTTGTTGAGCTTGATTATAATATGTCTTGGAGTCTTTCTTTTGAGATCTGTATTGGGTGGCGTACGATAATGCATCTGAGGTGTCTATATTCTCTTCCTTCATGATTTCTGGGAAGTTGTCTGCCAGCAGCTCAGCAACAATACTCTCTGTGGTCTCAGATGTCTCACCCTGTTCAGAGACTCCAGTTAATCGAAGGTTGTTCCTCTTAATAGAGTCCCACATGCTTCTTAATGTTTCTTCATTTTTCTTGTTTCTTTTTTCTGATTTCTGCTCATAGATCCTGGCCTCAGTAGCTCTATCTTCCAAGTCAGAAATTCTTTTTTCTATTTGTTCCATTCTGTTTTCTTGGCTTTGCATGGAAGTTTCTATGTCTTTGATTTTGTTCTTGATCTGTTAGATTTCAGCGTACTGGTGTTCCATCAGATCGAACATCTTGCTTAATTTTTCATTTTGTTCTCCTGCATTTTGTATAAGGTCTAGAAGGGCTCTGTATATAATCACTTTGTATTCACTTTCTGATGCTTTTATAAAAGTTTCTTCATCTGGAAAACTCCTTGGTTGCTTTGCTTGGGAACCTTCTGAAGCCATGAGTGATTGCTTGTATGCCACAAGTGTCTGTTGCTTTTTGGGACCCATGTCAGTATGTAGAGCTGGAAGAGGTACTGTGAGGATGGACTGCAGATGTTTCTCTAGGCTGTCTTAAAATGTGAAGCAAAAGGTATCTGATCACTTCACAAGTCAGTTAGGTTTTCAGGTGTAGAGGTCCCACTTCTCAACTGGCAAAGTAAGTGCCACTGTATCCAACCCCAGATGATACAAACTAGTTCAGAATACAGCAGTGCGACTGCCCTGTTGGCTTCTGTTGACAGGGCCGACGACACTGCGTAGAGTACTGCTTTTTTGATAGAAAAGCACTCTCCTGTGGGCCGGCTCTGGCTCCCAAGCTAAGAATTAAGTCCAGCTACGGTCACTGTATGCAAGATGGCGTCCTCCACACAGGCAGCAGGCAGAAGGGCTAAAGGTGCCGAGAGGTAGTGATTCCTCTGATTCTGTTGCAGGACCCCCAAAGCAGGTGGCACTGGGTAAATTACTGCTTTTCTGTCAGAGAAGCGCTGTCCTGTTTGCAGGCGCTGGCTCCCAGGCTAAGAATTAGGTCCTGCTAAAATCTCAGTACCAACATGGAGTCTGACACACTGACTGCGAAACTCCGTAGAAACACTGCTGAGGCAGATATAAAATGACAGGCTCAAAGTGGCTAGATTAACGGAGTCTTAAGCCTGGCTCTCAAAATATGGGAATTTTGCCTGCCTATCCCCCTTGGCCCACCGGCCAAGAGAGAGAAAAAAAAAGTCAAAGTGGTGCGTTTACCTTCTGTCCGTGAGAGCCAGGGCTAGCCAGGAGCTGGAGTCAGTGAAAGAGAGGAGGTTTTTTGCTCAGTGGTATGAAGTCCCAATTAACAGCCCTGTGCTGTGTCCTGAGGCTGATTATGTGGTCAGAACGCTCCGTTTGATTATCAGTTCAGGTCTTGGTTTCCAGAGGGATATAAGGAGACGTGTGCTTAGTCTGCCATATTCTCTCCTTTTCCGGTATTTTCTTAATCTTAAAGTAATTTTAGAAATGTTTCACTCGTACTGTTATCTTCTGTCCCTTTCTGCCTGCAGATAACCACAATTTACTGGCAAGAATTCAGGATTTGCTTCTCGTTCTTTCCTTTCTCTTCCCTTGTCCCAAGAGTGAGGATGAAGTTACTTGAAACAGTTGTATTTTGCTTTCCTTCAGTGTGCTGCTTTTATTCATTTGAAATACAGTTGGGCTCATTTGTTGCAGTATGTTGTTAATTTGTTTTCTCTTCCTTGTATACTTAATTTTATTTTTTTGGTATGAATGATTTTAAAAGCAGAGTCCCTAGATGGCATAAAATAACAAAGCTCTTGGCAACTAGCCAAAAGGTTTGCAGTTTAAACTCACCTGGAGGTGTCTTAGAAGATGAGCCTGGAGATTTCTTTTCTAAGAGGTCAAGGTTTGAAAACTGTATAGGACAGTTCTCTGCCCACGCAAGATTACCGTGAGTCAGAATCCTTGCAGCGGCAGCTACCGACAACAGCAACAGAATACGAACATAGTTTTAAGAAGTTGAAACTATATACTGGTTTACTCAGTCTCTGCTTCCCCTGTCCTTTCCTCTGCACACTTCCTCCCTAACCTATAGGCTGCAGACTTCATTGTTTTCTGCTAGTTGTCCTTTCTGTGTTTTTTACTATAAAATGAGTAGATACATGCATTCTTTGTAATTTATCTCTTAAGCATAGTATACACCACTGCCTTTTGCTTTATTCAAATCTATGTGTTTATAGATAGCTTGTTACTATCATATGATGATTTTTGTCTTGTATCAGAGTTTATTCAACTGTGACAGTCAGTTGCTTCCAGTATTTTGAATTATAAATAATGCTACAGTGAATAACCTTTGCGTATGTATTTTTGGAGATGTGTCTTCAGGGTGAGAGTCGCTAGGTGGTGCAAGTGGTTAAGCATTGGGCTACTAAGTGAAAGGCTGGAGATTCAGGCCTGCCCAGTGGTATTCCAGAAGAAAGGTATGATGATTCGCTCTTACAAGGGCAAAGCCGTGAATGCCCTACAGAGAGGGCATTGAAATATATGAAACATGTATTGTGGTGTTACAACATATTACCTATTTCCGTTCCATGAGAATTTGCCATTTTGCATTCCTGGTAACAATTTTTGCGAAGTCCTCTTTCCCTGAGGCTTAACCAATCTGATGAGTTAGAAGTGGAACCTTTGTGTGGTTTTAATTTACGTTCTTTTTATTATGAATGAAGTTGAAAATCTTTTTGTTTATTTTTATGTACATTTTAATCTTTTCAGTAAATTTTCGTTAGTCTTTTGCCTGTTCATTCCCATTGATTCAGTCTGACTCACGGCAGTCCCTTGTGTGTCACAGTAGAGCCGTGCTCCCCAGGGTTTTTGGTGTTTTTAGTTTTCAGAAGTAGATGATAAGATCTTTCTTCTGAGCTATCTCTGGGTAGACTTGAAAATAACAATCTTGTTGAAATACATTATATAAAGCACAGAGTTCACCCATTCTGAAAGCATACAATTGGTTGTTTTTTAGCTTGTTTACACATTTTTACAGCCATTACCATGAGAGATATTTGGTCTCCCCCTTCCCCACCATAATTTTCAAAGGTTTTCTGTATATTAGAGGTATTCAAAAGAAGATGGATGGAATACACAGATTCATTATATAAGAAAGAACTGGTCAGTGATCAACCATTTCAAGAGGTAGCATATTATCAAGAACTGATGGTATTAAAGGAAGAAGCTGAAGCCTCATTGAAGGCATTGGCAAAAAACTAAGGCTCCAGGAATTGATGGAATATTAGTTGAGATGTTTCAATAAACAGGTGCAGTACTGGAAGTGCTCAGTAGTTTATGTCAAGAAATTTGTAAGACAGCTACCTGGCCAACCAGTTTGAAAGAGATCCATATTTATGTCTACTCCCAAGAAAGGTGATCCAGCTGAAAATGGAAATTATCAAACAATATCATTAATATCACATGCAAGTAGAATTTTGCTAAAAATGATTCAAAAGCAACTGCAACAATTCATTGACAAGGAACTGCCAGAAATTCAAGCTGGATTCAGAAGAGTATGTGGAACCAGGAATATCATTGCTGATGTCAGATGAATCTTGGCTGAAAACAGAGAATACCAGAAAGATGTTTACCTGTGTTTCATTGACTATACAAAGGCATTTGACTATGTGGATCATAACAGATTATGGAAAACATTTCAGTGATTCGGAATTCTAGAACATTTAATTGTGCTCATGAGGAATCTGTACACAGATCAAGAGACAGTCATTCAGACAGAACAAGGGGACACCGCATGGTTTAAAATCAGGAAAGGTATGCATCAGGGTTGCATACTTTCATCATATCTTTCAATCTTATGTAGAGCTAATAAACTGAGAAATGGACTGTAGGAGGAAGACCAAGGCATCAGGGTTGAAGGAAACCTCATTAACAACCTGCATTATGCAGATGAAACAGCCTTACTTGCTGGAAGTGAGAAGACTTGAAACACTTACTGATGAAGATCAAGGACCACAGCCTTCAGCACAGATTGCACCTCAACATCAAGAAAACAAAAATCCTCACAACTGGACTAGTAAGCACCATCTTATAATAGATGGAGAGGGGATTGAGGTTGTCGAGGATTTCATTGTACTTGGTGCCACAGTCAATACCCATGGAAGCAGTACCGTCAAGGAGTCAAAAGATTCATTGCACGGGGAACATCTGTACAGGACCTCTTTAAAGTACTAGTCACTGATAGGAATGAGAATAAAAATAATTATAACACACAACTACAGAGACTGTACTAGACTGATAACATAACTACAGAGACTGTACTAGAACCATGAAAGTGTATAATAGTGTTACCGTCAATGGTCTGACAAGGCCTCACTGATCACATTTGAAGTGGGCTGTAAAGAATGAATAGGGGTTTGCCAGGTGAGGCAGAGCAGCTTAGGTGGAAAACTGCCTGAGAAAGGGATCAGAGCCTGTGAAAAATCCATGGTGTGGTCAGCTGTTGAGCCATGCAGGATGACTGGAGTGTAGGATGACAATAGGCAGTGGCTGGGGATGAAGGTGGAAGTGATCTAGTGGTAATAAGGGTGATGATGATCCGCCCGCATAGGGAGTTCAGGTTTTCTCTTGGAACTCTGTGCTTCTCCAGCGTGGTGGCAGACCCGTTACTAGTAGCCTTGTAAGCTCTGTCTCACATGTTTTTTGTTAGGCTTCTTGTCTTATATATTTGACCACCAAGTTTTTAAATAATTAGTTTATCGTGTTGTCCTCAGTCACTGAAGAATGTAGGAATCAGTGTTGATATTCATTGTAATGTAGTAGGCCTTTTATGCCTTCAGAAATCAGTATCACAGTGTAATAGTCCTTATGGGTTGTCAGAAGGTGATAAAAATGAAGAAAAGTTCTTTTGGGGGTGTGTGGCTTTGCAATATAGAAAGGAAATACATTGCTATAAAAGTGAATTTTTTGTTTTCTTTGAGCCTTTATAAAGCCCATTATTAGTGAACTAAATCTTCATAGCTTTATGTGAACTTCATCTTTGGTTTATGTATCTGTTAGAAGCTGAGTAATGGTTTTAAGCTGAGCAATTATGTACTTGCGTTTTTAAAAATAAATCTTATTTTTAAAATGATTTCAAGTACTAAATTAATGATTTTTTATGTGTTTGGGTCTGTGTTAAATACAGCTTATATCTATTTTTCAGTGTAATGAAATTAATCTTTTATGGTACTCTTGCTTAGTGTTTTTATATTCCCTTATCTATAATTCAATGAGAAATGTAATTTTTAGAGAATTGCATTCAGACAGGGGTAATTATGCAAGTTTAGACAGAAGCTTAGTCATAGCTGTGGAATGCAGTGAACAATCTGTGAATTATAGAAGATGGGAACTCTGTTTAATACATAAATATTTGTTAAATATTAGTTGTTGAATGAGTAAAAGTATTTTCAGTTTGAAAATTACAAATTCAAAATAGGAGCAAAGCATTTTATTGCTCCATAAGGTTATTTTCTACTTTGTGTATTTCATTCTGAATTACTATGTTTCTTGGTGTTTATCTTACCTTTGATTTAATTCACACCCTGCTTATATGTGCACAACTCTCTACAGGAGGATTTTGAATATGGAGATTATTATCTTACGTAGTTTAGTTTTTCTGCCACAGTGCCTCCTTGTATATGGTTAGTACTCAGCATTTGTTTGATTGAGCTGCCAATCCACTATACTTTCAAAACAGGACAGTGCCTAGAATTGCCTTATTGTGGCCCTCAGAGCCACACTGTGTATTCCCCATCTTTCAGTAGACAGTCTTAAGCGTAAGCTTAACATTCCTAAATATTTGGCACTGGGTACTGTGTAAGTGCAAAGAGGGAATGATTAGCTGGGTCAGGAGAGTCTGGTGTAGAGAACTAACGTTTGAACTGAGCTCTGATTCAGAAAGGTGAGCATAGGTCAGGCATAGCATGCAGTATGTCCAGAGATCTAGGGTCAGGGAAGGGTACATGTGGCCTGTAAGGAAAGGGAGACACTGAGATGCAGGTTGCCTACTGTCATCTCCGTGGGTACTGCAGTAGTTTATGGGAATGGCAGAATGCAGTGGCTTTAGGCTGTATATATATATATAGGTGGACATTCTGATAGTTTACTTTCTTCCTTGAAGGTCAGATTTCTTGTGTCAAGTTAGATTAGAAAGAAGTCTAATTCATGAGGCACCTTTTTATTTTGGGAAGTGACTCATCAAAGGAATTTTTTTTCCCAGTGAATGGAAAAAAGTTTTTAAATTGTACTTTAAGTGGAAGTTCACAATCCAAATCAATTTGCCATATGAAACCCTACACACATAGTGCTTTGCTACTCTAACTGCTCTCCGCCCATCCCTTATCCCCACTCCTGTGACAGCACACTTCTGTTTTTCTACCCTGTGCTTCCTGCATCCAGTCAACCAACAGCTGTATATTTCCACCCTCTCATGTCCTCTTTGGACAAGAGCTAGTCAGACACCCTTATGTATATATTTAAGCCAAGGAGTATATTCTTTGCCAGTATCACTCTGTGTCTTATAGTCCAGTCCAATCTTTGTTTGAAGAGTTGGCTTTAGTACTGGTTTCAGCTCTAGGCTAACAAGAGTCCAGGAGCCATGTCCTGACCATCAAGTATGATCTTTTAATATAGTTCTAGTTCTGTCCACCCATTGTTTTCTTGGTACCTCAGGGACTTTGTGTTGTGTTCCCTGTCAAGATAGTCTTTGGTGGTGGTCGGGAACCATCTAGTAGTTCTGATCTCATGCTAATGTAGTCTCTAGATCAAATGGCACCTTATGCCTGCTGGGCTCACATTTTCCTCTTATCTTTGATGTCTGTCATTGTCCTCTGCTCCAGGTGGATTGGGACCAATTGATGCTACTTAAGATGGCAGACTGCTAGCTTTTAAGACCCCAGACACTGCTCACCGAAGTGGTATGCAGAACAGTTTCTTTAAAAAAACTTAGTTATACCATTTATCCTAGATGTCCCCTGGAACCATTGTCCTCAGACCCCTGTCCCTGCTACTCTGTCCTTCAAAATGTTGGGTTGTATTTAGGAAACCCTTTAGCTTTTGGTGTGGTCCAGTTGTGCTAACCTTCCTTCTGCTGTATGCGTCACTCTCTTCACCTAATCCAGTTCCTGTCTACTGCCTACTCTATGACTACCCCTCTCTCTCCCTCCCCACCCTTGTAACGATTACAGATTATTTTCTTCGGTGCTTAAACCTTTTCTTTAGTCCCTATAATAGTGGTCTCATACAATATTTGTCCTTTTGCAGCTGAGTAATTTCACTCAGCATACTGTTTTCCAGGTGACTGTATATTTCCTAAAACCATTATTCTTTACCATTGCATAGTATTCTTTTGTGCAAGTATATCATAGGTTGTTTTATCCATTTGTCATTGTTCCATTTAATTTTCTGCGCTGAATGTTTTTTTTCTTTATGTGTTTTCTCTTCATCTTTTTCAGTGTTGGTGGTTTTGTATTTGCTGAGACTTCATGTTTTTCTTGTTTTTTTTATTTTGATGTATGGGATTGATAGTTTCCTTTGTGGTGACCTTAATATTTACCTGATTTTCTAAATTTAAACTAATCTTGAATTTCTTTTTATCACCTTGATTTCCTTTCTATATGAAACATCTGTGCCTACATTTTCTGTTGAGATCCCCCTTTTTTGTTATAATGTGTACATAATGACATCTTTGTTTTCCTGTTTTCATTGTTTTGCCCATAGTTTGTTTTTATGATTTCCGTATTTCAGTTGATACCCAGTTGCTCTCTCTGTGTTCTGGTCTTGGGTTGTTTACTGGTGTTAATTGGTTTTCTAACAAATGGACTGCCGTTAATATTTTTTGTAAGTTTAGTTGGTTTCTGCAGATTTTTGTTCATCTGGAAATGTCCTAATTCTGCTGTATTTGAGAGACAGTTTTGCTAAATATATAATTCTTGGGTGGCCATTATTTTCCTACAAGGCTTTGTATATGTCATCCCACTGTCTTCTGGCCTGCTTTGTTTCCAGTGAATGGTTGCAGTTTAGTCTTACTGATTCTCCTTTGTAGGTTATTTTTCGTTTATCTTGAGCCACTTTTAAAAGTGTCTCCTTGTCTTTGGTTTTGGCAAGTTTGATTATTATATGTCTTGGTGTCTTTCTTTTGGGATCTACCTTGTATGGAGTTTGATGAATGTCTTAGATAGGTATCTTCTCATTTTTCATGATATCAGGGAAGTTTTCTCAGAAATCTTCAGCAGTTCTCGCCATATTTTCAGTTATCCCACTGTTCCAGTACTCGGATCACTGATAAGAGTAATTCTCTTCATGCCAGCCAAGTGCTGTCTAGTCGGATCCTACTCATGGCAAGCCTTCATAGAGTTCCATATAATTCGTAGTGTTTTTTGATTTTCTTAAAATTCTTTTATCTGATTTTTCCTCACATATGTTGATGTCACATAGTTTATCTTCAGTCTCACTAATTCGGGCTTCCATGGCCCCACCTCTGCTTCTTTGACTTTCTTTTGAGTTGTCTAATTCTGTAATTTTATCATTATTTTTCTGTGTTTCTAATTTTTGCCACTCAGTGCTTTCTTGCATCTTGTTCAATTTGTCATTATGTTCTGCTGCGTTTTGCCTTACCTTCCTCATCTCTTATAAAAGTTCCATATTTTAATCTTTTGTATGGAAAATGTGATTCTTTGTTTTGGGAGCTTTCTGAAGAGATCATGGTCCACCCCTTTAAGTGCTTTGATATAGACTGCTATTTCCAAGCCTTGAGTGAATTGTTATGGATTCAGCTCAGGTGTCCAGGTGGTCAGTCACCAAGTGTGGTGTAAGCTCTTGTCTGCTGTCCTAGATGGCCAGGCACAGGTGTCTGGATGCAACTGCAGAGAAAAGGAAGAGACTAACAGTCATCTCTTAGTATTTGTGAGGGTGGCGTATCACCTTATATCTGAATCTAAGTAAATCAACAGTCTGTGCCCTGATTTCTCTAGTTTAGGGGAGTTGGCAGAAATTTATTTTTTGCCTGTCTCCCCCTTCCCATAATGTGCTAAACTAGTTCCTCTTCCACATCTCAGAGGATCGGTCAGGGCAGGCTTAAGGCGTCCTGCTTCTGGCTCAGTTAATACCGTCAGACTCCAGAGCCTGACACTACAGAGGAGGGAAGGGCAGAATGGCTTGAAGAGTCCTACTTCCAGCTCAGTTAATAGCATCAGACTCTAGCTCTGGGCTCAGTGAGAAGGTGACATGTCCATATCAAAATAAAGACCCACATCTGCGCAGCAGGTCACATGAAAGACTTAGCTATTGACGGTCTAGTACTGTCTCTCACTGGCTGCAGAGGCACATGTAGATTCTCTAGACAGTCAACCCTGCTGAGACAAGACTCCCACCCATCTGTGTATTGCAGCTTTGGCTGCCACCTGGTGTGTGGAGTCCTGTGTGCTTCTTATGGTGTTGTCCCTTCCACTTTGCTCAGTAATCTCAACTTTGCTGTTGGTGCCCAGGGCTCCTAGGATGACCTATTATACTGGACTCATTTGTTCCTTTGGGTCTTTCTTATTGGAGGGGTCACGGGAAGTGTCCTTTTACTCCACCATCTTGGCTCTACTCCCCCGGCCCCCCGATTTTTTTTTTAAACCACAATCACTGATTTACATTGCATGAAAATTAATGAGCTGACTCTCAAGTATGTACTTCATAGTCCTGGACATCAGAAATCTTCCTTGAGTCGTAAACATCTTAGCAATGCATTCATTTTATTATCATGGTATAGTAAGAAAAAAATTTACAGTTTGACCTGTTTACCTCTCAGCTAGTTGTTTTCCTACACATTGACCTGTTTCTTCGCAGTATCATTTGATAAAGGCACCTTCTTCTGCCTGGCTGCCATTTGTAATCCCCAAAAGATTTAGACATGCCTGTAACTCCTGGTGGCACAGTGGGTCAGCAGTTCAGATCTGCCAGGTACGCCTTAGAGATTCTGTGGGGCAGTTCTGCTGTGACCTGTAGGATCTCTATGAGTCAGACCCAGGTTGACAGCAGTGGTTTGGTTTTGCTTTATCCATATGTAGCACCTTTCCCACTTTTCGACTCTTGCGTGAACTGTATCTTTCAATAGAATTTTTAAAATGAGTTTGGCAAGTTGGATTAGTTATCTAGGCTGCTGTAACAGAACTACCAGAGATGGATCTCTTTGAAAAGAAAATCTTATTCTCTCTCGGCTTAGGAGGCTAGAAGTCCAAATTTCAGGGTGCCTCTCTAGCAGTAAACATTCTCTCTCTTGGTTTTGGGGGAAAGTTCTTGTCGTCAGTCTTACTCTGATCTGGGAGCTGCTCAGTGCAGGAATCCAGGGTCCAAAGGACGCACTCTCCTCCTGGTGCTGCTTTTTTTGGTGATATAAAGTTCTCCTGTGTCTCTGCTTGCTTCTTTTTTTGTATTTCAAAAGTTGATTGCCTAAAGATACAACCTAATCTTGTAGATTAAATCTTGCCTCATTAATGTAACTTCCTCTAGTCCTGTCTTATTAAATCATCGAGGTAGGATTTATAACACAGGAAAATGATACCAGATTACAAAAATGATTACCAGTCATACAATAGTAGGAATGATGGTCTAGTCAAGTTGGCAGACAATTTTTAGGGGACACAATTCAATCTGTAATGAAAGGTTTCATTTGGTTGGTTGGATAAACAGTACTGTGGGTTGTTACGGACAGTTTCAAGTAGTGGTTGTAAATTTTAGATAATTAGTAATGTGATGGATTTTTAAAAGTCTTTTCAAGGGTGATGATTTCATGTAGTCATTGCTCATAATTTTGTTGCTTAAGAGATACCAAGGCTTAGAATCTTTTTCTACCATGTATCTATCAATTCATCATGCTGTGGTGGCTTGCACATGAATCTAGACAACTGAACATTGTTAAAAAGTAAATAGAATGCATAAAGATCAGTATCCTAGGCATTGATGAGCTGAAATGAACTGGTATTTTGCCATTTTGGATCAGTCATACAGTCTACTATACTGGGAATGACACATTGCAAAAGAATAGCATTACATTCATTGTCAGAAAATTTCAAGATCCATCTAAAAGTATGACACTGTCAGTGATAGGATAATATCCATATGCCTGTAAGGAAAACCAGTAACCAGTAACCACTGTTACTCAAATTCATGCACCCACCACTGACACCAAAGATGAAGAAATACAAGATTTTTTACCAGCTTCTACAGTCTGAAATTGACCAAATATGTAATCAAGATACATTAACAGTTATTGGTACATGGAATATGAAAAGTTGGGAACAAAAAAGAATTAGTTGTTGGAAGATAATGGCCTTAGTGATTGAAACAGTGCTGGAGATTACATGATACAATTTTGCAAGACCAGTGACTTCTTCATGGCAAATCCTTTTTTCAGCACCATAAATGGTAGTTAGACATGTGAATGCCACCTATTGGAAAACAGAGGAATCGAACTGACCACATCTGTGCAAAGAGACAGTGGATAAGCCCAGTATCATTAGTTAGTACAAGGCTCAGGGCCAGCTGTGGAACAGACCATCAGTTGCTCATATGCAAGTTCAAGTTGAACATGAAGAAAATTAAAACAAGTCTGCAAGAACCAAAATATGACCTTGAATGTATCCCACCTGAATTTAGAGACCATCTCAAGAATAGGTTTGACGCATCAAATACTAATTACCAAACACCAGGCAAGTTGTGGGATGACATCAAAGATACCACACAAGAAGGCAAAGCGTTATTAAGAAGACAAGAAAGAAAGAAATGACCGGAAAGGATGTCAGAAGAGACTTTGAAACTTGCTCATGAGCATAGTATAGCTGAAGTGAGTGGAAGAGATGATTTTTAAATAAAAGAGCTGAACAGAAGATTTCAGAAATTGGCTCAAGAAAACAGTCAAGTATTATAATGAAATGTGCTAAGACCTAAAGTTAGAAAACCCAAAGGGAAAAACACATTTGGCATTTCTCAAGCTGAAAAATTGAAGAAAAATTCAAGCCTCTAACAAACAAATACTTGAACAACTCAGGTAGCATCCAAAGAAGGTGGAAAGAATCCACAGTTACTGCACCAAAGAGGATTGGTTGACATTCAGGAGGTAGCAAATGATGAAGAAGTAATGGTATTGAAGGAAAAAATCCAACCTTCACTGAAGGGACTGGTGAAAATAAGGATCCAGGGATGGATGGAATACCATTGAGATGTTTTCACAGATGCAACACTGAAAATGCTCACTGATCGCTACCAGCAAATTCAGAAGACAGCTACCTAGCCAACCAACTAGAGATCCATATTTGTGCCCATTCCAAAGACAGGGATACAACAAAATGCAGAAATTATCAAACAGTATCATTAATATCATAATACATAAAATTATGCTGAAGGTAATTCAGAAACAGTTGCTGCAGTACATAGACAGGGAACTGCTAGAAATACAAGCCCAATTCAGAAATAGACATAGAACAAGGGGTGTTGTTGCTGATGTTAGATGAATCTTGGTTGAAAGCAGAGAATATTAGCAAGATGTTTACCTGTATTTTACTGACTATGCAAAAGCTTTTGACTATGTAGTTCACAGGAAATTATGGATAACATTAGGAAGAAGGGAAATTCCAAAACACATTATCGTGCTCATGGGGAGCCTGTACATAGATCAAGAGGCAGTCACTGGAATGGAACAAGAAGATACTGAGAGGTGTAAAATCAAGAAAGGTGTGTGTCAGGTTGTACCTTTTCAATATACTTAGTTTGTATACTGAGCAAATAATGCAATAAACTGGACTACATGAAGAACCAGAGTATCAGGGTTGGTGGAAGACTCATTAATAACCTGTGTTAGCCAAATGGCACAACCTTGCTTGCTGAAAGGGAAGAGGACTTGACACACTGATAAAGAGTAAACACTGCAACCTTTAGTATGGATTATACCTCATCATAATGAAATAAAAAATCCTTACAGCTGGACCAGTATGCAGTCATGATAAACAGAAAAGATTGGGGTTGTCAAGGATTTCATTTTACTTGGATCTACTTTGATCCATGGATGCATCAGTCATGAAATCACAAGACAAGTTACATTGGGGAAATCTGCAAAAGATCTCTCTGAAGTGTTAAAAAGAAAAGGTGTCACTTTAGGGACTGAGATGTTCCTAACCAAGCCATATTTTCAGTCACCTCATATGCATGTGCAAGCTGGACAGTGAATAAGGAAGACCAAAAAAGAACTGTTAGCTTGGAATCATGGTGTTGGTATAAAACATTGAATATACCATGGATGGTCAAAACAAACTTACCTGTCTTGGAGGATGTACAGCAGGAATGATGCTTGTAAGTGAAGATGGTGAAACTTCATGTCGAATTCCTTGAGCATGTTATCAGGAGAGACCCATTCCTAAAGGACATCATACTTGGTAGAAGGTCAGCAAAAAGAGGAAGATTCTCAAGGAGATGGATTATAATGGCTGCAACACTGGATTCAAACCTTGCAACAATTATGACACTGGCATAGGACCTGGCAGTGTTGTCTTCTGTGGCACATAAGCTTGCAGTGAGTTGGAACCAACTTGGTGGTGCCTAATAGCAGCAACAACAGAATCTCTTTGGATGTCTACAATGATGAAGTCTGTGTTACAGATAAGCATCAAATAAGCTGTATTCTCGGTAGAGTGACTGTAGTTTTGTACGGACTCACTAATTATTACTGGGATGATGCTTTTAGTCGTTGTCATGGTGGTGAGCCTCAGGTTCCAAAGTGCTTTCATGATCTTGTATGTTTCACTGACTTCACACTTGCACATAGAACACCTATTTGCAGAATCCATCTTTCTAATTGAATTGTGTTATCAGTTACCATCAAGTCATATACTTGGTTAAAAGTACTAAGATTATAAAGTACTTCTATTTAGCCACAGTGAAAATATTTACTATGATACGCTCTTTCAGACATTTAATGTGTTTTACAGTAAAATAAGACTCCCTGGTCAAGGTAAATGTGGACCAGACTAGTGGACCAGACAACATTCAACAGATGTATTTTACTTTTCAGAGTTTTTCATGTACTTTTATGAATCTCCATGAAGAATAAATAATACTTAGTGGTTCCCCGATGTGTCTGTCCTTGCCATCCTTTGGTGCAGAGCAGCTAAGGGAGTTCTTTGGGAAATGAGCTATGCTGTCATACTGCTATACTCACTCTGCATGCCTCCGTCTCATCCAGTCCTTTGTAGTGCAGCTGCCTGTTATTATCAGAGTGCTTTTTGGAACATGGGGTGGGGGTGAGGTACATGGGTTATATGGTCTGGTTTCTTTTTCAGTGTTTTATTTTATGTTGCAATATACACAACCAAACATCCATCCATTCACCATTTGTGCATGAACATTTCAGTAACATTGGTTACATATGTCCCATTGTGTCACTCTTCTCCCTGCCTCTGCGTGTATGATTTCATCACTGTTAGTTTAGGCTCTCTGTTCCTTAACATTCTCGTCTGTGCTTTAGATTGGCTATTGTCAGATTAAGCTCACGTAGGTAATTCTTTGTAAGAGGACTAATCTTGAGGCAAGTATTTTTTATTAATTGGGCTCAGCTATTGTTTAACATTGGCTTTAAGGGGTAGTTTAAGTTTTAAGATGATTTCTAAGCATTAGTTTTGAGAGTTCCTCGACTTTGAGTGGATTCAATAAAGTCTGTCTTTAAACACCTTCTTCCCTTGCCCTGGAATGCCCAGACCCATTACCTCTTTGTAAGGTTTACGCTGATTCCCCAAGGAATTTACTCTGAATTTTTTCCTTTTGTACTGTAAGATCATAGTTCTGTTTAATTCAGTATTTATTAAGCATATACTTTTTGTGAAGATTTCAGTGGAAGTTGTGAATATTAAATTTGATCGAAGAACTTTGGAAAATATGTGAATTAATTTTTTATATGTCTCTGTCTTTGCTTTTTTTCTTCTAGTGCTCATTTGAAGAAGACAAAATTCGTTCGTTATTAAAACCTCTAGAACTGGAACTACAAAACACAGTGCATACATACTGTGGAAAACTCTACAAGATATTTATCAAACAACTAACGAAAAGCATAAGAGACCGCTATGATAGACCATCAAAGGAAAGGTGACTCTTGGTGACTGCCACATCAACTGAATTAAAAGACAAAATACCAGAGCATAAGTGTGAAGGGATAGCCTTGAACAGAATGTCCAGGAAGCAGCTATTTATCTATCCTGAGAATAATTTCTGTCCTGATGGGGTTAAAAGAGCAGTACATTCATGTAATGAATAAGTTAAAGTCTTGGACCCCAGTAAGAAGATATTTTTGATCTCTGGTGTTTTGTAGCATTATTTGCTATCATTCCAGTATTAATGAAAATATCATTGAATGGTGATAGCCTGCAGATTTCCGTTAACTATTCTCAAGTGAGTAAGAAGAGTAGGGGGTGTATGGATGGAGAAACTGTACCTCATACACAATGAAAACACTCAAACTGTGAGTATAGCAATAATTTCAGGTCAGCACTAAACTCACTTTAAATGTGTGAGAACAAACTTGTTTACAGGAGCAGAAAATGTTCTGTTTCTAAAGAAATGTGATGTAACTGGTGTAACCACTGACAATCTTTGTGTGCCTTCATACATTTCATCTCTGTTTTATTTTTGTGACAATCGTGTTTAAAACTTACTAGATTTTGAATACGCAGCATGTTTGAAACAGCTATATAAGAAGGTGAGAGAAGAGTGAACTTTTGGGCTTTTGTCACTGGGATTTTTTTTGTATGTGTGTTTGTGAAATGTAGTGTCTTATTTTCATTTTGTGTATGCTAGACTCTTTTGCCAAAACTCAGCTCTAAGATTGTTAAACATATTTTTATCAATTTAAATGAAAAATTTCAGCTTTACTGGGCATTCTGGAAACAAGAACCGCTAAGATGATAATAAAATGAGAACCTTGATAGTGTATCATAATATGATAGTGGAAAATATGATGGACCAAAATGTGAGCTATACACTTCCTGTGAATAGTAATTTTTAGTTATAATGGCACAGAAACAAGTGGTCCTTTAAACATTTTTCTTCTACCTCAAAATAGTGTTACAAGATATTTTAGACGAAACAAATACATTGACAGCTTTGGTGAATGATTTGGATCATGATGACATCTAACTTACAGAAAAATAGTTTTGACTGAATTAATGTGCATGTCTTCCATTGTTTTACACACCACTTAGGACAGTTAAATATTCCATCTCTTGACATTCTTGACCTGCTAACATAATTGTAGATTCTGGGTACTTAGCATGTACTGTACAGTAGCTAATATCTCATTTTCGTAAGTGCTATAAGGTCTTTGTATTTTTCTTCAGTATTTTAATATTTGAATAGAGAAGGGAAAGTCATGAAGGAAAAATACCACTTTTGTGAAAATAGTGGTGAATAACTTTTGAAGACATGGTGCCTTCCATAAAGAGATGGAATGTGCAGAAAGAGATTATCAGTACATTTGTCCCATGTCTTCGGCAGATCCATCAGGGACAGATTGAGAGAGGGCGGGAATAAGAAGTTGATGATTAAGCTAGCACTCTTACAACAGATGGATTTAGACAGCATGAGCTGTACTGTCTTTGCATAATGCCATGGTGCATGTAAGAACCTGTGAACTGTTGAAATTGAGCCTTCTGAGTAGAAAATGAGAATCCTGGAATTTTGACATTTTAAGGGTGTATATTAGATGATTTCGTGGTTTCCAAAGGATGCGACTGCCTGCGTGGCTGTATGACTGTCACAGGGAGCTTGTTAAGAATAGATCCCTAGGCTTCATCCTTTTGAGACTCTGGTATAGTATACCTAAGGATAAGTATCATCTTTTTCTTAATGCAGAGATTTAAACATCCCACAAAGGTAGAATAACATCATACTTAACACTCCTATGAAACGTGTATCAGTATTTTCCTGTATTTGCTTCATTTATCCTTTTTTTTTTGTTTTCTGACATAGCTTTTCAAAAGCTTAGAGATCATGGTATTTCACTGCAGTGAAACACTGCATGTGAACGGGTTGTTGACCCCAGTGACATCATACATAACAAAAGTGGCAGCAGTCCTTTGGGTTCTTCTAATATCCAATCCTTAAGCAGATTTCCCTGATTTGTTAAATACACTGTTGTATGTAGGTGGCTTGTTAGAATCAGGGTGTGAAAGAAAGCCACATACTGGTTTATGGCTGTGTAACAATCACCTCAGGTGACTTTGACATCAGTTAGTTTGGAAACCACCAGAAATTATTTTGATCATTTGAAGCTTGAAATTAGGACACCACAACTCTTGGCATAGTTGATGGATTTACTATAATATATGATTCTGGAGTATGGTAATAGAAGAAGCACTTGGGGTTATTAACAAGATTCAGATTTGTTAACATCTTTTAAGGTTTACTGTATTTTATGTGAATAATGCACACCTTTTATGTTTGACAGCTGAGCCTCCCCACTCCCAGATTTTTTTGGCAAAATGATTTAAAATATTGGCACTGCATTGCTAGTGAAAATACCTCACATTCTTCCCTTGCAATTGACAATGGTAGAAGGTGTGTGTTATTTGCATAAAAAATATGGTAATTCACTCAGTAAATGGAGAGATGAAACCCATGGGCTATAATACAGTCGGTTGGAACTGTGTAGAATATGGTCAGAGTTCATGCCACTAGACTGTGCACTGTGGTCTAACACATGTATTGTGGCTTATTGACACTATCACACTGCATTGTGGAGCTTATTGAAGGTTCTTCATCTGGTTTATTCAGACCTGGCCAACTGGATATTTTACCACAGATTGGATGATAGTGAAAACTCTCAATTGAATGAATGGTTTTACCTATAAGTAGCATAGCATAGAAATTCCATAACAACATTCAAATAAATTTTCAGAGTACTATTTCCTTGAGTGTTCTCAAGAAATACAGTTCTCAGAGTTAGTGAGCTTAAATTATAGATGGACAACTTATAGAATGTATCACATTGCTTTTCAGTCTAAATGTTCTCATAGAACCTAGTATATCTATGCAATTTATATAAATTACATTATATATTCTTTGAGTCTGTATGTTAGAATAATTCTGACCTCACAGCTATCTCTGGACTACAGTATTACCAAAGTGGAATGATTTGAAATAGTAGTCAAATTTAAAGGAAGTAGCCAACTTAAAAGAACTTGGAAAATCTTTAGAAAATATCCATGTGATTTATGTTTTAAAGAAGTACACTACTCCTCCCTGCTTTTGAATAGTAGTTCATTATATATGAGGTAAACAAGTTATCTGTGGACACATAAGAGCCTTAAACAGGATTTCTGCTCTACCTGTTGTTGTGCTGCCTCAGTCAGATGTTACCGGTGTTGTGAAGAGAACAGGCTGCAGACTACAACTGGGTTTTCTTCTTGGTTGTGGACCTCAGGCATGTCACTTAACTCCCTCTGTGCCTTAGATTTTTAAATACAGTCAGTATGCCTTACAAACCTCACAATAAGATGAGCCTCAGAAGATTTGGATTTGAAGACATTCTGTGTGGCTTGTCTAATGCTACACCAGTGTTACTCTTGAAGTTGAGTTGTACACTGTTGTATCCTATGCTGATCGTTCTGTTTACTTAGGTTAAATGTTTTCTGACATACAGTATGTCTCCAGTATGAATTTGTTGATATTATGTGAAGAGGAATTTTTAGAAAGAGAAAGTAAAGAAGCAAAGAATGAAAGAATGACTAAAAAAGAAGGAAAAGAGAGAAAGTGAGAAAAAGTGAGAGGAGGGAGAAGGGAATAAGAATGAGAATGGCAAATGGCAGAGTAAGACAAAAGATGGAATCAGTGTAGGAAAATTGAGGAACAGAGATGGAGAATATTTTAGCAGTCTTCCCAGATGATTGATAGCAAGCCAGTTTTGGAAATTACTGCCCTGCCTTAAATGGCAGCTTAAAAAATACATCACAACTAGTTCCTCAGTAGAGATATGTGCAGTAGAACCATTTTGAATGAATTCAGGAGAGCAGAGGACAGCAAAAATGAAAAGAAAACAATGTAGAATATACTATTCAGTGTCTTTTTCAGAAGTTTGTATTGTAAGTAATACCTTAGTAGTCATCAGAACCACTTTGACCACCAGTGAGTTTTTTAAAGTAACTTTTTTGGTTCTTTAGAATAAATAGAGAAAAAAAGTAGGGGTGAAATATAGCCAGGTATGGGGCCACTTATCCATTTATTAAGTTTAGTTTCAGGTGTCTTAAAACAGTAATTGCCTTGTTACATTTTAATATTTAATAAAAGTAGGTTAAATTGTGATTTATACCATAACGTCCTTTTCTGCATTGCCAAAGCAACCTTTTTTGCCTCTTAAAGTCTGGCTAAACTCTATTCTAATATATTTTTTTCCAGATTCACTGAGTATGATACTAGATCTTTAAAACTAAGTTATGTAAACTTAAGACAGAAGTCTAAAGGTGGTACAACAATTTTCTTTTTTAAAAGCTAAAAATGAGTATTGATATGCAAATATTTGTCTAGCAGTTACAAAATAAAATATAGCTTAGGACATTCAGCTAGTCAATTTAAAATTGATTGCAAACATTGTCAAACTTATTTTTAAATGTAAATATGTGTATTGTCAACTAGTAATTTCAAATGATTGTTTCTTTAGAATATTTGGTAAACTCAGTATTCAAAAAAACAAAGACAGGCTTGGAAGGTACAGGGGAAAAAAAAAGAAAAATCACACCACTAAATATTATGGATACTTTTTGGAGGATGTATGACCAGACATTTTAATAACAACTGATGTGGAAGATATGAATATGTTTGGTTTATACATACATGCAGTCTATGTGAGCATATTCACATACATACCATACACATAGCAGTGTATTGTAATAATTGGTGGAGAGAATGCAACATTGTATGTTCCATTTTAAAAATAAGTTGACTTTGTGATGGAAAATAGCTGTTTCCGACCACTGCATAAAATCTCTTCAGAGAATATTAGACTGTGGTGAAAAATTAATTCAGGTTTTCATTATTGCTGTAGAATTATATCCTTTCCAAACTTAGCAAACCATACATGCACTGTCATCAGTATTTGAGAACTGGACCACTGGGTTTTGATGGATATTATAACAGAAGATCCACGAAGGAGATTGGACATAGTGCTCTGATACGTGCACAGATGGTGATTTGCACCTGTTCCCCAAATCAGAAACTGGAAAAGGTGTCAAATGTTTGTATTGTCTAAAAGCATTTTACACAAATATACTGATGTTTTAAGTAGTAAAAATTCTAAAGCTACAAAAAGGCAATTTGGTATACTGTGTTGTGTAAAGATAACTGCCCCTAAACTCCTTTTTTTACTTTAAATTTCTGTAGTTTTAGAATGATACATGGCTGTCTTCCTCCAAGTATTGTGTATACCGTGACACTTACTAAAGGGAGCATAAGATAAATTCAGATCTAACCTGAGAATAATGAAAAATTGATTTGTTCTGTTTTGGGGAAGCTCAACTCATCTTTTTCTTGAGAAACTAAGTGTTGCAGTTACTAAATAAACATTTATCCAATAAAATTTAATTTTCCCAAATCATTTGTCTTAATTATTCTAGAAGGCTACAACAATTTCAGAATTTTGAGGGTTTTATTAGGAGGATGCTTAATTCTGAGTCTAGAGGAAGGACATTTCATGGATTGGCTAATTGAGTGGCTGACCACTGCCATCAAGAACCTGGCTTACCTTCAGGTGTCAGGCCAAAATGGAGTAGATGGCGTGCTTCCCACAGCCTCTCTAACAACAAAGATCCAAAAGAACAAACTAATCCAGTATGTACAATATCCTAGGAACCCTGAACACCAAAGGGAAAATTGCAGAATTGGATTGAGCAAAGGGTAAGGGAGAATAGTGCCAGAAGTGGACAGAATTACACAGACCCGACTTGCTGGGAAACACCCATGGCTGCAGCATGGCAGGCCAGCATGGAGATTGGTGGGCATTCCCCTCAGTGGCGGTGACTGGCTGCGGAACTACTCGTGCCTCTGGATCCAATGAGGGGTAGCACCAGATCATTAACAGCTAAGCCACTGTGTGTAATCTGGACACGGATCTGAATCTTTTCCTTTGATATGGGTCTGTTTCCCTTCTCCTGGTGCCCCCCCCCCAGCTTCTCTGAACTGTGCCTCTTGCTAGAATCTGATGGTATTAACTGAGCTAGAAATAGGACTTTTCAAGTCCACCTTGAGTCATTTTCCACCTCCCTTCTCTGCACTGTGCTTGGCTCTGGAGTCTGACACCATTAACTGATCCAGAAGTAGGACTCCTTAAGCCAGTCCTAAGCCATTCTCAGAGTGAGAGGGGGAACAATTTAACAAATTGGGGGGAGGGAGGGAGGGAAAGAAAATTCTTCCAGGTCCCCTAAGCTGGAAATTCAGGGCAGCAATTGTTCCTTCACCTAGATTCAGGCATAAGGGGATATGCCAACCTCACAGACGCTTGGACAGCTGTTAACCCCGTACCTTTCTCTACAGTTGCAACTAGACACTTGTACCACCTGTGCGTGTACCAAGCATTCCTGCCCATGTAGGATAGGAGACAAGAGCCTGTACCATGCATTTGGTGACTGACTACCTGGTCACCTGAGCTGAATCTATGTAATAAAAGTAACTGTACATTTTAAAACAAGAAGGTAGAACACAGTAGACAAACAAGTAACTACAATTTAGCAATGGCTCAGAAACAGCAGTCCCTATCAAAGCATGATCTCTTTACAGCATGCTGTCTTCAGCAAGCTCTCAAATTTTCCAGAGAAAGAGAACTTGCTGGAGTTATCAGAGGTACAGTACAAAAGATTGATACTTAGAACTCTTCAAGAGATGAGGGAGGAAGGCAAAATGCAGCAGAGCATAATGACAAGCTTCAAGAAAGCACTGACTGACAAGAATTAGAAATTAAAAAATGCAGAATTAGTCAACTGAGTAGAAACTCAAAGGAGCATAATGGAGGCAACAGAAGCCCAAAATAGTGAGACTGAAGATAAAGCATGTGATGTTGGCATATTTGAAGAAACATTAGGTAAAAGAATTTTTTTAAAACAAGAAACACTAAGAAGTGAGACAACGAAGAGGAATAATCTGAGTGACATGCCAGAATGAGGGGATGACAAAATATAGAGAATTGTTGAAGATGTGCTGACAGAAAACTTCCCTGATACCATCAAAGATGAGAAGATGCTTATCATCTCCACACCAGGTAGATCCCAAGAGAAAGACACCAAGGTGTATTATAATCAAACTTGCCAGAACTAAAGGAGACACTTAAAAGTGGCTAAAGATAAATGAAAAATAACCTACAAAGGAAAAACTGTGAGACTAAGCTCAGACTACTAAGCAGAAACCATGCAGGCAAGAAGGCAATGGGGTGACACAAAGCCTTGAAGGAAAATAATAGCCAGACAAGAATTATACATCCAGTAAAATTGTTTTTCAAATATGATGGTGAAATTAGAACATTTGTGATACACAGAAATTGAGGGAATTTGCAAAAACCAACACTACAATAAATATTAAAGGGAGTCCTTTGGTTAGAAAAACCAGTAACACCAGGTAACAATCCAGTACCAGAACACAAAACTACAACTGGGTATTAACCCAAATATGGGGATCATAAAAGTAAACCATAGGCGAAACACTGAAAATAGGAAAACGTCATTATGTAAACACTATAATAAAGAGGGTCACGAGAGAAAGAGGAAGTCAAGGCAATATAAAGAAATTAAAGACTGATTTAAATTTAGAACAATAGGTAAATATTAAGGTAACCACAAAGGAAATTGTTAATCCTATGTATCAAAAGAAAAACATGAAGTTTCAGCAAATGCAAAACCACCAACATTGAAGAATACGAAAAGACATAAAGTAAAAACAGTATATAAAATTAAATGGAACAAAAGAATTGTCTACAACACACACAAAAAGACCTCAAAAGGACAGCCCAAGGACACAGCAAATGGTCCCAACTCAGCAGGAACGGATGCTCACTGAGGACCAAAATGACATGCAGTAAAGAACCTAGAAGACAGACCCATAAGAGTGGGTGCCTTCATTGACCTGGGACTGGAAGAACCAGATGGTGCCCGGCCACCACCAGTGATAGCCACGATGGAGCTCACAGAGAGGAGTCTCACTGGCAACACAAGAATAAAAAGGGGTGCATCCTGAGATCTCCACTAAAAGACCTCAACTGATGGTCCAGCGGTTTGGGGGTTCCCCTTAGAGCATGGCCCCCGGCTCTGAGGCTGCCCGTAATTACCCATAAATTACAACAAAGTTCCACTCTTTGGACAGGAATGGATTGGACTTGGCAATGCAGAGTGACCATAATTGGTTGCACTTTATGGTTCTATACACCTATAGGATATCATCCTGCTGACCTCTGGCTGGAGGAAGGAGAGTGGGTGGAGAGGAGCAGAAAGGAGGCTGTTGGGAGGATGAGACTTATGGAGCAGAGAGGAATAGTGTGCTGTCACCGGACAGGGAGAGCAGTGGAAGCTGCATACAGGTAGGCATGTAAATTTATACGGGAATGTGCATTTTCACTCAGTCATGTTAAATAAAAAACGAAAAGAAAAAAAAGGACAGCCCAAAGCTCATACCTATCAATAACCACAATGTAAGTGGATTAGTGTAAAGAGATGGAGAGTGGCAAATTGGATTAAAAAAGATGACTCATCTATATGCTGCCTACAAGAGACACATCTAGACTCAAAGAAATGAATAAACTACAACTGGAAGGAAGGAAAAAAAACATAATAGGCTAACAATGTTCAAAAAAGAGCAGGAAGAGAAACTAGATACCTGGGAATTCCTAAAAATAAAACATGCTCATCAAAAGACTTCACTGAAGAAACTAAAACATCCTACCTACAGAATGAGAAAGAATTTTTGACTACCAGTTGGCATTTAAGCCCCATAATCTACAAGGTACTGCAAAACATGAACAAGAAAAAAAGGCAACCTAATTTTAAACAATGGGCAAAGGACAGGAGCAGGCACTTCACCATAGAAGACATCCAAGATACTGTTACTTGAGGAAATGCTTACTAGCCTTAGAGAAATCCAAATCAAAACGAAATAACTATCTGACTGCAACAAGCTGGCATTAATCCAAAAACCATGGAATAATAAATGGTGGAGAGATTGAAACTCTCACACCACTGATGGGAATGTAAAATGGTACAACCACTTTGGATATTGATTTGGCAGTCTTAAAAAGCTACAAATAAGAATACCATATGATCCAACAATCTCACTTCTTGGAATACATCCCAGAGAAATAGGGACTCACACAAATATTTACATGTACATCAAACTTTATGCAGCACTGTCCACAAGAGCAAAAAGATGGAATCAACCAAAGTCCCCATCAACAGATGGATGAACACACTGTGGTATATTCACATAATGGAATACTATGCAATAATAACTATGATTTTAGGAAATATAAACTGTAATCATCTGGAAGACATTATGAGGAGTAAAATTAGATGCATAAGGCAAATATTGTATGAAACCATTATAAGGACTTGAAAGTTTCAGCACAGAAGAAAATCTGTGATGGTTACAAAGGTGGAGAGGGAAGGATGGGGTGTTCATAGATTAGATAGTAGGTAGGAACTGGATTAGGTGAAGAGAGTGACAGCATTCACTAGAAGGGAGGTTAGCACAACTGGAGTACACCAGAAGCTAAAGTTTTTCAAAATCAAAAATTTTGAAGAATAGAGAAGCAGGGACACAGGGGTTTGAGGACAACAGTCTCAGGGGACATCTGGGATAACTGGCATAACTAACGTTTTTTTAAAGATGTTCTGAAGACCACTTTGGTGAGTTATTTCTGAGGTCTTTAAAAGTAACATCAATAGGTCCCAATCCTCCTGGAACAGAGGACAATGAAGAACATCAAAGACATGAGGAAAAATGAACCCAGCAGACAGAAAGCGCCACATGATACGAAGACTACATCAACACGAGACCAGAACTAGATGGTGCCCAGCCACCACCAATGACCGCTTTCACAGGGAACACAGTGTCAGGTCCCCAGTGTAGCAGGAGGAAAACAGGTGTTAATAACTAGAACACAAGACCACACTTGATGGACTGTCAGACTGGAAGCTCCCCTGAGAACATGGGCCCTGGACTCTGTTAGCCAACTCTTCAGATAAACACTGCACTGGACTTTAAGACTGAGAATGATGCTGGTGAACAACATGCTTCTTGACTTAAATCTATACATGAGGCTGCTTGAGCAGCTCTTCTCCAGTGGTGAGAGGAAAGGATGGAAGGGGACAGGAGTCGGCAGACTGAACCATGGAAGGATAGGTACAAGGGAGGAGTGTGCTGTCACAGGATGGTGGAGGGGGAGAGCAGTTATAGTTTATAGTGGTTGTGTTCAGGGTTTCATATGGCAAGCTGAATTGTAAACATACTTTGTTAATTGTGATTTAAGTGAAGGCATACAATCGAAATGAAACGACATGCCCACCTATCTGCAGCCCCTTCTGCTCTCCTTGCTCGGTGTCAGCACACTCCTTTTCATTCTATATATGTGATATCTTCCTCACAGTCTCCTGTCACCTCTTCGCCACCCTCTGCCTTCTAGTATGAGGCCAGTAGAACAGCATCCTACAGACGCACAGAACCATGAAGTACACACACCACGTGGTCACACTGTGTCGCTGAGTCCAGTCCGAGGGGGCCCCAGGTGGCCATTATCCTTGGCGCGGCTCCCGCGGCTGGGCCCGGAGCGCTTTTACGCCCATGTTTCTGAGCTGCCTGAAGGTCTTCTCCGGGGAGCCGTCTCTTCCGGTCCCGGGCCTCGTCCGCAGGGGGCTATCGGCCTGCCTCTCGAGGGGAGATGCTGATTGGATGATGGGGAGCCCCAGTGCGTCTGTCCAGTCTCCAGGCAGTCTTCTCTCTCTTTGGGGGAGGTCTTTGGGAGAAGCAGAAAGCTGGGAGGTTTGCGGGGGTCTCAGGGACCTCCGTTCTCCTTTTCCTGGGCTGTGGGGTGCTGTAGGGGCACGGCTCGAGTCCCCGCAGGCCTGGGTATGGGGGCTCTCCGCCGTTGTCCCTCCGACTGCGTCCTGGATCGGTCCCATGGGAGACCGGACCCTCCTCATTCAGCTAGCTCTGAGTCCCTTGGAAGGAGTCTTTAGGGGCGTGCTGGGAGACACGGTCTGGCTGGCTCCCTCTTTTCGGCAGGGAGGTCTCCAGGGACGCCCCCTACCCCGACCCTTGATTTCTTCCAGCGGCGCCGGCCCCCGCCTCGGCCGCCATTGTCTTCCGGGTGGGGCGGGTCTTGACTGCGCAGCAGCCTTGTAGGGGGAGAAGCCGGTGCTGTCGAGCTGATTCCCTCTCCTGGGGGCCCTTCGGGCACTGGTTTTGCTCCGGCTTTCGGGGATGAGTGGGTCTCAGTAATGCTACTGATCAGGAGCAGCAGTGGGCCTACGTTCCATTCTTCTAGGGGAACCCTCAGGCCACTGGACTGTCACTTGTGGTCTGGTAGATGTCTTTAGGTGCACGCCTCTTTTTCT
The DNA here is from genome assembly GCA_028571685.1 of Heterohyrax brucei. Taxonomy (NCBI): domain Eukaryota; kingdom Metazoa; phylum Chordata; class Mammalia; order Hyracoidea; family Procaviidae; genus Heterohyrax; species Heterohyrax brucei. The sequence goes on along the minus strand of CM053142.1, from coordinate 101,553,057 downwards.
TGTGTTGCCACTGGCACTTTCCATTTTGTACCCCATCACAGCTGTCTGTGGTTCTGGCCAGGCAGTGTCTGGTTCTTCTGGTCACATGTTGATGCCGTCTTCCATTCACATGGGTCCTTGTGACTCCTGGGCTCCTTTTCCCTCATGTTCTTGGTGATCATCTATTCCGCGTAAGTTGGGAGAATGTGATGTAATTGGACTAAGAGTAGAAGAGTTTACAGTTTATGCTGAAGCCCAGTTAAGGTGATCTTTTTACTGTGCTATCACAGCTTTCACCCAACGAAATTTCTATCAACGCTCTATGACCAGTCCTCTCCCAGCCTCCCTTGCAGCCATCAAAGAGTCTTTTCTTCTGTACATAAGTCCATTTTTAAGTCCTTAGAGTAGGGGTTTCATACAATATTTGTCCTTTAGCCATTTGACTGATTTCACTCAGCATAATGTCTTCCAACTGAAACCAGGTTATTAGCTGCTTCATAAAATCATCATTGTTCTTTATCATTGTGTTGTGTTCCATTGAGTGTATGTACCATAGTTTGTTCTTGTACCATCTGTTGCTGGACATTTGGTTGATGCCATCTTTTAGCTATTGTGGACTATGCTGCAATAAACATTCTTGAGCATATATCTGTTTTTGTGAGTGCCTGTGATTCTTTAGGATATATTCCAAACAGTGGGATTACTGGATCAAAGGGTATATCTATTTCCAGCTTTTTAAGAAAGCAGCAAATTGCTTTCCATAGAGGTTGTACCATTTTGCAATCCCACCAGCAGTGTTGGGTACTTCCATTCTCTCCACAGCCTTTCTAGCATTTTTTGTTTTGTGTGTTTTGGATCCAGGCCAACCTTGTTGGAGAGAGATGATATATCATTGTAGTTTTGATTTGGATTTCTCTTAACAGCTAATGATGGTGAGCATTTCCTTATGTGTCTTTGGTGAAGTATCTGTCCATCTCCTTTGCCCATTGCTTAATTGGGTTATTTATCTTTTTCTTGTTGATATTTTGCAGTACCTTGTAGATTATGTAGATCAGACATCGGTCCAACAAGTATTATTTCTCATTCCATAGATGATCTCTTAATTCTTTTGATAAAATCTTTGGATGAGCAAAAGTGTTTGATTCTTAGTAGTTCCCATTTATTTGTTTTCTGTTGATCCTACTTTCTTTGTCCAATTTTGAAATCTGAGCTGTGTATTAAAATTTCCATTGTTGACCCTATTTGTCCTTGAATGATCTTTATTGTTTTATGCTTGCTATTTAAGTCTTTTATCCAATTTGAGTTAGTTTTTGTGTAAAGTGTGAGATATGGGTCTTGTTTCAGTTTTTTTGCAGATGGATATCCAATTTTGCCAGAACCATTTGTTAAAGAGACCTTTTTTTACCTCACTTTACAACCTTGTCGAATATCAACTGTTCGTAAGAGGATGATGGCATCTCTGGGGTCTCAACTCTGTTCCATTTGGTCTATATGTTTCTCTCTCTCTCTCTCTTTTTTTAGCAGTACCAGGTCATTTTGACTACTGTGGCAGTGTGCTAGGTTCTAAGGTCAGGTCGTGTGAGGCCTCCCACTGTGCTCCTCTGCTTCAGTAGTGCTTTGCTTACCCAGAGTTTCTTCTTTTTTCAAACAAATTTGATTTCTTTCTCCATGTCATTAAAAAATGTCACTGTAATTTGTATTGGGATTGCATTGTATGTGTAGATAGCCTTGGGTAAAATAGACATTTCTATAATGTTAAGTCTTCCTATGCATGAGCAGGGTAGGTTTCTCTACTTATGTAAGTCTCTCTTGGTGTCTTGCAGTAAGGTCTTGTAGTTCTCTTTGTATAGGTCTCTTATTTCTCTAGTTAGATTTATTCATGGGCATTTTATATTATTGGGGGCTATAGTAAATGGTATTGATTTGGTGATTTCTTCTTTGATGATCTATTTGTTGGTATAAAGGAATCCTACTGATTTACTTATGGTCATCCTATATCATCAAATTTTGCTGAACTCTTAGTTCGAGTAGTTTATTTGTGAATTCTTTAGGATTCTCTGCATATACAATTGTATCATCTGCAAATAGAGAGATTTTTACTTCTTTGCTGATGCAGGTGCACTTTATTTCTTTGTCTTGTCTAACTTCTCTGGCTAGAACTTCTAGTACAATGTTAAATAGAAGTGGTGACAGTGGGCATCCTGCTCTAGTTGATGTTCTCAATGGGAATTCTTTCAGTCTCTCCCCATTCAGGATGACATAGGTGGTTGGCTTTGCATAGATGCTCTTTATTGCACTGAGGGATTTACCTTCTATTCCAGTTTTGCTGAGAGCTTTTAGTATGAATGGGAGTTGGACTTTGTTAAAAGCCTTTTCTGCATCAATTGACAAAATCAGGTGATTCTTATCTTTTGTGTTATTTGTGTGGTTGATCACATTGATTGTTTTTCTTATGTTGAACCAGCCTTGCATCCCTGGTGTGGATCCAATTTGGTTGTGATGAATCATTTTTTTTTATATGTTTTTGAATTCTATTGGCAAGGATTTTGTTGAAGATTTTTGCATTCAGGTTCATGAGTGATAGTGGTAAGTAATTTTTTGTGTGTGTGTGACATCTTTCCCTGACTGTGGTATCAGGGTTATATTGGCTTCATAGAATGAATCTGGGAGTATTCCATCCCTTTCTATGCTGTGAAACAGTAGTATTGGAGTTAACTCTTCTCTAAAAGTTTGGTAGAATTCTCTGGTGGATGCATCTGGGCTAGGACTTTTTTTGGTTAGGAGTTTTTTGATGACTTTTTCAATCTCTTAATTTGTAATGGGTTTATTAAGTTTTTCTGCTTCACCTTGTGATAATTTTGGTGGGTGATATGAATCTAGGAATTTGTACATTTCCTCTAGGTTTTCAAATCTGTTAGAGTACAATCTTTTGTACTCTTCTGTTATAATACTTTGGATTTCGTTTGAATCTGTTGTGATAGCTCCCATCTCATTTCTTATTCAGGTTATTTGTTTCTTCTGTTTTTTTTTTTTTTTTTTTTTTTTGGTGTAAGTTTAGCCTATGGCTTATCAATTTTGTTTATCTCTGGAAAACCAGCTTTTGACTTTGTTAATTTTTTTCAATTATTCTTCTATTCTCTCATTCATTTAGTTCTGCTCTAATGTCTATTATCTGTTTTCTTCTGGTGCCTGGGGGGGGTTCCTCTGTTGCTCTTTTTACTTGTTCAAGCTGTAGGGCTAATTCTTTGGTTTAGGTCCTTCCTTCTGGATGTGTGCATTTATAGAGATAAGTTGAACTCTGGACACTGCTTTGGCTGTATCCCATGGGTTCTGGTAGGATGTGTTTTCATTCTCATTTGATTCCATAAATGTATTTCATCCTTGATTTCTTCTGTAACATATGGCTTTTTGAGCAAGGTGTTGTTCAGTTTCCGTGAGTTCAAATTGCTGTGTTTTTTCTGCTATTGGCTTCAATTTTTTACAGTTTTTGTGGTCTGAAAAGATCCTTTGCAGTAATTCAGTGGTTTGAATTTTATTGAGACTTGCTTTATTCAGTAACACACTGTCTGTTCTGGTAAATGTTCCATGTGCATTGGAGAAGAAGGTGTACTTATCTGTTGATGGGTTAGCCTGTATATGTTGATAAGGTCTAGTTGGTGAATTATCACAGTAAGATCTTCTGTGTCTTTAGTGAACTTTTTCCTGTATAATCTGTCCATTACTGAAAGTGGAGAGTTGAAATCTCCAACTGTTACTGTGGAGTGATCTATCTCATTTTTCAGTATAGTCAGCATTTATTTGATATATTTAGATGGTCTGGTTTTGGGTGCATAAAATAGTTAATATTGTTAAGTCCTGCTTGTTTATGGAAACTTTCAGCAATAAATAGTGACCATCCTTGTCCACGATGGTGGATTTTACGTTAAAATCTATTTTATCTGAGATTAGTATTGTTTCTTCTCTGTATATGATTAGCTTGGTATATATTTTTCCATCCTTTAATTTTCAGTTTGCTCATATCTTTGAGCCTAAGATGTGTTTCTTGTAAGCAGTGTATAGACAGATCACATCATTTGATCCAGAATATCACTCATTGTCTCTTTATTGGAGTGTTCAGTCTGTTTACAGTCAGTGTAATTATTGGTACATATGTGTTACGTGCTGTCATTTTAATGTATTTATTTTTGTGTTGGTGTTTTCTGTGTTCCTCTTAATATTCTGTTCTGGGTCATTCTTCTTTATGGGTTGAATTTTCATCTTTTTCGGTGTTGGTTTTGTGTTTGTTGAGACTCCGGTATTGCATTTCTTGTTTTGATGTTGCATTGTTGTTGTGCTTTTGTGGCAACCCCTATGATCCACCTTAATATTCTAAGTTTAAATCCAATTTTAACTTCTCCATATCTTTTTAGTTTCTTCTCCATCTGAAAGGATCATAACTATTGTAGTATATCCTTCTTTTTAGCATGGTGGTGTCATAGTTTCTGTGATATGATCATTGCTTCCATTCTTTTAATATTGTAACTTTGATTGAGCTTTGTGACTTCCCTAATTGAGTAGGTTTCTGGACGCTGTGTCCTGCATTGCCTCCTTAAATATACACTTAATGGTTTTGTTTTTCTAAGCAAAGAGCTTATTTTGGTATTTCTTGTAGTTTGGTTTGGTTTTTACAAAGTCTCTAGGCTTCTGTTTATCTGAGAATGTCTTAATTTCATCTTCACATTTGAGAGAGATTTTTGCAGGATATATAATTCTTGGTTGGAAGTTGTTCTCATTCAAGGCTTTGAATATGTTGTTACATTGCCTCCTTGCCAACATCATTTCTGCTGAGAAGTCGGATGAAAGCCTATAGGGCTTCCCTCTGAATGTTAGCTTTGTTTGAGCCTTTCTGCTTTTAGGAACATCTGTTTGTTTCATTTTATTAAGTTTGATTGTAATATGTCTTGGTGTCTTTCTTTTGGGGTCTAGTTTTTGTTGTATTCAATACACATCTTGGATATCTGTTCTGTCATAACTTCAGAGAAGTTTTATGTCAGCAACTCAACAGCAATATTGTCTATGTTTTCAGCTATCTCTCCCTGTTCAGGAACTCCAATTGATCATAGATTATTCCTGTTGATAGAGTCCCACATGTTTCTTAATGCTTCTTCATTTTTCTTATTTCTCTTCTCTGATTTCTCCTCCTGATTGCTGGTGTCTGTTGCTCTGTCTTCAAGGTCACTAACTCTGACTTCCATCTCTTCAGTTCTGCGCTTTTGGCTTTGGGTTGAATTGTCTAATTCTTTCGTTTTGTTACTGATCTGCTGGATTTCAGGTCACTGATGTTCTGTCAGTTCAAATACCTTGATTAATTTTTCATTTTGCTCTGCTGCATTTCGTTTAATCTGTAGGAGCGTTCTATATATAATTCTTCTATACTCGACCTCTGATATTTTCTTCATCTGGGAAGTTTTAGACTCTTCATTTGGGGATGTTTCTTGAGTCATGGTAGGCTTTCTTTAGATGGTTAATGATAGTTTGTTGTCTTCAGGCCATCTAGAGGCTGTTTAGTTTCTCTGGTATTACTTCAACATTAGCTGAGACATAGTTCTGAGATGGGAGTTGGTCATCAGCTACCTCTGTGTACTCTAGTGGCTGGCCCCTTGGACTCTGTAGGGTGGCAGGCTCTGCCTCCTCACTGGCACAGATGGTGCCCTACTTATGGAGTCACTGGAGGGCCATCAGCTGACCCTATGATGTGTGTCACTAAAGGCTGGAAGAGATGCTGCTGGGCCGGTCAGCAGTTATTTCTCCAGGCTGTCTTATATTGAAAAGTTGGGAGCTGTCCGGCTGCTGCCAAAATCAGTTAGGCCTTCAGGATTGGCAGGCCCCATCTTCCAGCTGATGATGGAAGGCCATGAATACAAGGAATATAGATACAAATATGATTCTAAAACTGGGGACTAGTTTCCATAGTTGTCTACATCTTTTTTCACAGAGTGTTATGACTTGTCTTCTTGTCAGTATGTTACCCACCTCATTCTTACTTATAGCTGCATATTATTTCATAGTGGTGTCCTTAAGTATTCATTAGTATACAGACTTACAGAGTACAAAAGTGCAAGTAATGAGTTTCAACTTGGTAGGGTGAGTAGTAATTAAGTACTTTTCCTATTTTTCTGGTTAAGTGTGTTTTAACTTAGTCTAAGGAACATGATATGTGAATAAACTGGTATACTGTAGACATCAAAGTTAGTCAGATGTTATAATTTTATTTTTTATTTAAAAGATTTTTTGTAGTTTAGATTCAATAAAGTACTAATAAATAGCAACAGCTGTACTTTGTGAGACTAGTTCCTTTACCTTTCCTATTCTTTAGAAAAATATTTTGAATAGTTGTTAAGTAAAAAAAAAATAATTTGTGCAAATTAACAAATGTTGACTTCAGAATTTGTTCTTTGCCCTCTATTCTGTAGCATTTAGAATATATTCAGTAGATCTGGTTACATTTTTAAAGAGAATTTTAATCATCTAGAACAGTATTGTCCAATAGATAGACAATGCAAACCATGTGTGTAATTTTAAATTTTCTAGAGCCACAATAAAAAAGTACTTGAAATTAATTTTAATAACATGTAACCTATTGTACCCCAAATATTAAAATTTGAACATACCAAACTTAGTTTTAATAGTATTTAACCTGTTATATCAAAAATACTATCATTTGAACATGTAATTAGTGTGAAAATATTATTAACTATTTTACATACTAAGCTTATATTTTATGCATACAGATCATCTCAGTTTGAACTTGCCACATGCAGCTAGTGGCTGCGATGCTGGACAGTGCAGCTCTAGAATGTAGACTTTGTGAAAGCAGAAACCATTTCTGTTACTGCTCTGGTATTTCTGGTACTACATGGTAAACACTCAGATGTGCTGAATGAATGAAATTCTAGTTGAAAGATATATTATAAAGTAGTGTTTCTTCTGAATTTGGAAAACTCTGTCTACTCTAGTGGTTTTATTTGTAAAGGCATTAAGTAGCATTTTATTTTAAACTGTCTAACCTCATTGCCAGTAAAAGAAATTTAAATTAAAACTGAAGTGTTAAGATTTTTAAACATAATTTTTTTTGTTTAGTTTTTAGTGAGAAGAAGCCCAGGGTTGGTCAGGTTCTGGTGAGTCTAATAACCAGGAGTACAGATGGCAGTGAAGGTGATGTTACACCCCAGTAGTCCACTTTTGGGTATCATTGATGATTCATGAACAATCTGAAATACAGTTATAATAAACACACAGAGGAACCTAAACACCCAGTACTGGGAAATGGCTAGGTAAATTATAGCGACTGCTTACGTTTCATTAAGGAAAAGACTTCTTCATTTCTGCTTTTGAATTTTTTGTTGGCTGTTTATATCCCTTCTCCTGTTTTCTTTGTCCCCCTGGGTTTATGCCTCTCCTGCTTAATTATTCATTGGGATTAGTAGAGAAGGTCAATATGTGAGTTCATCTCACTATGCTTAATTCAAAATTTTTGTTGTTTTTAACATTTCTTTAAAAAGCTGTGGTTCCCTCTTCCTTGTACGCTGTTAGTGAAGACGATCACATGGAAAAGGCCCATTTAGCTAAACTCTGGCTACGTTAAGCTGTATCTGCTTCCAGAAAGCCCCTTACCTTTGTCTTTCCCAGTAATTGGTACTTACTGAGCACCAAGTATGATACTTTGTGCTTTATTACCTTATTAAATCTTTACAGCAGTTCTAGGAGATCATATCTGTGCTTATATCCTTGTTTTATAGATGAGGAAGCTGAGAGATAGATTACATATTTGCCTAAGGTGAAACCAGACTTCAGTGTTCTTACCTTTAACCATAAAACAAAAAAAATGCACCATTTTCCATCTATTACTATATTGTCTTTTTTTTTTTTTTTTTTGTGTGTGTGTGTGTGTGTGTGTGTGTTGGGGAAAGGAATCCACTAGTTGTATCGTTTAATTTTCATTCTTTAAGGAATTTTCTTTTGGTTTTTTTACACTAATACTATTTTAAGTAATTTCAAACAAGCAGTTTATTCAGATGCTGTAATATGCTTTTCACTACCCATCTGCTTCAGGAAGCCAATTTACTTCATAATTTTGATAATTTAATACCATATTCACAGCTCTGTATGTGTATGTTGTGCACAAAAGATTCATTTGATGACATACTCATTGTTAATTGTTGAGCCTGCCGAACGTGCCCAAATTTTTAACACAAATATCACCTGTGAAACTAATATTACTAATATAAATTAATTCAAACACATACTTTGCCTACAAAAAAATCAACCTGCCCTATAAAAGCAAATACAAACCCTGACAACTGCTGCCCTTTCAAAAGCTGACTAAAGACAGAGTATCTTGATCTTTACTTGAAATGGTTTAGAAAACCATTAAATATAAAAATTTATTATTACTATTATTGAATGAAAATGTACATTCCCATACAAATTTGCATGCTCACCTACATGCATCTCCCACTGCTCTCCCTGCCCAGTGCCAGCACACCCCTCCTCTCTGCTTCATACATGTCCTATCCTGCCAACAGTCTCTCTCCTATCTTCTCCTCTCCACCCACTCCCTTTCCTCCAGTAAGAGGTCAGCAGGATGACATCCTATAGATGCACAGAGCCATAAAGTTCCCACAAGATATGGTCACTCTGTGCCACCAAGTCCAATCCACTGCTGTCCAAAAAGTTGACCTTCATTATGATTTATCAACAGGGGCAGCATCAGTGCCAGGGGCCATGCTCCCAGAGGAACCCTGAAGCCCCTGGACTATCAACTGTGGTCTTTTAGTGGAGATCTCAGGGTGCACCACTATTATTGTTTTGCCAATGAGGCTCAATTTGTGAGCTCTGTCTTGGCTACCACTTGTGGTGGCCAGGCACCATCTGATTCTTCTGGTCACGAGTCAATGTAGAGACCCATTCCTGTGGGTTTTTCTGTCTTCTGGGTTCTCTTTCCCCCATGTAATTTTGGTCCATCTATTCTTGTTGAGGTGGGGCTATTTTCTGTACCCTCAGGCGGCAGTGGAGGGTACCAATGTGGAGTGCAGAGAGCCTTCATTAGCAAAATGCTAGTTGTGCCCAGTGGCCTCAATTTTGCCTGAGAGCATGGTCCCTGGCCCCCCTACCCCAGCTACTCTGTCCTTGTAATATTGGGTTAAGACGGGAGGAGTACTCAAATTGTGTTGAAGTCCAGTTAATATTGATCTTCTAAGTGTGCTGTTACCGATTTCACCCAACCAAATTTCTAACAACAGTCTAATATGAATCCTCCCTCCCTCACACTTCCTCCCTCCCCATCCTTGCAGCTGTCAGAGTCTTTTCTTCTGTGTGTGGGTCTGTTTATAAGTTCTTATAGTACGGGTCTCATATTATATTTGTCCTTTTGTTGCTGACTACTTTCATTCAGCATAATGCCCTCCAGTTGAAACCAGGTTATGAGATGTTTCCTGCAATCATCGTTGTTCTATCATTGCATAGTATTCCATTGAGTATATATACCATAGTTTACATATCCATTCCCCTGTTGTTGGGCATCTGAGTTGATTCCATCTTTTTGCTATTGTGGACTGTGCTGCAATGAACATTCGTGTGCATATATCAGTTGGTGTGAATTTCCTTGATTCTGCAGGATATATTCCATGCAGTGGAATTACTGGGTCAAATGGTATATCTATATCCATTTTTTTAAGGGAGCGCCAGATTGCTTTCCAAAGAGACTGCACCATTTTGCAATCCCAACAACAGTGTGGGAGAGTTCTGGTCTCCCCACAGCCTCTCCAGCATTTGTTGTTTTACAGTTTTTGGATCATGGCCAACCTTGTTGGGGTGAGATGGTATCTCATTGTCATTTTGATCTGAATTTCTTTGATAGCTAGTGATTGTGAGCATGTCCACATGTGTTTTTTGGCTGCCTGGATCTCTTTAGAGAAGTGTCTGACCATCTCCATTGCCCATCACTTAATTGGGTGATGTATCTTTTTCTTATTGATATTTTGTAGTACCTTATAGATTATGGGAGATCAGGTGTCGGTGTGACATATAGTTGCCAAATATTTTTTCCCATTTTGTAGGTGGTCTTTTAATTCTTTTGATGAAGCCTTTGGATGAGCAAAAGTGTTCGATTCTTAGTAGTTCTCATTTATCTATTTTCCCTTCCGATGATTGTGATTTGTTTGACAGATTTTGAAGTCTGTCTGCGTTGTGTATTAAAAATTCTGTTGTTGTTCCTACTTTTTCTTGGATGAGCTTTTTTCATTTTAGATTTTATATTTAGGTCTTTATCCAGTTTGAGTTGGTTTTTGTATAAGGTGTAAGATATGGATCTTGTTTCAATTTAGTGCAGATGGATATCCAATTCTGCCAGGATCATTTGTTGAAGAGATTATTTCTACCCCAGTTTAATGTCTTCGGGCCTTTGTTGCATATCAACTGTTCATAGGAAGATGGTGTCATCTCTGGGGTCTCGATTCGGTTCCATTGATCTATCTGCCTGTTTTTGTACCAGTACCAGGGTATTTTGACTACTGTGGCAGTATAATAGGTTCTAAGGTTGAGTAATGAGAGGTCTCTCAGTGTGTTCTTCTTCTTTAGTAACGCTTTGCTTATCTGGGGCTTCTTCCCTTTCCAGACAAAGTTGGTAATTTGTTCCACCATCTCATTAAAAAATGTCACTGGAACTTGTATTGGGATTGTATTATATAAGTAGATTGCTTTGGGTAAAATAGACATTTTCACAATGTTAAGTCTTCCTATCCATGAACGGGTTAGGTTTCTCTATTTATGTAAGTATCTCTTAGTTCTTTGTAGTAAGGGCTTACAGATCTCTTTGTAAAAGTCTGTTATTTCTCTGGTTAGATTTATTCCTAGGTACTTTACCTTGTTAGGGGTTATGGTAAATGATATTGACTTGCTGATTTCTTCCTTAATAATCTCATTGTTGGCATAAAGGAATCCTACTGATTTACTTATGTTTATCTTGTATCCTGAGACTTTGCGAACTCTCCTATCAGTTTGAATAGTTTACTTACAGATTCTTTAGGATTCTTGGCATATACAATCGTATCATCTGCAAATTGGGAGATCCTTAGTTCTTTGCCGATGCAGATGTACTTTATTCCTTGGTCTTGTCTAATTGCTCTAGCTAGAACTTCTAGTACAATGTTGAATAGGAGAGGTGAAAGTGGGCATCCTTGTCTGGTTCCTGTTCTCAAGGGAAACTGTTTCAGTACTTCTCCATTCAGGATGATGTAGGCAGCTGGCTTTGTATAAATGGCCCTTAAATTGCATTGAGGAATTTGCTGTCTATTCCTATTTTGCTGAGAGTTTTTAGCCTGAATGGGTGTTGGATTTTATCAAATGCCTTTTCTACATCAATAGACAAGATCAGGTGATTCTTTTCTTTTGTGATATTTATGTGGTTGATCACATTAATTGTTTTTCTGATGTTGAACTAGACTTGCATCCCTGGTATGAATCCAACTTGGTCATGGTGGATTATTTTTTTGATGTATTGTTGTAGTCTATTGGCAAGAATTTTGTTGAAGATTTTTGCATCTAGATTCATGAGTGATATCAGTCTGTAGTTCTCCTTTTTTTGTTGGGTCTTTCCCTGGTTTTGGTATCAGGGTTATGCTGGCTTCATACAATGAATTTGGGAGTATTCCATACCTTTCTATACTGTGAAATAGTCTTAGTAGTATTGGAGATAACTTAAATATAAAATTTTTGTTATGAGTTCTTTAACTGACTAGTGTTCATGTTGTCAGTTTCTCCTTTTGTAAAATTAAGATTTATGTATTTACCTGGACACAGTGGGAAGAGAATTAATGAAAAAATCTGAAGGTGCTCAAAAGCCTGAAATTTTGTAATTATTCAGCCCCTCACCTTTAAAAAAAAATCATAGTATTTCAGAGATGCTTTTATTGTCCTAGGGAATTAATTGAGTACTTTAGTCTGCATGTGCCAAAGAGGAATATCTCATTTGATATCAGCCTATGTCTTGTTTATTCCTGCTAGGATTTCTGTTCAACAAATGGTTAAGAATAAACAATGATTGTTGCTCAGTTGTTATGTAAATAGAGATTTAATTGTTTAAAATTTAGCTAACTCGTACTCATTATGTTAAAAAGGAAAAAGAAAAAAAAGCAAGTTAGAAAATAGCTGTCATCAGCCTTCACTCAGAACAAGGGTTTAAGTTTCTTCTAGAAAGAGTCCAGCAATTCTGCCAGCAAGTCTCTGTCATTTCACCTGCCCTCCCAGTCCTGTTGGACATGTCCCAGGACTCCAACAGATGTCAGGGCTGTCACAATTTAGTTCAGTTTTCTAGACACTAAAGATAGAAAGATGACTAAAACATAGCCCATGTTTTCTAATTTTTGGAAACAGTTATTTCCACAACCCAAAGGAGAATGTCAAAGTGTCAATGACTACTGTCAGATGGAATGCAGTGTAATACCCTCAGTGATAATATGAATTGGTAAGATACCTCACCCGTGGCCTCAGTTTGGAAATGAATCCCTCCAAAATATCTTCCAGTTGTATGTGAGCAGTCTCTGGGGGCAACTCCATGGGCACCAGGAGCAGGGTCTTTGGACTCTCTTGCTCAGGCATCCTTGTGCCCTTGTGCTGCTATTGTTGATAAGAATGACCATTTCACTGACCACTATGTCCATCACTCCCCCCTTAGGGGAATGGTGTTCCTTCTTAATTTTGTAATTACATATCATTATAATAAATGTCAATGATAATTTACTAAACATCCTTGTATAATGAAAGGATTTAACTTAACAGCTACCACTTAGACCTGGGCTGTCCTGGTGATTTTACCTGGTCAACTCACTGCTTCGTTATACCACCAGAAAGACCCCAACCTAAAATCTAATATGAAACAACTGCAAAAAACAAACTAAACCAAACTATGAAACTAATAAATCCTTAAGATGCTATGGTATGCAGCCTTTGAAGTGATGTTCAAGAACTATAGTAACACTGAAAATGTTCACAGTATTTTAAGTGAGGAAATTTGTACATAATATTATGTAGGGCATGAATTCACATATATAATCTGAAGCCATTACTCTCTGAAGGAATTCTCAGTCAGATACAATGGTGCAGTGATTAACCGACAGTATCAGCCACTGAAGATGTCAGTTGTACGTGCAAAAAGAAAAGACATTTAGGAGTGTGAAAGCAGAAAAATAATAAAGCTCACAATTCAGACTTTTCTAGAAAGTATAACCAAATTAGCCTTTAACTGGGTGTTTAGTAAGGAAGTCTGAAAGAATGGGAATGTGTGGGTCATGGTTTTAGGAAGATGAGGATGGTACATTCAGATTCAGTGAATTCAAGGGTGGGGAAAACATCAAAGAAGGATGGAGAACTTTGTAGCTTATAACCAAACCAAACCCAGATGAAACCTGTTGCTGTCCAGTTGATTTCAACTCATAGGAGTGACCCTATAGCCCAGAATAGAACTGCCCCATACAATTTCTAAGGAGTACCTGGTGGATTTGAACTGCCAACCTTTTTGGTTAGCAACGATAGCTCTTAATCACTACACCACCATGGTTTTCTATGGGGCTCGTAACAGTGGGGAGTGATTACCACTTCTTAGCATAAAGGGGCAAGAGGAGGTAGAAGTTATCGTAACCCAGAGAGTACCTTCTACTGGGCCTCTACCTTCAGTCCTCATTGTCCTGATGCAGTTGTATGCATATGGCCACAGACGCAATTATAACTGTAAAGCTAGGGAACTGTGTTTGTATTTTGGCTTATGGCATCTGCGATGGTTAAGATTGTGTGTCTGCTTGGCTGGGCCATGATTCTCAGTACTGTGGCGGTTGTGTAACACTGTGATCACCGTCATGATGGAATCTACTGGGTGGTACCAGTGGTGGCGGGGCCTCTGGTAGCTCACTGCCCCTTCAGCTTTCCTCACTCCACCGTCCTCCACATACTTTCTTCCTGCACAGCTTACCAAGGTTTTGTCTTGTGGCTCCAGCAGCTGCCTCTGTCTTGTCTTCTGACATCTAGTTCTTGAGACTTAAGCTAATAGCTTACCTGTTGATCTTGGGATCTGCTGATCTTCACAGCCTGTGAATGAGAGTCCTGCCCTCCAACCTGCTAATCTTGTGTTCCCCAGTCCCTGAAACTATATGAATCTGAAGAAACCTTGTGTTCTTGCCTGCCACATTGGGGTTTGTGGACCGTCACAGCCTGTGGGTAGGAGTCCTGCTCTCTGACCTGCTGACCTTGGGTTTGCTAGCTTCCATAGCTGCATGAACTGGGAGAGGCCTCTATCCTGATACAGGACCTGGGACATTTCAGCATGTACAATTACATGAGCTGTTTCTTTGATATAAGATCCTTCTGTATACTTATATACTTGACTGGTCTTGCTTTTCTAGAAAACTCAGCTTAAAACAGCCCCATATATGCTAGGCCAATTCAAAAGGCAACTAAATTAACAGCAGCATCAGGATAATAGAAAAAATTTCACTCAACATTCTGTTAAAAAACAAAAAGAAAACTTTTTGTGTGACTCAAGTGAATTTGTATCTTTGGGTATCATATACAGAAATACTTTTCTGTTTTATAAATTATGCTATGGAGAAGTATCATGCATTTTTCATGCTGAGAAATGACCAAATGACAGAAAGTCCACAGTTCTGTAAAGACCAAATAAACACAGTCAGGAATTTAGAAAGCCCTTTCTTGCATCAGCCTGGAAGCAGATGGACTCAGGTAGCAAAAATAATGAGAATCTCTTAATGTCTGAATCAGTATGATGTTGTAGAGGCGTATTTGTAACTTCCTACCTGTTCATGGCCAGAATAAGAGGTTAATAATAGAATATCAATTTCACATTTCAAGATTCAAGAGAGAAAGCCCCCAAATGTAATAAAAGAAGAAATAAATTATATGTTTTGAAATTAGCGATAAATGAAACAGCTGTTCTGACAATAGTGCTTCTATATCCAGGGAGGCGTCAAGGATCTAGCAGGATGATTCTTCCTTTGATTAGTACTGACTAATTAAGAATAACTGAATTATAAACACTGCTTGTGAGACCTACAGCATTTGTCTTGTTGATAGTAACTCCAAAACACACCCCAACTTGTATTAATTTATTGGTAGCTATTGAAAACGACAAAAAATGGTTCAAATGTCTCATAGAAGGGCTGGAAAACAGGTGGGAACCTTTAATATCAATTCCATAGTGTGGTCTACAATATTATTTTAATATGCTGTGAAGCTGATTAGGTCATCCCTTAGCCTCTGTTTCTTAGCTGCAGGGACTTGGGGACCCAAGATCAGCAGGTTGGGAACAGGACTCTCACAGGCTGTGAAGATCAACAGATCCCAAGATCAACAGGTAAACTACTAGCTCAAGTCTCAAGAACTAGATGTCAGAAGACAAGACAGAGTCAGTTGCTGGGTCCACAACAAGACAAAACCTTGGGAAGTTGTGCAGGAAGGAAGTAGGTGGGGGAAGGTGGGAAGATGAAGGGAGAGGGGGGTGGTGGGCCACCAGAGGCCTACTTCCAC
Organism: Heterohyrax brucei; assembly: GCA_028571685.1. NCBI lineage: Eukaryota > Metazoa > Chordata > Mammalia > Hyracoidea > Procaviidae > Heterohyrax > Heterohyrax brucei. The sequence goes on along the minus strand of CM053142.1, from coordinate 101,537,505 downwards.
TTGTACCATTCAGCAGATTCCATGGAAAAGAGATGCAGCTCAGGCCTAGAGATCTTCTGGTCTTCCCATCGTTGTTCATCTTAACAACCCAGGCTGAATACCAGTATTAACTTTATTTGCCATGAATTTCACTTTGATTATGTAGGAGCAAAAAGTGGCACTTGGTTCTGCTTCTGATATGATTAAGCTCTTCACATATCACTGTCAGAGAAAAGCATGCAACGGTCCGACAAAAACAAAAGATAACAGTCACCCTGACTGGATTTGGTTTGTAAACTAGTTATTCCAACTCATAACTACCCTACAGACAGAGTGCAACTGCCCCGTAGAGTTTGCAAGGAGCTCCTGGTGGATTTGAACTGCCAGCCTTTTGGCTGGCAGCTGTAGCACTTAATCATTACACCACTAGAGTTTTGGTATTTTTCACAAACCCTGATATTTGCTATTGTAGTATCTGAAGATACATAATTATATGTATTAGGTGATATTATAAGGTTACAGTATCATGTATGGCATGACCGTATCATTATATATTGTAATCACTTGAGAAAGACACTTTTTCCTTCATATGTTTCTTAAGGTAAAGTTGGTAGCCTGGGTAGTTTTGCAGCATTTTAGTGTAAAAAAAAAAAAAGGCTTTGTTTTTGGATTTGGGAGCCATTTCTTTGTCTGACTCTCTTGCACTTTTGGAAAATAAATTATTTCTCCAAGTCTTCCTTCAACACTCATCTCAAAAGCCTTTGTGCAAAAACTTGAATGGTTTCTTACTACTCACCCAATCAAACCAAAATAACTTTTATTGATGTATGATAAACAACAAAAACCAAACAGCTGTCAAGTCAATTCCGACTCATAGCAACCCTATAGGATAGAGAGAACTGCTTCACAGAGTTTCCAAGGAGCACCTGGTGAATTCCAACTGCTGACCTTCTGGTTAGGAGCTGTAAAATCACATCTCAAACTTTTCCTACAAATTATGTCCCATTACTACCCTTACATGAAGTCCATAGCAACAATGTGGGCCGTGATGCTTGGATTTTCACCTCTGTATCTTTGCTCTCACTTTTCCGTTTGTAAAATCCTCACCCCCTCTAGCATTATGAGCACAAATATTACCTTTCTCTCCAGCTAAGTCCCTATGTAGCCCATGAAGCTTCACTGATAGTCCACAAGTCTTTTCTTTCTCTTACCTCGTATAGTCCATGCCAGTCACTCATTCTACACTTAATCATTTGTTGCTATATGAAGTGTTCTGCACTGTTTAATTTTTATGACTATGTAGCCTGTCTCCCTAAGGTAGATTGTAAACTTGAATCTATAAGTATATGGACTTTTCTAATGCAGGCCTACGAGTACCTGGTTGGTGCAAACAGTTAACAAGCTTGGCTTCTCCCCTAAAGGTTAGAAGTTCAGGTTCACCCAGAAGTGCCTTGAAAGAAAAGCCTGGCAATCTATTTCCCAAAAAATCAGCCATTGAAGACACTATGGAGCACAGTTCTGCTGTGACACATATGAGGCTGTCATGAATCAGAAGTGATTTGACAGCAGCTAGAAAATGCAAGTCTGATAATTCAACTGGAAGCTTGAAAACAGCACTGTGTTGGTCTTTCTGCTTTTTACATAATTGTAACTTTATTACTGACAAGTAGAATAAAGTACAAAAACGACTTTTAATAATCCTGTCAAATCCTGTCAAATTCCACTTTCCAGTCTACTAACAACAACTTGGGCAGATCCCACACTTTTCAGATGACTTTCTGTTATTAAAACAGTACTGCTTGGAAACTCTATGGGGCAGGTCTACTCTGTCCCATAGGGTCGCTGTGAGACAGAATCGACTCTACGGCAGCAGGTTTGGTTTCAGGTATTCTAGTTTAGGAAACCTTGGTGGCATAGTGGTTAAGTGCTGTGACTGCTTACCAAAGTCAGCAGTCAGAATCTGCCAGACACTTTTTAGAAACGACGGGGTAGCTCCCCTCTGTCGTATAAGGGAGCTGTACGTCAGAACTGACTTGACAGCAGTGGTTATGGTTTTTTTGGTTTTGGTTATTCTAGTTCAGAACTTTGATTTCACGTATCATTCGAAACTCTTCCCCAGTGTAGGTTAGTCTTGTAACTCGTCTTCCTTCTATCTAGAGCATGGGGAAAGTGATGAGGGAACAAGGCAAATACCTCTCTCTTATCTTCTCTGGGTGAGATTGCTTTTCCTTGCGATTTTGTGGTAACAATGTTGGGAGATGGTACCCTTCTGGATGCCAGTGCTGGCTTTCTCCTGTGGCTCCCTACTGCAAAGCGCCTGCCCTCTGTGGTATACCTGGTTCTGATCAACCCCTTTGCATGGCCTCCTCTTCCTGCTGTGGTCCCGTTTCCTGGCAGATGGCCCTGTTGGGTGCTGTGCTGGTCAGATGACTGAAGCCTAAGTTCATCCTGTGTTTCCACAAGATCCACAGGACAGTCATGTGTTATTGTCACATCATGTAGAAGTGCTGGCTCCTTCTCTCAGTCCTGTCTTTTCTCCCTTAATGTTTTCTTCAGGCCAACGCGGAAGCACAAAGGCAAGACCACTTTTTTTTATTCTTTTTATTGTACTTTAGATGGAGATTTGCAGAACAAACTCCTGTCTCATTAAATGGTTACTGCACATATTGTTTTATGACATTGGTTAGTTAACAACCCCACAAAGTGTCAACACTCTCCTTTCTCAACCGTTGGTTTCTTCATGACCAGCTTTGCTGGCCCCTTCTAGTCGCTGCCCCTCTGGGCTGGTCTGCACCTTTAGTCTCATTTTGTATCATAGGCCTGTCCAGTTTGGGTTGAAGGGTAAACCTTCAGGTCATTACTGACCTGAAAGGGTGTCTGGGGACCATACTCTCAGAGTTTCTCCAGTCTCTGCCAGGCCAGCAAATCTGGTCTTTCTTTTGGAGTTAAAATTTTGTTCTACATTTTTCTTCACCTCTGTTGGGGACCGTCTGTTGTCATCCCTGCAAGGCCACTTTCTAAGAAGATGTTAAAGTGGGGAACAAAATGATAGCACCCTCTTTTAATGTGCATCCACATTTTTTAAAAGTGCTTCCTTTGGACACCCCAAATCAACTCTTCCAGATACATAAAATGACGAGATACAAATTTTGTGAAGCTTCTTTTCTAACAGAGGCTGACTGTGAAAATTGTAAAATGAATAGCTATTCCGTTTCTGAATATAATTCTAACGAAAGCCTCAGATCTCCTCAGGCATCTTATTATACTCTGTCAAAAGCATAGCATTCTTCATTCCACCAAAGAGGACACTATTTCAAAAACTTCCTACCTTTCCAAGATTCATGATTTATAAGTTTTACTCTGTTAAAGATAGTTTTGGACATCTGACTAAATTAAAGACATCCTCCAGACAATTCTGGTGTACTGTATAGTCTTACCATCTCCTGGGAAACCCTGGTGGTATAGTTATTAAGTACTACATCTCCTAACCAAAAGGTCAGCAGTTCAAATCCACCAGGTGCTCCTTGGAAACTCTTTGGGGTGGATCTACTGTGACCTGTAGGTCACTATGAGTTGGAATTGACTTGACAGCCTTGGCTTTGGCTTTGTAACCATCTTCTTACACTTTTCTCAGTTTCATTTTTATTTATAAATAATATTTTTTTTGTTATACATCATCACCAGTATAGTCGTTTTCAGACTTTTATTTTTTGGGTTGCTATATATTGGAACCCTGGTGGTACAGTGACTAATAGCTCAGCAGCTAACTGATAGGTTGGAAGTTCACATCCACCAGCTTCTCCCTAGAAACCCTATAGGACAGTTCTGCTCTGTCCTGTAGTGTCACTGTAAGTTGGAATTAACTCAATGGCAATGGTTTTTTTTTCATATGCTGCTTTATAAATTCTTACTTTGTATTTTCTGTCTGATATTTCCAGTAGCTGAAATCCTTGAGAGCCTAATATCTTTCCTTCTGCATTTTTTATTGTGTTGTAAGTGGAAGTTTAGACTTCAAGTCGGTTTCTCATACAAAAAGTTACACACACTGTTATGTGGCCCTGTCTGCTCTCCCCACACTATGACACACACTCCTCTTCCCTACTCTTTATTTCTCATGTCCGTTCAGACAGCTCCTGCCCTTCTCTGTCTTCCCATCTCACCTCGGAGTAGGAGCTGCCCAGTTAGTCTCCTATATCTACTTAAGCCAAGAAGTACTCTTTTTGTGAGTATTGTCTTATATCTTATAGAACAGTTCAATCTTTGTCTGAGGTGTTGGCTTCTGGACTGGTTTCTGTTCTGGGCTAACAGAAAATCTAGGTGCCATGTCTTCTGGGGACCCGCCAGTCTGTCAGACCACCAAATCTGGTGTTTTTGCTAGAGTTTGAGGTCTGCACCCCACCTTTCTCTTGCTTCATCAGGGACTCTTTATTGTGTCCCCTGTGGGTAGTTATCAGTGGTAGCTGGCCACCATTTAGTTCTTCCAGTGTCATGTTGCTGTAGACTCTGGTTTATGTAGCCCTTTCTGTCTCTTGAGCTCATAGTTTCCTTTTGTCTTTGTGGTTCTTCATTCTATTTTGCTCCAGGTAGTTTGAGACCAACTGATGCTTCTTAGATGGCTGTTTGCTAGCTTTTAAGACCTAGCTGCCACTCACCAAAATAGGATGCAGAATATTTTCTTGATAAACTTTGTTATGCCAGTTGACCTAGATGTCCCTGGAAACCATGGTCCCTAGACCCTGTCCCTGCTACTCTGTCCTTCAAAATGTTGAGTTTTACTTAGAAAAGTTCTTAGCTTTTGATTTAATCAAGTTCTGCTGACTTCTCCTCCACTGTGTGTTGTTTCTCCTTTCATATAAAATAATTCTTGTCTGTTACCAAATTAATGGCTACCTCTTCTCCCTCCCTCCCCACTCTTGTAACCATCACAACTTGCTCTCTTCTGTGTTTAAATTTTTTCTTGAGTCCTTATAGTACTGTTCTCATACAATATTTGTTCTTTTGTGACTGACTAATTTCACTTAGCATAATGCCTTCCAAATTCCTCCATGTTGTATGATCTTTCTAAAATTTATCATTGTTCTTTATCATTATATGCCATTGTGTGAACATAGCCTAGTTTATCTGTTCATTTGTTGTTAAGCATCTAAGTTGATTCCATCTTTTTGCTATTGTGGACAGTGTTGTGATGAACATTGATGTGCTTGTGTCTGTGTGGCAGTTCTTATTGCTCTAGGATATATTCCAAGAAGTGGAATTGCTGCATTGTATGATACTTATAGTTACAGCTTTTTAAGAAAGCACCAAATCAACTTCCAAAGTAGTTGTATCATTTTCTATTCCCACTAGCACTATGTAAGTTTTCTAGTCTCTCCACATCCTCTCTAACATGTATTATTTTGTGTTTTTTGGATTAATATCAGCCTTATTGGGATGAGGTGATATCTCATTATAATTTGGATTTGGATTTCTTTAATGGCTAATGATCTCCCTTGTCTGTAAGTTTGTTATACTGTGGGGGTTAGCACGTTGCTGTGATGCGGGAAGCTATGGGACCAGTATTCACATAATAGCAGGGTCACCCATTGTGGGCACATTTCAGTTAAGCTTCCAGCCTAAGACAGACTAGGAAGAAGGACCTGGCAGTCTACTTTTGAGAAGAATTTGCTGGTGAAAACCTTGTGAGTAGCAAAGTAACACTATTAGATATAGTGCTGGAAAATGAGCCTCCCAGGTTGGAAGACACTAAAAAGATGGCTGGGGAAGAGCTGCCTCCTCAAAGTAGAGTCAGACTTAATGATATGGATGCAGTCAAGCTTTCAGGACCTTCATTTGCTGATGATGTGTCATGTCTCACAATGAGAAGAAACAGCTGCAAACATCCTTTAATAATCAGAACATGGAATGTATGAAGTATGAATCTAGGAAAACTGGAAATTATAAAAAATGAGATGGAATGCATGAACATCAACATCCTAGGCACTAGTGAGTTGAAATGGACTGGTATTGGACATTTTGATCTATTATGCTAGAAATGGCAACTTGAAGAGTAATGGTGTTGCATTCATTATCAAAAAAGAACACTTCAAGATTTATCCTGAAGCACAGTACTGTCAGTAATAGGATAGTATCCATACACCTAAAAGGAAGGCCAGCTAATACAATTATCATTCAGATTTACACACCAACCACTAAGGCCAAAGATGAAATTGAATATTTTTTACCAGTTTCTGAAGTCTGAAATTGATTGAACATGCAATTCAGATGCATTGAGAATTACTGGTGATTGGAATGCAGAAGTTAGAAACAAAAAAGAGGAGTCAATAGTTGGAATGTGGCCTTAGTGATAAAGGATGCTAGGGATTGATTGCATGATGGAATTTTGCAAGACCAATAACTTCTTTGCAAATACCCAATGGTGGCTATACACATGGATCTTTCCAGATGGAATGCATAGGAATTGACTCAACTACATGTGTGTTAAGAGAAGATGGAAAAGCTCAATATCATCAGTTGAAATAAGACCAGGTGCTGACTATGGCACAGACTATCATTTGCTCCTATGCAAGTTCAAATTAAAATTGAAGAAAATTAGAACACATCTAGGAGACCTAAAGTATGACCTCAAATATATACCATGTGAGTTTAGAGACCATCTGAAGAGTACATTTGACACATTGACCACTAATGCCTGGTGACCAGGTGATTTGTGGAATAACATCAAAGGCATCACACAAGAAGAAAGCAAGACAGGAAAGAAAGACCAAGTTAGATGTCAGAAGAGACTCTGAAACTTGCTCTCGAACATCAAGTAGCTAAAGCAAAAGGAAGAAATGATGAAATAGAAGAACTAAACAGAAGATTTCAAAGGCAGCTCGAGAAGACAGAATAAGGTATTATAATGATATGTGCAAAAAGCTGGAGATAGAAAACCAAAAAGGGAGAGTATATCTGCATTTCTCAAGCTGAAAGAACTGAAAGAAAAATTAAAGCCTTGAGTTGGCAATAGTGAAGGATTCTACAGGGAAAACATTAAAAGACTCAGGAAGCATTCAAAGAAGATGGAATGAATACAGTCATTAGATAAGAAAGAATAGGTTGACATTCAACCATTTCAAGAGATAATATATGATCAGGAACCAATGTTACTGAAGGCAGGAGTCAAAAGCTGCATCACTGAATGTAGTGGTGAAAAACAAAGCTCTAGGAATTGCTGGAATATCAACTGAGATATTTCAACAAAGGGATGCAGCCCTGGAAGTGCTCACTCATCTATGTCAAGCAATTTGGAGAACAGTGACCTGGCCAATTGACTGGAAGAGATCCATAGTTATTCCTCTTCCCCAAACAAGTGATGCAATCAAATGTGAAAATTATCAAACAATATCATTAATGTCCCATGCAAGTGAAATTTTGCTGAAGATCATTCAAAAGCTACTGCAGCAGTGTATTGACAGGGAACTGCCAGAAATTCAAGCCAGATTCAGAAGAGGGTGTGCAGCCAGGGATATCATTGCTGATGTCAGATGGGTCTTGGCTGAAAGCAGAGAGTACCAGAAGGATGTTTACCTATGTGTCATTGACTATGCCAAGGCCTTATACTGTGTGGATCATAACAAATTACAGATAGCATTGTGGAGAATGAGAATTCCAGAACACTTACTTGTGCTCATAAGGAGTCTGTACGTGGATCAAGAGGCAGCTGTGTGAACAGAACAAGGGGACACTGCATGGTTTAGTCAAGAAAGGTATGTGTCAGGGTTGAATCCTTTTACCATATTTATTCAATTTGTATTTCAAGCAAATAACTGTGAACCTGTGACAAAGAAGAATGAGGCATCAGGATTGGAGGAATATTCATTAACAATCTGTATTATGCAGATGAAACAACTGGAAGTGAGGAGTATTTGAAAGACTTACCGATTATCTTCATCATCCGGTACTGCTCTAAGAGAAATACCACAAGTGGATGGCTTTAACAAAGAAAAGTTTATTCTTAGTCCAGTAGTCTATTAAGTGTAAATTCAGGGTGTCTGCTCCACAGGAAGGCTTTCTTTCTTTGCTGGCTCTGGAGGAAGTCCTTGTATTGCATCAGTCTTTGGTCAAGGAGCATCTTGGCACAGAACATCAGGTCTGAAGGACAAACTGTACTTCAGGTGATGCTTTATTGATGGTATGATGTTCCCAGTTCTCAACTTGCTTCGCATTCCTTTTACTTCTTGTAGGATAAAAGATAGTACAAGCCATGTTCCAGGGAAACTCCCTTAATAATGGTGTTGCAGTCCCATCCTAATCCTCTTTTCACATAATCCTATCAACCACAGGAAGAAATCAGGATTTACAGATTAAGAAAATCACAAAATGGAGGACAACCACACAATCCTGGGAATCATGGCCCAACCACACTGCTACACGCATTTTTGGAGAGACACAATTCAATGCATGATGAAGATAAAAGACCATAGCCTTCAGTATGGATTGCACTTCAGCCTCAAGGAAACAAAAATCCTCACAACTGGACAAGTAGGCAACATTGTGATAAGTGGAGAAAAGATTGAGTTTGTCAAGGGTTTCATTTTACTTGAGTCCGCAATCAACACCTGAAAAGGCAGCAGTCAAGAAATCGAAAGATACATTGCATTAGGAAAAGCTGCTGCAAAAGACCTCTATGAAGTGTTGAAAAGTAAAAATGTCATCTTGAAGACTAAGGTGCTCTTGACCCAAGCCATGGTATTTTCAATCACATCATATGCATGCAAAAACCGGACAATAAATAGGGAAGACAGAAGAAGAATGGGCACCTTTGAATTATGGTAGTGGAGAAGAATATTGAATGTACCATGGACTGCCAAAAGAACAAACATATCTGTCCTGGGAGAAGTACACTAAGAGTGCTCCTTGGAAGCAAAAATGGCATGTGAGACTGCATCTCACATACTGTGGAAGTGTTATCAGGAGGGACGAATCCTAGAGAAGAACATCATGCTTGGTAAAGTAGTGTGTCATTGAAAAGAGGAAGGCCCTCAGTGAGATGGATGGACACAGTGGCTGCACCAATGGGCTTAAGCATAAAAACTGGTTGTGGGCAAGGCTCAGGACTGGGCAGTGTTTCGTTCTGTTGTGCATAGGGTCAGTATGAGCTGGAACTGAGTTCACTCAACAACAGTGGCTCGTGACCATGAGCATTTTGTCATGTATCTGTTAGCCACCTGAATGCCATCTTTGGAGAAATTAGAGTCTGATTTCTTATTTCTGCTTTGACTATGGTGGCTTGTTTTCTATTTTTTTTTTTTTTACTGTAAGACCGTGATTCTCTGTTCTTTGTTAATTTCTTGTTTTGGAGTTTCCAATACCAACCAGAGACTAAATTTTAATCCCAGTAGCATGAAGATAAGGTGTAACTTATTTCTCCAGGCATATTTTTATTTCAGACCCTCAGAATTTGGTCCAAGACAGACAAATCTACCTTTTCTTCTTTGTTAGAGGGCAGATAGCCTTTGATGAAACCTTTTCTTTCACTGAGGGTGAGTACTTAGTCTGGGGACTTCAATTGCAAATCCCTGCTGTATGAAGTTTCAAGATCTTATTTCTGGTCCTCAAGCAGCTATTAAAACACAGAAAATTGTTTTAGAAAATTAAAACTGGCAACTGATTTGAGGACAGCTGTACTTTTACCGTTAGCCTTCAGCTCTGGTTACTGCCAGCTTTCTAGTTTTGGCCCTTGGGAACTTTCCCTATTTTTTTCTTTTTTAAATGAACTCAATTATATATTGTGTGTTTGTTGTATTTCATTCAGTTTGTCTAGGTCTGTTGTGCGAGAATTTTTGAAATGATCCAGCATGCTGTTGCTTTAAATTTCAACTCTTACCTACTTTTATACAGTATTTTTTCCGTATCTTGTTCTGAAACAATGTAATAATAAAACCTACCCTTTATTGAGTGCCTTTTGTGGGCTAGGTGCTTTATTACCTGTGATCTCATTTTGCTGTCATCTTTACTGTGGCGCTTATCACTCTATGTAAATGGTTCCCTGTTTTATTCTCTGTCTTTGTTCTTTGTGAGAGTATCCTGTATACCGTTCATTATGATATACAGTTATTTTATTATTCTGTTTTTTTTTCATTTTCTTTTTCCACTAGAGTGTAAGTTTCATGAAGAAAGAGATCATGTTTATGTTATTTCTCATTTAATTTCTAGGCAAATGGGGTGAGTCCCTGGCTGTACAAATGGTTAACGTGCTCAGCTGCTAATCTAAAAGCTGGAGGTTCAAGTCCATCCATCTGTGCCTTGGAAAGGCCTGCTGGTGTAACCAAAACCAAACAACCAAACCCAGTGCTGCTGAGTTGCGTCTGACTCAGAGTGACCCTATAGTGATTCATTTCTGAAAAATCAGCAATCAAGAACTCTCTGGAGCAGAGTTTTGTTCTGACAAATGTGGCATTGCCATGAGTCTGAGTGGGGTTGTCATGGGTCAGAACAGATTTGATGATAACTTCTTGATTAGTATTAGTGACTAGCTCATAGGGAGCTCTCAATATTTACCTTATAGTTGAGAATACTCTGTGAGGTAGGTAATAGGACTCCTATTTTCAAATGCAAACATGGCTCCAAAGAAGATAATAAGTGCTAACTGATATGCAGGCAAGGGTCAGATGCTGAAGTCCACCCTCTTGCCATTTGGGAAGCTATTTCTTTCATTAGTGTCTGGAAGTCAAGGTGAATAGCTAAATTATGGAAATGGTCTGATTAAATGGTAACTGAAATAAATTCTTCACATCATTAATTTTGAATTATATTCAACTTTAATACTATTAAATGATTTATAGTATATAAAATTAACATAATCTCATAGAGTCAGCGTGTCAAGGTAAAACTTCCAAGTCCTATTGTTTATACTTTGGACCAATTTTTGTCTTTCTTCTGGAAAAAAAAAATTCATTTGTTTTAGAAAGTGCATTTTGAGTTTCATCTCATTCAAGAGGAATATTGAAAATCATTGTGCTTACTTCCTTCCCTATCCCCAGTCTCCTTATTTCCTGCTGTGAAAGAGAAGATTGCCAGTTTACTGTTGTTTTAAATCAAATGCTTTTTACAAATAAGTTTATTATTTTAAAAAGTTCCACAAAAATTAGCAAGTTCACAATGTGCTTCTTCTTAAAAATTTCTAAAGATTCTAAAATAGATAGACGTTGCCTTGCTTCAACTAATGTATTACAGTTTTCTGTTTAACAATACATTTTTAAACTGGAGAAGGTTCTCTGCAACAGAAGCTATCAAACTGATCAAAGTCAAGTGAATATCACAAAGAATATTCAAAATCTGGAGAAAGCATGCATCAGACTTTTGAAATTCTCACAATAGAAGAATAAGATATTGCGTGCTGAGTATAAAGCCCTTTTTGGATCTCTTCAAGAGAAACCTGCCTGCAAGAAATTGTAGGTCACCACTGCTGTGGTTCATTTTCAGATGGAAGTTTCAGGACATGAATACATGTGCTTTCTGAGTATAAAGACTTTGACCTATAGTGCCATTTTGTGCTATGAAAAAAGTCACTCTCATTGTCTGAAAGAGTGGTTTTCTGTAGGGCCTAGAAAGCATTCTTATACTTTTAATAGAAAATTTAAAAACCGTGTCCACAGGGTTTTATATTGTACAGCTGGAGGCAAAATCCGAGTCCATTTCAGATGGAGCCCTGATTACTGAATGGGTTCCCATGGTGCACTGCACAGGCTCTGCCTATGTTAGATTGTAAATAAGTGTAATTTTAACTGCGAAAATGGCATAAAAATATTTGGGTGATATAGTTCCTTTTTTATACACAAGAAGTTGTAAAAGCTGGTGTTTAGGCGAAATAACCTTTTGCAAACTAGGGCATAGTTTTGAATAAAGTGAAATTTTAGCTCCTGTGTAGCAAGCATCGTATCACAATGTGAAGTGAGATTCTGACTTCTTCCTCTAGGACTTGGATTGTGAAGTGGTTTGCTTAATGGGTTACTTCTGCATCTGTTGGTATTGTCTTAAGCTCCGCTGAAATCCATAAACCTTTTCCTGTGCTCTTGAATATCTCCACCCCGTACTTGAGTAGTTGGATTTTTAAATCTGTGTTTATCTCTATTAACTTTCATCCTGTCTTCAATCTATTATTTGGTTTACCAGAACCTTTCTGGATCTTCATTTTATTGTGTAGTGTTATTAGAGACCCTCTGAAACTCTTCCGTGTCATTTCCAGCCTCATCTCCCATTACTCTCACCCTCATGCATTCCGTACCACACATACAATCAGAAATAACATTCTTGGAACAGATCTTATTTCATCTCAGCATTGAGTCACTGCACATACTGCTGTATAGTACTTTTCTCTCCTTTCATCTGCTTACTGTTCCTTGCTTTTCAAAGGCTGAGAAGTCGCTTTTTCTAGAACTCTCTTAGTAAAGGGGGATATGGCACACTCTGTGCTTAGGCCAATCCTAGTATTTTCGAAAATACTTTATAATGATTTGTAATTTTAACTTGTGTTCCCCACTAATCTATGGGTTGTCTGAAGACAGGAACTATGTAGTTTTGTCACCAGATTGTCTCTAGTGCCTAGTACAATACATGGCCAACAGTAGGTCTTGACTAAAAATTTCTTGAGTAAATAATTAAACTTGTCCAGTGGCCTCATCAGAGTAATAATAATATATGCAGAGGGCTATGATGGTTAGTGCTGTGATAGTTTTGCTAGGCTGTGATATTCAGTGGTTTGGCAGATACTACGTAATCACTTTTCATTTTGTGATCTGATGTGAGCAGCCAATCAGCTGAAAGGGAAGACTCCTTGTTGATTTAGTCTGCCACTTGTATACAGATGGATGTTCTGGCAAAGCTAGTTCTCTTTTCTCAACCCTGAACTCTTCCCACTGCCAGACCTTTAGTTCTTAAGAGGAGAGCCTGCGGAAGTCTCTGGCCAGCTGCCTGACCTGATCTGCTGATTTTGATCCACCAACCTTGGCAATCCTGTGAGCTAGCAGAGGCCTCTTTCCTGCCACCTGATCTGCAGAATTTAGGTTTGTCAGCCCTCACAACAACTTGAGCCAGCAGAGGTCCTCAGTCTGTTACCTGACCCATGGGTCAGAGACTCTCCAGCTTCCACAACTGCATAAGCCATTTCCTTGAGGCAGAGTTCTCTCTATGTGTATCTCTATATGTTTCGATGGCTTGGCTCCTCTACCGACCTCAGGCTAAGACAAGAGCCGAGGATGTTGTCCTAGGACGTGCCTGATGAAACCCTGCGTCTTAATCCATAATGTGTTCTTCAAGCTATGGATGTTTAACCAGTTATGGAACCCCCTCTGTAAGTCGCTTCCAGCATACATCTCTTATCTCCACATGTCTATGGGACATTATGAAATATCATAAAAACCTGTCAAACACAGGTTGAAATTCAGCAATATTATATAGCTCTCAACTGACAGATCAGTCCAGAAGAAACATTTCTATTAATCTTCAGGTGCGTCTTATTGAAGTATATCCACTGAGCTTTTATAGAATGATTGATTTCAGTTTCCTGTTGATTTTATTTGTATACTCAAAACAACCTTAGTAGATTTAGAATACTCAGTATTCTCTACACACATATTAAATGCACTTGAGTCATCCCTGATCCTTGTGTATTAGCTCTGCCTACAATCCCTTCTTTAAAGGAAACTTGCCAGCCAGCCAAGTGCCATCGAGTAGGATCGGACTACTTGAAGGGAATCCAGAGAAAGAGAATTAAATAGTTAAGTACATGGATGCCAGGCAGTTTACTCTTATTTTTGCTTATTCCTCATAATAACACGCTAAGTAGATACCATTCTGATTTGTATGAAACTACCATAAGCCTTGTGGGAAGTAAGGACAGGGCTGGAATTGGGATTCAGTTAGGTTTGGTGCTAAGAATAGAAACTCCATGAGAATCTGATAAAAGCCATGTTTCTCTGTCTAGAGAAGCTATCTGTCAGTTGGAGTTCTTTGCTGTAAGCAATAGAAGCCAGATGTGGGTGTTGAAGTAGAAAGAGAGGCTTTATGTTTTTAAGATAATGATAGTTCAGAATCACTGGGATGGCTGTAAAACCAGAAACAAGGTTCATCAGCTAGGAGGAAATGTGCAAACTCACTCTTCAGAAGTGGCCAGAGAGGAAACCACTACTGCGGCTTACTCCAAGTGCTAGAAGGTAGAGTTTATGCTACTGTTCCCATGGAACTGTTGCTGCCAACCATCAACCCCACAGACATGGTCCTGCAGCAACAATCCCGTATCCCACGCTGATAGCCCTAATATGGTCCACAGCTACCACTACAGACCCTACACCACTACCACAAACATGGACTCGGCAGCAACAAGTGTCAGTACTATGTTGTCATTGCAAACAAAGCCAGGTTTGCCACACAACCTGTGCAGGCACACCAAGCCCTGCAATCAGAAGGGCCCCATGCTTGGCTTAATGCTTTGTCTGCACTATTATGAAATTCTTAGCAATTTTTGAACAACAGACTCCACATTTTCATCTTGCACTGCACCCTGAAAATTCTGTAGTTGACCTTAAGTGAGAACTTGGTCTTACAGCAACCACCATTAACCCTACATCCACACGACAAGCATGCTCTGCCACAGCTGGGACTACCAGCATGTCAGGACTGGAGACATGGTCCTGCAACTGCCCCACCACTGTTCCCCTAGAGGGAGACAGAAAGTACATGCCACAAATATTCTGTGTGAGCTTCAGAGAGTTTCTGGGCTTATGGCAGCCTCTCTGTGGTCCCAGGTGAAGATTCTTGCTCTAAAGCCAATTTTACAAGATGACATTCCCTTTAGAACTTGAAGTTGAAAGATTTCCTTCATGTATAGACCAGGAATTCTGTGACTTCTTGATCTGGATTACTGTAAACCTAGAAAACAATATATGTACTTATTCTAGCAGACTACATAGTGTCTGTGGAATAGTAAAGTACTGAGGGAAAGATATGCAGTTAGCGTGAGTCAAAGCTTAGTGCTGGACAGTGGTTAGGATCACCAATTTGGAAATTGAATTGATTGATTGAACACATATATACTGAGCATCTACGTATGCTGAGTGCTTTGATAGGCACAGGGATAAAATGATGAGCATTAGGACATGACTTTAGAGTTTATATATAGCCATTGGAACTTCAGGGGGAGTAGGTAGGCTAAGTAGGTACTCAGATATTCATAACTAAAAGGATATATTTCTTCATAGAAATACAACTTTCCAGTATTTTTAAAGAAATTGTATTGTAATTTCCTCATTGACATTTGAAATCTGTCACTGAAAGTCAAAACCAGACACGTTGTATTTAAAAATTGTGTTGGCTATTTAAAAATGTGACATTTAAATTTATACATGAACTGAAAAGCAAAGCAAGTCCTGTCATAATTTGACAGGCATAATCACTTGAAACACAAGCAGTAACCTAATAGCAAGATGCTAATAGTGCCTCGGTGCAGGTGTTGCTAATCAGCTATTGGGTTAGCTGCATCGTACTCTCTTCTCTCACCTCTGCATAATGTTTGTGCCAAAGCAAACGTGACATGTACCCTGAAACTGAAGTGCTAGTCATAGCTCATGGACTGACCTTGACACGATGAGAATTACCAACTGTCTGTTGAACTAGGCAATAAGCGTGACTTTCCTCCTGAATACCAAGGTTTGCATTTTAGCAGAAAGTTGATTTGAACTCTGGCTCAGTAACTAGGTGAGAAGACAACAGAAGTCATTTCTTATTTGCTCTTCCTACCTACTTCCAGTAGTTGCCTTACTGTGGAAAACACTGCAGCAATGGCTGGTATAATCAGGGATCATTCATTTGTTCATTTAGCAAGTATATATTGAATGCCTACCATATAAATCAAAATGAAAAGAAACAGCTGAAAACAACCATTAATAATTGGAACCTGGAATGTATGAAGTATGAATTTAGGAAAACTGGAAATCATCGCAAATAAAATGGAACACATAAACACCAGGGTCCTATGAGCTAGTGAGCTGAAATGGACTGATATTAGCCACTTTGAACTGGACAACCACATGCCAGGAAAGACAATATAAAAAGGAATAGCATTGCTTTCATCACCAAAAAGAAAATTTCCAGATCTATCCCTGAAGTACAGTTTGGTCAGTGATAGGATAATATCCATATACCAACAAGAAAGATCAGTTAATATAACCTCTGTTTAAATTTACACACCAACACTAAGGCCGAAGATGAAGAAATTGAAGAATTTTTACAAACTTCTGCACTCTGAAATTGCTTGAACACGTAATCTGTATGCATAGATAATTACTGGTAATTGGAATGTGAATGGTGGAAACAAAGAAGGATTGGTAGTTGGAAAATATAACCTTGGTGGTGGAAACCAGGCTAGAGACTGCATGATAAAATTTTGCAGACCGATGACTTCTTCACTGCAAATACCTTTCTTCACTCACATAAAGAGTGACTATACACACGGACCTCTCCAGATGGAATACACAGGAATCAAACTGACTACATCTGTGAAGAGAGATGATGTAAAAGCTCAATATCTTCAGTCAGAAAAGGCCAGGGGCTGACTGTGGTACAGACCACCAATTGTTCACATGCAAGTTCAAACTGCAAATGAAAAAAATTGGAACAGGTCCATAAGAGCCAAAGTATGATCTTAAGTATATGCCACATGATTTAGCAACACATCTCAAGAATAGATCTGACATATTGATCACTAATGACTCAAGGTCAGACAAGTTGTGAAATGACATCAAAGACATCATGTATGAAGAAAGCAGAAGGTCATTAAAAAGACAGAAAAGAAAGAAAAGATCAAAATGGATGTCAGAAGAGACTCTGCAACTTACTCTTGAATGCCAAGTAACTAAAGCAAAGGGAAGAAATGATGAAATGAAAGAGCTGAGCAGAAGATTTCAAAAGTTGGTTTGAGAAGACAAGGTAAATTATTATAATGACTTGTGCAAAGAGCTGGAGATAGAAAATCAAAGGGAAAAACATACTCAGCATTTCTCAAGCTGAAAGTACTGAGGAAAAAATTCAAGCCTCAAGTTGCAATTACTGAAGTATTTTATGGTGAAAATAGTAAAATGCAGGAAGATAGAAGGAATATACAGAGTCATAATACCAAAAAGAATTGGTCAGCATTCAACAGCTTTAGAAGCTAGCATATGATCAGGAGCTGATGGTACTGAAGGAAGAAGTCCAAGCTGCACTGAAGGTCTTGGAGAAAGACAACGCCCCAGAATAGATGGAATACAACTTAAGATGTTTCCACAAATGGATCCAGCACTGGAGGTCTATGCCAAGAATTTGGAAGATAGCTGCCTGGCCGATTGACTAGAAAGAGATTCACATTTAAGTGTATTCCTAAGAAGGGTGATCCAATTTAATGTGTAAATGATTGAATGGTATCATTAATGTCATATGCAAGTAAAATTTTGCAGAAGATCATTCAAAAGTGGTTGATAGCAGTATATAAACAGGGAACTGCCAGAAATTCAAGCAGCACTGAGAAGACGATGAGGAACCAGCAATATCATTGCTGATGTCAGATAGATCCTGGCTAAAAGCAGAAAATGAATACCAGAAAGTTGTTTACTTGTGTTTTATAAACTATGCGAAGACATTCAACTGTATGGATCATAGCAAATTGTGGGTAACATTGTGAAGCATGGGAATTTCAGAACACTTCATGTGCTCATGAGGAACCTGTGCATAGATCAAGTGGCAGCCATTTGAACAGAATAAGAGGTTGAAAGTCAAAGAAAGGTGTGTGTCAGGGTGGTATCCTTTCACCACATCTATTCAATCTGTATACTGAACAAAAATCTGAGAACTTGGACTACATAAAGGATAGAGTATCAGAATTGGAGGAAGACTCATTAACAATTTGTAATACACAGATGACATAACTTTGCTTGCTGAAAATCAAGAGGACTTGAAGTACTTACTGATGAACATCAAAGACTACAGCCTTCTGTAAGGATTACATCTCAATATAAAAAAAACAAAAATCCTCATAGTTGGATCAATAAGCAACATCATGATAAACAGAGAGAAGACTAAAGTTGTCAAGGATTTCGTTTTACTTGGATCCACAATTAACAGCCCTGGAAGCAGCAGTCAAGAAATCCAAAGATGTGTTTCACTGTGCAAATCTGCTGCAAAAGATCTCTTGAAAGTGTTCAGAAGCAAAGATGTCACCTTGAAGATTAAGGTGTGCCTAACCCAAGCCATGCTGTTTTCAATCACCTCACATGTGTGAGAAAGCTAGGAAATGAATAAGTAAGATCTAAGAAGAACTGTTGCCTTCAGGTTGTGGTGTTGGTGAAGAATATTAAATAGACTGTCAAAAGAGCAAACAAATCCGTCTCACAAGAAGTACAGCCAGACAGCTCTGTAGAAGCAAGGATGGTGAGTCTACATTTTATACACGTTTGGACATATAATCAAGTGGGATCAGTCCCTGGAGAACGACATTATGCTTGGTAAAGTGGAGGGTCAGCAGAAAACAGGAAGACCCTCAGTGACATGAACTGACGCAGTGGCTGTCCTAATGGAGCTCAAGCATAACCACAATCATAGGGACGGCACAGGCCCAGGCACTGTTTCTGTTTGTTATCCATAGGGTCACTATGAGTTGGAACCAACTCCACGGCACTTACCAACAATGACAGCCACATACTGGCACTCAGCATGTAGTACGATTTACATAAATATTTGTTGAATGACTAAATACTCATGGGAGAGTTAAAAACCATCCATAAATAATTTACAACCTTTTGGAACTATAGTGAGGACCTTATTTCTGTTTGTTTGATTGAAGTGTGAAAGAGATAGTCATGACACTCATCACAAGGTTTATTTTACTCCTTACATTTTCCAACCTCTTTTTAATTGGGTAAGAGCAAATACTAGTTCTGGCCAATGAGATGTGTCCTTCTGAGCTCAGAAAACAGAAAGCCTTGTGTGCAAAGAGGGAAGGAGAATCTTTTGTATGATGCCATCTTAAAATGGAACTGGGTGGAGTAGAGGCTCTTCCTGACTCCTGCAGGACATGCTACAAGATTAAGTGTGGGGTCTACACTAACTTTACCCCAAAGAACTTGGTCTTTGTCCTTGGTTCCTGGGAGATGATCTTTAAACCCTTCGTCTGACCAGTGAAAGTTTTCACAGCATCCTTAACACTGAGTGGTACTGTATGATCAAATTGTGATTTCTAGCACCAGTCTTTGTTTTCAAACTTACGGACTTGCCTATAGTGATATTCACAAACCTTAGTGCTATAGTGATTACAAGTTGGACTGCTAATCAAAAGGTCAGGAGTTTGAATCCACCAGGAGCTCCTTGGAAATCCTAAGAGGCAGTTCTACTGTGTCCTATAGGGTCACTATGAGTCAGATCCAACTCGAGGGCAATGGGTTTTGTGCTACACTGAAGTTCAAGCCTGGATCTGTCAATTGCTAACTGTGTGACTTTGAACAAGTTATTTAATCTTTCTGTGCTTCAATTTCTTCTGTAAAATGGGAATAATACTAGCGCTTAAGGGGTGTTGTGAAAATGCCACAAATGAATATACGTAAATCATGTGGAATAATTCCTGGTACATAGCACATATCAGTTATTGTTATAGTTAGATAAAAATGTCATGAATTATTTGGTAACAATACAGTACTTATTTATATGTATCTTAGAAATATTTTGAGGGTATTATTCAGATCTCAAGCAAATGGATAAAACAGACTGTTAATACATCTTCTTGAGAAGAATCTTACAGCTTTGATAGAAGGATTTATCTGGCCTGTGTTAGTCAATAAAAAGTAGTTGAAAGTCACCTTTAGTGCTTCTCTTAAAAGTAACTAATCTTTTGACACCCTGGGGCTTTGAATCAATGGTTCCAAATCAATATTCTCTATATACAGTTATTGTTTCCTTTCCCCTCACACATTATGGGCTGAAAATCAGCACACCGTAGGCTGAGAAAATCAATGACTACATTTGTGGTTTAGGGAACACTGGATAGGAGACATATGTCCTTTTGGAAAACACATACAAAGGAAATTATGTAGACACTTTTTCAGAGAAATCTTAAAGTAATTACTGAATGAATTTGTGCTCCAACAGGTTTCTCCTCAATTACACTGAGAGAGCACGTCAATTCATTTACTTTGTGGTATACAGGCTATCTGAAGCATTCAAATGAAAACACCAAGATTGTCCTTGTTACAGTAATTGACTCTAGGGGGCTCAATCTGAGAATTTACAAAATGCTTCTCATTTGTGGCCCATTTGGCCTTGATTTTCAAGGATGGTTTCTACTTATTGCTTTGAAAGGAGACTTATTTTCAGTACTCAAGGAAACATGTCTGGATGGTTTCTGAGCTTTCTGTTTTAGTGAAAACATATGAATTGGTATCAAAAGCTAAGTCACACCATGAATTATGTCTCTTTAACAACCTGTGTTCGCTCTTGAAGGAATTGATTTTAAAGTCAGGACCCCAAGAGTCATAGGCCTTTTTTGCATGGTGCTGCCATAGCTTTTAAGAAATAAATATCTTTCTGTGGTTTGATGGAGAGTGGAATTTAATGTTGTGCCTTTGGAATCCCCAGAGGTTGTTTACCAGATGAAGCTTTTGACAGGATAGATACTCTACAGGTTTTCTCAATTGGATGAGCACCTCTTTCAAACAGGAGAAGGCTAGAGAGGCAGAATTTATATTTCATTTTCTGAATGTACTGAAATATTCAAGGTAGGTTGCTTATATTGCCATATGAAAACTAGATTCACACAAACAAGAGAGAAAATTTCTTCCAACTTCATTGTACAGTTAGCAGCTAGCACCTGAATTAGCTTAAGCTCTGCAATTTTCTAGACACAGCACTGAGCAATTCATTCCTTGAGTCACTTATTCATGGTACACATATACTGTATGCTGAGCAGTGACTGGGTGCTGAGGGAACAGCACTGAACAAAACAAAATCTGTTCCCTGTGGATCTCATGAAACCCTGGTGGTGCAGCGATTAAGAGCATGGCTGCTAACCAAAAGGCCGACAGTCTGAATCCACCAGCCATACCTCGGAAACCGTACGGGGCAGTTCTCTGCTCTCTGGAGTCTCTAAGAGTGGGAATTAACTTAATGGCAGTGGGTTTGATTTTTTTGTTGGATCTTATAATTCACTTGGAGAGAGTGGGTTATAAAATATCAAATAAATGCATAATAGGTAAAGCAGTGGGTGATGCACACTGTGGAAAAAATGAGGTTGGAGAGAATGCTGACTGGGTTGCTGTTTTATGTAAGTTGGTCAAGACAGGTCTTTCTAATAACGATAGGGTGAACTCTGGCTTCAGTCTGAATGAAATGGATAGTCATTGCAGATTTTGAAAAGAGGTGTGATATGATCTAAGTTATGTGTTCAAAAGATCCCTCGGCCTGTTGTTTTGGGAATTGGCTGAAAGGGGGCTGGTTGGGAGGTCTTTGATGAAACCCAGGGACCAGGGTTGTAGATGTGGAGGTAGTGAGAAGTGGTCTGATTTTTGATGCATTTTGAGTATATAGACACATCTTTGTACTGATTTGCTGATGGATTATAACTGTGATGAGAAAGAAAGGAAATTCAAGGGTGACATTGATATCAGCAACTGTGAAAAATGGAGTTACTATTTTTCGGGGGATAGGGAGACTTAGGGCAAAGTTCCTTTTGGTGGATGAGTAACCAGAGTTCTTTTGAGCTATGTAGTAAGGTTGAATCCCTTCTCCCCAATGGTATGTCCATCTAGAACCCGCGAATGAGGAGAAGCCAGTGAAGTAAAAGATGAGGGAAGAACAAGAGATATTCCAAGGTCCAAGGAGATGAAGTGTTTGGAAAAGAAGAAAGTAGCCAACTGCATCAAGTAATGAAGGTTTTAGTGAAGGAGTATTAGTGTGTGTGTGCTAAACTGGGGTTCTCTGAGTGATACAAACGGTTAGTGCTCCTGGCTGCTAACTGAAAGTCTGGAAGTTAGAATCTACTCAGAGGTACTTTGGAAAACAGGTTAAGTGGTCTACTTCTGAAGAATTAGTTATTGAAAACTTGATGGAGCATAATTCATTCTGAAATACATGAGGTTTACATGAGTCTGAGCTGACTTCAGTGTAACTGGTTTCGTTTTGTCTACAAAACTGCCTGATGTCAGCCTGGCAACACTTAAGGCTGACCTGCATTTCCCAGAATCCACTTCCCTGTACGGTTCTAGGTTAGAGCTGGGCAAGAGAGAAACAAGCCCGAGACTTAGAAGATGGACATGAAGCAGAAGACCTTATTCACAGACATGGCAACTTTGCAGCTTTCCCCAAGAGCTCCCACTGGCATACAGGATGGTTATATGCATCAGTTTCTCTGGCTTACCCCATGAGCTCTGCTTTTTCTGCCTTCTCACTTACTTTAGTTTATGCTGAGGTTAGGAATGGTTTTCTTTCTTCTCCAACTGCGATATTTAATTCCTATATCAAATCTCTCATTTCTTAATATTCTGTTTTTCTCACCAAATCCAGATTGATATATCCTGCTTGAATTCTTATGAGATCACTTTGCAAATCTTAGAAACATCCTAAACTAAAACCAAATCAAACTCGTTGCTGTCCAGTCAATTTTGACTCACAGTGACCCAGTGGGATGAGTAGCACTGCCCTGAAGGATTTCCAAGGAGCAACTGGTAAATTCAAGCTCTGACCTTTCGGTTAGCAGCCAAATTCTTAACCACAGTGCTATCAGGACATATCTTAAACACCAACAAAACCCAAACCCATTGCCACGGAGTCGATTCTGACATGTAGTGACCCTGTAGGGCAAGGTAGAACTGCCCTGTAGAGTTTCCAAAGAGCATCTGGTAGATTCAAACTGCTGACCCTGTGGTTAGCAGCTACAGCACTTATCCACTATGCCACCAGGTTTTTCTGGACACATCTTAGGACTGATTAAAGAGCCACTTAGCTCCTGCAGGCATTTTATGAATGCCTCTGAAATGGGTCAAGGCAGAGGGTTAGTTAAGTTAAATCTGAAGTCTATGTTCACTCCCTATGCTAGAGAATTCAGTCCTCCCACGTTTCTAGCTGACTGGGCCTGTATGTGAACAGTGTCATAGACCCCACATTTGATGAGCTTCCCCTCACTATCAAGTAGACCTCTGATTTCACAAAGATGTTTAAGTTTCTTCTCTTATGAATACTGTTTAATTCCCACCCCCCAAAAATCAAAGTTACACTTCTCTATTAACTCTTACTGCTGCTGTTGTAACAGTAGTAAAAAGTGGAGTTTCTTTCCTGATGTCACTATAATAAAATTGAAGTCCTGTACACTGTCTCCTCCATTTTCATGTTATTTTATTTGGTTTTGTGCAGAGGAGTCTCACTCACAGAGCTGAGGGATTGGTTTCTTCTCAGACATTTTAAGGTGCCACTAGAAGCAGGAGGAGAGGAGACTGAAGAGGGCTGAATTCCCTGTAGATAGGTGAACATGTGTTTGTAGCAACAAACTGGGAGTATTTTTTGAAAAATAATATCTATCTACACACATATGCATATGTAGATTTTTATGTAATATAAAGACAGCTGCTCTGAAAAAAGAGGTATGACATTAATTTACAAACATGAATTGTGAGTCCAGGAAATAATAGAGGCAAAAAAGAGAAGAAAATATCAAAAAGGACACACACACACACACACACACACACACACACACACACACACACACACACACACACACACACAGAGTTTCCTTTTTTTCAGAGCAGCAGTCATTTTATTATGATAAGCTGTCATATTTTGTTCTGAAGAAAGCATTTCTAGTTTCTCTTTGTCTTGTTGAGTTTTATCAGGTGGAGACTCAGATTGGGAGATCTTTATCCATTTCAGTACTGACATATTCATATTTCACTTGTTCCCAAAGTCTTTGAATTGGAATAAGACACTCTTTCATGGAAGTTTGAAATGACACATTGTCGCTTTCATGAGTATGTCCCTGTCGAGATGTAAAGAAGGAACACAGATTGATTTTGTGGCATAAACTCAGTGGTTGAATAATTGATCTTGTTTTGAATACATAAGTGACTCAACTTCCATATTTTTTTCAAATACAAAAAATAACAGTATCATGTAGGACTAAGTATGTATTTCAGTACTTTAAAGCAACAAGGTACTAGAAATAGTATTAAAAGCATTAAATGCCACACTGACACTTCTTTAGTCCTTTCTCTTATTTTTGTCTTTACAAATTCTAGGCTCACAGTTCATGTTTGTAAATGAAAGTCATAATGTAGCTGTGTTGTGGGCTATGCAAAATCTCTTAAGTTGGCCTGGAAACTTGAGGACTTCTTGTGATGTCATTTCTATGAAGAGGTACTTTCTTGCTTTCAAGCAACTGACTTAAAAATGAGCATTTGGAATGCAGCATGTCTATTAGTTGCTTATTAAAATGTTAGTTTTATTCATAATTGTTATCTACATAGCAACGTGAAAAGCTTAACAGAAACTTACCTAATAAATAAGGGTGAGAAACTGTCAGTCCTAACTGACTGAATAGCAGTAGATTTGGTTTGGTTTATTGAAAGCTTGTCTGAGCTGATCCATTCTGCTAAGTGATAGTGGTATTTTTAAAAACTCTTCTATAGCAGGCTAAATGATTTGCCCAGCTTTACTTCAGATGAACATGACCTTAGCATAAACAAACTTCTGTGCAGTTAAAAAAATTGCATTTATAACAGATAATATTCTCTAGTCACATCCTAGTCAGTGAATATTTCCTAGAGTTTCTTAAGTATTAGTGCGATTTCTATAAAATTGCTTTGTATTAGGTAAAACTACCCAAATGGCAGCAATCTCTTCTGGCTCAGCCTATGATTTGGCTCACGAATACTGCTATCTTTCACGTATTGTTCTCTTCCAATAAGTTTGGGAACATTTGAAATAAAAAAGAAAACACAGTTTACCTCTTGCTGTTGTTTCTACCACAAGTAATAGCAATAGAAGTTTACTGATCTAATATGAACCGGAATCGTTTGTCAGGAGGTGGCATCCTCTGGGACCACTGTCCAGCTTTCACTCATGGTAAACTAAATCAGCTGCCATGGAGCTTTGACTGTGACTCATGGGGACCCTATGCATGTTAGTAGAACTGTACTCCATACAGTTTTCAGTGACTGATTTTTTTGATAACCAGATCTTTTTCCAAGGCATCTCTAGGTGGATTTGAACCTGCAAACTTTTGGTTAGCAACCTAGTGCATTAACCAGTTACACCATCCAGGAATTTCAACCATGCTCCCAATAACCCATTACCATTGTCAGTCCTGACTCAGCGACTCACAGTATCGACAGAGTAGAATTGCCTCATAACGTTTCCGAGGAGCAGAGTAGATTTGAACTGCTGACCTTCCGGCCCACTGGCGCATACTTAACCACTGCGCCACCAGAACTCTTTTAGCCATGGCAGTGATCCAGAATTTCAGGTATGAATCTACAATTTAGTAAGCCATCCAAGACATTCGTGGCTGTCCTTGATATCCTGTTCACCTCTTTTCTGATCACAATACACAAAGCACAAATCATCCAGGTCAGGAAACCAGTATGTGAATCCTAAACAGGGCTTATTCATTCATAGTTGACAGAATCACAGTGCTGTCAGCTCTGAAAAGAGGCCTAATCAACAAAATTAGACAGCAAGTCCTGTTCAGAAAAGATGATCGATCCCGGGGCAAAATTTTAGTTGGCTTAGGAAATGGAGACTGCTTGTAAATTAATTGTTTTCAGTTCCTATATAACGTCTTAAAAATACTCATCTTCATAACTCCAAAAGCCATGTTTCTTTTACAACATCATTTGAATATATTTTCATTCTTCAGTAGGTCTCTGTGTAAAAATCAGCTGTGTGTGTGGCGTTAACTTTATGCTACTTAAAATGAATGCAAAGGAAAGCGTTGTAATTGAAACTGAATGCTTTATTACGAAATGTATGTTGTGGCTCTATATAGCACATATGTTAAACCATTATAAATTAGGTTTTAAACTTCAGATTTCTTTTTGCCTGCGACCCTTATCTAGAACACAAGACAAACACACAATAATACAACACATAATACAACAAAGGAATTTCGCATGTACCTTTATGGTAGAGAAAATAGCTTTGGAAACGTATAGTCACAATTGGTTAAAAGTAACCCTTTCAAACACACATACGCACACACACACGCACACACACCCACACACATGGACACACACCCTCTCCTGACAAGTCAATTCCAACCCATAGTGACCTTATATGACAGCGTAAAACGGACCCATATGGTTTTCAAGGTTCTCAGCTTTAAGGAAGCGGCTGGTAGGTTTCAACCACGCCCTTAATCAACCTGCTGCCAAGGCTCCTAACCTTTCAGTACGCAGCAGCAGTTTTTAATTTTTTTTTTTTTTTAGCAGTCTTGGCTCTCTCCCGGGTTGAACAGCAGATGGCGCTGCGCTTCCCCTTTTTGCCCACCTTCGGTGATGGGACGGCGGCTGAAGCTTGGGCAGAGGTGAGCCGCAGATTGTGAATAACAAATTCTGAACTGGTTGAGCAATTGAAGCCACGCATTTCGAATTACAGTTGACAGCCCTTCATACTGATTGGTGCTGTAGAGGACAGATAGTTTTAGTTATCCTTGATCAAGGGGTTCCGTCTGTTGGATTAACTGTGCTTGTTACGGCTGGAGGAATTCGCAGCTTGTCAGGATCAGAAAAGGACGGATTGTTGCTGAAGGAGCCCTGGTGGTGCAGAGGTTAAAGTGCTCAGCTGCCAGACCACAGACTGAAGGTGGTAAGCCACCGGCTGCTCTGCAAGAGAAAGATGTGGCAGTCGGTTTCCGCAGCCGTAGAAACCCTGTGGGCAGTTCCTAGCGACTGGTGAAGTTGGAAAGGACCAGACAGCAGGGGGGATTGTTGCTGGGGAGGGTTGAAGGACTTCTCATCAGAACCCAAGAATTAACTACGAACAGACGGACACTCTTCTCGTAACCAACTGATATTTACGATGAGTCCGTCTCTGCTTGGGGGCAGCAATGAAATAACGTGATCTGTAGTTTCGAGAAGTTTGTGGTCAGCAAGCTAACCCTCAGTTACTCAGCCAAGGTGATTTTCTGCCCCTTTTTTAACCGTTTTACTTGAATGTGCAGCTGCGAGACTGTGCTGATTGCGTCCACTGTTCACCTGCCTTCAGGCTGGCTTTTTGGGTTGCTTCGTTTCTTCAGCAGTAAATTGCAGATGGTGACCTTGGTCAACAGATGTGTTGAGTTTTATTTAATCAAATAATTGTAATAGGGATTTTTTTTGGTGAGTTACGTGGTAAAATGATGACAGGTAAATATAGTGACCATGTCATTTTCAGCTAGAGGCAACTTTACAGATTATTTGACTCTGCCCACTTTTGGCAAGTAACACGGGGAAATCATCAATGACTTGTTCAAGTTCACAGAGATGCAGAGAAACAACTCTGACCCTGGTTTCCAGAGCATTAATCTAAAAACTCACTTTATACTCTGCTCTGTTATTATTTTAAAGCAAGTTTAGATCAGAAACGTCAAAGTTAATGTATTTCACTAGCATGCTGACCATGAGAGGATTTTGGCTGGTTGCACTCATCACACACAGCTGGACCTGCAAACATTTCCCCTGTATTCTCTGAAGAGCGAGTGGCTCTTATTATAACCCTTTGCTCTTGTTCCCTTCTGTTCACACCTGTGCTGAGCACGAGCCTCATCATGTCGGACTTTGTTGTCTTCTCTAGACTACTAGAAGGTCATTGGGAACGGGCATCTCATCTCATTCGTGTTCGTATCCCCTGTGCCTTACACAGTGCCTAACAGCCGATAAGGCCTAAAAAGTGTCTTGATCGAATGAATGAACTTTTCCTGGAGACTACTCGGATCATGGCAAACTCAGGTGCCATGCAGAGCCTTCCTTGGGTTCTGAACACATAGTGGTGCTAGGTTAAATCTAAAATTAACCCTTAAACATGTTAGCTGAGCTTGAGAGCAAGAACCAAACCAAAAAACACTGCAGTCTAGATGATTCTGACTCATAGCGACAGATAGAGTAGAACTACCCCATAGACTTTCCAAGGAGCGCCTGGTGGATTTGAATTACTGCCCTTCTGTTTAGCAGCGGTAGCACTGAACCACTATGCAACCAGGATTTCTGAGAGCAAGAACAGAAATCCTTAAATGCAAAGCAAGCAAAATCCCAACATCCAGAAGGCTACAGCATGGGAGGAAAACAGACTATGGGTAGCCTGCTGGAAAGGAGACATTTTCGGCTGACAAATACCAAGTAGGCTATAATCAGACACTTTTCTATGATAAGGAACCATTTTATGCATCTGAGCTATTTTTTATATCCTGATGAATGGCTCTGATATTAGGGCACAAACAGCTGTTTAATGACTGTTTGCCTTAAGGAAGTCCCTCCTTCTCTGGATGTCTAAGGCACTATGCAAACTGCTTTGGCACTTAGGATGGAAACTAGTGTTAGAGGCAATCGGTCAAGTAAGCCAGTAAGGGATAGGAGCCCCCACAAGCCACATGGAACAACTGAGGCCTGTATAGGAAACTGAGAGGACCACGAGTCAATCAGCAGGCTGCCGAAGAAGCCACATGTCACATTTGAAACAAGTGTTGTTCTTCCGCCTCAAATAAATTTCTTTTTTGTTTCAGTGCTTGGCATTTTACTTTTTTCCTCACTTTTGTAATCAGAGGGAAGCCTGATGGTGTAGAAGGTTAAATGCTACATCTGCTGACCAAAAAGTTGGCAGCTCAAATTTGCCAGGCACACTCCTTGGAAACATTGTGGGGCAGTTCTATTCTGACCTACAGGGTAACTATGAGCCGGGCCAGACTCGATAGCAGTGGGCTTGGGCTTTGTGATCAGAACACATTTGCAATCCCAAATTAAGATCTGCAATAGATTTCACCTTCCTTTATTTTTTTCAAAAATCAGCATGCATAGGATTGTGAGTACCCATTTCCCAGGGTGAGCAAGAAATTTATTTAAATTCATTATGAGGTTCCTTACAACTCCCACGGGTTTTACAAGGATTAGTGGTGCCTTTGTCAAGAGGTGGAACCAGAACCGTCCGCCCCATTCCATTCACCGCCAAGCTGTGTTGGGGTTGTCTAAGCTGTGTACTTTGGAGGCAGGCAGCTCTGAACCTTCTCAACCAGACTTAAAAAAAAACCCTCAAAAGCCAGTGTGCTGCCAGTGAGTCAATTCTACCTCCTATAGAACAGAGTAGAACTGCCCCCATAGGATTTTCAAGGAGCACCTGATGGATTTGAACCACTGACCTTTTGGTTAGCAGCCATAGCACTTGACCACCACGCCACCAGGCTTTCCAGACTAAGCTTGTTGTTGTTGTTAGGTGCTGTCGGGTCAGTGCTGACTCATGGTGAGCCTATGCACAACAGAATGAAACAGTGCCCAGTCTTGCACCATGCCCGGAATCATTTTTGTGCTTAAGCCCATCGTTGTATCCACTGTGAAAATCCATCAGGAAACCAAGCTTAGGAACCAAAA
This sequence comes from Heterohyrax brucei, assembly GCA_028571685.1. Lineage (NCBI taxonomy): Eukaryota > Metazoa > Chordata > Mammalia > Hyracoidea > Procaviidae > Heterohyrax > Heterohyrax brucei. Next base: position 101,507,929 of record CM053142.1, on the reverse strand, counting down.
AAAACCTTCCTTCTTGTTGTTGTTAGGTGCCGTTGAGTTAGTTCCAACTCATAGCAACCCTATGAACAGCAGAGTGGAACACTGCCTGGTCTTGCACCCTGTTCACAACCATTTTTGTGCCTAAGCCTATTGTTGCAGCCACCGTGTCAATCTATCTCATTGAGGGTTTTCCTCTTTTTCTCTGACCCTCTACTTTACCAAGCATGATGTCCTTCTTCAGGAACTAACCTTTCCTGACAACATGTCCAAAGTATGTAAGACACAGTCTTGTCTTCTTGGCTTCCAAGAAACACTTTGGTTGTTCTTCTTCCAGAACAGGTTTGTGTGTTATTTTGGCAGTCCACAGTACATTCGACGTTCTTCTCCAACACCACAATTCAAAGGCATCAACTCTTCTTCTGGCTTCTTTGTTCATTGTCTAGCTTTCACATGCATATGATGCAATTGAAAATACCACGGTTTGGGTCAGGGTCACTTTAGTCTTCAAGATGACATCTTTACTTTTTAACATTTTAAACAGGTCCTTTGCGGCAGATTTTCCCAGTGCAATGAGTCTTTTGATGTCTTGACTGCTGCTTCCATGGGCGTTGATTGTGGATCCAAGTAAAATGAAATCCTTGACAATCTCAATCCTTTCTCTCTTATGACAATGTTGCTTACTGGTCCAGCTGTGAGGATTTCTGTTTTCCTGATGTTGAGGTGCAATCCATACTGAAGGCTGTGTTTCTTGATCTTCATCAGTAAGTGTCCCAAATCTTCTTCACTTCCAGCAAGTAAAGTGGTGTCATCTGCATAATGCAGGTTGTTAATGAGTCGTCCTCTAATCCTGATACCTTGTTCTTCTTTGTATAATCCAGTTTCTCAGATTATTTGCTTGGCATACAGATTAAAAAAGTATGGTGACAGGATTCAACTGTGATGCACACCTTTCCTGACTTGAAACTATGCGGTGTCCCCTTCTTCTGTTCTCAAGACTGACTGTTGGTCCATATACAAATTCTTTAAGAGCACAATTAGGTGTTCTGGAATTCCCGTTCTCTGCAATGTTAGCCATAATTTAGTGTGATCCGCACAGTCGAATGCTTTTGCATAGTCAATGAAACACAAGGAAACATCTTTCTGGTATTTGCTTTCAGCCAAGATCCATCTGACATCAGTGATGACATTCCTGGTTGCATGTCCTCTTCTGAATCCAGTTTGAATTTATGGTAGTTCTTCCCTAGGGACCAACAACCTTCCTCAGCCCACTGTGGTAGGATCAGAGGTTCTCATTTCTGCTCCATTTGCCACAGGTTACACTGGAGACCTAAGACAAACAATAATTTACAAGAACTGGCTTTTGTTGAACACTGACAATGCAGATCTGCTAAGCATTTTACATTGCTTATCTCAGTCCAGACAACCATCCCTCCAGGGAAGTCATTATCTCCATTTTGCAGATGGGGATGCTGAGGTTTAGAGGATATCTTGCCAAACTTACACAGTCACTAAGTGGCAGATGTGGATTTGAATTTAGGGGTTTGTCTCTACAACTCCAAGCTCAGAACCATGACACTGCCCATCATGGGCCCTGTCCTGTAGGAGTTCCCTGCTCTGTAGGGAAATGAACCATTAAGTACACTGTACTGCAGAAAGCACTGTAATATAGACATACATCAAAATAAGGGTCAGTTCTTCTTGCTAAAAGGAGATGAGAAAGCTGCAGTGATGCGCCTCTTTAAACCATCTCAGCATCCCCTCATTGGGCGCTTCTGCCTAGCTTCCCGGGAAACTTGCCTTCTCTCGCTTTCTGCTGCTCACTTGCCTAGTGATGCAATTAGTCTTCTCTCTGGGACTCCTCTCACCTCTCCTCAAAGGTGGGAACTCTGTGTGACTTGGGTGGGTTTTGTTCTGCTGTTGGGTGCCTTGAAATATGAGGCAACTCCTAAAAGCCAAGCGAGATGGACATTTACTAAGATTTGAGGTATACTGTGTGAAAACACTTTCACACGTTTCACTTGTGATGTCTGCCCAACTATTTTCCCGATGAAACTCAAGGCTGGAAATAGTTTTAAATATATCTTGGGTTAAATGGTGCACTCAAACAACAACAAAAATGGACACTTGAAACAAACTGTTCAGTTTACAATTTTTTACTTGCACCTACCATTTGTGTATATTTATAATTTAAACTAAGACAGGCAAGATCAGTGGAAGAAACTGGTATTTTCAATTAAAGTGTGTCACCTAGGGTACTTGTTAAAAATTCAGATACCTGGACCTAATCCAAAACTTGTTAAATGTGAATTTCCAGCAGTGGAGTCCATAACTAAAAAAAATTTCATTTTTTTTAGAGTGCTAACTAAAGTTCAAGAGTCAATGGTTTAATTTAGTTAGTGAATTAATCCAATCACCCAATATTCATCAAGCCCTGTGATCTGTCATTCACTGCATGGTTTATAATAATGTAGCCCATCTGCTCTAAGGACTTGCATTTTAGCTAGTGACACTGGTGCAAACGGTTAAGCTGTTGACAACGGAAAGGTTTGTGATTTGAACCCCCCCAGAGCCCCACTGAAGACCCTACTGGAGCCTCCCTTTACTCTGTCACACATGAGGTGCCATGAATCAGACTCAGCAGGACTGCAACTGGTTTGGTTTGGTTTAGTGATACATAAGGGTGGTCCACGGAGAAGTTAAGCTATACAGCCGGTCAAGGAATGCAGGAAGCTCAGGGCTGGTCTTGAAGGCACGAGTATCTATAATCAGGACCCGTTAAATAAGCTCCCTGGAAGCAATGCTGGAATGAGCTTTTCTGTCCATGAGGTGGTGAAACTTTAGAAGTATGCTCTCATAGAAAGGCTCATAGAAAGGCTAGCGTCTGGTCCTGAATTTTAGGAGGGATGAGCAGGGTAGGCAGGAATCTCATCCTGAAAGCCTAGGCATCTGCACTGGAACCTGGAGTGTACTTGGCAGGGAGACAGTCTGTGCTGTCTAGCAAGTGTCTCCTAGTTCAGTGCCCACAGAACTTAAAAACATGTGAAAGATCCAGGGTCTGCTTTTGTGGAAATTCTAGCTGGGTGAGAACCTTTCCACCCTGTGGTGAGAGAGACAGAGAGACAGGGGTGGGGGGGAGAGGGGCTGGGGGCTGGGGGCTGTGGGGGTGCGGAGGTGGGGAAGGGAGAGGAAGAAGGAGGGAGCACCACCAGTTACCGCAGCAGCTATGGAACGCCACAGAGGGCCTTTGATTTGCATGTGTCCACAGGCGTCAGTTCAGTTCAATGAGCTGATAAAATTGATTTTCTCACTGCACTGACTGGTTGTCATACTGAATTGCTGAGGTGATTGACTGGTTCACATCTTTCAGATATGGCCACAAACTCCAATGACTTGATCACATTCTAAAACATGAATTTCAGAAAATATCTTTTTTTTTTTTTTTTTATTGGTCAAGTTTCAGCCAATCTTTAGAAAGTTGGAAGCTTGTTAAAAATAGGTAAAGGTCTCTTACTGGTGTTGGTAAACACTTGATATAGAACATTTGAGGTTTCAGGCAACAAGTAAGCTGAACTTGACTCTGCTTTGACTTTCAGAATAATGTGAATGATAATGAAAGAAATGAGATATATCCAGCTTTGTGTTCAGTGTGTTGGCAGGTTTTTGTTTGTGTTTGTTTTCCTCTCTGCCATACCTATCTTCAAACTTTTGTGAGCTATGCTATTAATCAAAGGTTGGCACCAGATTGTGAAGGGCTTTGAATGCTAATCAAGAGGATAACTTTTTCATACTGGGCTAGTTTTACCTGAATTACTAGATGCTGTTTTCAATTTGCGAAGCTTGTGTAGGAAACAAATATACTCTGCCTTCAGGTAGGATATGCATGATGGGAACTCTCAGATGATATTAGTAGCACTCATATAGCATTAGTGAAATCCCTGTCATTAGGACATGTTATTTTATGTAAAAAAGTTGATAATAGGATACAAAGATGCTAATATGATTAGGTGATGAGTTGATAATGGGATTTTTTTTTCATATCACTGATTTTCATTCCTCACCAGCAAAGCTGATCTCCCTAATATGATATGATATTGTAATAAAACCCAGGCCGAGAGTCAGCAGTTAAATTTATGATGCAAAAGAAAAGTCAATAGTATTATAAATCTTAGAAACTGATTGTATTTTAGCTGTCAATGTTCTTGGCTGGGAAATCTCCTTTAATTCCCATGTCTGAATCCTATTTACTTTGGTGATACTGAGCAAGGAAATGAAATAGGTTTAAATCTTTATCGTAAGGATAACTTTAATGAATGACAGTCAATTCCACATGGCCTAGTGGCTGCAGATCTGCCACTGCTGCCTGGCTAAACTCCCATCCAATTAAGTGGACATTGAAATGCAAGCAATCGGCTGGGTGGAGCCAAGGGAATAGAATTCTACAAGATATAAACCAAGTCTTCTCTGATACCATGGCTTTGCTCAGTAAATGGTTGCCTGAAGGCATGGGACAATCATTTGGTTATCTTCAACGGATTACTGACAGGCTTGTATCCAGGGGATACAAGGGGACTTGGAGTCCTAGCAAGCTGTTTATTGTGTTGGCACTAACAGAATATGAACAGTATTACTAGGAATGTTAGATGATGGCTGTCCTGTGTAGTTTATAAATTAAGAAAGCGTTAGTATATAAAAGTTGCTCTCAACAATAAAACAAACACTGTAAAAAGATGTGAAGTTCTTAGTGTGCTTCTAATTTCAGTGGCTAAAGCATTGTCTATAAATCCATTGCCCAACATTACAAATGTACAGCCCTGAGCTTGGAATGATGAATACAGGCAGCTTGGTGGATTTGTAGGTATAGATGAAGGACGGGGAGAAATACCATTACTGAAAATGCCTTGTGCTCGGTGGTTGTAGTACATAACGTCTCCCCTCAGTGTGGAATGCGAGTTAGACACATTCTTCAAGAAGCCTTTTTAAAAATCTTTGTTTTAGGGACAACAGGAGAGCTTTGTGAGAACTTTGTTTCACCCATGACATGCCAGAACTGAGCCACCCAGAGGGAGACTCCAGCCATTGAACTTCATAACTATTTTTACCCAAGAGTTTCCAAAAACACTTTATAAAGTAGATTCCATGGCTTTCTTCATGTGTGCAACTCTTGTTGGCTTCAGAATATGGAGAGAAACCTCAGACGTTATGTATGTCAGGCAAGGTCACTTCTTCATACAATAGTCAGTTTATAGTTCAAGGCCAAAGGGGTCCCTCCATCCCTCTCTTTCAATGATACTTGAATTGAGCGAAATTTCCACTTTAAAATCTGTATTAAGCTCTCTATTTATCACGAACTTGGCTGAGCTAAAGTTGGGCTTCATTGGACTGCATGTGGGTCGGATGCCACGGAGTGCAGTTTTCCAGTTCAGTAGGGGAGAGTTCTTTGGAATAGACAGTGAGGGGAGCATTCCCAAGGGGAGGCTGGGCAGCAGAATTCTATCTGAACTTCCAGTGCTCCTGTGATTTGATCTTTGTCTTCAAACCATTTTCATTTCTCCCCCACCATTTATTTAATCTATCCTTATTACCCTAACAGCACATACTGGATTCACATATTCTTTTGGTTCCTGGTTATCTGCCCTCCACTGGCTTGTAGCATCTCCTGGACGTGTTTTCGTTGGTGTGGAACCTAATCTTCCCGCTCTATTCAGATTCCGCTTTTAGCTTGCTATGTAGTAGAGACCCTGGATTCTGCCTCTTGGTCAGTTTTGTCCCAAGGAGCATGGCAGCTGAGCTAGAGCTAAGTCACCATGTGTGATTAACATGTAGGGGGTGGCCCCTGGAATCTTTGCCATAATGATGTGATTTAAACAAAATTTTTAGAAAGATATGTGACAGTAATTGGAGATACTTTTATAATTTTTCCTTTTTGTTGCTTAAATTTTTTTTCACTAAAAAATGGCAAAATACATATTTCCAGTGACTTCCAAAGCTATTCTACTGCTAAGTCAATTCTGACTCATAGCCACTCTATGGGACAGAGTAGAACTGCCTCAGGATTTTTAAGGAGCACTGGTGGATTCAAACTGCCAGCCTGTTGGTTGGCAGCTGAGAACGTAACCACAGTACCATCAGGGCATGTAGTCTTTCCTAATCCTGGGGGTGTAGTGGGGTTAATTGCTATGGCTGCTAACCAAAAGCTTGGCAGTTCAAATCTGCCAGGCTCTCTTTGGAAACTCCATAGGGCAGTTCTACTCTGTTCTAGAGGGTCGCTATGAGTTGCAAGTAACTGGACAGTGGTGGGTTTTGTTTTTGGTTTTAATCACAGCTCACGGGTTTTGGGTTTTAACCACAGCGCATATATCAGGTAGTTTAGACTAATGCTACTGCTTTGAATATGACATAAATGAATCAAGGGAAGTGATGGCAGTGGGGATGTGATGGGTTGAATTGTGTTCCCCCAAAAATGTGTGTAGCAATTTGGCTGGACGATGATTCCCAGTACTCTGTGGTTGTCCTTCATTTTGTGATTTTCCTTGTAGATTATGGATATCAGACATCAGTCTGACATGTAGCTGCCAAATATTTTTTCCTGTTCTGTAAGTGATCATTTAATTCTTTTGATAAAGTCTTCGGATGAACAAAAGTGTTTGATTCTTAGTAGCTTCCACTTATCTATTTTCTCTTCTGTTGATTGTGCTTTGTTTGTCAGATTTGGAAGTCTGTCTAAGCTGTGTATTGAAACTTCCGCTGTTGAACCTATTACTTCCTGCATGATGTTTATTGTTTAGGTTTGATATTTAGATTTTTGATCCAATTTAAGTCAGTTTTTATGTAAGGTCTTGTTCCAATTTTTTGAAGATGGGTATCCAATTTTGCCAGCATGATTTGTGAAAGAGACCATTTTTACCCCAGTTTACAACCTTAGGACCTTTGTCAAATAGCAGCTGTTCATAAGAGGATGATGGTATCTCTGGGGTCTCAACTCTGTGCCATTGGTCTATATGTCTCTTTTGGTACCAGTACCAGGCTGTTTTGACTACTGTGGCGGTGTACTAGGTTCTAAGGTCAGGTAGTGTGAGCCCTTCCACTGTGTTCTTCTTCTCCAGTAGTGCTTTGCTTATCTGGGGTTTCTTCCCTTTCCAAACAAAGTTGGTGTTTTGTTTCTCCATCTCGTTAAAAAATGATACTGGAGTTTGTACTGGGATTGCATTGTATATGTACAGGACTTTGGGTAAAATAGGCCTTTTCACAATGTTCAGTCTTCTTATGGATGAGCAGGGTAGGTTTCTCCCTTTGTGTAAGTCTGTCTCGGTTTCTTGCAGTACGGTCTTGCAGTTCTTTTTGTATAGGTCTCTTATTTCTCTAGTTAGATTTGTTCCTAGGTATTTTGTCTTCTTGGGAGCTATAGTAAATGGTATTGATTTGGTGATTTCTTCTTTGATGATCTCTTTGTTGGAATCCTACTGATTTACTTATGCATATCTTATATCTTGATACTTGCTGAACTCTTCTATTAGTCTGAGTAGTTTACTTATGGATTCTTTAGGATTCTTGGCATATACAATCATATCATCTGCAACTTGGGAGATTTTTACTTCTTTGCTGATGTGGATGCCCTTTATTTCTTTGTCTTGTCTAATTGCTCTAGCTAGAACTTCTAGTACAGTGTTGAATAGGAGAGGTGAAAGTGGGCATCCTTTTCTAGTTCTCACTCTCAAGGGAATTCTTTCAGTCTTTCTTGATTCAGGATGATGTAGGCGGTTGGCTTTGTATGGATGGTCCTTATTGCATTGAGGAATTTATCTTCTATTCCTATTTTGCTGAGAGTTTTTAGCATGAAAGGGTGTTGACCTTTGTCAAATGCCTTTTCTGTATCAATTGACAAAATCAGGTGATTCTTGCCTTTTGTGTGGTTGATCACATTAATTGCCTTTCTGCTGTTGAACCAGCCTTGCATCCCTGGCCTGAATCCAACTTGGTCATGATGAATTATTGTTTTGATGTGTTGTTAAATTCTATTGGCAAAGATTTTTTTGAAGATTTTTGCATCCATGTTCATGAGTGACATTGGTCTGTGATTTTCTTTTTTTGTGGGATCTGTCCCTGACTTTGGTGTCAGGGTTATGCTGGCTTCATAGAATGAATTTGGGAGTATTCCATCCCTTTCCATGCTGTGAAATAGTCTGAATAGTATTGGAGTTAATTCTTCTCTGAAAGTTTGGTAGAATTCTCCGGTGAACTGATCTGTGCCAGGACCTCTTTTGGTTGGTACATTTTGTGATTTTCCTATGCTGTAAATTCTAAGCTCTGCCTCTAGTAAATGGAGCAAGATTAGATTATGTTAAATAGGATTAGTGTAGGACTGTAACACTCTTATTAAAGTCATCTCCCTGATCCAATGTAAAGGGAGTTTTCCTGGGGTATTGCTTGTGCTACATTTTATCCTTCAAGAGATAAAAGGAAAGGGAAAAAAGCAGAGTTGGTGACTTCGTACTACCAAGAAAACAGTGTCAAAAGCAGAACACATTCTTTGGACCTGAGGTTCTTGCACTGAGATGCTCCTGGAACACAAGAAGACTGATGTCTTCATCCAGAGCCTACAGAGAGAGAAAGCCTTCCCCTGGAGCTGATGCCCTGAATTTGGACTGTAAAGAATTCAATTTCTCTTTGTTAAAGCCATCACCTGTGGTATTTCTGTTATAGCAGCAGTAGATGACTGAGATAGGAAGGATGGGAGCTGGAGAAGGGGAGATGATTGACTAGAGTAGTGCTTCCTGGCATTGTAGTACCTGCAAGAGCTATCTTTTACCCAGGGCTAAGCATCTGCTCTGCATTAACTTATGTTATCCTTGAAACTACCATGTGACATCTGTTTCTATCTCTAATTTAGAGATGGAGAAAGTGAGGCTTAGTGATTGCCTCAACGTTACCCAGCCAAGAGGTGTGAGAATTTAAATTCAAACCCATCTGACTGCAGAGCCAGAGGTCTCAGTCGTTTGCTTTCATATTTGTACGAGTTGGTTTAAAAATACCAAATGTCTAAAATTCCCTAGGAATTTAGTATGTCCGTCGGTAAATTTGTATTGTAGTGATTACTCATTGAAAGACATGTGAGAGGTGGTAGTATTCCCATTAAGAGATGGCAGTAATTGCCCTCTTTTTGAATCATAGGCTGGCTCGTAGAATGAGGTGGAAATGACCTTATGTACTTCTCAAGGATAGATCATAAATAGCCTTGCTGCTTTCATCTGGACTTTCTTTACTATGCTCGCTTTTGGGGTGCTACGTCTTAGAACCTAGTCACTGCACTGTGAGATGCTCAGTCTACATGGAAATTCCACGCACATTTTGACTGACAGCCTCAGCTGAACTTCCAGGCAGGAGCTGCGTGACCTTCCAGCCCCAGTGAATCCCCAAATGACTGCAGCCGCCCTAGTGCTCTGACTCACACCACATAGAGCTGTGTGGAACACTCCAGTCAACTCACAGAATTATGGGAGAGAATGAATTTAGTTTTATACCTCTAACATTTGGGGCTTTTCCTTTTGGGGCAGTTTGCTACACAGTAATAAATAACTGAAACATTCATGTACATGTGGTAAGATGTAGTACATAGTTTGCATACAGTGAGCAATTGTGCTCATTTTGATTTAAGGTTCTCTGGCAATAACTCTGTAGCATGATCAGGTCAGAGGCCCATTATTTGGGACTAGAGAAGAAGTTCACTGGAGGCGTCCCATAGTGATACATCCCATGTATGTAGGCTACCTCCAAATCCATCCTGCTTCCAGACAATATTCTTAACTGTCTTACATAGGGTCACCGTGAGTTGGAATCAACTTGATGGCAGTGGGTTTGGTTTTTCTTTTTTTCCCAAAACCAAACCCATTGCCTTCAAGTTGGTTCTGACTCAGGCTGAACCTATAGGACAGAGCAGAACAGTAGTTTCCAAGGTTGAAATCTTTACAGAAGTAGGTTACTATATCTCTCTCCCCCTGAGCAGCTGATGGGTTCTAACCACAGATCTTTCAATTAGCAGGTGAGTGCTTAACCATTGTGCCATCCGGGCTTTTAGGGAAGAAAAATTCTTGGGAAGTGCCATGGAAATTTGAGTTAGAGTACATACACACACATGATATTTAGACGGTCTTGAAGGAATGCTGTGTATCTGGATGACTTTTGAAGAAAGCAGTCATTTGGATTTTCCTCTTCCAAAGCACACTGGCTAAATGATGCATCAGTAAGTGCCTTTCACAGGCATTCTTAATAGTCTCAGTTTCTAGGCTTTTAATTCTAACATGGGATTTCAGAATGCAAGAATGAAAAACAAAATGTAGCTATTTTATGACATTATTAAATAGTGCATGCAATTGTTTAGTAATCAGAATATTTTTAAAAGATACTTGATTATAATGGGTATTGTGTTCTAAATACTTCTTTTTTCTCCTTTAATCATTGGTTTACCTGTGTTGTAAGCTTTAAATTCCACTTTAAAAACAAAATAATATGAACTTTAATTTTTGGTTGTGTTCTTTTGGATAGCAGTGTATATTTATTAGGCTTCTAAGTACCCTGTATCATTGTGGATAAACAACGCTGAAGGGTAGTTATTATTATCTTCTTTACAGACAGGGAAACTGAGGCTTAGTGAATTTAAATCACTTGGTCATGGTTGCTTGACTAATAAATGGAAGAGCTAGCATTTGAGCCACAGTCTCTGATTCCAAAGCTGTATACTCATGCTGTGTTACTGCTATATGGCTGTACCTCCCATGCCCTTCTAAAAAGCTTGTGATTCAAAAGGTAATTTGTACTAAAGAGCCAGACTGGAATTGAGGTTTTAAAAGCACTGTCTGCCCTTTCAGGTATAAAACATTTTGTTAGAAGCAATAACAGTGCAATTACGGCAAATGTCTCCACCTTCACTGTCGCTATAGTACGTGGGTCTAGGTTACAAGTTTGAAATTTCACTGATTATTGGCACATAATTGGCTTCATATAGATGATAAATGTATTACTGATTGATTATCATGACTTGGTCATATTTGAAATGTCAAAGTAGAAAATTGAATTGTGCTATTATCGCGTGTTCTCATTCAAGCACCAGATAAATATTACAAATGATGATTTTCCACTGAGTACTATATAAAGAATTTATGGAATGTTAATCATGCTGTTATCCCTAACCTTCATGCTTGGTGATGACCCCAAACTGAAATCATGTTTGACTTTTGAGGAACAAACCTTAAGAAAAAGCTGCTTTAGCCTACTCTGCTGCCTACCGTTTTATAGTGTAAATATTCTTACAGACAATTCTTGTCTCCTTTAGAGAGAACAGGACACTTGTGACCTGCTAGACAATGCTTTTCTGCCTCATACTTGTACCGCCCACCGTGTTTTGTGTCAGTCAGGGTATCCTCTGGGATGAAAGCAGATCTTCACAGAAACAAAGTAGTTAGTTGCTCTGAGATGGTATAGGCTCAGTCCCCAATTCTAAATAAGGTGAAGACGCAGAGAGCTTTGGAAAATGATGTTGTAAAGTATCTACTGAAATCCAGCCATCACTGTGAGCCTTCCCATTTCCTAACAGGCCTAAACTCCCTGCTTTCACCTAGATCAAGGCCTCTTTCCACAAACACTATTAAGGAGAAGTATCTGGTAGGAAGTCCCTGCCGGTAACAGGCTGCGGTACCCATTGCGGTTGAGTCAATTCTGACCCATAGCGACCTTATAGGACAGAGTAGAACTGCCACGTAGAGTTTCCAAGGAGCACCTGACAGATTTTAAATGCCACCCTTTTGGTTAGCAGACAGCACTTAACCACTATGCCACCAGAGTTTACAGATAATAGGCTAGTACAAAAGATTTCAGCTTTATAGCACCTTGATTCTGGGCCCTTGAAATTATTAAAGGGCCCTCAGCTTCCTATTTGCATTCGAATCTTGGTATTGTGAAGGCCCACATAAACCACAGTCTCCTCTGGCCCAAGACCAGAGGGACCAAATGGTGCCCAGTTGGTTCCACCAACTGCTCTGACCAGGAACAAAATCAAAGTCTCCTTTTAGAATGAAAGAAAAATGCACTACAAAATTCAGATTCATAATAAAAACAAGAATTACAGGTCTGATATAGACTGAAGGAACTCCTGAGACTAAGGCCCTGAGATGTCTTTCTAAATTGCAAATGAAGCCACTCTTAGAGATCATCTTCATGCTAAATAATAGACGGACTTGTAAAAGAAACGACAATACCTAGGAGGAATGTGCAGCTTAGAATAATCAACTATGTGAGACCAAAAGGATGTCATTTATCCAAAAGCAAAGACGAGAAGGCAGGATGGGGCAGGGAAGCCTGATGAACGGAAATAGGCAATCCAGGGTGGAAATGGAGAGAGTGCTGACGTCTTGTGGGGACTGCAGTCAATGTCACAGAACAGCTTGTGTATGAATTATCCAATGGTAACCGATAGTCTGTGTAAACTTTCATCTAAAACAATAAAATATCCCCAAAAGAAAAGAAATAAAACTCAGACAATGAACAAACAAAACCAAAAATCGGTGTATATGAAATGTAGAGATATTTCTTTGATTAATAAAAATTAAGTCGGCGAACTTAATTGTTCTAAGTGCTGCATACCTCATTGGCCGACTATCATTACAGTCACCTTCTAAATACTCCTTTGGGAAGCTAGGCACCAATGCCAGCGCCTGGTACACCCTTCAAGACAATTTTGGAACTCTTTCTGGAATGGCCGTTGCTCATGGCGGCACAGAGGCAAGTTCGTGAACTCAATTGTGTGGTTGCCTGTGAGGAAGTTTTTATCCAGTAAACAAATAACTGTATCGGAACACCCTCCCTACTCACCTGATCTGGCTCCCGATGACTTCGTTTTTTACCCAAAAGAAGATAAAGGAAATATTAAAAGGAAGATGTTTTGATGCCATGCAGGCCATCAACGGTAGTACTACAACAGCTCTGTTGGCCATTTCAGAAAAAGAGTTCTAAAATTACTTTGAAGGTGAACTAGGTGTTGGCTTCAGTACATAGCTTCCCAAGGGGAGTACTTTGAAGGTGACCGTAAAGATAATCAGCAATGAGGTATGTAACACTTTTTCTAGGATGAGTTTGTGAACTTAATTGGCAGTCCTAGCATGTAAAAAACTTATAACTATGCTGAATTTATAGTACCTGCTCAACTGTCTGACTCGGCACTTGGCTGGCTTTTGGCTCAACTGTAGGGTCGCTAAGAGTTGGAATTGTCTCAATAGCAATGTGTTTTTTTTTTTTCCTGATGTTTTGTGTTTTCTGATATGAAAGAGAAAAATAATAATATAATGATGGTGGAAAGGTGCATGGAATTTTTTTTTTTGGTCTCAAATTATGCAGTCACTGGATGGGCCAAGGAGCTATTTGCTCAATGATAATTGTACAGGACAAAGAGAAGAGGGTGTCCAGGAGAATGCAGTTGTTACTAACGGAACCCTGTGTGTTGATGAGTCAGTTGAAGGAAATTTACAGTCTCACGTTTTATGATTCCTTTGGTCACACTAAATGTCGAAGCTACTTGACTACTTCAAAATTTGCTCCAGGACCCACCATAATCATTCTTCCAGATACTATCTTCCTTACTGCTCCAAAGCTTAGAGACTAAATGCCTAAATAGTCTTCAAATTCTATTTCATTTTATGCCCTGCATATAGTAACAAAAATCTAAACATCACTGCCATTGAGTTGATTCTGACGCATAGCCACCCTATGGGACAGGGTAGAACTGCCCCACAGAGTTACCCAGCAGCACCTGGTAGATTCAAACTACCGATCTTTCAGTCGCAGCCATGAAATTTAACCCCTAAACCCCCAAGGTTTTCAAAAGTATGGGCTCACCAAATGCTCAAGAAGAAGCTGCTCTACTCTAAACACATCCGTCATCGAAACCGACACTGCTAATTATGATCATATTCACATGATCATATGTGAATGGGACGCATGTGGTTTAGAAAGAAAAGGAAATCAGGCTTCATGAATGTCATTGAAAACATGCCTTTTCTGCTGCTCTTCGTTATTTGGGTGATGAACAAAATGTATTTTAATGTGAATTAGCCACCTGGTTTTCGGCAGCAGCTTCTTACAGAGCATGGTTTACACTGCTGCTACTTCTTTTCCTTTCTGTAGCGCCTTGGTGGCTGTGCCTCTGTCCATTTTCCTTTCTTATACATTTGTATGTTTGGAGTGGAAACATCACGAAGTATAGCCAACGAATGTGAACCCCAGGAAACAAGTGTTTTGTGACCTGTCATGTTGTCTTCTTCTTTATGTTCTATACCTAATGCTTCTTCAGTTATTAGTACAAGGTTCTTCTTGTTCTGTAGTTAAATCACATTATGGTGAGCCAATCTGAGGACCCAACAAACACGTATCATCTTACTTTTATGGGAAATATCAAACAGCTGTCTTTGTGATCAAAGCTACTTGGGATGGCAGATCCTGAGTACCTCCTTGGTTGACATGTAATTAGGATATGAGTTTCATGCAGTGTAGTGGAGACCAGTGTCCCCAAAACATTGCCAGTAAATAGTTGCCACTGACACACTTCTGACTTGTGGCAACCCCATGTCTGTCACAGTAGGAAAAATGTGTTCAGTAGGTTTTCAGAGGCTGATTTTTCAGAAGTACATTGCTAGGCATTTTTTCTGAGGTCTCTCTGGGTAGACTAGAACTTCTGACCTTTGAGTTAGCTGCTGAGTGTGTTAATCAGTTGTCTTACCCAGGGACTCCGTTCAACTATTAGTAAGTTTCAGATTCCCCCAGTGACCTTATTAAAATGCAAAACAAAAATCTGGAGCTGCACTCTCCTAGATTACAATTCACTGGGTCAGGGCCGGGACACAGGAACCACACGGCATCTCAAAGGTGGTTTTGATACATTGAGAAGGGCTGGTGTTAAGATCCGCAGATATTGCAGGGAGGATGGGAATGCATGCTTTAGAACGTAACTGCGGTTTGGAGAGAAAGGAAGATATTCGAGAGCAGGGTGAGTAACACGAGGCGAAAGACAGAGGAGAGCATTAGTTTGAAGTAAGGAAGTGTGGGTATTAGTAGTGCGGGTGCTGGGGTCTGACAGACCTGGTGCTGAGCCCCTCTGCTGTACCCTAGCAGCCTTTAAAAATTGGAAAAGTTACTTCACCTCCCTGGTCCTTAGTCTCCTCATCTCTAAACTGGTGCTATTAGTGGCATTCATCCACAAGGCGGAAACCCTGGTGGCTAGTGGTTAAGTGCTAGGGCTGCTAACCAAAAGATCAGGGGTCTGAATCCACCAGGTGCTCCTTGGAAATTCTGTGGAGCAGTTCTACTCTGTCCTATAGGGTCACTATGAGTTGGAATTGACTCAATGGCAGCATTTTTTTTTTTTTTTTTAATCTGCAATGTTTGGTAGGAAGATTTAATGGGAAAATGCCTTTAATGTGCCTGGTGTATCGTAAGTTCTTGAAAAATACTGGCTTTTATTATGTGTATATAATGAATTGTGTTTAAAATTTCCTTCTTCCTTCTCCTCAGGGTTATAGAATTTATATTTTAAGAATTTCCTCTTTTTTTGTCTTCTGATAGTCACTGTCATGGATTGAATTGTGTTCCCCAAGAACACATGTGTCAGTTTGCCGAGACCATGATTCCCAGTACTGTGTGTTTGTCTGCCGCTTTATCGTCTGATGTGATTTCCCTCTGTGCTGTAAATCCTGCCTGCGTGATGTTAATGAAGGCGGACAGCTGGCGAAGAAACAAATGTCCCTGTGTTAAAGCCGTCTACTTGTGGTATTTCTGTTATAACAGCACTAGATAACTAAGACAGTCACCAAGTCACATAGAGAAGTAGGAAGTATCCAGAATCTGCTGAAAGTCGATAGGATTCTTTGAGAAAGTCATAGCACATTCATTATCCAGAAAAATAAAAATGAAATAGTCTGTAGAAGTTTCCTGTCTTAGCCATTCTGAAAGAAGACCTGAGGCAGAGATAGAGAAGGGCAGGCAACCACAGGCAGGAACCAATTCTGACTTTGTCAATTACCTGCTATCCAATTTTGGGTAACTTAGTCACAACAATCTTTGCACCTCAATTGTCTCATTAATGAATTGAGGAGGTTCCAAGGGCTTGCTCACGTGGAGTACTGCATGTATGTGTGTATGTTAATAAGGAGCCCTGATGGTACAACAGTTAAGATCTTGGCTACTATATAAAGGTTCTTGGTTTGAACCTAGCCAACCACTCGTGGGAGAAAGACTGGTGATCTCCTCCCACTAACTTTAAAAAGAAAACAAAACCCATTGTTGTGGAGTGGGCTGTGGCTCATAGTGACTCCACTTGACAGGGCAGAACTGTCCCACAGGGTTTTTAAGGCTGTAATCTTTTTTCTTCTTTTTTAACTTTTTTATTATGATTAAGTGAAAGTAAAAAATCCAAGTCAGTTTTGCATACCTGCCTCTCTATAACTCTATCTGCTCTCCCCAACTTGTGACAGGACACTCGTCCTTCTCACTCTTCTAGTATCCTCCCAATGAACACCTGTGCCCTCCTCTACGCTCCTTCCTCTCTCCTCTAGAAAGAAACCAATAGGGCAGCCTTTTATAAATGTATAAAATCATAAAGTACACACACTGCATGCTCTGTGTCCCCAAATCCAGCCCATTCATTGTCTGAAGTGTTTGCCTCGGTACTGGTTTCAGGTGAGGGCCAGAGGCAAGTCTAGGGTCCATGCTCTCAGAGGACCCTGTAGGTTGTCAGATCATCAATTCTGGTCTTTAGCAGGGTTGTCGATCTGCACATCTCTTTTTCTCATGCTGCATCAGGGACTCTATATTGTGTCTGCTATCAAGACTGTCTTTGGTGGTGGCCAGGCACCATCTAGTGCTTCTGCTCTCCTGCTGATGTAGTCTCCCAATCACACGGGTCCTTCCATCTCCTGGGTTCATTTTTCCTTGTGTTTTTGATGTTGTTGGTCGTCATCTGTTCCAGGTGGGTTGGGACCAATTGATGTTCCTTAGATGGCAGCTTGCTGGCTTTTAAAACCCCAGATACCATTCACCAATATGGGGTGCAGAAGATTCTCTTAGCAAAAGGATAGTTATGCCAATTGACCTTGATGTCCCCTAAAAATACAGTCCCTAGACTCCTGTCCCTGCTACTCTATCCTTTGAAATGTTGGGTCAAATTTACAAAACATTGTAGTTTGTGGTATAGTCCAGTTAAACTGACCTGCCTTCTACTGAGTTCTGTCACACCCTTCACCTAACTAAGACGGTAATATTTATGGAGGTGCCCTCGTGTCACAGTAGTTAACGCTTGGGTGCTAATCAAAAGATTGGTGTTTTGAATCCACCAGCTGCTCTGCAGAAGGATGGGGCAATCTGCTTCTACAAAGATTACAACTGTGGGAACTCTATGAGGCAGTTCTACTCTGTCCTATAGGGTCTCTATGGGTCAGAATCCACTCTACAGCAGTGGAGTTTTAGTGATCTTTATGGTAGTGGACTGCTCTGTCTTCCAAACCACCAGTCTTTGAGACAGCAGCCAGAGTGTTTAACCACTGCACCACCAGGTCTCTTTTTCTGTAAAGACCACAGCTTAGAAAATCTTATTTACGTAACAGGGCCTGGGCACCTACTGACAGCATGCATGCTAAAGGAGTGGTTCTGGAGCAGAAACACCTCTATTACTGTGCAACACTTTCCAAGTTACTTCATCTTTTTTTCTTGTCTTCTTTGTAAAGCGGGAATAGTTATGATTATTATCAATAGGCTATTATGAGTATGTAAGTAATTAATACACAGGAAGAATTTAAAACAGTGCCTGGTATATACAAGTGTTCAACATAGTAGCTATTATTATAATGATGTATTGTTAACTTGGAAATAAAATATGTCTTTTGGGGAAAACCCCACTTATTGGAGAAGATTTAGGTTACTCCCCAAATCTTGCCAAGATGTTCTATAATCTAGATACCCTTTCTCTTTCATTATTTCTCAACTTTATTTTTCATTTCCTTATTTCTTTGGGAGCGAGGCTCTTCTCACCGTCCCCCCGCCTTGTATTACCTTCTCTGGGAGCTTGGTACAGACCAGCAAGTTGCTCCGATAGCACTGTCACCGCTAATCTTCACCACAACCCCAAGAGGTAAGCATTATCATTTTCATTTCACAGTTGTAGCTAACTTGTCGGAGGAGACATGTTTATCAAGCGGCAGATGCTAGTTTCAAGTAGCAGCGACTGCTCCAAAGCACACACTCATCACCTCCTTGCTGGCTTTGGTGCTGACCCTTTACCTCTGTGTTTTCTTACCACCATTTATACCACTATGCTATTGTTTATTCTACCTTCTCATCCTGCCCCAGTGCCTGTTTATTATGAATTGAAAGACATCAACTTGGTTAGGCTATGATTCCTAGTGTTGTGGGGCTGTCCTCCGTTTTATGATCTGAGGTAATTGTCCCATGTGTTGTACATGCGAACCCGTATGATGTTAATGAGGCAGGATTTGAAGTAGTTGTGTTAGTAAAGTAGTACGTAATATATAGGATTAGATTAGATCTTCAGTCAATCACTTAATATATGTAGAAGAGAGAGGTGAGCAAAGAGGAGGGGAACCTCCTGCCACCAAGCAAGAAGAGTCAGGAGGAGAGCATGTCCTTTGGATCTGAGGTCCATGTGCTGAGAAACTCCTTCACTGCAGGTGATAGATGACAAGGAACTTCTTCCAGAGCTGACAGACAGAGAGCCTTTCCCTACAGCTGCAGTCCTGAATTTGGACTTCCAACCTCCTAAACTGTGAGAGAATGAATGTTTCTTTGTTAAAGCCATCTACTTGTGGTATTTCTGTTACAGCAGCGCTAGATAGCTGAGATGCTTCCTTCTTTTATAAGGATTCTTTCTGTGAGTCGTACAGATCTATCTTGCCTTTGACCACCTTACAGTAGCACTTATTTCCTCTACTGTGTCATTTGGCCTTGGCCCTTCTCATACTCTCTAGTTGTCTCATCCATGTGTATCATCTAAAATACTGAAAGTTCCTTGTGGAAAGGGTCTATGACATCCTCCAACAGCATAGCTTTATGTCAGACATAGAGTGATAATTACATGTTGAATGTAATGTGCTTGTGTCTTTAAAAAACTCCCAGTTGTGCTGAATGTGGAATGCTGATCAAAAACTTAGAATATTCTATAAATATATGGACATACATAGAGAGAGATTTAATGAAAATTAATTTCAGAATTTACCAGGCTTGATTAAAATAATTCCCAGGTGTTCTGTAGATACGCTGATGATAGTTACCTTACCTCCCTAACTCCAGGTCATGGCCCTTCTGAAATTTTATTAATAACATTTATTTTGCATAATTAGCACTCGTGTGAGAGACCATAAGACCTAACTGCGCACCCACCTCTCTGCACTTCCCCCAGGTGCCATAATAGCAGATGTGAATCAAATCAGTAATTTGTGTGGAAACTGAATGTAATCAGTTACACAATTTTGAACTATTTGAATTTAACTCCAGTAAAATTCTATTATGAAACTGGTCCGTCATGAAGGATTGAAAATAAAACGACAGTGAGAAATGCTGTTATGAGAGAGGTTAAGGATATGGCCTTTCGAGCCTTCCATGCTGGGTGTGAGACATAGCTGTCATTTAGTAATTGTGAGATTTTGGCTGAATTTCTTAACTTGCCTCAGGCTCAGTTTCTTCACCTGGAAAATGGGGGTAATAATGATCCTTGTATACGCATATTGTGAAAATTAACTAAGATGGAGGATGAAAGCAAAGAGCAAGAATTTTGAATCTTTTTTTTCACTGTTCTATCCCCAGTGTCTACACGAATGCCAGGAAAATGGTAGGTGCCTAATAAATATCTGTTGAATGAATTAATAAATCATAATAGAGTTAATCAAACAAGAGAAGGATCCCCACAGAGCAATAGCAACAATTTCCATGGGCAAAACCAGTTATTCTCAACTCTGGCTGAATATTAGAATCACTTGGGGAATAAGAAACAAGAAACCCCCAATGTTTGGGACCCCCGTGTAGTAGTCAAGTAGTAATGACGTTGGCAGTGGGTTTGGTTTGGTTTGGTTTTTTGGGAATGTAGTAATCAATGAAATTGATTAATTGATTCACATTGTGCTTCTAGCATTGGAATTTCTTCTAATGCATTGTATAATCATTACATATGCTATAATCATATGCTACATGTAACTATACTAAATGCAATAGTAAATATTGTATTTATTGTTTATAGTCTGTCTTCTAGATTGTAAACTTCATGATGGCAAACATTATTTATTTATTTATTTATTTAATTGTGCTTTATGTGAAACTTATAGCCCAGGTTAGTTTCTCCAACAAAAATTCATACATTTATTGTTATGTGACCCTAGTTACCATCCCTGTAACTGTGATTGCACACCCCCCCTTGTCACCACATGTTTTCTGTGTTCATTCACTCAGCTCCTGTCCCTTTCTGCCTTCTCATCCTACCTCTGGACAGGAACTGCCATTTAGTCTTGTTGCATCCACTAGAACTAAGCAGCACATTCTTCCTGAGTATTGTTTTATGTTTTATAGTCCGGTCTAATCTGTCTGCAGAGTTCGCTTTGGGAACTGTTTTAGTTCTGGGTTAACAGAGGCCAGGGGCCGTGTGTTCTAACGTTTCTCTAGTATCAGTCAGACCATTAAGTGCGGTTGTATTACATGAGTTTGCATTCTGCTGCTCTGTCACGGACTCTCTGCCGTGAAAAAGACTTTCAGGTCTTTCTCCTGTGCAGGCATCACATGGGTTTGAACTGCCAACCTTTTGCATAGCATCTAAGAGCTTCAGGATTAATGCTACCAGAGCTCCATGCCTCTGTGTATGCATGTGTGGTGTAGAGAATTCTCTGGAATCCTATAGCTTTGGGGTCTTTGTTAGGACTGTCATGTGATCAGATTTTGGTACAGTTTGAATGTCCACTAAGCACAATCCCATTCCTACTTGAGTCCAACCAAGGGAGACTTGGGTCCTGAGAACACTGACCATTGGTTCCCAAAGTATAGTTCTGGGTCAGCCAGCAGCATCAGTGTCACCTGTGAATTGTTAGTAATGCAGATTCCCAGACCCGGTCCCTGACTCACTAAATCAGGAACTGTGGAGCAAGGCCTGGCAATCTGTATTATAAGCCCTCCTGGGCATTCTGGTGCACGCCAATCACTGCCTTAACCCGATTCCGTGGCCACCAAGGCAGGGATGTGGGGAACTGGCAGGGAGTAGGGGGAGGATGAGGCCGTAGAGGAATGAACCTAACTCCACAGTGCCTTGTACTTGAACTGGGCTTAAAGGAAACATCCCTGTGGGATAATGTGTGTCACTTCCTGTGCCCCCCCCCCGACTTGTTGCTGTCCTGACAGGTTTTTACATTCCAGCATTTCCCCTGAAATTAAACAAGTCCCTCTGTGGAAGGAAATCCTAGTGGTGTAGTGGTTACATGCTATGGCAGCTAACCAAAAGATGAGCAGTTTGAATCCACCAGGTGCTCCTTGTAAACTTGATAGGGCAGTTTTTCTCTGTCCTATAGGATTGCTATGAGTAGGAATTGACTTGACCATAGTGGGTTTTTTTTTTTTTTTTTTGGTGCAAGAAAAATAGAGTGATACTGTCTCTTCTTGGATAGATTTATCCGGATGCTTTGATGATGAAAGTGAGATCGACAAAGTGGCATTCTTCTGGGCCCTCTCTGTTGTCAAGGCAGCACCTAACTGTTATCTGTGGGAGAGGCTCTGAAGGGGAAGTGGAGCAGCTCCGCCACCCCAAGGATACAGGCTGTGGATTCTCCTGACAGGCAGAAAGACAGGGAAGTGAATGTTTTAGTATCTTATAAATCATTTGGAGGAAATTATGTTTTATTTATTTTCATGTCTGAATGTATTTGAATTTTTATTACAGAGACTTTTCAAAGATTCAGGCACTGGAGGCAATCTGAGGGGACCAGGCATCTCAAAAGGATGCGGTAGCGACCGACCTGATTGGCTAAAGGCTGCAAATTATTCATATTTGAAAGAGCAATCTGAAGTTGGCTTTCAAAGGGACCGAATGTGAACGAAACTCAAAAGTTTTAAACTGTGACTATAGAGTTCTAAAAAGATTTGAGGTTTAGTGGAGTGAGAAAGGCAGAGGAATAGAGAGAGCAGAAGGAAGAATTAGGGAAGGGTCTCAAGGAAACAGATCGACTAATCTTATCACCGCATCACTTGCTTATTTTTCAGAAGTCCCCTTTTCCTGAATAACTGAGCCTGTGACCGGGTCTACTTATCGCCCCCGGAAGTTAGCACAAGAGTGCTAACCCTTTCAGCCGTCTTCAGGCCCAGTGCTCGTCCTCATGGCTGTTTCCCCAGCAAGCTTGTTGGAGTGGCTCCAGAGTGACTGTTCTACCTGTGTTTTAAGGTGCTTTATTTCATGTGGAAATGGAACTGGTGTTCCACTTATACCTGAATAGCAATGACTTGGACGTTGTTGGAACTAAAATGAAAATGAACACGAATGTTTTTCATTCTGCCATTTGTTTTCTCTCTCAAAACAGAAGTATTTGCTCAGTTTTTGCCAGGATGTTGAATACAGGGACATAGTTTTGCTTTTCCATAATGGTATGAGGTTAGTCATAGGGAAAAATATGTTCACAATAAATGAGGAATGTCAGATGAAGGCTAGGAGTGTTTCTTCTCCAATGTACCACTAAAAAGGACATAAGAAAATACTTTAGGGTAACAAGATGCATGTTCATGCTGGCTGGTACTTTCTAATTCCTGATTTGTGGTTCTCCTTATTATGTGACAGCATGTGATGATGTGATTTGAAAAAAATCCAGCTAGAAAGGAAATAATACCTTTGGAGTGGAAAAGCAAGAGTCAAATAAGACCGTTTTTGTTGATTAGAGCTGTGAATTAAAATGTTTGAGACAGCATTTTGAATAACAATTAACTGCTGTGTGCTAAAGGTGATGATGTTACATGCCTAGAACTTGGTATTTATGCACTGCTTAATTTGCACCCAAATCTGAGTTGCTAGTGTGTGCCAGGCACTAGTCTGGGCTAGAATGGTTAACCAGGCAGATTTGTGCATATATTCTCACAACTTGCCAAGGTAGGTGCCTGTGAGTGATAGTTTATGGCTGAGGAAACCAAAACTCAGAGACATTAAATCAGAGAGTCTTAACTCTGCTGTACAATAGAATTATCTGGGGAGTCAGCTTTTGAAAAATACTGATCCCTCCTCACCTTATGATAGATAATAGACAAAAGACAGATAGATAAACAGTAGATAAACTGACTCATGGCTACCTTACACACAACAGAACAGAACATTACCTGGTCCTACGTCTTTTCCACGATCACTGGTGTGTTTGCAGCTATAATGCCAATCCAGTTTAACAGACATCTCCCTGACTCTTGCTGGCTCTCTGTTTCACCAAAGCGGATGTCCTTTTCTGGCAATAAATC
Organism: Heterohyrax brucei; assembly: GCA_028571685.1. Taxonomy (NCBI): domain Eukaryota; kingdom Metazoa; phylum Chordata; class Mammalia; order Hyracoidea; family Procaviidae; genus Heterohyrax; species Heterohyrax brucei. Next base: position 101,484,439 of record CM053142.1, on the reverse strand, counting down.
TCTCCTGGTGATAAGTCCATAGCAAATGAGTCAGTGTTCTTTTGTGATCCTAAGGTTTCCATTGGCTAATTTTTGGAAGTGGATCACCAAGTCTTTCTTCTTAGTCTGTTTTAGTCTGGAAAACAAACAAAAACCGAAACAACAACGACAAAAACCTCACTGTTGTCAAGTCAATTCTGACTCGTAGTGATCCTAGAGGACAGGGTGAACTGCCTCATAGAGCGTTCCAGGAGCACCTGGTAGATTCAAACTGCCAACCTTTTGGTTAGCAGCCATAGCACTTAACCTCTCTGCCACCAGGGTTTCCTCTTAGCCTAGCAGCTTTGCTGAAACCCATCCGCCATGGGTGACCCTGCTAGTGTTTGAAATACTGGTGGCATAGCTTCCAGCATCACAACAACACACAAGCCACCACAGTACAACCAACCGACCGATTGTAAAGATGAGGCCAGAAAGTCAGTAGTTTTTGCGAGGTTCCTTTGGCTGTTTTGCAGGACAGCTGGGGCTGAGGAACATTACTGCAAGGTTCTGTTTGGTCAGAGCCAGGCTTGTCAGCCTCAGGTGAGGTAAGTATGATACATTAAGAATGACAACGCTCAACATCTGTGCTGTGCTATCGCATTCAGAAAGCTTTTCGCTAACAGAAAGGCTATGTGCCGAGGGGCTCATCTTTCCTTTGTACAATCTCTGTGCTAAGCCTCTTGGTTTCTTGAAAAGCCCTGTCAAGGTTCCCAGTTTGAAGACAAATATGTGATCCTCTGAAGGCTTTTCACTTAATAGACTGCTACCCACCGTGTAGCTTGTGTGCTTTGTAATTTCACTTAAGATGTTTGTTATATATATTATAGTAATAGGAGTGGCAGAGATAGTAGAGAGACAGATAGAAGGCACCGCCGAAGCCTTCTTTGGTTCTCTCAGAGGACAGCAAGTTATCGCTTTGTTTTCAAATAATGCGCTTAGTAATAAGTTTTGGGATGTGTGTGAGCTGTAAATCGTTCTGAAAATTGAACTGAAGATACAATATCGTAAATCTCTTCCTTGGTGGTGGAATATTTATGGGGAGAGCAATATAATCAGTTATGTGGGCATGCTGTGTCTGACATCTGACTGAATGGGACCTGTACCCAGGATCTATAGCCTATTAGAAAATTCCTCGAGGTGAGAATGTGCAGGTAAATTGGAGGACTATTTTAAATGGGAATAATCAGGTGATTCTTTAATAAAATCCATCTGGAATGCATTAGTTGAACAGGTATGGATGTTCAGGTCAGCCTGATGCCAGGAAGAACAAGGAGACGCAAGTGGCAAGTCACCTTCTTCTTCCCCTTGTTACCTTGTAAGCTGGTTTCCTGAGTCAGTACTTGTGTATTCTAGGAACTCACAGTCCTAAGAAAACGCACAATTCATTAGACTTGTTTGGAAACTCATTATCATCACCATAAATACCTCTGTGTGGGAAGTAGTGAGATAAAGCCAAAAGAAGTAGTAGAATCAAGGCAGTGGTGAGGATTTGAGGCAGTGGTATATGCAACATTGTCTACTTTTCGTTTTTTTTTTTTTTTTTTTTTTTTGGTCTTTTGAATTGTGGCCATTATTTAAAAGGAAAAAAAACAAAACAAGACTATAATCATTACTTAATGGTTTTTAGGCCCTTTTGTTGTTTTAGTGAAATGTTTATTTCCAAACAAATTCTGATTAGCAGCTCTGTTGTATAAAACAGATTAAAGATTGAAGGAGAGGAAGCGACTCCAATCCTTGCTTTCATAACTTCTAGTATGATCTCTCCCGTAGGGAACCTGATGGACCACTATCACTAGAGGGTTCCTTGGCAACCACTGACTTATCCAGCTGTCACATTTTGTAGATGAGAAAACCAAGTCTAGGAAAGGTTACCTGGCAGGAAGAAGACAGGGATGAGGGTCCTGGAATGTAGCGTGCTGCTTCCATTAATCCATGTTGTCCCCTGACGCCTAAGATCATGGCTGTTTGGGGATGAGGTAACGCAACTGTCTTGGGAATGCTGTTAATTTTACCACCTTTAACTTTTAAATTTTATATTCTTAGTGAGCCCTACCTGGCCTTATTTTAAATTGCAATCTTCCCTCTGGCTCCTTATATTCCTTAAAATCTTTTTTTCCATAGCACTTACCACCTCCTTATCTGTGACATCAGTCGTGTCATTTACTAATTTTGTTTATTATCCGGCCTCACCTGCTAGAATCTCCCCCATTAGGGATATTTTGCTTCTGCTTGTTTTCGTCACTGATGTATGGCCAGGCTCTAGAACAGTGCCTGGAATGTAGTGGATGCTCAATGCGTATTTTCTGAATGAATAACTTTTATGAAGATTGATTATAGACTACTGAGATGGACTGCATAATCCATCTCTGATCAACTCACTCATGACTGTGTGTAATACATTTTTACTAGGTGCACAAAGAGTTCTGAAAATCTAATTAGGTCAAATGTATTCTTCCTCCAAGTTAAAGGATAATGGCCCTTTGAACTGACACTACTAGAGAAGTCACGTGATTTTTGCTTTCAGTAGCATCTTCCCAGTGAGGAGATGAAAACAGGCATGACAAGTCTTGTCCAAAAATCTGAAAACAACAACAACAAAAATTACTGTCAAGTTGATTCTGACTCATGGCAATGCCATGTGTTGCAGAACAGAACTTCTCTAATAGGGTTTTCTTGTCTATATGAGCTTACATAGGTCAGCAGTTTGAATCCACTAGCTGCTACTTGGAAACCCTATGGGGCAGTTTTGCTGTGTCTTGCAGGGTCACTATAAGTCAGAACTGAATTGATGACAGTGGTCATTTGCTTGTTCATCTTTATGGAAGCAGATTGCCAGGCAGGCCTTTCTTCTGTTGTCTGTGCCTGTGATCTTGACCTATCTATGTCTGAGAGGCTGGAGATCCCTTAGGGCATCCCTTAGTACTACTACACACTGTGATTAAAGTCAATGGAAAACTACAGCAACCCAATTCTCATGTAACCTTTCATGAATGAGGTTTTGGGTCACTCACAAGGCAAAGAACCATGGCCAGCTGAAGTGCTTGCTGAGGGGAAATGGAGTACGGAATGGATGGTAGAAGAAGGTTATGGCCATGTGGCTAGTGGCAGAAATGAGGACTGTAACAGTTATGAGTATTTCTGCTTTGAATGTGTGCATCAAATATTTTTGTTTTCTTCACTCGTGAAATATAAGATGTAAACACAGCTATGCATTTTCAGTTGTATGTGTGTTCATTGTATCACGTTCGGCCCAAGTATGAGTTTGTAATTGTATTTATTAGAGATTAGGCATGGTTTAAGGAGATGTGTACAGGTGGCACGTTGACAAGGAGTGGACTGCAATGATTGAGATTCTGTGCTAACTTGTCTGGGCCATAATTCTCAGTGCTTTTGCAATCATGTAATGCTGCAGTTGCTTCCCTGTTGAGATTTGATATGTGATCGTCCCTGTGGTGGGACCTGCTTTGAGTAGCCAGTCAGTTAAAAGGTAGTTTCCTTGGGTGGGTGGACTGTGTTGAGTATAAGCAGATATGCTGGCAGGGGTCTTTTCCTCTTGATAGGTCCTGCAGCTGGCTCCTATTCATCTAACCTCTTTTTCTTGGGGCTTGAGCTAGCAGTTTACCTGCTGATCTTGGGATTCACTGATCTTCACAGCCTGTGAGCAACAGCCTTGCTCTTTGACCTGCCGACCTTGGGTTTGCCAACCCTTGTGGCTCTGTGAATCTAGAGAAGCCCCTATGCTGACCTATGGACTCAGGATGTTCCATACTCTACAACTACATGAGCCATTTCATTGATAAAAACCTCTTTCTTTACTTTTATGTTCTTTGTTTCTGTAGACGACCTATTCTAAGAAAGTGCTAGTGGGTGAGTTTGAGCTGCCAAACTTTGGGTTAGTAGTTGAGTGTGAACCTTGTGCTACCCAAGGCCTTGGTCTAGGCCAGGTGTGCTTAATTCAAGGAGTCCATGAACTTGGATGGGAGAAAGACTACATCTTTATTTTCATTGATCTCCAACTGAAATTTAACATTTCTTCAACTATAAATATAGGCAGCAAACTTTAAGAGATATTGTTAGCAGTAGAAATTATAGATTTTTTTAGCCATACATTACATAATTTATAGTTGTTGCAGATACCCTGAGGTAATATTTTCAAGGAATTAAATATTACTACTTCAAAGTTAGGTTAATTATTACACCTGTCTCTAGATTTTATTATTCAATACATTGATAATCATATATATTACCATGCCATAAATTTTTTTGTTAAAAATATTTTGATAGATACATTTTATTATATATTACTTCCTTTGTGATACATTTTCTTTTAGGCTTTTAAAAGCACTATTGTAAAAAGGAGTCCATAGGCTTCACATATTGCCAGAGAAATTCATGGTATCGTCTGTGCCAGGAAATAGTGCAGTGGTTAGGTCCCCACTGCACAGTTTTGTTCTGCTGATTCTGTCACTGCTTCTTCCTCTGCCTGTGAGCTTGTAGTGGCTTGCATGTTGCTGTGATGTTGGCAGCTATGCCACCCCTATTTCAAATACCAGGAAGGGTACCCATGGCAGACAGATTTTAGAAGAGCTTCTAGACTAAGACAAACTAGGAAGCAAGGCCTGGCTTTCTGAAAATTATTCTAAGAAAACCATATGGATAACAATACAACACTGTCCTACTCAGTTGTTTTGGACACATCATTAGGAGGGATCTATCACTAGAGAAAGACATCATATTTGGTGAAGTAGAGGGCCAGCAAGGGTCAAGGAAGCACTTGGTGCAATGAATTAGAAACGGAGAGATTCAATAATTTACCTGAAGTCACACAGCTGGGAAAAAGTGGGGTTGGGATTTTAGATGTGACTTCAAAGCTCATTCTCTTAAGCAGTCACTACAGTGTCTCTTACTAGCTGTCTTAGTTGTCTAACTGATTGCCATTGAGTTGATTCTGACTCATAGCAGCCTTATAGTACAGAGTAGAACTGCCCCATAGAGTTTCAAGGAGTGCCTGGAAGATTCAAACTGCTGTTACTGCTTCTCTGCCCCTAAATATGGAAGCTTCTGACATTTCCTTACCTTATGCTTGGTTCTCTAGAGAAGCAAAACCAGCAAAGTGTGTAAATATGTATAGGTATAGAAAGAAAGATTTATACCAAGGAAATGGCTCATGTGGTTGTATAGGCTGGAACACCCTAAGTCCATGGATCAGGAAAGAGGATTCTCCTGCTTCACATAGCTACAGCAGCTGGGAAACCCAGAACTGGCAGGTCAGAGAACACGGCAACTTGCTCACAGGTTGCAAAGACTGACAAATTCAAAGATTGGTAGGAAATATGACATGCTAGCTCAAGTTCCAAGAGCAGAGGACTAATGGACAGTGTTTTAGTCAGCTAGGGCTGCTCTAACAGAAATACCACAGAGTGGATGGCTTTAACAAAGGAAGGTTTATTCTTACACAGTCCGGTAGGTTGCAAGTCCATATTCAGGGTAATTACACAGTCTAGTAGGTTGCAAGTCCATATTCAGGGTAATTACACGGTAGGTTGCAAGTCCATATTCAGGGTGTCCGCTCCCGGGGAAGGCTTTCCCCTTGTGAGCTCTGGAGGAAAGTCTGGTATTGCATCACTCCTTGTCCAGGGAGTGTCTTGGCACAGGAACCTCAGGTCTCAAGGACACTGTCTTCTCCCAGTGCACATTTCTTGATGGTGCGAGGCTCCCTCTTCTCTCTTATTTCTGTTTCCTTTTATCTCATGCAGGCCAAAAGGATCAAGGGTGGGGCAAGCCATACTCCAGGGAAACTCCCCCCACAGCAGAGCAGGGAAGTAATTCTATGCAGGAATTTACAGCCCCTTTAACATACAGTTTAGCGAAACCACACAATGGAGGACAGTCCCAAGATACTGGGAATCATGTCCCAGCCACACGGCTGCACATATTTTTTGGGGGACACAATTCAACCCCTGACAGACGGGAACCAGCTGCAGGATACAGAACGAGCAAAAGCCCTTGAGCCTTGCCAGGATGGCCTTGTCAGCGCAGGCCTTAAGGAAATACCCCTTCCACTGGCTGGGTACTCAAAGTGGATCCTACCATGGAATTGACCACAGTATATCAAATCTTGTCATAGAAGTGATCATAAAATTGTATGACTTTGAAACCAGTGAGAATTAGTAGTCCAGCCAAGGGTACACATCGGCCTTAACCATTATACAATCCTACTTTCCTTTTCTTCCTTCCGGGCACCCAGGTCAGACACCTTGGAATACTTTTGATACTGTTGTGGTGCTTCTTCAAGTTGATTCCAATTCATTTCAACTGTGTAGGACGGACTTAGAGGTGCCCTAAAGGGTTTCCTGGGCTGTAATCTTCGTGGGAGCAGATCTCCTGGTCCTCCTCCCATGGAGCTGTTTGGTGGGTTCAAGCCTCTGACACAGCATTGCTCCGTGTATAGTTTTTGGAGCAAATGTTTGGTTATAACAGAATCCTACCTCGCTCGTAATCACTAATGGGAACTCATGTAAGAGTTCACCGCAGCTGTGACTCCTTCTACTGGTGAATGATTCTGTTTGAAATATAATGTACTCAAAAAGCAACCAAAAACTGTAGTTAGAAATCACTGTAATGGCTTTCATGAAAGCTATAGCTAATTTAGGGCCCAATTAAAACTTCCAATCCAATTATTGCTGAATAACATAATTGCAAGAAAGTAACTTGAACTGCACGTATGTCGTATGTCGGTAATTAAGGAGGAAGCTTTAATAACAGAATCAGTCTGAACCATTACGAGGAGGGGCCAAAGAGCCTGAGGATGCAGCTTCATTTGTCTTCTGGAGGTGGGTCACAGCAAGAAATGCCCCAGCGGTTGGTTTCTTGCAGTCAGCTTCTGTGTCTTGTAAACATGGTGTGTTTTTGTAGCCTTGCTCACTGGGTCCTGGTAAGGAAAATGCAGCATTTCAATGCAGGGCAAGGCTGATGTTTGAGCCTGTGGAACATCAACTACATTGTTAGGTAAAATGATGTACTAGGTGGTGCTACAGCTGCTAACAAAGACTGGCAGTTTGAATCTACCAGGTGCTCCTTGGAAATGGTACAAGTCGGTTTTACTCTCTCCTGTAGGGTTGTTATGCAGAAAACCCCAGTGGCACAGTATTTAAGTGCTACATCTGCTAACCAAAAAGGTCATCAGTTCAAATCTACTAGGTGCTCCTTAGAAACTCTATGGGGGCAATTCTACTCTGTCCTGTAGGGTTGCCTTGAGTCAAAACTGACTCAGTGGCACTGAGTTTTTGTAGGGTGGCTATGAGTCAGAATTGACTTGGCAGGGGGTTTGGTTTTGATTTATTTGCTAAATGCTTGACATGCTACAAAAAGCAGTTGGCAATGTAACTGTCAGTTGTTAAAATTTTATATTTCAAACACACAATTTCAATTTGTGGTTAATTTTTCTGCATTGATTCTGTTGCTTGAAATAGAGCAGGGGCCAGGTCTGGGCTTGGTGAGCCACAGGCTGGCCACACCCAGCATGTCCCCATGAGAGCCACCCTGAGGAAAGCGGGGTGTATGAGCTGCCCAGCCAAGCCCGAATGCGTTTTCTGCATATTTGTGATCAGTAGGAGAACCTCTGGCAGAGTCCTAGGCAGCCAATTTCACTTTTCTCGTATGCTTATCATGTGGTGTGAACTTTACTGAGATCCAGCGGCCTCACTAGGGATGTGCATCTGCGTCCCTGACACTGTCAGAGGGGGAGACACCAAAAGGACATGGGCGTTCAGAGGGTAGCAGGGGCAGAGGTGTGGGTGGCAGTAGGTGAACTGGCACTGCTGGGAGAGGGGCTGCCACAGGAGTAGTATCACTAGGGTTGATGTCACCTGTGACCCAGTGTGCTAACTCATCACCTCGCCCCATCTGTTAGGGTGTAGGTAGCCTCCACCATGGCCAGTGGGAGAGGGGAGAAGCTATAGGGAACCAGTAGAAATTGATTTTTGCTGGTTAGATTCAGCAGAAATTTATTTTTTGTAAAAAATATTTTTGTAGTTAGTTATAGCAACAATTGTGTTTTTCACAAGTCCACCTTATGTGCATCAATATACCTATCAGGCTAAAACTCGATGCTAATTACTTTTTTGAAATCCCTGTGGTGTAATGGTTAAGTGCTAAGGTTGCTAACAAAGTGCTCAGCAGTTCAAATCCATCAGTTGCTCCTTGGTAACTCCATAGGGCAGTTCTACTCTGTCCTATACGGTCACTGTGAGTTGGAATCAATTCAAGGGCAATGAGCTTGGTTTTGGTTTTTGGTAAAGCAGCTCCGTCAGAGCTGTCTTTATTGATGAATTACAATGTTTCTTCAAATCACATGGTTCCCTCTGCATGCATTTGTTTTTGAGGGACAGCACTTGGCTTTGGCTGGTGGTTATTTATTTATTTTTTAATTTTCATTTTTTTCATTGTGTTTTAAGTGAATGCTTACAGTTCAAGTCAGTGTCTCATATAAAAATGTACACACACTTTTTTATGTAACTAGCTGCTCTTGCCACACTGCGACAGCACACTTCTCTTCTATACCCTGCGTATCCCATGTCCATTCAGCCAGCTCCTGTCCCCCTCTATCTTATCATCTCAAGTTGCACAGGAGCTGGCCCATTAGTCTCCTGTACTTACCCAAGGCAAAAAGCACACTCTTCACCAGAGTTATTTTATGTCTTACAGACTAGTTCAGTCTTTGTCTGAGGAGTGGGCTCCTGCAATGGTTTCAGTTTTCAGCTAACGGACAATCTTGGGGCCATGTCTTCCTGAGACCTTTCAGTCTGTCAGACCATAAAGTCTGTTTTCTTTTTTTAACTAGAGGTCAAGTTCTGCACCCCATTTTTCTCCCGCTCTATCAGGTACTCTGAGTTGCCTGTAAGAGCAGTCTTTGATTGTGGCCAGGTACCATCTAGTTCCTCCTATCTCAAGCTGATGGAGTCTCTGGATTATGTGGCCCTTTCTGTTTCTTGGGCTCACACTTTCCTTGTGTCTTTGATGCTTTTCTTTCCCCATTGCTCCAAAAGGTGTGTTGAGATCAATTGGTGCTTCTTAGATGGCACTTTGCTAGCTTTGTTTTGACAATCCAGATCAGTTTTGCATACCCGCCCCTCTGCAACTCTGTCTGCTCTCTTCACTCTGTGACAGCACACTCTTTTTCTTCACTCTTCCAGTATCCACTCAACCAACACTTGTCTCCTTCTCTCCACCCTCTCCTTTCCCTTCTAGAAAGAAACCAGTAGAACAGCCTTATATATATGTATATGTGTGTGTGTATGTACATATATATATACACATATATATACATATGTATGTAAAACCATAAAGTACACACACCACATGCATCACTCTCTGTCCCTGAGTCCAGTCCTTTTTTTGTCTAAAATGTCAGCTTCGGTACTGGTTTTAGGTCTGGACTAGTGGTGTCGGGGCCATGTTCTCAGGGTACACTCCAGTCTGTTCGACCATCAATTCTGGTCTTTTAGTAGAGTTCTTGATCTAAATACCTCTTTGTCTCATGATATGTCAAGGACTCTACATTGTGTTCCTTGTTAAAGCTGTCTTCGGTGGTGGCCAGGTACTATCTGGTTCTTTTGGTCTCATCTGGTGTAGTGTCCCAGTCGTATGGATACTTCTGTCTCCTGGGTTTCCTTTTCCTTGTGTCTTTGATGTTCTTGGTTGCCATCTGTTCCAGGTGGGTTGGGACCAGTTGATGTTCCTCAGAAGGTGGCTTTCTGGTTTTTAAGACCTCATATGCCACTCAGCAATAAGGGGTGCAGAAAACTCTCAGCAAAAGACTAGTTATGCCAAATGAATTTGATGTCACCTAACAGCATGCTCCCCAGACCCCTCTCTCTGCCACTCTGTCTTCTGAAATGTGGGCTTGAATTTGCCAAAGCCAGCCAAGTGCCGTCGAGTCAGATCCCACTCGTGGCAACCTTAGGGGCCAGAGTAGAACTGCTCTCGAGTATTCAAAGAGCACCTGGTGGACTTGAGCTGCCGAACTTTTGGTTGAATTTAGAAAACCTTTTAGCTTATAGTGTAGTCCATTTATGCTGACCTGCCTTCTACTGCATGCTGTCATGTCTTTCACCTAATTCCTATTGGCTATCTAATCTATGAATAACCCCTCTCTCTCCCCCTACCCTTGTAGCCATCAAAGAATATTTTTTTCTGTGCATAAGTCCTTTCTTAAGTCCTTGTAATAGTGGTCTCACAATATTTGTCCTTTTGTATGTTGATTTGTATGCTAATTTCACTGAGCATAATGTCCTCTAGTTGATTCCAGGTTATAAGATTTCCAAAAATCATCATTGTTCTTTATCATTGTACAGTGTTCCATTGTATATATATACCATAGCTTGGTTACCCATTCGTTTGTTGATGGGCATCTAGGTTGATTCCATCTTTTTGCTATCGTGGACAGTGCTGCAATAAATATTCTAGTGCATGTATCTACTTGTGTGACAGCCCTTATTTCTGTAGGATATATTCCAAGCAGTGAGATTGCTGGATCATATGGTATTTCTATTTCTAGCTTTTCAAGAAAGTGCCAAATTGTTTCCCAATGAGGTTGTACCAGGTGTAGTTCCAGGTGGATTGGGACCAATTGATGTTCCTCAGATGGCAGCTTGCTGGCTTTTAAGACCCAGACACCACTCACCAACATGAAGTTCAGAAAACTCTCTTAGCAAAAGGCTAGTTATATCAGTTGACCTTAATGTCTCCTGAAAACACAGTCCCCAGACCGCTGTCCATGCTACGCTATCCTTTGAAATGCTGGGTTGAATTTAGAAAACCTTTTAGTTTATGGTGAGTCCATTTATGCTGACCAGGATGCAGAATATTTTAACAAAGTTTGTTATGCCAATTCAACTAGATGTCCCCTGAAACCATGGTCCCCAGACTGCTGACCCTGTTACTCTGTCCCTTGAAGTGTTTGGTTTTATTAGAATACTTTTAAGCTTTGAGTTTAGCCCATTTGTGCTGACTTCTCCTCTAGTGTATGCTGTCTCTCCTTTCACCTGAAATAGTTATTGTCTTTTACCTAATTAGTGAATATCCTTCTCTTGCTCACTCCCTCCCCCATAATCATCAAAGAATGTTTTCTTTTGTGTTTAAACCTATTCTTGAGTCCTTAAAATAGTGGTCTCATGCAATATTTGCCCTTTTGCAACTGACTAATTTCACTCAGCATAATGCCTTCCGGATCCTTTTGTGTTATGTTTCCCAAATTTATCATTGTTCTTAATGATTGCATAATGTTTCATTATGTGAACACACTATAGTTTGCTTATCCATTCTTTTGTTGAAGAGCAGCTAGGTTGATTCCATCTTTTTGCTATTGCTGTGATGAACGTTGTTGTGCATGTATCTATTTGTGTTTGCTCTTATTTCTCTAGAATATATTGCAGGAAGTGGAATTTCTGGATCATATGATATTTCTATTTCTAGCTTTTGAATAAATTGCCAAATTGATTTCCAAAGTGGTTGTCTACCATTTAACACTCCCTGCTGGCATTTTTATAGTTACTAATTTTGCAGGCTTTCTGGTGCTTTGGCCACAGTATTGTGGTCATTAGCATGGGAAAGTGACACCATGTATTACCTCACTGAGTGACATTTTCTTAAATTTGAGCACACAATCAGAATTCTCTGGAGAGTTTATTGCAACACTGATTGCTAAGCTTCACCCCAGAGTTTTTGATTCAGTAGATCTGGGGTGGAGTCTGAGAATATGTATTTCAAAAAAGTTCCAGATGATGCTGATGCTGCTGGACTAGGGAGTACACTTTGAGAACCAAAAGTTTGGTAGTTCAAATCCATCAGCTGCTCTATGGAAGAATAATGTGGCAGTCAGCTTCTGTAAAGATTTAAAAATAAATAGAAATAAAAAACACCTTTGTTATCCAGTTGATTTCAATTCATAGCAACCCTATAGGATGGAGTAGAACTGCCCCATAGAATTTCCAAGGAGGGTCTAGTGGATTTCAACTGCCAACGTTTTGGTTAGCAGTCTAACATGTAACCATTGAGACAGTAGGGCTTCCTTTAAAGATTACAGCCTTGGAAAGCTTATGGGGCAGTTAGTTGTACTCTGTCCTGTAGAGTTGTAGAAGTCGGAATTGGCTCAAAGGCAACTGATTCGGTTTAGTTTTTTGGCAGTGGGCATATTTGTCCTTTGGATCCCACAGGGAGGAGATGGAGTTAGGGGTGTTAGAGGTTTACTGGGGTGTAAGATCTGTGAATGTAAAAGCAGAAGCAGAGTTCAGTAGAGGAGCAGTCAGACCACAATACTCAGCGGAGTCTTTGGGCAAAAGATAAGGCCCTTGCAAAGCGTGGTTGTGCTGAGTAATTGGCTGGGGCTGTCACGGGAAAGGTCTGAGGTTGGCTGAAAAGCTGAGGAGAGCCCGAAGGAGTAAATAGCTAGAGGTTGTCAGCTGACTGCACTGTTTGCTTCTGGGCAATGCATCTTTTCTTGAAAAGGTGTTTGAGCTTTGACTCTTCATGGCTGAGTCCTTTGTGCTCAACTATTAACTTGAAGACTGGCAGTTGAGACCCACACAGTGATGGCATGGAAGAAAGGCCTGGCAATCTGCTTCTGTAAATACTACAGTCAAGATTACAACAGTTCTCCTCTGCAACACGTAGGGCACCAGCTCTATGGTAACAAGTTTGGCTTGGGTTTCTCCTCATTTTCGCCATACTGCAGAGAAAGCAACAGAGGTATTTTCTTTAAAAAAGGGTGACTTTAGTCGTGAGACTTGCTGAGAGTTCAGCAGCCATGGCCAGTGCAGAAGGGAGGGTGCTAGGACCTGGGAGAACCGAAGTGAGGTGATCTTGATCCCCTACCATTGGTTTCTAATCTTGGCTACACAGTTGAATCATGAGGGGAAAGTCGAAAAATTCTGATGTGCGAATCCCTGAGATTCTGACAATTCAGAGGTGCTGTCAATATCCTGACCCTTTTGGGTCAGGTACAGCATTTGGGTAATAAAGTCACGGAGGACAGCTGATACACATAGGAGCGCTATCAGAGGACTCACTAATTGAGCTGGGGCTCAGGGCGAGGCTTCCAGTCTGTTGGGCAACAGGAGGGTAAAACAGAGAAATATAACCAAAACCGAACCCAATGCCCTCAAGTCGGTTTTGACTCATAGCTACTCTAGAGGTCAGAGTAGAACTGCCTCATAGAGTTTCCAAGGAGCACCTGGTGGATTTGAACTGCTGACCTTTTGGTTAGCAGGTAGAGCAGTTAGCCCACTATACCAGCCCTGTTTCCAGACAAGTAAAGCAGAAGCATAATAGTAGTAGTATTAATAGTCTCTTTGATGACTAAGGTATATCTGACCCAAACAATGCACAGTTTTTTCTTTTTTACAGTATTTCATTGCGCTTTAAGTAAAAGTTTACAGTCCAAGTCAATTTGCCATACAAACCCACCCCTGCCATGCTGCTATGCAACTCTAGCTGCTAACCCTACCTTTGACAGCACACTCCTCCTTCCCACCGTGGACAACCTGTGTCTATACAACCAACTCCTGTCCCCCTCCACCCTCTCTTCTCGCTTCTGAACATGAGCTCCAAAGGCAGCAGCACCCTAGAGTCCTTACAACTACAGGGTTTTATTTTTTCTCTGCCTAGCAGGTGTTGGGTGAGTGTCATCAAATATGTAAAGCAAGCAGGCTCTGTGTGGCTAAAAATCTGAGTATTTGAACTATTTTTAGAGTTATCAGATGTGTACTATGTAACTTGTGGGGTTAGAATACAACACCTGTCTTTTGGGGGACATGCTTCTATTCATAACACTCCAGTCTTTGGCTTCCAAAAATTTATGTCTTTCTCATATGCAAAACACATTCACCCCAGCACAGCACATATATGACAGCCCTGGTGTCACAGTAGTTAAGATCTTGGCAGTTCAAATCTACAGGCTGCTCCTTAGAAATCCTACGGAGAAGTTCTTCTCTGTCCTGCAGAGTCAGCGTGAAGTGGAACCAACTCTAGGGCATTTAACAAGGAGAAAAAATACCTATGATTATCATCTCATTTTGCATCAAATTTTCTTTCTTATGTTAAGAGGCCATATCAGTACAGGCTGTGTTTTAAGTCAATCACCTTTGAGATATTAAAAAAGCAGATTAGGACAAGCAAGAAGGCAGAGATGGGGAAGATAGATGCCACGTGACATGAAGACCCCCGGGCTGAAGAATAGAACTGAAGAAACAAGGCCCTCAGTTAGAGATGACGGAGAGAGAAAGCCTTCCCTTGGAGCTGGTGCCCTGAATTCAGACTTCTCCTCACTGAGAGAAAACAAATTTCTGTTTGTTAAAGCCTCCCACTTGTGATAGCTCTGTTACATAGCAGCACTCAATAACTAAAACATGTACAAATTCGAGTTTGGCACAGGTGGGCTTTTGGGCTAAAAGACTTTAGCTTGGTATGAAGAATTCAATACACAGAGATGATCTTTGGCTAACTTGTGTAACAGCAATTTTTCTTTTTATCATCCTATGCTTTTTGCCTTTCCTCTGGTTTGACCCAGTGTCATCTTTTACAAGAAGCTTCTTATCCATTTTCCTTCCCTTCAGTCTCTGCTATCCAGTTGATTCTTTACACAGCCAGCAGAGTTATCTTCCTACACACAAGATTCAGAAAGTCATTCACTTTTAGAAAACTTTTATGGCTTTTCATTGCCTATAGAATGAAGAAAAGAATTTTTTCTTTCTTTCTTTCCCTCTCTCTCTCTTTCTTTTGGGTGTGAGTATCATGTATTTACCGGCTAATGGTATCTGCAGCCACTAACTGAAAAGACAAAACAAAACGAAGAAAACCACAGTATGTGATTTTTTCTATTTTATTTGGTTCTGCAGCTTCTGAAGCTGTGCCTGCCAGAGCTTCTTTGCGTGCAATCAAGGAGAGGTGTCATCTGCCTCCCACGCCGTGTACCTAAGGCTAACAATGTGAGTTTGTTTTTGTTAGCTCACGTTCCCCTGTGAGAGGTAAGCTCTAGCTTGTGGAGAGATCTTTGAAGGATTTCAAGTTTGGGGACAGAGAAATACTAATGAAGACTTGCTTTTTGCATTCTCTTTATTATTATCATCACTCTTGTCAGAGTGTAAGAAACTGTTGCCCATTTGTCTTCAGTATGGGGGAAATGGACCATCCCTACCTCTTTTCTGCTTCCTTTAAATGCTAAAGTTATCACAGCTGCCCTTTCTCAAACCTTCCTTGTGGCAGAGATACCTGATTTGATGCTAGCAGACCTTCATGGTGGGCAAGAACCCCCCTAATGAACATAGAGAAAATAAAAATTATAATAATAAAAACAGTTGCTGCTAAGTCAGGAGTTGCATGTGTGTCAGAGGACAACTGTGTCTGAGCTGCTAAAACCTAAAGAGCAAATATAAATTGGAGTTGCTAAAGAAAATAGCAACAATGCAAGTTATTTCACTGGTTCAATTTACAAAAAAACAACCTACCTGGGAAGCCTGCCCCTCAGGTGTTTTCAGTTCTAGGTCACTTGTGTGGCTAACTGGGAGAGGAAGAAATATCCAAGAGCAGGTATGAAAATGCAGAAGCACATATTCTGGAACAACTTTGCTTTTGAAAAGAATAGCTGCTAAAAGAACAGAATTTTTTGATGTTATATAGACTATTCCAGATTTCCCCAGACTGTTTAATGCCAAGGCACCATTTAGTAATTTCTCCTCCTCCCCTGAGCCCTCATGGACCCATTCAACAAGAAAGAGATCAGCTACTAAGTTTTGATTCCAAGTGCAAGTTTAAGGGGTGCAGTGTCGTGGGGGTGGGGGTGGGCAGGTGGGGGAAGTTCAGGGGTGTCCAGAACCACTCCGAGGTGTAATAATTTATTCAAACAACTCAGAAGTTCACTAAAATTGTTGTACTATTGGTTATGGCTTATTACAGGAAAAATGTAACTGCGATTCATGAGTCAGAACTGTCTGCCACAAAGAGCTGGTTTTTGAGATGGAGGGAGGTGAGTAGCAAGAGCTTTACATACCTATATATAAGGAGATGGGGAGACTGAGCACCTCCAAAAGTCTGTCCTACTGAATCAAAGGCCTGAGAAGTTTTCTACCATGTAGGAAAAGTGGAGTTACACAAACTCATCAACTTCTTGTTAAACACCATGCGTATTTAAAAAGGGGCTGGGCTGAGACTCGGCATGCAAACAAGGGTTGCACTCCTCGCTCACAAATTGAGTCCAGCTATGTTCCCGTGACATGTATCCAGTGATTTTCAGTTCTTTGACATGAATTTCTTGTTCCTAGGCAGGACTCATTATGGGATAGAGTCATTCAGTGGTCACCTCTGGCAAAATTCTGGGTAGCTGACCTTAGAAGTAATTGCAGACGGGGAGCTAAGAGGGAAGTGGGGTGAGAATTCTGAACCTGTTTTCCTTTTGGGTCTTAGTGGTTGCAGATTGTGCCTGATGACTGCTTTCTGCCATTATGGACCCAGATCAGTACTACTTGCTTTCTGGAGTCTGAAAGGATATTAATCATAAAAGGTTGGCAGTTCAAATCTGCCAGGCACCCCTTGGAAACTATGGGGCAGCTCTACTCTGACCTTTAGGGTTGCTATGAGTTGGACTCCATGGCAGTGGGTGGGTAGGTAAAGGGTTAACACCAAGGAGAACCTAAGCAATGAAATTATACTTTGAGGTAGGAATAAGTCTAGAAGGAAAGAAAATGCCATAGGTTATGTTAAGTCAGTGTACTTCTTTGAGCCTGTTACAAAAGAATGCAGATCATCAGCCAAGGGAAAAAGTGCCTCTTAGAGCAGCGTCCAGGAAGAGTACCCAAAGTACCGGATTCACAACTTCTCTTGTCTTCTCTCCAGGGAGCCAGGGAGGTGTTACATTTTCAGAACCCAGGAGTGACAGTACACTTGAAGTATCACCAGTCTGGGAAGCTCCCCAAGCCTCGGTGTTCAGAGTTTTCACTGGGGCTCCCTTACGTTGGCAGAAACGATCCCCATGTGGTTGATCACAGTCTCTAGTCTCCACTCCCTCATCCTACAACACACTGTTGGTCCTTCTATCATGATCAACCCCTCCGCGCCGAGTGCTGTCTGGTAGGACCAGCCCCATTGAAAATCACATTGTTTCAGACCAGCATGGCACAAGACTCACATGCAATCCGTGGCACACCTATCATGTACGACATTCCAAGGGTTTAGAGATTACCTCTCAAAAGCTGTGAACGAAGGCCAGATCTCTTTTTGGGTGAAATTAAATTCTTAAGTCTATGTAATGTTTTCATTCAGAAATGACCGCTTTTTAAAAATCAGTCAAAAAACACGTTGTCAGAATGATGAACATAAGACTTGATACAATTCCAGCCAAACAAATAAAACTTATGGTGGTTATTCTTGCTGTTGGCTTGTGTATATGAACTGCATGATTTTCACTGAGTTTTTAAGAACACAAAAATACTCAAGATCAAAATACCCATTTTGATCTTCCAAATTGATGGAAGTCTAAGGATCACTGAAATTTATAGTAGTTATTTTTGTAATCTCTCTAGATAGCTTGTAATCATCCTAAAACATTAAAAAGGGTTAAATGTGCAATTTTGAGTGTTACCAAGTTATGTGACATACTTGTGCTGAGCACGGATGAAAGACGCACCAAAGAAAACTGAGTTGTGAGTACTTAAAACTAACTTGTGCCGACCCATCAGGAGAAATCTACGATTTCATTTCCAGGAATAGGATAAAGAAATGAAATAAAGTCTAATTCCAGTGTGTAAATTAGGGAAATCAACCTCTTCCCGTTTGATCCTGAACAAACTGCTTTCTGTTTGGTGTGCATGAGAGTGTGGTCTTCCTTCTAATACATGTTGTGAAATAATTGCCCTGGTGGAAATCAGAAACATGCAATGTAATATATTAGTTTTACTGAGTGATTCTTGAGAGGTGATACCTCAATTAACAAATCCTTGGGGAAAGAGGCAGTGCTTAAGACAAAGAAAAAAAGACTCCAATCTCATCTTCATAAATCAAGCCAGGCAGAACTGCCTCAAGGCACTGGCAAGGTAAACACCCTTCTGAGCGGAAAGGCTCTCAGTCCTGCCCAGTGGTAGGCGGACGGGCCACCTCTTGGCAAAGTTATAAAATATTTTGGTTTTCTCTTTCCCTAGACCACTCTTCCTCCTAACTTGAGGACTCCCACATCTTTTTGTTTCTTCCTCCTTCATCGGGAACTGGTTTCTGATATAGTTTTACTTCTTGAGTGATACACAGAATGTTAATTTAGTGTTAATGAATTTTAATCATTGTGGTAAGTCAACCAAGCTTTTGAATTCAGGACTTTTATAAGCTCTGGGGATCCCTGGACTGTACAGCTCACCACAGTATCCCAAGCATCCTCCTAGCTCACTGTCTGGAAGGCAAAAACAAACTGTTGTTCAATGAATAATGAAAGACTTGGTTCCTTACCTCTTGAAGCAACTCAAGCATCAGAAAGCTGACAGGACTATTTGCTCTCGGGGAGGCTTAGGAGAGTGGGTGAACTGCAATCCTGGTGAGTCCACTCTGAGGATAAGCCTGACCTACCGCCTCAGAAAGGGGTGAACTTCTTCCCCTTTCTCTGACACCCCAGGCTTTTGTGTCTCTGAGGAAAACAACAAGGGACAGTCACTACTGGGGCAGAAGAATGTGTACCTCATTTTATATTTGCTCTTCTCCAGGTAGGGCCAGCTACATAATCTGCAGTGCCCAGAACAATTGAAAGCGTGGGACCCTTCGTTAGAAAGCTTTTCAGTATTTCAAGACGGCAACAGCAGGGCATTAAACCAAGTGTAGGGCCCTTCGGAGGACAGGGTCCTGTGTCTCCACACAGTCACACACCTACAAAGCAAGCTGGCCTGGGCTTCAGTCTCTCAGATCGGCTGTTTATCTACAATGTTTGTCTCGTTTTAGCCTGATCCGTGCCGTGTGTTTGTTCCTATGTTTAATGCAATGGTAGGAGTGGTATTTAAACCTGTCATGGATGGAGTGAGCAGCCATTTGACCTGCCTGGGACTGAGGGCTTTTCTGGGATGTAGGAATTACAGTGCTAAAACTGGGTAAGTCTTAGCCAGTTGGGATGGTTGCTCACCCTGCAGGAAAAACAACATTATGTTACACTGCAATTTTTCCTAATCGAAACCTAAAACATATCCCTAAGCCTCTGATTTCTATCATGGCAATGGATATAGATATTGGTCCTGGGAGGCATCACCAGTATCCTTGGTAGAAATTCAGGATCTTAGGTCCCTTTAATCCTATTGACTCAGAACCTGCATTTTAGTAAGATTTCTTCACAACTCACACTTGCATTAAAGTTACACTGCATAGGTGAGGGAAACCCTGATGATTTACTGGTTAAGAGCTATGGCTGTTAACCAAAAGGCTGGCAGTTCAAATCCACTAGGTGCTCCTTTGAAGCTCTATAGGGCAGTTCTACTCTGTCCTAGAGGGTTGCTAGGAGTTAAAATCAGTTGGGTTTGGTATGGTGAGAAGGTATATAAAAGGTTAGCACACATGAGATCTGAGTGCTGGTCCTGACTTCGACACTAGTAAAGGTTGCTGTGCAACTTTGGACAAGTTGCTTAACCTCTCTGAGCTTCAGTGTCTTCATTCGTGAAATGTGAAAACTGGATTCTTACATTGTTGTTACTTTTATTAGGTACTATCAAGTTTGTTTTGACTCACACAAACCCATGCACAACCACATGAAACACTGTCTAGTCCCTCTCTATTTGCTACACTGGAGACTCTTGTTGTAGCCACTGTCTCAGTCCGTTTCATTACGGATCTTCATCTCTTTTACTGACTTTCTGTTTCACCAAGCGTGATGTTCTTCCCCAGGGACTGATGCTTCCTGGTAATATGCCCAAAATACATGAGACGAAGTCTTGGCATCTTCACTTCTAAAGAGCATTCTGGCTACACTTCTTCAAGACAGATTTCTTCATTCTCCTGATGGTCTGTGATTATTCAATACTCCTCACCAACAGCATAATTCAAAGGCATCATTTCTTCTTTGGTTTTCCTTCTTCATTATTTAGCTTTTCTATGTTTAAGAGGTGATTGAAAATTCCATGGCTTGGATCAAGCTCACTTTAGTTCTCAAAATGACATCTTTGATGTTCAGCACTTTAAAGGGGTTTTGTTTTTGTTTTTAGCAGATTTTCCCAGTATAGTATGTCGTTTGATTTCTCAGCTGCTGATTCCGTGGGTGTTCATTGTGGATCCAAGTTACATGAAATGCTTGGCAAAGTCAATATTTTCTCTGTCATAGTGTTATTGGTCAGGTTGTGAGGATTTTTTTCCCTTATGTTAAGATATAATCATTAATATCTAGTGTTTAGTGCACACACTAATATTTGTTAAATGTATAGTAGTATCTGGATTTGAACAACTCATATCTAACTAACTCCGTAGTTAGACAACTCTGCTTCACTCATTTACTAGTTTGATAACTTTGGACAAAAAGCTTAATTTCTACTTTCATTTTTCTTTTGTAGGGTTGTGGAGAGTAAGGTAGATAGAATTTATGAAGTGTCTACTTCATTGTTTTTAATACTGGCTGCTATAGAGTTGGCTCCTAATTCATGAGAACCCCTTGAACAGCAGGACTGGACTGTTGTGATTCATGGGCTGATTTTCAGAAGTAGATCCTTCTGGGGTTTTTATTTTTTCCCCTTGTCTGACTTAGTCTGGAAGCTCTTTTGCAACCTAGTCAGTGTCATAATAATATGAAAACTTCCCTTGGCAGACAAGTGTTGGCTGAGCTTAAGGTACATTGGCTGAAAATTGAACTCTGGTCTCCCACACAGAAAGCAAGAATGCTGCCACTGAATCACCACTGCTCTGATTCGATGATAGTTATTATTTTTGCATTATTAGCATCTAATCTTCTGATGGCATTGTGCTATTAGAATACATTCTCTTTAATAGATGAGAATCTGAATATCATTCTGTAACTAGAAGAATCCTTGTATCTGTGATGGAAGGCATATAAGATCTTAGTATTGGGTGGGATAAAGTATTGACTTCCAGATTTCTTCGTATTTAAGTTGTTTTGGCTTGCAGATTTCCTAAAAATCCAATCTGTATCTACCCAACACATAGATCTTGTGTCTTAGGATAGAACCATCAGATATAAATGTAAATAATCAGGAAAAACATCTGCAAACAGGATGCATCAATAGAATTTCCATGGTTAAGAAAAGCTTCAATCTTTGAGAAAGAACGGTGACAAAAGTTCAGAGATTGGACTTTTCTGTGTACGCTGGATTTTGCCAGTTTCCAGAGACATGTGATAGTTCTAAGTCTCCAAGGTCTTTGTTGGTAGTTTTTGTTGTTCTTTGGTTCTAGCGCTCCGTCAGATTTACACGTTGCAGATATAATTAGTCATAGACTGATTGCAAAGAATCAGCCATAATTTAAAAATTTGAATTAACATAAAATGGCAAGCATTAAAAGTTAATGTTAACTTGATGCTCATTTATTTTTGCATCCAAATGAGCCTTATTAAGTTACTGAGTCCATTTAAACATCAGGATTTTTCTCATGTGCTAAGTTGTGATAACAATTTCTTAAATGCTGTATTCTGGGAACAGTTCTGAAAAATGCAGATCCAGTGTGCTGTGGTATTCCATTTTCTGTCTCTCCTGTGTCCTGGTTTAAAATGACACTATGATAGTTAGACATACTAAAGTGCAGACTCTAAATATGGACTCTATGTTTCCTAATGGAAATTATATTTTGACTGTCAATGCCCTGTGGTTTCCTTCACTGTCAGCACAATCAATAACCTTGGGCAGGTGGATGGGGTGCTGATGGAGGTGGGATGTATGGAAATGCAGCAGGCCTGTGAGACGTGGGCTTAAATAAGCAAATCAAGCCAATTGGCTTAGAATTATGATGGTTTGCTTTCTAATGCATATTCAGAGAGGGCTGGAAAAAAAAAAACGTATGAAATTTAATTGTACCATAAAGCTGTCACAAGAAAATATATACTGAATATCAAGTAGGGGAACATTTCTTCTACAGAGTTAATCTGGGAGTGTAAAAAAAAAAAAAAAGAATTTAAAGAGTTATAGTTGAGTACATAACAGGAAGAAATAAGCTGTGCTAGGGAACTGGGAACTGTTTTTGGAATCAGAGGAGAGTTGCACCAACTTGAATTTAATGGTCCAAACAGATGTGATAGCTCACTACCATTAGCAATTTTCCTGTTGAATGTGTAGAATATATTTGGGAAAAAGATATTAGAATGTGAGACTCTTTAGCACTACCTTAATAACGGTTTCAGAAAATGCAGAAGAATACTCAGGTAACATGAGACTAAATGGGCAGCTCTGGTCTGGAGACAAGATGAGAAGGCTGAAGGGGACAGGAGCTGGTTGAATGGACACAGGAAAGGCAGGGCGGAGAGGAGACGTGTGCTGTCACAGAGTGGGGAGAGAGCCAGGGTCACCTGAAAAAGTGTGTATAGGTTTTTGTATAAGAAACTGAATTGAATTGTAAACTCTCACTTAAAGCACAATACACAGTCTTGAGGTAGATTGCCGGCTCTTTCTTCCTGACCAGTTATCTAGAAGCACGTCTGAAGGCCAGTCTGCACCGTAACAATGAGGGACGAGCGGTGGCTGTGTGTGTGGTGCGCGCTGGCTGGGAACTGAACCTGGATCTCCTGCGTGAAGATGAGAATTCTACCACGGAACTCCCACCGCCCTTAAAAAACAACCCACCCCCCCAGTTAGATTATCATTGCTATTGTAATTTTGCATGCACTAACCTCAATAACTGGAGTTTTGCTTCCTTGTACCACAAACCCAGTGTTTCTAGAAACCAGACTTAAAGCACTGATAAGTGGAGTTCACTTCTCAAATTTTAGTGTTCGTAAGAATCATCTGGGGATATTCTTAAAATGCTGATTTTTTTTGTTTTACATTTTTTTCTTTGAAGTAAACTTCACATGACTTAAAATTAACTGTTGCCAATTTCAAGTGTATTAAATACATGCAGTGCATTCACAATGTTAGACAACTACCACTTCACCTAGTTTCAGAAATTTTTCTTCAGCCCAGAACACTGCCTAACCCCTGTCAATCACTAGTCTGCTTTGCACCTCTGGATTTACCCACCTGGATTTCCATATAAATGGAATTATCTAATGTGTGGCCTTCTGTGTCTGTCTCTTTCACTGAAGTGCAGATTTTGATTTAGAAGTTTGGGGACAGAGCCTGAGATTCTGCATTTCAAAGAGGCTTCAGGCCATGTCCACGCTGCTGGTGTGAGGATGGCATTTGGATGGGGCTAGGGGTCCTAGATGAGGGGTTGCAGCTGAGTGAGGTCAAAGGAGGACCAGAGCACCAGGCTGCCAGGTTATCAGCTGGGTAACCAGTCTGCTGAACCACCGATGGGATCTGATGGACTCCTTGGCGTATGTGTACTCAGAGAGATGGAGGATCTCCAACAGGTCTTTTCCACAGACAACATAAAACTTGGAACATGTACGCTGTCATTTCTGCTTTATTCAGGGGTAAACCTTAGTGCCATGGTGGTTAAATGCTACAGCTGCAAATTGGAAGGCTGGCAGTCCAAATCTTCCAGACGTTTTTTGAAAACTCGGTGGGGCAGTTATACTCTGTCTATAGGGTCACTGTGACCTAGATTCGACTCGATGGCAGGGGGTTTGTTTTCTTTGGGGTTTGTATCAGGAGTTGGTAAACTACAGCCCCAAGTCAAATCTGACCTGCCATCTGTTTTGTGCTGGTTTGCTAGCTCGTTGATGGTTTTTGCATTTTCAAATGGTTAGATGAGAATCAAAAGGATAACGTTTTATGACATGAGTGTTATATGGAATGCAAATTTCAGTGTCCATAAATACAGTTTTATTGGGACGCAGCCATGCATTGTGAGTCTGTGTCGTCTACGGCTGCTTTCACTTACACTGTAATACTCGCCACAGAGACTCTAGGGCCTGCAAATCCAAAATAAGTGCTGTCTGGTGCTTTAATAAAAAGTTGGCCACTCTCTGATCTATTGGCACATACAGAATAAAGACACCAACATAAGCTATAAAGTCCTTGCAAAGAGAAATACATGCAATATTAGGCATACAAACCAGCGGTTAAACACTGTCAGATAAATCAGCTCACAGAGATGAATTTTACAAAGCACAGCTTTTAAAGTTCTCATTTCCTAGGCAAAACGAAGAGCTAAAACTCAGACTGCTACTCCTGACCAAGCATAGAAACTTTTATTTTTAAGTGACTCTTGACCATCTCTTTTGAGCCAGCTCACATTTCCATGGCCATAAAGCCGCATGTGAAAATGTCAAGTGCTTTTTAAGAATGGATTTTACACTTGCCATTTTCAAGTGTAGTGGATTTACACTTCAAAAAGTCAGACACACGACTTCATAAATGAATTGTGCTTGATCTTTCCGAGGACTAGGCACTGGAACTTAGAGTCAAGGACAGGAGCAGAATGAGAGAGTTTTTAGAGGTTGAATGCATCCTGAATTCAAGTTCTCAAAATGACTAACAAATGACTTAGGGAGGTGAAATGTAGGCAAGAAGGATGCACTTTTGAGCTTCTGCCTAGGTTGTTGAGGGAGAGCTACGATGTTAATTTTCCTGGATTTTTTTTTTTTTTTTTGTGGCAGGGGGGATGTTAAGAAAGTCCGTGGGCCTGATGATGTACCCATCTGTCACTGGCAGAGCCACTAGTACAACTGCTAAGGAAATGATGGACTGAGAGTAAAGGAAAGTCAAGTTTCTCTGCTGGAGGCTACCCTTACAAAAAGAAGTCTTCCTAAATGGCCTTGGGCTTTTCATAATAGTTTCTTGGAGTCTCAACCACCCAGAAGACACACAGGGACACATACACTTTTCAAA
This sequence comes from Heterohyrax brucei, assembly GCA_028571685.1. Lineage (NCBI taxonomy): Eukaryota > Metazoa > Chordata > Mammalia > Hyracoidea > Procaviidae > Heterohyrax > Heterohyrax brucei. The sequence continues at coordinate 101,459,474 of CM053142.1, read as the reverse complement.
AGTTATCTGTGTGTCTCTTCTAAAAAAGTGGAATTTACCTAATCCTGGATTCTAGGAAAAAAATATTTTTTTAATAGCATAAATCAGAAAGGTAAATGAAATCTGATTTTCTGTGAGTCACCAAAAAAGCTATTGGTTAAATATTTTGGCTAAATTTATGCTCTTTACATGAAGGAAATGCACTGATTTGAGTCTTAGAGTGCTTGCTTGCTCCTACGTGTTAGAAGAGAAAGAGACTATACTGAAGTCTTTCTAAGGTAAAAGACAAGGTCAAGTATATGTAAACATGAGCTAAAGACAAACCTTTGTTTTGTCACATCTCAATGTGTTATGTGGTTGTTCCTTCTGCTGGGCCTGGTGAGGGACATTTGGGATCCTCAAGAAGCAGAGGAACCTCAGAACTTGTGTCTCACCACAAATGGGGAGACAAGCTCTATCAAAACAAAACAAAACAATACAACCCAGTGCTGTCAAGTCAACTCCAACTGTCCCTATAGGACAGAGTACAACTGCCTCATAGTTTCCAAGGAGTGCCTGGCATATTTGAATTGCTGGCCTCTTGATAGCAGATGTAGCACTTAACCACTATGCCACCAAACTCTACCAAGTGGATGTATATTGCTGTTGGTTCTTCTACTCCTTCAATATAAAAACAATTTTTTGTTTGGAACTAGTGACCTCAAGAAGTTGCCAGTCTCAGGGTTTACTCCTTGCCTTTACTTCCTTAAGCATTTATTTTACACTGGAGATTAAGTAAAGATTGGAAAGGAGTTAGGGTTTTCCTGTCCCTTACTAAGCACCGACTCACAGAGTACAGTAAGACTGCTTATTCTAGGTTGGCAGCATCAAAACGAATCACTGTCAAACACCTGGAGATTATCCACATTTCCAATTCCCATCCCTCTATGAGGATTGTACTTTCATCTGAAAATACAAATAAGGCTTTTATCCCTTTCATTGCTTGTAACTTTTTGAGACTAGCCTTGTTGTTTTAGAAACGATAACATGCTTCCTGTCAGCCCTCAAATAAGAAAGGAAAGTAAAAAAGAATAAAGGAAAACTTATTAGACATAATATCCAGAGTTAACCAATGTTAATAATTTTGTTGTCTTCTGATCAGTGGTAACAAATTGCAGTTATTCTTTTTACCTGTTTTTTGGTGGATCTTTTCCACTAGACCATGAACTTCAAGAGGCCAAGGATCAAGTCTGTTGTTTACCATTGAATCACAAGCCAGTCACAGTATCCCGCTGATCACCACCCCTAAAGATTTGCTTAAGAAATGATTGGTGAACATTTTCTAATCTTGTGAATATATACACAGATTAACAGCTACAAAATGTAAGATTCATGGGGACAGGGTTTTCTGGATGTGTCTTTTCACTTTTAGATTCAAATTGTCTAATGCAAGAGCCTAGAAACCAATTGCTACAATCTGCATGTGTCCAGCATCGTACTTTTTGGAACAGTTTGTTGGGACACCACAATTGTTTGTTCGCATATCATCTGTGACTGATTTCATGCAACTGTAGTAGAGTTGAATAGTTGCAGCAGTGATCAAATGGTCTGTAAAACCTGAAATTTTTACTATGTGTCCTTTATAGAACAAGTTTGTCAAACCCTGCTTTGGAGCAGTGTCTGTCACTTAGTAGTAAATATTCAGTAGATACTTGCTGCATGAATAAATTTTATGTGAACTGTGCACACTATACTGTATAAAACATTTCTCATTTAACACTATTACACACATACCAATTAATCTATATGTATTGGCACAATTATTTTAAATGTTTACATTACATTTCATTGTGTTCTGTAATATATTTGACTAGTTGTGTTGTTGTGTTAGGTGCTGTCAAGTGGGTTCTGACTCATAACGACTCTATGCGCAATGGAAGAAAACACTGCCTGGTTCTGTGACATGCCCACAATTGTGCTTATGCTTAAGCCCACTGTTGTAGCCTCTGTGTCAATCCATCTCATGGAGGGCGTTCCTCTTTTTTGCTGACCCTCCACTCTACCAAGCATGATGTCCTTCTCCAGGGACTCATTCTTCCTGACAACATGTCCAAAGTATATAAGATGCAGTCTTGCCATCTTTGCTTCCAAGGAGCACTCTGGTTGTACTTCTTCCAGAACAGATCTGTTTGTTCTTTTGGTGGTCCGTGGTACGTTCAACATTCTTCCCCATCACCACAATTCAGAAGTGTCAGTTCTTCTTCTATCTTCCTTATTCATTGTCCAGCTTTTGGATGCATATGGTGCAACTGAAAATACCACAGCTTGATCTGGTATGCCTTAGTCTTCAAGGTGACGTCTTTACTTTTCCACACTTTGCAGCAGATTTTCCCAATGCAATGGTTCTTTTAATTTCTTGACTGCTGCTTCCATGGGCGTTCATTGTGGAACTCAGTAAAATGAAATCTTTGGCAACCTCAACCCTTTCTCCACTTACCATAATGTTGTATGAGACATTTAAAATATTCCCAATTTTTCTTTTGCTGTTTTAAACAGAAACACAGTGAACACACACATTTTTCTACATGTACGCTTGTCTTATGGCAAATTTATGGAAGTAAGATTTCTGGGTCAAAAGACATTCACTTTTTTTTTTTTCCATTTTTGGTATATCAACAGATTATTTTCTGGAAAGGCAGTATCAATTTACATTTTTAGCATTCACTTTTTTTTCCCATTTTTGGTATATCAACAGATTATTTTCTGGAAAGGCAGTATCAATTTACATTTTTAGCATCAGTAATTTTCCCTATAATATCAGCACTAGATATTAAGATCAGGATTTTTATTCAGGAAAGCCATACACACTGGGGGAGGAGGGACGGGGGTGGGTGGAGGAGAGGCCAGATGGCAATCAGACTCCTTCCAAGGCTCTTTTGGTAATAAAACCAACTTGTCCTGCCACAATGATGGGAAATATAAATGGTTTTAACTTGCCAAATTAAAAGCATGGTGGTGCACTTGATTGCATTTACATTTACTCCTAATTCCTGGAGCTGCTAAACACTGGGGGAGAAATCATTATGATAATGAAGGCAGCTATTTTTAAACAAATGTATGCATATATATTTTGGAAATAGAAACGCTATGTTCATCTTCATCTTTGGAGAGTGAAAAATGCTTACATATAATTTATTTGTTCAAGGCAAACCTTAATATCCACAGTAAAATGCACTAAAAAATTTTTAAAGGCTCCTTGTTTCACCTTTCGAAAAGAAGAATGAGGTAGCAATTCGATTTCTGGGCTTCTCGATGGCAAGCTAAAGGCCTGTACTGACAGTGATGTATTTGGGAATTACTCCGATTCAAGGGTTCACAAAGACTGGAGCCAGGTTGCCCACTTACCCTGTATTTTACCACGAAGGGCTTGCTCCTTAGTCTTCTTTGGAGAGTTGAAAATGCTTAGCTACAGGGGGGTAAGGAGGTGAGGGTGGTGGAATGGTTCTGTTCTCATCAGTTTCTTTCAAAAGCCAGAGGGAGCCGAAATGGAACTCCATTAGAAATACACTCTGAGGGCATGAAGGGTTAAGTTCCTAGACCTGAATGCTAAGCTTCTTACGTTTTTAAATCTTCTGTCAAGAAGATTACTGACCTTGCCTTTGATGCACTGCAAAAGTTAGCAGGTTAAGTAGTAAAATTTCAGCCCTCTTAGACACAGATGAATCCAGTTATTCAGAAGAAAGAAAAGCTTGCCTGGGTGCAGAACTAAAGGAAATAGATAACTTCATTGTGCAGGAAAAGAGCCTCTTTCCCTCCTGTTTAATGACTAAAGCTGCAGATGCAAATAGCAAAACAGCATGTAATGGAATTTAGGTAACTGTGAAGCAGCTAGGGGACCATGAAAACGTCAGAGGGAACGGAACCAAGATGCTGCGCAGCGCAGCGTCGGCACATGGCTCCGGTTCCCGGCGAGTCAGTCTTCGGCTGGGTTACCACAGCACCAAATGAAACCGAGCATTGAAAATTAGCTGGTGAACAAGGTAATGAGGCAATGCAAACACGGCTCTTCAGGCTCAGAAATCATTCGTGGCGTTGCTGCAGCTCAAAGCCTCCCCATAGATACTAGTTTGCCAGATTTTGTTAAGTGGAAGCCTCAGATGATTTGTAAGGTCTCGGAACCCTTTGCTGCCGAGTCAGTTCTGTCTTACGGTGACCTGAAGCGTTAGAACAGCATTCCTCCTTTTTTTTGTGCTGTAATCTTTATGGAAACAGATGCCAGGCTGTACTTTCTCAGTGTCACTGAGCGGGTTGAACCACCAACGTTTAGGCTGATAGACAATTTCAAAAGGTCTGTGTCACCAAGGGACCTTGGAGAGTTGGCAATTTCCTGGAAAAACACAGCTATTACACAAGCAGGAAAGAGTATTTTCCTCTTGTTTGGGCTTTCCAGGCTGTGAACTTGCTTTCACTATGCGGATATGTCAACCAGCTAAGCTGTAAAGACAGGAGGAAGTCATGGTTTAAAAAGTTACAACGACTGTATCTCTACTGGAAACCCTGGTAGCGCGGTCGTTAAGTGCTATGGCTGCTAACCGAAAGGTTGGTGATTTGAATCTACTAAGTGCTCCTTGGAAACTCCATGGGGCAGTTTTACTCTGTCCTGTAGGGTCTCTATGATTCAGAATCAACTGGATGGCAGTGAGATTTTTGGTTTATACCTCTGTTAATCCTATGGAATTGTTCTACTCTGGCCTATAATGAGTCAGAATCGACTCAAAGACATCGGGTTTTAAACTTCTATCGGCAGCCTTCTGAATTCGGTAGCCAATGGCCACTGCCTCTGAATACTGTGTGTTGCAGACCTTGCACCATGAAACATTTTAATTTTAATTTTATTTGTGGCTGTTTGTATAATGCAGCATGAGAAAGAATATTAGCAATCATCTAGAAATTTTATCATAGAAAACATTCTAAAAGGTATCTGGTACCCGTGCAGCCATATACAAAACTTAAAACTGCTGGATAATTGCTGTTTTTGTTTCCAACTTCCTTCTGGTTTCTTTTACAAATTACAATTGACAAACAGGACTTGACCAGGAAAGAAAATCCATTGCTGATTGCTGATTAGATCACTTAACGAGGAGAGAATATTCATTTGTTAAATGGCTCCTATAGGCTTAGAGACAGCTGCTAAACTGGAACGTTTAAGTCAGTATTATTGACTGTAACTCTTAGGCTCAGTTCATTAGAAACAAGCCAGCACAAGCTAGTAGCTTATTATTTTAGTTACAGGATAGATAGTGTATATATGGGAATATCTCATCTTAATGAGGTGCAGGTCTTGGGAAGCTATTCAGTTACTGTGTTAATTCTCAAATGGTTTGTCACGGAAGGTCTATCTGAAAAGTGGCAAAGAGTAAAGTTAATTATTCTAGAAGTGTTTTAATGTGATTGATTTTCTTGGGTAGTATCTGACTTTTTCACTTTTCAGTTCCTCCAGGCTAAAATGGTGTTGAGCTAATTTTTGAGTAGAATATTTTCACATCAAAATTATTTGTTGACATAGTAGAGAAGATTGAAAGTGACTTTGAAAGGAGAAATTTGTTGCCTCAAAATACTTTTTTAGCTCACCACCAAGTGTAGGTGAGATCCCATTTCGGCACTGCCCAGGCTTTGCAGTCGTCACCTAACAATGTTAATCCCATAACAGCTCAACTGTTTACTCAAGTGTAAGAGCTTCACTGAATTGACAACACGAAATCATAAGACTAATAATTATTTATTCATTTTTAAGGAGTGCAGCATTGAATCAGGAAACCATGGTGGTATAGCAGTTAAATGTTATGGCTGACAACCACCAGATGCTCCCTGGAAACTGTATGGGGCAGTTCTACTCTGTCCTGTTGGGTCACTGTGAGTCAGCATTGACTCCATGACAGTGGTTTTCCTTTTTAAACATTAAACCTATTGCTATATGTATTATTTCTCAGAAACCCAGCCTAGATCAACAATATTCATGGAGGATTGTGCAAAGTGTGTGCAGTTTAAACACTCCTCTAGATAAAATACCTTTGGACTAATGCACATTGGAACCCTACAGATTTGCTTTTTACTGACTTAGTCTTAGAGTAGAGCATCACCAGGGTGACCCACCAACCTGGTTTGCCCAGGCTGTTCTAGTTTTGAAGCTCTGGAGGTACAGCATTTAAGACATCAGGCTACTAACCAGAAGGTCAGAAGTTTGCATCTACTAGCTACTCCTCAGAAACCCTATTAAAAAATACCAAACCCAGTGCTATCGAGTTGATTCCAACTCATCGTGACGCTATAGGACAGAGTAGAACCGTTCTATAGAGTCTGCAAGGAGTGCCTGGTGGATTCAAACTATCAGCCTCTTGGTTAGCAGATGTGGCACTTAACCTCTGTGCCACCTTGGTAGCGTAGAGTACCCTATGAAGCACTGTATTCTGTACTGTAGTGTTGCTATGAGTTGAAATAGAATAAACGGCAACAAATTTAGTTTGTTTTTTTGTTTCTAGTTTTAGAACTAATAAGTTTTGGTCCTAGGAAGTCCCTAGTTCTAGGCAAACCTTGGCAGCTAAGAAGACACAACCTGTGAAACTTACCTGTGAACCTAGTTCAAGCTGTGAAGATCCTTGTATGAACTCTCAGGTGGTATTTTGCCTTGGCCTTTGTTTCCCTGGGGCAACTGTGTATTTAATGACACATTTTAAGGTAACTGTAGAATTGTAGAATAGATGACTTTAGTTTTCTTGTATTGGCAAATAAGATCCAATCAGCTAATAGATTCATTTTTCATTAACCATGTACCTGGCTCCATTTTATGTCCTTTTTCTTTCTTTCTTTTTTTTATTTCCGTATTCTTTCTCTGTTCCCTTTAGCATATTAACCTGTATTTTACATATCCATGAAAATTGCCTTTAATTCATCTTTCATAGTGAGGAGACATAAAGACAGTTGATATGTATCACTAACGTTGGAGGTCAGGCTATCCAAGCAGAGGACCCCGACAAGAAACTATGTCTACAGCGGTGTGTTAGGGAGTGCTCTCAGAAATCCCCATGTGGGGAGAAGGGAAGGAAACAGGACGGGTGGAGGGCTTCATGGGAGACATAACAAGGTTTCAGCCACCTGTGGGGAAGCCCTGGAGTTGGAAAGATTTTTCAGGGGCTTCCTGATTTCTGGCAAAAAGGTTAGTATAATCCACTTTTCCACAGATCACTCACAGAATGTGGGCTGCCTCTGGGAAAGTGTGTAACTTTGGGGAAGGGGACTCTCAGCTGAAACCGAAAAAAAAAAAAAAAAATTACATTCACTGCTTTTGAGTCGATTCCGACTCATAGTAACCTTATAAGGCAGAGTGGAACTGCCCGAAAGTGTTTCCAAGGAACACCTGGTGGATCTGAGCTGCTGAGCTGTTTGGTTAGTAGTTATAGCACTTAATCACAAGGCAACCACGGTTTCCCTTCAGGTAAAGATAAGTTTCAGAAAGGTTAGCAGTGAGGGCTGTCAGCCAGCAGCAATCCCAGCCACTCAGAGAAGTCCTCCAGCATTATAACATTGTTTTAGCTGTGACTTTCAGCTCTCCACAATGTTTCATTTGAGCTAATGGCTCATACTGGGTAGAAGAGGAAGCAGGGGAATTTGAAAACCACTGATGTGGGTTTGAATCCCAGCTTAGCAGTTTGACAGTAATGTTAACTTTGAGCAACTTGAGTCTCAGTTCTTTATCCATAAAAGAAGGATAATAGTACCTTCACTGTAGAAGTTTTATGAAGATGAATCAGATCATACATCAAAGCACTTATCATAGAGCATACTATGTTCTAGATCCCATATAAATGGTAACTTCTGTCATTTATTTCTTTCCAGATGGGTCTAATGAATCAATGTATGTCTAGTGACTCATTTTACTAAATGATTTAACTTTGCACAAATGTGGTTATACCCCAAAATTTAGAGTAAGAAAAATAAAACAGAACAAAACCGATTTGGGACCTGTATAGTCTAATACTCCTAGCTATTATTTAATAGGCTTTCACAAATTAATAGCAATAATAATAACAGCACTATGATATATTTTTGGTTAATTATTTAAAAATTCTCCTCTTATGGAATCACGTATGAGTTTTCTGAGTCCTTAGGGTGAGAGTTAGTAGAAGTCAGAGAAGCAGGTAAGCTGGTCTCAATATAGATCCTTTTGAGCATTCCTGTTACCTGCCTTTCTGTCAGGCACTCTGAAGGCAAACGACCCAAAGTAGAAAAGCAGGAGGTAGAATAAGTGTGATTGAACAAACTTAAAGAATGTGAGGCAAGTTTAAAGCAAAATAAGTAAACAAATAAATAAAAATAGCTTAAGGAAAATATCACTATAGAGACACTTTTAAGTAAAATATTTTTAAAGAACCCAGAGTAAAAACATTAAAGGAAAACTAAACCCATAACATTAGAAAGCCAGTAAAATAACATTTAGTTAAACATAAAGAAATGAAATTTAAGTAAGAAAACTAAAAAAAGTGAGCAAAAATAACATTGTGTAAAGGTATGACCAGAAGTTATTTGATAAACTTATAAAGCTAAAATATACATCTAAATTTATATATTTGTAAATTTTATAAACTTATATTTTAAGGTCAAAGATATACATTAAGAACATAAATAATTGTTTAATTTAAGATCACAAAGAAGCTACTTAAATATGTCCAGAACCTGATGGTGTAGTGGTTAAGTTGTACGTCTGCTAATCTAAATGTCGACAGTTCAAATCTAGGAGGCACTCCTTGGAAACTCTATGGAGGGGTTCTAGTCGGCCCTACAGGGTCACTACAGAATCAACTCTATGTACTGTTTTTTTTTCCTTTTTTTAAATTTAATTACATAATTTCAGATTGTTTGAAATGAAGAAGTGTTTGGCCCTGTAAGGAGTCATTTCACTAGAATGTGAATTTATCTAGAAGATATGAATGGAGAGCCTCTGAATGAAGGCTCAGTTCCTTTAGAAGATATTTGGTAGCTGAGATGGTAGATAGAAAACCTAACTGGTCTGTGCCTTTATTTCTTATCTTAGTTATCTATCACAGCGGGTGGCTTAAACACACAGAAATTTATTCTCTCACAGTTTAGGGGGCTGGAAGTCCCAATTTAGGGAAGCCTTTCTCTTTTGGTTGGCTCTAGGGCAAGATCTTGGTTCCCTGGTTCTTTGGCAATCTTCGTGTGGCATGATATCTGTCTTTTCCTATCTCTCCTTTTTTTTCTTACTTAATATGTTCCTTTTAAATCTCAAGAGTGAGTCAACACACACCCTTTACTAATACTGCTAAAGTGTAGTGAATTGTCTTTGTGACTTCCATGCAGTGTTTGGGTGGAACTATGTAAATAAGATGCTTGTGGCCCACCACAAGGATTAGATGGCTTGCTGTTAATACAAATAAGGTGCATGGAACCTTCGTGGTGGTGCAGCCATGCAAATAAGGTATATGGAACCCTAATGAGATGGCTGGGCAGCTTTGCTATCCTACTTGACTTAACTGAGGCATCCCAGAGTCAGAAAGGAGGCCCTCATTACCACCAAGAAAGAAGAGCCAGAAGTGGAGCCCTTCTTTTGGACCCAGGGTGGCTGGGCTGAGAACTTCCTGAATCTAGGAAAAACAGTGAGAGAGCTGTAACAATGGAGATGGAAAGAGACAGCAAGAACCAGTGGCAAAGAAATGGGGGCTACAGAACCAGGAGACTGAAAGGAGACAGTACTGTGGGCTTCCGGGAACCACGGAACAAGAAAGCTGAATATCTTCAGGCAGAGGGCTTGCTGGCAGAGTGTGCTTTCTCTGGGCACTTAGTGGAGCTAGGCTCCCTGACCTATGAAGTGAGAAAACTGAGCATCTTTTAACAGGAGGTTTCTTGGTAGAGTAGGATGCCTCTGGGCACTTGCTAGTGGAGTTAAAGAGGTTTGTAACTGTTACTCAACCAGGAAAAAACTGGCTTGAGAAGTTATGGGGTCAAAGAGAGGCCTGCCCACAAGCAAGGGTGAGAAGAGGCTGTTCTGTTCAAGAACCGCATTCTGAGTTGTCTCTGATCCTAAATTATAAACTGTTGCTTCCTGAATAAGTCCTATAACTATGAGTATGCTTGGTGAGTTCTCTGTGACTATCATAACAAATTATTAAACACAATAGAAAAGTAGAGCGTGCCATGGGACGCATAGCTGGTGTCAGAACTGGTAAAAAGTTTGGAGGATGGAGGTACAACTAACTTTCACTTCATAGCAATAAGCTCTGAGCTCTTGATGCTGGTAATGATTCTCTCTTTCACCCCTCAAGAAGTTACAGGAGGTCAGATGCCAACCGTACATCAACACTTTTATACTGCCTCATTGATATGACAAAGAATGAGATTATAACCACTAGTAGGACCACTATAACCACTAGTAGGAGTATCTCCCACCTGAACTTGGAGACCATCTTAAGAATAGAGTTGATGCTTCAAACACTAATGACTGTAGATCAGATGAGTTGGGGAAGGACATCAAGGATGTCATACATGAAAAAAACAAGAGATGATTAAAAAGACAGGAAACAAAGAAAAGGCACAAACAGATGTCAGAGGAGATTCTGAAACTTATTCTTGAGTGCAGAGCAACTAAATCAAAAGGAAGAAATGATGAAGCACAAAAACTGAGCAGAAGATTTCAAGGGGTGGCTCAAGAAGACAAAGTTTTATAAGGAAATGTGCAAAGACATGGAGTTAGGAAAGCAAAAGGGAAGAACACACACTTGCGTTTGTTCTGAAGCTCAAATAACTAAAGAAAAAATTGAAGCCTTGAGTTGCAGTATTGAAGGATTTTATGGGCAAAATATTGAATGATGCAGGAAGCATCAAAAGAAGATGAAAGGAATACACAGAGCCACTGCGCCAAAAAGAATTGGTCAACATTCAACTATTTTAGGAGGAAGCCTACTATCGAGGACTGATGATATTGAAGGAAGAAGTCCAAGCTACACTGAAGAGACTGATGAAAAAACAAGGATCCAGGAATTGATAAAAAAAATCAACAGAGATGTTTCAGTATATGAATACAGCATTGGAGGTGCCCACTCATCTACAATGAGAGATTTGCAAGACAGTTCACTGGCCAATTGATTGGAAGAGATCCATATTTGTGGTCATCCAAAGAGAGGGATGCAATGGAATGTGGAATTATGAACAATATCACTAATACCACAAACAAAGTAAAATTTTGTTAAAGATTAATTCAAAAAACAGTTGCAGCAGTATATTGACAGGGAACTTCCAGAAATTCAAGCTGGATTCAGAAGAGGACTTGAAATGAAGGATAACTTTACTGACATTAGATGGATCTTGGCTGAAAGCAGAGAATACCAGAAAGATATTTTCCTGTGTTGTGCTGATGATGCAAAGGCATCTGACTATGTGGATTACAACAAATTATGAGTAATGCTGTGAAGAATGGGATTTCTGGAATGAGGGAATACCATGTGGTTTAAAGTTAGGTAAGGTATAAGTTTTACGTTTTCACTGTATTTATTCAATGTGTATGCTGAGCAAACAATCTGAGAAGCTGAGGTATACAAAGAAGAATGGGGCATAAAGATTGGTGGAATGGTAATTAGTATCCTGCATTATGCAAATGACACAATCTTGGTTGCTGAAATGAAGAGGACTTGAAGCACTTACCATTGAAGGTCAAAGACTGGAGACTTCAGTGTGGATTACACTTCAACATGAGGAAATAAAAAATCCTTACAACTGGACTGATAAGCAAAATCATGATAAATGGTGAAAATGTTAAAGTTGCCAAGGATTTCATTTTACTGGGTCCTGAATCAACATCTGTGGAAGCAACAGTCAAGAATTCAAGTGATGTAGTGCATTGGGAAAATCTGCTTCAAAAGACTTCATTCAAGTATTGAAAAGCAAAGCTATTGCTTTGAGGACTAAGGTGCTCCTCACCCAGGCAGTACTATATATTCAATTGCTTTGTATGCCTGTGAAAGTTGGACAATGAATAAGGAAGACTGAAGAATTGATGCCTCTTACAGTGTTGGTGAAGGATATTGAACATACCAGGGACTTGCCAGATAAGCAAACAAATCTGTCTCAGAAGAAGTACAGCCAGAGCGCTCCTTGGAAGCAAGCATGGCACAACTTCATCTCACATACTTAGGCCATGTTATTAGGAGGGACTAGTCCTTGGAGAAAGCAGTCATGTTTGGTAAGTAGAGGTCAGTGAAAAAGAAGAAGACCCCTGACGAGATAGATTGACACAGGGGCTGTAACAGTGGGCAAAAGCACGGTGATCATGCTAAGGACGGTGCTGGACTGGGCAGGATTTTGTTTTACTGTATGTGAGGTTGCTGTGAGTCAGACTGACTCAGTGGCACCTAACAATAACGTACTATGATTTACAACATGTATTTTGAGGGGACATAATTCAACCTGTGGTACTTCTGTTCTCTCTAAAAAAATGTTTTAGTGTGGTCCAAACCAAAAACCAAATTCGTTGCTGTCAGGTCAATTTTGACTCATAGTGACCCTGGGGGACAAAGTAGAACTGTCCTGTAGGATTTCTGAAGATCACTTATTGGATTTGAACTGCCGATCTTTTGGTTAGCAGCTGTAGTACTTAGCCATCACACTGTCAGGGTTTCCATGGTCCCAAAAAAGTGTTAAATATAATCTGCATGTTACTTGTCAGTCATCTGTGGCGCTCATCAAAAGTACATCTTCTTGGACTCTTTTTCAGCCTACTGAGTAAGAATTGCTAATACTGATACCCAGGAATATGCATTGTAACAAATGCATCAGGAAATTCTGATACCCACTAAAATTTAAGAACCACTGTTCTGAATGAGAGGACTAATAACCCTAGACTGGGAGGTGAGAGTGCCTGGTGACACACTGTGACACCAAGCAGCTGAGAAGCAGTGAAGTGGTCTTTAAGTTGGATTTGAAAAATCAGCCATCTCCAAGCTGAAATTGATGTAGAATAGACAAAACCATACAAGGAATGAATATCAAATCTGCAGACAGCTCAATAGCAAGAAGGGTTAACCTGATAGATGATAGCATTAAAACTCAAAAAAGGTCTTGACAGGCTGTGAAATAGGATTGAAATTAAGATGTTGAAATGAAACAGGGATAAAATGTAAAATCCTGTATTTGGGTTGACAAAAAAGAAAAGAAAAGAAAAGAAAAATCCTCTGCACAAGGTCAGGATGGAAGAAAGCAACTTAAAAAGAATTCACAGCAGACCTTGTTGCCCATGACCCTTCAGCCACCGGTGAAGAGGCTGCTAACAAAGCCACGGCTGTGTGAGGCTGGAGTACTAGCGAGAGGCCAGGCAGTGAGCGGCAGTCTTCACGCTGCTCAGAGTTGTGCTTCTGTCGTGAAACATTTCTGGGAGAATACTGGTGAACTAGAGTTCAACTAGAGAAATAGGTCAGGGTAAGAGAACCTCATAATTATCCCACATGAAAAGTTACTGATATTTAACTCAGAAAATGCAGGTTTTTGAAATATTTGAGGGTCGCTGCCATTTATAAGGAGCCCTGGTGGCACAGTAGTTAAGAGTTCAGCTGCTAATCACAAGGTTAGCAGTCTAAATCCACCAGCCGTACTTTGGAAACTTTGTGGGGCAGTTGTACACTGTCCTATAGGATTGTTGTGAGCTGGAATCAAGAGCAATGAGGACAGGTCATTTATAAAGAGTCCCTGGATGAGCATCCGTTCCCGCTGGGTTAGGACCATTTGTTGTGCCCTCGGATGGCAGCTTGGCAGCTTTTAAGACCCCAGACGCCACTCACCAATGTGGGGTGCGGACAGCCCTCTTAGCAAAACACTAGTTGTGCCAATTGGCCTCAATTTCGCCTAAGAGCATGCTCTCCTGCCCCCTGCCCCAGCTACTCTGTCCTTGCAATATTGGGTTAAGATGGAAGTATTCAAGTTATGCTGAAGTCCACTTAATATTGTTCTTGTTTCTAACATGTGCTAACACCGATTTTACCCAACCAGATTTCTAGCACCTATCTAATCTAAACGCCCCTCCCATCCTCCCTCCCTCCCCTCCCTTGCAGCTGTCAGAGTCTTTTCTTCTATACATAAGCCTGTTTTTGAGATCTTATCATAGGGGTCTTGTACAATATTTGTCCTTTTGTCACTGACTACTTTGACTCAACATGGTGTCTTCCAGTTGAAACCAGATTATGAGACGTTTCCTGGAATCATCATCATTCTTTATCATTGCATAGTGCTCCATTGAGTATATATACCATAGTTTACCTATCCATTCCTCTGTTGTTGGGCATCTGGGTTGATTCCATCTTTTTGCTATTGCAGACTGTGATGTGATAAACATTCTTGTGCATGTGTCTGTTGGTGTGAAAGTCCTTGATTCTGTAGGATATATTCTAAGTAGTGGAATTACTGGGTCAAACAGCATATCTATATCCATTTTTTAAGGAAGCGCCAGATTGCTTTCCAAAGAGGCTGGACCATTTTGCAACCCCACCAACAGTATAGAAGAGTTCCACTTTCTCCACAGCCTCTCCAGCATTTATTGTTTTTGACATGGGGTAAAGACAACCCAGAAGATAGAGAGAGCCACATGAGTGGATGCCTGCATAGACTTGAGACCAGAATAACCGGATGGTGCCTGGCCACTACCAGTGATAGCCGCGATGGAGCTCACAGAGTTGAATCTCACTGACAACACAAGAATAAAAAGGGATGCACCCTGATATCTCCACTAAAAGACCTCAATTGATGGTCCAGCAGTTTTGGGGTTCCCCTGGGAGCATGGCCCCTGGCCCTGATGCTGCCCTTGACCATAAATCATAATGAAGGTCCACTCTTCAGACACGAATGGATTGGACTTGGCAATGCAGAGTGACCATATATCGGATGCACTGTATCGTTCTATACACATATATAGGATGTCATCCTGCTGACCTCTGGCTGGAGGAAGGAGAGTGGGTGGAGAGGAGGGGAAAGGAGACTGTTGGGAGGATGAGTCATGTATGGAGCAGAGAGGAATGGTGTGCTGTCACCGGACAGGGAGAGCAGTGGAAGCTGCTTATAGGTGAGCATGTAAATTTATATGGGAATGTACATTTTCACTCAGTCATAAAAAGAAAGAAAAAAAAGAATGCTTTGTTCCTGGAAAAAAAGTGAAGTGTAAATTTCACACACACACACACACACAAAAAGACTGCAACCATCTTTTAAAACTCTGATTAAAACTCCTCCCTCTCCAAAAAGAGTCCCTGGGTGGTGGAAATGGTTAATACGCTCAAATTTACCCACAGGTATCTTGGAAGATAGAATTGGTGGTCTGTTTGTGGTAAATTGGCCATTGAAGTCTTCGCGGTTCTACTCTGACAGATATGAAGTCATCATGAGTTGGAAGTGACTCCACAGAATCTGGTCCTGGTCTGAGTCATTTACACGGAGTCCCTGGGTAGTACAAATGGTTAACTCACTCAACGGCCAACCAAGGTGCCTTAGAAGAAAGCCCTGGAAATCTACTGTAGAAAAACCAGTCATTTCAAAGTAACGAAGGTGCCGTCAGTGTGTGTAAAATCCCTGAGAGACTGAATTTCCAGGCTGAGGGCTGGGGACCGTGGTCTTGGGGAACACCTAGCTCAATTGGTACGACATTGTTTATGAAGAAACTATTCTGTATTCTGCATTGGTGAGTAGCACCTGGGGTTTTAAAAGCCTATGAGAGGCCATTTAGGATCCTCTACTGGTCTCACCCCTGGGAGCAAGAAAGAATGAGGAAAAATCAAAGATACTAAGGAGTGTTTCACCCAAAGGACTAAGGGACTGTGTCTGCCATGGCCTACATTAGACTGAGTCTAGGGCAACTAGAGGGTGTCTGCCTACCACCACTGGGTGTTCTGGCAGCGATCAAAACAGAGGGTCCAGGACAGAGCTAGAGGAAAACAGAGAGCAAAATTCTAACTCAAAAAGAAAGACTAGACTTGCTGGCTTGACAGAGACCGGAGAAACCCTGAGAGTACGGCCCCTGGATGCATCTTCAGTTCAGTAATAAAGTCATTCCTGAGGCTCATCCTTCAGAGTTGGACAGTCCCAGAAAATAAAATAAGACTAAAGGGAGGCACCAGTCCAGGGGCAAAGAGTAGAAGGCAGGAGGGGACAGGAGAGCTGGTGATAGGGAACCCAAGGTTGAGCAGGGAGAGTGTTGACATGTTGTGGGTTTGTTAACTGACGTATGAAACAGTATGTTTACTAAGTGTTCAATGAAAAATTAGTTTGTTCCATAAAACTTCGTCTAAAACACAATAAAAATAAACAGATAAATAGAAAAAAAAGTTAGCCACTGAATACCTTATGGAGAACAATACTACTTCGACACACGTGGGACTGCTATGGGTAGGAACTGATGTGAAAACAACTGGCTTGGTTTTGATATGATTATTTTCAGTAGCGGGCAATAAAGGAGATGGTACGATGCTTAGGAAGCTAAAGGCTGGGGCATCGAAGGGTTGCATAGATCCAAAGAATGCACAGAGTTGTAGGAAAAGAAGACTGAAAAAATCGGGTTATATTTAATAGATACAAAGTCAGTTCTGTCAAGTGTTGGATGCAGAAGAGTGATTGATGGGTGGTGAAAACACTGAAGCCATGGCTGTAGACATTAAGTTGTAGAATTTTGGCAAGGGGGAATTGTGAAGAAATTGGATCAGTTCCCAGAAAAGCCACCAGACTTAATTCTAGTTTTAAGATAGAAATGCTCTGTGGTCATTCAACGGGGTAACCAGATGTAGACTTGCAGATTGATGTCTGCAATCCCACATATTATTGCTATCATATTCCCTTTTCCAGTGTAGACAATGAATCTCATCTGCTGCAGCATTTGAGGGCAGAGGGAGATGATCTAGTGGAGAGAGCATGAGATGGAAGATTTGGTACTGAACAAGCCTAATGAGAGAGCAAGTCCTGCCAGATCCTGGCCTGGACATGCCAGATAGCCCTGCTAGAAATGTGTCTGGAAAGGAAAGGTCCTGGCAGAGCTGTGAATCCAGTGGCCAGGGGCCAATTTCAGAACTCAGCGGCAACTAGCAAGGCTCACAATTCTGTCTGCCAGAGATGAAATTTTCTGCATTTTAAATGAGGATTCCTGAGAAGTCTTTAGGACTCTAAAGGATGCAAGTGATAGAAATATTCTGGGCAGTGTCTGCCTCAGGTCTCCCTAATCAGAGCCATACAGAGGCCACCTTCAAAGTTGTTTAGTTTTCAAAAATTGTTGCCAGGAGTTGCCTGAGAGCATCTCTTCTGCTCAGGCTTCTCTCCCCTGAGTCAAGGGGAGAAGGTCTTGCTCCATAAGCAATGTGCAAAACCATAGAAACCTATTAAACTGCAGTGAGCTGTATAAATCTAAGCCTCAAAACTCTGACAAATGTACCATCAACAAGGACTGCAGATGGGGGTTTCTCTGTGAGTGTACACTTAACAGAACTTGTGGGTTTGCATGTCCTGTGGAATTCCCACTTACATAAAGCAAGTGTAGTGCTCTGGGCAAGGGATCCTGGTACTGCCTGTCACCCTTTTAACTGTTCTTTTATTAGCCTCTTTGGGGCTATATTTCTTTCTCCAGGATGAAGGATAGATGAAGATATTACAGCCAAATGGTTGAGAGCACAGACACTGCAGTTGGAGAGACTCAGGTTGGAAGCTCATTTCTATTACTTACCAGTTGTGTGCCAACTGGAAGTGACTTCATATATTCATGCCTCAGTTTTCTCGTGTGACAAACTCTGATAATGATAATGCTCATTTCATATGTTTGTTGTGAGGATAATATGAAGTCAGGATACAGAGTAATTAGTATGTTTGGCTTGTTACATAGTTAGAGTTCAGCTAACAGTTCCTATAAGGTCACTGGAGGTCCTGGTGGTCCAGTGGTTATGTGCTGTGGCTGCTAACCAAAAGGTTGGCAGTTTGAAACTGCCAGGAGCTCCTTGGAAATTCTGTGGTGCAATTCTATTCTATCCTATAGGGTTGTTATGAGTTGGAATTGAAGGGATGACAGTGGGTTTCCTTTTTTTTTTTTTTTAATTGCTATCCCTAGGAGGCTTAGTGCTACAGTGGTTAAGTGCTTGGTGGCTAATAAAAAGTCAGTGCCTTGATCCTACCAGGCGATCCTCGGGAAGAAGATACGGCAGTCATCTTCCATAAATATTTTAAAAACAAAAATATCAATCAAACAAAAAACCCTAACTTGTTACCTGCCAAGTCAGTTCTGACTCATAGTGATCCCATAGGACAAAGTAGAATGAACGCCCTATAGGGTTTCCAAGGAGCGACTGGTGATGTGAACTGCTGAGTGAACTCTGTACCATGGTGCCAGTAAGGCTCCTTCACAAAGCCTACAGCCTCGGAAACCCC
This sequence comes from Heterohyrax brucei, assembly GCA_028571685.1. NCBI lineage: Eukaryota > Metazoa > Chordata > Mammalia > Hyracoidea > Procaviidae > Heterohyrax > Heterohyrax brucei. The sequence goes on along the minus strand of CM053142.1, from coordinate 101,441,069 downwards.
ACGGGCCAGTTCTGCTGCATGAATTGGAACTGAAACACTGCCACACAATGACAAGTTGCTATTACTATTGTTCTTATTGTATAGCTTTATGCTTTCAGTTTAGATCTATTTATTTACCAAATATTTACTGAACATTTGTTGTGTACACAAAGGACTTTGCTGGTCAAGGAAGTCTCTTAACAGTAAAGAACTTTATCTTGTGCTCGTCTAGCCTTCATGGTACAGTGGCTTTAGAGCTAGGCTGCTAACCAAAGGATCAGCTGTTCAGATCCTCCAGATGCTCTTTGGAAACCTTGTACGTTAGTTCCATTCTGTTGTACAGGCTCATTGTGAGTCAGAATCGACTCAGTGGCCATGAGTTGTGGGAGTCTAGTTGGTAATGTTTGTACACATTGAGGGAACTACAGTCTCTTCCCTCATGGCATGGCTCTGAATTTATTTAATAATAATAGTAACATAGTATTTGTTAATATTTCCTTAAAATTGAATACTTCAAGCCTTGGGCCAGGCTACCCTCAATCTTTATCTGAAGTATTATTAGTGTTATAACTCAGCTGGACAGTGCTTTACCGTTTACTAGTGTCTCCAAACAGAAGTGTGTGTGTGTGTGTGTGTGTGTGTGTGTGTGTGTGTTTACAGGTCACTTCTTCACTGTAGTAGTCACATAGCTGTGGGCAAGGCAGGTATCACTTCTCCTGTTCTTTTGGTTGAACACATTAGGTTTCTTTAAGTGCCTTTGAACAAATGTGGATTGAAGAGCTTTTGCGAGAATAAGCAAGATTGCATTACGCTTTATAATTTTGGGTGATTCTTTGAGAGAGCTTTGAGTTCAAATTTGGAAGAAACTTTAGTCTGTGCTACTATCAAGACTGAAGATTAGTTAAAAACAGTTAAGTCCATCAGCACTGGAATAATCACATTTCACCACTGCTGTTTACTCCGTGTTAGAAGTGGCACCCTAGCCTTCAACCAGCATCCACAGCCTCAGAAAATACAGCCGTTTCCCTCCTCTCTCCCTTCTCACTGCCCTCCGTGTCCCCCTCCCTCCCTTCCTGCCTCTTACTCTTCCTTCTCCAAACATTTATTTTGCTTTTATTGTGTGTGACTAAGAGTGGAAATGTACAAATCAAATACATGTTCAATTTAAAATATTTTTGCTTAGAGCCACGTCTCTTTCCAAGCAGCTGATTTCTTTTCCTCTGCACTTCCGGTTTGTGGGTCTGGATCATTTATGTAACTGATTAAAACAAGCCTAGATAGTTTGTGGCTCATTTATATTAGAAGGTTTTCTAATCTCATCTACTACTATGACAATTAAGGTAGTTTACACTGGCTTGGCTAATGATTTTCAGATTTGAGTCTCAGGGAACTATATACATGAAGTTCTCAGGAACAGAATCACTGAGACTGAGTTCTCTCATCTGTGAAATGACAGTATTAACATTCTCCTGAGGTACGTAAATTGAAATGTACTTTGCAATTTTGGGTGGGTGGCTCTTTAAGGCCGAAGCCTTAGCCTATGTGATTCTCCTTAAAACCAGCATGTGTCTAATTTGATAACGAAGATTTCTAGCCACATCATTGACGTTCCCTTAATAATGGGCACACTAGTAGAGATATCAGTGGAACGAGATGGAAGAAGACTCATAACTATAATGGCATAGTAATTCAGATGTCACTGGCAGTCCTTTGGCATTACAGTTTGAAATAATAATGAAAATGTCATTTCAAGTTATTCTGTCATTTATTAAGAAGGATCAGATGAAGCCCTCAAAATGCAGGCTAAGATCACAATGGGTGTTCTTTGAGTTGGGGGAGTCATAGTAACTGTAGTTTGGCACAGAAGCTGCCTTGTTGCTACCTTTGCTGTCCTTGCTGCACGCTCTCCTTAGGCACATTGTCCCCTTTGCATGCAAGCAAGCGTCCTAACCGCATGGAATTGATTCCATGTGGTTTTCCGTAGCTGATTTTTCAGCAGTAGACCACCAGGCCTTCCTTCCAAGGCACCTCTGGGTGGGTCTGAGCCACCAACCTTTCAGTTGGCAGCCGAGCTCTTTAACTGTTTGTACCACGCAGGCACTCCAGGGTCTCAGGGACTCTGCAGTCAGTTTCACTAGAGTTCAGAGCTAGGGTAGTTTGCTTATACACTTTGTGGCACACTTAACTGCTGTTGAGTCCACTTTCTAAAATGCATAAATGAATATAATGATGCCTTCCTCAGGTGGTTGTGAAGATTAAATGTGATAATGCATAGAAGTACCTGGTATATAAAAAGAGCTAACATTCATTGAGCACCTACTCTGTGTTTTCTTTATGTATTTAGTCCTCACTCAACTCTTGTTGGATAGATACCCTCATTTCCATTTTATAGAGGAAAAATCAAAGATTAAGCAACTTGCTAATGCATAGTTAGTAAAGAGCTGAGCTGAGCTTCAAGTAGGAATCTAAGATCTCCACAGTGTGGGCTTCTATCCTGTTACCTCCCACCCAGGAGGAATCTAACAGTGAATAGTTCTGTTGCCCCTTCCAGTGAAGGGTTTCGCCTACAGTCTGCAATAATTTCTTTTTGCTAAATGTGTATGTTATGTAATATACATATAGGTAGCTTGGTGCAGTAGTAGTTGATAGGGTAACTGCTAACAAAAAGCCAGCAGTTCAAATCCACCAACTTGTCCTTGAACCGTGAGGCAGTTCTGTTCTGTCCTGTGGGGTCACTATGAATCAGACTTGTAACAGTGGCGCCAAAGAACAGCAGAGCTAGATAGCTTTAGTTATCCTTGATCGAGGGGGCTCCGTGGCATTGGGTTTATTACTGCTACAGGAAGTCACAGCTTGTCAGGAGAAATGGAGGAGCTGTTTATTGCCAAGGAAACCCTGGTGGTACAGTGGTTAAAGCACTCAGCTACTAACTGAAAGATTCAAAGTTGGAACCTATCAACTGCTCCTGGAGAGAAAGATGTGACTGTTTTTGTACAGATCAGAGCAGTGAAAACCTCCATGGGGTAGTTCTATTCTGTCCTCTAGAGTGGAAATTGACTTGATAGTAGTGAATTTGGTTTATGTGTATCTATGCCTATACCTATATCTGTGTCTATGTCTATGTTTGCATCTACATCTATCTCTATGTCTACATCTATATGGGAAACCCTGGTGGTGTAGTGGTTAAGATCAGCTGCTAATCAAACGGTCAGCAGTTCAAATCCACAAAGTGCTCCTTGGAACCTCTATGGGGTGATTCTAATCTGTTCTATAGGATTGCTTGAGTCATAATTGACTCCACAGCAATGGGTGTTTTTTAAAATATATGTCTATATGTGTTCAGCTAGAATAAAAACATAAAACTTCTAGGCCTCTTGGCATAAAGAACTAGCAAACACACTTGACACACATGCACACAAGTATTCATTTATTTCTATCCTATCTATCCGTCTATATGTTAAACATCATGAGTTATTTCTGATACCTCCAAATCAACATCACAGAGTTTATTGTAGTCTTCTTTTCATGTTTGTAGCTCCCTTCCCCAACAGTGACAAATCTGGCTTTCAACATTCCAAAATATTTATCCATTTACTCAAACCCAAAATACACAGTAGCTAGTTTGAGAATTGTTAAGCCTTATCACTGCCGAAAGGCATAAAATTTAAGAGGCTAATTTGTTGCATTTTGACAATGTGTACTGCGCCACCAGGGTCAACCTAATACTAAATCAATCTTAAGGAAAAATCACAGTAAAGCAGAAGAAAGAAACAAAAATCAAAGAGTTTTCAGACAGCACAACTCATGTGTAGCATAGATGAGTCTTGAGCAGCAGTATGTCAAGAGGTCATACCAGATTTGCCTTTCCTTAGTTCTCCCCCAGGAACCTCATTGGGTATATACATGTGTTCATTACTTGCTTGGTGCTTGGGGCTATACAAAATCCCGGTGGTGCAGTGGTTGAGTGTTACCTCTGCTAACCAAAAGATCAATGATTGGAATCTGCCAGGTACTCTTTGGAAACTCTATGGGGCAGTTCTACTCTGTCCTACAGAGTCGTTGGAAATGACTCTAGAGTAGTGGGCTTTTTTATTTTTTCATGCGTTGGTTTGGGTTTGAGCTATATAAACATGTTGCACATGGCCTAATTTGTTAACAGTGTAGGAAAGATAATATACATGGGCTAAATCAGGACATACAAGAGACTAGACAAAACCTAAAAGCCTGCATGCTGAAAAGCATTTCATTTATTTTGCAGAGTTAGGTAAACCAAAACTCTGTTACCATAAAGCAAATTCCAACACATGGTAATCTCATGTGTTACAGAGTCGAACTGCTCTGTAGTTTTCTTGGCTGTAAGATTTTGGCAGCAGATGTTTAGATCTTTCTTGTGCAGCACTGCTGTGTGGGTTTGAACAGCCAGCTTTCAGGTTAATACTCGAGCGCAAACTGATGGTGCCACCTAAGGATCTCTGCAGAGTTAGGTGGCCTTCTTTTACTCATAATTTCCTAGATGAGTGGACAGAAAAAGCTAAGATGCTTAGCACCCAATGTTATTAAACACTTTGTATTGAAATATAACTGACGTGCTATAAAATGCACACATTTTAATGGTACAGCTCAGTGAATTTTCACTTCCAGTATAAGTGGGGATTAAGTAAACGGAAAATGTAACCATCACATAAATCAAGATACAGTGCTCATCTATGTTCCTTCCAAATCAGTAAACTCCAAAGACAATCACTATTCTGACTTCTAGCACCACGGATTAGTTGTGCCTGTTGATGAACTTCATATAAATGAAGTCACAGAGCATTTTCCTCTTTGGTCTCTGGTGTCCTTCACTTAACCCTGTGTCTGTGACATTCACCCATGTGACATATAGCAGTAGTTTGCAGTCTTTCATTGAAGTGTTGCATTCCATTGTGTGGGTATACTACAGCTGTTCTTTATTCTGTTGATGAGGATTTTCCCCCCTCTTAGAGGAATATGCACACCCTGGTGGCATAGTGGTTAAGTGCTACACTGCAAACCAAGAGGTCAGCAATTAGAATCTACCAGGCACTCCTTGAAAACCATATGGGACAGTTCTGCTTGGCCCTATAGGGATGCTATCAGTTGGAGTCAACTTGACAGCACTGGGTTTTAGTCTGATGTAATATGGGGTATTCAACATCACCAGTGAAGTATTCTTGCCAAATAAATTACTTAATTGCATCTAATCACAACTGTGGGCCCAACTTCCAATTACAAAAAATGTAAGGTAGGAAGCAAAAAAGCTAAATGGCTCAGTAGGGAATAATTTTGATAAATCAAGACTATAGGCCATCTCAACAGACATCTGTCTTGAACTGTTTTTAAAAGTCTATATTATTAAAGTAATTAGAGTAATAATCTATACTTAAAGAGGCACAGGGACCAAATGCAACACTTGAAATTAGATTGGATTCTCACTCAAAAAATTAATTATAAAGTATAAAAGATATTCTTGGAACAGTTAAGGATAATGTAATGTGAACATGACATTAAATGATATGGAATTACTGTTAATTTTCTTCTCTAAAACAAATATAATAAAATGGGAATAATTGTTGAGGGAGAGAAGATATATGAGTATTCACTATACTCTCCTTTGAACTATTTCAAATGTTTAAAATTTTCATAATGAAGAACAATGTAAAAAAATTACACACACACACACACGCATGCACAAATAGGCCAGTGATGTCATTTTGTCCCTGCCCAATCTGTTTATCAGTTATTGTCATAATAACCAGGTTTTTTATTTTTTAATCTCTAAGTACTCCCATAAATTAAAAATTCAGCACACTCCTGCTCAATATACGTATATATTTATTTATAAACTATTACATGTGCTTCTGAACAAATCCTGTGTCATCAAATCTGAAGTCCCATGTTTTTCATGCATTAACATCTCAGAAGTCAGAATGAACCTTATAGTCAATGGATACCATACTTAAGACTTTTTTTTTCTTTCTTACTGGTGTATCTTATAAATAATAGTATCTTGATTGAATGAAATGAGCTGTGTTATGCAATTTATAAACCTATTCAAAATATAAAATGGTTAAAAGTTAAGGTAAAGGTAAGTTGAAATTCAAGTTCAAGCATTCTCCTCCTACTGTAGCCTGGTGAGTTGCTGTTAAGTGCACCCCACGCATGCGCACACCCACTAGTGTTTGGAAGCTGTCATCTGGCTTTGGTTCTCAGGATTAGTTAGGTGACACAGTGGTTAAGTGTTACAGCTGCTAACCAAAATGTCAGCAGTTTGAATTCACCAGGCGCTCCCTGGAAACTCTATGGGGTAGTTCTACAGGGTCTGTCCTATGGTGTCACTGTGAGTCGAAATCGGCTGGATGGCACTGGGTTTGGTTCTTCATTTTAAGGTTTTTTTTTTTAGCAGTTTTGTTTTATTGTTGTTATCATTATGCAAGTGTTATTTGGGCAAGTAATCTAAACCTTGCTTTTTTTCCTATTAAAGCATGTCAAGATCTCCTTTTTACTGGTCTGCATATTTTAGAGAATCCAGAGTCAGTGTTTGAGCCAGGTATTTGGTGACGCTGGCAAACAAGCACACCTTTGCTGTGAGCTATAGAGAGCCTCAGTAACACAATGGATAAGACATTAGCTGCTAAATGAAAGGTCAGCAGTTAAATGCACTAGCTGCTCTGGGGGCAGTTCCACTCTGTTCTATAGGGTGGCTATGATTTGGAATTGATTAGATGGCAATGAGTTGGACTTTTGGGGGGATTTTGTTTGTTTTTCTGGTTTTAACTAGGGCAACAGCTTTACAGCACCACTTTGACGTCTTATTTTGCCAGGTTAGTAAATGGAAGAACCATCATTAAGTAGAGCACAAGTCAGAAGGAGACCATCGTTTCTTGTCAAATTTTGCCTTAAAACCACAAAAATACAGTCAATGAAAAGATGACTTCATAAACATGCATGGATTGCTATAACCACACGCTACAACACTTTTCCATTTACTTTCTGAGATATACTTAGCTACTCTATATGAATTTAACACTTCTCATTCTGATCAGGATTAGCAGGACTTCTACATAGTCAGAATATTTTGTCCCTTAGAAGAAGTAGTCTTTTATTCCCTCCAAGGAAATCCTGGTGGCGTATTGCTAGCCTAGAGGTCAGCAGTTCTATGGGCAGTTCTACTCTGCCCTATAGGGTCATTATGAGTCAGAATCAACTCAGTGGCAATGAGTTGTTGTTTTTGGGTACTCCCACCAAATTAAAAACTTTTAAACAATTATCCTTAACATTCACTCTTGACCATAAGTGAAGTATATCTTCTTTAGGTCTTAACCATCAGGCAGTTTAAACTGTGCTGTTAATGTCTTCCCAAATCAGCCATTAGCCATTGTAATGAACAGATTCAAGATTAATATTATTACTGAAATGCGGAATTTAAATTTTCTTTGGTTTTACAGTTTGTCTAAGTCCATAAAGTCCATAGCTAAGTACTATGTCTGCTAACCATAAAGCCTAGCAGTTCAAATCCACCAGGTGCCCCTTGGAAACTCTATGGGGCAGTGCTACTCTGTCCTCTAGGGTCTCTATGAGTTGGACCCAACTTGACAACAGTGGGTTTTTATAGGTATTAGGAGATAGTGTATAGATAATAATAAGGGAGAAAAGCACCATTTTTTTTTTTATTCTTTGAAATATGTGCTCACTACATTCTGACCTTTGCAACAGTGATCCAATAAAGAACAATATGGCACAAAAAGACAAATATGATATGATCTCATTTACATGAAGTATCTACAACTGGAATGTGCACAGAGACCAAAGTTATTAAGTTGTCACAAGGGGTCAATAGGAGGGGAAAGAGGGAATTATTACATTATGGGACACTAAGTTTCTATTAAGGGTAAAGAAAAAGTTTGGAAATGGATAGTGGTGATAGGTCCACAAAATGATGAATAAAATTAATGTCACTGAATTGTACAGATAAAAATGGTCAAAATAGGAAACTGTTTTATTATTCATATTTTAGCACAATAAAAAAAGGAAGAGGAGGAGGAATAGAAGAAGAAAGATTCTCATGTTTGAGAAACAAGATCACTCGAGCTCCCTGTTGCTCAGTTACTTCATCTCAGAAGCCTAAGCTCATTTAGGTGTTCCCAAGAATGCCTTCCACATTGTTTCCAGTGAAGAACATGAATGTTGTTTTCTTCACTAAAGGGTGGGATAATAGAATAAGCCCACAGACCTTCCCAAGAATCAGGGTACTTAAATCAAACCAAAACCAAATCCAATGCCGTCAAATCAATGCCAGCTCATAGCAACCCTATAGGAGAGTAGAACTGGCTCATAGAGTTTCCAAGGAGCACCTAGGGGATTCAAACTGCTGACCTTCTGGTTAGCTGACCTTCTGGTTAACCAGTATGCAACCAGGGTTTTCCAGAATACTTAGCCTGCAACTAAATTAGATTGAAACTCTCCAAATTTCAGGACCATGACCTACTTCATAGAAAGGTTGAAAAAGTTAAGTTAGCTATTATATGTCAAGTAACACATAGAAAACCCTCTAAAATTTTAGTTTCATTTCTCAGGCTCAAACTTACCTACATCCCACTGTGGTGATTACCTATCAATATCTGCCTCATGTCTCACCAGCCATCAATCAGTATGTTTTTGCATTTTTATAGGATCTGAATTTTATCTTTTTTGTTTGTTTGTTGTAGTTTATTATTGAATGTGTAATTTTTAAAAAAATTTTTTTATTTAATATAACTGAGTGAAAATGTACATTCTCGTATAAATTTACATACTCACCTATATGCAGCTTCCACTGCTCTCCCTGCCCGGTGACAGCATACTATTCCTCTCTGCTCCATACATGTCTCATTCTCCCAACAGTCTCTTTTTTCCCTCCTCTCCACCCACTCTCCTTCCTCCAGCCAGAGGTCAGCAGGATGACATCCTATAGATGTATAGAACCACAAAGTGCATCCAATATATGGTCACTGCATCGCCAAGTCTAATCCATTCCTGTCCGAAGCGTGGACCTTTGTTATGATTTATGGTCAAGGGCAGCATCAGGGCGAGGGGCCATGCTCCCAGGGGAACCCCGAAACCACTGGATCATCAATTGAGGTCTTTTAGTGGGGATGTCAGGGTGCACCCCTTTTTATTCTTGTGTTGCCAGTGAGACTCAAGTTAGTGAGCTCCATCGTGGCTATCACTGGTGGTGGCTGGGCACCATCCGGTTCTACCGGTCCCAAGTCGATGTAGGCACCCACTGATGTGGGTCTCTTTGTCTTCTGGGTTGTCTTTCCCCCATGTCATTTTGTTCCTTGGTGAGCATCCGTTCCTGCTGAGTTGGGACCATTTGCTGTGTCCTTGGATGGCAGCTTGGCAGCTTTTAAGACCCCAGACGCCACTCACCAATGTGGGGTGCAGAAAGCCCTCTTAGCAAAATACTAGTTGTGCCAATTGGCTTTGCTTTCACCTAAGAGCATGGTCCCCCACCCCCTGCCCCAGCTACTCTATCCTTGCAATATTGGGTTAAGATGGAAGGAGTACTCATGTTATGTTTAAGTCCACTTAATATTGTTCTTGTTTCTAATGTGTGCTGTCACCGATTTCACCCAACCAGATACCTAGCAACTATCTAATCTAAACCCTCCCCTCTCCCTCCCTCCTTCCCCTCCCTTGCAGCTGTCAAAGAGTCTTTTCATCTATACACAAGTTTGTTTTTGAGATCTTATCATAGAGGTCTCATACAATATTTGGCCTTTTGTCGCTGACTACTTTCACTCAACATAATGTCTTCCAGTTGAAACCAGGTCATGAGATGTTTCCTGAAGTCATTGTTGTTCTTTATCATTGCATAGTGCTCCATTGAGTATATATACCATAGTTTACCTATCCATTCTTCTGTTGTTGGGCATCTGGGTTGATTCCATCTTTTTGCTATTGTGGATTGTGCTGCGATAAACATTCTTGTGCATGTGTCTGTTGGTGTGAAAGGCCTTGATTCTGTAGGATATATTCCAAGTAGTGGGAATTACCGGGTCAAGTGGTATATCAATATCCATTTTTTTAAGGAAGTGCCAGATTGCTTTCGAAAGAGGCTGGACCATTTTGCAACCACACCAACAGTGTAGGAGGGTTCCACTTTCTCCACAGCCTCTCCAGCATTTGTTGTTTTGTGTTTTTTGGATCATGGCCAACCTTGTTGGGGTGAGATGGTATCTCATTGTCGTCTTGATTTGAATTTCTTTAATAGCTAAAAATTGTGAACATGTCCACATGTGTTTTTTGGCTGCCTGGGTCTCTTCTTTAGTGAAATGTCTGTCCAACTCCTTTGCCCATCGCTTAATTGGATGTTTTATCTTCTTCTTATTGATATTTTGTAGTATCTTATAGATTATGGAAATCAGGCGTCGGTCTGACATAGAGTTTCCAAGTATTTTTTCCCATTCTGTAGGTGTCTTGAATGTGTAATTTAAAAAAAAAAATGTTATGGAATAGGCAACACACAGACTGGGAGAAAATATTTACAAAATACATGTTTCACAAAGTACAGATAATCAGAATGTGTAGATAACTCCTAAAACAAAATAATAACAAGGTAACCAAATAACAAATGGCAAGTACATATGAACAGACACTTTAAAAGAGAAGATATAGGGATGACTGATAAGTGTGTGGAAAGGCATGCAACATTAGTCATTGGAGAAATGCAAATTAAAATTATAATGAAGTATCCTATACCCCCACACTAATTGTAAAATTAAAAAAGATTGATAACCAAGTGTTGACAAAGACTCTCTCGTATCCTATAAGCCAGCAATTACACTCCTAGACATTCACCCAAGAAGAACAAAGCATATATTCATTTAAAGACTTGGACAAGAATGTCCATAGCATCTACACTCGTGTTACTGGAAGAAAACACGGTTGCAGACTTGTGCTGCCTACCAAACACAGAGACAGAGATTGAGTCTTTTTTTTTTCAATTTTTATTTTTATTTAACATAACCGAGTCAAAATGTACATTCACATATAAATTTACATGCCCACCTATATGCAGCTTCCACTGCTCTCCCTGTCTGGTGACTGCACACTATTCGTCTCTGCTCCATACATGTCTCATCCTCCCAACAGCCTCCTTTCCCCTCCTCTCCGTCCACTCCCCTTCCTCCAGCCAGAGGTCAGCAAGATGATATCCTATAGATGTATAGAACCATAAAGTGCTTCCAATATATGGTCACTCTGCATTGCCAAGTCCAATCCATTCCTGTCCAAAGAGTGGACCTTTGTTATAATTTATGGGAAAGGGCAGCATCAGGGCCGGGGGCCATGCTCTCAGAGGAACCCCAAAACCACTGGACCATCAATTGAGGTCTTTTAGTGGAGATCTCATGATGCACCTCTTTTTATTCTTGTGTTGCCAGTGAGACTCCTCTCTGTGAGCTCCATCATGGCTATTGCTGGTGGTGGCTGGGCACCATCTGGTTCTTCCGGTCCCAAGTCAATGTAGGCACCCACTCTTGTGGGTCTCTCTGTCTTCTCGGTTGTCTTTACCACATGTCATTTTGGTCCTCGGTGAGCATCCGTTCCTGCTGAGTTGGGACCATTTGCTGTGTCCTCGGATGGCAGCTTGGCAGCTTTTAAGACCCCAGACGCAACTCACCAATGTGGGGTGCAGAGAGCTCTCTTAGCAAAACGCTAGTTTTGCCAATTGAGAAATTGAGTCTTTTAAGAGCACTTTATTCAAATTGTCAGCAACCTAAGAAGATGGTGGATTAGTACCCCCCAAAAAATTGGACTGGCAAGTTTTATAGAAGGGTTTAGGAAAGAAAAAAGGGTTAGTTGAGGAGTGCAGGCATGCAGGTGTTCAAAGGAGACAAGATTCGTAGAGAAAAACAGTTTCTTTGTTTTAAGATGAATTGTCTTTGAAGTCTGTAGACTGGTTGATTTCTCTCAGGAAGTGCTGTTTGTCTGAATAGTGGGCTGCAAATTGTTGGAAAAACCAACTCAATGTCTTTGTGAGTACTGGTCTGAAAGAAGGTTACAAATTTCTTTATGTGTCAGCATTCCTAAAGAAGAAAGGGGTTTTAGTATTAAGAAAGAAACTAAGAATTTTTCTACATCTATTAACCCTATCACTCATAATAGACCCAAACTGAAAACAACCCAGATATCCTTCAATAAGACACTGGATAAACAAACTGATATACTCATCACAAGGAACACTACTTAGCAATTGAAAGGAACTAATTACTGATAAGTGTAACAATATGGATGATTCTCAAAACACTATGCTGAGCAAGAGAATAGTACATACTATATAACTCCTTTTATATGAAACTCTGAAACAAGCAAAGCTGATTAAAGTGGAAAAATTCAGAGAAGTAGTTGTCTCTGGGGAAGTGTGGCAGAGATTGCTTCAGACAAAGCATGGAGGAATTTTGGGAGGGGGTGGGTGGTGATGTTCTGTATCTTGAGAGGTTTGATTTGTCAAATATAGAGGCTTGATTTGTCAAATCAAACAAAGATGTTTGATTTGTCAAAACTCTTTGTATGTAAATTTTACATCAAAAGAGAAATAGCTGTAAGCAAACAGGTCAGACACATTTAGAGAGAAATATATTGATACCTGCTGTTTACTTTGGAATGTGTAAGACGCTAAGATGTGATAAAGGATGAATAACTAAACTGATACATGTTAAAGAAAATAGAGTCAAATATTTATGGCAGAATGTAGATGGAGAGTATACATATATTCATTGCAAAATACACTGCTATATGTTATAAATTTTTCATGATAAAACAGTGGAAATGTTTGAGATGAAGAAAAATCAAATTGGAAAAAGTCACTGATGAGAAAAAACATCACAGTAACTTCTGGGGATGCTCCATGAATGGCACAATTTTTTTTCTTAATCAGACACACATATACATATACTCACACACACCCATTTCAATATATACAGGCTTGGCTTTGTTTTTGCTTTTTCAGTTACAACTGGAGCTCCATAAAGCATTAATTTTGTATATGTTCCCTTGAGTATTTTTTTCTTTTACAGTACTATCATTTTGCAGTTTTCCTCCAAAGACAAAATAAAAAAGCTTTCCAAAGTTACAGTAGTTGTGAAATAAAAATATAATTAAAAGGCTATCAGCACAAGATCTCAGTCTTGGAAAGAGTGTGAAGAGCTCATTGAAGACTATCAAAAATACTGTATGAAGGAGTGGCTCTCTAAAAAAAAGAAAAGAACACAAAAAATTTTTCAGATTGCGTTAACATCTGTTTCTCAAGTTGGACACCATGTCTTTAATCTATTTGCCTGAAGTTTACTGTATTGTCTATACCAGAGTTCTTCCACATTTAATCCCAGACTTCCTGCATTAGAATCTTGGGAAGTATTTGTTGACAATCCTGATTCTTGAGGCCACCCTATTTAAAAATGAGAAAAGTGACATAAACGTATTTATTTATTTTAATTTTCCTATGTGACTGAGGTAGAACTGAGAACTAGGGATCAAGCCCATGCCATTATTAGATATTAAGAATGCTCTGCAAGCAGTGGGACACACAATACTCACTGTTTGGCAATCCAACATTCCTGTCACTTCTCCCCCTCTTCACTGGCATTTCTTAGTGGTCTCCTGGGTACTAGACACAAGCTCTTTAAGTGCAAGCTCATCTTCCCACTGATTTATAGACTAAGGCTGATGGTTGCGTTAGAGGCTAATACAGGATCACTTCTCATGCTATTGAGGGGCCCTGACAGCACTGTGGTTAAGTGCTTGGCTGCTAACCAAAGATTAGTGGTTTGAACCCATCAGCTGCACTTTGGGAGAAAGAAGTGGTAGTCTGCTTCCATAAAGAACACAGCCTTGGAAACCCTATGGGGCAGTTCTACTCTGTCCTGTGGGGTCTCTGTGAGTTGGAACTCTCAACAGTAGTATAGCTGTGGTGCTATCTGTATGGCTCCCAGTCGGAGCTGGTATAATAGGACAAGCAGAGCATACTACACATAGGAGTTTTCAAAGAGAAAAGGACCCAGACTCTGATCACTGAATTTATTCATGTGGAAACAAATGTTTTTGTGCATTTAGAGACCAAGTTTCCCCTTTATTGCATCTGTTAAATGTTATACTTCTGAAGTTTCCATGGGAGCCATGCACAGATTCCCATACATGATTTAACAGGCACATATCTTCTAATTTTTCATCAAAGTAAAAATAGACTAAGATAGATGTAAGTTTGAGGGAGATCTTATTAATGAACAAGAAGGAAAGACATCACTCAGGAGGTGTTCGAGGTTGAGGTAGGGATAAACTTAACTCCAGACCCAGGCACGTAACAATGGTTCTTCTCTGTCACTAGAAAGCACGGATCCTTTCTTCTGCTTCCACCATGCGATCAGCAGGTGCCCAGCTGCCAAATTTGCTGGTATGGATATAAACATCCTTACTGGAAGATGGAAGCTGGAGCTAATGTACCCATTTGCCAAACTGTGTCCCAAGACTGTCGTCCAGAAAAAATAGTGCCTATAGACCAACAGCCATGGTCAAATGAGTTTTTGCAAATACTGCAGACAGTTGTGCCATTCCGGGGAGTCACAATGCTGGTCATCAAATTAAAAACTGAGCAGCACTATCCTTATGAAACCTATTTAATGTTCCTTAAAAATTTATAAAATTTTGCCTGTAAAAACTTTTTTTTACAAACAGATAAACAAAAAGTCCTGAAGAGCAATATTTTGGAATGACTATCTCTTCTCTGCCCAACATGATTATACTCTGACTGTTCAGAGACCCACTGAGGTATTATTCCCATACCCAGAATCAGCCTACATAATTTACAGGGTGCAGGGTAATAAGAAAGTGCAGAAGCCCTTATTCAAAATTTAAGGATTTCAAGATGGCAACAAACAGAGCATTAAACCAAGAATGGAATTCATTTCTGAGTACTGAATCCAGTGTGAGTACACCACAGGCTGCACCCTGCTGAAGCTGCCCCTGCCTCTGCCTTAGTCATCTAGGGCTGCTGTAAAAGGAAATATCATGAGTGGATGGCTTTAGCAAAGAAATTTTTCACATAAAAGTAGCCTAGAGTCTAAATTCAGGACATCACCTCCAGGGGAAGCCTTTCTTTGCTAGTTCTGGAGGAAGGTCCTTGTCATCAATCTTCCCATGGACTGGGAGCTTCGGAGGTAGGTCCAGGTCAAAGAAAGCACTCTGCTCCTGGCTCTGCTTCTTTCCTTGTGGTATGAGGTCCCCAACTCTCTGCTTGCTTCTCTTTCCTTTATATCCCAAGAGATTGCCTCAAGGCCTAATACACACTTCTATACTGAGTCCTGCCCCACCAATACAACTGCCACCCATCCTCCCTCATTAACATCATAGAGGCAGGTTTTACAACACATAAGAACATCACTGAAAATACAAGGAAACATGGTTTAGCCAAATTGCTACATGCATTCTGGGAGAACACATTTCAATCCATGACACTGACCTATTGGACAGTGTAGACCTTCTCCATAGAGTTTCCAAGGAGCACCTGATGGATTCAAACTGCTGACCAAAATAGCAGTGATTCTTAACTGCTGGCCACTAGGATTTTCTGCCAGTAGTCCAATAGCAACTCTGCACAGACTGTGATGTGTTAATAGTGCATGTTAAAATCTGTACAATTCAAAGAAGCACAGCTAAAAGCCAAGAGAGGAATTTAAAATGGAATATAAAATAAGTATACACTTTGATTCCATTTACAAAGCAAACTAATCTATAGTTAAAAAAAGAAAAAGAAGAAGGAAAGTTAATTTGCTCTGGAGGAGACTGACTAAAGAGGGATGCAAGGGAACGTTCCAGAATGATTAAAAATTTCTGTGTCTTTAAGGGATATGGGTTGCATAGTAGTGATTAAGAGTTTGGCTGCTATCCAAGTGTCGGCAGTTCAAGTCCACCAGGTGCCCCTTGGAAACCCTATGGAACAGTTCTACCCTGTCCTATAACATCACCATGAGTCAATGAGTTGGAATAGACTCAACAGCAATACATTGTTTTTTCTTCTTTTTCTTGGTTTAATTTTCTATGTATTTAATCCCCAAGCATCCCTGCTTGACCTTGATACTGCCCACTTAAATGTCAACAGAGAGGTTGGAGGTGATATGTAGATTCACATTCCTTAAAGGACACTTGGAAAATTTTATGTTGGAAACTCTCTCAAAGACAAATGAAGGCAGAAGAGAAAAAGAAAAGAAAAGAAAAGAGAAATCTAGACTTCTCAGATTAAGAATCCATATTCATTTATTTCTGCACATCCTCAGATTAGTTTCCTAGGCTAGTATAACCAGTACTACAAATTGGGTGGCTTATAAGCACAGGAGTTTATTTTCTCCCCGGTCTGGAGGTTGTTGTTGGGTACTGTAGAATCCCTTCTGATTCATAGCAACCCTATGCAACAGAGTAGAACTGCCCCAGAGGACATGTCACCAGGAGGCAGTCCCCAGAGAAGGACAGATCTCAGTTAAGTATAGAGTTAGTGAAAAAGAGGATGAGAGATGGATTGACACCGTAGCTGCAAGAGTGGGCTGAGGCGTAGCAAGGGCCGTGATAGGCAAGACTTGGCTTTGTTACACGTGTGCTCACTGTGAGTCCATGCTGACTCAACGGCACTGAACAACAGTAATTTTTCTGGAAACAGTTCACCAGGTCTTTCTCCTGTGGAGCCTCTGGGTGCGTTTGAACCAGCAACCTTTAGGCTGGCAGTTGGGTGCTTAACCATTTGCACCACCAGGGCTCCCTTTTCCTGGATACCAGGTCTCTAAATTCAGGGAGCTGGCAGGACTAGGGTCTCTCGATTGCCTCTAGGGGAAGACGTTGCCTGTTTCTTCCAGCTTCCCCTATCCCCACCTCTTCTCCCAGTGAGAATTCTTTGCCTTTGGGTGCATGTTAATGAGGCCATCTTCTTTCTGTGCGTCTTTCTATGCCTCTTCCTTTGTAAGGACACCTGTCGTATTAGATCAGAACTCAGCCTACTCCTTTATGCCCTCACGCTAACTTAACTGTCAACATCTTCAAACACTCTGCTGCCCAACAAGGTCATTGTTCATACTTGGCGGGGAGGGAGGCGGGGAGGGAGTTTCAAAAAAACCAAACTTGTTGCTGAGGAGTTGATTCTGACTCCTAGCGACCTAGTAGGGCAAGGGACAACTACTCCATAAAGTTTTCAAGGGGCAGCTGGTGGATTCCAACTGCTGACCTTTCTGGTTGGCAGCCCCAGTGTTAGCCGCTACACCACCCGGGCTCCTGTGTGTGTCGGGGGTGGGTGGTGGTGGCGCTGGGGTCGTAGGGTGGACTGCCAGCCAAGCCAAGTGCCGTCGAGTCGGATCCGACTCATGGCGACCCTAGGGGCCAGGGTGAATTAGGGCTTCAAAATATCTTTCTGGGGGATGTGATTCATTTCATACCAGCTGTGGGCATTGGTGTTTGATGTTTCTTTTAGACCCAGTCTAGTACTGGAGGCATTACTATCACTCAGAGAACACATGTGTGGGGAGCAACTGTGACAGAAGCTGCTTGTCCTACTCGCCCCCTTAGCAAACAGAGAACCTGGGAATTGACCTTCAGTGTTTACTGAGAATCTTTTTGTTTAATAGGGGGAAAAAAAGAGTACCTTTTTCTTGTAGGTATGTGGAACTGCATCCTGGCTCTTTAAAGAGAACCTCAGTATATCTATTTAACCCTGCACTCTTCAAGTACTGCAAGGTAGTATTTAATGGACAAAGGGTCCTCCAGTCTTTTTAACGGAGCCGGAAGCAGGAGTGAGGGCAGACACCTCCCCAGGCTCCCTAGGGATGGAATTCCTTTTCTTGCTCTTCTTGTAGGTTTCTAATTTCCTGATTTACTGCTGGTGTGGTTGCAGACGCCTCTGGTGCCTGATGTCCCTGTTCCATTAGCTTGTTTTGCACATTTTATTGCTAAGCAACAATTAGCAGTGTGAATCCTGCCTTCTGTGATTTCAATTTGGGCACCACACATGGAATTTTGCTTTCATCTTTGCAACACAGCAACTGTGTTCACTGTTTAGCTTAAGCTGTTTGGGGAGAAACTGAGAGAAAAGATTGAGAAGCTAACAGCAGGTATTCAGTCTTTCAGTGGTGTAGCTTTGAAATGTTATTTATAAAAAGAACCTTCTCTAATTAGATAGCCAGTAATTTTAAAGGAATTCAAAAGGTTGAAGATAAACTGAAAGCAATTCAATTTGGCCTTAATGGTAATGGTAGAGTAATAGGAAACCTCCAAAAGAAAGAGACCAAACTAAAGATCCTCAGGAAAAAGAAAAAAAAATTTTTACCAAAATATTTCTCCTGATAATAATGAAAGGAAATGCTTTCCTTCCAACCTCAATACCTTGAGGAATTCTTTTCATCGAGTTAAAGGGATATTATGAAAATTTATGGGAACAATAGTTCTAGAAGTATGTAGTAGAGTAGAGCAAATTATTTAAAAAAATATTAAATTTACTGTAATCTGCTGCTTTTTCACCCATCAGAGAGGAAAAACGACCATGTTTCAGCTTCAACATGGCATTTGCTACAGTTTCTTGTAAAGTACTCTAAGTGACATGATTAATATTTAAATTTTGATTAGCATTGAAAAACATGACTATTTCTCTACATATGTGTTATAAAAATAATCTGAAAAATCCTGCTGATTAATAGTATTCACTCTCTTCCTCTGCAGAGGAAACTGTAGTTAAACCAGAAAACAGAATTGTACTTTTCTTGATTCTGACTCATAGCAACCCTATAGGACAGAGTACAACTGCCCCATAAGAGTTTGCAGGGAGCCTATTTGATTCAAATTTCCTACCTTTTGGTTAGTTGCTAAATTTTTAACCACTGTTCCACCCTGGTGGTGTAGTGGTTAAGTGCTATATCTGCTATCAACAGACAGGCAGTTCAGATTTGCCAGCTGTTCTTTGGAGGTGCTGTGGAGTAGCTCTGCTCTGTCTATAGGGTGGCTGTGAGTCAGAATCAGCTAGGCAGCAGTGGATTTAGGATGGGCTAAGTCACTGCCTTGGTGGTGTAGTGGTTAATATCTGCTAACGAGAAAGTTGGCAGTTGAAACCTGCCAGGAGCTCCTTGCAAACTACAGGGCAGTTCTACTCTGTCTACAGGGTCATTATGAGTTGGGCTGCAGCCATATGTGAGATAGAAGGTAGCTTTGGAAAGATGATTATAAGCCTCAGGGGAGATGTCAGAACATGCCAGAGGGAACCTGTATGCTTGAACGACCATATGGGGTGGCAGCGCCCAAGTACTGCCCACCAAACTGGAATACTCACCTGACATTATTTCATGAGAAAGAAATAAACATCCTTGTTTTTTAAGCCACGAATTTGGGGGATCTCTTTGTTGCAGTAACTTACCCATTGCAGTTGAGAGTCAATTCCAACTCTTAGTGACCCTGCTGAGATGCAGCACTACCTTACTTCCAATAGGGTTTAAACGACAAGAACTTAGTCACATGACCACACTCATAGAAGGGAGGCTGGGTAATGTAGTCTAGTTGGGTGGCCATGTAACTTCCTGCAATTCTGTTCCAGTGAGAATAGGGAGAATGGATTTTATTAGACAGCTAGCACTGTCTGCTATATACCTCAAAACTGCAGTAGCCTTGCACTGTGTCCGTTGGCTCACAGAGTTTATGATAATTAACTATCACTTTAAAATATTTTTTTGGTGTTGCATTTTTTGGACATGGCTTATTTCCTTCAAAGTTGTTATGCATGTAATTTTACGTAAAACATTACATTGGACTTAAAATCTACTTACAGCTCTTCAAGATAACTTCCATTTCTAAGAAAAATGTTTATACACTGCAGTGGCTCTACATGTATATATTCTTCTTTTTTACTTCATGTCTCATGTACATTTTTTTCTAATTTTACAGTTCATATAGTTGTTTTAATATAATATGGTACTATTCCATTGTCTTTATAGTGGCATATTTTCAGAGACTAATCACTTCTTCCTGCCTCTGTTATGTTAATGAGGGAGGATGGGTGACGTTGTGTTGCTGGGGCCGAACTTAGTATGTAAGATTCTACTGTGCTTAAGGCAATCTCTTGAGATATAAAAGAAAGAAGCCAGCAGAGAGAATTGGGGACCTCAGACCACCAAGAAAGGCGCACCGGAAGCAGAAGGTGTCCTTTGGACTGGGGGGTCCCTGCACCTCAGAAACTTCTAGCCCAAGGGATACCACAAGAACCTCCCTTCAGACCAGCAGGGAAAGCCTTCCCCTGGAGCTGATGCCCTAAGTTTGGACATTTAGCTTACCGGACTGTGACAAATAAAACTTCTCTCTCTCTTTCTTAAAAAGCCATCCACTTGTGCTATTTCTTGTATAGCAGCACTGGGTGACTAAGACAACCTGAGTTGGCAGTGACCGTGCAGGCTGAGCAGGCAGATGACCAGGGACAGGAGGGGCCACCTCCTCATCTAGGCATTGCCATGAACCTGTCTGAGGGTCTGGGAAGAACTACTGAGATTCCATCATCTGCTTGCTTTACGTATTAGGGCCTCAAAGACAAAGCTGAACTGAGTTATGGAAAATGGTAGACATTTCTTACATACCTGAGTCTGGTGACTGACATTTACGACTGCTGCCTGAGTATGCTTTGCTTAATCATTCTCGGGCCATGTCCAGGCTTTGGTTAAGTGCTACAGCTGCTAACACAAAGTCAGCAGTTCCAATCCACCCAGTGTTCTTTGGAAATCAGTGCTGGTGGCAAGACCAAATAGGCTAGTGATTTAAGAATAAGAGTTCTGAAATCAGAATGCTTGGATTCAAATTCCAACCTGCTGGTTACTAGTTGTGTAACCTTAATCTAGTTCCTTATCCACTACTATGCCTTAGTTTCGTTATTTATAAAATGGGGATAGTAGTTGAACCTCCTCACCCCTATACTTAACTGTGAACATTAAATGTAAAAAAAATATGAGAAAGAGTGAACACAGTGTGGAAAACATAATTGTGTATCAGCTTCACTGGGGAATAGAGGTATTAGTTATATGTTCATATAATAAGTGTAAAATGAGGATTGTGATTGGTACTTCATGGAGAGGTATATGTACAATGGGTACAAGAGGCTACAGATGGGGGAGTGGATCTGGTCGGGAAGGCATTTCTAGAGAAGTGATGATTGAGCTAGATATGAGATAATTATTAGAAAAAAAAACAGTGCAGATTTAAGTATCTTTCGCAAAAGCAGAAAAAAAAGAGAAAAGAAAATCACTGGAAAAGATAGCAAGGTGAGATAAAGGGTGTTTGATTAATTGTCTCTTTGCTGTTATCTTCTGGTTGTCTGAGTTTTTACATAGGGCAGCCTTCGGTGGATAATATGAGAGATGTCAGAAGCAAAATACAGGTTTGGAGAAAGGCCCAACTGGAATTCAGTGAGAGGACCAGGACCTCAGTCAGCTGAGCAGATCTCATTTCCCTTTGGGCAGGTTGGATACCCATCTTGGGGTTGGAGGCAGAGGCTGGATCTTGATGCTTACTAGGGCCTGTGGTATCCTAATTCCAACATCAGGAAATTAGACAAGGCACTGAAGTTGCAGATTACTTTTAGGCCATACATGTTATTGAAGAGAAATCTTCTAATGCAGTTCTTGATCACTAATTTACTGCACTGATGAAGTGATATAGTATACTAAAAAAAAGTTTCATCTTGGGAGAAGTTTAATTCAACAGTCAAATTCGAACAAGTTTCTTTATGGCAGGCAGCTTAAAAACTTGTGATATAATAATTGGTGTTATGTGTCTCTTAAGAGGGTATTTCTCAAAATGATCATGGAGTGCCTTGCAGGTCTAGTTATGAGAAGCATACTTTGGGAAACATCTGGATATATGTTGGAGCTGGCTCTTCGTGACTTACAGGACAGAAAGATCTATGGGTAGATGGAGAGCACCTGGAAGACACTGACACGAGGGTGGGTTGGGGCAGAGGAGAAGACTGCAGAGATGGGAAAAGGCCAGCAGAGGGAGACTGCAGAATGCTGGGAGGATGGGGAGGAGAGAGACTTCAGGAGAAACTGCTGGATAAAGGTCACCCTGAGAACCTACAGCCTCATTCCTAGAAGACATCAACAGTAGACAGGGTTGGGACACACAGGACACAGTGTCTGTGGTGGGGGTGGTGAGACACTGCATCTTTGTTTCTTCCAGGCTTTGGAAGAGTCATGATGAGCAAGATAAAGCTCACATTTAGGGGAAAAATGGGCATACTAAAGTTATGTTTTTAAATTCATCAGTTCAAGAGTTTTCCTGAGATATTGTGTTCGAGGGTTTAAGATTTTCATGACTATAAAAATTAGAGCTTTCTGGCCTCTTAATGTTTACAAGTCCTCAGCTGTTACTGATATGATTCCCTCATTGCAACTCCTGGATCTAGAATCTTGGTCTCATTTCATACTGGTTTAAAATTAAAAAAAAAAAAAAAAAAATTAAGGCATCAGATAATAGCCTTAACTATCTTGGGCACCTATTTTTGCATTTCTTTCAGTTTTGTACTTCTATTTTCTAATTAAAGGCAACACATGTTCATTATTTGAAAGTTCATAAAAATATATGCACAAAAAAATACCTCAAATATTACCAGTCAGAAGCAACCACTGTTTTTCTGTAACTTTCCATCTGGTATTTTTTTTCTCTGAATTCATATTTTCAAAAAATGAGACAATTTGAGACTATGGTTTTACATCTTGCTTTTTTCTTGCTGTGTTTTTCCATCTCATTAAAAACTCTTCATACACGGACATTTTAGTGGCTGCCCAATATGTTAAGAGATGGAAAACTTGCAATTTACTTAGCTGTTCAATTTTCCCTTGACCATATTTATTCTCTTCCCAACCTGAACATCTTTCTTTTTGGTAAAGGCAGAGGCCATCAAAGACCTGCGTTCTCTTTTTTCTCGGTAGATATTACTATTACATAGTCTTCCTCAGGAAGTAGGGTTATTCATCTCTTTTTCATTGATTTCTCTGAACGTGGTTAACCTTTGTGTTGTCTTAGCATTTTCTCCTAAGCTTCAGCTCACTGTGCTATTTAACTTTCTCGTCCTAATCTTACTTGCCCTTTTTGCTACCTTTAGTACATGCTCTACATAGCATGAATCCGTCAGAGATTTCCCTGCACAGCCATGTGGAATGGTTCCAGCTGGTGCTGAGAAGCAAATGACCCTGAACAATACTGCCTAAATGGCTGAGACTTTGAGCCATTTACCATGGAACATACTCTTTCTTCTGTGGAAAGATGGACTACTAGACAAATCATCATGAGGAAAGTTTGAACTTTCAGAGCCTGGATTAGTTTGTTTCTTTAAGAAAACATTCATAAATTTTTGACAAAGAGAAAACCAAAACCAAAATCAAAAACTTGTTGCTTCGATTCCAACTCATGGCAACCCTATAGACAGAGTACAACTGCCCCTTACAGTTTCCAAGGAGTGCCTGCTGGATTTGAACTGCTGGCGTTTTGGATTGTGATGCTATGCAGGTTTTGGATATTGTTCCATGTCCTAAGAAGCTTTGCTTATTTGTTACTTGGAATGGTTTTAATTAGAGAAAAGAATAATGTCACCACTCATTGCTTCCAAATAAAAACATGAAGTCCCATTGGATGCCAGCATTGCCAATCTGCCCCCAAATAAAAGACTCAGCCCCAACCATTACTCTAGTAAGTCTGTAGAGCTTGACCATGGACAGATCTCTTTTTCATCATTATTTCTTATTGGGAATGGTGGAAGGGACTTTAAATGTTTGAATCAATTTGTATATCAAATACTTCCAAGAGAAAAGTCACCAGTAGAGGGATGAGAAACCGGTGTGTTTCAGAGTATTCATTTAGTCAACAGATGTTTTAGGCAGGCCTGCTATGTGACAGAGGCACTTGGGATACAAAGATGACCTAACCAAAACCCCAGCCTCACTGAGCTAACAGTCTAGTGAGATAACAGGCAATAAACAGGTAAACAAGTAAAACCAGTCACTGTTGAGTTGGTTTCAGCTCATAGCAACCCCACGTGTCTCAGAATGGAACGGTGCTCCACAGGGCACCATTGGCTGACTTTTCAGAAATAGATGATCAAGATTTTCATCTGAGGTATCTCTGAGTGGATTTGAACCACCAAACTTTTGGTTAATAGCTGACTGCACCACTCAAGGACTCTAATTTCCAAAGACATAAACAATACCTAATACATCCAGTGCTGTTGAGTTGATTCCAAGTCGTAATGACCCCATAGGACAGAGCAGAACAGGCTCACGGGGTTTCCAAGGAACAGTTAGTAGATTCGAACTGTACCACTACACCATCAGGGCTCTGATATATATTGATAGATGTTTGCCATAAAAGTAAATGCAGTGTCTAGACAGTTACTGCACTTGTCATTTTACATAGGGAAAGTCCTCTCCAAGAAGATGTCATTTGAGGAGGACCCTCAGTGCAGTAACTGGGGGTCAGTGTGCAGATATTTGGGGAAGAGGGTTCCAGGGAGATGGTCTTGCTGAAAAGTACTTCTGAGGGTTGTCTCTAGGAAGTCTTCATCTTTCACTCCACTGCTATATATATGGAATCTATTGTTAAACTCCAAGTATGCCTAGATGTTTGACCAAAACTTCCCTCCAAATAAGTTTCTTTTCCAGTTTTCTGAGAAGACCATGGGCTTTGTACTTTTTTTTTTTTTTGGAAGCTCAATGGCCTGGGTGCTGGCAAAGTAAAAAATATTTTCAAGTACTTTGAAACATTTTAATTTAAGTATCTGTTTATTTTATTTTAGTGTGATTTAGGTGAAAATTTATAGAGCAAAGTAGTTTCTCCTTAAGCAAGTGTTGCATAAATGGTTTTATGACACTGGTTGCCCACTGATGATGCATGAATACTCTCCCCTTTTCCATCTTCCATCTGTACAGTTTTCCTGTCCCTTCCTGACTTCTTATCTTTGCTAGTGGGTTAAATGTTTATTTTTTAAACAGAATGAAACATGAAGAAAGTATGCGTTTTTCCCTGACGCTCTAAGCAAAAAGTGGGCTATGAAACCCCTGTTTATTGAGTTACTCCCACTGCTTTGATCTGGGAAATCCAAAACATACTATTTCCCCTTCTTGGTCGGTGGATGCACACTGGCATAGTAAAGACTCTGAGAAGCTTTGTATAGTGTGTAATTTTATTTAACATTTTCCCAAACCTGTTGACTATGGATTTTTTTAGATTGTGGACTTTCTTCTTTAAGGTGATGTAATAAAACTGATTTCTGTCAAGTTGATTTCAATTTATAGTAACTTCATGTGTGACAGAGAAGAATTGTGTTCCGTAGGGTTTTCAGCGGCTGATTCTGGGGGAAGTAGACCCCCAAACCTTTC
The DNA here is from genome assembly GCA_028571685.1 of Heterohyrax brucei. NCBI lineage: Eukaryota > Metazoa > Chordata > Mammalia > Hyracoidea > Procaviidae > Heterohyrax > Heterohyrax brucei. The sequence continues at coordinate 101,415,657 of CM053142.1, read as the reverse complement.
TCGTGAGGTGCCTTTGAATGTACTTGAACCTACAACCTTTCAGTTAGCAGCAAGTTGTGTTAGGTCTCTGTACAGTTCAGGAACTTCTGCAGTGATAAAGTTACTAGTTTGATTAAATAAAAATTTAAAATCACTTGCGATGACTTGGAATCTTGCTAACTAAAAGGTCAGCAGTTCAAATCAATCATGTGCTCCTTGGAAATTCTATGGGGTAGTTCTATCCTGACCTATGGGATAACCATGAGTCAGACCTGATTTCATGACAGGGCGTTTAGGTTTAATTATTTTCTTAGACTAAACCCTTAAATGTGGACTTTCTGGTTCAAAATTGTATGAAGATGTTTAGGGCAGTTAATCTATATTGCCAGCTGCATTCCAGAATCACTGTATTACTATTCCACCAGCAGCATATGTGACTGGGCTACCTCTAATTGTTTTTCTCTAAAAGCTATGAAATTATCCAGATAATTTCAGATGAGAAGCAATCTTATTGTTACAGGTTTTCTTGTGTGTTAGTGGTTTCTAAAAGTCTGCTTTTATTGTGTATTTTTATAACTTTTTTATTGCTAGACAATTCATGTTCTTACTTCCTTGTTCATATTTTATCCAAAAAAATTAAACCACTAGCAAATTTTTCTTGGTTTGCCCTCATCCAAACTGAAAACCTGGCTGTATATTTAGTTATTTTGCTAAATTATGTCATCAACGGACAATTCGGAGGTTACCTTGTTTGCATTTTTGTTAAAGAGAATTTTATCCTTAGGTATCAGTTACAGCTATAAGGCTACATATTCTACAAACTTCATCTGGGTGATTTTTTTTTTTTTTTGCATAATGACATCTTAAGTAGATTTTTTTTTGTTACAAAACTAGCAATTTAATTGTGACTTTAATCTCAAAGCTTTTCTTTTGTTAGCATCCAAAACACTGGATTGTTCTGTATTTAAAATTCTTTAAGACACTTATGGATGGAACACAATGGTGAATAGTACTGGCTTTCTTGAAACTTTATAACATGTGGAGAGAAAAATATTAATCAAATTATCACCGTAATAAAAGTACAATTACAACTAAGTTATATACTCTGATCTTCTTCATTCCCCTTTGCTCCAGCCAGGCTGGGACGAGTAGATGTATCTTAGACGGCCCTCACAGGCTTTTAAGATCCCAGTCACTACTCACCACAGTTGGAAGTAAAAATTTTCATTACAAATTGCTATGCCAATTGAGCTAGCTGTCCCTGAGACCGTAGTCCTTAGCCCTCTTCCCAGTAACTTGGTCTCTAAGGATATTTGGGTGTGTGACTTTGCCCTGGTCAAGTTGTGCAGACTTCTCCAGTATTGTATACTATCTTACCCTTCACCAGAGTTACCACTTAACTACTATCTGGTTAGTGGTTTTCCTTCCCCACCTTTCCTCTCCTTTGTAATCATCAGAGATTATTTCTTTCTATGTGGAAACGTTTTCGTGTGTTTTTGTAATAGCAGTCTCAAGGGGGAGATTAGCCCAAAGGACTAATGGAGCACAGCCATCACAGCCTCTACCTGACTGAGTCCAGAGTAAGTGGATGGTGCTTGGTTACCATCACCAGCTGCTCTGGCATGGATCACAATAGAGCATCCTGGACAGAGTAGGAGAAAAATGTGAGACAAAATATAGATGCACACACTCATGCAAAAGACTGGGCTTGCTGCTCTGACACAGACTGGGAAAATCCTGAAAGTATAGCCCCTGGACAGCTTTTTAGTTCAGCACTGCAGTCACTCCTGAGGTTTGTCTTTAGTCTATGATGCCGACAATAACACACGTGAGGGACATGCTTTGTAGTTCAAGCCTGTATGTGAGACTAATGGGCACACTAGGCCAAAAGCAAAGACAAGAAGTCAGGAAGGGACAGGAAAACTGGATAAATGGAAACCGGGAACCTGGCTTGGGAAGAGGAGGGTGTTGACACATTGTAGGGTTGGCAACCAATATCACAAAACAATTTGTTTATTAACTGTTTAATGAAAACCTAATATGCTCTGTAAATCTTCACTTAAATAGCAATAATAAAATAAAATAAAAAGATAGATGCTGTGGAAGGGAGTGGTATGGGTTGAATTGTATGCTTCCCAAATTTATGCTGAAGCCACAACCCCTGGTACCTTTGAACATGACCTTGTTGGAAATAAGGTCTTTGTCGTTGTCATCATTTAAGTTAATGTGAAGTCATACTGGAGGACAGTGGGTTATAATCCAATCTGAGTGGTATCTTATAAGAAAGAAGAGACTCAGAAAGCCAGACGGAAGGAAGACTACCATACTGACTGTAGGTTATGCTACAGCTGCAAGCCAGGGAATGCCTGGGGCTGCCAGAGGTTGGGCATTTTTTAAACAGATGAGAAACAATCTTATCACTCATTTTTTTATAATCACGAATTAGTCAATTCATTCATTACTTAAGCATTACAGAGCAGCTATGTTTCCAAGAATTTTGGAGAACAACAAGATAAATGGTTTCTGTCTCAAAGACAAGAAGCCTTTGTGGCATGGTGGTTAAGCACTCCTCAGCAGCTAACCCGAAGGTCCACAGTTGGGAACTGTCAGTCACTCTTTTGAAGAAAAGACCTGATGATCTGTTCCCACAGAATTTATGGCCTAGGAAACCCCATAGGAGCAGTCCTCCTGTGTCCTGTGGGGCTCGCTGTGAATCAGGATTACCTCACAGCACTTCAAAGAAAGGATCCTTGCTTTGAAGGGACTAGCAGTATGCGTCTGTGATTCTTTTCTAATGGCTCAACACAAGCTATTCTAATAGAAGCCTCTGCACTCCAGACCTTACCTGCTCTGAGAAGTGGACAGCCCCAGGGGGCAGGTGACAGGCAGCAAGATGAGGAAGTGCCCATGAAACTCTGGCCACTGAATGCCAGAGAAGTGCCCTAGGTGGAGAGTTTCTTTAGATCGTGATTATTGGCCCAAACTTAAGCTGCCCATAGTTTGATTCTCTTCCTCCAAAATTAATTTCTCTTTCTTTCTTTCTTTTTTTTTTTTAGTTTTAAACAATAAAGACGGAAAAATGCATTACATTTTCCAAAACCTCAGCACATGAATTTCAAAATCGATGCAACATGTTGCATTTTGGCTTTCTAGGCATATTGTCAGGCTGTTTCCCCTCTTCCCTCCACAACACAGTGTTGAAAATATGCAGAAGATTTGGCTGGAAATAAAGCCAAGCCAGGCAAACAGCGATAACTGGCCGGGGGTGGGAGGCGGAGGAACTTGCAGCTCAGAAGCCCAAAGGAAATGTGGAACAAAGGCAAAGGGATAAATGGAGACCCTGGACGCTTCATATAGATGCTTCAAGAGCTGGGCCGGTGGGCTGACGCGGGCAGAGGCGTGGCGCGGGGATGCCAGGTGGGCGTGATGTCGGCAAGAGACCCGTAAAGCTTGTAGTCAAATTGGCCAAGTGATGAAGGCTAATTAAAAAGCACTTACACTCGGAAAGCTGGAAGCAGAACTCCGCGGCAGGAGGCCAAGCTCGGCTGGGCAGGGAGCCAGCAAGGCGTGGGCTGCTGGGTTGGTCCCTGGATGGGAGCACCCCGCACACCATGTCCCCGCTTCTCCAGCTGCCACTCTGAGCCTACAGAGTGCGGCTTTGTGACTGATTTCCTTCCCACCTTAGATTTCGGTAAACGCAGTGCTGATTGTATTGATAAAACTCTGCCTCTTGGGCAGAGAGGTTGGAACAACAGTGTTTGAATGTTTGCAAAGCCTTTATCATTCATCCCTGAAATAAAATAAAAGTGTTTTTAACGGTATAGAATTGGGGATGAGGAGATGCTAGGCGTGGTGAAGGTGGATTGCAGACTCAAGAAATTCTGACATCTCAGCTTTGAGAGTTTTGTGAAAATGTTACCTTCTTTTGTAAATTCTGAGGTGTGTAACCGCTAATCTCCAGATGCTGGCTTCTGTTTCCATTTGGGGATTTAGGATGCTAGAGTTGTGCAGTGCACTCTCTCATTGGCACCTTGCAAAATTGCCTCGCTGTAATTGCTGCACAATCAGGGGATCTGCTCCACAAAAATCCTTTCTACAGGGCTCGCTCCAACAGAACACACGTTTGTATTCGGAATGGCACTAGTTTACCTTGATGACCGAGAACAACTCAATATACATTTATGGAATACTGTGTTTCTTGAATGAAAGTTGTAAATTTAAATATAATTTTTAATTTTCAGGTGGAAAAGGAGTTTAAATGTTTGTAATTACATACATGTAGCATTGTATAGGGTTCCAAAAGAGGACACTTGAACCTTGATTTGCCCTCAGAAACCTCTTAATAATGAAAAGAGTGTCACGATCATATCAAACCAAAACACCAAACCCAATGCTGTCAAGTTGATTCCTACTGATAATGACCTTACTGGACAGGGTGGAACTACCTCCTAGGGTTCCCAGAGAGCAGCTGGTGGATTTGAACTGCTGACTTTTTGGTTAGCCACCAAGCTCTCAATGGTTGCACCTGGAAGGCTCCAACAGTAATACAGACAGGTGCATTGTAACCATTAAACAAATGTGCACATTTAGGAAGTAAAAGGATAGCTACAAATTATGAGGCAGAGGATCAGTAAGCATATATTCAGGTCAGCTATGTGAAGACAGGACTTTTTGCCCGCTTATTTCCGTGCTGTATCTCTGGTGGGTTTGGAACAGTGTGTGGCATACGATGCCTTCAGTAAAATTTGGTGGAGTAAGTGAGCAGAACATGTGCTGGTCTCCAGAGTAGCTGCTTAAGGTGCAAAACACTTATTTGAACAGTGTTGTCAGTGTTCCAAAGGCTTTTTTGGAAGGAATTTTCTTGGGAATTTCCTTTAAGACTAGCCTTATGCCTTTCCAGCCATATTTCAACTTTTAGACCAAATCAGTTTACTCTGAGCAAGTGAGTTTACCCACATAATTTATCAGACATGAGTCCAAATAACTTTTTCAGTTCATTCTCAAAGGCTGAATTTACCATCTCTGAGGTTATTAAAAAAATGCCAGGGTTATGAAAACAATTCTCCAAGAGGCATGCCAAAATGTTTGCATTAATAAAAGCTTTATTGGAAAAAGTGTCTAACATTTTGAGATGCATACCTTGAAGGGAATAGAACTCATCTGATTTATTCTTGTGTGTTTGATAAAAAATCAATTCCATTACTCATATTTACATTATATTCCTGGAAAGGGCTTAAGTGCTTTTGATTGAGTAAAGAAAGAGAGAGGCCCACGGATGTTTGCTCTTTACCACCACTCTTCCAAAGATTTTAAGCTAGCTCAGAATAAGAGCTATTTCTTTCTTGTTGATTAAATTTCCATTTTCTGTCATTTTATCTACTTCTGTTCACTTCTAGAAATCCCAGAATCTTTCATTTCTCTATATTTTAAGTTACTGTTTTTAATCACAAAATAATACCCGATTATTTTAAAAAACTCAGAGTACAGAATTATGTAGTGTATATGGTGTATTCCATTTTGAGTGTAGTACCTTCAGCACAAAGCAGATTCCCAACTCCAGTACAATGGGAATAACACAATTTTCCCCTAAATGTTTCTGTTTTGCAATATGCCTCACTCATGGAAAAGAGCTGAAGACACATAAGTAAAAAATTCATGGATTATTATTAAATAAATGTCATGTAACCATTACTGAAATAAAGAAAGCGAATGTTGCCAGTAGCACAGAAGATTCCCTGGGGGCCCACTCCTGGTTAAAATATTCACCCTCCCCATTAAAGATAACCAGCATTTTCTTGAGATTCGTGGTAATTGCTTCCCTGCTTTTCTGGTTACGGCATCTATAAATACCATGGATTAGTTATGCCAGTTTTTGAGCTTTGCCAAATCATGTACAAGGTAAGTCTGATCTTTTTCAATCAGTATAATGTTTATGAGATTTACCCACGTCATTAATCTTTATTGCTTAGAATTCCTTTGTATGAATATATCATAATTTATCTGTTCTACTGTTGATGAACATTTGGATTGTTTTCAAGTTTTGGTTATTATGAATAATGCTGTTATCAACATTCTTGAGCAAGCCTGTTAGTGTTCAGGTGTACAGAGTCTTGTCGTATAGCTAGGAGTCACAGGGCTTGCATGTGATGTGTGTGCCCAGTAGTACCATAAGACTGTTTCTGTTGTACCATATCTTTGCCAAAAGTAGGTGTCTTAGTCATCTAGTGCTGCCGTAACAGAAATACCACAAGTAGATGGCTTCAAAAAAGAGAAATTTTATTTTGCCATAGTCCAGTAGGCTAAAGTCCGCATTCAGGGCTTCAGCTCCAGGGGAAGGCTTTCTCTGCTGGCTCTGGAGGGTGGTCCTTGTCATCAGTCTTCCCCTGGACTGGGAGCTTCTCGTGTGCACGGACTCTGAGTCCTTTTGAAAGGACGTGCTCAGCTCCTGGCACAGCTTCTTGGTGGTATGAGATACCGCACCTTTCCTTGCCTCTCTTCCTTTTATATCTCAAGAGGCAGTCCCAAGGCACACTATAATCTTACGCATTGGGTCCTGCCCCACCAACACGACTGATGCCCGTTTTCCCTCCTTAACATTAGAGAGACAGAATTTACAGCTTATAGGAACATCACACAACTGCAGGGAATCAGGGCCTAGCCAAATGGCTACACATTTTTGGGGGGTAGAATTTAATCCATGACAGTGAATACTTTCAGTCTTTAAAATTTTTGTATCCCAGTGGCTATATAGTGATATCTCTTTGGGACGGCACTTGGCTTGGCTTGGCAATTATTAATGAGGTGGAGTATGTTTTCGTGTTTTTATTGGAGAGACTTTTCAGGTACTTTGTTCATTTTTCTCTTGGGTTGTCTGTCTTTTTTTAAATTCATTTATAGGAGTTCTTTATTTTTCTGGATATAGTTTTTTTTGTTATATATATATTACTAACACCTTAACCATTTTGTTTCCTTAGTCTCTTGATGGTGTTATTCATGAGCAGAGATTCTTAACTTCAGTACAGTTAGGTTGGTAAGTCTATTTCACTATGATCAGTGCCTTTTGTACCCTGTTAAAGAAAACTTTACTCCAAAGACATAAAGATACTCTCTATAGTCTAAAAGAATACTGTTTTGTTATTAATATGTAAGTCTATAATTCATATGAAATTGACTTTTGTATCTCCATGTGAGGTAGGGATCAAGTTATGCCTTTTATCCTCATTGATATCGTTGTCTCTGAAATACTTATTGAAATCATTTTACTGCTGTATCCCACCACCTTTGTCATAAATCACATACCTCCATGTGTGAGGTTCTGTCCGTTAATCTTTGCCTATCCTTGTATAAATACTGTACTGTCTTCATTACGGGAAACCCTCGTGATGCAGTGTGTTAAGTGCTATGTTTGCTAACCAGAAGATCAGCAGTTCAAATCCACCAGGTGCTCCTTGGAAACTCCATGGGGCAGTTCTGTTCTAACCTCTAGGGTCACAGTGAGTCAGACCTGGCTTGACAGCAGTGGGTGGCCTTCATTACTGTTGTTTTATCAAAATTACTGGTTTTGCTATCCAGTAAGGTAAGTCCTCTCACTCTGATCTTCAAGATTGTTTTGTCTATTTGTTACCTTTAGCATTTGCTTTAATTTCTATAATCTGCTTGTCAGATTATACACAAAAGGACTGATGTTCACCCTTCCCCCTGCATGTAACTGTTGGCATTTTAATTGAGGTTTTATTAAATCTATTGAAAATTTGGAGAGAACTGGCATCTTTAAAAATTTGATAATTCTAATTTACAAACATGATACATCTCTCCAAACCAAACCAACCAAAAAAACCCAAACCCAGTGCTATCAAATTGATTCAGACTCATAGCAACCCTATAGGACAGAGTAGAATTGCCCCATGGAGTTTCCAGAGTGTCTGGAGGATTTGAACTGCCGACCTTTTGGTTAGCAGATGCATTGCTTAGCCATTATGCCACCAGCATTTCCATGTACCTCTCCATTTACTAAAATTTCTTTCATTAATGATTTACAGTTTTACATGTGATGTCATTTAGTTTTATTTCTACATACATGATATTTTATGAGGCCAAATTGCCATAACTCAGCTGTGCATATTTAAGGTATATGGTTTTATAAACTTTAACATGGGTATACACTTGTGACACCATCATCACAATTATGACAGCAAACACATCCATCACTCTCAAAAGAGTCCTGATGCCCTTTTGCAATTCCTCATTCCTAACCCTTCTTGCCCTTCTCATCCAGTTTCTAGATAACCAGTTTTGCTTTCTGTTAGGTTATCTTGCATTTTCTAGAATTTTCTATAAATGGTACAATACAATCTGCACTCTTTTTTCTGCTTGGCTACTTTTTTCTTTCCTTTTTTTTTTTCACTCAACGTAATTATTTTAAGATTTATCTATACTGTTCTGTTTATCAATAGTCCATTTTTTACTGCAGAGCAATTGTGCTGCAATAGGTTTCTCTTCTGTACGTTCTAGTATTTGGTTTGCAAATTGTTGTTAAAAGATTGTAAGGTCCACTGTCTGTCAAAGAATTGGTCAGCTTGCCACCTGCACAAGCAGTTTGCTAGGACTGGTCAGTTTCCTATCTGTGTAAGTGGCTTGTAATCAATCCAACAGGACTGGGTGGTTAAAAACCTGCCTAAAAGACCAGTCATTTACCAAAGCTATACCTTGAACATTTTCTGTGTAAATGGCCAGTCTCATAGAGGTTTGGTGGGGGGGACCTCTCAATCAACAAAAGACTGTAGAGGAGCACATCCTTTAAACCTAGAGACCCTGTGTTGAAAATCTAAATGGGAGAGAAAAGGCTGTACTGAGCTGGTGACAGTAAGGTGACAACACTGAAGACCTAGAGTGATGGTGGTACATACAGAACTGGGCACAGGCAGTGAAATAGAGATAGAATTAGAGCAGTGGGAGTCAAGACTGGCACACAGCAGTGGTATGTAAGATTGCCAAAGGAGCCGTGTACCTGTAAAGAGGAGGTTGCCGATGGAGCTGGTCATGCCATAAAGGTGAAGCAGCCACAGCCCAGGCCTGTGCTGACAGACACCCCAGCAGAACAACTGGAAACATGGAGGATGAGCTGGCTTCCTTTGGCAGTAGTAGACATCTGTACTGTAGTGAGAACTATAACGGTAAGGCCAAGAGAAGGTGTGTAGAGCGGGCTCCCAGACGTCTGCAGAGGCACGGGCATATGCTGTAAAGGGTTGCCAGTGAAATGGTTTTACCTCAAGACCAGTTGTCATGCAGGCCTAACCCTGGCACTGTTCCAGGGTTGTTCTGAAGCTGCTGGTTGGGAGTTGGACCGGTAAGAACAGGGGTGGGGAGGGTGGGGAAGAGCCAGCCAAGAAAATCTATGAAGAGAGAGAATGGACACAGCCATGCCACGTTGTCTTAGTCCTCTATTCCTGCTGTAACAAAATGCCATTAAGTGGATGGCTTTAAAAAGAGAAGTTTTATTTTGTCACAGGCCAGTAGGCTAAAAGTCCAAATTCAGAGTATCAGATCCAGGGGAAGACTTTCTCTGCTGGCTCTTGGGGAGGGATGTTGTCATCAGTCTTCCCCTGGACTGGGAGCTTCTGATGCTCACAGACCTCAAGTCCTTTCCAAAGGATGCTCTCTGCTCCCAGCATTGCATCTCGGTGATTTGAAGGCCCCAGATCTCTGTTTGCTTCTCTTTTCTTTATATCTCGAAAGATTGCCTCAAGGCACAATTCAGTCTTACACGTTGAGTCCTGCCCACCAACGTGGCTGTCAGCCATTCACCCTCAGTAACATCCTAGGGGCACGATTTACAACAAGGAGGAACATTGCACAATACCAGGAATCGTGGTCTAGCCAAAGTGCTACACACAGTTTTCCATGATTCAATTTGTGACACACACCTAAGCTGAACTGACAGCATTAGAATTCTGTTTCTTCTACATGCCTTCTGAAAATTAGTTTGCTAAATCTTTTTAAGTTTTGACACTCTCTAAGGTATATAGTAGTATCCAATTGTGGTTTTAGTTTGAATTTCCCTAGTGATTTTGATACTGACCATCATTTTGTGTGCTTATTTGCCATTCATTTGTTTTCTTTGGTTAAGGGTATATTCAAGGTTTTGCCCAGTTTTAAAAAATTGTGGGCAAAATGTATATAATAAAATATGTTCCATTTCAACTATTTTTATGTGTATAATTCAGTGACATTAATTGCATTCACCATGTTGTGCAATGATCCAAGTTTTTTGTCATCCTTAACAGAAACTTGGTGTCCCTTAAGCAATAACATTCCTTTCTCCCTGTCTCTTGCCTCTGGTAACCACTAATAAACTTTAATCTCTTTGTATTTGCCCATTCTAGATATGTCATGTAAGTGGTATCATGCAATATTTATCCTTTGCTGTCTGATATATTTTACTCAGTATACTGTTTTTAAGATCCATTTATGCCATAACGTGTGTCAGAATTTAATTTGTCTTTATGGCTAAGTAATAGTGCGTTGCAATCATGTGTCTGTCAGTCATACTGTGGTGGTTTGGCTGTTGCTGTGTTTCTGGAAGCCATGGCCCTGGTATTTCAAATACCTGGAGGGCCACTCATGATGGACAGGTTGTAGCTGAATTTCCAGCCTAGGGTTGGGTAGGAAGGAGGACAAAGTGGTCTACTTCTAAAAAACTGGCCACTGGAAATCTCATGAATAGCAGCAGAACATTGTTTGGTATAGTGCCAGAAGATGAGTCTCAAAGGTTGGAAGGCACTTAAAACATGACTGGGGAAGAGCTGTGTCCTCAAAGTAGAGTCTATCTTAATGATGTGGATGGAGTCAAGGTTTGGGGACCTTCATTTGCTGACGTAGCATGATTCAAAATGAGAAGAAATAGCTGCAAACATCCATTAATAACCAGAACACGGAATGTACAAAGTATGAATCTGAGAAAGTTGGAACTTGTCAGAAATGAAATGGGGCACATCAACATTAATATCCTAGGCATTAGTAAACTGAAATGGACTAGTATTGACCATTTTGAATCAGATAATCATGTGGTTTCTTATTCTAGGAATGACAATATGAAGAGGAATGGCATGGCGTTGATCACTAAAAAGAACATTTCAAGATCTATCCTGAAGCACAATGCTGTCAGTGATAGGATAATACCTATGTGCCCTCAAAAAAGACTAATTAATACTACTATTATTAAAAGTTATGCACAAACTACTAATGACAAAGAGGAGGAAACTGCAGATTTTTATCAATTTCTGCAGTTTAAAATTGATCAAACATGTAAATAAGATGCCTTGACAATTACTGTTGACTGGAATGTGAAAGTTGGAAACAAAGAAGGGGGACTGGTGGCTGGAAAAGCAGGCCTTGTGAGAGTGACATCAGAGAGCACATGATAGAGTTTTGCATGACCAATGACTATTATATAATTTAGCAATTATGTAATGACCAATATCTTTTTAGCAACATTGATGGCAACTGTACACATAGGCCTCACCAGATGGAATATGCAGGAATCAAATTAACTAGATCTGTGGAAAAACTCAGTATCATTCAGAACAAGGCCAGGGGTCATCTGTGGAACAGACATCAATTGCTCATATGCAAGTTCAAGTTGAGACTGAAGAAAATTAAAACAATTCCATGAGAGCCAAAGAATGACTTTGAGTAAACCCCACTGGAATTTGGACACCATCTCAAGAGTAGATTTGACACATGGAATACAAATAATTGAAGACCAGAGGAGTTGTGGGATGACATCAGGACATCATATACAAAAAAGCAAAAGGTCAGTAAAGAGACAGGAAAGAAAGGAAAGACCAAAACGGATGTCGGAAGACGTACACCGTTCAGAGGCTCTTAGTACATTCACAGGGTTGTGCAGTCATCATCACTATCTTGTTCCAGAAGATTTTCACACCTCAAAAAGAAGCCCCATACAGCTGGCAGTCAACATCTATCTTCTAAAAAGATAAATAATAGGAAACTTTACATATTTACTTATATGGACACTATTTACAGTGCGCTTTATTTGCACAGATTCCTATTTCTGTTGGAAACCCTGGCAGCACAGTGGTTAAGTGCTGCATCAGCCAACCCAAATGTCCATAGTTCAAATCAAGTCCCCCGGCTCTCCTCGAAAACTCTAAGGGGGTAGTTATTACTCTGTCTGTGGGGTCACTACAAATTAGAATTGACTTGACAGCTTTTTTTTGTATTTTTGTCTGATATCACTTTATTCTGTTTGAAGCACATCCTTTAGTGTCTGAAAAAGTATATTTAGCCTTCGTTTTTATAAGAGATTTTCACTGGGTATGGAATTTCAGATGGATATATATATTTATTTCTTTCAATACTTCAAAGAGACTGCTCCACTGTTTTCTCACATATATTTATTTCCAGTGATAAATCTGTGGTCATTATTTTTGCTCCTCTTTATGTAACATATATATTTTTTTCCTGTTTGCTTTTTAAAAACAAATTATTTTTGGTGAAAATATGCACAATAAAATAAATATGCTACAATTTCAGTTTCCAGACATAACTATCAATAATATTGATTACATTCTTCACATGTGTCCATGTTCTCATTATTTCTTGCCTATTAACTTAAATTTCCTACCCACCAACTTTCTTATCTATGTTTTAAGATAGCTGTTAACCATAGTTTTATATAGATAATTAAAAAAAACAAAAGCCATAGAACTCAAAGATGATAATCATTACATTTTGAGCTAAACTGTTACTTAGTTTAAAGGGTGCCTTCTGGAGGGGGGATAGTTTCAATTCAGGTTATGAACAGTAACTCAGGGCCATAGTCTCAGGGGCTCCTCCAAGTTCACTGGGTCTAGTTAATCTGGCTTCTTTAAATATCTGATACTCTATGTCACGTTTTTCTCCCTTTCTATCAGGAGCCAGCTATTGTGTCCCTAATTAAAATATTCTGTAATAGTAACCAGACACCACCTATTTCTGGTCTTGGGGTAGAGGAGGCAGTGGTTTAACGAGATAATTAGTCATGTAGTCTGGTTCATCTCTGATTCTTGAGTTTCCTTATTTCTCTTTGTTCCAGACAAGTAGAGATCAGTAGCTATATCTTGGATAGATGCTCATACACTTTTAAGACCTGGAAACTACTCACCTTCTGAGAGGTAAAACACAAGATTTAAGAACTACGTCATGCTAATTAACTGGATTGTCCAATAAGATCATATCCCTCTGTTGACTTCTAAGACTTTCTCTCTTTTATTTTATTTGTTAGTGGTTTTAAGTAATTTGACTGATGTGCTTTCTTTATGTTTCTTGTGCTAATGTTTCTTTCAGCCTCTTGGGTCTGTGCGGTTATACTTTTCAACAAACTTAGGTAATGTTCAACTTTTATTTATTCATGATATTTTTTCCTCTCTACTTTTCTCCTGGGACTTCAATTATGTGCTTTTTAGGTCACTTGAAGTTGTCTCAGAATACTCTGGTTTTCTTTCTCTCTCTGTTTCATTTTGAAGAGTTTCCACTACAATACCTTCATGTTAACTAGGTCCGTCCTCTCTCCCTGCATACTATCTAAACTGTGTTGATCCCATCTAGTCTATTTTCCCTTAAGATATCATAGTTTTCATCTCTAAAATTTCATTTGGGCCTTTTAAATATCCCCCATGTTTGTGCTTAAATTTCTGAACATATGGAACAAAGTTACAGTAACTGTTTTAATGTCCTGTGTGCTAATTCAACATCTGTGTCAGTTCTTAGTTGGTTTTAATGGATTTTTCTTTTCTTCATGGGTCACGTTTTCTCGGTTCTTTCTGTGCTTGGCAGTATTTGGTTGGATGCCTGATACTGTGAATTTTACTTTTTTGGATGCTAAATATTTTTTGTATTCTTATAAATAGTCCTGAACTTTGTTCTATGGTACAATTAATTATGTAAAACAGTTTGCTTCTTTCAATTTAAATTCACTAGTCAAGGCTAGACTAGCGTTTTGTCTTAGACTATTTCCTACTGAGGTAAGACTCTTTGGGGTGCTCTATCCAATAGTCTGAAAAGTGGGCCATGAACAAAGAAGACAGAAGAAGAATAGAGGCCTTTGAATTGTGGTGTTGGGGAAGAATGTTGAATGTACCATGGACTGCTAAAAGAACAAACAGATCTGTTTGTTCAATCAGAGTGCTCCTTGGAAGCAAAGATGGCAGGACTGCATCTTACATACTTTGGACATGTTATTAGGAAGCATCAGTCCCTGGAAAAGGGCATCATGCTTAGTAGCGTGGAGGGTCAGCAGAAAAGAGGAAGACACTTGACAAGATGGATTGACACAGTGGCCACAACAGTGGGCGTAAGCATAAAAACAATTGTGGACATGGTGCAAACTGGGCAGTGTTTCATTCTGTTGTTCCTAGAGTCGCTATGGGTCAGAATCAACTCGATGGCTTTGGCAACAACATCCAATAGTCTATACGTTATTATGTTTTTCATTCTAGTTGGTGGGAACAGACCATGTGTGAGCACTAGGTTCTGTTTCCATTAGATCTTTGGATGGTTCTTTCCTTGGCTTCTGGTAGGTTCCTCTCACATGCATGCTGATTAGTATTTAGCTGAATACTCGAGGAGATCTTTTGCAGATTTCCAGGGTTCTCTCTGTTTATCTCTCTTCTCCCTGGTGCTATGTTTTGTGAATTCTGTCTTGTCTGATCTTTTCTACCTAGACTCTCAGGCTTGCCTCCTTATCTCAGCATCCACTGGGCTGCGCCTGAGTTTCCCCTCCTAGTTCCATGGTCTAGAAACTCTCTCAAGGCCGTTAGCTAGGGCAGTCATAGGATGTACCTTGTTTCTGTCAGGGATCGTTCTCTTTCACTTGGTGTCAACATTCTTGAAAACCTCTTTTGTCATGTGCTTTGTCTTTTAAAAATTTTATTGTTGTTATTGCTGCTGTAATTTGTCTCTTCATCCCTGGTGGCATAGTAGTTAAGTGCTATAGATGCTAACCCCAAAGGTGGCAGTTCAAATTTACCACGCACTCCTTGGGAAGTCTAGGGGGCAGTTCTGCTCCGTCCTATAGGGTTGCTATGGGTGGCAATTGACTTGACAGCAATGGGGTTTTATATACATAGTTGCATTTCCTGTAGAAAACAAAAACTTATTTCTTCCTTTGAAACTGATACTTTATCTTATCTTCTTTATGGTAGTTAGCATCTCTAGTATAATGTATAATAAAATAATCATCATAGGCATCTTTGTCTCATTTACATCTTAAAGAGAATACTTTTAACATTCTACCACTTAATATGGTGCATAGTGTTGGATTTTTTGTAGGCATACTTAGTTGGATTAAAGAAGTTCACTCTGCTCACATTTGCTAAGAGTTTTAAAATCATGAATGACTATTTAATGTAATAAAATTCTTCTAATGCATCCAAATTGGTTATGATATACTTCTTCTCTTTATGCAAGGTTGCTGACATTTCATCTACTGAGATGATGAAATGATAACTCAATTTTATTATGTTAATGTGCCAAATTACTTTTTTTTTTAAAGATTTAAAAGCAACGTTGTATTATTGGGATAAATCCAAATTGGTTATGATATACTTCTTCTCTTTATGCAAGGTTGCTGACATGTTTAGCTAATAGTTTGTTTAGGAATTTCACTTATAAATGAAACTGACCTGTCTCTTTCCTTTCTTATAATGTCTTTGTTAGTTTTTCATAATAAGGAAAAGCTTGCCTCATAAAATGAGTTAAATAAGTATTTCCTGTTTTTCTACTCTCTGAAAGAGTTATTTAAAATCAGCATTATTTCTTTTCTAAATGTTTAGGCACATTTGCTGTGGACCTTAGAGCTTTTTTGGGAGGGGTGTGTGAGGGGATGCAAAAG
The DNA here is from genome assembly GCA_028571685.1 of Heterohyrax brucei. Classification (NCBI taxonomy): domain Eukaryota; kingdom Metazoa; phylum Chordata; class Mammalia; order Hyracoidea; family Procaviidae; genus Heterohyrax; species Heterohyrax brucei. The sequence continues at coordinate 101,399,786 of CM053142.1, read as the reverse complement.
TTTAAACTATAGCCTCCATTTCCTTAATATTAACTAAGACTACTCTGATTTCTATTCTTCTTGTTTCAGTTACAGCACGTATATTGTATTTATCCAGGATTTGCACATTCTGTATACATTTTCTAACATACTAGCATGTAGCTGTTCATAGCTTTCTTTTATTATATCTTTTTAATATCTATGTGGACTCTATAGTGATATTTTCTTTTTTCATTCTGATACTGGTTATTTGTGCCCTGTTTTTTCCTTGTTGGTCTCACTGGATTTTATATTCAGTCCTGGTAATCTTGGTCTCATAATTATGCTATTTAGTTAACTGATATTTAAGGTAATTATCCATACAGTTGGGTTAAAAAATATAATGAGCATGAACTTTATATTTTTCCTGTATGTTCTTTGTTTCACTTTCCCTTTTCCTTGTCTTTACATACGTGCTCTTCCTGCAGTTTGGAAGTGATACATTCTTCTGTGATCCTTTTGGTGCTTACCTTACGTATTTCAATATACAAACTTGGATTAGCCAAGCCAAGTGCCGTCGAGTCCGATTACAGAAGCTTAATATTAAAGCCAAGTGTCGTCGAGTCGGATCCGACTCATGGCGACCCTAGGTGCTTTTTCCCTTTTTCCAGACAATACAAGAAGTTTAGGACACTTCATTGCATTTGCTTACTTTTATAACCTGCTATTGTTGTCATATATTAATGCTTTTATATATTTTAAATTGTAGGACACATTATTATTATTGTCTTATAATACTTTTATTTGCAGTTAGTATTTACTTAGATTTACTGACATATTTTCTGTTTTCCTTAGTCTGCTACTTATCTTTCATATTTTTGTAGTATTTTTTTTTTTTTTTTAATCCTAGAAGTGCTTAAATTTTTTAATTTGTTGAATCTGTCAGCTATTTTCTTTAGACTTTCTGGATGTTGTTTAGAGAGACCTTCCACACTAAGATTGTAAAAATATTCTCTGATAATTTTATCTTGCCATTTCAGAAAAATATTTTGACTCTTAATTTGTTCAGATCTGTGTTTCTATGATGTATAAAGGGAAGAGTTTGACTTATTTTTTTTTTCTTTTCCCAAGTGTGTAGCCCATTGAATCACCACTACTTATTGAATACTCTTTTCCTCAGGGTTGAGATATAATCCTCTTACACAATAATTTCCTTATCAACAAGCATCTGTTTGGGGAATATTTTCTCTAATAAACAATTTTCTGTGTCAGTGGCCCAATTGTATTCATAGCTGTAATGTATCATAATTCGTCGAGAACCATAGTACATGAAAATGTCCTCTTGTGTTCTGCAGTGGTGGATCATTACAATTGGTTGGGAGTCTGATGTTTGGAGTTCTTTAGTCACCGAGGGTACAGGTATGCAGCAGGGCTCTCTGGACAAAACTGTGATGCAGGTAGATGAGAAAAGTTGCCCTTTCTCCTTTCGTCTAAGTTTCCTTTGCAGATCTCCGGGATTATAGGGTCTTAATGCAATGCCAGGCTCTGGAGAGCTCTTTCCTAGGCCTACTTCCTTTAGAGCATTATCAGGTTCTCTGAATCTGTCTTTTAGCCAAATTCTATTCTTTCCTGGTCTGTATTGGAAAGCCTCTGAGAAAAGAATTGATGCTAAGGTGTTGATGAGGACTGACAGTTTTGTAGTCACTGTGAATATGTGTGAATATGAAGCACAAGATGTGCCCTCCTGTAGCTACAACTAAACAGGCATACCCAAACCGCTGCCGTCGAGTCGTGGTACACCTTTTTGTTGGTGCTGAGCTTGACCTCGCAGTCTTTCTTGGTACAGTACTCTAGGGGGCCACTGATACTTCAGCAGAATTGTCTCGTGGGTTGGGATTAGTTTTCCACTCCTTAAATTTTCTTGTCCCAGGGAAAAAAGACATTGAAGGATTGAAGCCATGGTGGTCCACTCAGATGCAGCTGTGGGTGGAAACCTATGCATCTGTGTGTAAGAACAGCCCTGCTAGTGCTGAAAAGACAGCACTGCCTGAGAGTGCTGTAGCACTGCAGAAAACAGTCACTGGTACTTAGAGGGTTAAAGAGGTTCAGGGCTGAGAGTTACAGTCCAAAATGAAACCCTACACAATTTCCAGAGGACTTACCAGGATTATTCCATCTTTGTTCCTGTTTGACTGTACATTAAAGAGATTTTTGAGGCCATGTGGATGCCTCACTAAATGTTTCCCATGTCTTTTCGCTGTCAGTACAACAATGCAAATAAGATCCAGTATGAACAACCTGACACATTTCTAGGTTTTTCTCTCTCTGTTTTTTTTTAGTATGTCTGTTTGTTTGTTTTTTAAAATGAACCTAGAAAGTTTTTGAGCTCATAAAGGAAGAACCTAGTTTTGTTGTATTGACTTTTTGGTATCACAAATTATAGGTCAACTGAAATTTATGAGCACAAGCTCGGCATACTACATGAGTGATGTGAGTTCATCTACGGGAAGTGGACAAAGGCAGGGTGTAAATTATGAGGTAAGGAATAGTATTCACTAGGCATTTGTGTGTGTGTTTTATCAGCAGATTAGTTGATTCATGGTTAGTAAAAGAAAATATTGAATTATGCTTTATGAGGATTAGCTTCTTATTGTGTATATGAAATAATCAAACCAAACCAACCCTTTGCTTTCTAGTTAGGTCCAACTCGTTGTGACCCTAGAGGTCAGAGTAGAACTGTCCCATAAGGTTTCTAAGGAGTGCCTGGAGGATTTGAACCGCCAACCCTTTGGTTAGCAGACATAATGTTTAACCCACTATGCCACCAGGGTTTCCTTATGTGAACTAGGTGTAATCTAATTTTATTATTAGTGCAGAAAAGGTATGCTAAGTCTTGAAAGATGCCCTCACCTTGGAGGATGGATTTACCTGATGCTAGTTGGGAAAATGATTAGTCAAGACATCCACTTGAGTGATGCCATCTAGCTAGCTACTTGTTGCTTTGTCAATAAAAAATAACTTTAGTATTGTTTCCTTATTAAGGAAATTGTGACAGGAAGTTTGCCTTGTATTGTCCACAGTAACATAGTTATATAATGGTAAAGACTTATTAAGTTTTCATTATGCTCTCGGAACTTTGCCAGGGGCTTTACAAGAATTCTCTGTTTTATCCTCAAACTTGACATCTGAGGTAGATATTATTATTATTCCAATTTACAGAGAAAGCAAAAAATTAAGGTTACACAGTAGATCATAGATTAGTGGTACAGTCTCTTAATCACAGTAGCATGGTGAGGTCTCTTATTCTGCAAGTAGGTTGCTGTACAGGCATTTAATTAAAATGTTGTCTTGTCCAGTTGGGGCAAAGTCTGTTTCACTGAACCTGCCTTTTACCTTTGGCCACCAAATTCTACTCTTTTCTGGTCTATGTTGGAAAGACTGACAAGAGCATTTATGCTAAGGCACTGATAGCTAAGGAAGCTTTTGTAGTCATGGTGAATATGTGGCGTAATAAAATGTATATCCTTCTGCACTTAGAATTAGGCAGTCATGATGTACTTTTTTGCTAGCCCTCAGCTGGCAGTCATAATAGGAGTGCCATGCACTTTGGCATCTGCTAGTCCCAAGTCCACATTTACATGCCACCATGGACTGTTTGAGTAAAATCCTTAATCTAGCTGAACCTCAGGTTGCTCACTGATAAAATAAGGACACGGCACCTCACTTGCAGTATTGTGAGGATTAAATCAGTCTGTCATTATAGAGTGCCTGGCTCCAAATAAATCCTGTGACCAAAATGAGTTTCCTATGCTTTCCCGCAAATTTCTGATTTTGTTACATGATCATGTGCTCCAGTTTCCATCATATTAAACTAAACCCCAGTTCCAGTTAAAGGAAAAGTGGGCTAGGTGATTCTCTTTTTCTCTTCCATGACTCTGTACATGAGATAACGGTCAAAATTGTTTAGGTTCTGCATTTTAAATAAAGTTGTCTCTTTGCAGGGGAGATGTTAGTATAAAGTATACCAGGGAAAAGGACCTAAATATTCTGGAAGCAAATATTCAGGCCCAGAACTCTTTTCAAGGGTGCTACATTAGGTTTCTTAAGTAATATGGAATTGGATGAGTACTGTATTCTTTCGTTTTCTTTCCTTCCTCAATTTGTGCATAGCTCATAGTGGCGATTCATGGAACTCTTGGCTGCTCCGCTCTTAGAATTTGTTAAATGTGGCCTTGTTTGTCAACTCTGAGACAGTCAGGGTGTAATCAGAAAACCTGATCACATTTTCATGCTACTGGTTACCACAAACCCAGACATAGAGATGGGGAGGAACTGTGTTTTATTCAAATGGCCAGTGATCTGAGAAGACGGAGGATTAGCATCCTAGAAACTGTCTTAACATCTCATCTCAAGCTGGGAGGGTTTTATAGGAAGAAGGAAGAAGGGTTCCAAAAAAAGGTGTGTTATTGAAGTGCCATGGGGGTGTCAGGGTGGAGGCAATGTAGCTTTCTCTGATCCCTGGGCAAGGTCTGGAGTCACAGGGTGGGTGATATCACCAGGGGAGTATCTTAACATCTCATCCCAAGCCAGAGGGTTTGGGGGAGTCGCTGGTCACAAGGGTGGGTCACAAGGTGAGACAGAGTGTGTGGGGGGGGAGTTCTTAGAGGCACTGTGATATTATCTGGATTTGGTCTGTAGCTTTATCAGGTCCCTGGGTAAGGTGGGTGGTGTTATCTGGATTAGGCCCCTGGGCAAAATCTGAAATAAACCTCACAGTCTCCAGGTTAGTCATTGTAATTTTTCTAGTCAGCCTGAGAGATCAGGCAAGGATTTTTAATCAGTATTTTACAATATTAGCCCTTTCACTGATAAAAGGAAAAAGAATTTCACAGGCCCTTGCTTCAGTTTTTCAAAACTTTGATTTCTACAACATAAAATATTTGTTTGAATTAAAAAAATGCACTTGTTATAAGATGTAGTTCTTTTTTGACTAGTAATAAATTGATAACAGGAACTTTAAAAAAATTGAAAATTTCATAGTGTTCTAAGCAGTCTTTAAAAACAAACTTGGCATAGATTACAATTTTGGTTTTAATGGCATCAAAATTAACTGATTACTTTGTATATGGTTATCATGTAGTATTCTGTAATTTTTTTTCTGGCATAGTTTTCATGTATTCATGCTCCCTAGCTCCATTGTTTGATGCACAAGTCTGTGTGTAAGCAATGCTGGGTTGTGCTAACCACCGTCTGTACTTTCCTTCATCCTTTAATAAAGAAAAGATACTGAATGGCCAACAATTAATTGCTGTTAGCAACATAAGGCTTTCAGGCAAGCTGCTGCTTTTCAGGACCTGGGAAGAGAAAATCTATCCATGTACTGGGACTGTGATTGGTACAGGAACTTTGCTACTCATAGCTCTTCTTAACAGCAATAGATGCCAGCAGGTTTATGATGCCATCCCTAGAGTTATTGTCCCCAAGAAATAATATTTCAGTTGTAGCTATCTCTGTGAGATATCTCTATAAAGATTTTCTCCTACTTCGTACTTTGAAACATATATTCGTTGTGCCATCCCTTTTTGTGGCCAATGCTGTCAGGGATGAAAATGGCAGAGGGAAAAGTATGTAAGTTAAGATTGTTTTTTAAATTGAAATATTGAATGAAGATAATGAGTTCTGCTGCAAATCATACCAATTGCCAGTGCTCAGACATTTTCTAATATGTACATACTGCCAAAAAATAAGAAAGAACTGAAATAATGTCGAGTATCTTTTGATTTAGTAAGGTGATCTTTCTGCCCAGAAGATAGAAATACAATGCCAAACTTTCGCTAAGTCAGCCTCATGATCCCTGAAAGCTTTATTTAGACATGTTGTACAAACAAGTACTATGTTCTTAAACATATATTGCTTGAGATGTACATCCTTAAAAAAAAGTGTGATGCAAACTGACACGTTGGTATAAATGTGTGAAAATGATAAATGTAGCGGAGAGTTTAAGTTTTACCCAGCACAAGATAGTTTATAATTTTCAGTGAAGATATGCTTAGCAATTAACCTGATGTTTCTTTTAAAAGTCCATTAATCTGAATCTTTTTTTTTTCTTTTTTTTTTGGAGTGCCTTTTAGTTTTAGGTTATTATCTTAGACACAGAATCACTGTCGTTCATCTGAGGTTGGTCTGAAGAGGAGCTGGGTGTCCTAATTCCTAATGCAGCAGCTGTAATAACAATACTTAGCACTTATGAGGCTCCACTTCTCAGTTTCATAGCACTTTACAATTATCAATTAATTGCTTTGAATGGGAAGCTCTGCAGCTGCTGGGGGCGGGGGAAGGAGCACACAGCGATTGGCTCATTATCATCTACAGCTGTTGAAAGTGTTCTTCAAAGAAATAATTACACATTTTCCTACATATTTAAGGAAAAGAAAGGAGCAGTGGGAAGGCTACAAAGGGTCTTCTTTAACAAACAACTCTTTGTCTTTTCATTTTTTCTGGAGAGCAGCAGCTTTATTGTAAACTATTATCGTCCCCTGGACAAAAAGGACAAAATCACTACCAAGTTCCTCTTCAACAAAACCCAGGATAGTAAATCCTCTTGTGGAAAATGATCTCAGTCTCACCACTTTTCAATTTCTGGGATGTTTAGTTTTTTTTTTTTTTATCAGTAGCAGAGCTGCTGCTGGACTCTGCTTGACGCAGCCTTCTTTAATGTCTGATCCAATGTTGGCTTTCTCCAGCTTTAATTATGCATGAAAACAGAACAAGTAGACAATAATTGATAGTGCTTCTCACATTGTTTTTGACAGAGCCTTATCACCAAAAGAGGGTCAGAAGAAACTATCCAAGCCGTCTGTCTGTCACTAGGAAGAAACACAAGCAGCCCCAGACATAGAAACAGAGTTCCTTCTCTTCTTTTCCTGTCTTTTTACACGTTTTCTTTCTTTCTGTTCTTTTTCATTAATGCAAATCTTCTGGTTGGGCAGATAAGCTGCTAATTCTATTAATTTTCTTATCAAAATCAGCAAGGTAACTGAAGCTTCCAATTTAGTGATTTATTATCCTGAGCAAGCTGTGCAGACTGTGCCTTTCATACTCTGTAATTGGCACTAGAGGGGAAGAGACTTTCAAGGGACATGCACTCAGCTAACCGTTTCCATTTCAATTGACTATTGAGCAAACAAATGGAGTGTCCTTTCATTGGCTTAAAACGTTTGAAATGATAAAGCTAGCAATTCTGCATTTGAATATGTGTCAATGGATATCTGTGAGCAAGATGCTAACCTCTAAGACATTGAAAATACGAGCATAATAACATCCTTCTATAGGATTTGCCATCAATAAAACATCCAAGTACGATATGTTAATTGACATGCAAAAGGCCAAAATTGATCATACGTGCAATCTGACCCTTATTGTTACACCATCCCCAAAGCCCCTGAAATAAACTTCTTTCCCTTGCATACTGTGTGTTAGACTCTTTTGTGTGTGAAAGGTGGCTGCAGAAGCAGCAGGCCCCAGTGTTGAAGCACTGATGTTGGAGCCAGCACCAGCCCATCGGAAAGGAGAGCAAATGGGGAGAAATTAGAAGCTACAGATCAATGGGACTGATTCAGATACTGAGAGAGAAGGGAGACCAGGCTTCTGGTGGAAAAAGTGGCTACTTATTTGGGGCGACTGGAGAAGATGGGGAAGCTTTCTCTGCCTGAAATGTTACTCTCAGTAAAATAGAAACTGGATCTACAGGCATCCATTTCTGTGTTTATGAACACCATATCCCTTAAAAAACAAATTTTACATAATAATAGCTATGAACCCATTTAATCATTGCAAATAATATGAAATATATTGGTTACTGTACTTAAATCTAGCCCATAAAAAACCTCACTGCTGTCAATTCTGAATCTTAGCAACCCTATAGAACAGAGTGAAATTGGCCCATGTAACTTCCAAGGAGCAGCTGGTGGACTTGAACTGCCAACCTTTTGGTTACCAGCTACACATGAAGGTGCTAATACCCATGTTTAATAGATACTATTTAGAGAGGCTATAGAGGAAAAGTAACTTGCCTGATTTCACTCGGTTAGAAAATGTTAAAGCTGGTAATTTGAATGCAGAGCCACCAGATATAAAACTCCGTCCTCTAATCACTATGACATTTAGCCTCTAGACTTATATTTATGGAAGAAGTAACACCCGAGGCCCTTACATCATCAGCATAAATACCCTCTTGAATTACACCGTAGGTAAACTCTTGAATTAGAAAGCTTAGAAATTTTTGGCACTTAAAACTTCAGAGAAAACTCATACTAAAAATTGAATCACTTTTTCACATGAAATATAGGGTTTTGACAGTTTGCAACATCCCTCTTGATTCTTTGAGATCAGCTTCTCCTTTGGAGTTCCTGGGAGGAGGAACAGGCCAGGGGACTATTTTTGCCTGTAGCCAGGTGTCCACGGTGCTTGCGGCTGGGAAATGCACTGTGATAGCGTGCACGATGATTTAGACATGTGTTTGGGCTTTTAATCTTTTTTCATCTATACGCATCACCAAAATAAAAACCAGTGAAGTATGTGCCCTATAAATCTGCTTGTTCTCTCACTCCTCAGAAATATTTCAGAAAGAAATGACACTTGTAATCAGAACTGGGCTTAGAAGCTGCCTCCTTTTGATTCAGAGATCCTGCACCCCTTCCTTTTCGGTTTTACGCAGCAGGAAAGAAGTAGGGGCCAGAAGTGTGTGGACTCGGGCCATGCTGCTGTCAGAAAGAGTAAGCGTAAAATCTACTTCTGTGAGTGAATTCCCACTTAACTTTAAGCGTGTCGACTATCGAGTTGAGAGAAGGATAAGTTGAGAGGGTACTTAGTGAGCATTCTAGCTTATGAAGATGGTGAGAATCCACTGGGGCAGTGATACAGAGCAATTATTCATCAAGAACATGCTTGAAAAAGACTGTTGGAGATCATCTGCAAACTAAAGAAGTTTGACAATAATTAGCAACATTTGGTTTTAAAGACTGGGGAACTTGTGAAGAAAAAAAAGAAATACATAGGAATAATCTCTGAGATGTCAAGAGGTATGCCAAATCTAAATGCAAGAAAAAAGTCAGTAAACACGGTGAAGGAACTATTAAAAACTAGACCAAAGGAATGGAGAAAAAGACAAAACTGTGTTTGTGATAATTATTTGTATTTTGAAGTATTAGTTGTCACGAGGAGTCCCAGGGTGTAATAAACAGTTAGCATAAACCAAAAACCACGGCCGTTGGAAATTTTTGGCACTTAAAACTTCAGAGAAAACTCATACTAAAAATTGAATCACTGCCGTTGAGTCCATTCCGACTCATAGCAACCCTGCAGAACAGAGAACTGCTCCACAGAGTTTCCAAAGAGCACCTGGTGGCTTTGAACTTCCAATCTTTTAGGAAGTGTAGGTAGCCCTTAACCACTACATCACCAGGGTTGCAGTGGTTAAAGTACTAGGCTGCTAATCTGAAGGTTAGTTGTTGGAATCCACCCAGGGGTGCCCTCAAAAAAAGGCCAACAATGTACTTCCCCCAAATCAACCTCTGATAACTCTACGGAGCACAGCTTTATGCTGGCATATGTGGGAGGTAACTGAGTTGGAGGTAACTTTATCACTACTTTAAAAAAAAAAAAGTTCAGGAAGGCTCTTCTGCTATGTGTTTTCCATGTGTTATCTCATAGAATTATTTTTTATTTCCATTTACAGCTTAAGAAATTATTTAAAACAAAAACAAACCCATTACCAGTGAATCAATTCCGGTTCATAGGACAGAGTAAAACTGCCCCATAGTGTTTCCAAGGATTGCCTGGTGGATATGAACTACCAACCTTTTTGGTTAGCAGCCTTAGGTCTTAACCACTACACCACCAAGGTTTCCAAGAAATTGTCTAGTCTTCAATGTATGCTCTAAATTGTTTTGCAATAATATAATAGTGTGATGAACTTTAGAATTTTAGAATACTTGTTAATGAAATATGAGTTATAAAAAACATGCATTCTGTGGATTAAAAAGAAATAAAAATTACTTATGGAATAAAAAGAGTTTGAGAATAGCTGATTCAGTGGATTTTAATAATGAACTAAGAGTATATTGTTCTTAATCCTGATTATTAGTGGTGTAATTTCAGTCAAGTCACAGAAATTCTCTGATTTTCAGAGCAAGATGGAATTAAATGTTTGCCAGTATCTATTCTACAAAAATATTGTGAAAATAAATCAAAACTGGAGTATTAAAGCAAAGCCTGATTACAAAGTAAAGTATTTTATAAGACAAATTGTTCATTATTTTAAAATTAGCATATGGTTTTCAAGGGTGGGTGATGCTTCTCAGGTCAAAACAACCACTCTATTTGTTTGCTTCTAAATTTCCATCTGTAGCTTCTCTGCAAAGGTGACTTTGACTTCAAAGGGTAATGGGAATTGGATCTGGTATGAAAATGAGGCTTGGAAATATATAGTCTTTCAGGAAAAGGTCATTACATACTGTACAGAAGCTCAACTTTTATTTTGATTAAAATACTTTTTTCAATGAGATTTATTAGCTAATTACGTACTCCAATTTGTGGCTTTGTGAGATTTGCTTGATCTGTAATGTCTATTAAAGGACTTTGGAGCCTCCAGGTTTGTGTGCCTTTATGTAAAATTATTAATATTAATAATAATTAACCACAAATAGTAACTAGGATAGTCCAGATGGCCTTTCCTTCTTTCAAAAACTTCTTTAAGCTCCTTCTTTCAAAAGGTAGAGGTGATACTGCAAAGACAAAGGTGACATTTTAAGTTAAATTATTGATATTGGGCAGAAGTTTAAATAATTTGCTCAAGAAGGGGAACTGCCTTTCACTTGCATCAAACTGGAAACTTTAAATATCATCTACTTATGTCACAGACAAACTTTTTGCCTACTTGTAATCATGCTGAGTTTGGAGCTCCTGTTGGCCTTGTTTCTAAGACTCTTGTCTATTAATCTTATTAGGTATTAGGGATATCACTGGTAATTAGTCTTTTAAGTTGCAACCAGATGGAATGTATAAATTATTAGAAGTTTCCTCCCAGGCACAAACATAGATGATTCATGGACCTAAGGCACTTTCCTTTGCTCTGCTTTTAATAAGAAGGTAGAAAGTATGCAGTTGGAAAAACTAAAATTTCTTTGCACTTTGCCTTGAGTTCAGCAATTTCTGGCTGTTAATTTCTGGTGTATTTGGAAATATAACAGGCTGAACTCTGTGTTGTTGTTGGACTCATTTAGCTTTCTTTAATTCTCCATGTTTTAGTCCGCTAATGTGGCTCTACCAGAAATGAGTGGATGGCTTTAGCAAAGAAAAGTTTATTCTTCCATAGTCCAGTAGGCTGGAAGACAACGTTCAGGGTGCCAGCTCCAGGGAAGGCACTCTCTGTCTGTTGGCTCTGGAAGAAGGTCCTTGTGTTACATCTGTCTGTCTTTGGTCAGGGAGCATCTTGGTGCTGGAACGTCAGATCTAAAGGACCCACTCTGCTCCTGGTGTTGCTTTCTTGATGGTATAAGGTTCCCAACTTACTGCTTGCTTTCCTTTCCTTTTATCTCTCATAGGATGAAGGGATAAAATATTGTGTAAGCAACACTATAGGGAACTCTTTTTACATGAGAGCAGGGAGGTGATCTTAGGAAGGGTTTTACAGTCACACCCTAATCCTCTTTAACATAAATCCAGTCTATTAACCACAAGCAGAGATTAGGATTTATAGCATCAGAAAATCACAGAATGGAGGGCAATTACACAATTGGAAATCATGGCTCAGCCAAATTTCTGGACACATTCTTTTTGGGGACATAATTCAATCCATGATGTTCCACCACTTGGTTCCCTCACCCATTCCTACTTGTTTAACATCAGTAGCAGTGAATGCAGTATTACCAAGAACCGCCTCTCCTTGGCCAGTGGTGAAAAAATGGAAGCTATAAGGGTGAGAGGTGTGATCAGATTGTATTTTGCTCAAGGAGGTCTAACCTGGAATACTTTTGTCATCCTATTGCAGCCCTGGCCTCAGGCACCTGAGACTAATACATGGTTAAAAGAAGAAAATTTGGCCATGAAATCTTTGCTGACTCTCTTCCCTCCTTTTCTTATGATTATGCTTTTTTGTCAAAACACTTTTGAATAAATCCTAGTAGTCACCTACTGGTTTTTATGCTCACAGTCAGGAAAAGATGTCTGGGGAAAGCAAAATGAGAGACTGCTGTAGTTGTTTGTGCCTTGGAGTTGATTCTGACTCACAGCGACGCCGTAAGACAGAGTAGCACCACCCCGGGGAGGAAGCCACTGGCCACATCTTTCTCCTGAAGAGTGACTAGTGAGTTCAAAGTGCTGGCCTTTAGATCAGCAGTTGAGCACTTAACCACTGTGCCACCATGGGTCCAATGTAACTAATGTATTCATTAGAAACCCAATTAAGCTTAAGAAACATGGGAGTTTCTTGGCACATGTAAGTGAAAAGGTAAAGAAGTAGTCTAGCTTTCGGAAAAGTGGGATGTAGATGTTCAATCAGTATCTTCTGGGCTTTTTTCTTTCTCTCTGGCTTAATGAAAAAATGAATTATAACAACCTTAACTAAGCTTATATTGTCTTTACACTTTTAATAGCAGTGAAAGGCAAAGAACTTCCTTCCCGATAATGTTTTAGTGAATATTTCAGGCTGGTCTCTGTGTAGCCTAACTTGGATCGTATGCCTATCCTTGGCCTAATAACTGAAGTCTCAGTCCTGTGTCTACTCCTGGGACATGGTCCAGGCTAGATCCACTGAAGTCTCTTGGACTGAGAAGGCTTACAGTAGAGTAGATAAAATCCATGTCAATATCTAAACTAAAAGTAATTCTTGAAACTGCTTGGCATTCCTACTATGAACTTCTGGTTGAGTTGTATTTCTGCTTTTAACAACAAATATTTTAAACCATTCTCAATGTTATCAAACCTATGATGTCTCCCCATCTCATTCCAACTTTTTCTCTGACTCTCAGTGATTGGCCTTTCCTTCTATTTTACAGCAAGATGTGAATTAACAGACACAATCCCCCTCTATCAATTTCCTGCCACCTAACACATGTGTAGTTTACTTGAATCTGAAATAAACTCCCTTGGAAGCAGCAGTCAAGAAGTCAAATAGTGCATTGCAGTGGACAAATCTGCTGCAAAAGACTCTTTAAAGTAATAGAGAGCAAAGATGTCACTTTAAGGACTAAGGTATGGCTAACCCAAGCATGATATTTTCATTTGCCTCGTGTGCATGTGATAGCTGGGAAATGAATGAGGCTGAGTGAAAAAGAATTAATGCCTTTGAATTATGGTGTTGGTGAAGAATATTGAATATACCATGGACAGCCAGAAGCACGGCCAGAATGCTCTTGAGAAGTGAGGATGGTGACACTTTGTCTCGTGTACTCTGGCCATGTTATCAGTGGCAACCAACCCCTTGAGAAGGATGTCATCCTTGTGATAAAGTGGAAGGTCAGTGAAAAAGGGGCAGATCCTCAACAAGATGGATTGACGCAGTGGCGTCAACAATGAACTCAAACATAGCAACTACTGTGAGAACGGCACGGGATCAGGCAGGGTTTTGTTCTGTTGTACACAAGGTCACTGTGAGTTGGAACTAACTGGACAGCACCTAACAACAACAACACACATATATATCTGCTTACATATGATTCCATTATCTTACAAGGCCTGACAATTAAGCCCAAGAACTTAACTGTTCTAAGTGCTTTATACCTCATTGCTGAACACCACTGGAGGCACCTTTGGAAGTACTGTCCTTGAGAAGTCATGCACTTATGCCAGTGCCTATTCCACCCATCAGAACAATTTTGGAACTCTTTTTTTGGAATGGCCGTTGAGCATGGAGGCAAGTTTGCAAACTTAATTCTTGTCTGTGAGGGAGTTTTTAGCCAGTAAACAAATAACTGTATTGGAACACCCTCCCTACTCACCTGATCTGGCCCCCAGTGACTTTTTTCTTTACCCAAAGATAAAAGAAATATTGAAAGGAAGACATTTTGGTGATATTCAGGACATCAAACATAGTTTGATGACAACTCTGATGGGTGTTCTAGAAAAAGAGTTCCAAGATTGCTTTGAAGGGTGGACTAGGTGCTCGCATCACTGCATAGTTTCCCAAGGGGAGACTTGGAAGGTGACTATAGTGACATTCAGCAATGAGGCTTGTAGCGCTTTTTCTAAGATGAGTTTGTGAACTAACTTGTCTATCCTCGTACAATGTAAGACAGGTTCCACTTTCTGTTCATGGCCAGTGCTATCATCTGTGCTTTATGTCTCTGAGTGGGACAAATGCTTAAGCTGTTGGCTACTAGCTCAAAGGTTGACAGTTCAAACCAACCGAGAGGGATTTCAGAAGAAAGGCCTGGCAATCTACTTCCAGAAGGCCACAGTCAGAGAAAATCCTATGGAGTGCAGGTCTACTTTGCAGGACAGATGGTTGTCCTGACTCCAGATGGACTCAGTAGCAATTGATTTTTGACTTGTAACAGTAGTGTACTAACAGTCCCTTCACCTATTAGCATTCTACTGTGTTCTCTTACCAGTCTGGAATATATCCATTATTTTACTTTTAATTAAACTTTCCATTGATCTCCATCTCCCCTCTAGCTGTTACCCTAAAGTTTTTCTACTGTCTGGTCTGTCAGCCATGGGTTCATATCCCAAGTATGAGAGTAGAAACCCCCAGCCCGGCCCACAGACTTGGGACATTCAAGCCTCTACAACTCCATTTCTCTCTATAAAATTATACACTTGTCTCTGATTGAATTGTATCCCTCACAAAGTATCTGTCAATTTGGCTAGGTCATGATTCCCAGTCTACCATTTTGCCATCTGATGTGATTTCCCTATGTGTTGTAAATCCTGTCACTACGATGTTAATGGCAGTTATATTGATGAGATCTACAAGATTAGATGGTATCTTAAGTCAGTCCCTCTTGAGATATAAAAAGAGAAAAGCAAGTGGAGTGACACAGGGACTTCACACCACCAAGAAAGAGACACTGGGAGTAGAGCATGTTCTTTGGACCAGCAGGTCCTGCATGAGTAGGCTCTCAGTGTAGCTAGAAGGTGACAGATAATGAATTCCCCTGGAGATGACACTGTGAATTTGGACTTCGAGGCTACTAGACTGTGAGATTCTGGAAGAAGTACAACCAGAGTACAAGCAAAATACAATGAGAATGCTCTTTGGAAGCAAGATGGAGAGACCGTGTATTATAGACTTTGGACACGTTATCAGAAGGGATCGGTCTCTGGAGAAGGACATCATGCTTGGTAGAGTAGAGGGTCAGTGAAAAAGAGGAAGACCCTCAACAAGATGAATTGACACAGTGGCTGCAAGAATGGGCTTAAGCAACCAACTTGGGCATAGCGCAAGACCGGGTGGTGTTTCATCCTATTGTGCATGGGATCACTTTGAGTCAGAACTGACTCGATGACAACTAACAGCAACAACAGACTGTGAGAGAATAAATTTCTGTTTGCTGGAGCCATACACTTGTGATATTTCTGTTAGGGCAAAACTAGATGACTAAGGCAAAGCTTTGCTGGTTTTGCTTCTCTAGAGAACCTAGCCTGAGACACCATCTAATCTTGTGATGTCTTCAGCTGGCAGATTGGTTTTTAGATTCACTTATTTATTAAATAAATATATGTTCCAAGTCCTATTCTAGGCTCTAGAAATAAAGCATCAAACAAAACAAACAAAGCTCTTGGCTTCTATAGAATACAAGGGAGATATGCTTGTAAAATGCCAAATAAAAACAAATGGAACTTTGTGGGAAGAAAGGGGATTTAGATTATGTTATTAAACAAATGTGGACCCATAAGCAGACATTTGTGAACCCGGGTGGATGGGTAGTTAAAGTATTCAGCCACCAATGAAAGGTCGGAAGTCCTAACCAGTTGCTCCATGTGGCATTCTGTTACTGTAAAGGTTACAGCCTAAGAAACCCTATAAGGAGGTTCTGCTCTGTCCTGTAGGGCTGCTGTGAGTCAGAACTGAGTAGAAAAAAGTGAGTTAAGCGGACTTTTAGGCTCCAAGTGTTAGAATTAAACTTAGTGAAACATTCGCATTATATTCTGAAACACTTGTGATGTAGTAGTGAAGTATTACAGCTGCTAACCAAGAGGTCGGCAGTTCAGATCCAGCTGGCATTTCTTGGAGACACTACAGGGCAGTTCTATTCTGATCTATAGGGCTGCTAGGAGTCAGAACCGACTCAACAACACCTAACAACAACAAAAACAATGAACAATTCTAAACAAAACCTATTGTCATTGAATTGATTCCAATTCATGGTGACCTCATGTGCTACAGAGTAGAACTTCTGCAGGGTTTCTTGGCTATATTCTCAGTGGAAGCAGATTGCTAGGTGTTTTTTTCATGGTACTGGTAGGTGCGTTTGAACTGCCAAACTTCAAGTTTGTAGTTGAAGGCAAACCATTTGCATCACCCGAGGACCTGTACTCTGTTACATATCTGTGCTTATTTTGATGTAAAAATGGAGTTTGTCCCACTAAGTCTTTGAGAAAAACAGAGACCAGTAATGTATACCATATGTAGCACATATGCTGACTGGTTAATAACCCACCAGTGTGAAGTTCACAGTGAGTTGATGGGAAACTACTGAAGGATTTCAGACAAGGCAATGATAGACTCCGATCTGTGTATGGGTTACTCTTAATTCTCAGTGGGACTTGAAGCAGGAAGGCAGAGATTAGATAGGGGACTAATGTAGTATTCTAGAATAGAGGTGTTGAGGACCTATACCAGATGCAGGGAAATTGGAAGGCAGGAGAAAGAACAGATTCAAATAATATTAGGAAATAAAGTCAGCCAACCCTGAAGACTGATTGCATGGGAACAGAGGCGGAAGTTAGAGAAGCTGAAGATGATGTTTTAGTGTAGACGGTCAGGTGCCCAACTGGAATAGAATATAAAGGAAGAGAAACACTTTACCAAAACTGAAAACCAAACCCATAGCCACTGAGTTGATGGTGTCTCATAGCGACCCTCCTGGACGAAGCAGAACTGCCCCATGTGGTTTCCAAGGAGCGGCCTAGTGGATTTGAATTGCCAACCTAGTAGTTAACAACTGAACTCTTAACCACTACACCACCAGGGTTTCTAGAACATTTTAAGGTACAATAACAAATACAGTTTTGGAAGTATGGATGTTGAGGTGTATGTGAATGTCTGATGAAAATAACTATTAGCAAGTCTGATTTTTCACATCAGTTGAGAGAAGTGCTGTAGGCTAGGAATAAATATTGACAATTAGTGGCATACAGGTGTTACTTGGAGCATAGAGGATGGATGAGATAGCTGGAGGGGACATTAAGAACAACAGTAGCTCAAGAATGGCCCCCAAGGAACAGCTAACATTAATGCAGGCAGAGACTTGGGGCCTTCGACTGAGAACACTGAGGAAGAGCCTGGGAGAATAAGAAGCTTCTTCATCATTCTCTCGCAGAGTGAGCAAATGTGCCATGGTTGAACCTCATTTATTCATTCCAGAAATATTTATTAAATATCCCTGGATATGTTGCAAAATTTTCCCCTAATCACTTGGTGTCTGGTGTCAGATGCCCAGATGGCTGTATCGTTGAAAACACACGTGATTAACTCCTTGGTGGGAAGAAATGGCTCTAGATAAGGTCCCGTGGTCCGTAGCAGGAAGACTCATGACACTGAGCATGATGTGGGCAAAGCTGTTGTGCAGAGTGGCCAGATGGGGATGGGGATGCGGGGCGTGTGTGGTGAGCAGGCCGGTCTGAGGGAAGCCCATGTGTCAGACGCTGGAGGTGTGCAGTGCAGCTTCTGTCTGGAGCTGCCAGCCAGCATGTCTGGTGCATTCCCGGCGAGGCACAGCCTCCAGCGTGAGCCCCTGAATCCCTCCTTAAGCTGTGAGCCTGCAACTTGCTGGCTTCCTCCCCCTAAACAGCCTTTCCAATCTGTTCAGTGCTTCTATTTGCTTAAGGGAAGGTGGGGGGAGCTGTGATTCACCAGTTGTGGAGGCAGGGTGAGGAAAAAAGGGTTATTGTCCTTCTTTTGTAAAATGAAGGAAAAAAATTCTTATCCTTTTGAAGGTAGAGTTTAAATCCTATACTAGTTAAGAGGACACCTAACTGCTGCCAATGATCCCTTTTTTAATCCATCACACATGTTCACAGAGATTTGAAGATTGATAAAATTCTGTAACAGAAACTGTTAAAGGATCTAAGAAAGTTATGATCCTTTAGATACAAGACCTAAATAATTAGTTAGTCTCACAAATACAGAACATCAGAGATATTATGAACATTTTTGTCTTTTAAAGAAGGAGGTCTTGAGACAAAGATGGCCGTGTTTTTTTTTTTAACAGTGTGTGAGGAGTTTTTGATTGTAGTTACATCTATTCTTATTTCTGCACTGGACCCGTTTTGCAGACTTTATAGAGATGTCAACCACGGGTCAGCTGCTTTAACACGCATTCATTTCTGATCCTCAAATACTTGTGATGTAGACATTATTATCTCTGTTTTCCAAAGGACAAAATGGAAGCAATTTATACCTCAAAACTGATGAGTGGCAGAACTGGGATCTGAACCCCGATGGTAGAGCTCAACCCTCACATTCTTCTAACAGAGCTGTACTTCTTGGGGGTTCCCACTTTCACGCTAGGTACACAAACCAAAGGGCCAAACCAGTTGTCTTCAAGCTGATTCCAATGCATAGTGACCCTAAAGGACAGAGTAGAACTGCCGTATAGTGTTTCCAAGGTTGTAGTCTCTATGGAATTAGACTGCTGCTATCTTTTTCCCACAGAGCCACTTGTGGGTATAACCCACTGGCCTTCTGGCTAGCAGCCAGGTGCTTAACCTCTGTTCCACCAGGACCACTACTATATAATCTTTTGGACTTTGGGGACATGACTCAGTCAGTTCTCTAACATCTGCTTCTTTTTTTGAGGACCCTTAGTGGCAATAGTTACAGAATATACAAGCTATGACAATTAAGTTCGCAAACTTAATTGTTCTAACTGTTCATACTGCTGAATATCACTCCAGTCACCTTTGAAGTACTTCTCTTGGGAAACTATGCACTGATGCCAGTGCCTAGTTCACCCTTCAAAGCAATTTTGGAAATCTTTCTGGAATGGTCATTGCACATGGTGGCATGGTAGGAAGTTGGTAAACTTAATTGTATAGTTGTCTGTGAGGGAGTTTTTAGCTAGTAAACAAGAAACTGCATTGGAACACCTTACCTACTCATCTGATCTGGCTCTCAATGACTTTCTTCTTTACATGAAGATAAAGGAAATATTGAAAGGAAGATATTTTGATGACATTCAGGACATCAAGAGTAATATAAGGACAGCTCTGATGGCCATTCCAGAAAAAAAGTCCCAAAATCGGACTAGGTGCTAGCATCAGTGCATAGCTTCCCGACAGGAGTACAGCAAAAGTGACTGTAGGGATATTCACTAATGAGGTATGAAACGTTTTTTCTAGGATGAGCTCATGAACTTATAACAATAATAACTAATGTTTGTTGTGTGCCTTTTCTCTTGGACACTATTCCAAATGTCTTACATGTATTAACTTATCTAAATCTCACAGTACCCTATGAAGGAAAATTACCATTTTAATTATCAGGTGGAGAGAGCTGGTGAGCAACTTGCTGAAGACTGCCCAGCTAATAAATAAATGTGAAACTAGATTATAAACTCAGAGAACTAATTAGTCTCTTAATGACTCTGTAGCCTTATGTGAAGTGACCCATGTTAAGGGGTGAGGTAGGAAATATGTTATACTTCTTTGGTAGTGTCATGGATTAAACTATGTTCCCCCCAAATATATGTCATCTTGGTTAGCCCATGATTCCCAGTATTGTGTAGCTGTGATTTCATCTGTATTTTGTGATTTTCATCTGTATTTTAAATCATAATCTCCACCCTTGATTAAAGAGGGTTAGGGTGGCATGTAACACCCTTGCTCAGGTTGCATCCCTGATCCAGTATAAAGGGACTTTCCCTGGGGCATAGACCGCATCACCTTGTATCTTATTTTCCTCAGTTACACTAGGAGTTTGACTGGACCAAGAAGGCCAGGTTAATCTTGGGTTTGGGATTGGGCTTCAACAGTGTGGGAGACCCTTCAGAAAGTTGTTCAGGTAAAATTGCTCATCTCTACCCAAGAAGAGACCTTTAAGATAATTTAATCAAGAGGTGGGCTATCAGTACCATAGCAGACAGGGTCATCTGAATTCTGAATGCTCTGTTGATCTTGAATGTTGCCTCTGTCAAGGCACAAAGTGGGAAGGTGAGAGAGAGAATACAATTTATTGTTCTTTGTTTCATCTTGTCTTCACATCTGGCTTTCACCATTAAAGATCCACCGTCAAAGACTGTGAGTTGGGGGTAGAGGGCAGCAGACACCCACTGTCAGCGGACACAGGCATAGAGTCACCACCATGGGGTGGGACGGGGCAGGCTCAGGAAGTAGGGCACAGGATCACGTTATGCCAGGCTCCTCAGGGTAAAAGAAGTGTTATGGATTGAACTGTGTTTTCCCTTAACCCTTGCTATCTGACAGCATAAGCTTGTTTGGCAATATGATCTCTGAGGATGTTAGTATTTAACCTCAGATCATGCCAGAGCATGGCCAGTCCTGACCCAATCTGAGTGGTGTCTTTATAAAAGACAAGTGACACACAGAGTACCCAGAAGGAAGACTGATGTAGGAAAATTCATCTACAAACTAAGGAATGCCTGGGACTACCAGAAGCTGGGTGAGACAAGGAAGACTCTTATCCCAAAGACTTTGGAGAGAGCATGATCCACCCTACATGTTGATTAGGACTTCTAGCCTAGAGAACTGTGAGATAATAAATTCCTCTTCTTATAATCCACCCAGTTTGTGTTACTTTGTTATGGCAGCCCTGGGAAATGAACACAAAAGGGCAAGATTTGTTTTTTAACCTTCAAGCAGAATCAAGGAGCGAAAACCAGAGGCTATAAGAAAACATGGAAATGCATTTAAGTATTCAAGTTAAATCAAGCTTGTTCCCACTGGAAAATAGTTTTACTGACATCTGACATCATGTTGCTAATTAGATTCCATCACCTGCTTTCCCTATTCCTGACAGTATTAGATGGAGGGATGATGGCATTGGGAGAGTTTTCTGAGTTGTTTGATTCTTGATTATTATTGTTATTTATCTCCTTGTTGTGGTATTGCCACAACATCACAGATTGTAAGTAGAGTCAAGTCCTACCCTCACTTTCTGATAGAGATCTATCATGAAACCTCAAGTCAAATTATGAGTTAAGTGTGTGTAGCTGTTTGTTTACTTTATTATAAAAACCTAAATGTAAATTCTGCTGATTGCTAAATGTCCAGTTTAGAAAGTCATTATTCCACTGGCATCCTCAAGATACACAATAACTGTTTTCAGTGTTGACATGTGCCATGGACTAAATTTAATTCCCCGCCTAAAATGTGTGTAGCAATTTGGTTAGGCCATGATTCCTGGTACTGTGATGTTCCTGTTTGCTATAAACCCTGCCTCTGTGATGTTAGTGAGGGAGGATGGTCACAGTTTGTTAGTGAGGCAGGACTCAAGATTGTATTATACTTTGAGAGAGTGTCTTGAGATATAAAGAAAAGAAAAGCAAGCAGCAATTTAGGAACCTCATGTGGTATAGTGGCTAAGTGCTGTCTGCTAACCAGAAGACTGGCAGTTCAAAGCCACCAGCCCCTCCTTAGAAACTCTATGGAGCGGTTCTACCCTGTCCTGTAGCATCACTATGAGTTGGGATCAAATTGGCATCACTGTTTTTATTTTTTTATTTTTTTGGTTTATACTGCCAAGAAGTAGTGCCAGGAGCAGAGTTCATCTTTTTGAAAGGACTCAGGTTCCCTGCACCTCAGAAGGTCCCAAATCAGGAGAAGACTGACAGCAAAGACCATTCTCCAGAGTCAATAGAGAAAGCCCTCTCCTAGAGCTGATACCCTGCATTTGGACTTTTAGCTTACTGGACTGTGACAGAATAAAATATCTCTTTTTAAAGCTATCCACTTGTGGTATATCTGTTATAGCAATACCAGATAACTAAGACACACATTACACAGATTCTCTATTGCCATATGGAATTTCTCTTAGTAAAAGTTGTTTGACCCGGTTGAGTCAACGATGCAGTCTGTGTGAATAAAGCCGTCACTGTATCATTGTTTTTGATGCCCTTCTCGTCCTTCATAGTGTGTTCTGGTTAAAAACAAACAAACAAAAAGCTCTTTTGTTTTTATTTGCAAGAGGGAATATGCAATGTAGTTTTGCAGATCTTATAGCAAAAGACTGGCCAGTTTCCATACTCATTTAAAATCATGATTGGTGCCTCTGCTGGAAGAGTTTTTACTTCATCTCTAATCTGCCCTTCTGAAAGATTTAGTGACCAGATGTCCAGGATCAGTGAGGAAGGGCTTGCATGCCAGAGTCAATATTTCTTCCCCATCACCCTGCTAGCCCAGGGATTTGAAAATCCCACCAAGAGTTGCTAGCTGTAGATGTCTCTAGTATTATTAACCAAATTCTATGCTATCAGGTGAACCAATTCTAATGTTTAAAACAACCCTTTCACACGTTCATTTTATCAACTTTTTAAAATGATCGTTTCTCCCATTTCATGTCTGTTCATACTTCTTCCTCTGTCTTGGTTTCTATGTCTTCTAACCCACAGTTCTATTTCTATCGTAATTCCATTCTGCTGTTGCTTCTTCAATTTGCCTGATAAACCTTGCTGTTCACATAGCCTTGCTACTCAAAGGAAGATATTTGAATCACTAGTATCAGCATCACATGAAAACTTGTTAGACCTGTTCGCTCCCAGGTTTCATGAATCAGGATATATGGTTTCCTATGATTCCCAGGTAATTTGTAGATACATTTGGGAAGCTCTGCTCCCAGGGGTGTCCCTGCAAACTCAGTGCTTCCTTAGCAACCTAAACACAGAGGGGACAGTTACCAAATGTGTTTCACTCTACTGATGTCCTGGAGGTAACCACTGACTCTTGCAGCTGGGAACTTGAGTGCCACAGGAAAGAAGTCCCCAGCTAAGTTGGGACCACGTTCCCAAGGCAAGTGCTCCAACCTGGATGAGTGGGTTATCTGCTGATTTTCATACTCTGCACCAATCTGGTATCCTGCACTGCAGTTCAGCTCTCACGCTTGCTCAGCAAGGAAGCAAAACCCCTGCTGTGTGAAGCTACATCTCAAATGAGAAAAAAGTGTCACTTCAGAGCAAGAGTCCACAGAATGGTGGGGAGACAAACAGATGTCTCAATTTCAACTGCATGTACTAAGTGACACATTTTGCAAGGCAGCCAGATGTCTCCATTTCATCTGTGGAACAGTTATTCCCCAAGAGATGGGTAAGTGGGTAAACAAGCACCACAACTCTCAGGACTACCGAGTGCCTCGATGTCACTGCCTAGTCACCAGAAGGACAGGGTTCAAAATCCCTTCTTTTAACTGAATGTGGTAGATTTAGCAGTGATATTTTACAAAGTATAGAAGTTCAGCAGAAGTTAACTATGCCAGTGATTCTTAAATTTTAACATGTATTTTCAAGCTCTCTGAGTCTCCTGGGGATCTTGGTAAAACACTGATACTGATTCAGGAGTTCAGAGTTGGTGCCTGAGGTTCTGGATTTCTAGTAGACTTCCAGGTGATAGAGAGTGACAAGGGACTCTGGGAAACCCTTGCCTTTTCTTCCCCAACTACAAATTTCAAACTGCAATTAGGATTTTCAGATACAATGACACTTGGGCTACTTTTCCATTTCAGAATGAGTTCAGGAAGTTTATTAAAACTTAGCAGAGAAATTGTAGTAGTGCTTTTTCTTTTTTAAATTAAACTTCTTATCTCTTGCTACCATAGATTCTTCCAGAACAGAAAGACAAAATATATCAGCCTTCATTCACTTTTCCCTCCAATCCATCCTGCCTACTGTCACCAACATAATCTTCCTGAAACACTGCTTTCACCATGTCACTTTCCTGCTCAAGAATTTACAGTCGTTTCCTGTTTTCTATTGGATCAAGACTAAATTCATCTGCCAGGCTTTCAAGGACTCTCATAACTCGGCTTCACTGTATTTATTCAATTTTATTTTCTTCCACTCCTTGGTCAGAATGTTGGGCGTCAGTCAGGGGGCCTCACTGCCGTTCTCCTACCTCTCAGTCTAGGTTGTGCTGAGTCACCTGAATCCTACTCAGCCTCCACTGTGATTCCCTTGTGATGCTGAGTCTGGATTTTTCAGCTCACAATGATCCCATGTTCCCCAGTACTCCCCTGACCAAACAATTCAGCACTGAATTTAGATTTAAAATTGCTTTTTATTAATTTTTACTTAATGTATGCATCTTAGCCTTGGTTCTTTAACTACTTCAAAGTTTCCAGAGAAGGCCCTAAGTTCTTCTAATATACCCTGCAGTGCTTTGCATGGAGTGAGAACGGAAAGTAAAAATACCAATTGCTTTTCTTTTTTTATTAAAATATGCATATTATAAAATGCAAAAATCTTAAGTGTACAGCTTGATGACTTTTAACCAAGTGGATGCATTCATGGAGTCACTGTGCAGATCCAAATAAATTATCTGCACTCCAGAGACCTCGGCTGTGGGCCTCTTCACATGGGAACAGCTATCATAATGTCAATCATTCTGAGTTAGTTTTGCCTGTTTCTGAACTTTATATAAATAGAAATATAGACTTCATTAACACCTGTAAAATTCATCCATGTGATTGCATGTAACAGTTTATTCTTTTTCATTAAATGAATATACCACCATTTATTCATTATATTCTTGAAGTTCACTTGGGTTGATTTTAGTTTTTGGCCACTATAATAGTGTACCTATGAGCATTCCTGTACTATCTTTTGGTAGGTCTATGAACACCAAGGCATATACTGTTGGGTCTATACTGAGTCATTGATTGCTGGTGAGATGTTAAATGACAACTTCAATTTCCTTAGTAGATACTGGACTATGAGCAGTCCCTGGTTTACCAATGAACATCTCTGTCTTATGAACAACTCATACTTGCCCTTAATGTTATGTAAATGTGTCTTCACTTTGATGATTGAACCAAACCCCATTTGCAACAAATTCTTCATCACAATTGCCTTCACTTGTTGCACTTGCAGCTGTTACATCATTGAAAAGACTGAGTCTTTTCTTGCACTAAACCACCAAACCAGCCCATTGCTATAGAGTTAATTTTGACATAGCGATCCAACAGGAAAAAGTAGAACTGTCCCATAAGGTTTCCAAGACTGCAATCTTTATGGGAGCAGACTGTCACATGGAGCAGCTGTTGGGTTGGAATTGCCAACTTTTGATTAGCTGCCAAGTGCTTAACCACTGCACAGGGCTACTTTTCTTGCCCTAAAGTAAAGCTAAATAAGAACCGCATGCACCTGTTCCAACTTACCTACAGATTTGACTTAAAGAGGGTTAGGAATAGATCTCTTTTAACACCTGGGCACTGATTGTACTTATATTTTATATTTTTTCTTGGTTGATTTTTAAGAAGTTGTGTTTCTCAAAGAATCTGTACATTTTATTTAAATAGTTAAATTTATTAACACAATATTGTTCATATTAACCTTTCAGTGTCTGGAGGATAATGTAGCAAAGTTCTTGTTTTTTTTTCCTGTTGGTAATATGTTATTTCTCCCTTTTTTTTTCTGGTAAGTCTTGCTAAGAGTTTTACCATTTTCATTAAATCTGTATGATGAGTAAAATTATAGAAAATTTCAGAGGGGATTTGGGAGCTCTGCAAAAGAACCAAATAAAAGTTTTGTGATTGACAAATATAATTGCTGAAATAAAAAAACTCACAGTATGAAATTACAGCATGGTAGATACAGTAGAATACAGGATTAGCTTAGAGACAGATCAATAAAAGTTATTCAAATTGACAAAATATTACAAAAAGAAATAGCACTTCAGTGACTGGGTAGATTTCTTCGAGCCATTTATTATATGTGTAATAAGAGAGTGAATAGAGAATGAGTCAAAATTAGAAAAAAAATTGCCACTACACTTCCCAAATTTGATCAAAAACTGAACCTTCATATCAGGAAGTTCAACAAATTCAAAGTAGGATAACAAACAAACAAACAACATTACCTAAGCGTATGGTAGTAAGATTGCTAAAGACAAAAAAAAAAAAAAAAAAAAAAAAAAAAGAGGCAAAGAAAAGGCAACTGAAAAGCAGACAGGACAAGAACTATCCATACGTTAGGACATGCATAATAAGAGTGATGGCAGACTTATCACTAGAGACAATAGAAGTCAGGCAGTTATGGAGTGGCATATTTAAGCTGCTGAAAGAAAACAACAGTCAACCTAGAATTCTATCTTTAGCAAAAATATACTTCAAAAATGGAGGAGAAATAAAGACATCCTGGTGGCATAGTGGTTAAGTGCTATGTCCGCTAACCATCAGGTTGGCAGTTTGAAACTGCCAGGTCTCCTTGGAAACTCCATAGCCTTCTACTTTGTCCTGTATTATGGTCACTATGAGTCAGAAGCAATTCAGTGGCACTGTTTTTTTTTTTTTTTTTTTTGAGATAAATTAGAATTAAGGGAATTTGTCTCCAGCAGAACTCACACAAGATATGTCAAAGGAAGTACTTCAAGCTGATACGAAATTGTAATGTATCAGAAATCGAGATCTACAACGTGCAGTGAAGAGTTGCAATCTCTTCATTGTTTGTCTCTAGGCTCGGCAGAGGCCAGCAGCGCACCTGCGAATATCCAGTTGTAGCTGCGCAGGGTCAGTGTCCTCAGCAGATTTTTCCTGTGGCAAATTCTTGGAGATGCTCTGTCTCACTTGTTTCCTTCATGAGCCAGGTTCTCCAGCATTCATGGTCGTTCTGTGAGCTTCCTGATTAACTTGCACTACATTCCATTTCTGTGTCTGTCACAAAGGTCTGGGACTAGTATCTACTATGAGTTTAAAAAAATGCCATGCATTGTGAGGATTAAACAAGGCCATGCTTTTTAAGTACTTAGTGCAGTGCCTGGCATGTATTAAATATTCAATTATATTAGTGTAATTATGTAGCATAATTACATTAGTGTAAGTATAATTGTTCAACAAATATTGAGTACCTAATAGGTCAGCAGTTCAAATCCTCCAGGCACTCCTTGGAAACTCTATGGGGCAGTTCTACTCTGTCCTATAGGGTCACCATGAGTTGGCATTGACTTGATGGCACTGGGTTTTGTTTCAATATGTACCATGGTAGGTGCTTTGAATCTGCCAGTGAACTAAACAAAGATATCTGCCTTTGCTGAGTTTACATCAAAACAGGGGGACACAAAAAATAAACATCAATAGAAAACAAATTACAGTGTTGGCAAAGAATCTTGAATGCACCATGGACTGCCAGAAGTGTAAGTCTTGGAAGACGTACAGCTAGAATGCTCATTTAGAAGTGAGATGACAAAACTTCGTATCACCGACTTTAGACATGTCACCCGGGGGAACCAGTCCCTGAAGAAGGACCTCATGTCTGGTAGAGTAGAAGGCCAGCAGGAAAGGGAAGGCCCTCAGGGAGACGGATGGACACAGTGGCTGCAAGAATGGCTGAAGGGGAACAGGGCTGTCAGGATGGCACAGGACCGGGCAGTGTTTGTTCTGCTGTGTGTAGGCCGCTTTGACTCAGAGCCCACTTCATGGTGCCTAACAACCACAAAAGAACACAAAACTAAAGTACCTAGTATGTTAAAAGGTCATAAGTGTTAAGGAGGAAAAAACCCAAGGTAGGACACGACAAGGTAGGTCAGAAATGCCAGGGACAGGCAGGGTACAGCATGAAACAGTGTGGTCAGGGTAGGGTTTCCACTGAAAAAGTATTTATTTGAGTGAAGAGTTAAAGTAAACAAGAGAATTATTTATTCAGATGTGTAGGGAAAAGTATTAATGATAGAGGAAATAGCTAATGCAAATACCCTTAGGGAAGAGATGTATGGAGTTCTTAAGAAACTGCAAAGCAAAAGGTATGATTGGAGTACAGTGAGGGTGGGAGAGGAAACGAGGTCATTGCTACTCCACATGTCCATCACATGTCCCTAGATACTGTACATATTTTATCCCTTGGTTCACTGAACAAACATTAGTTTCTTCCAATACATTATAAATTACTAGCCTTGCACCATTAATGTCCTTAAATAACCACTGCCTGTTTAACGTGCTTACCCACTAATTGAAACGCTGGAGGTTTGAGTCCACCCAGAGGTGCCTTGGAAGAAATGCCTGGCAATTTACTTTCAAAAAATTGAACACTGAGAACCCCATGAGTACAGTTCCACTCTATTACATGTGGGGTTGTGCGAGCTGGAGTTGACTTGACAACAACTTGTGAGTGGGCGCTGGCATGTGAACTAAATGGTGTTTGTTGAATAAACAAATGATTATACAAATACTTCTGCTTCATTTCTTCAGCTAGTGTTTCTTAAGTAGACAAAGCGGTAATTATTTACTTTGTCTGTCCAGACCGTAAGTTTTGTGACATCAGAGCCTATGTCAGTCTTGGTCATGAAATTTTCTCCAACTCTATGATGGGGCCCAGCATATGGAGGTATCTAATGTACATGTGGGGAATGAACGGCTAAAGCCATAATTTCCTGTATGTGTGATTTAAGAGCGTTTTATATAAAACACTTGTATATGTAATTCAAGAAAGTTATTTTAATGTTAAGTGGATTTGGTGTTTTACTCACTGAAGAGCACAGCATTATCACGAACGAGTCCCCAGACCCTTCACTACCTCCATTTCCAGACCTTTGCAACTTGAAAAATTCCCTGCCCCGTGGCAACACATGCACTTATGAACACTTGCTCTCTCTTGTATCCCTGAAAATCAGAGGTTAAAATAGTGATTCGAAATGATGTGGTCATTTCCCTCCCTCCTAGTATTATAGCTTTCCTTGTTAGAATAGAGGTACGTTTAATTGCCATGAGGATAGACCCTTTCCTGAGGAATAGTCAGTACCCAGAGTCCATTGATTTCCTTACCCCATGCATTGCATCTTGTAATTTCCAAGATGGCACATTTACAAACATTGAGTATTACATTGGAAATTGTATCTTTTTCATCCACATTACATTGGTTGAGAAGATTGCCATAAATTTCATCTAAAACATGTTACAAATAAGATGCATGCTATTCATACTCAATATATATACATTGGCAATGAATTAGCTGGTAATAAATTGGAAAGTATACAGATACATATATATTTTTGAGGGGAAACTTAATTCACCCATAAGATCAATAGTGGAAAAGGGAGTAGCCTCCTAGTCCAATTTAACAGCATAGCACTGATTTAATTGTAACCCTAACAGAGCAACCAGAGTAAATAACTACCACTCTCACCACTGCGTAAGACAGCTTGTTAGGTACAAAATATGTGGGCAGTTGGACATCATGGATTACTTATTTTTCAGAGGTCTTACTAGACAGAGAGGATAATTTTGTATGCCAAAATGTAGAAGAGGCAGAAAGAGGAGTTCAGTCCTGAAGATACTGCCAGCAACACAGAGAACAAAAGGTCTCAGCTAAGACTGTGGGGAAATAGTGACCACAAAATAATTACATTTTGGGAACAAAGAAGGATTAATGAAATGAGACCCTGTAAAACTAGTAACAATATGATTAGAGAAGCACGTCTTGAAAGCCAGGGTAAAGGGGAATGGGATAATGAAAGCATGTACTAAACGCATACAAGTCCTAACGGCTGTAGAAAACCCAACAATGAATGCCTTGCTGGCTGAACTGACCTGAAAGGTAGGCAGTGAGCTGAAAGAGCTTTCTGTCTCTGCCCTGGCAAGCAAAAGTGCCCCACATGCTCATTCTTACAGGGAGCCATGACAATCCTGTATCTGCCACTTTCATTTTAGTTGGTATAATTTACACCCTTTCAGTAGCTACTGTTGCTTTATATGTATCTCACTGCTTTACAAGCTATTCTATTTCTTATTTCCTTCTTCCCATCAGTCTTCTTTGCTGATTTCCTCATGTGCACACTTGTAAGAACCAGATGTTCCCCAGGATTTCTCTCCTTTTGATCATTCCCTCTTCCTCTGGGCAGCTTCATGCAACTCTATGGCTTTGAAGGATAGTCTATGCTGGTGACTTTCAAAACCACAGTTATATTTTTTATTTATTTATTTATTATGACTGAGTGAAAATGTACATTCCCATATAAATTTACATGCCCACCTGTATGCAGCTTCCACTGCTCTCCCTGTCCGGTGACTGCACACTATTGCTCTCTGCTCCATACATGTCTCATCCTCCCAACAGTCTCCTTCCTCCTTCTCTCCACCCACTCTCCTTCCTCCAGCTAGAGGTCAGCAGGATGATATCCTATAGATGCATAGAACTATAAAATGTATCCAATATATGGTCACTCTGCATCACCAAGTCCAATCCATTCCTGTCATCTTCGTTATGATTTATGGGCAAAGTCAGCATCAGGGCCAGGGGCCATGGTCCCAGGGGAACCCCCAAACTGGTGGACCATCATGAGGTCTTTTAGTGGACATCTCAGGATGCACCCCATTTTCTTCTTGTGTTGCCAGTGAGACTCAACCTAGTGAGCTCCGTTGCGGCTCTCATTGGTGGTGGCTGGACACCATCTGGTTCTTCTGGTCTCCAGTCACTGTAGGCACCCACTCATGTGGGTCTCTCTATCTTCTGGGTTGTCTTTACCCCATGTCATTTTGGTCCTCGGTGAGCATCCGTTCCTGCTGAGTTGGGACCATTTGTTGTGTCCTCGGATGGCAGCTTGGCAGCTTTTAAGGCCCCAGACGCCACTCACCAATGTGGGTGCAGAGAGCCCTCTTAGCAAAACGCTAATTGTGTCAATTGGCCTCGATTTTGCCTAAGAGCATGGTCCCCTGCCCCCTGCCCCAGTTACTCAGTCCTTGCAATATTGGGTTAAGATGGAAGGAGTATTCAAGTTATGCTGAAGTCCACTTAATATTGTTCTTGTTTCTAATGTGTACTAGCACCGATTTCACCCAACCAGATTTCTAGCACCTATCTAATCTAAGCCCTCCCCTCCTCATCCTCCCTCCCTCCCCTCCCTTGCAGCTGTCAAAGAGTCTTTTCTTCTATACATAAGTCTGTTTTTGAGATCTTATCGTAGGGTCTCATACAATATTTGTCCTTTTGTCACTGACTACTTTCACTCAACATAATGTCTTCCAGTTGAAACCAGGTCATGAGATGTTTCCTGGAACCGTCATCATTCTTTATCCTTGTGTAGTGCTCCATTGAGTATATATCCCATAGTTTACCTATCCATTCTTCTGTTGTTGGGCATCTGGGTTGATTCCATCTTTTTGCTATCGTGGACTGTGCTGCAATAAACATTCTTGTGCATGTGTCTGCTGGTGTGAAAGTCCTTGACTCTGCAGGATACAGTCCAAGTAGTGGAATTACTGGGTCAAATGGTATATCTATATCCATTTTTTTAAGGAAGTGCCAGATTGCTTTCCAAAGAGGCTGTACCATTTTGCAACCCCACCAAGAGTGTAGAAGAGTGCCATTTTCTCCACAGCTTCTCCAGCATTTGTTGTTTTGTGTTTTTTTGGATCGTAGCCAACCTTGCTGGGGTGAGATGGTATCTCATTGTAGTCTTGATTTGAATTTCTTTAATAACTAAAGATCGTGAACATGACTGCATGTGTTTTTTGGCTGCCTGGATCTCCTCTTTAGTGAAATATCTGTCCATCTCCTTTGCCCATCGCTTAACTGGATGATTTATCTTCTTCTAATTGATATTTTGTAGTATCTTATAGATTATGGAGATCAGGTGTCAGTCTGACATAGAGTTGCCAAATATTTTTTCCCATTCTGTAGGTGACCTTTTAATTCTATTAACAAAGTCTTTGGATGAGCAAAAATGTTTGATTCTTAATAGTTCCCATTTATCTATTTTCTCTTCTGTTGATTGTGGTTTGTTTGACAGATTTTAAAGTCTGTCTACACTGTGTATTAAAACTTCCGTTGTTGTTCCTACCTTTTCTTGGATGAGCTTTATTGCTTTAGGTTTGATATTTAGGTCTTTCATCCAGTTGGAGTTGGTTTTTGTATAAGGTGTAAGATATGGATCTTGTTTCCATTTATTGCAGATGGATATCAAATTTTGCCAGCATCATCTGTTGAAGATACTGTTTTCACCCCAGTTTAATGTCTTAGGGCCTTTGTCGAGTATCAACTGTTCATATGCAGATGGTATCATCTCTGGGGTCTCAATTCTGTTCCATTGATTGATCTGTCTGTTCTTGTACCAGTACCAGGATATTTTGACCACTGTGGCTGTGTAGTATGTTCTAAGGTCAAGTAATGAGAGGCCTCCCAGCGTGTTCTTCTTTAGTAGTACCTTACTTATCCGGGGCTTCTTCCCTTTCCAAACAAATTTGGTGATTTGCAAAATCACAGTTATAGTTCTACGGGCTCATCAATAAAGTCAAATTTCCAACTGACATCTGGGGAGGTCCACAGAGATCTCTGGGGGCTACTTACAGTTTTGTTACTGCGTATTTCCCCTCAGACTGTTTCTTCCTTTAGTGTTTTCAGTACTTTTTTGTGCCCCATCATCCTATCTGGCCTTTCACACAGGCTAGCATTTAAAAATAATTTCCTGGAATTTCTTCTCTTTCATATTCCATATTGTTGGTCATGTGTATATTGTCTTTCTGATTTTTCCATTTCATCTTTTAAATTCTCACTGCCACTTTCCTGATTCATATAAACTTCATATTCTGGTGGCAGTACTTTAAGAGCTCCTTACTCGCCCCTTTCTCCCCATTCATTCATTTGTTCATCCTGTAGATCTTTACTGAATGCCTATTATGTTCTTAGGTTGTAACCTAGGCACTCAACGTACAGTCAGAATAAAACAGATTGAAAAAAAGAAAAATCCCCCTTACTAAAGAGTTTGCATTATGGTAGGGCAAGAGTAGGCAATAAAAGAGACAATAAGCTTAGTCTACTTCAGAAAGGAAATAAACAAGGCAAGGTAGAGAAGGAGTATCAGGGGACAAGGGTTACTATTTATGTTGTGTGAAAAACTTCATCAGTAATAGGGTTTTGAGCAGGGGCCTGAAGGGAGATGATGGAGTGAGCCATGCATTTATTTGCGGCAGTAGACGTGGTGGGGGCAGGCTTGATGTGCTCATCATTGAGATGTGCCTCCCAAAGCAAGGAGGCCAATTTGACTGGAGTGGAGTGAATAAGTCTAGGAGAAGAAAGACCTTTGATCTAAGCAAGATGGTATACTATTTTATTTACAAAACAATCATATAATGCCAGGCTCTGTTATAAGTGCTATATAAACTTATTTAATCCTCAAAACAAACATAAAACCAACCAACCAAAAAAAACCCATGACCACCAAGTTGTTTCCAACATAGCTACCCTGTAGAATGGAACAGAGTAGAACTGGCCCCTAGAGTTTCCACAGAGCACATGGCAGATTTGAACTGTTGATCTTTATGATTAGCAGACACAGCACTTAACCCAGTATGTCATCAGGGTTTCCCCAATACCAAACATGGGTATTATCATTGTCATTTCTATTTCACAGGTGAATGAGTAGAGGCACCAGGATTAAGTGAGGGAATTGGGATTAGATTCAAAGTTGCTTGAGTTCATGCTGTTATTCTACACTCTGCTATTAGAGGACTTTGAGCACAGAAATGCCATGGTGTGACTTTTAGAAACATCCCCCCAGAAAATAGACTCTGTGGGGCAAGAGAAGAAGTAAACGGGCAGGTCAGGGTGTTAACAATTAAGGCAGAAAAAGCTGGTAACTCAGACTAGGATGATTGCAGTAGCTGCTGAAGATGGATTCGTTTGGGATATATTTTAAAGATAGACTAGGCTGGATTTCTCGACAGATTTTATGCATAGAGTGAAAAAGAAACAGAAAAATCAAAATAATGCTAAGATTTATAGCCTAAGCAAGTATAAGGGTAAAATTAACATTTACTGAGATGTGGATAGCGTGAGTGTAGGAAGGGAAGCGTATCTGAGAAGGTGTATGGGCCAAAAACTGGAAATCTGGATTTGGAAATATTAAATTAGAGATGCTTACAGACATTCAAATGGAGACACTGAATAGGCAGCTGGGTATGTGATTCTGAAATTTGGACAAAAGTCATCATTAGAGATGTAGATTTGGGACTGTCATTCATGACATTGGCTGATACCATTCAGGGAATGACCACAGATGATGAAGTAGAAAAATTTCAAGGACTAAGTCCTAAAGAATCTCCCAAATTTAGGAATCTGAGAGCAGAGGAGACAGTAGCCAAAGAGGTGAAGGAGACATGAGGGATAAGGAGAGCGAAGAGAGTGTAATGTTCTGGAAACTAAGAGAAGACAGTGTTCTAAGGAAGTACTACTCAGTTACAACAGATATAGCAAGTAGTGTAGGTAAGTACCAAACACTAACATTTAGAGTTAGGAGTGTGAGAATCACTGGTGACCAACAGCTAGTTTGATAGACTGGTGTACATAGAAGTTTTACCAAAGTAGGTTCGAGAGAGAACAAAAGCAGAAGAAACCAAGACAACAAATTGAGACAATTACTTGAAGGAATTCTGACGCAGCAGAAAAGTGGTGACCGTGAATAGAGGGAGTGCTGCTTTGTTCAGAAGAGCTTGCGACAGAAATTTGAATGCGCTGTGATTTAAAGCGAGTGTCTCAGCAGGAAACAGGAGAGGGGAGAGAAAGGTTAATCAAGAATGTGGTCTCAGCTGAAGTATACTTTAGTTTGACACCAGCAGTTACACTGGAGCGTGAATTACGCCACACAGTTTTTTTAAATCTCTTTGAATGTCATTGGTTCCTGTTTCTCCTTCTCCTTTTGAAGCATTATATTTCCAGACTCTATCCTCCATGTGGCTAAACCTCTCTCATACACTTTCTATTTCATTTTCTCTCTGTTTTTCTTTTATGATAATTCCATTTCTCTATCCACATTTATTAATTGTCTTTTTTCTAATGTTAATTTTTTGATGTTTTATTTGTAGGAGTTCTATTTTGTTTTCATGTTTTAAACTTCCTCATGATTTTAACAGACTTTCTACTACAAAGAAAAAGCTGGACTTTTATACTATGAGTTGCAACTGATTCCACAGCAATGGCTTTTTTTTTATTAATGTAATCAGCCCCATTAATAACACAAAAGATAAAAATCACCTGATTTTGTCAATTGATGCAGAAACAGCATTTGACAAAGTGCAACATCCATTCATGCTTAAAACTCTCAGAAAAATAGGAATAAAAGGGAAATTCCTCAATATAATCAGTAGCATCTATGCAAAGCCAACTGCTTTCATCATCCTGAATGGTGAAAGACTGAAAGAATTCCCTTTGAGAAAGGGAACTAGACAAGGATGCCCGCTCTCACCACTTCTATTCAACATTGTGCTAGAAGTTCTAGCCAGAGCAATTAGACAACTCAAAGATATAAAAGGCATCCATATTGGCAATGAACAAGTAAAGATTTCCCTCTCTGCAGATTATATGATTGTTTATACAGAGAATCCAAAGAAATCCATAAGTAAACTATTGGAGCTAATAGAAGAATTCAGCAAAGTATCGGGATACAAGATAAACATAACTAAATCAATAGGATTCCTTTATACCAACAGTGAAATTATTAAAGAAGAAATCATCAATTCCATTTACTATAGCCCCCAAGAAGATAAAACACCTAGGAATAAACCTAACTAGAGAAATAAGAGATCTTTACAGAGAAAACTACAAGACCTTACTACAGGAAACTAGGAGAGACTTACATAGGTGGAGTAATCTGCTCTGCTCATGGATAAGAAGACTCAATGTTGTGAAAATGTCTATATATTATATATATACATATATATATTTTAATTAGTCAGTCATTGGTGGTGAACTGCCTCCAGCTGAGGTTCTTTAACCTTAGGAGCTGCGCAGCTCCCATTTGGCCAGGTAGAGTTCTCCAAAGAAAGTAGGGGTGAGCTATAGCAACTAGCATCGCAGGTGAGGGATAGGTCCACCAACATGGTGAAAAAGAGCAGGAGGGGTACCAAGAGCACTCACTACAGGGATCAGCGGAGTTTATGTTAAGATGGGAAATGTTGTAGGGTGTTTCTCATAGATGAGGAAGAGCTATTTGAAAGGAAAAATTAATAATTCAAGAGAAGGAGCAAGTGGTCTAACCTCTGCAAATCTTTAAATGTTTACTATAAATTCACATCCAGCAACGTGACAAGGTATTCTGAAAAATACTGCTTTTAATACAACCTCTAAAAGTGCCAGACAAAATAAACAACCACACCAAAACTCTTCAGAAATACGTTGCTAAGTTGGATACTTCAGAGGCCAAAATAAAATGAAAACACAAAGCCAGAGAGGAAAACAAGCCTTGAAGCTAACCGAAGCCCTAGTGACATCCCTAATTTCAGTAAATGAATTCTTGTATTGTAACAGTTCTGTGAGGAACATGAGACAACGTCAGATCCCAGAATAAGAGTTTTAAAAGCTTCAAATAATGAAATGACCAGATATATCAAATTGGTAAACTATTCGTGTGATCCCTGAAGTTAATAGTGAGACTCCTGACAATGAGAGGTGCCCAGATTAATGAGTTTAAGAAACAAAGGACAGCACTGAAGCATGAGGAAAGAATAGTTTATTAAAATTACGAAGAAGTTTAAAAAAACAATACAAAGCAGAACTTCTGGAAATAAAAGATCCAAAAACTGACACTAGAAAAGAGCAAATTAGAATGAAGAGTGAATAAATTTAAAAGATGTGAAATTATCACAAAAGAACAAATGAGAAAATGTGCAAGAGAGGTTAAGAGATGTGGAAGGTAGAGTGGAAAAATATAATCAGTTTCTAGAAGGAGACACATTTTCTTGGAAGTGTCTTGCATTAAATCAAATAGAAGAAGATAGAAACTTTAAAGCATCCACTGGGGAAAAAAAAAGCACTTATCTACAAGTGAATGACAATTAGACTGAGAGTAAAATTCCCAACAGCAAAAATGAAAACCAGAAGTTAATTGAATAATAGTTTCAAAGTGCTTAGAAATAATAATTGTCAATCTAAAAGTGTAAGCCCAGTTTAACTGTCTTTCAAAGAGGAAATAAGAGAAATATTTTTGTGCAAACAAAAATTAAGATCTCCCTCCTCCATTAAAACAGACTCTTAATAATGTGTTTCAGGGAAAAAAAATGTAATCAAATAAGGACTGAACTGCAGAATAAATAGCACATAAACAAAGTGGTGAATCTTTATGTAAATTTAAACACAGTTAACTGTTATAAACAACAAGCCAGCCAAACTGATGAGTTAAATGAACAAACAAACAAAAAAACCCAGCAGGAGAGAACTGACCTCAAAATTGAGAACTAAACTCTTTGCCCTCCAGTTTGTTTTGACTCCTAGTGACACTTTAGGACAGTGTAGAACTGCCTCACAGAATTTTCAAGGCTGTTAACTTCTACAGAAGCAGACTGTCACATCTTTCTCTTGAGAATGAGCTCATGAATTCAAACAACTGACCTTTAGTTTAACAGTCAAGCGCTTGACCACAGTTGCCTTTAGAATATTGTGCAAGTTGAGAGTGATTGAAATGAAAGTGTTCCAAGATTCTTGTGTTGTTTGATGCTGGGATGCTAGAGCTGTGTTTTAATCTATTTCTATAGCAACTGCTAATGAAAAAGAAGTTTTCTCCATCATGAAATTTTTTTTCATTATGATTAAGTGAAAATATACAATCCAAAATCAATTTTGCATGCCCATCTGTCTGCAGCTTCATCTGCTTTCATCACCCTGTGACAACACACTCCTCCTTTTCACTCTTGTAGTATCCTCTTAATGAGGACCTGTCTTTTCCTCTCCACTGTCTCCTCTCCAATTTAGAAAGACCCAGTAAGACAGCCTTCTATAAGTGTATAAAACCATGGAGTACACACACCATATGCTCAGACTGTGTCCCTGAGTCCATTCCATTCTTGTCCCAGGAATCGACCTCCGTACTGGTTTCAGGTCAGGGTCAGCAGCAGGTCTAGGGGTCATGTTCCCAGGGGACCCTTCAGGCTGTCAGATCATCAGTTCTGGTCTTTTAATAGAGTTCTTGAACTGCACACCTCTTTTGCTCATGACGCAGCAGGGACTCTGCATTGTGTTGCCCCTCATGGCTGCCTCTGGTGCTGGCCCAGTACCATCTGGTTCTCCTGGTCTCATCGATAATGAGATGTGTTTTAGTGGATGGCACTGACAGAAATTTTCGAAGGTCAATTTGTCTTATACATTTTTCTATAAATGTCTCCAAGAAAACAAATTATTCCATTCATGAAGGTGCGTCTTGGAAGAATATAACTCACAAGGAAAATAGAGAAAAGAAGAATACAGCTCAACTTAAAGAACATTTATTGAGCATTTCATATGTGCTAGGTACATGAAGTACAAAGAATAACCATTGTCTTTGTCACAGAAAAGCTGGCTCTCTGGTGGGAGAGACGTGTGTTTACAAGGAGAGAATTTCTGTCTAGTATAAGTAGCCGTAGTATGAAAGGAGCACAGAGAAGGAGCAGCAGGCAAGCCTGACAGGTTCAGGAGAGCCTTCCGTTAGGTGACTCTGACTGAACTGAGTTCTGCAGGATGCTGAAGAGTCACTAAGGTAAAGAAGCAGGACAGGACATTCCAGGAAGAGAGAACAACAGGAGCAAAGCTGTGTTTCAGAATTGTGTCTGCCTGGAATTATCTACATTTGATTTTGCCAAAACCGAAAAGGCAAAGATCTAGATAATGGCAAGGAGAAACAAATGTGACCCACCCATTAGATATTCTTACATGTTACTGTAAAGAGATAAGTCTTAAGCATGTTCTAAAGACTTCAAAACACATCCTAAAGGCATAATCAAAATATCATATGTAAGAATTTAGGTTACAATAAGGTATATTTCAACTCTGTTGAGGGAAAGAATAACTTAAGCAGTAAAAAGTCGGAAACCCAAATCTGTTGGTGTTGAGTTGGTTTTGACTCACAGTAACTCCATAGGACAGAGGACAACAGTACCATAGGGTTTCTAAGTCTATAAGGCTTTATGGAAGCCTACTATCACATCTTTATCCCATCGGATGGCTAGTGGGATTGAACCAATGACCTTTTGGTTGGCGGTTGAGTGCTTAATCACTGAGCCACCAGGGCTTCTTTATGCAATAAATAAGGAAAATTATCGATTCAGAAAAAAAGTAAAAGCTGGCTGTTACCATATACCATCCATAAAAATAAACTTCAGGAGAGTTAAAGAGCTGAATATAAAAGAAATTATAGAAGCATTTGAAGGCCACATTGGAGCATATTTTTATATAGCTTGTTGTGAAAAAGACCTTCTTCAACAAGGTATAAATGCTAGGAGCCATAAAAGAAAAGGCTGACAGATATAATCTCATAAAATTAAAACTTGTATCTGTACAGTGAGAGGCATTACTAAGCTAAAAGAAGAGTAGCATATTGAGAAAAATATTTACAGCGTATTTAACGGTGACTGATTATTGTGTAGAACATATACAGACCATAAATCGTTAAAAAATAGGTATATAGATAGAGGCTAAAAGGAAGCAATTTGCAGAAGAAATGCAAAATACCAATAAACGAGTGAAAAGAGGCTCATCACTATTTCCTCAGGTAAAAATGAGTTAGTGATACCTATGGTGGAAAGTATTCACGAGGATCTTCACAACCAGCCACTTTCGCATGTGGTTGGTGGTAGCATAAGTTAAAATAAAAACAAAAAACAAACCTCTTGCTTTTCAGGCTATGCCAACTCATAGCGATTCTGCAAGCCAGAGTAGGACTGTACCACAGTTTTCCAAGAGTGGGTAGCGGATTCAAACCACTGACCTTCTGGTTAGCAGCTGAACCCTTGCTATGACTCCACATATGTGGTTGGTGGTAGTTTAAGTTAGTGAGGACTTTTTGGAAGACAATTTGATATTTATCCATCTAAAGTAAAGCAAAACACAACAACACTGTATGGACATCCAAACGGAACAGTCTATGACTTCTGTTTGAGGATCGGAATGCTTCCAGGAAAGCTCGTTCCACCTATTGTTTCAGGGGACTGACATATGATTTAAGCCAGCCACGACATTCTATCCCTCTGGCCACTGTTACTGATGGTGCCCAGTGCTGTTGAGTTGCTTCTGGCTCATCCTGGACCTGTAGGACAGAGTAGAACTGTTCACAGGGTTTCTAAGGCTGTAGTATTTAAAGTGTTGAAAAGTAAAGATGTCACCTTGAAGACTGAAGTGCACCTGACCCAAACCATGGTATTTTCAGTTGAATCACATGCATGCGAAAGCTGGACAACGAACAAAGAAGACAGAAGAAGAATTGTTGCCTTTGAACTGTGGTGTTGGAGAAGAATGTTAAATGTGCCATGGACTGCCAAAAGAACAAACAGAACTGTTCTAGAAGAGGTACAACGTGTGTGCTCTTTGGAAGCAAAGATGGCAAGACTGCGTCTTACATAGTTCAGACATGTTGTCAAGCAGGATCACGACCTGGAGAAGGACATCATACTTGGTAGAGTGGAGGATCAGTAAACAAGAGGAAAACCCTCAACAAGATGGATTGACACAGTGGCCACAACAATGGGCTTAAGCCTAAAAGTGATTTTGGACGTGGCCCAGGACTTGGCAGTATTTCGTTCTGTTGTTCATTGGGTCACTATGAGTCGGAAAGGACTTGACGGCACCTGACAACAACAACAGCCTTTACTGAGGCAGAATGCCTTATCTTTCTTCTATAAGTGACTAGTGGGTTTGAACAGCTGACCTTTTGGCTAACGGCCGGGTGCTTAACCACAGCAGCACCAAGACTCACTTATTGATGATGCAGCAGTGGATGTATGACCAAAAGACAATTACATTAGAGAGAATCTTGGTGTTATTTTTTTTTAAATTCTAGGACAAAGCACTCAAATTTGTAGATGTAGATGATGAAGCGTGTTGATCCACAAGCTGTTGGCAGCTAGCTGACAAACCTGGTGAATTATTTTTAGGAAGAAATAAGTATAAGGGCAGAGCTGGATTAAGACTTGTGAGGGCCCTAAACACTGATAATCTGTGATGTCCCTTCCTCTGTTTACTCACATAAACCTTGGTGGTGTAGTGATTAAGTGCTATGGCTGCTCATTGAAATGTCAGCAGTTCAAATCCACCAGGTGCTCCTTGGAAACTCTATGGGGCAGTTCTGCTCTGTCCTGTAGGGCCACTACGAGTCGAAATGGGCTTTCCAGCAATCAGTTTTTTTGATGTATATGCATATATATATATATATTCATTCATATACAAGAATGTGTGTGCATGTGTGTCTTAGCTATACATGATGTAACTTCTTTTTAAATGTGGCTATAATATTTGAGGAGCCCAGGTGGCAAAGGAAACTCTGGTGGGGTGGTGGTTAAATGCTACAGCTGCTAACCAAAAGGCTGGAAGTTCAAATCTACCAGATGCTCCTTGAAAACTCTATGGGGCAATTCTGCCCTGTCTGTAGGGTCGCTATGAGTCAGATTCGACTAACATTGGTAGGTTTGGTTTGGTTGGTTTGGTGGCAAAGAGTTAAGAGGTCATAAGTTGCCAATCAGAAGTTAGCAGTTCAAATCCACTGGTTGCTTCTTGGAAAGAAACTCTTTGGGCAGTTCTACTCTGTCCTACAGGGTCACTGTGAGTTAGAATGGATTCAGCAGCAGTGGGTTTGGTTTTTGTTTAATGTTAGCAATGGAATTCAAAAGTGGTGCAGAACATTTGAGCAGAATAAGATGAACTGGCATGTAAAATTTGTAGTGGGCATAAAGTGCTAAGATTTTTACTTAGGATGTAAGTCTGCACTAAAAAGTAACTTGATTGAATTCATCGCAGTGGCTGACTTAGTCAGATTTCTTCACTTTTGCATGTCATCTGGGTCTGGAGTTCCCATTGGTTGTTTATCAGGACTCAGACAAGAGCATACCCTTGTGTTTGTATCACAGCAAAGAACATTGCTGGACCTCCCGCCTGAAGCTGCTGGATCAGGAGACATGGACGTACAAGATGGTTCTTTCAAAATGGATCAGAGACCTGATATTTATTCATATAGCCGACACTTGTCCGGTAATCACTCATGTTGGATCCAGTTGCCTATTGAGTAACTGTAGTAAGAGTCATGTGTGACAGCCCACCTTCACCGCTTGTTTATTAGAAAGAAATAATACACTGCCAAGAGATCCACTGAAAATTTCTAGCAGTTTCCTGTCGATGTACTGTTGTAATTGCTTCTGAATGATCTTCAGCAAAATTTTACCTGTGTGTGATATTAATACTGTTTAATAATTTCCACATTCTACTGGATCTCTTTTCTTTGGAATAGGTATAAATATGGATCTCGTCTAGTTGGCCAGGCAGCTGTCCTCCAAGTTTTGTGGCATAGATGAGTAAGTGCTTCCACTGCTGGATCTGTATGTTGAAACATCTCAATTAGGATTCCTCCAATTTCTGGAGCCTTGTTTTGTACCAATGCCTTCAGTGCAGCTTGGACCTCTTCCTTCAGTGCTGTTGGTTCTTGATCATATGCTGCCTCCTGAGATGGTTGAACATGTACCAACTCTTTTTGGCATGCTGACTCTGGACATTCCTTCAACACACAAAGCCAAGCCAAGCCAAGTGCCGTCGAGTCGGATCCGACTCATGAAGGGGTTCAATAAGAGGAGAAAAATCATGATCATCTACATCTATCCTGAAAGGGTACTTAGCAAAATGCAACACTTTTTCTTGATAAAACATTTCTAAAAAAGTAGAAAATCTACAAATAGATTTAAGTATATAGATGATGATGGTATGTACTTATAGTACAGCCTTAAGTCGGGAGTGATAAATGGTGTAGAGACCATCTGGAGCACACGTACGAGAGTGATTATTTATAATGATTCTTTAATAAAACATTGATGTTCTATACATCTGTAGTACGACATATTTCACAATAAAAAATATACAACAGTAGCAATCTTACTTTAAAAGGGTGAGGTTTTTTTGGGGGGGGAACCATTTCAAAGTTTCCTTCATCTGTAAGCCTATGAGAAGAGACAAGAGGTACAAATGGGGAATCTACAGTAGAGAAAATATGCATGACTATTAAGTGTATGAAGAAATGTTCATTAATCAGCATAATTGAAACCACAGAATTATACTGGTTTATACCTATGTGTTTGGCAGAAAGTAGAGTATTTCATAATATCAAGTGCTAAT
This sequence comes from Heterohyrax brucei, assembly GCA_028571685.1. NCBI lineage: Eukaryota > Metazoa > Chordata > Mammalia > Hyracoidea > Procaviidae > Heterohyrax > Heterohyrax brucei. Next base: position 101,356,401 of record CM053142.1, on the reverse strand, counting down.
GAGGATTTGAGGAAACAAGTTCTGTGAGGGCAAGGGCATTTCCTGTTTCGTTCATTTTTGAATCTTTGGTAGAATGTATTTTTTACAGTCATGGTTGCCAAATTCTGACATCTCCCTGTGTTTATGTCCTTGAGTGGTCCCCTTATACATGGATTATCAGCTTGACCATGTCACTTGCTTCAACCACTGGGGCCATCACAAATGTGATTCAATTAGAGGCTTGCAAAGTGCTTCTGCTTTGAGGCCAACTCCCTCTTGCTGCTCTTTGGTGCCTGAAACTACCATATGAAGAAATTTAGGCTAGCCTGCTGGACGATGAGAGGTCCCATGGAGCAGAGATAAGCTGTCCCAATGAGGCCTCAGAAGTATGAGATAGCTGCTCCCCCTCGAGCAGACTGAGGAGCTGATGCATGGCAGAGCATGAGAGAGAGGAGAATGCTTTAGATCAGCAGGAAACTGCTGAGCTTAGTCCAGCCTAAAATCCTGATTTCTGTAATTATGAGCTTAAAAAGAAATTTTATTGTTTGTTTTTGTTTTGATTGAATGAAAATGTACATTCCGATAAATTTGCATGCTCACCTATGTGCAGCTTCCACTGCTCTCTCTGCCCAGCGACAGCACACTATTCCTCTCTGCTCCATACATGTCCTATCCTCCCAACAGTCTCCTATCCCCTCCCCTCCACCCACTCCGCTTCCTCCAGCAAGAGATCAGCAGGATGACATCCTATAGATGCATAGAACTATAAATTTCCCACAAGATAACATCACCAAGTCCAATCCCTTGCTGTCAGAAAAGTTGACCTTCATTATGATTTATGGACAGGGACAGCATCAAGGCCAGAGGCCATGCTCCCAGGGGAACTCCAAAGTCCCTGGACGGTCAATTGCAGTCTTTTATCTGGGATCTCAGGGTACACACCGTGAGCTCCATCACAGCTATCACGAGTGGTGGCCGGGCACCATCTGGTTCTTCTGGTCATGAGTCGATGTAGAGATCCACTCAAGTGGGTCTCTCTGTCTTCTGGATTCTCTTTTCCCCATGTTCTTGTTCTTGGTGATCATCCATTCCTGTTGAATTGGGACCATTTGCTATACTCTCAGATGGCAGCTTGTCAGCTTTTAAGACCCCAGACACCACTCCTTTGCAAAATGCTAGCTTTGCCAATTGGCCTTGATTTCACCTGAGAGCATGGTCCCCAGCCCCCGGCCCCAGCTACTCTGTCCTTGCAATATTGGGTTACGATGGAAGGAGTACTTAAATTGTGTTGAAGCCCAGTTATTATTGATCTTCTTTCTAATGTGTGCTGTCACTGATTTCACCCAACCGAATTTCCATTAACTATCTAATCTAAGCCCTCCAACTCTCACCCTCCCTCCCTCCCCATCGTTGCAGCCTTCAAAGAGTCTTTCCTTCTATGCGTGAGTCTGTTTTTAAGTTCTTGTCATAGGGGTCTCATACAATATTTGTCCTTTTATCACTGACTACTTTCACTCAGCATAATGTCCTCCAGTTGAAACCAGGTTAAGAGATGTTTCCTGCAATCATTGTTGTTCTTTATCATTGCATAGTGTTCCATTGAGTATGTATACCATAGTTTACCTATCCATTCCCTTGTTATTGGGCATCTGGGTTGATTCCATCTTTTTGCTATTGGGGACTGTGCTGCAATAGACATTCATGTGAGTGCATCAGTTGGTGTGAATGGCCTTGATTCTGTAGGATATATTTCAAGCAGTGGAATTACTGGATCAAATGGTATATCTGTATAGATTTTTTTAAGGGAGCGCCAGATTGCTTTCCAAAGAGGTTGCACTATTTTGCAATCCTACCAACAGTGTAGGAGAGTTCCAGTCTCCTCACAACCTCTCCAGCATTTATTGTTTCGCATGTTTTGGATCATAGCCAACCTCGTTGGGGTGAGACGGTATCTCATTGTCATTTTGATTTGAATTTCTTTAATAGCTAATGATCATGAGTGTGTCCGCATGTGTTTTTTTGGCTGCCTGGATCTCCTCTTTAGAGAAGTGTCTGTCCATCTCCTTTGCCCATGGCTTAATTGGATGATTTATCTTTTCCTTATTGATATTTTGCAATACCTTATAGATTATGGAGATCAGGCATTGGTCTGATATAGGGTTACCAAATATTTTTTCCCATTCTGTATGTGGCCTTTTAATTCTACTAATAAAGTCTTTGGATGAGCAAAAGTGATTGATTCTTAGCAGTTTACATTTATCTATTTTCTCTTCTGATGACTGTGGTTTGTTTGAGAGAGATGAAGTCTGTCTACATTGTGTATTAAACCTTCCATCGTTGTTCCTACTTCCTCTTGGATGAGCTTTATCATTTTGGATTTGATATTTGGTCTTTATCTAGTTGGAGTTGTTTTTTGTATAAGGTGTAAGATACGGGTCTTGTCTTAATTTAGTGCAGATGGATATTCAATTTTACCAGCATCGTTGGTTGAAGAGATTGTTTTTACCCCAGTTTAATGTCTTAGAACCTTTGTCAAATATCAACTGTTCATAGGCAGATGATGTCATTTCTGGAGTCTCGATTCTGTTCCACTGATCCATCTGTCTGTTTTTGTACCAGTACCAGACTGTTTTGACTACTGTGGCAATGTAATATGTTCTAAGGTCGGATAATGAGAGGCCTCCCAGTGTGTTCTTCTTCTTTAGTAATGCTTTACTTATCCAGGGCTTCTTGCCTTTCCAGACAAAGTTGGTAATTTGTTCCTCCATCTCATTAAAAACTTGTATTGGGATTGCATTATATAAGTAGATTGCATTGGGTAAAATAGATATTTTCACAATGTTAAGTCTTCCTATCCATGAGCATGGTAGGTTTCCCTATTTATGTAAGTCTTAGTTTCTTGTAGTAAAGGTTTGTAGTTCTCTTCGTAAAGTTCTGTTATTTGTAGGTACTTCATCTTGTTAGGGGCTATGGTAAATGATATTGACTTGGTGATTTTTTCCTTAACAGTCTTGTTGTTGGTATAAAGGAATCCTACTGATTTACTTATGTTTATATTGTATCCCGAGACTTTGCTGAACTCTTTTATCAGTTTCAGTAGTTTCCTTATGGATTCTTTGGGATTCTCTGCACATACCATCATATCATCAGCAAATAGGGAGATTTTTAGTTCTTCTTTGCTGATGCAGTTGACCTTTATTTCTTGGTCTTGTCTAATTGTCTGTCTAGAACTTCTAGTACAATGTTGAATAGAGGAGGTGAGAGTGGGCATCCTTATCTAGTTTCTGTTCTCAAGGGAAACTGTTTCAGTTTCTCTCCATTCAGAATGATGTAGGCAGTTGGCTTTTTATAAATGGCCCTTATTGCATTTAGGAATTGGCCGTCTTTTCCTAATTTGCTGAGAGTTTTTAGCATGAATGGGTATTGGACTTTATCAAATGTCTTTTCTGCATCAGTAGACAAGATGACTCATGGTCGGATCCGACTCGACGGCACTTGGCTTGGCTAGACAAGATGAGGTGGTTCTTGTCTTTTGTGGCATTTATGTGGTTGATTGCATTAATTGTTTTTCTGATGTTGAACCAGCCTTGCATCCCTGGTATGAATCCAACTTGGCCATGATGGATTATTTTTTTGATATGTTGTTGTATTCTATTGGCAAGAATTTTGTGGAAGGTTTTTGCATGTAGATTCATGAATGATATTGGTCTGTAGTTCTCCTTTTTGGTTGGGTCTTTCCCTGGCTTTGGTATCAGGGTTATGCTGGCTTCCTAGAATGAATCTGGGAATATTCCATCCCTTTCTATACTGTGAAATAGTCTTAGTAGTATTGGAGATAACTCTTCTCTAAAAGCTTGGTAGAGTTCTGCTGTGAAGCCATCTGGGCCCGGGCTTTTTTTGGTTGGCAGTTTTTTGATGAATTTTTCAATTTCTTCCTCTGTGATGGGTTTATCAAGTTGTTCTGCTTCACTTTGTGATAATTTTGGTAGGTGACATGAATCAAGGAATTTGTCCATTTCCTCTAGGTTTTCAAATTTGTTAGAGTATAGTCTTTCATAGTATTCTGTTATGATATTTTTTATTTCTGTTGGATCTGTTGTGACAACTCCCCTCTCATTTCTTATTTGGGTTATTTGTTTTCTTTCTTGTTTTTCTTTAGTAAGTTTAGCAAATGGTTTGTCGATTTTGTTGATCTCTTCAAAAAACCAGCTTTTGGTCTTTTCAATTTGTTCAATTGTTTTTCTATTCTCCAATTCATTTAGCTCTTCTCTAATCTTTATGATCTACTTTCTTCTGGTGTCTGAGGGGTTCCTCTGTTGTTTTCTCTCTACTTGTTCAAGCTGTAGGGTCAACTCTTTGACTTGGTTTCTTTCTTCCTTCCAGATGTGTGCATTTGTGGGGATAAACTGACCCCTGATCACTGCTTTGGCTGTATCCCATAGGTTCTGGTAGGAAGTATTTTCATTCTCATTGGAACCCATGAATTTCTTTATTTCATCCTTGGTTTCTTCTATGACCCATGATTTTTTGAGCAAGGTGTTGTTCGATTTCCATGAATTCCACTTTCTATCTATGTTTTTTTCTGCTGTTGATTTCAGTTTTTATGACTTTATGATCTGAGAAGATGCTTTGCATTAATTCAATGGTATGGATTTTGTTGAGTATTGCTTTCTGTTCTAACACATGGTCTATTCTGGAGAATGTTCCATGTGCACTGGAGAAGAAGGTTTAGTCATCCACTGAAGGATAGAAAGATCTGTATATGTCAATGAGGTCTAGTTGGTTAATTATGGCAATAAGATCTTCTGTGTCTTTACCGAGCTTTTTTCCAATATTTTGTCCAATATTGAGAGTGGAGTGTTGAAGTCTTTTATTATTATTGTAGAGTGATCTATCTCCTTTTTGAGTGTAGTTAGTGTTTATTTGATGTATTAAGGTGCTCTAATATGCCAGCCAAGTGCAGTCAATTTGGATCTGACTCTAATATTAGGTGCATAAATATTTAATATTGTTAAGTCTTGCTTGTGCATTTAACCTTTCAGCAATAATTAGTGACCATCCTTGTCCATGATGGTGGATTTTACATTAAAATTGATAAAAAAAATTTTTTGAGCTACTAAATTTTTGAATAGTTTGTTACGCATCAGTAGCTAAGTGCTATACTAACAAATAGAAGTTACCATTGGTGCCATTGGGTGGTGCCAATGGTTAATGAGCTTGAATGTTAATGGAAGAGTTGGAAGTTCAAGTCCAACCCAGAGATACCTCAGAAGAAAGGCCTGACAATCTAGTTCTGAAAAATCAGCCAAAATTCTGTGGAACACAACCGAATATTGCCTGATTTAGTGCTAAAAGATGAACCCCTGAGGTTGGAAGGTGGTTAGAATGAGTGCCACAACAAAGGAGCACATCAATGATAGTGAAGATGGCACAAGACCAGGCAGTGTTTTGTCCTGGTATGCATGGGATCACCATGAATTGAAGTCAACTTGATGGTAGCAAATAAAAACATCCTTCTTCCCAGGCTACTCAGCTCCACATGTGGCTATCCACTCTTGTAAAGGTTTTCAACCACCAAAAAAATTCAAAGATTGTACTACAGATTTGAAAGAGTCATTGGCTTACACATGTGTCCCTGTTTCCTTATTCAGCATACATTGTTATTACTGGCCAAGAACTAAACTATGATCACTGGAAAGGAATAATAATCATTCTGACGTACAAATCCTGATACATTTTTTTTTTTAAATGTAACTCTGGTTCATTACTTAAGTAAGGTCAGTGTAAATAACCATGGACTTTGGGTGAGATGTCAGTAATTCTGAGATCCAGAGCCCACCAGCCTCTAAATGTCTTGTTCAAAATGAGGATAGTAGTATCTGTCTTGACTACCGTCTTAGTTTCTTAGTGCTGCTGTATCAGAAATACCACATGTGGATAGCTTTAATGAACAAAAAATCTATTTTATCACTGTTATTGTTGTTGTTGGGTGCCACTGAGTAGATTCCAACTCATAGTGACCCTACACACAACAGAGCAAAACAGTGTCTGGTCTTGTGCCACGCCCACCATTGTTTTATGCTTAAACCGATTGTTGCAGCCACTGTGACAATCTATCTTGTTGAGAGTCTTCCTCTTTTTTCCTGACCCTCCACTCTACCCAGCATGATGTCCTTCTCTAGGGACTGATCTCTCTTGACAACATGTCTGAAGTATGTAAGACACAGTCTCACTTCTTCCAAAACAGATCTGTTTGTTTTTTGTCAGCCATGGTACATGTGATACTCTTCTCCATCACTAGAGGGTGGCTTTCCCTGTCTACTCTGGGTGAAAATCCTGGTCTCAGCTTCTCTAGCAGTCTTGTTGGCATTCCTCAGAGATCTTCACTTGGCCAACACTTCCCTCAATTGTTGCTAGCTTCTGTGCCTAACGTGCTCCTTTTGTATGTCACAAACAATTGACTTAAAACACATCCTACACTGCTATGTCCCCATTAAAATAACATAGGAAACCCCATTCCCAATAAGGATTACATGCCACATGTATATTGTTATTAGTTGGGTTAAGTAAATTTTTGACTCACAGAAACCCCATGTGACAGAGAAGAACTTTCTCACAGAGTTTTGTGGGCTGAAGTGTTTAAGGAGTAGATCACCAGGTCTTTCTCTTTCAGAGCTGCTGGGTAGGTTTGAACAGCCAGCATTGTGGTTAGCAGCTAGGTGCTCAGCTGTTTTGCCAACAGGACCCTTTACACAGGTATAACAAAAAACCAAGCCCACTGCTATCGAGTTGATTCCAACTCACAGCAACCCTATAGACAGAGTAGAACTGCCCCATAGAATTTCCAAGAAGCACTTGATGGGTTCGAACTGCCAACCTTCTGGTTAGCAGCCATAGCATTTAATGACTACATGACTAGGGTTTCCTTCCACAGGTAGAAGGATAAGGATTTAAAAACGCAGCCCTGATGGTACAGTAGTTACACTATTTGGCTGCTAACTAAAAGACTGGCAGTTTGAATTTACCAGGCATTCTTGGGAAACCTTCCAAGGCAGTTCTACTCCATCCTATAGGGTCAGTATCAGTTGGACTCAGCTTGACAGCTGTGTTTAATCCATAATAACAAGTCATTGCTCGGGTCTAAGAAATTTATAAAACAATAGAGTGAGAAGCAGAGAGTGATTTGTAAAATATAGAACTACACAGAGTAATGGAGAGGCCAGTGAGCTGAAAGTTTTCTTGATCCATTTTGCATTCCTTATGCATAATGGCAGATCATATCTCATTCTACAACACACAGACTGTATACTGTCTTTATTATTCATTTAATTTTCATTTGAATCATGCTGAGCTCTTTGCAACCTAGTTGGTCTTTGAAAATGCTTCTGTTTTTGTTATTCATTGTAACTGTCAGGTGCAGCCATGTAGTAAGTAACCCCATTACAGAATGTTTTCTAATTTGGTAAGGAGTTTAAATGATGTGAGGAGGAGGATAATGAATAGAACAACTGAGGAACAAAATTAAATTTCCTCCTCAGGCCCCAGACAACTCCAGTTAGCATGCTCATAATTGAAGTGTTGGTTCTAAAAGGGTCTCTCATGATTAAAGGATACATTGGAGTGTTTCATAAAAGAGATGACATTGTAATAAATGGGTGTCCACGCCTGCATTTCCTTTTGGTAGGAATGCTCTGTTAGGCAGAGTCCTTGGAGAGACTCAAGTCTGGTGATCATGTATCAAAAACTAACTAGCTCTTTATTTGTAACAATAAAAAAGCTATATTGAGATTAGTTAATGTTTAACATACCTTGGCTTAACTTTTCAGGTACTTCTGCTGGAGTTTTAACCACTTAAATCATAGGATGTACTGCCCACTCTCTTACCACAATAGGAATTCCTTTAGCAATATCCTTGCTGGGCTGCATCTAGCCTCAATTTACCAATCTGAGTAATGGGAAGTAGTGTCACTTTTGGAGGGACTTTCTCTGAACAAATTTATCCTTTGTCAGTTGTCTAAGTTAAACCTTCATGCTGGTTCCCATTTGTCCTAATACCTCTTGGGTATCACAGAATATGAAGTCTGACAATTAAGCCCATGAAATTAATTGTTTCAAGTGCTACATATCTCACTGATGAATATCATTATGGTCACCTTAGAAGTACTTACCTTAGGAAACTATACACCATTACCTAGTTCACTCTTCACGGAAATTCTGGTACTCTTTCTGGTATGGCCATTGTGCTTGGTGACATGGTGGGAAGTTCATGAACTTAATTGCACAGTTGTCTGTGAGGGAATTTTTAATGAGTAAACAAATAACTGTATTAGAATACCCTCCCTACTTACCTGATCTAACCCCAATGACTTTTTTTTTTACCCAAAGATAAAGAAAATACTGAAAGGAAGACACTTTGATGACATTTGTGACATGAGGGTTAATATGACGACAGCTCTGATTCCAGAAAGAGTCCCAAAGTTGCTTTGAAGGGTGGACTAAGTGCTGGCATTGGTATATAGCTTCCCAAGGGCAGTACTTTGAAGGTGATCATAGTGATATTCAGCAATGAGGTATGTAGCATTTTTATCTAGGATGAGTTCATGAACTTAATTGGGAGTCTTCCTGTGTCTACCTTCTCTCCTTGTCTCAGCTGTAGGGTTTACAGGTGACCAGGCGTCCTTGTAGGTTTTCCACCCCTCTCCCTTTTTAACTTTGCATCCCTCTCCCTTTTTACTTTTATCTCCCAGTTCTCCCAAAGGAGCTCTGGTGGTGAAGTGACTAAAAACCTGGCTGCTAACCCAAAGCTCACAATCTGTATCTGTCAGCTGCTCCTTGGAACCCCATGAAGCTGTTCTGCTCTACTGTAAGGTCCTTAGGAGCTGGAATCAACTGGACATCAGGGGTTTTTTAATCTCCGTCAGCCCTGCTGGTGTAGTGGTGAGGTGCTGCCTCTGCTAGGTCCAGGGCTAGCTAAAGGTCAGTAGTTGGAATTTACCATGTGCTCCTTGGAAACTCCACGGGGCAGTTCTGCTCTGCTTTATAGGGTTGCTGTGAGTCCGAATCAACTTCATGGCGGTGGGTTTTTTTTTTTCCTTAAGTTCCTCTCTGATCTCTGCTATTTCCCTTCACAGAAATTTCTTATGGCTACTACTTAAAGTTGAAAAAAGGTGTATTCTTATTCTGACACCATAAGTAAATTCCATTTTTTCCTGTCTACTAGCTTTTCCAGAGTTTTTAAATGTTGGCCATTGCATGTAGTATGCATATCAAAAAGATTCTGATTTTTTTTTCCTGAAGAAGTGATAAATGCTAAATATTTACATGTTTTCATTTTTAATTTTATGATTAAAATTGATAAAGCATGATTCTAGGGGTACCATCATAGAGAAGATCAAATTAGCCCTTACAGCATCAGTGAGTCCCCGGTGAGAAAAGACTTTGTGTCCTTGTTTTCATAATCTAACACTGCTAAAGCAGAAATACAGTGAGTGGATGGCTTTAACAAAGACAAGTTGATTCTCATGCAGTCCAGTAGGCTGGAAGTCCAAATTCAGAGTGCCGGCTCCTGGGAAGGCACTTTCTGTCTGTTAACTTTGGAGGAAGGTCCTGGTGATGCGTCCGGTTTCTTTGGACCCCAGAGCATCTCAGAGCAACAGTCTCAGGTCTGAAGGACATACTCTGTCCCCTGTACTGCTTTCATGATGGTATGAGGTCCCCAACTCTCTGCTTACCTCTCTTTTCTTTGATCTCTTCTAGGATAAAAGGTAGTGAAAGCCACACTCCAGGGAAACTCCTTTAGTAAGGGTGTTACAATCCCACCCTAATCTTCTTTAACGCAATCCGCTTTATTAACCACAGGTGGAAATTAGGATTTATAGCACAGAAAACTCACAAAGTGGATCACAATCATGCCATACTGGGAATCATGGCCCAGCCAAATTCCTGCACACATTATTACTGGGCACGAATCAGTCCTTGTCAGTCTTACACGCTTCTTTCACCACAGTGCCTGGACGCAGCAGGTTCTCAGCTAGCATTGCATGAGTGAAAGAACCAAAGGAAAATTTGCGTACCTGTACCCATGTTCATGAAGACATGAACCGTATCTCAAACACTGTAGAACATAAACCACTGCTGCTGAGTCGACTGTGACTCTTAGCAGCCTCATAGGGTTTCCAAGGCTGTAAATTTCTACAGAAGGAGATGTCTTTCTTTGGTGGAGCTGCTAGTGGTTTGTAACTTCCACTTTTCAGTTAGCAACTGATGGCTTTGGGAATATAGGGAAGCAGTGGGATCTGGTTGGTATCTACCAGAAAGAAAATCACAATGGCAAAGAGCTTAATCGCATAACATGAAGCTTTTTAGGTGCTTTGGAGTTGTATCTAGGAAGGATTTGAACTGAATCCTTTTCCTTGGGGTATCTACCAATGAAGAAAAAATAGAAAAATAAATGTTCAAAATGAAATTATAGTACAGAAAAAAGTCCCAGTGAGAGAATGCCACAAGGCAGCCGCTGCCTGCATTGCATGGTTATTTCTCTAAAGGAAGGCAATAGTTGTTTCTGATGAGCGTTCATACCCCTTCCCTCTGGTTTTGAAGCCTCTGATCCTTTGTAGCTTGGGTTTCTCATTGTGGTCTTTACGTTGCTCTGCTAAGGTTGTTGTGTTTCATAAAGGTTTCTTTTACTTGCTGAGTGCACTGATCACAGGAGAAATGAGTGGAGTGTGCAGACTACCCAGAGAGTGGCAGGAAATCATCCAGATCATGACTGCACGTCTTGGAAATTTCTTGAGCCACAAAAAAAAACCCTCTCATTTCCAACTTCTTACTTTGCCAAGTAAAGATATTAAATCCTACCCTAATTACCATTTGTATCTGTCACGAGTTCACAAAGGATCGGAAATTTTTGGAGTAATATATAGGAAGGACATAATCACTTTAACAAAGGCCAGTTCTTGAAACAATGAACTCTGTTTTATAAAAATATCACTATTGTTTGTACAGTTTGCACTGTACAGTTTGTACAGTTTGTATTGTTTGTACAGAAATCTTTGTCATAAGAACAGGAAGTATATGGCAGCCATTGCTGCTGTGGCCTCAATGGCCATGGGCATAGTGGAGGCCTGGAGGCCACCCTGGGCAGCAGGCAGGGTATTCCAAGGATCACAGGTACCACTTGGGTAGGAGTATAGTTAGCTAGTCAGCCAGATGCGACATAGGGTCACTATGACTCAGAATTGACTGAACAGCATCTAGAAACAAGAACATATACATATATATATACACACACACATGCACGCACACACACACACACAATGGAATACTGTTCAGTCAAAGAAAAGGAAACAACCCAAATGTCTATCAACAGCTGAATGGCTAAATAAGATGTGGTATATGCATGCAATGATACATTGTTCAGCAAGAAAGAACAACGTAGTTCTAGGACTTACTATGACAGGGATGAAACCTTGAAAACATTGTGCAAAGTGAAATAAATGAGACACAAAAGTACAAATATTGTATGATCCCATTTATATGAGATATCCAGAATAAGCAAATGCATAGAGGCTTCATAAGCTGCCAGGGCATGCTACATACTTATTTGATGAATTGTATGATGCTTCTCTCAGCCCTGATCAGAGCTCTTCATGGTGACCCCGTTAAACTCATTAAACCAAACCTATTGTCTTCAAGTGGATTCTGACTCCCAGTGACCCTACAGGACAGAGAAGAAGTGCCCTATAGGGTTTCCAAGGCTATAAATCTTTATGGGAGCAGACCATGACATCTTTCTCCCTCAAAGTAGCTGGTTATTTCGAGCCATTGACCTTTTGGTTAGCAGCTGAGACCTTAACCACTGCACCACAAGGGCTCCTGCAAACCTGTTAAGGGCAGGGAAAGTCATTTAGCTTAAAGAAATTTTTAAGATCTGGTAATCTAATTAGAGGGGTAATTACTTCTGTGGTCCTTTCTGTAAGCATGTGAGTTTGAACAGAAATTAAATTGACCATTTAAAAATATTCTATTATTGTTGTTTCAATTTTCTGTTTACAGGGAAGACTCAGAGTAACTTTGTTTTATATTTCAAGTATAATCCAGGTTAAAGTTTATGATTGTAAATAACTGAAACCAATTTATGTTAATTTAAGCAGATAAGGAAAGGTTTTTGAAGGACATTAGACAGGGTTCAGAAATGACAGAAGCCTAAGACCTAAATATGCAAATATGGAAAAGGGACAGGAATGCGGGGGAGCTGGGCAACCAACGCACACTCAACCCCACACCTGGGGCAGGTTGCTGAGACCTCTGTCACCGTCATTGACACCGCCCAGGCTCCCAGCTGTCCTGTATGTTTCTGCCATGGCTCCCAGAATGAGTCTTACCCGCTTTACTTCTTTATGTCATCAGATTAAGTGGTATAGGTGGGGACAGTCAGGTTGACTGTATTCTTCACACAATTTGACACCCAAGTTTTAAGTGCAGGTAAGGCAGGTATCTGGGATTGACAGCTCATAGAAATTTCTCAAATAAACAAAATGGAACCAGGCAGCTACAAAGGTAAATATCCATGCGTAAGTACAGAATAAGCCATGGTTCCATTTTACGGTGACGTCCGCAGGATACTAGCCCCCATCCTGCTTGTTTGCAAGAAATCCTGGGAAAAGGTTTATCCCAGGGTCCTCAGTCCACCAATTCCTGGAACCAGGGCACGTGTTCATGATCCTCAGATCTTTCTGATTGATTCTTGAGCCTTCAACCCATGGTCTGATTCTCCCTCATTGCTTCACCCTTTCTGCAATAGTGAGGTTACAAAATTAAAGATATTTTACTAAATACAATGCTTAAAAATAATGAACATGTATAGTAATTGAGAAAGTCTGTTGTGTCAAGCCCATCCACAATGCTGCTCTGATTCTGTCCTGGGCTCTGAACTGTTAATCTTATTGCAAATTCTTCTTTACTTCTCTGTCCTTGCATTTGCTTTTGCTTCTTTCCTAAAGGGAAACTTATGAGATGAAATTTTCTGTGGAAAAAGTAAAAACTGCTTAGTGCGCCTGTAGTGATTATGCTCTTCTAAGCTTTGCTCTAAATTTCTTATAACTTGTGTAATCCTCAGACATTCCTAGGTGAAAAACTGTCACGCGGTTATACAGATGAGATAACGGAGGCACAACGAAATGAATAAATTGCACACAGTCACACAGATACTAAATGGAAGAAGCTAGAGGTGAATCTGTGCAGTATGACTCCATGGTCTGAGTAGATAACCACTTAACTCTACTGTCTCCTACAAAGTACTGGTCTTAACTGACCAGCTAGAGCAGCTTGGCTGTATGTACTCTGTAATAGCTGTTCTAGAATAGGGTGTTTGCTTTATTTTTGCCTAACCAATGAGCTCATCAAAAGGATTTTCTCAAAACATAGGAGGAGCAGTTTACTCCCAAAGAAGAATTTAAGCCTTCCTCTCTAGGGTCACTAAGAGACAGACCCGACTTTATGACAGTGGGTTCTCCAAACAAGGGAAAGCCTGGTGGTACACTGGTTAAGTGCTACGGCTGCTAATCAGAGGGTCAGCAGTTCAGATCTACCAGGTGCTCCTTGGAAACTCTATGGAGCAGTTCTACTCTGCCCTACAGGGTTGCTATGAGTCAGAACTGACTTGACTACATAGGTTTTTTTTGGTTCTCCAAACAAGCAGAGAAACTACTTGCAGATTTAAAGATGACACTTTCCTCTTTCTTCAGCCAACTGCGCTTCATCCACAAAGCATATCATGGTCTCCAGCTGGAATCAAATCACCTTGTTAAATGTAGTAGACTGTTCTTGAAATGTTAAATGCAAAAACCAAGAAGACTGACGACAGCCATTAGGCAGGAAGAAGTCAAGACAGAAATAAGACGTGACCTATTTCACTACAATTCTATTATTTATTTGAAAGACAAAAATTTCTGCCTCTGACATTTTCCTTTTGTGAGGCATACTGATTGCTGAAAGTTTTGCTCTAAGACTCATTCATGCACTTGCATTAAAATATTGCTGGGTTTAGTGATTTAGTACAGTCAGATACCAACACATGCATATGATCTATCAATTTGAAATCACCACGCTGTCTTCTGAGTGTGACACGCAACTGCATTGTCAAAGTACCACTCACAAAAGCAGTCTCTGAGCTGTGTACAGAAAACCTGGAAACCTAGAAACCTGGAAACCTGGACAGGCGAATCTCTCTTTTAATCTTTACCATTGGGTAAATAAACACCTAGTTGCATGTGAGGCTGTTTGAGATTCACTATTCTGCTTAAAAAAAAACATCTTTTCTCTCCTGGAAGGTCCTTAGACAGACTCCTGCCTTAGCATGATTAGCATTTCTAGCCTCTTGGAAATCCTTTGATCATATTAATGTTCAAGTGAGCTCATAAATGAAAGGATTTCAGAGGTAAATGTAGCTTCTCATTAATCCCACACAGCATTTGTCCCATCTCTACCCTCAGAAACAATTCATGGAGGAAGCCTGGCATTAGAGGGGAAACGAGACACTTCTCATACTTGATAAAGATCTGCACTGACTGTAAAAAAATGTGCTAGGCACCATGGTGACTGCTCTGACAGTGTAGCAGCAATAAAGCAGATGATTAAAAATGAAGGGGACTGGCACCCTTTAGTAACTGGGAGCAGAGCTCTTAACCTTTATGGTCATACACATATTTGTCTACAAGTGTTAAGGTTCAAAGTCATCATTTCTTAGTATTTTGATAGCTCTTAGGATTTGCTTTACGGGGAGGCCAAAAACTGAAAATCAAATCACATCCAGTCAAATTCTGATTCATACAGACCCTATCAGACAGAGTAGAGCTGTCTTATAGAGTTTCCCAGGCTATAAATATTTGCAAAAGCAGACTGCCAGGTCTTTCTGCCACGGAGTGGCTGCTGGCAGGAGGCTGGGTTCAAACTTCTGATCTTTAGGTTAGCAACCAAGTGCTTTAACTGCTGGGGTCCTGTATGGGGAGGCACTGAGTCTAATTCTGTGTTTGGAGCTGGGCTCACTAGGTCATCGATGTTTAATAGCTATTTGAAATGTTGCTGTTATTTAGATAACTGTGAAGTTGGTGGAGACTGGTAGGGTACCTGTCTAATATTCTGTCTTCATATTTCTGTATCCTACTCAGGTGGGAACAGGAGGAAAACTAGCAGGTCACGGTCAGATAGAGGCTCAGGGCTCATGGACTTCCTGCTTATGGCCTCAATTGGTTAGGCCTGGATCTTTTCCTTTGTTCTCAGCACCTCTTATTTAGTTCTGAATCATTCATCCTGCTTTTATTCATTCAATAAATATTTTAAGAACCAGATGCAGTAGAGTCAATTCCAATTCATGGTGAATTGGAAAAGTAGACTGTGTTCACATGGTTGGCAGTGGCTGATTTTCCAGAAATACATCTCCAGGTTTTTCTCTTGAGAACCCTCTGGGTGGACTTGAACCTCTACTCCTTCAGTTAGCAGCCAATTGCAGTAACCATTGGTATCATTGCTGTTGGTGGTGTTGTGAAGTTGGTTCCTACTCTGAGTGATCCCGCATGATGGAGTAGAACTACCCTTGGGGTTTTCTTGGGTGTAATCTTTACAAAGGCAGATTGCCAGATCTTTCTTCCATGGAGCCTCTGAGTAGGTTTGAGTTGTCAGTCTTTCAGTTAGAAACCAAATGTTCCATCATTTCTGCGACTAGGGCACCTTGCTAAGTACTTAGTGGGTGTACTGAGTATTAAAGACCTGACACTGTGCTGAGAGTGGACCACTCAGTAATGAAGAAAGTAGACGTTTCCTGCCTCCATAACCGTAATTATTGCTATCGAGTCAATTTTGACTCATAAGGACTGTATAGGATAAAATAGAGGTGCCCTAGGGTTTCCAAGGAACAGCTGGTAGATTTGAACTGCCAAACTTTTGGTTAGCAATCAAATACTTAATTACTGCATCAGCAGGGCTCCCCTGCCTTCAGAGAGCTTACGTTTTCTCCTGCAGATTACTCAGAGCCAAAGAGGATTATTTGGATACCCATTCATATCCTGGAATTGGGTTATGTTGACTAATATTTGAACTTGGAGAGTTGCTTCATATTTAGATATGTTGATGGAAATAGTTTATGATATAATGAAATTACCTGTAGATCTTTAGGAAAGTTTGGTGGCATAGTGGTTAAGTGCTATGTCAGCAGTTTGAATCCATCAGGTACGCCTTGGAAACTCTATGGAGCAGTTCTCCTTTGTCCTATAGAGTCTCTATGAGCTGCAATCAACTTTATGGAACTGGGTGTAGGTCTTTATTTTTAGATAGTTAGCACATCCTCAAATTAAGAACCCATGGCCACCTGGTTTTAGAAGGTGAAGAAGATTCTTTCTAGCTTGTCTTGGCCAGGTAGTCAAGCTCATCCACCATTGCTACTACAAAAGGAGAAGATAATTACAAGGTAATGAATGATGTACTATTTTTAAGGTTGATACATCTACATGGTAATAATGCTATTCCCAGAGGCTTTCATAGCCTTGGGGATGGTGCTGGGGGATAGAAACTCAAGCAGTCGACACAGAGGTCAAGTTGCTTCTGCTCCTTACTTGAACTCTGTCAATTAGGGAGAAGTAATTTATGGCATTATTGGGAACTACCAGACACTTAGAGGAACACTTTAAAGAATGTTACCTATGTTTGTCTGCCTGGTACCCCAAATCCAAGAGTGCTGAAAGAACTATTGTCGTTTCTTCTACCCTAAAGTTTGGGTTTTGATACTCTGGTCAATAGAAGGATCACTCAAAAAACCTAACAGAGGGAAACTCATGAGAGTGTTCTCCAAACGCTGCAGAAGGAGAAGTCTCATTGTCTGTTCCAGATCTTCCCTGGGGGACACCCTTCTTCTTACAGAACCCTGTGCTCATCCATTTGATCCCTTAGGACTCCTTATTCACTCAGTTGAACCTTAATGCAACGTCCTAGAATTAGATCACTCAGAAGTGGAGCTGCCTTCTTGGGGGAGCAGTGGGATAAGAATGAGGAGGCAAAAGCCTTGAGCTTTCCCAAGAGGCCAGTAAACTGGATCATCTAAACTAAGAGTGGGTAAAAATAATTACTGAATATCAACATAATTGTTGTGAAGTTCTCACATGGTCTGATCTAATAATTTAAAAAAACTGTTGCATGCAACCTGCTAAGGGCTATGAAATAAATTTAGTGGGTCACAACTAACATTCAAAAACAAAGTGGAAAATATAAAATACTAGATTGAGATACAAAAGAAATCTTTCACCATTTGTTGTGATCAAAATTTTGAAAAGTGTAATTCTGATCTATGCGGGCAACTGGTAAAGGTGGTAGACATCAAACAAGAGTCAGCCTAGATGAAATAACTAGCTAGATGCTTCCTTCTCTTCTGCTATTTTTTTGTAGGTATAATGACATTTGGTCAGTGGTAGAACTTAAATTGCTATTGATGAAGGGAAATGGAACCTTTCTGAAACTGGACTGGAGCCCGTATTTTGCAGCTCAGCTGTTATCTAGAATCTTTTCTACCTGACTTTTTCTCATTATGTAGGTAGTCTTGAAGAAAATTCCCATCAGCCATGACCAAGTACCTAACTGAATTCCCAAAAGACTTCTGACATGTTAAATTAATAGCAGGAGATCACTGGCTCCATCATCAACTAAACACCCAAATCAAACAAACTCTCCACCTACTAAATAAAAAAATACATAGTCTCTACATTTAAGGCAGTTACTCTCTAAAAATGTCAAATTAGAGTTCAGAAATGCTGAAAGAATTTGCATGAATCAACTTTTATATAAACAGTAACCCAAATAACTTGTGCCTACTTCTGTGCTTTCTTCTTTAGCATTCTTAATTTCTTCATTTTCGAGATGAGGAAGCAGATCCAGGTAGAATGAATAAGACAGGGCACCAAGCTGAGCAGACTAGCCTTGGTCCCTAAGGAATGACATAAGATCTGCCAGTCACTTAGGGGACACCGAGACAACCTGGCTTTGCTGATCAAAGTGGAGAAGACTTTAGAAAGCATCGCCCTGAAGTATGAAGATGTGGGCAGGGGGCTAAAGTAATGGCTGTCTGGGGTGAAAACTTGGAAAGATAATAAGAACTGGATAGAGATACACTGTGTCCTCATGTCACTGGGGTTTAATTTTTTCTAATAGGAACAACTCCCTAAATACATGGAATTGACTGTTGGAGAAGAATGTCAAATGTACTGTGGACAGCCAAAAGAACAAATAGATCTGTTCTGGAAGAAGTAGAACTAAAGTGCTCCTTAGAAGCAAAGGTGGCAAGACTGTGTCTTACCTACTTTAGACATGTTGTCAGGAAGGGTCAGTCCCTGGAGAAGGACATCATACTTGGTAGAGTGGAGGGTCAGTGAAAGAGAGAAAAACCCTCAACGAGATGGATTGACCCAGTGGCCTCAACAGTGAGCTTAAACATAAAACAATTGTGGCATAGCACAGAACCAGGCACTGTTTTGTTCCGTTGTGCACGGGGTCGCTGTGAGTCAGAACCCACTCAACAGCACCTAACAACAACAACAACAAAAACAACATAGAGTTGACAAAATTTTACATTGTTCTACTATAGTTGATACAAATTCAAGATTACAATCAGATTTTCAAGGCACAATAGGCTTTAATATAACCCAGGGCAGGTGATCCAGCAGTGTGAGATCTTCAGTTCATGGGGAAGTCCAGCGTCTACCCAGGTATGCCGCTTCCTTTGTCTTCTACTCATGTGGGGCGTGTCTGTATTTTATCGCATGGAATCAAGGAATTTGTGGGCCACCTTGACAGAGACAAGCTACAGGTTTAATATCCCACCATTCTTTTACATCACTAAGGACATAAGGTTACAACCAGCAGGTCACCTCACAGGCCTTTCTTCTCTATCAGGGGTTATTACATTACAAAAAAGACAGACCTAGAATAAAATCCGTGTTTATTCTAACCCTCCAACTTCTAAACGAGAAATGAAAGCAACAACAAAATCCTCCCACTCTGAAAAGATGCCTCAGGTAATTTTCCCAGGTCTGGTGTTAACCCTTTCCTCACTTCCTGGAAACTAGGAATGCAACGTAAAAGGACTGGAACATTTTGTGAAAAATTATCATTCATTGCCTGGGAATCCCCTCCTTTCTAAGTTGTTAGGTTAATTGATCTAGGGCCTTGTAATTTATTTTTGGAATCTGTGGAATGGAAATGATATTTGCACAATGCACAGCCTGCTGCAGTTTGATGTTCAGAAGTTGCTGGCAGGGGTCACCTGATGTCTGTAGGACTGGTTGAAGGCTAGAGTGAGGAGAGCCTGTGCTAAGGAAGAAGTCAGCCCACTTCACCTATGAGTCGTAGAATGAGGTGCCTCTGCAGACACAGTAGGCATGTTAACGACAGTAGCCGCCGTGGTCTTGTTCTGGGAAATTGGAGATAAACAGCCTCAGACGTTACCGCATGGTGATTCCGGGAGTACCTTCAGCATAGGGCTTCTAGAGTGACTCTCCTGTTGGGAAGAATGGTAGACAAGGTCCACAGCCAATCTAGTCTATAGCTGCCAAAGAAAATAAAGAAATCAAATGGGCAGGGTGAAAATAATTCTTGGAGCAAGAGAAATAAGGAAAGAATCAGGTAGAACTGTTTAAATGGCTCTAAAGTCAAGGGAAAATGAGAGGAAACTGACAAGTTTCTATGAAAGATTATTTACAAATTATCAGGGAACGGGGGAAGTCTAACCTGTGGCTAACATCTGCCACCACTTAGAAATTCTGTCAGTTCAATCATTTTATCCCAGTCTATAAAAAGTGAAGTCCAGTGATGCCATTTTGAAATAGGAATAGGAATAAGAAATGCTGGTCAAACCAGGGAGTTAAACTTACTCCTCTATTACAGCAGTTGTAACTGAAGCAGACTGACTCCAAGAAATTCTCCCTGCCCCACCCTGCTCCAGCAGGGGATCCAGTGCCTTATGCTGTGGTTCCAGTCGAATGGCCTGAAGGAGAGAACAAAGCTCTTTGAGATTACTGGGTATTGGTGCTCAAGGCACGTTGGAAAGAAAGGAGGCAATATTAAGGGCCAACAGTGCATCTTTGGGGCCTATAGAAATGACATGGTAGAATGTGCCAGGATTATAGTAAAACCCCAGGGAGAAAACTGAAAACACGTGAACTATCCTGTGGAGCTATCACTTTTACCTGGATGTGTAGTAGAATAGATATGATACATGAGGACAAAGTCTTATTGCTACCTGTTTACAGCCAGATAAAAGAACAAATCTATATATCCTAAGGGAGCTGTGTATGGTACATGATATCAAGACATATTAGAAAATTCTTGCACTCAACATCTCTGCCACCGATATATCGATTCTAGGAATTCCTTGTATTCATTCTTTGGTATTAGAAAAGGGTTTTGCCCATAAAATGGAAGCAAACCAACCCAATTGCTATTGAGTTGATTTTGACTCACAGCAGCCTCTGTGTTCAGAGTAGAACTGAGTCTTGTGGGTTTTCTTGGTTGTGGTCTTAACGGAGAGAGGTCATCAGGCATTTCCTCTACAGTGCTACAGGGTGGGTTTGAATTGCCAACATTTCAGTTAGTACCTGAGAACAAAATTTTTGCATCACCCAGGGACCTTGTTGTTATTGTTAAGTGCCAACAAATTCAATTTCAACTCACAGTGTTTCCATGTGATGGAGCAGAACTATCCCACAGGGTTTTCCAGCTGTAATCTTTGCAGGACAGATCCCTGGGTTTTTTTTCCAAGGAGCTATGGGGTGGGTTTGAATCACCAACTGTTAGCAACCTGATGCTTAACTTCTCTGCCACCAAGACTCCTTCAGGACCTTAAAGGAATCGATAAACACTTAGGGACTTCTATTAAAGAAGGAAATCCTGATGACATAGTGGTTAATTGCTACTTCTGCTAACCAAAAGGTTGGCAGTACAAATCTGCCAGGTGCTCCTTGGAAACTCTATAGTGCAGTTCTACTCTGTCCTGTAGGGTTGCTATGAGTTAGAATTGACCGAATGGCGATGGATCTGATTTTCTAGTTTAGGATGGCCATAATCCGTAAAATGGAAAATAACATGTGTTGGTAAAGATGCACAGAAACCGGAGCACTCATATACGACTAGTGGGAATATAAAACAGTGCAGCTACTGTAGCAAACATTTTTTGACAGTTCCTCAAAAAGTTAAGTGTAGACTTACCATGTGATCCAGCAAGTCTACTCCTAGGTATATATACCAAAGAACTGAAAACAAGCAGTCACACAAAACTCATACATGCATGTTTATGGCAGCATCATCCACAATAGCTAAGAGGTAGAAACAACTCAAATGTCCATCAGCTGATGACTGGGAAAGCCAAATGGGGTATACCCATTACAGTAGAACCAGTCATAAAAGAAGCAAAGTACTGACACATGCTACAACATAGATGAACCCTGAAAACATTACCCTAAGTGAAAGAAGTCAGTCACAAAGGGCCACATGTTGTATGATTCCATTTGGATGAAATACCCAGAACAGACAAATTCATGGAGACATGAAGCAGATTAGTGTTTGTCAGAGGCTGGGGTAGAGCGACTGGGAGGAAAGTGCTTAATAGATACAAGATTTCTTTTTAGGATGATAACAAAGCTCCAGAACTAGAAGGTTGTGATGGTTATAACTGCAACATGTAAATGTACCAAATTACTGTAAATTGTACACTTTTAAAACAGGTAAAGTGGTAAATTTTGTTATTTGCATTTTACCCTCATTAAACACACATACAAACAAACATTTAAAAAAAGCGGAATTTTCAACCTCTGATCTAGGCAGTTGTTGCAGTTCAGTGTTCAGTTGCCATGAGGTACAGTTACACGGCAGAGGTGAAAAGGCAACTGGTAAGTAGAGAGGGGGCAGACGACAAAGTCAGAGGAGTGCAAAGTAAGAGTTCTTTTAACCACCTTCCACCTACCCAGCTCACCTGACTGGGCGACTCCTGCCGCGTCCTCTGAGGCGCTGAGACAATGCCCAGGGGTGCTCGGCACTGGAGGCTCGTAGGCTGCACTCTAGCCAGTGGTTCCTTACCCAAGAATCTGTTTGGTCTGTTGCTGGGGCCGCCATGAGTCGGATCGGACTTGACGGCGCTTGGCTGGCTAACGTTGTTTGTTTCTATTGTATTATTACAATTACACTAATTAACTTAATATTAAAAACGAGCAGCTATGAGAGTAAAGAAGAAGTGCTGTGATTGAAGAACTTAATGGAGGAGAATGACTTAAAGATGAGTCAGTATAAGGGAATGACCATTATGTTGGAGTAGATTTAAGAAAACCCAACACATTCACTGCTGTTGGGTCAGTTCTGACTCATAGTGACTCATTGGGACAGAATAGAACTGCTCCACGGAGCTTCCAAGGAGCACCTGCTGGATTTAAACTGCCAACCTTTTGGTTACCAGCCTTAGTACTTAACCACTACGTCACCAGAGTTTCCAGGTGTAGACAAACCATTTGTAAAATACTGCGTTGTACCTAGAAGTTTCACAAGCATCTTGAATTCTTGCTACATTTTCAAAAATATAAAACTGCCAATTATTAACATACACTGTAGGTGTGATTTGCTTAATAGTGATCCAGAACTATAATTAGTAGGACTAATAAATATTGGTATCAGTTCAGATAATAGGGCTTCTACTATATCCAACTGAATACAGGCAGGCCCAGGACACAAGAAAACTTGCAATGGAATTTTTTTTTTCCTCTTGTCTCACTCTCTGAATCCTCCATTTCTTTCTGGTGAAAGGAATTAAAATATGTTTTTCTGGTCACTGGAGTCCCATTTACTTACAGCAGTGAACAACGTATTCACGGTTTGGAGCAGAGGAAGCTAATTTTCTTCAAGCACTGTAGGCACCCAGTGAAAGTTTGTTGAATGAATTAAGGCTATGGGAATCTAGGGAAGTTGGTTCACAGCCAGTGCCAACTCCTGTCCTGAATGATGGCTATTTTACATAGAACCTCTTCTTCAGTTACAGAGACAGGGGAAGCTGAAGATGAGTGAGTTGACCAACTCTGTCAGCAGATTCCTGGGGGCAGGTGTGTAAAGTGGGGCTGGGGGTATACAGGTTATGTAGAGAATTTATTTTCTAACACCTTAACGGTGGCAGAAGAATACTTTATAGGCAAGTAGGTATTAGTGTCCCCAGCATGTAAAGACAGAGGCAGATACAGGAGTTACAGTGCCACAAACCAAGGCAGGCCAACACTTGCCTAGGAAGAGGCTGGGCAGGATTCTTCCCTAGAGTTTCACAGGGAGCGTGGCACTGCTGGCATCTTGATTTCAGACTCTAGAACTGTAAGAGAACAAATTTCTATTGTTTTAAGCCACTAGATTTGTTGTACTAGTAAACCAACACAGTGAGCTTTCTACCTGTAGTGATCATCCTCAAGTACTAGGTCACCCTGAGGTGCTGAGAAATTAAACAGTCTCAGAACTAGCTAATTGAATATCTCATAGTTGCCACAAAATGTGCACACTGGGGAAAATTCCAAAAAAGATAGAAAATAAAGTAAAAATTACCTTTTTGTTTATTTATTTATTTTTATTGTGATTGAGTGGATGTTTACAATACAATTCAAATTTTCACGCCTGCCTATCTGCAGCTCCCTCTGCTCTCCTTGCCTGGTAACAGCACATTCCTCTTTTCCATTCTATACATGACATACCCTCTTAAACTCCTGTCCCCTCCTCTCCACCCTCTCCGCTAGCCTCTAGTAGGAGGCCAGTAGGACAACATTCTTTAGATGCCTAGAACCATAAAGTGCACAAACGATAATCACTCTGTGTCCCTGAGTTCATTCCATTCCTATCCAAGAGTTGACCTTAGTAATCATCTATGATTAGCGATTTCACCACCTAAAGTAACAGCTGTTGAAATGTTGTGTTCTTTGCAATTTATTTCTTTTCTATATTCAGCTCATTTATTGATTTTTTTTTTCAGTATCACTCTCTTTACTAATGGGAGAAACATTCATGTCTTGATAAGGAGAAGGATCCCTGGTTTCTTCACCCTAATGCTCATGTTCACAGGTTGCTGTCCTCTGACACTCAATGAGCTTCCCTTCTTGGTTGGTGCCTTTTTCGTCTGTTCCTTGCCTCACTTTTTAATAAAGATCTGGAACTGTCTCTTTCCTTCAGGTTCTTTTGCATCTCTAGTTGATTTATTCTTCCTGTTACATAAATTGTGTTCCCTCTTCCTATGCACGCTGTGATGGTTACCTGTGTTGGCTTGACTAGGCTGTGATTCTCAGTAGCTCAGCAGGTGCTGTGTAATCATCTTCTGTTTTGTGACCCAAAGTGAGCAGCCAATCAGTTGAAAGGAGAGATTTTTGGGACGTGAGGCCTGCCTCCTATACGTACATCGATAGTCTGGCAAATCTCACTCTCTTCGTCTTGTGCTCCTCTCCTTATCTGACCTCTGGTTCTTGAGAAGGCTTCTGCCTGTCACTTGATTGGCAGATTTTGGATTGGCCAGCTGCTACAACCCTGTGAGTTAGAAGTCTGTTGTCTGATCTGCAGATTTGGGGTTTGGCAGCCACTATATCCATGTGAGCCAGGAGCAAGCCTCAGCCTTCTGCCTAACTCAGGTTATTCGGGACTTGACAGTCCTCATCATTTTGTGCACCTTTTCCTTGAAGTAGATCTCTCTACATGTTTGCTATCTGCTGCACTGGGTTTGTTCCTCTAGAGAATCCAGCCTGGGACATGCTCCTTTAAAGTGAAGATCACACCGCTATTCTCTTTTATGTTTTTTCTTGTGTTCAGAGAAGCTGGCAACAGGAGTTTAAAATTTCATTATTCTGCTGAGCAAAGAAGCTGAGAAGCTGGGGGTGGTAGATGGTGGTAGTCTGGTGGTCTCTTCTGAAGTTGGTAGCTGGGGAGTTGCTGTGGTCAAAGCAGGAAAGATTGTGGTGCTGAAGTCATAACAGGACACTCAGGCCTTGAACTTTCTCTTAACAGTTTTCAGTATTTGCTGGAGGTCATTTTCTGCCTTAGGTACTCATGTCGTACAAGCCCTGACAATTAAGTTCACGGACTCCTCCTAGAAAAGGTGCTACATACCTCACTGCTGAGTATCGCTACAGTTACCCTCAAAGTACTCCCCTTGGGAAGCTACGCAATGATGCCAGCACCTGCTCCATCCTTCAAAGTAAATTTTGAACTTTTTTTCTGGAATGGCCATCAGAGCAGTCATCATATTACCCTCGATGTCCTGAATGTCATCAAAATATCTTCCTTTCAATATTTCCTTTATCTTCTGGTAAAGAAAATGTCCTTGGGGGCCAGATCAGGTGAGTAAGGAGGGGGTTCCAATACAGTTACTTGTTTGCTGGCTAAAAACTCCCTCACAGACAGCTATATCATAATTAGGTTCACGAACATGCCACTGTGTGCAACAACCATTCCAGAAAGAGTTACAGACTTGTTTTGAAGGGTGGACTAGGCGCTGGCATCAGTGTACAGCTTTCCAAGAGGAGTGCTTTGCAGGTGACCCTAGTAATATTCAGCAATGATGTACGTAGCACCTAGAATAATTAAGCTCATGGGCTTGAGAGACCTTGTATGTTGTTCACCTTAAGGGAGTATTTAAGGGATGTGTTCACAGGAATTTGAGATCACCTCAGTTGTATCGGTTATTTGGTTACAGCTCCCAGAAAAGGACTGGATATATTACGCAGAAGGAGATTTTTCTCAGAAAGACATGTGGGTTCTCACAGGATTATGGGGAAAGTGAACCAAGCCTGGGAGGTGCAGGCCCAGACGGCTCTATCAGGTCCTTTGTGATAGAGCTGTTAGCCATCTTTCCTACTTGGGAGCCAGAAGCAACAAACTTAGTTGGTTTCTCCGGTGTTTGAGAGCCTTGGGTGATTCTGAGTCTCATGGAAGAGAGGCTGTCAGAGCTGAACTTTGCTAGTAACCATTCGCTGACTGCACTGAGTGGAAGCTCAGGTAGAAGGAGCACCCAGGGACTCTCGGTGTAATGAGAAAACCAGCCTGCTGTTAGAAAGCAGGAAACGAAGCCTGGGCAGACAAAAATGCTTCAGCAATTTCCTCTAATGGAGCAACAGATAAGATGAAAACCAGTAGTTTGGAACTGGCCCCATACAACAGGCAACCCCTTGTGAGAACAGTCACCAGTATAGTGTTAAAAAGGCAACTGAAAGCCAAGGTGTTGGAGTCAGAGAAACTTAGTGAAAACCCAACTCTCTCACCTATCAATTGTGTGACCCGAGACAAGTTATTGACCCCATCTAAGCCTCAGTTACTTACTTTGTAAAGATGGAGATTAATATCTACTTCAGAGATTTGTGGTCAAGATTAAAAGAGCTAACGCATGTAAAGCACTTAGCCAAGGGCCTGGTGTGCCCTTCATAAGTGCTAGCCATTATTATTAAAACAGTGTTCGAGTGTCAGCTCTAAAATTAATGGCATCTCTCCTTTTCTGTCTCCTCGTCTGTAAAATGAGTGAGATGAACAATAAGCTCTCTAAGCTGTTGTCCAGTTGACATTATATACGTGGACACATTTGTTTCTAGCAAAGCTTCATTAATGACCCTTCTATGAATGAGTGCACACTTCATCTAATCTATAGCCTCCATGTCATTTTAGGCACTCAGCAGCCCCTGACTGATGCTGTGAAGCCTTCTCTAGAAGCTCACACTCTGTTACCATGGAATAGCTTTTTGAAGGCTGTAAAACCAGAAATGCCATATGCCCTGTGGTGGAAATGAAAGTGAGGCTGCAGGGCACATCATGGTACCATGTGGAAGGAAACTGTAACAAGCATAATTGTAATCAGCCTCCTGCCTGTGTATGTTAGAACCTGTTAGAGCTTAGCTAAGCATATAACTCTTGCTAAGACATACCACCATTTAAACCACATCACTAGGTATAGAACAACACACTAGTGAAAAATTGTTAGAACATTGTAATACTTTTCTTAACTACTTTTCTTACCTATAGCTTTTCAGAAACAGACTGCAGATTTTCCTCATCTGTCTTTATTTATTACACACATTCAGGTATTCTCAAATGCTAAAGAACAGATTCCATTTATCCAGTTAGCCCTTCAATAAACATTTATGAAGCTCCTATCATGTTCCAATGAACTAGGTGCTTGGGATACAAAAAATACAGTCCCTTTCTTCTAGGAGTGTGTAGGTAGATAGGGAAATGTGAAGAAAAAAATGATATGGCAATGTGCAAACATTTTAGTGGAATGTGCACAGTGTCATGGGAGCAGAGAAGAGGAATCATCTATTTCTGGACTCCTTTATGCAGAGGAGGCTTTTAGAAATAAGGAGTAGAAGGTATAGACATAAAACTGACCAAAGGATAGAACACAAAGATATAGAATTAAGAAAAAGCACGGTATTATTCAGGGATGCACAGTCATGTGCCATGTCTGAAGTATAGGGAATACAGGTGTATGTATGTATTTGGAGGGGGTTGGGCGATAGTGGCAGGAAATGAAACCGGGCAAGAGCTAAATTTTGAAAAGACTTACATGCCAAACTAAAGAGGCTGGGTTCTATTTTTAGAGATGAAAACAGTGTTTGAGGAGTGGATGGATATGATTTATGCCCAGAAAAATCATTCTAGTGGCATTGGGAAGAGTAGCTTAAAAGTGTAATAGAAAACAGGGAAATGAGTTAAGACAAGCCCGATACAAATGCTCATAATGAAAACTACTAAAAAAATATTTTAGAGCAGGAAGATTATACTGGATAAACATAAATGTCTATTAATAGTGGAATACATAATTATACTGTAATCATATAATGAGTATATATAGTCATACAATGTAGTAAATCATATGGTGCTAAAATTATACATATTATAATATGAATATATATTTGTTATTTATGTTTGTGGATAAACATATTTATTACATAAAATAATGTGGTATAATCATATAACAGCAAAAATGACTGAACTAGGTCTATGTACGTGAACATAGAAAAAGTTCAAAAACAAAGAAAAGTGCAAATTGAAAATGTGTCTATAGAGTTAGGAGTTAGATACCATTCATGTATTTTAGAAACACACATTCAGTGTCATGTTTTGACTTACTCCACTCTTATTGTCTTGTTATCCAAAATTTTGTGACTGTAGTAAAAAATCTATCATACTATTTTCCACATTTATGATGTACATCTGACAGTAATGAACGCTATAGTATGAGACAAGAGAAATTGGCTCCGATGGTTAAGGTTGTGTGTCAACTTGGCTGGGCCATGATTCTCAGTAGTGTGGCAGTTATGTAATGATGTAATTTGGCGATTATGTAATGATGTAACTTGCAGTTTCATAATGTTGTAGTCTTCTTCCATTTTGTGACTGGATTATGGTCATATAATGTTGATTTTTATATAACAACCTAGTAGTCTTTGGGACCTAATCATGTCAATAAGTGAGGAGTGGGTATATTTATGTATATAAGGAAAACTGAAGAATTAATGCATTTGAATTACGGTGGTAACAAAGAATATTGACTATACCATGACCAGGAAAGCAAACAAAATCTGTCTTAGAAGAGGCAGAGCTAGATGTTCTTTAGAAGCAAGGATGATGTGACTTTGTCTCACATCCTTTGTACTGGTCAGGAGGGGCCAGTTTCTGGAGAACGGCATTCTGCTTGGTAAAGTGGAGGGTCAGTGAAAAAGAGGAAGATTTTCTATGAGACAGTTTGACATCGTGGCTGCAACAATGGGCTCAAACAGAATGAGGAGAATGAGGATAATGTGGGATGGGGCAGAGTTACATTCTGTTGTCACTCGGTTCCTATGTGTTGAAACCAACTTGAAAGAACCTAACAACAGTGATATTATTATATATGCAGTAAAAGCATAAAAAATAAGAATATAAAAATGCATACCAACCACCAGATAACTGTACCTTCTAGCAGGAAGGGAAAGGATGTCTTGGGATTAGGTAGGGCCTTTACTATATTACCTTATTTATTAAAAAAATATCCAATGATCTGAAATAAATTTGGTGAAATAATAATATATTTAAAATTTGAATGTTAGGCATATGGATACTGATATGTTAATCTCTATCTTTTCTTGTGTTCACAAATTTTCACTCTAAAAAGAAGACAATGTACTGATGTTTTACTATTTCAGTTTCTTAGTAAGATTTGGAACATTTGAACTGCAGTTATGCAAGTGGGATAACGGAGTCAGAACTAAAGTTTGACCCCTGCTCTCTGTCTCTGAACTCATGAATGGTGTATAATATTTGGTTGTTTTCAAGGATACTTGCTTTCAGGGATGAGAAAATTCACTTAGTCTTTTAACAACATTAACTTCTGGTGGTTGCCTAACTAGTCTGTTAAAGTTGTTTTTGGATAGTGAGAGTTCAATGTCAAACTAAGAGCAACAAGATATGTTCCTCGATTCAAATTTCATCACTTTTCTGTGCTTTTCTTCCTAAGGACCTTTTAATTTCTTATCATTTCTAATTCTTATAAATTTAAGAATTTTTAAAAAAATATATACTGGGCAGTCTGTCTCTAGGATATAAAGTGAAAGGTATGAGGATAATAGCTAATGCTTAGTGAGTGCTTAGCATGCCAGACATTGCTGTTATTTGTTACCATCAAGTTGGCTGTCGCCTCCTGGTGAACCATCCACAAGGGGACCAAACATTGCCCAGTCCTGCACCACCCATGTGATGGATTTTGTATTAGATCACTGTGATTCATGAGATTGTCAGTGGCTGGTTTTCAGAAGCAGGTCACCAGGCCTTCCTTCCTAGCCCATCTCAGTCTGGAAGTTCCTCTGAAACCTTTTTCAGCATCGCAGCAAAGCACGCAAGCATGCGCAGACAGGTGGGTGGTAGCTGCTTGGGAAGTGCGTTGAATCTCAGTTAACACTCACAGCAGCCCTGAGAAGCAGACTTCATTATTGTCCCAATTTTACAAATGAGGTACAGAATGTAAAATGACCTTGGCCAACATCCCACAGCTAGGAAGTGATGAAGTTGAGATTTGAACTCATGTTTTGGGATCTGGAAGCTATAATCCTAACCAACACTGTATGTTGCTTCTTTTATGATAAAAAACAATCCCAGGTGTATTATGAGAAAAGTAAAAATAAAAGGAGTTGAAACTTTCCTGGAAAGGGTAAAAAGATAAGCCAACTTCTCCTTCCTTACCCTTCTCTTAACCCCAACTTTGCTCCACAGAAGTGATATCTCATCCCCAGTTTTTGTTTTTAGTTTTATTTCTTGATCTATCAACTTTCTTTATGTGAACTGATGAGGAAGTCACCACATCCAGATTTTCCTTCCCTGCATAGCTCTTTGTTCCATTCGGGTAAAAGAAAGAAACTTCTCTCCTTTTTTATTCAAAAAAACTTTCTAATTTCAGTAACTAAAGCATACTTCTATTTTAATTGGAAACTCTGAACTACATTTAAAATTCAAGTATTTTCTCCTCCCTCAACTCAAAATCTGCTCCAGGCTAGAACCTGCATTTGGGAACTGGAAGGGGGCCAGCTTTTCGCTGTCAGTTCCTTTCCCACTCCAAGCTCCCTATTTCCAAGCTGCTGACCCCATACAACCTGCACCACGTAGGAGGAAGAAGCAGTGGGGAGCAGGGAAAGGTAAGTATACCCAATTCCTAGGCACTCCTATAGTCTGACTGTCTTTACCGTAGGATGTGAGAGATTTCGAAAGCTGACTCCTTTTCTTGGAGTGCATTTATGGGTTCTTTGTAGGGTCCCACTGGAGACACAGATATGTACTTCTGGTGGGGCAGAGGAGATACATTTTCTTATCTCTGGCCACTCATCTTTTCCCCATCAGCTCCTTCCTCGGGCTGTCCCATCCTCCCAGGCAATGTTCTCAGGTAAGTGTAACACGGCTTCGCGTACACAGTCATTCTCCGTGGCTCACATCCCTTCACATCCTTGGTTGATTACTGGTAGAAGAGTAGCTATTTCTTAGTGAGCATGGGCCTCTCTTTCTGCCTAGTTTCCAGGCCAATATACACAGCACATTACTGCCTTTCGACTCTTCAGTTCAGTGTGTCTTCCTTTCATCCCACTCAGATCTAGGAGATAAATACATAGAGCTCCAAATTCCCAACTCCTTTCTCTGTCTTGTCAACAACTTTTATAGACTGTATGTGAATATTCAGTCAAGTGTCATGAACCTGTTTCCTGATCACTTATTTTGTAAATTCTCCAGGTAGTTCAACAAGCCATTTTGGATTATGGAAATAGTCTGTATCTACTGTTCTGGGGCCACAGTGAAAAGTGAGATAGAAATATAAACTTGTTTACTGTAACTCAGGAGCACAGGGTCAAAGATTGTGAAAAGACTGATAGAAGCTACTTTATTTAATGTTATTCTTGGCATACTCTTCATTAAGGCTGTAAAGTGGTAGCAATGATCTGCTTATATAAAAGCAGTCCAGTGAACCGGGTTTGAACCTTGTCAAGCAAGACATCAGCACATGCTTGAATGGAATGGCCCTTACTTACCAAGTCCACTGCCAAAAAAGCAGCAGACTTAAAATGTGTGGGAAACAAAACACTTTTCATTTTAAAAATGGGGCAAATTGCTGTTTGTCCAAACAAATAGTACCACGTCTGAAGGAGGCATAAAGCAGGTGGGGACTGAGTTGATCCTTACGGAGAGACTTAAAGACTTATAAAAGCGAAATGTCTTTACTGGTTGTTTATTCAGCTTCTTAAAAATCCGTGGAACAATAGGTAGATTAAAATATTCATGAAGGCATAAACTTTCTAGGTTTCAGTTAGGCTATAAAACTCTGTGGCTTCAGTTATTTTGTGCCTCAGGTAACTACTGATCCATTCTTACTAGCAGATCTTACAGTCCCAGACTCCTGTCTCACCGTATGGTTTTATTAGAGTGAGACATTTGTTTTTGAATAAATGAAACATTTCTAAGGTTTAAATTTTGTCATATCTCCAAAGATCTTGGGTCTCTACTTCTGTTCTACATTTCATAAGATGACACATGACTCTAAATCTTTAGATTTAGAGAAGTCTCCTCCACTGACATGCCCACTTACCTTCCAGCCTGTTTAGAAAGTCAGCCAGTAGACTTCTTTTCCTTCCCCCATATCCCTCTCTCCTCTCCCCTCTCTTGTAACCACTCTCTCTCTAAAATTTTATGAAAATAACAATTTCACAGTTCATCACAGGCTGTTGCGTGACAAATATATAGAAAATATACACACCAATATAGCAAGCAGTTGGGGGGTTTGATGACACCATCGGGTTAAAGCATATAACGCCAATGCTTTAGCAATTAGATTTCCTTCTGCTAAGTGAGGGTGAGAGGAGAAAAAGTTTTGAATCATCATCTTAATTGTAAAATTATACAATCAATATAATCAATAATCAGATATAACCATATCACAACAGAAATTGTTTTAAATTCTAAATCACGAGTTTCTATTAAACTATCCATGTTATGTTTTTATGCTTATACAGCACCATAAATTCAGCTTGTGATAACAATGCAATTGATATTGATCCCCACTTTGGGTTTTTTTTTTAGTCTGTGAAGCCCAGTGTATTTATGAATTTGCCTTGAAGTTTTAGACGCAGTCTCACCCGTTCCTAAACTCTACCTTGAGATAGACTCTTGATCTCCCTGCATACTTTATGTGAATCCTTCTATAATTCTTCTGTCCCACAGAAGCTGTGATGTTCTTGATAAGCTCAGTGTACCTACATCCGTGGCAGACCTTATGACTCAAGACTTTATCCACTGACCTCCTCTGTCATGCCCAGCCAGACCTATAGAGCATCTCAACTTTTCCATGTAAAAATCTGTTGTTCATGATCTTAAACTGTATAAATTCATTAATTCACTCATTTGCTTGCTCATTTAATCATCACTTAATATATTCTGTGCTGTGTTAAACTCTGGTAATAAAAATAAAGGAGTAAGGTACACGTACCTTTAGCTTTTGTATGTGCACTGAGTTGAATGGTAGCCCCTCAAAAGATTTGTCCACCTAGAAAGGCAAAATTTTACCTTATTTGTGATTAGAGTCTTTATAGATGTAGTTAAGGTAGGGATTTCGAGATGACAACAACTTGGATTAGTGTGGACCCTCAATCCAATGATGAGTTTCTTAGAAGAGACAGCAAAGGAGAAGACACAGAGAGACACAGAAGAGAATGTCATGTGAAGACAGAGGCAGAGATTGGATTGTGCTGCTACAAGCCAAGGGATGGCAAGAGTCACCAGCAGCTGGAAGAAGCGAGGAAGAATTCTACTCTAAAGCCTCCAGAGAAAGTACACCTATGCTAGCAACTTGGTTTTAGACTTCTGGTCTCCAGAACTGTGAGAAAATAAATGTACATTTTTTTAAGTCACCAAGTTTGTGCTAATTTCTTATTCCTGCCCTAAAGGAACACACTTCTTATGTCTTGTTTTCAGTCTACTAGAGAAGACAGATGTACTCACAACTAACACATGTAATGGAAGTGTAAGAGTTATAGTTATTCATTCCATAAATACATACTGAGCATCTTCTATGTGTCAAGCAGTGGCAACACACAGGCAAGTATCTCTGCCCTCAACGAGCTTATATTCTACTGTGGAGGAGAAAGCTAAACAGACAAAAAATAAATAACATGGGAAATCAAAAGCTAGTAAGTTCTATGGAGGAAAAATAAAGCAGGAAAAGACAGAGGGTGTCTTGGGAGAGATTTTCCATCTTAGACAAAGTGGTCAGGAAATTTCCTACAGAAAAGATAAAATTTGCACAAAAAGGAGGGAGGAAGACTTGTAGACGTCTCAGGGAAGAGCGGTGTTGAGAAGAACTGCAATGGCTCTTAAGCGGAAATAGCTAGGTGACATGGTTAGTGTGGCATAAGGGCGGGAAAGCAGTGGGACATGTGACCAGATGTGGGCTGTGGTTGTCAGGCAAGGCCTTCACGCCACAGCAGGGACGTTGGCACTGACTCTTGATTTGATGGGAAGTTACTGGAGAGTTTTGGACAGAAAAGTTATATGAAAAGATTACATATTATGTAACTTTTTATTGCATAGCACACATTTACACACACGTATGTGTGTATTAATGAATACACACACACTCTTTGCTTGTTGACATGGTTAGGCTCCAAAGACCAAAGTCATTTAACAGAAATCAGTAGTTTGTGAAAATAGACGACGCCTGTATCATTACATAACTGCCAAATTACGTCTTTATGCAACTGCCAAATTACATCATTATGTAATTGCCAAACCACTGAGCATCATGGCCAGCCAAACTGATACATAAGCTGAACCATTACAGCCAGTGTTGCTCTCACTTTGCATCTCAGCATTAGTTACTGGGAGACATGTGCCATTAATGCACAGAATATTGGATACTAGATTTTTTACTACTGTCATAAATGGAAAATTTAGAATAACAAGATTGCCAACAAGTGAGGAGTAAGTATATATGTGTATATATGAATACACAAATATGTTTACAGTTATATAATTCATTGGATTTTCACAAAGTGGAAACAATGTGTAACTAGGGTCTAACTCAAGAAAGAGAACATAACCAGTCTTCTCGTATCATTTTTCTGTCACTAACAGTTCCCCTACACAAAGGGAAGCTCTATTTTGACTTCTAACGTTAGTTTTAGAATGGAGTCAAATACTGCCCTCTTTTGTATCTGGTGTCATTTGCTTAGTCTTGTGAGGTTGATACAGTTGTAATTCACTTATTCTCATTGATGCGCAGTGTTTTCTATGTGAATGTACTGTAAAATCAAATACCATGCTGCTTTGAACATTCTTGTGTGACTTTTTAGGTGAACATATGAAGTTCAACAATCAAGTCCATGAAGTGAATTGTTTGAAGCGCGACATACCTCCTTGATGAATATCACTACAGTCACCTTCAAAGTACTCTCCTTGGGAACCTATGTGCTGATGCCAGTGCCTACTGCACCCTTTTGGAACTCTTTCTGGAATGGCTGTTGTGTACAGTGGCACAGTGGGAAGTTCAAGAACTTAATTGTATAGCTGTCTGTGAGGGAGTTTTTAGCCAGCAAACAAATAACTGTATTGGAACACCCTCATTACTCACATGCTCCAGCTTCCAGTGACTTTTTTCTTTACCCAAAGATAAAGGAAATATTAAGAGGAAGATATTTCGATGACTTTCAAGATGTCAAGGGTAATATGATGACAGCTCTAACAGCCATTCCAGAAAGAGTTCCAAAACAGTTTTGAAGGATGGCCTAGGCACTGGTGTCAGCACATAGCTTCTCAAGGGGAGTACTTCAGAGGTGACTGTAGTGATGTTCATTCAGTGTAACACTTTTTCTAGGGTGAATTCGCAAACTTAATTGGCAGTCCTCGAATATACACATTTTGGTTAGGTATATGCCTAGGAGTGGGATTACTGGATCACAGAGTGTGTTCAGCTTTGGCAGCTATTGCCAAATAGTTTTTCAACCCGACTATACCCACCAGTAGTGAAGCCATCTGGGCCTGGGCTTTTTTTTTTGGTTGGCAGTTTTTTGATGACATTTTCAATTTCTTCCTCTGTGATGGATTTATTAAGTTGTTCTGCTTCACATTGTGATAATTTGGGTAGGTGATATGAATTGAGGAATTTGTCCATTTCCTGGAGGCCTCCAAATTTGTTAAGAGTACAGTCTTTCATAGTATTCTTTTAAGATATTTTTATTTCTGTTGGATCTGCTGTGATAACTCCTCCCTTATTTCTGATTTGGGTTATTTGTTTCCTTTCCAGTTTTTCTTTAGTAAGTTTAGCCAGCAGTTTGTCAATTTTGTTGATCTTTTCAAAAAAGCAGCCTTTGGTCTTTTCAATTTTTTCAATTGTTTTTCTATTCTCTAGTTCATTTAGCTCTGCTCTAATCTTTATGACCTGGTTTCTTCTTGGGCCTGAGGCGTTCCTCTGTTGTTCTCTCTCTACTTCTTCTAGTTGTAGGATTAGTTCCTTCATTTGGTTTCTTTCTTCCTTCCAGATGTGTGCATTTATGGAGATAAACAGACCTCTGAGCACTGCTTTGGTTGTATTCCATAGGTTCTGGTAGGAAGTGTTTTCGTTCTCATTGGAATCCATGAATTTCTTCATTTCATCCTTGATTTCTTCTATAACCCGTGGTTTTTTGAGCAAGATGTTGTTTAGTTTCCAAGAGTTCCACTTTCTATCTATGTTTTTTCTGCTATTGATTTTGACTTTTATGGCTTTATGATCTGAGAAGAGGCTTTGCATTAATTCAATGGCATGGATTTTGTTGAGAATTGCTTTATGTCCTAACACATGATCAATTCTAGAGAATGTCCCATGTGCACTGGAGAAGAAGTTGTAGTTGTCCTCTGATGGGTAGAAAGTTCTGTATATATTGATGAGATTTAGTTGGTTAATTGTGTAGACGAGATCTTCTGTATCTTTACTGAGCTTTTTGCTAGATGATCTGTCCAGTATTGAGAGTGGAGTGTTGAAGTCTCCCACTTTTATTTTGGAGTCATATAACTCTTTTTTGAGTATAGTCAGTGTTTCTTTGACGTATTTAAGTGCTCTGATATTAGGTGCATAAATATTTAATATAGTTAAGTCTTGTTTGTGTATGGAACCTTTCAGCAATAAATAGTGTCCACCATCTTTGTCCACGATGGTGGATTTTACATTAAAATTGATTTTGTCTGAGATTAGAATTGCCATACCTGCTCTTCTTTGTTCATTGTTAGCTTAATATATATTCTTCCATCTTTTAATTTTCAGTTTGTTCCTATCTTTAAGTCTCAAGTGAGTTTCTTGTAGACAACAAATAGATGGGTCGTTTCTTTTGAACCAAGATGTCACTCGATGTCTCTTTACAGGATCCTTCATTCCATTCACATTCAATGTACTTATTGATAGGTTTGTATTCAGTGCTGCCATTGTGATATGTTTATTACATGTTGACGTTTTGTCTGTTCTTATTAGTCTGTTCTGGGACATTCTTTTTTGTGAGTTCGATTTTCACTTTTTTCAGAGCTGTTTTTGTAGTTGTTGAGACTCTTGTGTTACATTTCTTGATATGGTATGTTACATCTTTGTTGTGCTTTATGGCTGCTCCTATGATCCCTCTTAATAAACTATATATAAACCCAGTTTTAATTACTACCGGCCTTGTCATCTTCCTCTCCATCTGGAAGAACTATAATGACTGTAGTACATCCCTCTTTTTAATATGATGGCACTATCGTTTTCATGATAATCACTGGATTGTTTCTTTCAGTATTAAAGCTGTGATTGAATTTGGAGCCTTCCCTAACTGAGTAGAATTCTGAATAATGTATTGTTGTAAAATATAAAGTTAGTGGTTTTGTTCTTCTAAGCCAAAGCCAAGAACTTCTTTCAATATTTCTTGTAGTTTTGGTTGGGTTTTTACAAAGTCTCTGAGTTTCTGTTTACCTGGGAATGTCTTAATTTCATTTTCATATTTGAAAGATAGTTTTGCAGGATATATAATTCTTGGCTGGAAGTTCTTCTCCTTCAAGGATTTGGAGGTGTCATGCCACTGTCTCTGTGCCAGCATGGTTTCTGCTGAGAAATCTGACGAAACCTACAGGGTTTCCCTCTGAATGTTAGCTTTGCTTTGAATCTTGCTGCCTTTAGGAGTTGCTGCTTATGTTTCATTTTGTTAAGCTTGATTATAATATGTCTTGGAGTCTTTATTTTGAGATCTATATTGGGTGGCATACTATATGTATCTGGGATATCTATGTTCTCTTCTTTCATGATTTCTGGGAAGTTTTCTGTCAGCAGCTCAGCAGTGATACTCTCTGTGTTCTCAGGTGTCTCATCCTGTTCAGGGACTCCAATTAATCAAAGGTTGTTCCTCTTGTAACAGAGTCCCATATGCTTCTTAATGTGTCATCATTTTTCTTGTTTCTTTTTTCTGACTTCTGCTTGTAGATGCTAGCCTCAGTAGCTCTGTCTTCCAAGTCAGAAATTCTTTTTTCCATTTGTTCCATTCTGTTTTCTTGGCTTTGAATGAAGTTTCTATGTCTTTGATTTGTTCTTGATCTTTTGGATTTCAGAGTACTGGTGTTCCATCAGATTGAACAGCTTGTTTAATTTTTCCTTTTCTTCTGCTGAATTTTGTATAAGGTCTAGGAGGGCTGTGTATGTAATCATTTTTTTTCACCTCCTGATGATTTCAGAAAAGTTTCTTCATCTGGAAAACTTCTTGGTTGTTTTGTTTGGGAGCCTTCTGAAGCCATGGGTGATTTCTTGTATGCCTCAAGTGTCTATTGCTTTTTGGGTTTCATGTGAGTAAGTAAAGGCTGGCAGACATACTGTGAGGATGGACTGCCGATGTTTCTCTAGGCTGTCTTAAAATGTAAAACAAAAGGTATCTTCAGTTCGTGAGAGCCAGGGCTAGCTAGGAGCGGGAGTCAGAGAAAGAGAGGAGGTTTTTTGTTCACTGGTATGAAGTCCAAATTAACAGCCCTGTGCCGTGTCCTCGGGATTCACTAGGTGACCAGAAGGCTCTATTTGATTATCATTTCAGGTCTTGGTTTCCAGAGGGACATAAGGAGATGTGTGCTTAGTCTGCCATCTTGACTCCACCTACCCATCAGTAGTATAGGAGAATTTAACCTACTCCACATGCTTGCCCCTACTTTATATTGTCTGTCTTCTCCATGTTACATATCCTGGTGCTTGTATAGTTGTACTGCACTGTGGTTTAGTATTTTGGACTTCCCTGATGAATAACAATATTGAGCATCACTTCATATGAATATTGCCATTGGATACACTCTTTGGTGATGTGTGACTTACATATCAAAAGTATCACTGTAACTACTGTGTTGAAAATGGACTATACAGGGACAATGGCGAAGAAGGGAGACTAGTTTCGTGGTTACTGCAATAATTTACGTAAGGCATAGTGCAAATCCTGATGGTACTGTGGTTAAGAGCTACATCTGCTAACCAAAAGGTTGGCAGTTAAAATCTACCAGGTGTTCCTTGGAAACTCCATGGAGCAGTCCTGCTCTGTCCCATAGGGTTGCTGTGAGTCAGAATTGATTCAATAGCAGTGGGTTTTGTTTCATTTTGGTATAATGGTGGCTCACATGATGGCAGTGCAGTGACAATGGAGGTGTAAAAGATGATCATATCCTGTATATAGTTGGCCCACTCCAGTGATAGTCATGCCTGCCACAGCCTGAGAATAACAAAAGGATTAAGATAACGATGTTGGTGTCTCATGAAAAGAAAGTCAGTGCCAGCACCACACTTGCTGTCACACAATTTTAGGCACACTGTTTAGCCTTTCTATGCTGCCTTTTACTCATTTACTAAAAGGAAACAAAAATAGCACATACTTCAGTGGGCTGGTGAGGAGATTAAATGAGATAATATAGTATTTAAAATAATGCTTGGAACATAATATATCATTAATAAAATATCGCTATTATTATGACAAATTTATCTTGGCCAATATA
Source organism: Heterohyrax brucei (assembly GCA_028571685.1). Lineage (NCBI taxonomy): Eukaryota > Metazoa > Chordata > Mammalia > Hyracoidea > Procaviidae > Heterohyrax > Heterohyrax brucei. The sequence goes on along the minus strand of CM053142.1, from coordinate 101,316,870 downwards.
TCCTGAGATGCATTCACAGATAATCACAATACAACTCATAAGGAGATTTCCAGGCTACTCACACTCACCTCCTCATACATGAGGTTCTCTAGGCGTGAGTTTCCCATTGCTCTTGTTCCACTTCCCACTCTCCCTTCATCTTCCTTGCTTTCATGATGATGGCCTGCTGTATAACCTTCACACAGATGCACATGTTCAGCTTCCTTTCGTTTTGTCTAACTCTAGACACAGATTTACATTATTCTTTGCTATATTCCCATTCTTCATTACTCTATCTACGTGGTTGTATCATTTGTAAGTATTTTGCTATTGGTGCCTGTACTAATATTACCTTTAATCATATTCTCTAGGCCTGGCTATTTTATGGTTGGAATTTGAGTTTTGAACCAAATAGTGTCGTAGTGTTAGTTTCTTTGTGAATAGATACCTCAGCTTGCCAATTTTTTCAGCAACATCCTTTAAACACACACACACGAGATCTGACAATTAAGGCTGTGAACCTAACAATTCTAAGTGCTACATACCTCATTGCTGAATATCACTACAGTCACCTTCAAAGTACTCCTCCTTGGGAAGCTGTGCACCAACACCAGCACCTAGTCTACCCTTTAGTGCAAGTTTGGAACTCTTTCTGGAATGGCCATTGCAGATGGTGGTATGGTGGCAAGTTTATGAACTTAATTGTATAGGTGTCTGTGAGGGAGTTTTTAGCCAGTAAACAAATAACTGTGTTGGAACACCCTCCCTACTCACTTCATCAGCCCCCCAATGATTTTCTTCTTTATCTGAAGATAAAGGAAATATTGAAAGGAAGACAGTTTGATGATATCCAGGACATCAAGAGTAATATGATGACAGCTATAATGGCTAACCTAGAAAAAGTTTCTAAATTGCTTCGAATGGTGAACTAGGCTCTGGTGTTAGTGCTTAGCTTCCCAAGGGGGGTACTTAGAAGGTGACAGTAGTGATATTCAGCAGTGAGTTACGTAGCAATTTTTCTAGGATAAATTTGCAAACTTCATTGGTAGTCTTTATATCTATAATGTAGGCCCAGAGGTACATTAAGTGCTGTAGCTGCTAACCAAAAAGTCACTGGATGCTCCTTGGAAACCTTACAGGGAAGTTCTACTCTGTCCTATCTGGTTGCTCGGAGTTGGAATTGACTTTACAGCAACATGTTTGGTTTTATATATGTAACCTCTGCACAAAATTGAAGATTCTCCAAACACAACTTCTAGACGTGATGGTCTTACCAGAATGTGATGGGCATTGGCTAAACTGAGGCCCTGAACATACATCACTAAAAACCACACTTTAGTTTACCAGCACACACTTCTCTGAAATGTCCACTTACATTCCTCTCAGCCTGTTTGGAAATCCAGCTGTAGACCTCTCTTAATTTCCCCACTGCTCTCTCTCCTTCCACTTTCAATCTTCTTCCCTCCCCTCTTTTTGTTTTTCTCTTTACCCCTCTCTAAGGTTTTAATGAAAATGACAATTTCACTGTTCATCATAAGCTGTTTCGTGACAATCATTGCACTGTTGTTTTCTATCATACAAGTTTACCAATCTTAACCTACTCAGCTCAGTAGGAAACACAGGAAGCCTTGGTGGCATGGTGGCCAAGTGCTATGACTGCTAGTCAAAAGGTGAGCAGCTGGAATCCACCAAGCACTCCTTGGAAACCCAGTGGAGGGGCGGTTCTACTTTCTCCTATAGTGTTGCTAAGAGTAGGAATTGACTCCATGGCAGCAGGTCTGGTTTGAGCTCTTTATAAGCCAGGAAATATTTTAGCAACCCATGAATAGTTAAGATGCAATGCCCAGTCTCAAGGTCATTTAGTTTTATACCTTTTTTTCTGTCATTTTTAACAAGTTCTTGAAGTGCAATGTATCCTATTCAGTTCTCTGTCACAGGACAATGCCTAGTACATAATTGGTCTACAGTAAATATCTTTTGATTAATAACCCAGATAACTATGAGATGTGTTGTTTAAGATTTTACCCTGATTATGCATTATTCTTAAGCTTCCTATATAATATAAATAACCTTGGTGGTGTAGTGGTTAAGTGTTACATCTGTTTAACCAAGAGGTCGGCAGTTCGAATTTGCCACGCACTCCTTGGAAATTCTATGGAGCAGTTCTGTTCTGTCCTACAGGGTTGCTATGAGTTGAAAAGGACTTGATGGCGATGGGTTTGATTTTTTGGTTTTCTAAATGATATAGATTGTTGGGGGTTAAAATCTAATTTTAAGGATGTTTCTATGTTTATTGGATAATGAAATCTTCAAGGCCAAGCACATTAGTTTCCTGTTGCTGCTGTAACAGTTACCACAAATTTAGTGACTTAAAATAGCATACATTTATATCTTACGGTTTTAGATAGAGGTACAAAATTGGTTTTCCTGGGCTGAGATCAAGGTGTGTTTTTTTTGGAGACTCTAGTGGAATGTCTGTTTTTACACTTCTTCTAGCTTCTAGAGAGGCCACTTCCAGGTGCTGGCCTGCAGTCCCCTCCTCCACCCTTAAAGCCCGTGGCCACGGTCTCTGCCTCTATCACCACATTGTGTTCACCTTTTCTGTCATCGTCTTTCCCTCGGCCTTGCTTTTACCTATCCAAAAATCCAAACCTACTGCCGATGAGTCGATTCTGACTCATAGCTACCCTGTAGGCAGAGCAGAACTGTTCTACAGAGTTTCCAAGAAGTGCCTAGGAGATCTGGACTCCAACCTTCTGGTTAACAGCTTTAGCACTTAACCACTGTGCCACCAGGGTTTCCTTACTCTTGTCGGGATCTTTGTAATTACATCATGAGTTTACCTGGATAATCCAAGACAGTCTCCCCATCTCAAGATCCTCAGTATAATAACATCTGCCATGAACTAGGGCATGGACATCTTGGGAGGCCATTATTCAACCTACTACACTCAAAAAAAAAAAAGGCAAAACTGAAGGATAAGTGTCTTGAGATGCAGACTCATTCATCTGTGCACTACTCTGAAGGACAAATAAATTCACATATTAGCAGAAGTGTGGGGGGACTATGAGAGTTGAAGGCTCATCTGTTAGGTAGTTAGTGGAGCCTGGTGATGTATGATGATTAATTACAATCCACAAAGACTGTCCCAGGTGTAAAGACCTCATAACGCTAGCAATGGCATCCACGGTTTATTAGTTCCATGATGGAGGCATCTTTAACGGATGTGGTCTAATAGCTCATTTTTCATCTTTTTGAGATTAACAAGTATGAGTGTAAACATAATTGTATGTTTGGCAAACTTCTTTTTTAAACTGAATTTTAGATAAAGGTTTACGGAACAAATCAGCTTCACATTAAACAACTGATACACACATTGTTTTGTGACATTTGTTTTCATCCCCATAAGATGACACTTCCCCCTTCTCAACTTTGGGCTCCCTACTATCAGCTTTCCTGTACTCTCCCGCCTTATCATCCTCACCCATGGACTAGTAAGCTCCTTTAGTCTCATTTTGTTTCATGGCCTTGTCTAATCTCTGGCTGAAGTGCGGATACTCGGATTGACTTCAGTATTGAATTAAAAGGGAGTCCAAGGGCCAGTACTCTTGAAATCTTTCCAGTCTCTGTCAGACCACTAATTCTAGACTTTGTGCGTTAGGGTTTTGTTTCACATTTTTCTCCAACTCTGTCTATGACCTCTTTTGGAATCCCTGTCAAAGCAGCTGGTGGTGACAGCGAGGCACCATCCAGCTGGGCTGGATTCCGCCTGGTGAAGCTGTGATAGTTTGGCCCACTAGTCTTCTGGACTAATCTTTCCCTTATGTCTTTGGTTTCATTAATTCTATCTTGCTCCAGACAGGGTGGGACTAGTGGAATATCTTAAATGGCTGCTCATAGGCTTTTAAGATCCCAGACACTACTCAGCAAAGTAGGATGTAGAACACTTTCGTTATAAACCATATTATGCAAGTTGAACTAGATTTTCCCCGAGACTATGGTTTTTAGCCTTGGTCCCTTGGTACGGATGTGTTGATGAAGCTTCCATGACTTTGCCTTGGCTAAATTGTGCTGGGTTCCTTGGTGTTGTGTACTTACTGTCTTAGTCATCTAGTGCTGCTGTGACAGAAACACTACAAGTGGATGGCTTTATCAAAGAACCTTTTTCTCTCCTAGTCCAGTAGGCTGGATGCCAGAAATTAGTGCACTGGCTCCAGGGGTAGGCTTTCTCTCCCTTTTGGCTTTTCAGGATGGTCCTTGTGATGCATCAGTGTTCCCTCGATCTGGGAGCATCTCAGCACAGGAACTGAGGTCCAAAACGCATGCTCTGCCCTGGCACTGCTCTCTTGCTGGCATGACATCCCCGTGTTTCTTTGCTCGCTTGTCTTTTCTGACACCATCTAATCTTGCAAAGCTCATCAATATAACTGCCAGTAATCCATTTTAGGAAATCCTGGTGGTATAGTGGTTAAATGCTATTACTAATCCCCCAAAAGGTTGGCAGAATCCACAAGGTGCTCCTTGGAAATCTACAGGGAAGTGCTACTCTGTCATAGAGGGTTGCTATGAGCTGGAATCAATTTGACACTGATGGGTGCAATCCATCTTATTAAACAACAGTGAAAGAATTTACAACACATAGGAAAGTCTCATCAAGTGGTGGACAGTCACACAACATTAGGACTCATGGCACAGCAAAATTGCTACATACATTTTTAGGAGGACATAATGCAATTCACGACACTTACCCTTCGCCAAATTACCACTTCTCTATTGTTTATTTAGTGTTTTTCACTCTCTATTCCTTCCCTTGTCTGTAACCATCAAAGATTATTTCTTTTTGTGTGTAAACTTTTTCATGAGTTTTAATGATAGTGGTCTCATACAATATCTGTCCTCCAGATAATAATGCCCTCCAGATTTATTCATGTCTTCAGATGTTTCACAGATTTATCATTGTCCTTTCCTGTTGTGTTTCACCGTGTGTCCGTACCATACTTTGTTCATCCATTCATCTGTTGATGGGCATTTAGGTTTTTGCCATCTTGTTACTGTTGTGAATAATGTTGTAATGAACTTGAGAGTGCATTTGTCTATCCATGTGATGGCTCTTATTTCTCTAGGTTACATTCTTAGGAGTGGGACTTCTGTATCATGTGGCATTTCTATTTCTAGCTTTTTAAGGAAGTGTCATATAATTTTCCAGAAAGGTTTGCCATTTTGCGTTCCCACCAGCACAAGTGCCTAAGTTTCAGTCTCCCTATAGCCTTTTCAGCATTTGTTACTTTGTTTTTTGATTCGTGCTGTAAAGCCATGGTCAGATGATGTCTTATTGTGGTTTTAATTTGCATTTTTCTAATAGCTAGACCCATGAACATTTCCTTATGTGTCTGTTACCTGCCTGAAAGTCTTTGATGAAGTGTCTGTTCATATCCATTGCACTGTTTATTTTTTTTTTAATTGGATTATTTATCTTTCTATTGTAGTAGTGTTTGGCTTTTCCTACAGATTTTAGAGATACTTTAGTTGAATTTGTCACAGTCAAAAAATTTTCCACTGTGTAGGTTTTCTTTTTATTCTTTTGCTAACATCTTTTAAGAGCATGCTTAGTGTTTACAAGATCCCATTTATCTATCTTATCCTCTGGTGTTTGTGTATTGTTAGTTATGGTTTGTATCCTGTTAGGGCCCTATCCTTGACACTATTTTTTCTTCTACGATCTCTTTATAGTTTCTGATTTTAGGTTTTTGTCTGTTTTGAATTAGTTTTTGTGTATGGTGTGAGGTATGGGTTCTGGTTTTTTTTGCAGATGGCCATCCAGTTTGGCCAGTTCCGTTTGTTAAAAAGACTGTCTTTCCCCATTTAATGGACTCTGGATCTTTGTTGAAGATCAGGTGACCACAGGTGGGTGGAATTACATCTAGGTTCTCAGTTCTGTTCAGCTGGTCATTGTGCTTGTCATTTTCTCAGTTCCAACAGGTTTTGACTCCTATAGCTGTATAGTAGGTTTTGAGGTCAGGTAAGTAAAGTACTTTTTACATGAGAGACTTTTTTTCTTGAAGAATTGTGTGTATATTAATTAAAAAAATAATAATAAACCAAGTCATTACTTAAATGAACTTTTGAACTCTCCCTCTTGATAAGTTCCTTAAAGCAAATGTTTCTAAAAAGTGAATTACCAAACCAGGTTATGAGATGTTTCCTGGAATCATAGTTATTCTTTATTGTTGCATAGTGCTCCATTGAGTATATGTACCATAGTTTACCTATCCATTCTTCTGTTGTTGGGCATCTGGGTTGATTCCATCTTTTTGTTATCGTGGACTGTGCTGCAATAAACATTCTGGTGCATGTGTCCATTGGTGTGAAAGACCTTGATTCTGTAGGGTATATTCCAAATAGTGGAATTACTAGGTCTAATGGTATATCAATATCCATTTTTTTAAGGAAGCGCCAGATTGCTTTCCAAAGAGGCTGCACCATTTTGCAACCCCACCATCGGTGTAGGAGGGTTCCACTTTCTCCACAGCCTCTCCAGCATTTGCTGTTTTGTGTTTTCTGGATCATGGCCAATCTTGTTGGGGTGAGATGGTATCTCATTGTTGTCTTGATTTGAATTTCTTTAATAACTAAAGATAGTGAACACGTCTGCATGTGTTTTTTGGCTGCCTGGATCTCCTCTTTAGTGAAATGTCTGTCCATCTCCTTTGCCCATCACTTAATTGGGTGATTTGTCTTCTTATTGAGGTTTTGTAGTATCTTATAGATTATGGAGATCAGGTGTCAGTCTGACATAGAGTTGCCAAATATTTTTTCCCATTCTGCGGGTGTTCTTTTAATTCTATTAATAAAGTCTTCGGATGAGCAAAAGTGTTTGATTCTTAATAGTTCCCATTTATCTATTTCATCTCATAACCTGGTTTCAACTGGAAGACATTATTCTGAGTGAAAGTAGTCAGCGACAAATATTATATGAGACCTCTACGATAAGATCTCAAAAACAGACTTGTGTATAGAAGAAAAGACTCTTTGACAGCTGCAAGGGAGGGAAGGGAGGGAGGGCGAGGAGAGGGAGGGCTTAGATTAGATAGTTGCTAGAAATCTGGTTGGGATAAATTGGTGATAGCACACATTAGAAATAAGAACAACATTAAGTGGACTTCAGCATAACTTGAGTACTCCTTCCATCTTAACCCAATATTGCAAGGATAGAGTAGCTGGGGCAGGGGGCAGGGGGCAGGGGGCCATGCTCTTAGATGAAATTGAGGCCAATTGGCACAACTAGTGTTTTACTAAGAGGGCTGTCTGCACCCCACATTGGTGAGTGGTGTCTGGGGTCTTAAAAGCTGCCAAGCTGCCATCCGAGGACACAGCAAATGGTCCCAACTCAGCAGGAACAGATGCTCACTGAGGACCAAAATGACATGCGGTAAAGACAACCTAGAAGATAGAGAGACCCACATGAGTGGGTACCTACATCGACTTGGGACTGGAAAAACCAGATGGTGCCCAGCCACCACCAGTGATAGCCACGATGGAGCTCACAGAGATGAGTCTTACTGGCAACAGAAGAATAAAAAGGGGTGCATCCTGAGATCTCCACTAAAAGACCTCAATTGATGGTCCAGCGGTTTCGGGGTTTCCCTGAGAGCATGGCCCCCGGCTCTGATGCTGCCCTTGACCATAAATCATAATGACAGGAGTGGATTGGACTTGGCAATGCAGTGACCATATACTGGATGCACTTTATGGTTCTATACATCTGTAGGATGTCATCCTGCTGACCTCTGGCTGAAGGAAGGAGACTGGGTGGAGAGGAGGGGAAAGGAGGCTGTTGGGAGGATGAGACATGTATGGAGCAGAGAGGAATAGTGTGCTGTCACTGGGCAGGGAGAGCAGTGGAAACTGCATATAGGTGGGCATGTAAATTTATATAGGGATGTACATTTTCACTCAGTCATATTAAATAAAAATTAAAAACAACAACAACAACAAAAAATGAATTACCAAGGGTACTTAAGGAAAGCTTACATGTGAGTTCTGATTAAAAGATCAGGAAAAATATACTTGTTTATTCAGATTAGAAGCTAACATTTTCCAAATGGTACACTCTGTGGCACTCAAGCTTTCAGTAGGCAGTGTGTTTTGTGTGTGAATACCTCCCCAGTGTTTGGCACCATGCAGGAGTACCTACAGACATGCCATTCTCAATAATTAAACATAGTCCTCTCCCGTTTAGAGCACAGATACTTTAGTTGTAATGCCTCCAGTCATTACTCTTTTCTCCTTTTTGTGAATAGAGGAGTTGGCCGCTGAGAGGGTCTTGATACCTAAGGAGGAGAACAGTGTTACAGAGGGTGGGCGTGAGTTAAGAGGGAGGACACACTGGGGCACAGAGGACTAAACTCCTCTCTTCTCTAGGCTCATTGTAGGTGGCTAACTATAACGCCAGACCTGGGAAAGGGAAAGGGACCGAGGAACTTCTCCAGTTTTCCTAAAATCTTGCAAGTCAATGCAACTTTAAATTTAAGTTCTCAGTGGGATAATCCCCAAACCCCCAGAGTAATACATGTTTTTTATTTCCAGCTGGTACACAGGACTGAGAAGAAATCCCTATATACAGCTCAAGCTCATTTCTTGCTGCCTCTCTTATGGATGGGTGATCCTTGTAGTTCTTTCTTTCCTTCTCTCTCCTTCATTGGTCTGTCAGAAAGCTTATTAACGTATGTATATTCCTGGCTTTCTGGCTCTATGAATGATTCAGAAACAAATTGAAATGTCAAGTTCTTTATGCCTTCCTAGTAATATTGAAATCTACCAGCTTCTATTAAATTTCCATCAAATAGTATTATCCAGGGACAAAAGATCAATTAATCCCTGTTCTTCTCTGCCTGAAAAACACTGATCACTTGAGACCTTGCTATGTGAGCTCTTTAATCAAGGGCGTCACCAGAGTGAACACGGGGAAAAGTGACACCAGGCATGAAAACTTGGGCTGTGCCCTCTGCATTAGCTCTGCATATTGTATGAGGATGGGAAGTTCAGAAGATTTGATTGATGATCATTCAAGTATACGATTTCATAAGGAAGAATAAGTTACTTCTGGATTTGAGTGAACAGCTTTGGAAAAATATATGACTTTGTTTTATGTGACATAAGCTACGTCTATAGAAAGAGTAACCACCCCTTTTACAGCAGGGCTAATGCAAAAGAAAAAGACTTTTTCATCATTACTTCCAACTACTCCCTTGGCACTTTTACAAGGAGCGCTGGGCAGTTATTGTTTCCGTCTCAAGATAAACGTAACAAGAAGTATCAATAAAAAAGTAATTATCATCATAATAATTATAATAATCCAAATTAAAATAATAACAATGGAAGTAATAATCATAAAAACATTATTACATCCTTCTTCTTCATGTCTAACAACTGTGGGTTTTCATCTATTCTGCCTTCAGCAGGAACTGCAGTTGATTTGGCCTGCACAATTTTACCCATAATATTAGAAATGGAAGAGAGTCATGCGGTGTGCTTATTATTGGTTATTATTAAAGATGGGGATCAGTGCCTTATCATGCGGAGCCATCAGACTGTCACAAACAACTTCCTTTCACTCACTTTCAGACTGCTGTGATCTTCAATACAACTCTGATTTAAACCTACTGTCTGGCTATTTTAACTGAGAAAACCATTTATTTGTCTCTATTTCTGGGATTCTGATTTTGTCTCCTTTTGTGACTTTGCTGGTTTTACTCCCTGCATTCAGCCTATGTAATAATGAGGGTAGAAACTATACCACACCCAGAAAGAAATGTGTCTTTGTAATGGATATCAATACTTTTCCTTATCTCACTGGCTCCAATTTACAAGGTTGTTTGTGCACTAGGATTCTGCTCTGATGGCATCTGATGGAAGTGTTGCCAATCACTGTCTTTCTATGGCTTTTCACCTGGTAACCAAGGACAGAGACCTCTCCTGTAGCTGTGAGAGCCACAGGACCTCTGGGTGGACAAGTTCTCCATGACACAGAAAAATATCTGGCTTATTTCCCTTAGCATAACGTTTTCAAGGCTCATACATGTTGTAGCATGTATTAGGACTCCACTCCTCTTTATGTCTGAATAATAACTCCATCGAATGTATCCACTGCCTTTTATTTCTCCATTCACCTGTTCGTTTGTTTCCAATTTTAGGCTATTGTGAATAATACTGAACATTAGTGCCCATAAAATGTTAGCAATTTCCCTTTTTGCCCAAGCTAGTTTGATGTGGGCTTTTGTCATTTGCAAGATAATGAATATTGATGAGTTCTCTCATGTTCAGGTAGTTGTTCTCACCAAACAGGTCTGTGACATGCTCCATGACCACAGCAAAGGGTAGTATACTGGGTTGCAAGTAAGGTGGCACTAAAATTTGTGAATGTTTTGCTATTTTGAAGAGATTTGAGCATTGTCAAGGTTATCTCTGCAATTGAACATCACTTTTATTTTCCTGCATTCCAGCACGCTTCTTGAGAGGGAGCGATGGGGCAGAGTAACATTGGGTGCTCTGGGAATTATGTGGACTCTGAATCTGTCCATGAGGATGCGCCGTGCCATCAGGAAGAGAGATTGGAACCACCGCCATAGGGGTGCTGAGGGTAGCAGCTTCTTCTGGGTCACTGACAGGGATCATCAGAGAAAACTGTTTTTTGGCAAGACATTGTGATGAGTTCTACTTTTATGATGAGCCTCTGGCTATTGATGAGACTGTGCTGTAAAATAATGTGAAACATGACTTCTCTTATGTGAAGGGAAATCTGTGTCCTTTATATGACGATAATAGAGCTGATATTTCTCAGACAGTTGTGATTTCCTACTGATGATTCCTTCTCTTCTTTCACATGAACAAAAATTCAGTCTTTAACTAGACATCATATACATCCAGCTAAAAACGTACATTTCTAAGCCTTCTTTGCAGTTAGATTTGGTCATGTGACTAAGTTTTGACCAATGACTCGTAAGTGGAAGTGTAATGAGAGCTATCCCAGAGATTTTTCAAAAGGAAAACCTTTCTTTTCCAGTGGACAGGACCTTTCATGTGATGGCTAAAGCACAAGCAGCCGTTTTGCTACCATGAGAATGAAGGCTAAATTTTTGGTAAGGTAGAATGGAGAGTTAGAAACAGTTTGGGTCCTAACCCGAGTTTACAACTGCCTACCTCTGGGATTTTTTTTTTTCAATCACGATATAAAACAAACATCTATATTTTAGAAGTGACTTCTTAGGATAATCTATTACTCACGCCACATAGCTGAACCTTATATGGATTTAGCCTGTGCTATCTCCAATAATAATTTTTTTTTCTTTAGGAGAGGTGTGCATGCTTGATACAATGTTTGTCTACCAGAAGACTTTGGGAAGAAAATAGTTAGCTATAAATACATTCTCAGGAGCAGAGAGACCTTCAGTGGTTCTGGAGTAGGAATAACAAACCCACTTGGACTATTTGGTTGAAGCTTTTTGTGATGTTACTCTTGATTAATTAACTTAGGCTTTAGAGAAGTTATTGCTGATGGTTATTGTTGTTTTTCCTGTCTTCTATTTTTTTTTTAATTTAAAAATGAAAGCAAAGAGATTCTTCCATTTACTTTTCTTCTCACACTGGTTATTGGAGATGCTATATACACGTTCTGGGATGGATTGATTTAAATAAAGTTAGCAAAAGACAGTATATGTACACAATCACACATTACATGTTGAGTGTAAAGTGGGATAAAATGTGTAAAAGACTGATAGAAATAGGTTAAATATTTCCACTGTCGTAGTGGTTCTGTCAGCATCTCCTAATAACAGTAATTTTCTAGATTTACTTGCATTTATTTTGATGGTATATCAGTCTGTGAATGACGTTTTATGATTTATAACCTCACCTATCCTTTCTGTAAGAATGTATTTTTAGTGGATCAGTTAATGATTCTTGTGTGTGTTACGTTTCCTGTGTTGTTGTTGTACTTTAGATGAAGGTTCACAGACCAGCTAGTTTCTAATTGAAGAGTTCGTACAGATTTTGTTTGATGACATCGTTAACAACCCTTCAACCTGTCCATACTCTCCTTCTCAGCCTTGGGTTCCCTGAGACTGCCTTTCCTGTCTCCTCCTGCCTTCTAAGCCCTGTCTTGGGCTGGCACACCCCTTTAGTCTGGTTTTGCTTTGTGGGCCTGTCTGGTCTTTGACTGAAGAGTGATTGGCTTCATCACTGAGCTGAAAGGGTGTCTGGGGGCCATTCTCTCAGGAATTCTCCGACAGGCCGGCAAGCCTAGTCTTTCTTTCAGAATTAGCACTTTGTTCTACGTTTGTCTCCAGCTTTCTCGTGGAGCCTCTGTCACAATCCTTGTCAGAACAGTCCCTGGTGGTAGTTAGGTGCCATCTATTTGCACTGGATTCAGTCTAGTGGAGGCTGTTGTAGACGTGGTCCTTTAGTCTTCTGAACTAACCTTTCCCTCGTATCTTTAGTTTTCTTCATTCTTCCTCGCTCCTGCAGGGGTTAAACCAGTGGAGGATCCTAGATGTCTGCTCAGAGGCTTTTAAGACCCCAGAGGCTGCTCACCAAAGTAGAACATAGAACATCTTCGTTATAAATTATGTTATGGCAATTGAGCTAAATGTTCCCTGAGATCATGACATGCATATGTTTTCTTTTGTTGTTGCCCTCAGCCCAGCAGGGAATTTAGATGAATCTATGTTTATATTTTTATATATAAAAGTTATATACATAATAAATATATAAATCATAAAATGTCATTCATAGACTGATATACCTTCTAAATAAATGCAAGTAAATCAAGAAAATTACTAAGTTATTAGGAGATACTGACAGAACCACTACTCCGGTGGAAATATTTAACCTATTTCTATCAGTCTTTTACACATTTTATCCCACTTTACACTCAACATGTAATGTGTGACTGTGTACATATACTGTCTTTTGCTAACTTTATTTAAATCAATCCATCCCAGAACGTGTATATAGCATCTCCAATAACCAATGTAAGAAGAAAGGAAGAATTTTCTGTTGTTGCCCTCAGCCCTCAGGGAGTTTAGATGAATCCGTGGAACTTCTATGACTTTGCCTTGTGCCAGTTGGGTGACAGCTTCCCTGGTACTGTGCACTGTCTTAACCTTCAGTAAAGTTACCACTTAGCTGTTGTTTATTTGGTGTTTTTCCGCTGATGGTTATTTTCGCCTTGGAATGTTCTCTAGGTAGGGAAGGCAGATTCTAAAGCGTGATCATTCTTTTTGGGTAGAAAACTGGGTTTTCCAGGTGCAATAGTGGATAGAAATTTGCAACAGGAGGAATGAAGAATGGACCTATTTCTGTCAGGAGGAGAGGAGATTGATTCTTGAGACAAGGGTTCAAGTGTGTCCACTATTGCACCAGGGAATGTTCTGACTTTTTCCTTATTTTGTTTTTATTGTTTTGATTATAAGAACAGTGAAGTTTTAAGTTCTTTCCTTCTGCTTTGCAATTTATTTTGGTTGTCTATAGCTTCCCAGCACATAAAACTTGGATAAAAACAGAGGCTCACTTTAGTGTAGTAGTCACCCCTGAATGCTTGCATCCCCTCCCCCATGTGAAGCCAGCACTATCAGGCCGATTATTACTTTGGGGATTCAAAGTTATGGTTATTAAAGCTATCAGAGGTCCAATGAAGTGCTGAGAGGAGGGAAGGAACAGTTGCTTAGCCAATGAGTTGAATGGATGTAAGACAATTCCCCAGATGTGTCTAAGCAATAGACTACCTTCTGAGCAATCAAAGAAACTCAAATCTCTCACTCATTCAAATGAATTGCCTTGGTCCATAACCTCAGTATTTACAAACTTTTGGGTCACCAGGCAAAGGAACAATTCAAAATGTTGGTCTAGATGTTGAGAAAAGAGATAATACAACACCTTTTAAGTCAGTTGATTTCTGATTTCTTACTTTCAAAAGCAATGAAAGAAGCCCTATTTGAAATGTCAGCTAGAAACCGTTAAAAATAATTTCAGATAATAAGTGACTACATTATTTTTGTCTAATATCCAGATGAAATTTAAATAATTGAGTTACATTTCTATACTTGAACTGATTCCATTCCCTTCTACTTATTTTTTAAGACTATCTTAGCCTGAGTTTTTAATAAGACAGAGCCTGAAGCAAAGGCTTGGTGCTAACGTTTTATTTGACGTGGTTTGGTGAGTTCTAGAGACTGAGAAATAAAGAGAAGTAAGTCAGGGAATGAAAGAAAGCAAAGAAAAGCTGGTGCATTATTACACTGGCTGCAGTCTCATGAGAAACACAGCTGGTTGTTCAGCTACATGGGATGTTTTTGGAGATAGTGTATGGAGCCATCATCCTTCAGAACAGTCTCTTAAGAAGAAGGGCAAGGACTTTATCTGTGTTGTTCTTACCGTATCCTGCCTCTTACTGGTCAGATTTTCCCTACAGAGTGTTAACCTTTATACTTTTGGGTTGTGTACCCAGCCCTACTGGGTAGCTGCTAGAGGAGCCGGAGCTTCACTGGGAGTTGCAGCTGCTGCAAAGGACGTGATGAAGATGTTACTGCATCCTGGACCACACCTGTGGGAAGCTGAGACACCAGTGGTTTTAACTGATGTAGAGATGATGTTAGCTGGGACTCTCTGCTGAGAGACTGCTTGAGTCCATAATTCCTCTTGTAAAGCATAACGTGGGTAAGTCTGAAGTCTAGCAGCAATTGTTGTGAGTGAGATTCCTCAGCAGTTGCATCTGTAAAGAAAAAAAAAAAAAAAGAACATTCATTCACAGGCATTAACTGAAAAAAGAAAGAATGCAGTCCTACCCATCTCTTTTAGAGATGAATTTTCATTGACTTATTTGTTTACTATTTATAAAAATTTATAGTATTTATATTCTTTTGATCAACTGTTTTAAGCACTATGTCTGCTAACCAAAAGGCTGGCAGTTCAAATCCTCCACGTACCCCTTGGAAACTCTATGTGACAGTTCTATTCTCACCTCTAGGGTCACTATGAGTTGGACCCAACTTGACAGCAGTGGGTTTTTGATCAGTTGTATATAATTGTTAAATGATAACTCCATTCAGAAAAAAAGATGTTAGTGTCTAGATCCTTATAACTGGAAATTTATATTTAATTTAGACTAGTTTTTGTAGGGAATTATGACAAGGTAAGCAATAAAACATTTTAAGGATTCTTACATTAGGTAAAAATGTCTACAAGGGAAGCATAATGGTAATAGCTATTGTTTATTCATGAGACTCAAAACATGATATCAAAGCCAAAGCCGTTTCTGTTGAGTTAATTCTAACTCATAATGACCTTATGGGACACAGCAAACCTGCCCCTTAACACTTCCAAGGTGTCGGTGGTGGAATTGAACTGTTAACCTTATGGTTAGCAGATTTCTCATTTTAACCACTGTGCTATCGTCTTTTATTAAATCTCGTATACCACTGACTGATAGACTATAATTTTTTGTATCAGTAACTTAAAATGACATAATGCTTTCTTATAACTTAGACTTTTTATTGTATACTTGTTGAAAGAGATCTTTTAAAATCATTTGGATTTTTGTTATCAGTTACTCTTGTGTCTAAGTTAAAATATGAAAAAAACAAAATGGTTAAGATATTACAAAATCATTTCAGTTTTCAGAGTTTTACTTTTTGAATGGACTCTTTTAGGCTCAGTTGTTGACGTCAGTTTGTTCAACACTATTATCTTCTGGGCCATCAAGAGGCAGTCATTCAAACAGAACAACGGGATACTCTGCGGTTTAACATCAGAAAATGTAGGAGGAAGGGTTGTACCCTTTTACCATACTTAATCTGCACGCTGAGCAAATAATCTGAAAAGCGGGGCTATATGAGGAAGAATGTGGCATCGGGATTGGATAAAGACTACCTACCTTTGATATGCATGTGACACAATCTTGCTTGCTGAAAGTGAAAAGGATTTGAAGCACTTACTGACAAAGCTAAAGCCTTCAGTGTAGATTAACCTTCAACATGAAGAAAGCAAAAAATCCTCACAACTGGACTGATAAATAATCTCATGATAAACAGAGAAAAGGTTGAAGTTGTGAAGGACTTTGTTCTACTTGGATCCACTGTCAACACCAGTGGAAGCAACTGTCAAGAAATTGAACAACACATTGCACTAAGCAAATCTGCTCTGATAAACTGAGAAACCAATCCATTGCTGTTAGTAGATTCTGACTCATAGTGACCCTATAGGACAGAATACAGCTGCTCCTTGGGGTCCCCAAGTCTGTAAATCTTTATAGAAGTGGACTACCATATCTTTCCCCAGTGGAATGGCTGATGAGTTCTGGCTACTGATCTTTTAGCTAGAAGCCAAGAGCCAATAGGTTATCCTGTACCACCGGGGCTCCTTCCTGCTGCAATTAAGCAAACAAACCAACGATGAAAAAAAAAAAAAATCCTTGGCCACACAGTCAATTCTGACTCATAGCTACCCTATAGTCCAGAGTAGAACCACTCTTTAGGGTTTCCAAGAAGCACCTGGTGATTTTGAACTGCCGACCTTTTGGTTAGCAGCCAAACTCTTAACCATTACATGACCAAGGTTTCCTCTACTCCAGTAGGCCACTTTAAAATGTTAAAAAAGGCAAAACTTGCCACTTTGAAGACTAAGGTGTGCCTAACCCAAGCCATGGCATTTTAGTCACCTCATATGCATGTGAAAGCTGGACAGTGAGTGAGGAAGACCAAAGAATTGATGCATTTGAATTTGGTGTTGGCAAAAAATTTTGAATACGCTGTGGACTGCTAGAACAAATTTTGTTTTAGAAATACAGCCAGAATGCTCCTTGGTGGTGAGGATGACAAGACTTCATCTTGCTTTGTACTGTTATTAGGAAGGACTAGGGCTTGGAGAAGGACGTCATGCTTAATAAAGCTGAGGATCAGCGAAAAAGACGAGGAGCTTCAACAGTGTGGATTGACGCCATGACTGCAACAGTGGGCTCAGACAGAGCAGCGGCTTTGAGGACAGCGCAGGGTGAGGCAGTGTTTCATTCCGTTATATGTTGTGTTGCCCTGAGTTGGAACTCACTTGCCGGCACTTAATATTTATATGGAATTTTTTTCCTAGTTATTTCTACTACAGGCACATCCCCCATCTAACCAGAGCACTAATGAGACATAGCCCAACTGCAGAGATGTTAAAATATCAAACAACAAAGTATAGCATTTACAATCTACAGAAGGTACTTAAAAGACTAAGATGCCAGTTTATCATAAAAATGCTGATATTGTTAACATACTGAAAATTAGATCCTTTGAAACAATGAAAAGTTATGAAGAAAATACTAATTCTGAACTAAAATTGGTGAGGGGGGTACATAGTTTTTTTTTAAATACTTTTAAAGGATACATGTTAAAAAATGGGAAGAACACTATGGCAGAGACGGTAACTCTTGATGTGGGGAAAGACTGAAAACTGGGTGACATGGTATTTTGTTTAGATAGTATGTACATATTTTGATTATTTTTGTCTGAGGGTTGTGGCTTTAGCTGAATTATCAGTTGTTGGTAGGACACATGATAAATACTGAGCCAAATTCAGCCAAATCTTTCTTCTCTTTCCTCTATATCTTTTAGACTTCTCATTTCCCACGGGCATTTTGTCAGCTTGCATTGGTGTTTCTGTAGCTGTTCTGACATGACAACTCTAAGCAAGCTTGAAGCTTCCCATTTTTGAACAACTTCAACAATTACTCTGAGGGGGTGGCTTTAACTTTTCTTGAGACTCAGTTACCAAATTCATGTCAGCAAATGGGCCCCTCCAATTACAGATTATTCAGAATTTGAAGGTGCAATATCTTCATCATAGATAATGTTTCACACCATCAACTCAGTATTGCAAAGACTACCAAGCATATATTTGAAGATATTTTTTAGTGATTCCAAAAGACTAGGACTTCAATATCTTTGGGCTGTAATCATCAGGGACTAGAATAAAGGAGAAGAAGTACAAAAATCTTCATTAAAAGGAATTTAAGTAAGGGAAACATCCTCGTTTAATATTTGGTGACTTTTAAGAAAGCTAACATCTAAAAGCTTTCATTTGTGGTATGATACTGTCTTTGAACTTCCATTCTTGCAAAGGATCATGTAGTGAACTATGGGTTTGACTGACTTTTCAAAATTCTAGCAGTAGGAAACAAAAGTTTCATTATTTTTGCTTTTTAGTAAATGAGAATGTAACAACTGAGTTTTAAGATGTGCTCATACTAGAGAATAAAATCATTTTTACTGTTGAGTTCAAATGGAAGAAATATTACTATTTTATAAAAATGTTTTAAGCTTCTATTCTTAAAACCTGTAGGAAATACAAAAGAATTTCTTTTTTTTTTTTTGTTAGTGTAATTCTGTTTAGAAACCAGATACTGAATGTTTGAATACCTTTATGAAGAAAAGAGAACTACATTCTACTTTTTATGTGTGGACACAACAGTAGGCAAGATGCTTTGTATATCATATCACAGTTATAATCAGGGAGGATAAGGTTGAATTCACCACTGGAGTTAGAACTGATGAATGCGGAAGTACACAATAGCAGGTGACAACCCCCTGTGTTCCTCCCCCTCCTCACATCCCATACAGCCATCTGGACCTCCTGGGAGCTTCTCCTGAATTTGAGGGTATCAAGCCAATAAAATCGAGGTGCTCTAGATTGTTCACATCTGTACATATCTGCTAGGCCCTTTGTGTTCATGACTGTTTGTATAACATTGGTGACTGAGATTATCCCTTTGGTCTTCCTATTATATCAAAAATGATAGGACGGAAATTTAGCTATTACTTTGGAAAGTTTGTAAGCCCCTACTGTTTCCTATTGCGATGGTTAAGACTGTGTGTCACCTTGGCTGGGCTGTGATTCTCAGTGTTGACACGTGATCACTCCCACAGTGGAAGCTACTGTGAGTAAGTAGCAAATTAGTTTAAAAGCAGTTCCCTGAGAAGCGTGGTCTGTGTCCCACTATCAGCAGATGTTGTAGCTTTACATTTGCTCTGAATCATGCAATTGCCGCCTGTACACATGGTTTCCAGTTCTTGAGTTTGAGTTTTTGGCTTACCTGCTGATCTTGGGCTACCCAGACTCTAGCTAGTAAATCAGTGAGGCCTTGTGGTTTTATCTGCTAGTCTTGGAATTCATTGATATTCACAGCCTGTGAACAAGAGCCTTACTGTCTGAATTGTGGTTTGGGGATTTGCCAGCCCCTGCGCTACGTGAACTAGGGGGAGCTTCTATCCTAATACACAGATTGAGACATTCCGGTCTCTACAGTCATGTGAGCCATTTCCTTGATAGATATTTCTTTCTCTATGCATGTATTTATATACTTTGCTGGTTTTACTTCTCTAGGGAACCCAGCCTAAAAAAACTATCAATGACCTTAATCCTAGATAAAACTCAGAAAGCCCTAAGAAGTACCGCCAAGGAATCCTCTGAGTTGTAGACACAGTTAATCCTACCCAGAAAGTATAGCAACAACCGAGTTTCACCTTATTAATAAAGTTCAGTTATGTAGGCCAGTATAGTAGCCTCCTTCTCTGCCTGTTTGTTCAACAGCATTAAGTAGCCAAAATGGCTAAGAGTTAGTGTTAATTTCCAGTTGAATGGAACCACTGTTGTATGCTCTGTTGGAAACATTTGTTTGTGGGAACTAAGATTTGTAAACCAATCAAAAGTTCTCTTGGTGTTCCAGTGATTTGGGGTTACAGGGAGGAGTCAGGGCCAAGGAGTTTACCCCTCAGTTGACGATTATGAATCAAATAATCAGCAACATTTTCATACCTTTCCCTTGATTAGGCCTGTTTCTGTGTTGGGTGTAGTCCTTTGTACCAAAAGTGAGTTCCAGAGGCTTTCCACACTACTGCAGATACTCAGTATCATTGGCATGGGGTCAAAAAAAAAAAATCAGACAAAGTGACCCAGATAAAATTGGACAAACCTCCAACAAAACTTAAGAAAAATAACACAGACTTGGACTCTAAAAGACAAGGCAATAGTAATGCTGTGCTCTAAAATAGTGAGGGCAGTTGCAAACTGTCACACAGCCTTTGTGTATAGTTGCATGAGAAGAGGATAACCAGACTGCACATTGGCGGTAACCGAGCGCCATCCTCAGCCATGAAGAACACCATAGACAAATATACAGCAATAGACAGATGGAGAGAAATATTTATGTCTTAAAAAACAATCCAGTAATATTCGTAGCTAATTCTGTCCATACTTACTATTCAAAGATTTGCATAAAAGTGTGAAGAATTTTTACAAAGCTTAAAAATCATTACACATATAGTTTATTTGAGCAATAATCCCCTCAGAATTGGTTATTACCACTATTAATGACTTGCTAGTTAGAATGTTAATGGCCCGTAGCAAAAAACTGCTGGTAATGACTGATTTCAAAGGGATTACTGCTTAATTAATGGCACTTCACCTATTCTTAGTCATTTCCATAAGTATCATTTTTATTGCCTAATTCAGAATTCTGAACCTCAGTTTATTGCATTTGAATCAATGCCATCAAGGAGTAAAGTAGATAATAGTTTCCTAATTGTGGTTAGTTCTGCAACTTGGGACATTTTTTAAAATAATTTTGATCTTTCTTTACTAATAGAATAATTGGACACAATCATCTTGAATAAAAAAGTAAAGTGTTTCTGAATAAAAAGACACATTTTTTTCATACCCTCAGTTTGAATTGAGTATTAATGGGAAATACAAAGCTGAGATAAGATGAGGTATTTTCTTTTGAGAATCTTCTTAGTCTCTGCAGGGACAGTGGGTAGGAGGTGTTGTGACTTCAACACAATTTACCGTTTGTGATTTTCACTTTCACTATTTGTTAAACGAGGTTATTGAGCTAGAACCCCTCTGAGTTCTTTAGCAAACCCATTGCATTCCAGTGGATTCTGACTCATAGCCACCCTGTAGGACCAGGCAGAAGTGTCTCATAGGGTTTCTAAGCAGCAGCCGGTGGATTTGAACTGCTGACCTCTTGGTTAGCAGCCAAGCTCTTTAACTACCGTGCTACCAGGGCTCCAATTCTATAATCACAGTTAAACAAATAGATATGATTGTTCGTTTTCTACCTATTGCCATCAAATTGATTCCAACTGCTCCAGAGGGTTTTCAAGGCTGTAAGTCTTTACAGAAGCAGAGTGCCACATCCGTCTCCTGTGGAGTGTCTGGTGGGTTCCAATCACGCACCTGTTTGTTGTCAGCAGAGCGCTTAACCACTGTATTAAACCCACTGCTGTCAAGTTGGGTCCGACTCACAGCAACCCTAGAGGTCAGAGTAGAACTGCCTCATAGAGATTCCAAGGAGCACCTCGAGGATTTGAACTGCTGACCTTTTGGTTAGCAGATATAGCCCTTTACCACTGCATTAGAGCTGTAGAAAAATTGTTTTTGCTAAGCCCTCCATTTTCAAATAATTTACTATACTAAAGCATAGTGTTTCTGAATATTGCTTGAGTTAAATGTGCCACCATCTAGGATTTGGAAAATAAAAATATTTTTGTTGTGACCATTTTAAAGGGTATAGATTTTGACCGCTAACAGTTTCTTACTGACTACGTTACTTAAGGCAACCCCTGAATTCTAAAAGAGACCAAAGTTGTGAATTGTCTTATAGTGATACAGGGGATGAAACTACATTAATCAGAACACCTGAGAACGGCACACAAAAATTCCTTGGGACTGATTTTTCCATATAGCTTAAACTAGGTGAAATGGTTAAATTCCTAAAAGACGTGTTTCATGTTACTGAATTTGGAAATATGTGTTATAAGACTTTACAAGAGGTTTGGCTCATCCCTCAAGTCAATTCTTCTCAAAGTGTCATCCAGGAACGCTGGGGGCCCTGAGACTCTTTCAACGGCCATAAAGTCATAACTATTTTTTATAATAATACTGTTATTTACCTTTTTCATTTTTGTTCTTTCAGGAATGTATGGTAGAGTTTTCCAGAGGCTTCTTGCCCCTTTTTGATGCTGTATACTGAAATGGGTCAATGTTGGTAAGCCCTATACAATTCAGTAACCAATCTTTCCAAATAATCCATACCTAGTGTTATAAAATTATGTATGAATTAAGATCATTTCGAAGTGCAGATTTTAGTGTAGCACATTATGAAAAGTTTATTACTATGGTTTCAGATTCCATTTTGCAACTGACCTTTAAGAAACAACCACTTGTTGAGTTTTGGTGTAGTATCAAAAAAGACTATCACAATTATCTGAAGAAATTATTAAAATAATCTTCCCTTTTCCAATTACATAAGTGTGAGAGTTTGGATTTTTTCATATGCTTCAACCAAAATGATAGTAGAACAAACTGAATGCAGACACATGTGTAAAGATTTCCAGTTGTAGTCTATTGAAACCAAACGTTAAAATGGTTTACAAAAAAATATGCATAAAATGAGGTTACTCTTCTCATACTTATTTTTTTGTTTGGGAAAGAGTTTTTCACAAAAATTTATGCTAACATGTAATGGTTATTTTAAAATCAGTCAAACAGTTTAAAATATTCTCAATTTTAATTCCACATGTGGTATACAGAGACAATATAATTCATAAACAAAAGCTCTTCGAGATTTGCAACAACTTTTAAGAATGTAAACTAGGCTTAAAACCAAAAAAAAGCTTTAGAACAACCATTCTAGGTCAATTACACTACTAAAAAACTATCTGCCACCACTGTGAGCTCTTTAAACATCACTCCAGACCTTGAAGGTAGTTTCCAAGCAGGGCTTCTGAAAACATTCTGAGGTATGGCACCCAGTGGAGTGAGTGTTTGGCTTTCCAAACACTGAGTAAGCTTTATATGGCTATAGAATTCTGGTATGCTTAATGAAACATCAGGGTTGTAGCTTCTAGATTCACATCTTGTGTGCTGTCAGAGTGAGGTCAGAAAAAGCAGTGTGTGTAGAAGGAAAACACAAGCTTATCTGAAATGAGTGGAACAGACAACTAAAAATGATGTGACCTAATTACTTCCAGTAGTATGTGTGGTAAGTCTGGACCGTTTGAGTCACTCTGAGTCCTGAGCCCTGAATCTGTGTTGTTGTGAGTAGAAGAGCATTGCAGTTTTCCATTCTGAAGGGAAGTGATTTTAAGAATACGCTGTGGTATCTGTGTGTGGTAGCTTTCTCCACATAATTTAGCCTTCATCTCTTGCAGAGCAGAGTATTAGAAGAGTGAAGCAGCAGGAACATGCCATGACCCTTCCTTATTTCCTTGTCTCTTTAAAATAATGAACTGTCAGCACACATGGATGTTTGAGACTGTCTCCAAACTGAATTCATACAGGTAAGAGGTAAACTCTGCAAAGAGCTTCACTACCTTGATGTTAAGAGCTTTGCTCCTAACCAAAGGTCAGCAGTTCGAATCTAGCAGCTGCTCCTTAGAAACTTTGTGCTGTAAACAGTTAAGTTTTTGACTACTAATCAAAAGGATATTGAACATACCCAGAGGTGCCTTGGAAGAGAGAACTTGCAATCTGCTGGTCCAATTTCACAGCCAAGAAACTACCATGAAACACAGTTCAACTTTGTAACACAAGGGGTCACTATGAGGCAGAATTGACTCAACAGCGACTGGCTTGTTTTTTAATTGATGTTCTAACTACTGATTCTTCAGACTTTTTGTGTTGCACACATTTTGTAGTTGTAAAACTGAGATCAACACGAAATATGTACTTAGTAAGATATATGCTTTTCATGGCAGAGTAACATTAATCCAAGTAACTAATGTGGTCCTGTGCAGAGAGGAGCATTATTTACTGTAAGAAGGAAAATATGATGGAAACAATGTAAAGTTGAATGTTTCTTGGAACACGTGAGAACTTTGCTCCATAGTCTTAAGAGTAGAGACTCATGAGCCGTGGAGAGTAGTTCTACTCAGATAGCAAGAGTGTCAGCCCGAGTTTTCAGTCCAAGTACAGAAGGACTCTGCTGAATGACGAGCAGCAAACAAATTTGATCAAAGGATTTGGACTACATCCAGCCACCTGGGAGGCTGGAGAATGAGGTAGGAGGCCATGTGCGCACCAGCCAGGACTGTTGCCTGGAATCACACGGGAGCGCTGGTCCGGGCAGGGTCCTCAGGTGCAGGGCCTGGATATTGCAGCTGTGTCACAGACTCTGTGGACATCATGCACTCCCCAATGCTGCCAGCACTGCTGCCGTTTTTTTTCTTATGAAGCCTGTTATTCCTTGCATCTGATACCCACCTCTTCCAGAGAGACGCCTTGAGTCAGCTCAGGGCAGGTTATGGTCGGTAGAACTTGGGTATTTCACCATAC
Organism: Heterohyrax brucei; assembly: GCA_028571685.1. NCBI lineage: Eukaryota > Metazoa > Chordata > Mammalia > Hyracoidea > Procaviidae > Heterohyrax > Heterohyrax brucei. Next base: position 101,292,525 of record CM053142.1, on the reverse strand, counting down.
CTAGGAACGAAGAAGGCTGGGGAGGCAGTAACTTACATTATTAGCTTTACTAGTGGGATTTACAAGACGGGTAACTTTCTAATATGAGAAGAGCGTTCAGACGCCGAGTGAATCAACTGTCCACTGTGGTGACTCAACATGGAAAGGGGATGTAAGTGTGATGACTGTGAATGTAATTCAAGTACTACATTAGATTAAAAATTTCTAGTGCCTGAAAGTGTGCTTTGAACCCCAAAAGTTTGATACTCTCTCCTCTGTGCTGCAGGCACTTCCCAAGTTACGAACCTGCAGCTATGGACAACTGGATAGCTTGTCCTTGCCTTTTAATGTTGTGTAAATTTGTCCTCACTTTGAAAAGACTGAAGCAATCTCTAACTCACTGCCGGTGAGTCAGTTCTGATTTCCAAGGACTGTGTAGCACAGATTAGAATTACCGCCACAGAGTTTTCTAAGGAGCACCTGATGGGCTTGAACTGCTGACCTTTTGGTCACCAACAGTAGCACTTACTCGCACCACCACCAAGGTTTCTGAACCAATCCCTACTAGAAAAAAAGGTCTGGGTCATAATCACCTTCACTTGCTGCATGTACTGCTTTAAGTAATTGAAAGGCTTTGAGTCTTTTTGCAGTGAGGTAAGGCAAAATAAGAGCTGTATGTACCTGTGCTGGACCTACAAATTCTTAAAGACACACTCAAGAACACATGCCGTTTGTAACACTAGGACTGCCTGTATAAATGCAGCCAGTGTCAGGTGAAGGCAGGTGAGGACCCAAAGCACTGATAATCTGTCATGCTCCCTCTTCTTCTTACTCACACATTTGAACACATTTGAGTTACACACACAAACACACAGAGACATATGTATGTATGTATCTTAGCTATCCATGATGTGACTTCCTTTTAAATGTGACTATAATATTAGTGGTTAAACACAAAACTGGAATGTGCCATGTCAGTGGAATGAGATTAACTGGATTATAGAATTTTCAATGTGCTACGATTTTTACTGTATTTACATTTTCTACAAAAAGAATGTTTCACATATTCTACAACAAAGAAGGAACTCTGGTAGCATAGTGGTTAAGTGCTACATCTGCTAACCCAAAACTTCAGCAGTTCAAATCCACCAGGCACTCCTTGGAAACTGCTGTGACCTATGGGGTTGTGATGAGTCAGAATTGACTGGACAGCAGTGGCAGTGGTTCACAAAAAAGAAAATGAGCCAGTGGACTTGGTTGTTCAATGATCAATGTGAAATTCTGCTTATCTTCCACAACAAAAAGCTTTCACCAAGTTTGCTTTAAGTGGCTTATACTTCAGTTTTTATGTTTGCTTTGTAATAAATGCTATATTGTAAATGAGTAAATGATTATATTTCATAAAAGAAAATAATGATCAGAAAACAAGTTACTATTTTACTTTTAGCTGGATCTTTCTAACATGTGTAATTAAAACATCTGTCTATTCTTTGCTCTTACAAATTCTTCAGTGATTTCATTACAGTTAAACTGCTAAACATCTATACGTAACAAGGATAATGAGTTGAGTCTTTCTTACATCATTGCTGTACACTGAGGGTTTTTGAGTCTCTTCAGGTATGTAAATTATTGCTCTGTTGTACAGTTTGTGACCATTAAAGTTAATAATATGTGTAAAGCAATTTTCCAACATTGGGAAGTATCCATTGCATTTTATCGTTTTTGTGAAATCCTATGTGCCTCCATGGAAAAAATATCCGTTTCTTGAATCTGTAAAGTTAGTCTTCATGGAAGAATGAAATTGTCCCACTTCTCTTTAAAGATTTGGATTTAAGTTCTCAGGATAAGCATGCACTAATTTCTTGGATGACTTCATGCATTCTTCATCAAGTATATCCATGCCCTTTCTTGCTTTCTTGGAAGACAAATTTAGAAACACTCTGTTTTTTGCACAGCAAACACATTTTACATGATAAATGTTGAAGTTTTGCATCCTCTTAATATGCCTAATAACACATTTATTAGCAAATATAGAATAATATCAAGCATTGTGTCCCACACAACAGGCAATAAAAATGAAATTTACTTGATACATAAATGAAAACTTCTTGGGTTAGATAAAAATTAATATTTCCAGTATTTGCTATGTTAGTATTATATTAAATGTATGCTAGACTGTGTCCATGTATATGCCAAATACATTCTAAAATTTATTGTTTGCAAAATTTAAAATATAACGTAAGTAAATGTTATACAGTTTAAAAGTAACTTGATTGAATCTGTTACAGTGGTTGACTTATTCAAGTTCCCTTGATTTTATACATCATCTGGGACAGGTATTGCCACTGGTTGCTTACCAGGATGTATGCAAGAGCATATGCTTGTGTCTGTAACACAACAAAGAGCACCACTGGCGCTTCTCGTTGGATTTGCTGGATCAGCAGACATTGCATTTCAAATGTGTCCAGAAAAACAAACCCAAACCACTGCTGTTGGGTTGATTTCAACTCAACAGTAGATTCAAACAGTTGACCTTTTGATTAACAGCCATAGCATTTAACTGATATGCCACCAGAGTTGCCTTTAAAATATTTTACAGATCTGTTACCTATTCAGGTAATCTGTCCTTGCCCAGTACCCCATCATGTTGGATCCAGCCGTGTATTGGGTGAATACAGTGAGTTAGACTGCACAGCCCTCTCTAATATCTTTCTTATCAGAAAGAAATGGTATACTTCCAAAAGACCCACTGAGATAAGGAGTTTCCATTACAGGGGATGAACCATGGAAGACAGATGTCAGTGAAGGTGTTGAAGTGGTAGGGTCCTCATAGCTTAAATCATCTGTTCATGGGTGTTCTTGTGATACTGTGTGAATTTATTTCCAGCTGGCACATTCTAACTCAGTGGAGCTGGTATCAATTTCATTTAGTGCCCTGACAGTTCCCTTCCACTGTGGTACTTCCTTTTCCTTATGTCTATCTGCTTGCCATCTATGGATCTTTGCTTTGGAAAAATGATGCCCCTGTTTTTGTTGATGCAGTAAGCATATGCTTTCCTTGCTTATTGGATACTCCATGCCTGACATAGTCTAACCTTCACCTTAAATTCAAGATCTAACTGTAAGCACTTAGAAGCAGGGACATGCCTTTTCTTTCTTGACCTATTGCTTCCATGGCATTTATAAAAAACTACACTGTGTAAAATAGAAGACATAAAAAGATGACAGATGGAAGGAATACAAAGAGTCATCATACCAGAAAAAAGTGGTCGATATTCAACCACTTCAAGAGGTCATATGTGAGGTCTGACAATTAAGTTCATGCACTCATCCTAGAAAAAATATGGCATGCTTCATTGTTGACTATCACTATGGTCACCTTCAAAGTACTCCCATTGGGAAGTTGTGCACTGATACCTGCACCTAGTCCACCCTTCAAAGCAGTTTTGAAACTTTTTCTGGAATCACCATCAGAGCTGTTGTTGTAAGAGGTCCAACCATTAATTTCACAAACTTATCCTAGAAAGGGTACTTTGACTAGACCCTGGCATTGGTATATAGCTTCCCAAAGGGAGTACCTTGAAGGTGACTATAGTGAAATTCAGCAATGAGATATGTAGCGTATTTTCTAGGATAAGTTCAAGAACTTAATGTTCAGACCTCGTGTGATTAGGAACTGATAGTACTGAAGGAAGAGTTAGAAGCTGCATTGAAGGCATTGGTGAAAAAAGCAAGGCTCTAGGAATTGATGGAATATCAATCAAGATATTTCAACAAGTGGGTGCAGCACTGGAAGTGCTTGCTCATCTATGCCTGGAAATTTGGAAGACAGCAACCCCGCTAACTGACTGGAAGAGATAGATATTTAAGTCCATTCCAAATAAAGGTGATCCAGCTGAATGTAGAAATTATCAAGCAATGTCACTAATATCACACACAGGTAAAATTTTGTTAAAGGTTGTTCAAAAGTGACTGCAACTGTATTGACAGGGAACTGCCAGAAATTCAAGCTGGGTTCAGAAGAGGATGTGGAATCAGGGGCTATTGCTGCTGATGGAGGATCTTCGCTGAAAGCAGAGAACACCGGAAAGGTGTTTACGTATGTTTCATTGACTACGCAAAGGCATTCAGCTGTGTTGATCATAAATTGTGTGTAACTTTGTGGAGAACGGGAATTCCAGAACACTTAACTGTGCTCATTGGGAATTTGTATATGGATCAAGAGGCAGTCATGTACAGAACAAAGGCACACTGCATGGTTTAAAGACAGGAGGGGTATTCGTCAGGGTTCTACGCATATCCTTTCACCACACCTTTTCAACCTGTATCCTGAGGACATAATTGAGAAGCTGGACTGTATGAAGATAAACAAGGCCTCAGGATTGAAGGAAGACTCAGTAACAATCTGTGTTAAGCAGATGACACAACCCTGCTTCTGGAAGTGAAGAGGATTTGAACCACTTACTGATGAAGAGCAAAGACCACAGTCTTCAGTACAGGTTATATCTCAACATCAAAAAAATGAAAATCCCCACAACTGGACCAGTAAACAACATCTTGATAAATGGGGGTGGAACTGAGGTTGTCAAGGATTTCATTTTACTTGGCTCCTTAGTCAATACCCATGGAGGCGACAGTCAAGAAATCAAAAGATACATTGCACTGGGAAAATCGTCTGCAAAGGATGTCTTTAAAATAGTAAAAAGTGGTTCTTTTCTGGGGGAGGGGTCAAGATGGCAGACTAAATGCACGTCTCCCTAAATCCCTCTGGAAACCAAGACCTGAACTGATAACTAAACAGAGCCTTCTGGACACCTAATGAGCCCTGGGACACGTCACAGAGCTGTTAATTTAGACTTCACACCACTGAATGGAGAACTTCCTTTTTTTGCTGGCCCCCACTCTTGGCAAGTGCTGGCTTTCACAAATCGAGGGTAACTAGCAAATAGGCCCCTCCAATTACAGCTTATTCAGAATTCAAAAATGCAATATCTTCGTCATAGATAATGTTTCACACCATCAACTCAGTATTGCAAAGCAGACTACCAAGCATATATTTGAAGATATTTTTTAGTGATTCCAAAAGACTAGGACTTCAATATCTTTGGGCTGTAATCATCAGGGACTAGACTAAAGGAGGAGAAGTACAAAAATCTTCATTAAAAGGAATTTAAATAAGTGAAACATCCTAGTTTAGTATTTGGTGACTTTTAAGAAAGTTAATGTCTAAAAGCTATCATTTGTGGTATGATACTGTCATTGAACTTCCACTCTTGCAAGGGATCATGTAATGAACCATCGGTTTGACTGACTTTTCAAAATTCTAGCAGTGGGAAACAAAAGAATCTCTTGGCTTAGAAGAACAAAACCACTAACTTTATATTTTAGAAGCAAATACAGGACACATCATCCAGAAGCCTACTCAGTTAGGGAAGGCTCCAAACTCAATCAAAGCTATAATAGTGAATGAAATGATCTAGTGATCATATCATGAAAACTATGATGTCATCATATTAAGAAGAGAAATGTACTACAGTCATTATAGTCCTTCCAGATAGAGAGAAAATTAAGACTGGTAGTAATTAAAATCGGGTTCATACATAGTTTATTAAGAGGGATCATACAAACATCCACAAAGCACTATAAAGATACAACATAGCAAATCAAGAAAAGTAATACGGGAGTCTCAACAACCACAAAACCAACCCTGAAAAAGGTGAAAAATCAACTCACAAAGAAGAATATCCAGAACAGTTTAGTAAGAACAACAGAGAAAACATCAACACAAAAATAAACATCACAATGACAGCACTAAACACATACCTATCAATAATTACATTGAGTGTGAATGGACTGAACACCCAGTAAAGAGACATGAAGTGACATCTTGGATCAAGAGACATGACCCGTCCACATGTTGCCTACAAGAAACTCAACTCAGACTTCAAGATATGAACAAACTGAAAATAAAGGATGGAAGAATATATATCAAGCTAACAATACACAAAGAAGAGCAGGTATGGCAATTCTAATCTCAGATAAGATAGATTTTAATGTAAAAATCTACCATCATGGACAAGAATGGACACTATTTATTGCTGAAAGTTTCAATATACAAGTGGGACTTAACAATATTAAATATTTATGCACCTAATATTAGAGCTTCTAAATACATCAAGGAAACACTGACTATACTAAAAAATGAGACTACTCCACAGTAATAGTGGGAGACTTCAACACTCCACTCTCAATACTGGAGAGATTATCCAGACAAAAGCTCAATAAAGACACAGAAGACCTTATTGCCACAATTAACCAACTAGACCTCATTGACATATACAGAACTTTCTATCCATCAGCAGGCAACTACACCTTTTTCTTCGATGATAAAGAACAGTGATGATTTTAGGAAACATCTAGTAACCTGGTATCAATTGGGGGACATTATGCTGAGTGAAAGTGGTCAGTGACAAATGGATGAATATTGAATGAGACCCCTATGATAAGAACTTAAAAACAGACTCATGCATAGAAGGAAAGACTCTTCGACAGCTGCAAGAGTGGGAAGGGAGAAAGGGTGAGTGGGGGAGGGCCTAGATTAGATAGTTGATAGAAATTTGGTTGGGTGAAATCTGTGTCAGCACACGTTAGAAAGAAGATTAGTATTAACTGGACTTCAACGTAACATGATTACTCCTCCCATCTTAACCCAATATTGCAAGGACAGAGTAGCTGGGGTGGGGGCCCAGTGAGCCTGCCCTCAGGGAAAATTGAGGCCAACTGGCACAATTAGCACTCTGCTAAGAGAGCCTTCTGCACCCCACATTGTTGAGTGGTGTCTAGGGTCTTAAAAACTGTCAAGCTGCCATCTGAGGGTACAGCAAATGGTCCCAATTCAACAGGAACAGATGATCACCAAGGACAGAAACAACATGGGGGAAAGAAAACCCAGAAGACAGAGACTCATGTGAGTGGGTGACTACATTGACTCGTGACTGAAAGAACCAGATGGTGCCCAGCCACCACCAGTGACATCCGTGATAGAGCACAGTAAGTTGAGTATCACTGGCAACACAAAAATAAAAAGGGGTGCACCCTGAGATCTCCACTAAAAGACTGCAATTGATGATCTGGGGGCCTCGGGTTTCCTCTGGGAGCATGGCCCCTGGCCCTGATGCTGCCCCTGTCCATAAATCACGATAGAGGTCAACTCTTTGGGCAGGAATGGATTGGACTTGGCAACACAGAGTGACCATATTATGTGTACACTTTATGGTTGTGTGCATCTATAGGATGTCGTCCTGCTGACCTCTTACTGGAGTGGGGGAGTAGGTGGAGAGGAGGGGATAGCAGATTGTTGGGAGGATAAGACATGTATAGAGCAGAGAAGAAGAGTGTGCTGTCACCAGGCAGGGAGAACAGTGGGAGCTGCATACAGGTGAGCATGCAAATTTATATGGGAATGTACATTTTCATTCAATCATAATAATAATAAAAAAAATGTTAAAAAGTAAAGACATCACCTTGAAGATGAAGGTGCACCTGACCCAAGCCATAGTATTTTCAATTGCATCCTACGCATGTGAAAGCTGGATAAGGAATAAAGAAGACAGAAGAAGAATTGACACCTTTGAGTTGTGGTGTTGGAGAAGAATATTGAATGTACCCACGGCCTGCCAAAAGAACAAACAGATCTATTCTGGAGGAAGTATAACTAAAGTGTTCCTTGCAAGCAAAGATGGTGAAACAACATCTTTCATACTTTGGACACATTGTCAGGAAGGATCTGTCCCTGGAGAAGGACGTCATGCTTGGTAGAGTGGAGGGTCAGTGAAAAAGAGGAAGACCTTCGACACGATGGATTAACACAATGGCTATGACAATGGGCTTAAGCATAAAAACAATTTTGGGCATGGCACAAGACTGGGCAGTGTTTTGTTCTGATGTGCATAGAGTCACTGTGAATTGAAACTGACTCAGTGGCACCCAACAACAACAACAACAGCAATAACATATTGTAGCTGAGTATTTTATATATGTGTATGAGGGAAGGGAGGGTTGGAAGTATATGTGTATATTCTCTAGAAGTAGACTGAAAGATCTGTAAGAAAATCTTATATTTCAGAGAGAAGACCAGTATTAGAAGAGGTGATAGAGGTTGTCTAGTCCGAACCTTGTGTTTTGAGAAGCCAGTAACGATTCACTCTTCTTTTCACAACCGCAGCCTGGCTTTTCTCTGCACAGCCAATTCTGCCCACCCCACTGTCTTTGAGGGGGAATTGCCCCTCATTGCTTCTTGGGATGCATCCTATTCTCTGGGTTGTGGTAATTGGTTGAGTGATTAGGACCTTATCCAGCCACAACAAGGAGATGTAAGGAGATGTACCTGGATATTGTGAGAGGCACATGTTCTTTCTTCTGGGACTATAAACAATTGGGTCACTGTCATCCAAAGCAGCCTTCACCATGTGGTGCCAGAGAATCAGTCTAACACAGAGCAAGGCAAAGCCAAGAGATGAGGAATCTTGATGACGTTTGAGTTCTTTCATCAAACTGAACCCTATGCCCAGACGATGCCTGGGCTTTTGAATAATGATCTTCTTTTTCTGCATTCATTAGTGAACTGGTTTTTCTGTTACAGGTAAGGTTTCTAAACCATGTGCATCCTGTTAAGATTCAAATACTTTAAAGAAAAATAAAAGGATAAATGAAGAGATTTATTTGAGTATCCAAGAACCCACAGTAGAAAAACCTGCTTGTACAATCTCTTGCTCATTCCACATCTTTGAATAACCTACAACACAGCTTCTTGCTCATAATACTGAACTGGCATTTTTTCAGTGAAAGAATATATTTGAATTTTAATTTAAATGGTGATCATCACCTGCTTTTCAAAAACATGTGCTGTTGCACAATTGGTATCTGTGTTTCTAACGTTGTAACAATGATCTCAACATACCTGTCATTAAAGGTAGAGTTCAGCTGATTTCAGTGTTAAAGTGGGTCTATTTTGAATCCAAGTTAGTGAGGTGGTTTAATTAGAGTGGTCCAATCTACTCTCTTGTGTATTCAGTGCAAATTAATAACACTCAGCACACTGGCTCCCTTGGAGTCTCTAAGCTCCTGAAGCATGTGCGCTCCCACTGTCTAGCGGCCCACAACCTGCATGTGCACAAGTGATTAACTACAGAGAGATGTTTCCTAAGTGGGGCTGCATTGCTGCTTTTTAGAAGAAAAATATGTGGGTGAACAAGCACTTACCCACTCTAAGTATTTCTAAATTTGAAATATCTGCTATGTATACATTATTTATTCAATGATGCTCCCAAATGAAGAGGATGCTTGCTTAGAATGTTTTTTATCTTCTTTTGTTTTTTAACTTGACCATCATCACAAATGAGGGAGAATTGGCAGAGATTATCATTTTTATGTAAAGCTTTTTACTACCCTGAAAAAGAAAACCACGGAGGCCACAGAGAGAATAAAGAACAGTCAGAAATCATCAAAATGTCTACTATTTTAATCTAGCCTTATGAATAAGGTGAAAATTTTTATCATCTTGCACATGGTTTTATCAGTCCATTTTCCCTCCAAGGAGATAAAATAAATGAAATCAACATTCTTTCCAACTACCTTGGCATAAATTATTACTCACCCTAAGCAACATGACTGATGATTTCTAAGGCTCTTTTAATTATGTGCCAAACTGATGAGTGGTTGAAGGGGAGTCTGTTTAGAGCACTGAACTGGGATTATTGCAGGAGTACCTACCCCAGAAACTGTTACGTGTGAAAGGTCTATACTATGTCAACAAGGACCACTACATCCTAATAAATAATTGGCACTTATCAAGAATTCTGCCAGAGTAAATTTTCCACTATTATGTGAGGTGAATTCAGAAGGAAAAAGGAGTGATGCAGTGGTTAAGATCTTGGCTGATACCAAAATGTCAACAGTTCAAGCCCACCAGCTGCTCCTTGGAAACCCTACAGCGTGAGTCAACTCTGTCCTGTGAGGTCACTATGAACTGGAATTGACTCAAAGGCAACAGATTTGGGATTAGGAGCAAAGAAATGACCCATTGAGGATTATTAAAATACTAGATGTTTCAAACAGAGATATCCTCTTACCTTCTATGTGGAAAATAATGTAATAGATTTAAAATGAGAGATTTTAAATACAGCAACTTTTTTTCCCTTGCCCTCAAAATAGAAGTACTTAAATGTTATCACATGAGCCCTTCAAGGGAGAAGGAAAGATAGGCGGAAGAGTCCATCACAGGGATTGACAGAAGTATCATATGAGTGATGACAGGGACAAATGGAGTGTCAGAGAGATTAGAAACTGAGAAGCATTTGATCCTTGAAGATGGAGAAAGGGGTCCATGAGCTAAAGAATGTGGACAACCTCTACAGCTGACAACCTCCCCTCCCCACAACAATCAGCAAGGAAACAGGACTTCAGTCCTATAAAACCAGAATCAACCCGGTTGCTGTGAAGTCGATTCAAACTCATAGTGACTGTACAGGTCAGAGTAGAACTGCCCAAGGATCCACTGGTAGATTTAAGCTGCTGACCTTCTGGTTAACAGCTGAACTCTTAACTACTGTGCCAGAGCTCCTCAGGCCTATAGCATGATGAAATTGAATTCTGCAATAGTCTCAGCGATCTTAACGGTATTCATTCTCAGAGCTTCCAGAAAGGCATGAGTCACTGCTGACACCTGATTTCCCCTCTGTGATACCATGAGCAGAAACCAGTCAAGCTACTTGGACCCCTAAATGTCCAGGAGCTAGGAGACAATATGTTTGTGGTAATTTGTTATAGTTGTTGTTGTTAAGTGCCCTTGAGTCAGTTCCGACTCACAGTGATGCGATGCACAACAGAACGAAATAGTGCCCAGTCTTGTGCCATGTCCAACTGTCTTTTTGAGTGTCTTCATCTGTTTCACTGACCCTCCGCTTTACCAAACATGTCCTTCTCCAGGGACTGATTCTTCCTGACAACACATCCAAAGTAGGTAAGACACAGTCTTGCCATCTTTGCTTACAAGGGGCACTCTGGTTGTACTTCCTCCACAACAGATCAGTTTGTTCTTTTGACAGTCTGTGGTACATTCAATATTCTTCTCCAACACCACAATTCAAAGACATCAATTCTTCTGTCTTTGTTCATTGTCCAGCTTTCGGAAGCATATGATGAGACTGAAAAACGTCATGGCTTGGGTTAGGTGCACTTTAGTCTTCAAGGTGATATATTTACTTTTCAATACTTTAAAGTGATCCTTTGCATGGGCTTTGAATGTGGACCCAAGTAAGAAATCCTCGACAATCTCAATCCTAATTAGTTGTAGTAATAATAGCAAATTAACACAAATTCAAAGGAACTAAATACTACAAAGTTAATCCTCAACACTTATAACATTGGAGATGTTCAATGAACATCCTGAATGCATCCCATCAACAAGAATTAAAACATAAAAACACATAAAGTACAATACTAAAGCTAGATTTTCTTTACATCTTCAGGAAGAAATAGATTTGTCTATTTTTAGCAAAGTAAGTGTACATTTAAGAAAAGGATGATTCTTCTTTGTAGATTCTGAGACTTGAGAGATTGTGACTGCAGCCTCATGAGAAGAATAATTAAACTATTCTACATTGCATTCACATTTTGGTTATCAGAAACTACCATCTACCATGGTTAATTAACATTAATGAAAAACCCTAATTAAAAACAAAAACCCAAAACACTTGGAGAATGTTGATTAAGAGAGTTATTTTTTGATTCATTGGCCTTGTATTTGAATTCCGATTCTGTTGCTTATTGGTTAAGCGGATATGCTAGTTTTCTAAAGCTACCGTATGAAATTGTCACAAACTGGCTTTTTTTTTTTTAAAAAAAAGTTATTCTGTTGTTATTGTTGAGAACATACACAGCAAAACATATCAGTTCAACAGGTTCTACATGTACCAGTTAGTGATACTTATTACATTCTTTGAATTGTGTAACCATTGTCACCCTCCTTTTCTGAGTTGTTTGTCTCTCATTAATATGTACTCACTGCCTCCTAAGGTTTCTAACTAATCTTCTGAGATGCCAAAGATAAGGAAATTGAAGATTTTTACCAACTTCCATGGACTGAAATTGATCAAATATACAATCAAAACTCATTACTAATTTCTGGTGATTGGAATATGAAAGCCGCAAACAAAGAAGAGGGGTCTGTAGTTGGAAAATATGACGTTGGTGATTGAAATGATGCCAGAGATCACATATAGAATTTTTTAAGATCAATGACTTATTCATTGCAATAGTTTTCTCGACAACATAGACCCCATTGAGTGGAAAAGCAAAGGAATCAAATCAATTACATCTGTGGAAAGACATGATGAAAAAGCTCAAAATCATCAGTCAGAACAAGGCCAAGGAGCATCTGTGGCACACACTATCAATTACACATATGCGAGTTCAAGATGAAGCTGAAGAAAATTAGAACAAGTCCACAGGAGCCAAAGTACAACCTAGAGTACAGCCCACCTGAATTTAGAGACTATCTCAAGAACAGACTTGGTATACTGAACACTAATAACCAGAGACCAGACAAGGCGTGCTATGACATCACTATACTTGAAGAAGGCAAAAGATCATTAAAAGACTAGACAGAAAGAAAAGGCCAAAACAGATGTCAGAAGAGACTCTAACACTTGTTCTTAAATGTATAGTAGCTAGAGCAAATGGAAGAAAAGATTAAATTTTAAAAGAGTTGAGCAGACAATTTCAAAGGGTAACTTGAGAAGACCAAGTATTATAATGAAATGTGCAAAGACCTGGAGACAGACAACCAACAGAGAAGAAAACCCTTTGTATTTTGCAAGCTGAAAGAACTGAAGAAGAAAACCACATCTTGAGTTGCAATTTTGATGGATTATGTAGGCAAAATATTGAACAACCCAGGAAGCATCAAAAGAAGATGGACAGAATAGACAGAGTCACTGCGATAAAAAGAACTGGCCAGTGTTCAACCACTTCAGAAGGTAGCATATGATGGTAGTCAAAGAAGAATTCTAAGCTGCACTTTCATTAGTGAAAAACAAGTCTCCAGTAACGGACATAACACAAGATGAGACGTTGGAGGTTCTTATCATGCCAAGGATAGGTACTGGTTTATGCCAAGAAGTCTGGAAGATGGCTACCTGGCCAACTGACTGGAGGAAATCCATATTTGTGCCCGTTCCAAAGAAAGATGATCCAACCAAATGTGGAAATTATCAAACAGTATTGTTAATAGTGCACACAAATAAGTTTTCCTACAGATCATTCAAAAGTGGCTACAGCAGTACATGGACAGGGAACTGCCAGAAATTCAAGGTAGATTATGGAGAGGGTATGAAAGGAAAGATATCATTGCAGAAGTTAGATGGATCTTTACTGAAAGCAAAGAATCCCAGAAAGAGGTTTACCTGTGTTTTATGGACTATGCTAAGGTATTTGACTGTGTGGATGATAAGAAACTATGAACAACATTGCAAAGAATAGAAATTCCAGAACACTTAATTGTGCTTATGCAGAAACTATACAGAGACTAAGAGGCAGTTGTTTGAACTGAGCAAGGGAACACTGTGTGGTTTAGAATCAGGAAAGTTGTGCTTCAGAGTTGTGCACTTTCACCATACGTATTCAATCTGTATGATGAACAAATGTTTCGGATTAAATTGTGTCCCTCCCCCCAAAACTGTGCATGCTAATTTGGCTGGGCCATGATCCCCAGTAATGTGTGACTGCCTCCATTTAGTGATTTTCCTGTTTTGTAAACCCTAATCCCTGCCTGTGGTTAATAGAGAAGATTGGGTTAAAGAGGATTAGTGTAGGACTGAAACACCCATTCTAAGGTCACCTCCCTGCTGCTGTGTAAAGAGAGTTTACCTGGAGTGTGGCTTTCACCACCTTTTGTCCCTTTATAAGGGAGAAAGGGAAACAATCAGAAAATTGGGAATCTCATATCATTATAGAAGCAGCATGGGGAGCAGGAGGCTTCCTTCAGACCCGAGATTCTTGTGCCAAGATGCTCTTAGACCAAAGAAAGACTGAAGCAACACAAGGACCCTCCTCCAGAGCCAACAAAGAGGGAAAGCCTTCTCCTGGAGAGGACACCGTGAATTCAGATTTGTAGCTTACTGGACTGTGTAAGAATAAACAGCAAATAGTCTGAGAAGCTGGACTATATGAAGAAGAACATGGCATCAGGATTGGAGGAAGATTCGTTAACAACCTGTGTTATGTACATGACACAATGTTGCTTGCTGTGTGAAGAGGACTTCCAGCACTTGTTGACGAAGATCGAAGATGACAGACTTCAGCATGGATTGCACCTCAAGATAAAGGAAACAAAAATCCTCGCAACTGGGCTAGTAAGCAATGGCATGGTAAGAGGAGAAAAGATTGAAATTGTCAAGGATTTCATTTTACATGGATCCACAATCAATGCCCACACAGCAGCAGTCAAGAAAGCAAATGATGTATTTATAGCATTGGGCAAATCAGCTGTAAAAGACCTCTTTAAAGTGTTGAAAAGGAAAATATCACTTTGAGGACTAAGATGCACCTGACCCAAGCCATAGTGTTTTCAGTCACCTCCTACGAGTGTGAAAGCTGGACAATATATAAGAAAGAGTGAAGAATGGATGCACTTGAATTATTATGGTGGAAAAGAATATTGAACATATCGTGGACTGCCAGAAAAATGAGTATGTTTGTCCTGAAAGAAGTACAGCCACAGTGTTCCTTGGAAGTGAGGATAGCAAAACTTCATCTTATGTACTTTGGGCACGTTATCAGGAAGGACAAGTCCTGGAGAAAGACATCAAACTCGGTAACGCAGAGGGTCAATGAAAAAGAAGAACACTGTTGACAAAATGGATTGACACAGTGACTGCAACAACAGGCTCAAACACGGCGATGACTGTGTGGACTGGGCAGTGCTTCATTCTGTTGCACACGGGGTTGTTATGATTTGAAATTGACTTGATGACACTTAACAGCAAGAGTCCTATCTAATCTTTTAAGTTGTTATTGTCAATTTAATCACATGTAGATGGTTTTTAAAGAGCCTAGTACTCAAAGCAGACATTTTTTTACTAGTTAAGTTAAACTGTTGTTTCGTTTTAGGGAAAACTCAGGGGATAGTTTTAAATTAAGGTTTGAAGACTTTCTCAGGGCAGTGTCTCAGAAGTTCATCTAACCATCTTGGCTACAGAATGTCTGGATTCCATGAGAATTTGAAATTCGGTTCTCAGTTTCCCTGTTTTGATTAGGATTCTTCCACAGAATCTGTGATAAAAAAATATTCAGCAGTGATAGCTGGGCACCACCCAGTTCTTCTGGTCTCATGTCAAAGGAGGAAGTTCTTCATGGAGACAGCTACACAGTCTGTGTCTTCCTGCTGCTCCTGACTCTCCTTCCTCTTCTGTTGTTCCAGGAGAATCAAGATCAATTGTAACTTGGATTGCCACTTATAAGCTTTTAAGACCCCAGGCACCAGCATAGAACTACAAGGTGGAACGGAAGCACTAAACATATTATTAGACCAGTTAACTGGGGTGTGTTGTGAAACTATTACCCTATACCACCAAACGAAGAAACCAAATCCAATGAAGTGCTTTGTTGTACATAAGCAGTTTCAGTAGCCACTATTTTTCTTCTTGTTGTTATAAATGTATCTATCACACAACTTTTGACAATTTAGCTTTTTACAGGTGTACAACTTATTGACAGCAATTACAATAAGTGACTGTACAACCTTACCCTTAATAGTGTGGCATTTCCATCTCTGTTAACCTCCCCTTACCTTGTTCCTGGTAACCACTAATAAGACTTGTTCTCTTTGCATGTGTCTTTTCTTATCTTCTTATATAAGTAGGTTCATACAATATTTGTGCTTTTATGACTGAATCGTTTCACTCAGCATAATATTGTCTAGTTCCATCCATCTCAGCATGTGTGAAGACATCAATTCTTCTACTAGCTGAGTAGTGCTCCATTGTACATACATACCACATTTTGTTTATCCGTTCATCTGTTAGTGGGCACTTGGGTTGTTTCCACTTTTGCTATTGTAAATAGCGCTGCATGAACACTGATAATCAAGTCTCTGAGTCTGCTTTTCAAATGGAATTGTTAGGGCATATGGCAGGTCTGCTTTGAGTTTTTTGAGGAACTGAGCTGCGTAGCTTTTAAGAATAATAATTGATTCACAGCTCTGGAATCTAGAATTCCGAAATCATGGTGTCGGCTGTGTTGAGGGCTGAGAGAGAACGTTTTCCATGCCTCTCTCCTAGTTGTGATGGTTTGTGATCCTTGTCTTGTAAATGCATCAGTCCACTCTCTGTCTCATCCTCACAGGCCACTTTCTGTGTTTTTCTGTGCCTCCTCTTCTTTTTTAAGGGACCTGTCGTATTGGATCAGAATCCATCCTACTCCGGTACGGGCTCCTGTTGACGGATAATATCTTCAAAGATCTTATTTCAAAATGGAGTCTCATTCACAGGTATCAGGAAATAGGACCTCAGCAAATCTTTCTGGGGGGCACAATTCAATCCAGAGCTGTGGATTTGAGAAATTTAACCTTCCCGTATTTTAGCTTTTCACAGTGGAATGAAGATAAAGATTTCTACCTACAGAGTGTATTTGAAATGATGGCATGAGATAATATGTATTTTCAAACAGTTTTTGGTGCAAATTAGTCATTCACCGAATAGCAATTTTCCTTTTAATGAAAATGGTGAATGCGCTTCCAGCTAACCGAAAGATTTGTGGCTAGAGTTCACCCAGAAAAGCACTGGCAGAAAGGCTTGGTGATCTACCTCCCCCAAATTAGCCACTGAAAACCCTTTTCTGAAGTTGAATCTTTCTCTAGTTTACAGTTCAGATTCTGTTGCACAGTTAGTTGCTACGAATGCTTCTCAAATAATCTATTTTGCTTGTTTCTTCTTCTTTTAACTATTTATAGTTAGGGAGTTTCTCTCAATTTTTGTAAATCACTTTTGTTTCTCTAACTTGATTATAAATACTTCCAATTAGGACATATGAGACACACAGGGGATTTTCAGGAAGTACATGTTGATTGTTTTAAAATCTTTGTAATATAGCTTTTACTTTGCTTTATTATGTAAGTCTGTGTCCATATCACAGTAGGAAAGCCAAACAATGTGAAGAAAAAAATTTATCCTCATTGGCCATGCAGCCAAGACCCCAAGTTACAATGCCAGCGATCTCCTGAGAGAGACTAATCTTGAAAGAATGCCAGCATAATTTTGCAGGCTCATGAGATTTGGCTTGTTCAGATAAGTTTCAGATAAGCATCTGCACTTTTGGTGGCCCGTCCAAATCTGATGCACACAGCCAACTTAGAGAGCGTCATTCATCACCACAGTTGGCACCAGGGAGAATTTGTTCTGAAGGGAATATATTGCAGGAAATAGCCCTTCTTTTCTGTAAAATGATTTGTTTCAAATCCAGGCGTCTTTCCCCCTCTTGAGCACTGCGTTGGCCAGCTACACAGCTGACTTTCAGCAGTGCATTTTAATTGAGCTGCCTCTCGATCATCGACTTAAACACGTTTCATAGCGCTGTGTGGGAGATAAGGAGGGAATTCTGACTCACCCTTAGGCAGGATTTCATAATGAATTTGGAAGTTTCTTTAGAATTATTGATCAGTACATATCTGGAATATAATTATACTCAGATGTTTTCCTATTTCATGCATTCACAGACCCTTTCATTTTTTTACTCATTTCTCTCTGCTTTTTGCAGGTACATTATTTCATAACTTTTTTTGAACTGGCATTTTACCTTTTCTGACTCACAATGGGTCTTTGAAAACATACTCTCTGCGATCTTAGCATTTGTATGTTCTGTTCACCTTGGTAATTTTCCACCACTGATGAGGTGTCCACAGTAGCTAGTTACTAGCCCAGGAGTAGCGGTGGAGTTGTTTTGATCTTGGGGTAGGTGCACAGGGGACCTGTGAGATTTATGGCTTGAAACTCTGGAGATGAAGCTATGCCATGTGTCATAGATTGAACTGTGTCCTCTCAAAAGTGTGTGTGCCCATTTGACTGGGCCATGATTCCCGATATTTTGTGATTGTTCTCTGTTTTGTGCTTTTTCTATGCTGTATGTTAAAGAGGATTATGGTGGAACTGTAAATCCCTTCCTAGGGTCCCCACCCTGCTCCACTGTAAAGGGAGTTTTCCTAGAGTGTGGTGTGCACCACCTCTTATCCTTCCATCCTATGAGAGACCAAAGGAAAGGGAAGCAAGCAGAGCTGGGAGCCTGACACCATCAAAAAAGCAGCCCCGGGAGTACAGTATCCTTCAGACCAGGGGTTCCTGCACCGAGATGCTCCTTGACCAAAGACTGACGCCACGCAAGGACCTTCCTCCAGAGGTGATGAAGAGGGAAAGCCTCCGCCTGGAGTGGACACCCTGGGTTCAGACTTGTAGCCTACGGGACTGTGTAAGAATAAAGCTTTCTTTACTAAAACCAGCCACTTTATGACATTGCAGTGAGAGCAGTGCCAGGTCACTAAAACACCATGGTAGTTTTGGTAGCTTGGAGTCATACAGAGCTACTACTGGATGCATATTTATTATTTTTTTAAATATATGGCACATTAGTTTTCTATAGCTTCTGTAATAAATTTCTACAAACTTGATGGCTTAAAACAACATACATTTGTTCTCTTACAGTTATGGAGGCCAGAATTCCAAATTGAGTCAAAATCAAAGGGAACCCCAGTGGTGCAATGATTAAACCCTTTGCTCCTAACTGAAAGGCTGACAGTTTGAACCCACCCAGTGCGTCTGTAGGAGAAAGACCTGGGATCTGCTGCAGCAGAGGTTTGTTGTTGCTGTTGTTAGGGTGCGGTTGAGTTGGCTCCTATGTGCGACAGAATGAAGCACATCCTCCTGATCTTTGTTACACTTGAGCCTGTTAGTGCAGACCCCTCTTTCACTCCATCCTGTCAAGGGTCTGCCTCCTCTTTCTGTAGTCAAATACCCCCTGTCTCTCCCTTATAAGGACACGAGATTGCATTTATGGCCACCCGGATGTTCTGGGATGATAGCCCTGTCTCAGGTTCCTTAACTTAATCATACTGCAAAGACCCTTTTCCCACAGAAAATAACATTCATAGGTCCCGGGAACTAGAACCTGGACTTTTTTAACGGCTATTATTCAGCTTACCACATAAGGCTGTGAACTTGTAAGAGAAAGTTAATAGCTCATTTTCTTTTGTTTTCTTTGTTAATTCACACATGGAAGGATTAAACAGGAAAGCTCGTCAATTAAATGAACAATCACATAGGAAAAAGCTAAGGAAGGTTTTGCAGTATTTACTATGCATGTGCCAGACCTGTGACAAATGCCGTTCTGTGTACATTTGTGTGTTGGCTCCCTTTTCCTATCATTTCTATCATTCTTCCCTTTCATCTTCCTCTGTTTCATCAACTTCCATTAATTTTACTTCCCTTCTTTCTTACAAGTAAGTCTCATGTTTTATTTTAACTGCATTTCTGCTTAGCCAATAAAATAGAGAAATGGAAATAAAGTGCACCTGGTTGTTGCCGGTGGCACTAGAGCCCTGGTGACACGGCAGCTACTAGCCAAAGGGTTGGTAGTTTGAGTCCACTAGCTAGCTGGTCCTTAGACACCCTGTGGGGCAATTCTACTCTGTGCTATAGGGTCACTATGAGTCAGAATTGACTTTACAGCTAGCTAGTCCTTAGAAACCCTGTGAGGTAATTCTACTGTGTTCTATTGGGTCACTGTGAGTCAGATTGACTTTACAGAACAGGGTTTTTTTTTTTTTTTTTGGTAGCTGCTGGTCATTTCCACAGCTAATTTAGATTATTGGCATATCCAACTAGGGAAATGTAAACAAGTGTTGAGGTCATACACTGAATTAAAAATGAAAAATTCCATCAGCTCTCCAGAAATGACCACATTTGGAGACTTAATAGGGTAGAGAAAACCTCTCCCGATGATTGTTTAAAATTTTTCAGTTTCATCAGAGCATTTGGCATATGCTTCCAGGGTGCCCTTGTGAATTCTCCATTGATGATGATGAATAGAACAATTTCTGAAAAGCAAATTAAAAGCAAACAGAATAGAACCTCTCATGTGTAACCAATAAGTTGGGGCCAATTATCGTATGAGGACATTCATGTCCTTCAGTGTTACCAGTTATATCAGGTGGTGTGAGGTCAGGAATTAGCATCAGGATCAAGCTATTAAAGCTACATATTATTGATTTCAGTGCTCTTCATTATCCTTGATAATGAGGGCCACGTGAGGCATGGAGGGATGAAAAACAACAATAATTGTTGCTAGTTGCTGTTGAGTCAATTCTGACTCAGGGCAACAACGTGTGTGAACACTAGCACTGGTCCCTAGGGTTTTCAAAGCTATGACTTTTGGGAAGAAGATTTCTAGGCCTGTATTCTGAGGTGCTTCTTGGGGGTTCAAACTACCAACCTTTAGGCTAGTAGTGCGTGCTTAACCATTTGCACCATTCAGGGACTACAGAATTATAATAGTCAGAACAAAAACATGTATCCTAGTCATTGTTTTGAATATCCTTTACCTTTTAACCAGAGCAAATTCCAGGGAAGATATTAGCAAGTATAGTACTGGTTTTTCGAAGAGTTGTGGACAGGTATCTGGGACATGGGACATCATTCTGTAATTTTCCCTCTTGGTCTGTTACAAGTTTATCTTTAAGACTTCTTCAGTTTATTGATAACAGTGGCTCATGATGTACTTAGTCATGATGCCACCTTAATATATAAATGGGTCACTTATTTAAAGTTGATTTAAGGTCTCTTGTCCTTCCAGCATGGAGTCTCCTTATTACGCTGCTTCCAATGATCCCCAGCATTTGTCTCCCACCCTGGTCCACTGCCAAGGTGAAGACCCCTAGTTTGTACTCTTTGTTAGTTTCCACTAGGTCAGAAGAGGTGGATTCTTCTGTCTCCTGAGAGCACCTGCAATCTGAGCCAAAGTCACTCTGAACATGGATCCTATGTTTTGAAAATACCTGTTTTCTCTGTAAAGCTTTGAATCTGTGGTTAGATACCATAAATTAGTTTCTGAATCCTGAGTTTGTCTTACAATGTCTCTGCAAAGCTGTGAAGGCTCCTGATTAAGTTTGGGTTTCCCAACTCTCCTAGTTCTCATCTGGCTTTTCTGTTTCTGTGAAAATTCTGAAGACATGTCCTATTCAAATTCTGCTCTTATCAAGATTCAACTCAAATATTTCTTGGAGCCCTACTTATTCTCTCACGATGGAGATGAGTTTTTCACTTTGATCATCACTTAGACCTACTACTTAATTGGTAATTAGTATAAAGTATTTCCTTTCAACATCTCTTATTTGACTGTAATAAGCCATACTCTCTCATTTTCCCCCATCATTTTCAGTGTGTTGTATTGATATAGCAGGCTGCATTAATAGAAATTCAATGTTCACAACAGAAGAGGATGATATTCTGCCTGCAGCTCAACTGGTCAAATCATTCCTAGAGTATTACGTTTGGTTGGGGATGCTTTTTGAAAGATATTGACAAACTAGGGCTTGTGCAGATGATAGCAACCAGGAAGGCCCAGAGTCTGGAAAACACTATGTAAATAGCCATCGTAGGAGCTGAGGCTACTCGGCCTCCAGCAGCAGCACTGAAAGTGTGGCCCACAGAACTGCTCTTCCTCAACAATTCTTGGTTAACTTGATTGGCTCTCAGTGTTGACGTAATTGTTCATATTTCATACTAGACTTTAAGCTCTTGAATATCAAGATTTTATCTGTTTTATCTACTGTAATGTTTCCTGTAGATACAACAATACTTGACACAAAATGAAATCAAACCCACTGCCGTGGAGTCGATTCGGACTCATAGTGACCCTACAGGACACAGGAGAACTGCCCGATAGAGTTTCCAAGGAGCACATGGTGGGTTTGAACTGCCAGCGTTTGGGTTAGCACCCATAGCATATAACCGCTATGCCATGAGGGTTTCCAAAATAGATGCTTAACAACTACTTTTGGGGGTAATGAATGAATGAATAAATGTTCCAGTGAAAAGCGGCTCTGGGTGATGTCAGTAGGTAAAACTTGTAGAAAAGAGAATTCTGTGGTGAAGTAGGTTTGAAAATGCTTGCTACAGCACAGTTCTACTGATTTGCTTACTGCTAGTATTCTCATAACTTTAGTAAAATAAAAAGTATATTTCCAAGACAGGATTAGAAATAAGTTGTTTCATTATGGAATTTTTTTTTCCCTTTCTATGAAGCATCCTAGTGTTGTGCTGCCAATACAAAGGAGAATCAATATGACAGGGGATTTTAAATACTTGAAGGGCTATTATTTGGAGACAGTGGGTATTCTAGAAGGCACAAAAAGAACTAGTGAGTAGAAATTATAAGGATGCAATTTTTGTCTCCATAAAATATACCAAGGATCAAAGCAGCACAAAAATATAGTAGATGGGCTCCCAGGGTAGTGAATTCTCTATCTCTGCTTAAGCAGCTTTAAGCAGACGCTGAATCCTCTCGGGAAGCGTTGGCAGGGGCTGAATAATGCATCCGTCAAAGGATTCTACCAGGTGACCTCTTAGGTCCCTTCCAGAGCTGAATGCTTTGCATTTTCTCTCCCTTGTTTGCAGGTTTCTTGACAAGAAGACATTGTTATCTCAACACTCGTTCACCTAATCCAGTGCTCTGTTTCATAGTAAACCTTTAATGAGCATTTGCATATTGCTTGACTGGTCTGCATGTTGTTACAGAATTTAAAAAACTGTAATGGAAACAACTGACTACAACAAAGAAACTTCTGCATGCAAACTAGTTTTCCTATAATTAGAAAAGAGACAACACTAATAGGAAGCCTGTCGTGTGGAAATACGAAGGAATGTACAATTTAAAGGTATGGTATAATTGCTGATGCTATCTTACTGTATTCTTTCCCCACAACCTCAAGTCCAGAATCCTCACTTCATTTTACTGGTGAAACTTGACTCACAACAAATGAGTTGTAATCATTTCGATGACTGTTGTGAAGACTTGAAGGCATATTGAATGACTCAGATGTCATAAACTAATTATGTGCAACTGTTAGATGGAATTTTGATGGATATTCTTTTATGTGGATTTTGCTGTTTACGTGAGTGATTCTGTTTTTTTTTCTTTTGCTTGTCATCTGGCCAAACAGCAACATGCTTGGAAGTTAAGGAGTGTGTAGTGTTTTGAGTCCTTTGATGCCAAACTCAGGCTAGTGTTAAGTTTGGTGCTTTTTCAAAATTGCTATTCTTAACTTCGGATTTTAGATTTTGACTTTGCTTGTTGTTTCTATTTCTATGTATCTAGCAATTTGTTTTTATTAAGCTGTCCAGAGTTGACTTCTGTCACATGCAACCAAATGAACAGTAGCTAAGACAGTAGGATTGGATAAAGAACCTGAACTTTGAGGCTAGAGCAGCTGTTCAATAGAAACACAATGTGAGCCATGTATGTAATTTTAACATTGCTGTTGGCCACATTAATAAGGTAAAAAGAAGCACATGAAATTGTTTTTAATAATATGTCTAATTTGACCTAGTACATCCAAATAGTATCATTTTGACATGGAATCATTGTAAAAAAAAAGTATGAATGAGATGTTTTACATTCTTTTTTATTCTAAGACTTTGAAATCCAACATGTAAAGGACATCCCATAAAGATGCCCTGTTTCTGACAGCTCACAATGGCAATATTTGTGAAGCAATAGCGGCCGTATTTATCGGGTTTTTTGATTAGTCTTAACAAATGGCTATGGAAATTTACACAATTCCACAATGCATAGATATTATTAAAATGTAATATCAAAATGGGAGTTCCATTCAACAAACATTTCGTGTGAGTTATGTGAAATTTACTACGCACATAATCATCCCATAGAGAGAACGTTTAATCAAAAAATTTGAGACAACCGGGACTGTTGCCAATCAGGCAACACCGGGGCATCAACCAACTCCACTGAAAATATGGCCACCACTCCTCAGAGGGTACCCAAAATCCATCCCTGTCAATTTCTTGCTCAGCAAAAGAATGGGGCCTTTTGCTGACAATAGTTTGGTGGATTTTGCATCTGGATTAGAAATTTTACCCTTTCAAAACTGTTCAAATCAAGAATTGAAGTCCAGTGACCATAGATTGTCCCGTACATTTGAGCACTGGGCTCTGGAGCAATGGGAAGTTGACCCTGCTTTTGGCTGAAAAATCTTCTGCAGCAACGAGGCCCATTTCGTGATGTCTGGTTTTGTTAACAAACAAATCTGTCACATTTGGAGTGATAAGAATCCACTTGAGATTCAAGAATGTCCACTTCATCCAAAAAAAGTTATTGCTTGGTGTGGCTATGGGGCTGGTGCAATCATTGGCTTTTGTTTTTTTTTCCAAGATGAAGGAGGACAGGCTGTAACTGTCAATGGTGACAGACATCGGGCTATGATAACTGATTCTTTTTGGACCCATTTGGAAGGTGCCCCAGTGGCCATTTACCTGAAGTTCTTTTTCATACATAATGCCATCAGGTGTACTTCAAAATAATAAAACACTAAAAAACGTATCATTTACACAACTCGTTTGTTCAAGCTCAAAGATAGGACACCTTTACTGAATGACTCTTATTTTGTGCTTAAAGAATATTTTAATTTACACAGTAACTTTCCTTTGGAAAGGACTAATATATGTGTATAGGGTTGCTATTAACTCAGGATCGACTTAACTATAAAGTGTCTTATGGCTTTGAAAAGAAGTTTTATTCTGTCACAGTCCAGTAAGTTCAAAGCCTAAATTCAAGGTGTCAGCTCCAGAGGAATTCTTTTGCTGTTGGCTCTGGAAGAAGGGTATTGTTGTTAAGCTTCCCCTAGACTAGGAGCTTTTGAGGTGCAGGGACCCCAGGTCCTTTCCAAAGGACCTGCTCTACTCCTAGCACTGCTTTTTTGGTGGTGTGAGGTCCCCGAATCCCTGCTTGCTTCCTTTTCCTGTATCTCTCAAGAGGTTCCCTCAAGGCACAAGACAATCTTATACACCGCGTCCTGCCTCACTAATAACAGCCTCCGCCATCATCCCTCCTTGATATCCAACAGGCAGGCTTTACGACATATAGGAACATCACACAATACCAGGAGTCGTGGCCTAGCAAAATTGCTCAACACATTTTGGGGAGACACAATTCAATTTATGACACACACAACACAATGAACAATTCTTTTTACAAAGGTGCCTATTTACTGCGTTCTGTCACCTCTGTGAACTGTGTTACACATTTTAAATGAGCACAAAAGAGATTATGAATCTTTATGGGCCCCTTTTTCTGAGACTGAAGTGGGGAGTCACATTTCCTTTTCTCCAAAAATGAGTTTTTACAGTGAACATATGAAGACTGGCAATTAAGTTTGCGAACTCATCCCAGAAAAAGTGAGACATACCTCAGTGCTGAATATCACTACAGTCGCCTTCCAAGTATTCCCCTTGGGAAGCTGTGCACCAGTGCAAGCACCTAGTCCACCCTTTAAAGTACTTTTGGAACTCTTTTTCTGGCATGGTCATCAGAGCTGTCGTCATATTACCCTTGATGTCCTGAATGTCATCAAAATGTCTTCCTTTCAGTATTGCCTTTATCTTTGGATAAAGAAAAAGTCATTGGGGGCCACATCAGGTGAGTAGAGAGGGTGTTCCAATACAGTTATTTGCTTACTGGCTAAAAACTCCCGCACAGACAGCTATACAATTAAGTTCGCAGACTTGCCAGCGTGTCACCATGTGAAATGGCCATTCTGGAAAGAGTTCCAAAACTGCTTTGAAGGGGAGACCAGGTGCTGGCATGCTGCATAACTTCCCAAAGGAAGTACTTCAAAGGTGACCATAGTGATATTTATCAATGAGGCATGTAGCACTTAGAACAATTATGTTTACAGACTTAATTGTCAGACCTTGTACTATGTCCATATCACTACAGCTTCTGTTAGCATAGAGCACCCTAGGGAGATTTTCAATATTTTCCGCATTCGCAAAGGGTAAAACTTTAGGGTAGTTGGCTTTTTTCTGAAAGGGAAATAAATGAGGTGTGTGTGTGTCAGGGGGATGATGCTTTAATGAGGCCACAGCAACTAAGTGCAGCAGGAAAGATGAGCAAATGACAGTAAAGCACAACTCCACAGGCTTTGACCCAAATGCTCCATTTCTTCATTCACATTCAAAGGAAAGTGGGATTATTTTTGTAGGAAAGATGTATTTGTAGACTTAATGCTGCATATGTTTGAACTCTTTCCAAAATGGTGTATTCATCAATGCTTAAAACATCTTGAAAGCTCTGTGTAATGGGAGGCCGCGTTAGCCATTTCCTGGCAATGTGATGTGTTCGTGTTTGGGTTACAGTTCAGTTGCTGGCTCCCTCATCACACAGCAATTGGAATGAGTCTTTGAATTAGCATGAAACGACATGGTTTATTTTGTTTAGTGCATTTGGTCTTTGCAAAGCTGGTACTCCTTTCTTCTGAGCTCATTGTAAACATTTGACTCTGATAGGATGACGAGGAAGAAAGGAGAAAGCCTGACTCTAGTTTTGACGTTGTGTTCCTCATTAAAAAAGAAAACATCCAATTCCCTTACCACCCTCTCTTCCTGCTACTAAACAAAAATCCAGCCAAGGCGAGAATATCGTCAAAAGAATACAACTCTCATTAAAAGAAAATCTTTTGTATTGATTTTAGAAGCTCCCCTCCTCCACCCTACCCCATGAAGATAGGAAACAAAATTAGATTTTTCACATTTTTTGGCTTTACCTACTGGTTTTGCCAAAGAAAGGCAACAGAAGTGTGTTAGAATTTTCCCCTCTGGGATGTAGATATAATTAAGGCATAAATTACAGGGGAATTAACGAACATAGATCCTTCAGCGATTGACACCCAAACCTTTGCTCTTCAACGTGGAAGCATCCTAACACTCAGAATCCCTTCCTTCAAGCAAGTCCCTGGCAGATGTTTTATTGTTTCTGTTGTTCCTCCTCCGGGACTGTACATTAGGTTAAAATATCAGCAATAACTGCTGCTATTGTGTGAGTCACAGGAACTCTAACTCTTTGTGACAGCCAGAGGAAATGTGACATGTTTAGGAAACACTGTCAGCAATGTGCGTACTCTGATCTTCAGACGGTGTTTAATGACAGACTCAACAGGCCACACAAACTTTGCTATCCACCAAACAGAAGGCTATACTCCAAGGGAACTACAAATATCTGAAAAATGTCCCCAGGCACTGATGGGCTCTTTCTCCTGCCTTTCACCTCTTAATCTGTAATTGCAGCATAAATATCATATTGGAGACAAATGACACAGATCTTCTTTCTCAAGCATTCATTTTTTCCAACCTGTATCTATGGCATTGGGTGTGGCAATATTTTTTGTTTTTAATTAGACATTGGTAATCGAAGTTGAGTCCTTCTAAATCTCTTGGGTTGTAGTCAGTGGGGTTAGTATAAGTGCTGGTAGGATTATTCAACTGCCTGTTGGTGATACCATGGAAAAGTCATTAATTTTATTTATTTAGTAAGTTATACATCCCACTCAAATGAATATTTCAATCTATTAATACGTACACACTTCATGTCATCTGTATTTAATTCAGGATTTCGTAAGCTTAGCACTGTTGTTGACATGTTGGGCTAGATATTTCTTTGTGCCAGGGAGTGTCCTGTGCATTGTAGAAGGTTTAGCAGCGCTCTTGGACTCAGTCCTCCCTATAGATGCCAGTGACACTACCGTCTTCTACTTCACCTTTCCTCCTGTATTTGACAACTAAAAATATGTCTGGACATTATGAAGTGTTGTCTAGGGGCTGGTGGGGACAAAATTATCCCTAGCTGAAACTGCTGGTTAACTCTGTTTGCTCTCTACTTCTCTTCCCAATCTCTAAACTGGTATAATGATTTTGAATACATAAATAAATTCCTCATTCTCTCCTATACATCAAGTATGGTTCTCAGTACTGTCTCAAAATTTCTCATGTCTGTATTATGTTTTTCTGCTTAAAACTCTGGTGGCATATTATCTGTGGTATTTACTGCATTCCTGCTAGTCATACAGGTTGTATAGATATGTTTATGGGCACCCCTCCTAGACTGTGAGTGTACAGTGTTTATACTTGGACCTGGTGGCCCTGTGGTTAAATGTTGGAAAGGTCAGCAGTTTGAATCCACCAGCCTCTTCTTAGAAACTTCATAAGGCAGTTCTGTTCCATCATATAGGATCACTATGAGTTTATTTCAGCTCCACAGCAATGTGTTTGGTTTGGTGCCCAATTAAAAAAAGGAAAGAAAAAACAATTGGTACTCTGTTTTGATCACCCCTCATTTAGAGTGTCAGCATTTTTTAAAACTATTTCCTTTCTTCAAAACACTTTTAAATGATTTTTAAAAATTACAGAAAAGTAGAGGACAAAAAATTTAAATGGCTCAAATCTCATCACCCAGAAATAATGATTATTAACAGTGTACTTAGCTTTCTCCCAATATTTTCTATGCATTTTTGCTTAGTGCTTTTTAATAAAATGCCACAGCATGTTTTTCTGGTGACAAATCTCTATGGACATCATTTTAATGACTGCTCTTTTGGAACATAAGACTCCAGTCTAAGGACTGCAATAAGACCTCATGCAGAAGAACCGTATCACAGGAGGAAAGAGAAGAGTGCTTAGGGGCTGGCTGTGCAGTTACCCCATGTTCCAGTCCCCCAACTCACCAGGCTTCTCAGCTTGCTCTTATGTCTAAGTACAAAGTAACACATTCTTCAATTGCCTTGTGATGTACAGCATAGGAATGATGGGAGTCAAGACTTCCTATAACTCCATATTCCAAGGACAGCTAAATGAACATTGTAGTCATAAGCTGTTGCTGGGCATTGTCAAGGTGATTTTCAAGGCATAGCCACTCCACGTGACTAAGTAGAACTAGCCCATAAGGTGTCTAGGTTATAATCTTAGCGGCAGCTGATCAGTAGGTCTCTCTCCCGCAGAGTCACAGGTGGGTACAAATCGCCAACCTTCCAGCTGGCAGCTGAGTGCTTAAACCATCGCACCACCAGAGCTCCTAGGCAAACTTCAAAAAGCTGCATATAAAGTGTGAGGTCCACACACAGTTGAAAGGCTAACCAGTGAGGTTATTTCAGTGAGGCACTTAAGAGGTAACTTTGGTTTTCTTTCTTTATTTACTTGCAAGTAATGCTGTCTTGGAAACCCTGAAGATGCAGCGTTTGGAGCCTGTCTGCTAACCAAAACGCCAGCAATTTGAATCCATCAGGTGCTTCTTGGAAACTGTATGGGGTAGGTCAACTCTGTCCTGTAGGGTCACTGTGAGTTGGAATCAACACCAATGGATTTAGCTTGGTTTTCTGGAATGGTGCCTTCTCATTGAGATTTTGTCTCCATTTTATGTCATAACTAATTTTTTCCCCTGAGTTTTAAATAATATGTTTATTAATTCAGCCAGTATCCAACACAGAGAGTTGGCAGCCTGAGAAAGATGACAGCAGGGGACAAGGATTACAGGTGTCCTCTGGAAGCTAGAAAAGACAAGGAAAGGATTCTCCCTGATGGGTCTTCAGAGAGAAAGATGACACTGCCAACATTTTGATTTTAGCCCTCTGAGACTTGTGTTGGACTTCTACAGAACAGTAAGATAATAAACCTGTGTTCCTTTAAGCCATTAATTTGTGTTAATTTGCTACAGTAGCAATAAAAACCTCATATGTGGGTAAATACCTACGAGTGGGATTGTTGGGTAATACAGTAAAGGCAGGCTTAACTTGAAAGAGACAGCCAGACTGTTTTCCAAAGTATCTGTGCTCTCACTGGCTTTCTGTTAAGGAAAACTAGTCTGGGTCTTAAATACAGACTGATACATATCTCTCACCAGTGATTTTGATGGAAAGATTTCTAGATTGAGAATACAGAGAAAAAATTCAGGTGACAGCTATTTGTAGATTGCACGGTCTGGAGAGATTGGGAAGTCAGCTGAAATCAGTGCCTTGACTATAATTTTTCTCAAGATAATTTACACAGGATGTATTTCCAGGGAAGGTTCTGCTCACCCCTGCTTTTCTGACTGAAGGACTCAAAATGCTGCAGAGGCTAGAAGAAGCCAAAGTGGCAGGCTTTAATACCCTTATCATTACTCACTAATGTTTCATCTTTCTCTCACCCCCTCCTATGTCTTTGGAAGGTACAGGGTGTTGGTGCTGTGTGTCAATGACTACTTCTGTTTCTTCATCATCCTCTTTGCAATGGGTGTTATTGATGGTGGTCCCTCCTTTTAACCAGTTCACAGTCACAGGTACGACTTCTGATTCAGATCCACTTATATCTTTGGCATCTGTGTGACTTCTATTCCCGATTTTCAATCCTAAAGATATTTCCCACTTTGAATATTCTCTGACCATTTCTGAATGAATTGTGGAGAAAAATCTTGGGTGTCTCTTTTCAAGCTGTCACTTAGACCTTTGGTAACTAATGACTGTTGGGAACAGAAGGATAACTTTCCTATCTGTAAAAAATTTAAAACATTGAAGATGTGAATTTTGCATCCTTCTTGTAAGGGGAAGTGCATGAAGAAAATACACATGATTGGGGTCAAGAAAATACATATGAGTCAGCTGAAATGTAGACAATGCCCATGACTTCTAATCCAAGCATGTGAATTGTAGAAGAAAATGATGAGAAACAATGAAGGCAAGTTAGTTACAGAATTTCTCAGTTGGTTAAAATCTGAAAAGAAATGAAGCCACACGATTTAAGAATTTTTCTCTCCTGATTCTACTATTTTTCAGAAAAATGTTTCTCACTTTTCTAAGAAGCTCTATTTTTGGACCATATATAAATGAAAAGTGGGGGGTGGGGGAGGCAAGTTTGAAGAGATACTGAGAAAAGCCTGCCCAGGTTGTGTTGCTGAAAAGGTGCCGGCACGGAGGAATGCTAGACATGAGACTGGAATTATCCCTAGTGGAGAATTCTTTTCAGTGCTGTCCATACAGTGATCTTGAGGCAGGCAGGCTTCTAAAGTGCGTTAGTGGCCATTGTCATGGTTTTGTCTTATTTTCTGGATTGCATATGGCAGTGACATCCAGATGGACTCCATCTTCTGTCTCAGTCTCTGGAGCACTGATATATTTGCAAACCTCTATTGTGGACGTGCTATCTTGCACAAACGGCACATGTCAAGCTGCCCACAGGGATGGCAATCCAAGCCTCTTGGCCACATACAAAGCATGGCAGAATTCTCCGGGTACATCTGTGGACAGAATTTATTTTTCAAGGATTTGATTATTTTCACAGCCGGTAAATCATCACTGAGAGAGAGTCACATCGCATAAACCTGTCAGGGGCTATCTGAACGTTTTTAGGAGGCTAACCAAGACCTGTAACTGGCATGCAGTGCTCTGCAGAGTCCCTGGGTGATGCAAATGGTTAGTGTGCACGGCTGTTAACCAAAAGATTGGAGGTTCAAGTGCACTCTGAGGGATGCCAGAAGCAGGTCCTGGTAATCTGCTTCTGAAAAGCCACCATTGAAAACCCTATTGGGCACAGTTCTATTTGGACAGAACATGGTCACCATGAGTTGGAATTGACTGGATGGCAACCAGTTTTCACTGATTTTACACTGCTCCACGGATTTGGCTGCATTGGGTTTGGTTTTACATGCTAGATTGTGACACCAACCCTGTTTCTTCGGTGGAAATGTTTAGAAACATTTCTTTTGCCTACCCTTCCACATACCTCTGACCCCCTTTAGGTTTGCTCTTGTGACCAATACCTTCTAAATCCCAGTTACAGTGGGAGTGCTGTGTGCCTTTGGATTAGATCTCAAAGAGAGTTAAGAGGGATGTACCTTAGTGGGTAATTTTTTTAGCATGTCACGGTTGTCTTCCAAATAAGCAAACTCTGCCCCTACACATGTTCCCCAGCCTTCCCTGGAGGCTTCAGCTTAGTCTGGCAGACACCACAGCTACAATTCAGCTATGACATGCAGGAGTGACGTGGGCTTGTGTTCTGCCTTTCCTAACTTGGTACTTCGTGTTCAAATGTGGTAAATACTGAAGTTCAATTGCATTTCTTGCCACAGAATGTAGTCAGCTAGGCGCCAACCATGATTTTATTCTTAATTTTACACAATACATTTTCTCTTTTCTCTACTTTCCTTTTTTTTTTCCAAATTAAACAGTTTTCAAAGTTTCTAAAATTTAACCTCAACTAATAGAATGACTAGTGTTAATTGAGTTTCATGGGTCCTGAGCCAGATAAGGACTGCTAATTATTCAGTGCTTTTATGTTAATTAAATTATTTTCCCTTTAGAAATTCTTGCTACTAACAAAGAATTATTAATGAAACCTGCCCTTCCTTTTTGCCCTCTTTTAGATTTCCCTATTTTGAAACTTTTAATAAATCAACCTTAAGCTCCCAAATTCTTTTGTTTGTTGTTATTATTTGGAAATACTAAGTTCTCTTGAAATGAATTGGCAAATAATTCTATTTGATTTTACCCCCCTTTTTTAAACTAAGTGTGTTATTTCAAAATAAAAAACAGAGATAAAAAAGAAGGATGCAAATCTATTCCTTTATCATTAGTTTCTTGGGGGGATTTATTTCACATTATTTTTACTGTTTAATATGCTTGTTGTAATCCATTTATTTTCTTTTCGCTGCCTGTCAAGTTTTCATTCTGGAACAGCCATTTCCCATGATTCTGTTCCCGAATCCTCTGAGAACTCTGAGTAAATTGTGTAGAACATGTGCTGCTGTAAGATTTCAGTGGAACAGAGAGAGAATAAGGACTTCGGTTTCCATAAATTCCCTTTTGTATGTAAAATGTTTGGTGAGTGGCTGATATCTTTATTTAAACTTTTTTCAAGCACGGACTATTACTTACATTTTATTTTTTCTGTTTGATACTTCTAGTTACACTTTTAATTGTAGCTATTGTATACTTTGAAAATTTATGGCAACCTGGGTAGTACACTGGTTAAGAGCTATGTCGGTTATCTTAAAGATTGGCAGTTCTAATCCACCAGGCACTCACTGGAAGCTCTGTAGGCAGTTCTACTGTGTCCTATAGGGCTGCTATTGAGTCAGAATCTACTGGACAGCAATGGGCTTGGGCAACAGGCTTGTGACATTCTGTTCCAGCTGAGAATTCTAAATATTCCCTGGTGGGTATTAAGTTTAGATCTAGCAGGCAATAATTGGTGAGTATTTTAAATATCTGCTTCAATGATCTGACATAATGGTAGAATCATTACTGTATATACCATCGCATCAACGTGCCCCCAGCATACAGACACTTTCCCTAAGTCTGAAGAAGGAGTCTTTGTGGCCCACTGGTTAAGAGCTTAGCTGCTAACCAAAAGGTCACAATTTCAAATCCACCAGGCCCTCCTTGGAAACCCTGTAGGGGCAGTTCTGTTCTATTTTATAAGGTGGCTGTGAGTCAGAGCTAACTTTATGGCAAAAGAACAAATCAAATCATAAAGAGAGAAGAAAGACAGAAGTCTGAGTAAACCGGTTGCTGTGAAGTCAATTCCAACTCACAGTGACTGTAACCAGATTCAGATGCTTTTAATCTGCAGCTCACTGTGGCAGGGCAAAACGCCCTGTTCACTTGCGCGTTTCTGTGCTGCTAACTGCCCAAAGTGTTACGAGAATGGTAACTTGTCTTGTGAGGGCTGTTGTCAGGAGATAGCCTGAATCAGAAACAAGGGCATTGTGTAATATGAACATGGATATTATTAAGATATTAGGATTTGTGTACAATAGCTTATAATCCACTCCTCTAGACTGTGAGGGAAGCCTCATGAGGAGAAGCGTCATACGGAGGCACCAGCTAGAGACTGGGGTGAGTGCACAAGGAGGGAGTCAGGAAATATGCCTCCAGAGCTTTACATTAACAACTGATCCTCCTTTAGGTATAAAATTCTGAATAAGATCATGCTACAGGTTTAGCTTACAATGAAGCTGTTGATAGTTTTCCAACAACGAAGTCAGTGTCGTAAGGGCTGTTGGGCATGTGCACAGTTCAGTTGTCATATACATTAGAGTTGAACACTGTCCAGCTTTCTATCTGTTACAACTCAATACTGACATTGACTTAATTGTAGACCAGGCCATAACATGCTGTAAGGGGTGTTTCTTGTTATTTATTTATTTTCCTTTTCATTTTGCTTATTTTTTTTCTGAGAGATTTTATTTTTACTTTATTATTATTATTTTTTTTATTTAACATAACTGAGTGAAAATGTACATTCACATGAAAATTTACATGCCCCCCTATATGCAGCTTCCACTGCTCTCCCTGTCCGGTGACTGCACACTATTCCTCTCTACTCCATACATGTCTCATCCTCCCAACAGTCTCCTTTCCCCTCCTCTCCGTCCACTCCCCTTCCTCCAGCCAGAGGTCAGCAAGATGATATCCTATAGATGTATAGAACCATAAAGTGCTTCCAACATATGGTTACTCTGCATTGCCAAGTCCATTCCATTCCTATCCAAAGAGTGGACCTTTGTTATAATTTATGGGAACGGGCAGCATCAGGGCCGGGGGCCATGCTCTCAGAGGAACCCCAAAACCGCTGGACCATCAATTGAGGTCTTTTAGTGGAGATCTCATGATGCACCTCTTTTTATTCTTGTGTTGCAGTGAGGCTCCTCTCTGTGAGCTCCGTCATGGCTATCACTGGTGGTGGCCGGGCACCATCCGGTTCTTCCGGTCCCAGGTCGATGTAGGCACCCACTCTTGTGGGTCTCTCTGTCTTCTCGGTTGTCTTTACCGCATGCCATTTTAGCCCTCGGTGAGCATCTGTTCCTGCTGAGTTGGGACCATTTGCTGTGTCCTCAGATGGCAGCTTGGTAGCTTTTAAGACCCCAGACGCCACTCACCAATGTGGGGTGCAGAGAGCTCTCTTAGCAAAACGCTAGTTGTGCCAATTGGCCTGGAATTCGCCTAAGAGCATGGTCCCCCGCCCCCCACCCCAGCTACTCTATCCTTGCAGTATTGAGTTAAGATGGAAGGAGTACTCAAGTTATGCTGAAGTCCACTTAATGTTGTTCTTGTTCCTAATGTGTGCTGTCACCGCTTTCTCCCAACTAGATTTCTAGTAACTACCGAAACTAAACCCTCCCCCTCTTGCCCTCCCTCCCTCCCTCCCCTCCCTTGCAGCTGTCAAAGAGTCTTTTCTTCTATACACAAGTCTGTTTTTGAGATCTTATCGTAGAGGTCTCATACAGTATTTGTCCTTTTGTCGCTGACTACTCTCACTCAACATAATGTCTTCCAGTTGAAACCAGGTTAGGAGATGTTTCCTGGAATCATCGTTATTCTTTATCATTGCGTAGTGCTCCATTGAGTATATGTACCACAGTTTACCTATCCATTCTTCTATTGTTGGGCATCTGGGTTGATTCTACCTTTTTGCTATTGTGGACTGTGCTGTGATAAACATTCTGGTGCATGTGTCCGTTGGTGTGAAAGGCCTTGAATCTGTAGGATATATTCCAAGTAGTGGAATTACTGGGTCAAATGGTATATCAATATCCATTTTTTTAAGGAAGTGCCAGATTGCCTTCCAAAGAGGCTGGACCATTTTGCAACCCCACCAACAATGTAGGAGGGTTCCACTTTCTCCACAGCCTCTCCAGCATTTGTTGTTTTGTGTTTTCTGGATCATGGCCAATCTTGTTGGGGTGAGATGGTATCTCATTGTTGTCTTGATTTGAATTTCTTTAATAGCTAAAGATCGTGAACATGTCCGCATGTGTTTTTTGGCTGCCTGGATCTCCTCTTTAGTGAAGTATCTGTCCATCTCCTTTGCCCATTGCTTAACTGGATGATTTATCTTCTTCTTATTGATATTTTGTAGTATCTTATAGATTATGGAGATCAGGCGTCGATCTGACATAGAGTTGCCAAATATTTTTTCCCATTCTGTGGGTGTTCTTTTAATTCTATTAATAAAGTCTTTGGATGAGCAAAAGTGTTTGATTCTTAACAGTTCCCATTTATCTACTTTCTCTTCTGTTGATTGAGGTTTCTTTGACAGATTTTGGAGTCTGTCCTCATTGTGTATTAAAACTTCCATTGTTGTTCCTACCTTTTCTTGGATGAGCTTTATTGTTTTAGGTTTGATATTTAGGTCTTTTATCCAGTTGGAGTTGGTTTTTGTATAAGGTGTAACATATGGATCTTGATTCAGTTTATTGCAGATGGATAACCAATTTTGCCAGCACCATTTGTTGAAGATGCTGTTTTTACCCCAGTTTAATGTCTTAGGGTCTTTGTCGAATATCAACTGTTCATAGGCAGATGGTGTCATCTCTGGTGTCTCAATTCTGTTCCATTGATCAGTCTGTCTGTTCTTGTACCAGTACCAGGCTGTTTTGACCACTGTGGCAGTGTAGTATGTTCTAAGGTCAGGTAATGAGAGGCCTCCCAGTGTGTTCTTCTTCTTTAGTAGTACCTTACTTATCCGGGGCTTCTTCCCTTTCCAAACAAAATTGGTGATTTGTTTCTCCATCTCATTAAAAAATGATGCTGGAACTTGTATTGGGATTGCATTATATAAATAAATTGCTTTGGGTAAAATAGACATTTTGACAATGTTAAGTCTTCCTATCCATGAGCAGGGTAGGTTTTTCCATTTATCTAAGTCTCTCTTAGTTTCTTGTAGTAAGGGCTTGTAGTTCTCTTCGTAAAGGTCTGTTGTTTCTCTGGTTAGATTAATTCCTAGGTACTTTATCTTCTTAGGGGCTATCACAAATGGTATAGATTTGATAATTTCCTCCTTAACAGTCTCATTGTTGGTATAAAGGAATCCTACTGATTTACTTATGTTTATCTTATATCCTGAGACTTTGCTGAACTCTTCTGTCAGTTTGAGTAGCTTACTTATAGATTCCTTGGGGTTCTCTGCATATACAATCATATCATCTGCGAACAGGGAGATTTTAACTTCCTCTTTGCCGATGCAGATGCCCTTTATTTGTTCGTCTTGTCTAATTGCTCTGGCTAGAACTTCTAGCACAATGTTGAATAGGAGAGGTGACAGTGGGCATCCTTGTCTAGTTCCTGATCTCAGGGGAAAGTCTTTCAGTCTCTCTCCATTCAGGATGATGTGGGCAATTGGCTTTGTATAAACGGCCCTTATTGTGTTGAGGAATTTGCCGTCTATGCCCATTTTGCTAAGAGTTTTTAGCATGAATGGGTGTTGGACTTTATCAAATGCCTTTTCAGCATCAATGGACAAAATCAGGTGATCTTTGTCTTTTGTGTTATTTATGTGGTTAATCACATTAATTGTTTTCCTGATGTTGAACCAGCCTTGCATCCCTGGTATGAATCCCACTTGGTCATGATGGATTATTTTCTTGATATGTTGTTGTATTCTATTGGCAAGAATTTTGTTGAAGATTTTTGCATCTAGGTTCATGAGTGATATTGGTCTGTAGTTCTCTGTCTTTGTTGGATCTTTCCCTGGCTTAGGTATCAGGGTTATGCTGGCTTCATAGAATGAGTTTGGGAGTACTTCATCCCTTTCTATACTGTGAAATAGTTTCAATAGTATTGGGGATAACTCTTCTCTAAATGCTTGGTAGAATTCTGCCATGAAGCCATCTGGGCCCGGACTTTTTTTGGTTGTCAGTGTTTTGATGACCTTTTCAATCTCTTCCTTTGTGATGGATTTATTAAGTTGTTCTGCTTCACGTTGTGATAATTTGGGTAGGTGGTATGAGTCAAGGAGTTGGTCCATTTCCCCTAGGTTTTCAAATTTGTTAGAGTACAGTCTTTCATAGTATTCTGTTATGATGTTTTTGATTTCTGTTGCATCTGTGGTGACAACTCCCTTCTCATTTCTAATTTGGGTTATTTGTTTCCTTTCCTGCTTTTCTTTAGTAAGTTTAGCCAGTGGTTTATCAATTTTGTTGATCTTTTCAAAAAACCAGCTTTTGGTCTTTTCGATTTTTTCAATTGTTTTACTATTCTCTAATTCATTTAGCTCTGCTCTAATCTTTATGATCTCCTTTCTTCCAGTGTCCGAGAGGTTCCTCTGTTGTTCTCTTTCTACTTGTTCAAGCTGTAGAGTTAGTTCCTTGATTTGGTTTCTTTCTTCCTTCCCGATGTGTGCATTTATGGAGATAAACTGACCTCTGAGCACTGCTTTGGCTGTATCCCATAGGTTCTGGTAGGAAGTGTTTTCGTTCTCATTGGAATCCATGAATTTCTTTAATTGATCCCTGATTTCCTCTATAACGCATTTTTTTTTGAGCAAGATGTTGTTCAGTTTCCAAGAGTTCCACTTTCTATCTCTATTTTTTCTGCTATTGATTTCAACTTTGATTGCTTTATGATCTGAGAAGATGCTTTGCAATAATTCAATGGTATGGATTTTGTTGAGCATTGCATTATGGCCTATCACATGGTCAATTCTGGAGAATGTTCCATGTGCACTGGAGAAGAAGGTGTAGTTGTCTGCTGATGGGTGGAAAGTTCTGTATATATCAATGAGGTTTAGTTGGTTAATTGTGTCAAAGAGGTCTTCTGTATCCTTACTGAGCTTTTTTCTAGATGATCTGTCTAGTAATGAGAGTGGAGTGTTAAAGTCTCCCACTATTATTGTGGAGTCATCTAACTCTCTTTTGAGCATAGTCAGTGTTTCTTCGACATATTTAGGTGCTCTGACATTAGGTGCATAAATGTTTAATATAGTTAAGTGTTGCTTGTGTACTGAACCTTTCAGCAGTAAATAGTGTCCATCTTTGTCCATGATGGTGGATTTGACATTAAAGTTGATTTTTTCTGAGATTAGAATTGCCACCCCTGCTCTTCTTTGTTCATTGTTAGCTTGATATATATCCTTCCAACCTTTAATTTTCAGTTTGTTCCTGTCTTTAGGTCTCAAGTGAGTTTCTTGTAGACAACATATGGATGGGTCGTGTCTTTTGATCCAAGATGACACTCGGTGTCTCTTTACTGGAGCATTCAGTCCATTCACATTCAATGTAATTATTGATAGGTATGTGTTCACTGCTGCAATTGTGATATGTTTATTTTTATGTTGATGTTTTCTCTGTTGTTCTTATTAGTCTGTTCTGAGACACTCTTTTTCGTGAGTTGATTTTTCACCTTTTTCAGAGCTGGTTTTATAGTTGTTGAGACTCGTGTGTTAGATTTCTTGAAATGGTATGATACATCTTTGTTGTGCTTTACAGCTGCCCCTATGAACTCCCTTAATAAACGATTTATAAACCCAATTTTAATTACTACCAGTCTGGTCATCTTCCTCTCCATCTGGAAGGACTATAACGACTGTAGTACATCCCTCTTTTATTATGATGACACCATAGTTTTCATGATGATCACTGGATTGCTTCTTTCCAAATCAAAGCTGTGATTTACTTTGGAGCCTTCCCTAAATGAGTATTGAGTAGTGTGTCGTTCTAAAATATAAAGTTAGTGGTTTCATTCTTCTAAGCCAAAGCCAAGAACTTCTTTCAGTATTTCTTGTAGTTTGGGTTTGGTTTTTACAAAGTCTCTGAGTTTCTGTTTATCTGGAAATGTCTTAATTTCATTTTCATGTTTGAAAGACAGTTTTGCAGGATATATAATTCATGGTTGGAAGTTCTTCTCCTTCAAGACTTTGAATGTGTCGTGCCACTGTCTCCGTGCCAGCATGGTTTCTGCTGAGAAATCTGACGAGAGCCTACAGGGTTTCCCTCTGAATGTTAGCTTTGCCTTGAGTCTTGCTACCTTTAAGAGTTGCTGCTTATGTTTCATTTTGTTAAGCTTGATTATAATATGCCTTGGAGTCTTTCTTTTGAGATCTATATTGGGTGGCGTACGATATGCATCTGAGATGTCTATATTCTCTTCTTTCATGATTTCTGGGAACTTTTCTTTCAACAGCTCAGCAACAATATTCTCTGTGTTCTCAGATGTCTCACCCTGTTCAGGGACTCCAATTAATTGAAGGTTGTTCCCCTTAATAGAGTCCCACATGCTTCTTAATGTTTCTTCATTTTTCTTGTTTCTTTTTTCTGATTTCTGCTCATAGATACTGGCATCAGTAGCTCTGTCTTCCAAGTCAGAAATTCTTTTTTCCATGTGTTCCATTATGTTTTCTTGGGTTTGCATGGAAGCTTCTATGTCTTTGATTTTCTTCTTGATCTGTTGGATTTCAGAGTACTGGTGTTCCATCAGATCGAACAACTTGCTTAATTTTTCATTTTGTTCTGCTGCATTTTGTATAAGGTCTAGAAGGGCCCTGTATATAATCAATTTGTATTCACTTCCTGATGCTTTCATAAAAGTTTCTTCATCTGGAAAACTCCTTGGTTGCTTTGTTTGGGAGCCTTCTGAAGCCATGAGTGATTGTTTGTATGCCACAATTGTCTGTTGCTTTTTGGGTCCCATGTGAGTATATAGAGGCTGGAAGAGGTACTGTGAGGATGGATTGCAAATGTTTCTCTAGGCTGTCTTCAAATGTAAAGCAAAAGGTATCTGACCAGTTCACAAGTCAGTTAGGTTTTCAGGTGTAGAGGTCCCTCTTCCCATCTGACAAAGTAAGCGCCACTGTATCCAACCCCAGATGATAAAAAACTAGTTCAGAATACAGCACTGCTAGTGCCCTGGTGGCCTCTGCTGACAGGGCCTAGCCTTATCCAACACTGCGTCGAGTACTGGTTTTGTGATAGAAAAGCGCTCTCTTGTGGGCAGGCTCTGGCTCCCAAGCTAAGAATTAGGTCCAGCTGCGGCCACTGTACCCAAGATGGTGTCCTCCACACAGGCAGCAGACAGGGGGGCTAAAGATGCCCAGAGGCAGCGATTCCTCTGCTTCTGTTGCAGGGCCCCCAATGTAGGCAGCACTATGCAAAATCACTACTTTTCTGATGGAGAAGCGCTGTCCCGTTTGCAGGCGCTGGCTCCCAGGCTAAGAACGAGGTCCCGCTAAAATCTCGGTACCAACATGGCATCCCGCACCCTGACCGCGGAGCTCCGCGCAAACCCCACTGAGGCAGCTACAAAACGAAAGGCTCAAAGTGTCTAGATTAACA
The DNA here is from genome assembly GCA_028571685.1 of Heterohyrax brucei. Classification (NCBI taxonomy): domain Eukaryota; kingdom Metazoa; phylum Chordata; class Mammalia; order Hyracoidea; family Procaviidae; genus Heterohyrax; species Heterohyrax brucei. The sequence continues at coordinate 101,251,359 of CM053142.1, read as the reverse complement.
GAGTCCTGAGCCTGGCTCTCATAATATGGGAATTTCGCCTGCCTATCCCCCCAGCAGCGTGTCTGAGTCCAGCCGCCGGGCAAGGCCCAGCTCCGCCCGCCAGCCGAGACAGAGGAAAAAAAAAGTCAAAATGGTGCGTTTACCTTCTGTCCGTGAGAGCTGGGATTAGCCAGGAGCGGGATTCAGCGAAAGAGAGGAGATTTTTCACTGAATGGTATAAAGTCCCAATTAACAGCTCTGTGCTGTGTCCTGAGGCTGATTAGGTGCTCAGAAGGCTCTGTTTGATTGTCATTTCAGGTCTTGGTTTCCAGAGGGATAGAAGGAGACATGTCCTTAGTCCGCCATCTTGACTCTGCCCTTACTTTATTTTTTTATTGTAAAGGGTCTTCCAACAAGGATGTCCTGTTTTTGACAGCTCACAGTGGTGATATCTATGAAGCCGTAGAGGCTGTATTTATCACATTTTTTGATGAGTTTTGACAAATAGCCACGAAAATTTACGAGTTCACAATTTATGGAAATCATTAAAGTTTATTAACAAAATGGGGGTTCTGTTCACCAAAAATTCTGTCAATTATGTGAGATTTGCAATGCACATAATTATCCCACTGAGAGAATCACTTGACATTTACTCAAAAAGTTTGAGATAACCAGATCCGTTGCCAATCAGACAATGCCTGTGCATCATTGCACCGCATGCTCCGGTGGGAACATGGCCACCACTCACCATCGTGTCTGCGAGAATCCATCCCAACCAATTTCTCACCAATCACAGGAACTGGGCCTTTCATCAACTACGAGTTGGCACATTTTGCAACTAAACAAACTTGAAGCATTACCCTTATAAAATTGTTTTAACTCAAGAACTGAAGACCAAGGACCATGAATAGTGCCACATATTTGCTGACTAGGCTCTGGAGCATTGGAAGTTGACTCTGCTTTTGGCCAAAAAATTATCTTCACAGACAAGGCTCATTTGGGGACAAAGAGTTTTGTTAACAAAAGTGTTGCATTTGGGGCAAGGAGAATCTGGTAGAGATTCAAGAATGTCCACTTGTTACCTTTTGGTATGGATTTTGGTCAGGCAGAATCACTGGCCCTGATTTTTTCCAAGATGAATGAGAAATGGCTGTGACTGTCAATGGCAAAAGATATCAGGCTATAATAACTGATTATTTTGGCCACATTTGGAAGCTTCCCTGATGGCCATTTACCCAAAATTCTTTTCACATGCAATGTCATCAAATGCACTTCAAAATAATATAACAATTAAAACCGCATCATTCACACAACTTGTTTATTCAAGTTCAAAGTTAGGACACCCTACTGGAAGACACTTTACTTGAGATGAAGGTTTACAGAATAAATCAGCTTCTCATTAAACAGGTAGTACACGTATTATTTCATAACATTGGTTACCTAATTCTACAATAGGTCAGCTCTCTCCCTTCTTGATCTGGGGTTCCCTATTACCAGCTTTTCTGTCCCTGATTGACTTCTAGTCCTTGTCCCAGGGCTGGTATGTCCCTTAGTCTTGTTTTCTTTAAACAGCCTGTCTAATATTTTACTCAAGGATGAACCTCAGGAGAGACTTCATTACCAACCTAAAAGGTATCCAGGTGTCTTACTCTCTGAGTTTCTCTAATCTCTGTCAGGCAATTAAGTCTGCCTTTTTTTGTGAGTTAGAATTTTGTTCTACATGTTTCTCCAGCTCTGTCTGGGAGACTCTACTGGGATCTCTGTTAGAGAAGTCGGTCATGGTAGCTGGGCACCGTCTAGCGGAAATGGACTCAGTCTGTTGAAGGCTGTGGTGGTTGTGGCACGTTGTCCTTTGGACTAATCTCCCCCATATCTCTAGTTTGCTTCAGTCTCCTTTGCCTCTAATGGGTATGGGACCAATGCCATTTACAAACTTTTAAAACCCCAGAGACGACTCATCAAAGTAGAACATAGGACATTTTCTTTATATGCTATATTATGTGTATAAATCAGTGTTTTGAACAATAAATCATAAAACTGAACATCTAGAACTGAACATCTGAGAATGATAACACAACAAATTAGGTGCTGTGATATTGTATGCAGTGCATATTTCTGATAAGACATACATGCCAAGTGCCAAGTGCCGTCGAGTGTATTATATGTGCAATTTGTAGTAACTTGAGTACATCTTAAATTAGGGACTACTTACTTGTATTTAGAAGATTGGTGACAAGAAAGTTCCTTGAGAACTGACAGACAGAGAAAGACTTCTTCTAGAGCTGGCACCCTGAATCCAGACTTTGAGTGTCCTAGATTGGGAAAGAATAAATTTCTCTTTGTTAAAGCCATCCACTTGTGATGTTTCTGTTATAATTAAGACAGAATTTTGTATATACCTAGAGTTGGGTGCTGCCCTAACAGACACCTGTAACGTGGGACTAACTTTTGAAACTGTGAATAGATAAAGGCTGGAAGAATTCAGTCTACATACTGAGTAAATAATTTGAGAAGATAGACTATATGAAGAAAAATGGGGTACAGGATCAGAGGAAGACTCATTGATAACCTACAGTTAGCTGATGATGTAATCTTGCGGAAAGTGAAGAGGACTTGAAGTAGTCACTGATGACGATCAAAGACCTTCAGTGTGAATTATATCTCAACAAAAAGAAAATAAAAATTCTCACAACTAGACAAATGAGCAACATCATGATAAATGGAGAAAAGACTGACATTATCTAGGATTTCATTTTACTTGGATCCATGATCAACACTCATGGAAGCAACAGTCATGAAATCAAAAGACATATTGCATTTGGGCAAATATACTGCAAAAGACCTCTCAAAGTGTTAAAAAGAAAGATGTCACCTTGAAGAGTAAGATGTGCTTGACCCAAGCCATAGTATTTTCAGTTGCCTAATATGCATGTGAAAGCTGGATGATGCACAAGAAAGACTAAAGAAGAATTGATGCCTTGAATTGTGGTTTTGGTGAAGAATACTGAATAGATCATGGGCTGCCAGAAGAATGAACAAATCTGTCTTGGAGGAAGTACATTCAGATCCTTAGAACCAAGGATAGTGAGACTGTTTCACATACTTCGGGCATGTTATCAGGAGGGATCAGCCTCCAGAGAAGGACAGCATGCTTGGTAAAGTAGAGGGCCATCAAAAAAGAGGAAGACTCTCAATGAGATGGATTGATGCAGTAGCTGCAACAATTGACTCAGAGGTAACAAAGAATATGAGGATGGTGCAGGTTAGGCAGTGTTTCAGTCTACTGTTTCGAAACCAAGCTGGTGGCCCCTAACAAAAACAATAGTAATAGTAAAACCCTAGCTTGCCTTGAACAGAAGGTTGGCAAATTATGGACACTGAAAACAGTTTTAGTGAGAACTCAGAAGGCAATGAGGAGAGCAGTTGCACTGGAGATGACAGAGATGCCAAGAAGCAGTGATAGAAAGATAGTAGCAGCAGAACCAAGGTACCAGTGGGAGATGGTATTGGAGCTGATCCACAGAATAAGAAAGCTGAGTGCCCTTATACAGGAGGCTTCATGGTAGAGTGGGATGCCTCTGAGCATTTATTGGTAGAGCTAAAGAGTGTTGAAACAATTGCACTACCTGGGCAGACACAGGCTGAGAGGACCAAGGGGCCAAGAGGCTAAGCAACAGGAGAGTAGAATATGAAGACAAAAGAATATTGGAGACAGAGCAGCCCCAGTCTTAAACGGTCTTACAAGCTGGAGCCATGGCCTCTACGATTTCACAGTGAGGTCATTTCCCCCTACGTTTCAAGAAGTCAGATCTCCAGTGAGGTTGCCTTCTCCCAGTGCCATGGGATGGGGCCTGATCTGTCGCCCAGAGCTGTAAGGGTAGTGATGTCATGCTGAAGGGGCAGAAGAACAAGGCCTTCCGGGTCTCAGGTGGTATGATCACCATGGAAACAGACTAGGAGAGTGGGGCTGACCCAGTGTGAAAGAGCAGAATTACTGACCCAGTGAGCCCGGAAGGCAGAGCTGAAGCCGAGCGCTGTGGGCCCAGGGGCCTCCACCCAGAATCTAGAGAGTATGGTCAACACCTGGAATCTGGAGGGCAGGACTGTTGCTTATTGGTCACAGAATAGAGAATTATTTTCAAGCCGTGACAGCTGATGTAACATCCCTTCTTTCCCTCCAGTTTTTCTCATTTGTATTGGTAATGCTGTGTTTGCCTATGTTCCACCATTGTACTTTGGAAGCAGATAACCTGTATTCTAGATTTCTCAGTGAAGAGAAATTTGGGGATTTTGGACTTGGAGTTGATTTAAAACTTTTGCTGTGGTATGATGTGGTGAATACGTTTTACATATGGCAAGAACATGAATTTTGGGGGGCAAGGGTTAGAATATTCTGGTCTGAATTCCCCAAAACTATGTGCCAAATTGGGTAGGCCATGATTGTCAGTACTGTATGATTGTCTTCTATTTTGTCACCTGATGTAGTTGTCCTATATGTTGCAAATCCTACCTCTATGATGTTAATGAGACAGGACTCAGTCTATAAGATTAAGTTGTGTTATATTTTGAACTGAGGATTATCGAAAATGTGTGTCAACTTGGCTAGTCCATAATTCTCCATTTTTTGTGATTGTACATCATTTTGTCATCTGATACGATTTTCTTGTGTGTTGTAAATCAATGATATTAATGAGGTGAGATTAGTGGCAGTTATGTTAATAGGGTAGGACTGCTTCTGGAAGATTAGGTTATGTCTGAAATCAGTATCTTTTGAGATATAAAAGAGAGAAGAGAGTACAAAGACAGGAGGATTTTATACTACCAAGAAAGGAGCACTGGAAACAGAACACATTCTTAGGACCTTGAGTTCTTGTACAGTGGTACTCTTAGACTGAGGGAAGATTAATTACACATGATTTCCTCCAGGTTGGACAGAGAGAGAAATTCCTGCCCTGGAATTGGCATCTTGAATTTGAACTTCTGGCCTCTTAAACTGTGAGATAAATTTGTTTTTGTTGAAGTCGTCCACTTGTGATATTTCTGTTATAGCAGCACTAGAGAATTAAGACAGGTTGTATCTTGAGTCAATCTCTTTTGAGAACTAAAAGAAAGGAGCAGCAGGTAGACAGGGAATCTCATTACCACCACCAGGCAAAAAGAGCCAGCAGTGTGCAACCTCTGGACCTGGGGTCCCTGTACAGATAATCTCCTAGACTAGGGGGAGAATGATGACAAGGACCATTCCCCAGAACAGACACAGAGAGAAAGCCTTCCCCGGGAGCTAGCACCCTGAATTTGGACTTCTAGCCCCCTGAACTTTGGGATAATAAATTTGTCTTTGTTATACCTGTTTGTGTTATTTCTAAGGTAGCAGCACTAAATTACTAAGACATCCTTACACTTTTCATCTGTGCTTTAGACTTACTGTTAACAATTTGATCAGATACAAATAATTTTTTAATAGAGCATATTTATAGTCCACTTAAGGTAAACTTTCTTTGCTAGTTTAGCTAAACAGTTGTTTCGCTTAAAGATGTCTTCCAGGGACAATTTTGGTTCCTAATTTGAAGGTTTTCTCAGAGCAATAAATTTAATGTTTCTCCAGTCTCAATATATTCTCTAGTAAACCTGGATTCTGTAAAAATTTGAAATTCTATTCTGCATTTTTTCCCCCTTTTGATCAGGATTCATCAGTTATACCTTGATAAAAATGTTCAGTAATGATAGCTGGAAACCATTACTTCTGGTCTCATGAGTTAGACATGCATTCGACTTTCTTCTTTGACACCTGGGTCTCCTTTTAACTCTGATCCAGCTGTCTTCTAAGCTCCCAAGGCAAAGGGGGAAATGATCCTCCAGGTTTATACAGGTTTACTGTCTGAGTGATGTCCAGTGAAATAATAGGGCAGAATTTCTTAACACAAGAAAGAAAAGGAGACAGAATTTCTTAGGACAAAACAAAAAAGGAAACAAAATTAGTATACAAAGGTAATAAATACAGGGATGCTGAGCTTAAGGATGTTAATGACATCATAAAGAATCCAACAAAGTCCCCCAAATCAGAAGGAACCAGAGTATGTATGTTTGTGTTGTATGTATGTGCATTTGTGCAGTGTGTGTGTACCCAGTAGTACGGGCACATCATGGAAAACTTTAAAGAAAAGGTTATAATACTTTTATGAGCTGAATTTCAGAAAGATAAATTCATAGCTGAAAAAACTACAAATTGTGTTAAAAATAAAGTGTGAGTATTGTGGGGAGACAGTGCTATTTTCAATAAAATTATAAATTTAAATAAATTGAATATACAACCACATTCCGCTACATGAAAGGTATTAAAAATCTACTAGAAAGTTTTCAGAGTCTAACCTAGATTTTACCTGAGACACAAGAGAAAGAATAAAACCAATTCAGACAGATGTGCTTGAGTCTGTTACAGAATATGGAAAGATTCCTTTCCATTTAGTTTATCTTTTCTGGAAAATTGAATTTTGCCTGATGTTCCACAGAATGTGAAAGAAAACAAATGCCCTTGTTTCATTTTTGATGTGCCAGCAAATATCCTAAGATCAACAGAGATAATTCTGCCAGAGAAGAAGGGCTGATACAGCCCGTTCTGAAAAAAGACACTTGAAACGGGTCAGACATCTCCACTTCTTGCTTGTGGCTTTCTGGAGGGCAGGCGGGAATCAAGGTGGAAATTCAGATTACACTTTGGTCTGCCCTGTCACAGCCTTAGCCCTCACTTTTTACATCTTTGTATTTTCCAGTAACATACTCCCTAGAAGCAGAGATAAGAGCTCCAGGGGGGGCGGGGGAGAACGGTGTGGGAGGGGGAGGGGGGAGAAAAAAAGAAACAAAAAATCAAAAAGTGGTGGGGACTAGGGAAGGAAATGAGAGCAGAGGAAGGGTGAGCTGCATTCCTCAGGTCTACCCAGGAAGTCTTTCCTCCTTTATGGTTCTTTCTCTGCTGAACCACAAAGAGAAAAAATGTGTTAAGTCTCTGAATGCTAGGGTATTGTTGTCTATCAAAGGATCCACCCATTAAAGAACTTCTTAATTTCCCACTCCCACAGCTCACAAAGATATAAAAACAGGATATTGTACGACTTATAAAATGCTGGGTATACGCTCTCAAAAGAGGACAGCTGAAACTGGCTTTTCTTGGTTTAAGAAGCAAAGCGAGCAGCATTTGAGAGCTTTTGATGTTTTTTTTTTTTTTGGAATCCATTCCCAAGTGTGCATTCAGCATATATATGTGTGTGTGGATGTGCACACACGCACACACACATACACACACACACACACACACTCCACATGCATATATAAACACATTGATACAGAAGGGGTTTGCTGGACAGTTAGTGCACATGTTTTCTTTTTTTGAAACAAGTAATTATTTCCTTTCTTCCATGGTCAGATGGATGATTTGAACAGCTTGGAAGGGCAAGGGCAAGAAAAGCTTTGATTTATTTGCTGCTGAACTGATTTGGACAAATGCAGGAAGATGATACATTACTGAATTAGGGAGAGCAGGGCAATAATAAGAACCTAAAGTGGGTGACAAGTGCACAATAAAATCCATATTACCATTAAACAAGCAGGCATGCGTATGGGCCCTGTACCTTATTCTATGTTATAGAGTGATACTTGCAGGTTTCCCAGTACTTTAGTGAATGCTTTAGATCTATAATTAGCAGGGATCTCATGTTCTCAGGAGATGCTGGTGAGTAGTAAGAGGTAAATTATCCAGTAAATATGATACAAGAAATTGGTATCCTATGAAGAAAACTGTCATTAATGGAAAAAGTTAGAGAAACTTGGGCAAATATCAATCCAGTGGTAGCCAATTAAATAAGTGACTCTATCATTGCATTGTAGAATGGATGCTAATGAAAAATGTTCTGTGTGCTTTCAAAATGGAAATCAAAGGAAAGAGAAGCAATAAAGGAACAGAAGTTACTCTTTTCTTAACGTTTGTCACATCGATTGGGTCAGCCAGCCAGACATTCTATTTTCTTAGAGATTTATTCATTAAGAATCTTACCAGATGATCTGGGTTAGAGGTGAGTCCTACAGTCAATCAAATGAGAATTTTCCAAACATACAAAGAAAACAAGGTTACAATGAACCCCAGAGGCAAATATGAAGTGGTGGAATGATGCCATTAGAAGACTGCACGAAGCCTGAAAAGTTGGATGGAGAACAAGAGGTTTGTTAAGCAGCCAGCTCAGCCCACCGGGGTTGTCACTTATGGACAGCTCCGTGAAGGTTTCATTTTTGTTGCATTTGTTAGCCAGACAGCTATTTCTCTGTTTGCCCATCAATTCAGTGTATAGATTTTACTTTAGAAGCCTTAAGATCAAACTGTTCCAAAGCGTACCATTTCTGATTCATTGGGTTAAATGGCAATATGAATGTTTCAGGCCATTTACTAATATATTTTCCAATTCAAGCAATCTCATTGTGTTTATTTTAACACCTTTGATTTGTGTCCTTATTTTCTTCTTGTGTGAATGCCACCCTCTGCTTGACCTATCTGCTTGTATCCACTGAGGTAGTATTAGTTATAGAGCTGAAATGAATTTCCAGAGAATAAAAAAATACACCAGAGGCCATAAACTGAAAAGAACCAACTGAAATGATGTTACACAATTACACTTAAAAGCAACATACCAGTAGGTCAGTGAATATTATTCCTCAAGGCATTTACAGCAATTACCTAATATTGTATGAACATTATTTCAATACTTCATACAGCGCTTTTGATAGCCTTCATTCTTATGAAAGATTCATTCCTAAATATTTTTAGGCCAACTTTGCTATATACAAAATATACCAGTTGACAAAGATTTTTGTTATGCCTAAAGAGGCTAGTTACTTTTGTCCTGGTTTGTTAGGCTGACCAGATAAAGCTTTGTATCAGAGGCCTGTGTAGCTGTATCGATCATATTTTTAGTAATTTAAGATGAGACATTCACTCCTCTGGTACAACTTTGGCTTCTTCAGGTTTACAGTTAGTGATGGCCCAGAGCAATACTGTGAGGTAGGTAGCATCTTCCCTGCTTTTTTTTCATCCTCTGGTGTCAGATGACTCTGTCACTTCCATTTCGAATTTAATGGGGTGCTCTGTCAAGGGTGCCGCCTCCCTTTTACTGTCCTGTTTGTTTCAAAACCAAAACTCGAATCCATTTTGTGCATCCCTATGAACCACTACAAGAACTAGCTATTAACAAATTGATTCCAATTTGTGGCCACCCATTTATGAGATTAGAACTGTGCTCTGTGAGGTTTTCTTTGGCTGATTTTTATTTTTTCCATCCCATTCTTCCCCTCCTTCGTAACCATCAGATGTTGTTTCTCTCGGTGTGTGCACCTTCTCATGAGTTCTCACCGTAGCGGTTTCCCACACCCCCTATCCCTCTGTGATGGTGTCATTTCACTCAGCATAATGCCCTCCAGTTTGCTCCTTGTTACGATATCAAGTTTCGCCAGCACCGTCTGCTAAAAGGGGTATACTTTTCCTGTTTGGTGGATTTTGGGCCCTCGTCAAAGATCAGGTGAGGGCAAGTGGATGGATTATACCTGGGCTCTCAGTTCTGTTCTACTGGTCCATGTATCCGTAATTGTTCTAGTACCAGGCATCTTTGTTTCCAAGGTGTGTCCCTTGTAAACAGCATATTAATTGCTTTCATTTTGTAGTTCTTCTTTTTGTGGTGCTGATATTTTCTTTATCCCTCTTAAGTGCTACGTCGCCTAACCAAAAAGGTCAGCAGTTTGAATCTGCCAGGTGCTCCTTGGAAACTCTATGGGGCAGCTCCCTTCTGTTCTATAGCGTCACTGTGAGTCAGAATTGACTTGGGGGCAGTAGGTTTGGTTGGGTTTGCTCCTGTACTGAATTCCTTTTGTTTTGGTAGATTTTGTTTTTTATTGAGACTTTATATTTTCCTTCTTTATTTTCATGAATAGGTTTATTAATTTTCTTGGTGGTTACCTTGAAATTTACTCTTGTATTTCTAAGTTTGAACTGGTCTGTTAACTTGGCAGCGCCTTGCCTTCAACTCCATTAGAAAGTTCAATATCTACACACTTTATTCTCTCTTCTGTTGTTTTGATGATGTTGTCATTTACAGATTAACTTCTCTGGTTTCCTGTTGAAATTCTTTTGATCCTAGATAGTCCTTGAGAGTTCATTCCCTAAGTCACTAGCTGGCCGGTACAATCTTGCATCCTAGATTCAGGCTATGGTATGATATGGCTTGTTCTCTGACTGAAGGACTCTCTTTAATAATTCTTTGGTTTGGTTTTTACATATTCCTTTAATTTCTGTTTATCTGGAAATTTTCTAATTTCACCATCGTATGTGAATGAGAGTTTGCAGGATATATTATTCTTGTTTGGCTGTTTTTTTTTTCTTTCAAGGTTTTATACGTGTCATCCTATTGCCTTCCTGCCTGCATGCTCTCTGCCAGATATTCTTATTGTTTCTCTTCTGTGTGCGTTTTTTTTTTTTTTTTTTTTCTTGAGCTGCTCCCAGATTTTTTTCTCTGTCCTTGATTTTATTTTACTGTCTGTCCTATGTGGGAAACCCTGATGGCATAGTGGCTAAGTGCTACAGCTGCTAAGCAAAAGGTCAGTAGTTGAAATCTGCCAGGCACTCCTTGACAACTCTATGGGGCAGCTCTACTCTGTCCTATGGGGTTGCTATAAGTTGGAATCGACTTGACAGCAGTGAGCTTTGGGTTTTATCCAACATGGGGTTCATCGAGCTTCTTGGATGGTCAAATTTTCATTTTGCATGATAGTAGTGAGTTATTCTGTCAGAAATTCTTCAATAATCCACTCCATATTTTCCATTTCTTCACCTGTTCTGGAACTCCAATGACTTGAAAATTTTTAATTCTCAAGGTTTCTTTATTTTTCTTCGTGCTTTTTTCTAACTTTTCCTCAAACAGAGATGTATCCAAGAGTTCTATTTTGCTGTCCCTGTGTTCCATCATTTCAGGTCTGCTCAGGGATTCTGTGGCACTGTCCATTTCTGAAATCTTGTTATTTATCTTTTGGATTTGTCATTGTTGTTTTTGTATGACTTCTAGTTATGAATTTATTTTGGGATTTTGTTCCTATATTATTTCCATGAACTCACCTATGAATTTGTCTGCTTTTTTTCTGTAAATTTGTCTATTTTTTCCTCACTTTCATGTGCTGTTTGTTTCAACTCTGGAATAGATTTGAATATTAGAGATTCGAATTCCCTGTCAGGTAAGTCTAGTGTCTTTTCTTCTACTGGAAATTTGCCTGGGGTTTTATTTTGGATGCCTAGTGGAAACTTCCTGTCCTTTTCTTTTAAAAAAAAAAAAAAAAATGTGTATATATGTTTTGATAACATCTTTAGGACATTCAGGAGTTATTTTCTTTGTTTATTGATTGTAGATCTGTTTGTTTCATCCTGCTTTTTTTGTTTTATTTGGTTATTCAGAGCAGGCAGGCTGTGTGTTCTTGTTTGCTCTTTTGTGGTTTTGGTATTTTTCACCTTGTCCTATGAGCAAGGCCAGTCACTGAGCTATGGTGCAGCAGGGCAGGTCCAGCGGTGGTCTGGGTCCTGCTGGGAGCTCTTGAGGCTGCTTTCACTTCCTCCCCCATCTACTGAACTCCGATGTGCATGTGGTGAATTCAAACGGCAGGGATGCTGCACTTCCCAGCTGGACCACCCAAGTCACTGGAGCTTCCCAGGTGGTGTCGGAGGTAGAGCAGCCAGGAGAAGATGGGGGGTGGGAAAGTGTGCCGTGCTGGCCAGCAGGTACTTTGTCCTGCACCAAGGCCTCTGTAAATCAGCTTTCCAGTGCTTGCTGTCTGCCTACCTCTGACAGGCATCCGAGGTGGAGAGTCCATGCTGCGCCAGCTGAACCTTCTCTCATGTCTCCTCTCACTCTCTGTCAGTTTCTTAGTCTATCTAGTTTTGGGTTGAGATCTTTATCTCTTCATTTGACACTTCATGTTCTAGGATTGACTCTGTTTGTCTCTGTTTTAGATAATTTTTGGGGTCTTTGCTTGAAGGGTCAGTGTGGTGCCTCTCTCTGTCTATGGTACCATGTTGGCCAGAAATCTGACTTTTTCTGGAGTAAATTCTGGCTTTTCTTCTAAAGTCTCCCTGTGTGGACTTAAACTGCCAAACTTTTCATTAACAGCTGAGCACTTAACTATTTGTGCCACCTAGGGACAGTGAGTCACTAATATGATTAAACAATTTATATTAAATCTTAACCTTTAACCAAGGATTACATGTCCCTTAGGAGGCGTTGGTGGTTTAATGATAGAATTGCTACTTTCCATGTAGAAGACCTGGGCTCAGTTCTTGGTCAATGCACCTCATGCCTTTCCACCAATTATCTGTCAGTGAGGTCTTGTTTGTTGTTATGATGCTGAACAGCAGTTTCCAGACTAAGATGGAATAAGAAGAAAGGCATGATGACCTAGTTCTGAAAGCCAGTCAGTGGAAACCCTTTGGACTGCAGTAGTCTGAAACCCAGCATGGGACTGGTGCCGTGCCGGGCAGCTTTATGTTCCACTGTGCGCATGATGTCTCCATGAGTCAGGGGCTGACTGGACAGCAGATAACAATAATGCGTATTAATTATTTTGTTATTCTAGATTAACATTTATTTTAACCAATATTTTCCATGCCTTATTCCAAAGAAGACTGATGAAGTAAAATAACTGAACAGAAGACTTCAAAGGATGTCTTGAAAAGACAAGGTACGATATAACGATGTCTTTTGCAAAGACCTGGAGCTGGAAAACCAAAAGGAAAAAAACACATTCAGCCTTTCCCTAGATGAAAGAACTGAAGGAAAAATTCAAGCCTTGAGTTGAAGATTTCTATGGAGAAAACATTAAATGATGCAGGAAGCTTCAAAAGAAGATAGAAGGAATGTAGAGAGTTACTACACCAAAAAGAATTGGTTGACATTCAGCCATTTCATGAGGCAGCATGTAACCAGGAACCAATGGTATTGAAGGAAGTCCAAGCCGCACTGAAAGCACTGGTGAATAAAAAGCTTCAGAAGTCAACAGAGTACCCATTGTGATGTTTTAACAAATGGATGCAACACTGGAAGTACTCACTTGTCTGTGATGAGACATTTGGACAAGAGTTACCTGGACAACTAACTGGAAGAGAACTGTATCTATGCCTGTGACAATGAAAGGTGTTCCAACCAATGGCAGAAATCACTGAACAATATCATTAATATCAGATGCAAGTAAAATTTTTCTGAAGATTAGTGAAAAGCAGCTGCAGCATGAATGGGTGCTGAACTTCGCCAGATGTGTTTTCTGCATTAGTTGATAAAATCAAACAATTCTAATCTTTTGTATTATTTATGTGGTTGACTACATTAATTGCTTTTCTAATGATGAACCATTCCTGCATCCCTGGAATAGATCCTAATTGGTTATGGTGGGTTATATTGTTGATATGTTGTTGAATTCTGTTGGCTAGAGTTTTGTTAAGGATTTTCGTGTCTAAGTTTATGAGAGATACTGGTCTGTAATTTTCCTTTTTTGTGTGTGTGCTATCTTTACCTGGTTTTGGTATCAAGGTTATGCTGGCTTTATAGAATGATTTGAGGAGTATTCCATCATTCTCCGTGCTGTGAAATACCTTTAGTAATAGTGGTGTTAACTGTTGTCTAAAACTTTGGTAAAATTCTCCAGTGAAACCATCTGAATGGGTTTGCACTTTTTTTGATGGGAAATTTTTTGATTACTTTTTCAGTCTCTTCCTTCAGCAGTTCAAATCCACCAGGTGCTCCTTGAATACTCTGGGGGTCAGTTCTACCCTGGCCAGTAGGGTCGCCATGAGTTGGATCCGACTCGACAGCACTTGGCTTGGCTTGGCTGGCTCTTTTGTGGTGGGTTTATTCGGTTGTCTTACTTCTGTTTGTGTTAGCTTTGGTAGATCATGTGTTCCTAGAAATTTATTCATTTCCTCTAGGTTTTCAAACTTATTAATGTATATTTTTTTCATAGAATTCTGTTATGATTCTTTCAATTTCAGTTGGGTCTGTTGTGATATTTCTCATTTCTTATTTGAATTATTTGCTTGCTCTTATGTATTTCTTTTTTTGAGTTTGGTCAGTGATTTATCTCTTTTGTAGATCTTAAAAAAATAAAATAAAACAAACAGCTTTTGGTCTTATGAACTCTTTCGAGCATTTTTATATTCTCTAATTCATTTAGTTTTTCTGTAATTTTTATTATATCTTTCCTTCTTGTGCTTGAGGGGTATGTTTATAGCTTTCTTTCTATGTGTTCAAGTTGTAAGATTAATTCCTTGATTTGGGCAGGGTCCAACATGATTTCAGTGCTTGAGAAGTTGTGCAGTACCCAACAAGGTACACTGTCCCATTAGTAAGTAATTCTGGTTATTTAAAAATGATATATTTTCTTTTCTTTCAACATATGAGTATGATTTTTTATCAGATGGTTAATAAATTTTACTTAGAATGCAAATACTTATTACATCATTTGAACTAATTAATAAATTTAACTGTTAGGCATTTCTTTTGGTCTATGGTCAATATGAAAGAAAAGCTATTAAACAGTAAGGGCAGCATGAACTAAGAAAGTTTTGAAAATTCTTCTTTGATGCAAGGAAGGGAACAGCAAGACATTTTGAGAGCAATGTGTTGCAGGACACAGCAACATCAAGAGCAGACGCCCTGAGGCAGGACGAAATTTGGTACATCATAGAACAGGACAATTTCAGTGCGATAAGACATATGGAGCAAAGATGAGGTTACAGAGATAAGCAGAATCCAGATGATGTGCAATAATGTAAAGAATTAATTATGTTGAAAGTATGATGAGAAGCTACTAGACAGTTGTGAGCAGAGGAGAGGATTTACACTTCCCAAAAGTCATTCCTGCTATAGCGTGAAGATGTGACTATAAAAAACTGATTTAGAAAGAGTGGACTCTAATGGCTACAGACGTCCTCATAGGCTTGGATAAACCTTCACCCATATTTAAGCAGGAGCATTTTATCAGATTGTGAAGAAATGTGAAGTGTAAATTCACTAGAAGTTTGTGGGGAGTGGAACTGGCTCGATAACAGCAAAACTGGGGTGGGGATGGCTTTACTGGTGTGAGTCAGCCTTCCCTACTGAAAGGAAAAAGGGTTCCTTGGCCAGGGTGTCCAGTGTGAGGAAGATTGGGGCTGACCTCTTTGCCTGGGAGGACTCAGTGGTGGGTTCCTTGTTCTCATAGCTGCAGGGAGTTTATGTGAGTGACAGAACTGGGAGGTCTAAGATAATAAGACAAAGTAGTAGACAGATCAGCTGGGACATACGTGAAGGAGAGCCACACTCTCACAAGAGTGAAGGAAGCCAAGGAATCTAAGCAGCATCTTTGACTTATAAAAACCACTGGTGTATGTATCCTGGGGACCTGAGATTGGCTACACTCCACTTTCTCAGCGTCTGTTTTCCCTGGTTACATGACTGAACAACATCCTAAGGTTAAAAAAAAGTAATATATTTTACAATTCTATCAATTGACATAGTATATAGTTCTTAAAGTTTAGTCTGTGTCTTGTTTTGGTGAGTTGTATCTGGAGTCTTAATTACTAGGAGCTATCTAAGATGCAAGTAGTGATTCCATTTATCTGGATCAAAAGAGATACAGGAAACCCAACAGTCAGAGAAGGAAATGGACTACAGGACTGCTTGTCTCCCGAAACCACTGTCTTATCTACCTTGAGATCAGAAGAACCAGATGATACTTGGCTACCATTACTGAACACTCTGATCAGAGACACAAGAGGTAGATCCTGATAGAAAGGGACAAAAATGTGGAACAGAATTTCTAATTCTAAAGAATCCAGAATCAGTGGACCGTTAAAGGCTGGAGGTGTCCTTGAGACTATGGCCCTGAGATACTCTTTAATAGCAGTTCAGCTCAAAAAGTAAAGATAATTTGAAAAAGTGATCTTTTTGAGACCAAATAGGTGACAGTGACTAGACAGCATAGATGGCAAGTCTGGGAACAGTGAAACTAGGTAAACTGGCAGTGAACAACTAGAATGGAAATAATGAGAACACTGAGCCAACGTGAAGAACGTACACAATGTCACCAAACATAGTGTATATTAAGTAGTTGAATAAGAGTGTGTTTTTGCTAAGTATACTGCCATAAAAATAAAATAAAAAATAGAAAAGGTGTATCCAACTATATGTCCACAAAGGCACAACTCAAACATACAAATAAGTTGAAAGTAAAATGATAGGGAAAAAAGATGGCTCTTATGGAGGTCAGTTTACTTCCCTATCTAGTCCCAGTGACCCCTCTTCTGGTCAGACCATTCATGCTCAGTTCTGGATCTCATAAATAACCTTGATGATATATAAAAACAGTAAACCAATTCCTGGTCCTGAGTACCTAATTTTCCCATATTTCCTCCACCTGAAGTCACTGAGTGACTTCTATGACTATTGCTTCAGAGAAGGGAAAAAAATAACCTATTTTCATTTTGAGACTCAAACTTGACTTGAAATTTTAGAGAGGAGTAATCTTGAAATTCAGGTTTATTGAGACAAAAAATAAAAAAAAAAGTTTTCAGTTTTCATACTTTTCTTTACATGTCAAGTCCAAATCTTGGCAGTCTAGACAGAACTATAAAATAAGCTAGATTATGGACGGGTGGAGGACAAGATACGACGAAAGGCCTTGTCCTGCTGTGTTTAACACAGTGCAGGAAAAGCAGGCCATCACTGGTGGAGGCAAATGTCTAGAATATTCCTGATTTTCTACTCTAGGATAGCACCCCTCGAATAGCACCCTGGGATGCCACCTCCAGGATAGCACTCCTGAGATAGTGCTTGTGGGATAGCACCCCTTGGGTAGTACTCCCAAGATAGCAATCCTGGGGTCGTCCTTGTGGCATAGCACCCCTGGCATACTGCTTGTGAGATAGCACTCCTGGAATAGTACTCCTGGTCACCAATATCCTGCACCTGGTGAACAGTGTAACTAGAGATGCCTGCTCCTTCTGATGGGAGAAAGTAGAAGTGCTGAGAAGCCAGCAGACAGAGAAGGCCTGGGGCCAGGTAGAGGAGGGCACACTGCTGGGGCTCTGCCGTGGGAGGCTATAGGGAGGACTGTGGTTTTCAGCTGTGAGTGCTGGCTGATTGCCTAGAGAGAACAGGAAGGATGGAACACTGACCCGGCTCTTCAGTGGTCTAGAAAATAAGTGTGAGGTGACATGTCGAAGTGCGCAGTATATATACACCCAGATTATAAAGGACATCAGAAACCCCTGCCCATCCCCACTGCTATGAGGAAATGTAACTTGTCTTTGAATTTAAAAACCATTTTGGGAAATATAGGGGTAAGGGTTGGAAAAGGCTTTGAGAGGAGAGAAACACCCTTGTGGAGTTTAAACTTGGGCTTGATTTAGTATTTACCTGAATCAGTCTATAGGCTTTTCTGTTGTAACTGTATGTGTGCCTGAAAAACTGTAATCTGTAAAATTGTTTGTAGGAAAAATGCATTTCTGTCAAACAACTGAAACCTAAGCAACTAGGTAACCAGAGCAGTCTGTATCTCAGGGCTAACAGTACTGCCCTGGCAAGCAGATCTTGCTGCAGGCTGCCTCAGGGAGTAAACATTCCAGAAAACAATAGTTCAGAAGTTCAGGCTTGTTAGGCTGAGAGAAGACAAATTACAATGAAGCCGTGACTGCAAAGTAAGGAGTCTCCTGTGTAGATGCTCATTAAATTTTTTTTTTTTTAGTGGGTACTCACTTTTAATTTTTGTAAAATGGAGATGCAAGATTCTTGGTGGAGCCATAGTCAAACTGAGGGTGTTTTCCTTTCCTGCTGCTGGCTGTAATCCTATGCATGTTAATCTGACTTCATGGGATAGCTCTGCGGAGACAGCAGGTTGCACAACACAGTTTCCACATTACACTGACATCGTCTTCTCATCATCCAGTTGTGTACGTGTAATTGGTGTTAAAGAAACGTGGGTTTTAGCAGAACACTTCATATTTTCAGTTGACAGAAACAGTTTTATCTGCAAAGTTGTATCTGTCTCACTGTAATCAGGAAAGGGGTATAAGAGCAAGGTAAAATTAACTGTAGACAATAAAGACTTTTCACTTTAATATATCTGAGCCAAAGTCTGTGAACTTTCATTCAGCTAGAGACATATCCAAAAGGACATAGAGTAACTAAAGGGCGACGTAAGAATGCAACTGGTGTGATGAAGGTCTGAGGCCACCTTAGCTGGGGGGACATATGTCTAGGAGGTGTTTTGCCTCAGGAGGAGAAACTAAGCAGGGATGTGACAGCTGTCTTCAAATATTTAAGGGTTATTGTCTTGAAGAATGAACTGCCTTATTTTATATTGTCATTCCCCAGTGACTTTTTTTTTTCAAATAAAGAAAATATCTTTCCAAGCAAAATCATTATGAACCCATACCATTTAAAGCAGCGGGGCTTGTCTACTTAAAATGGGTTGGGCATTTACCCTCTGAGGCACCACCTATTCAATCACAAGAATCAATAAAACACAATTGAATAAGTCACTGTGACAGAGGACAACACAAGGACCAACACACAGAAACTTCATCATGACAGATTTTAACAGGTTCTTGAATACATGTATAACTGTGACTCTCTAATTTTCTACCCTGTTTTGTGCCTGCTGTATATACCATGCTCATCCCTACTGCCATTACAAAAAAAAAGAAAACAAACACACTGCTGTTGAGTCAATTCTAACTCATGTGACCCTATAGGTATTAACCAAACTGAAGAAAACCCACTGCCATCGAGTTGACTGACTTATAGGGATCCTGGTGGGCAGAGTAGAACTGCCTCACAGAGTTTTACAAGAGCACCTTGTGGATTCGAACTGCTGGCTGTTCTGTTAGTAGCCATAGCACTTAACCACTATGCCACCATGGTTTCCCTATACTCATTAAAAAAAAAAAAAAACACAAAACAAAAGACAGTGCTGTCAGTCAATTCCGACTCCTAGTGACCCTGTAGGACAGAGTAGAACTGATCCATAGAGTTTCCAAGGAGCACCTGACAGATTTAAACTGCTGACTGTTTGGTTAGCAGATGTAGCACTTAAACACTGCCCTACCAGGGCTTCCCCTATGGCTGTAACCATTGGGGAAGTGTAAAAGCTTGTGTGGCATTTGAAATCACACTTACAAAAGAAAATGTTTAAAGGTCTACACTGCAAGAGATACTATAAGATGTACTTTCCTCACTTTGTGTCTCTTTAAGGCTTGCTTTAGTCATCGGAGAATTCTTCCTTTGTTTTTTTCTGGAAATACCCAAAGGATGCCTCACATGTTCCGTGTAGCTTGGTGGTTTCACTCCTCTTCTCCTGCTACTGTCTTCCTCTAGCTGGTTTTACTAAGTTTTCCAGACACACCAGTATCTGACCCTCCTTCTGCATAATGACAGGTATGTGAATTATTTTTTGATGTTTTGTTGAATTCTACTGACTAGAATTTTGTAGAGGATTTTTTGTGTCTATGTTCATGAGGATATTGGTCTGTAAATTTTCTTTTTTTGTGTGTTGTCTTTACCTAGTTTTTAGTATTAAGACTATACTGGCATCATAGAATGAGTTTGGGAGTATTCCACCTTCATCTGTTCCCTGAAATATCTTTAGTAGTAATGGTGTTAACTCTTCTCTGAAAGTTTGGTTGAATTCTTCAGTGAAACCATCAGGGCCAGGACTTTCTTTTCTTGGGAGTTTTTAAATTACCTTTCAATCTCTTCTTTTGTTGGAGCTTTATTTAATAGTTCTGCTTCATTTTGTGTTTATTTATGTAGTTGTGTGTTTCTAGAAATTTGTCCATTTCTTCCAGGTTTTCAAATTTGTTGGAGTAGAATTTTTCATACAATTTTACGATTCTTTTAATTTTAGTTGGGTGTGTTGTGATATCATCCATCTTATTTATTTGGGTTATTTGCTTCCTCTATTGATTTTCATTTGCCAGTTTGAACAAGGGGTTATTTATTTTCATAATATTTTCAGAGAAGCAGCTTTTGGTCCTCCCAACCGTTTCAATTGTTTTCCTGCTCTCTAGTTCATTACTTCTGCTCTAATTTTTATTATTTGCTTTCTTCTGGTACCTAAAGGGTTCTTTTGCTTTTCTGTTTCCATTTGTTCAAGTTGTAGGATTAACATTTTGATTTTGGTCTTTTTTTTCTTTTTGGATGTGTGTATTTATTGCTATAAATTGACCTCTGAGCACCACTTTTACTGTGTTCCAAAGGCTCTGGTAGGATGTATTTTCATTCTGATCTGATTCTGTGAATTTATTTATTCTATCCTTGATTTCTTCTATAACCTGATAGTTTTGAGTGAGATGTAGTGTTTCCATGTATTTGATTTTTTACCTTCCTTTTTCTTTTGGTTTCTACTTTCATGGCTTTATGATTAGAAAAGATTGTATGTAATATTTCAGTGTTTTGGATTCTGTTAAGGTTTGTTTATTGTTTGTCCTGGAGAATGCTCCATGTGTGTTGTAAAAGAAACTATCCTTGCCTGCTGTTGGGTGGAATATTCTATATATGTCTCTGAGATCAGGGTGGTTGATTGTGGCATGTGCTTGCTGAGTTTTTTTTTCCTGGATGTTCTAACTGTCACTGACAGTGGTGTGCTGAATGCTCCCTCTATTATTGTGGAGCTGTCAGTTTCTCTTTTCAGTGCTTTTAGAATTTGTTTTATGTATCCTGGAGCCCTGTCTTAGGGTTCATGAATATTTATAATGGTTATGTCCTCCTGATATATCAACCTTTCAGTCCTCATACAGTGCCCTTCTTTATCCTTTGTGTTGAATTTTATGATAAGGTCTGTTTTGTCAGTGATTAATATTGCCACTCCTGCTCTTTTTTGATTATTGTTTGCTTGATATATATTTTTCCATCTTTTGAGTTGTAGTTTGTGTCTTCAAGTCTAAGATGTGTTTCCTGTAGGCAGCATATAGATGGATATTGTTTTTTTAAATCTGTTCCTCAACTTTCTGCCTCTTTATTGACACATTTAGTCCATGCATATTCAGTATTATTATTGATAGATATGAGTACTGCTGTCATTTTGGTGTATTTTTATGTATGTTGTTGACTGTTCCAAAAGACTCAGTTCTGTGTGGAGCAATTTTTCTTTATGTATTTTCATCATTGTTGGTTTTGTATTTGCAGAGTCATTATGTTTTTATTCTTTTCTATTTTGATGTGTGGGATTGTTAGTTTCCTTTGTGGTAACCTTAAAATTTACTTCTGCTTTTCTAAGTTTACTACAGTCTTTCATTTCTTGGTATGGCCTTGACTTCCTCTCCATATGAACGTTCTGTGACTACAATATTTAGTCCCTCTTTTTTGTTTTAGTATTGTCATATTTTACATACTAACCTCTCTGTTTCCCATTTTCAGTGTTTTAGCCTTGACTTATTTTTGTGAATTCTCTCTCTAGGTTAATAGGTAGTTGTTCTGTCCTATGTTCTAGTTTTAGGTTGTTATCTGATATTATTGATTACCTAGTTATAAGATTCCTGTTAGTATTTCTTAAAAGTTTGGTTTGTTTCTTACAAATTCCATTAACTTTTATTTGTCTAGAAATTTGCCATCGCATTTGAAAGACAGTTTTGCTAGATGTGCAATTCTTGGCTGGTAGCATTTATGTTCCCTTATATCTATTGTTCTCCTTAACTAAAACATTCTTCTGAACCTCCACTTTGTACCTCATTAATTCCTGTTTTCACTTTGTGTTTCTATTCAGATGTTACTTTTGGGAACACTTTCGTGACCTTTTCTACCTCCTTGACTAAGGCAAGTGCTCCCACACCAAATATTATACTCTGTGACTGCTGGCTCGATTGTCTGTTCTCCCACCAAATTTTAAGTTCTGTGACAGCTGTAATGAACCATATCTGGTTCATCTTTATAGACCCAAACCCAGTATACCCATTGTTGTCAAGTTGACTCCACCCATAGCTACCCTATAGGGAAGAATAGAACCACTTCATAGAGTTTTCAAGGAGCTCCTGGTGGATTTGAACTGCTGATCTTTTTGTTAGCAGCCATACATTTAAACACTACAACACCAGGGTTTTCTAACCTCGTATTGTGCCTAATAAATATTGAGTGGGTGAGTGAGTAAGTGAGTGAGTGAATGAATAAATAAATGGATTAATGATGAATGGATGACAGTGTTAATAAGTTTACCTTACATATCTATTCTTCTTTGTATGGCTTCAATCAGGGTCTCGTCCTTAAAAAAGAAAAAAAGAAAGGAAGGAAGGAATAAAAGAAAAGGAAGGAAAGAAGGAAGGAGGGAAGGAAGGGAAGAAGGAAGGGAAGAAAGAGGAAGGAAAGAAAGAAAGAAAAAGGAAAACTACATTTATAAATTGAAATTAACAAAGGAGATTTACTACAAGAAACTAATTATACAGCATTAGGAGGAAACAGAAGTTTATGTTATGAGTTCGTCTTAGCTATCTAGTGCTGCTCTAACTGAAATACCACAAGTGGATGGTCCTTAACAAATTTGGTTTTGCAACATTTAGGAGGCTAGAGGTCCAAATTCAGAGCACTGACTCAAGAGGAAGACTTGCTTTCCACATAGGCACTGAAGGAAGGTCTTTATCTTTTCAGCTTCTGCTTTCTGGTTCCTTCAAGATCTCCATGTATTCTGCATCTGTTTTACGCCATCTCTCTCTCTGCTTGCTTGTTTAATCTCTTTTGTGTCTTATAAGAGATGAACTTGGGGTACACCCTACACTAATTCTTCTTCGTTAATGTAACAAAGACAATCCAGTCTCAAATGAAATTATAACCAAAGGCACAGAGGCTAGGATTTGTAGCAAATATCTGGAGAGGACATAATTCAATGCATAATACTGTTGAACTGTATCTACCCCAAAAGATGTGTTGAAGTTCTAGCCCCCCTTATCAGTGAACGGTTTTCAGTATTTAGAAACAAATTTTTTGCAGATGTAATTTGTTAAATTAATGTGCAGTCCTTATAGGAAGAGAGGAGACATAGAAAGATACACATAGTGAATAACGTCACATGCCAAACAAGTCAGAGATTGGAATGATGTGTTTACAAGCTAAGGAATGTCTGGGGCTACTGGAAGCTGAAGGGGTCAAGGAAAGATCTTCCCCTAGAGCCTTTAGAGAGTGCATCAAATTGCCAGAAATAACATAGCAACAGAGTGGAAATACTAAATAGAACCAGGGATATAACGGTAATAAGAATATTTGAACTTACAAGGATCTTTGATGGTTGTGTAATTAATCACAGAAATGAAAGAAATGGGAAACTTAGTAGAGTATTACTCGATCTTGACAGTTGAACAAAAACCCTGGCCTAGTGGAAAGAAATCCAACTTGAATTGTCACAATAAAATCATTATCTCTTTCCTGGTTCTGTGTTCTAAGCCAGTCTATAAACACTGAATGTTTTTTGTTTTCTGTTTTGTTCCCTGTTACATCTTCAACCTATGGTTGGGGCTTGTAAGTATATTTTGAATGAATGAATAAATGAATGGATAAAAAGTAGATGTAAGCAAAAAGCTAATAGGATTCATGATTCAGTTTGAAGAACCAGTTAGATACTTAACTGGAAATCTTCGTGCTTAGCAAAACAGTGAGAGCATTAAAAGAAGTAGGAAATCAGGAAACAGAACTTACTAGAGATAACTAAAAAACAGAAACTCAAATCTATTGCCGTTGAGTCAATTGTGACTTATTGCAACCCTACAGAATGGAGTAGAACTGCCCCATAGGGTTTGCAAGGAGCAGCTGGTAGATTCGAACTACTGAGCTTTTGGTTAGCATGCAAGCTCTTAACCATTACATCACCAGGGCTCCGTTAGAGATAGTAAAACCAAAACCAAACCCACTACCATCCTGTCAGTTCTGACTCATAGTGACCCTATAGGACAGAGCAGAACTGCTTCATAGAGTTTCCAAAAAGTGCTTAGTAGAATAAACTGCCACACTTTTGAATAGCTGCCATGGCACTTAACCATCACACCACCAGGGTTTCCATTAGAAACAACGCCAATATATAAGGAATTCAGCTTTTAAAGCTGAGTCTGATAATCACTGCAAATCTTTTGCAAAGGCTTCTAGGGTTCAGACCGAGCACTGGGTTTTAAATGATTATCTATATCAATACGCTGTCCATTTGGGAGGTGTCTTGGCCCTGTCATGAGGCATGCAGTAAAGATGGACCATGTGACATGATAGTCTTACACTGACACTTCCCTCTCTCCCCGTTTCCTACCCTGCATGATACTCATTACCTTCTGGACCTGTGCAGGTGGCTGAGCAGAGCAGTCTGACAGAAATATTTACGTGGGGAACTCTTCATTACCTCTGACAGACATATTTTAGCTCCACAGCTTCCAGCCCTGGTTTCTGGAAGGCTGCCCAGCGTTGTTGCCAGATATCATTGCCATGGAAACCACAGTCTATGCCACTAGGGTGAGACACACTGGAGGGAAGCAGCGTAACAACAGAGGTTTTTTGGAGCTCTGGTCCCTGTGATTTTGCCTCTGATAAGAACGTACGTGTGGCCCTGGGGGCCCAAGGTAAAGTGAACCTGCTGGAGTTTTTAGCGCCTTTCAGGAACAGGCTGGCCAGGGAAAATCACAGTCAGAGAAGCAGGGCCCCGCGTTACTCTCCAAAGCATAATAATGTTTTACTTATTTTCCTCTAAATATAGAGCTGTTGTGACTTGCATTTCTTTGAGAAAAGAACTATATGGAATGTATGTCTTGGGATTCTGACATTGTAAAGGTATCTTTCAGTGAAAATGGCTTTTCTCTTCCAGCAATCAACTCATGCACACTATAATTACCTTGGTCTACTCAGGTTGGTGGTCTGAGAGAGGACACTAATAATGGACGTTACTTACTTAGCACAAAGATTTTGTTTCTCACCTAGGAGCTGGTGGAAGCCGGGCAGCAGTTACACAGGGGTGTTTGCACATGTTAGCATTCTTGGAGGTGTACACCGTAGATTTGTTCACGTGACTTCATACTAATTGTACCTCCATAAAATCTTATTAGCATGAATATGGCAAATAAGTTAATATTAATCATTCAAAGGAAGCAAGCTTTTTTTCCTAATTAGCTGATTTTTTTTTTAAGGTGGATTTGAGGAGTGGCTTCCTAGAACCACTCAATTTTAATTTTGAAACTTTAATTACAGCACTTATAAAAACTACTTTCTCAGCATTACTAAAGGTCTTCATTGTGCTAAGGACTTAGAGAGCTGCACAAAGACTTAAAGGATAAGATTTAAATCCAGGACAAGATTTAAATATTCTGTCTTTTGCCCTGCCTATTCACTCTGCCTTTTGTGTTTCTCACCGGATCTTCCTTGCCCCACCTCCAATCAGGTAAACAGCAGTTCGTTGGCCATGTCCCTAGACTGGAATTCAAATATGGCATGTCACACACCTGCTCAATGTAGCCTCTAGTCCTCTCCTGACACTTGGAAAGAAACTCTAGTGGTTTAACCCCAAAGTTCCATATAGTCTTTTGTTGCTTGAGTAATTTTCTCGCTCCTTCCCTAGTTTCCTACCTTCTCCAGCGTCTTCCTTGTGTTTATCATCACAATCAAGGCAGAACCCTCTTTCCTCAAAACATTGGCAATCCTAAACATTTCCTTTCTTTCTCCAGCCCCTTCTAAGTCTCATTTTACGCATCTCTGTATCTCTGTTCTTTAGTCAAGACGCAGCACCCAATACATGTTACGTGCTCATTAATTTTAGTTTATTGTCTTTGGTTGTGATTGTTGTCTCCTCTCTTCCTCCTTCCTCTTCTTCTCTTCATCCTCCTTCTTGATATTCGGGAGCTGTCATAGTTATTTAGCATTGCTCTAACAGAAATACCACAGGAGGATGGCTTTAAGAAACAAAAGTTTACTCTCCCACAGCCCAGGAGGCTAGAAGTCTAAATTTGATGTGCTAGCTCCAGGAAAATTCTTTCTGTCTCTGTTGGTGCTACAAGGAGGGCCTAGACCTCAGAGCTCCCCAGTCTAGGAGTTTCTCAATACAAGGACCCTGGCGTGCTGTTCTACTGGCTCTTGTTTGATGGTGGTACAAGATGCCCTGACTTTCCCCTAGCTTCTCCCTTTTAAAGATACAACCTAAACATAATTTCCTCTAACCCTGCCTCATTAACATCATAGGGGTAGGATTTACAATCATAATAGTTAACAAAGTGGTAGACAATCACACTATACTAAAAATTACGGGCTAGCTCAGTTGACACACATTTTGGGGGAGACACAATTCAACCTACCACAAGAGCATTGGTGGTATGTTGGTTAAGCGCTTGGCTGCTAACTGCAAGGTCAGGGGTTTGAACCCATCAGCCCCTCCATGGGAGAAAATCTGCTTTTGTAAGGATCAATAGCCTTGGCAACCCTAGGCGACAGTTTCACTTTGTCCTGCTGGGTGATTGAGGTGGAATTGACTCAGTGGTAATGAGTTTAGTTTTTGGTTTGGTGATGGGGGTAAAAGGAGGGGACAGAATTATGCTAGGGTCGAGAGGGAGGATCTGCATTTTCCTAGTTTCTTTGTTTTCATACCATTTTTCTGCAGCAGTCGTGTCAATTCTTCTGAAACTGTACAAACTAGAATTTCTTTATTCATCCAGAAGCCTTGGTGGCATAGTGGTTAAATATTGAGTGCTATCTCTACTGACTAAAAGGTTGTCAGTATAGATTTACCAGGAACTCCTTGGAAACTCTAATGGGAGGGTTCCACTCTGTTCTATTGGGTCGCTGTGAATCAGAATTGACTTGATGGCAACAGGTTTTTTTTTTTTTTTAATTTTTTAGTCATTCAAGGAACCACTGGGTAGTATAAACAGTTAATGTTTTCAGCTGCTAACTGAAATGTTAGAAGTTCAAGTCCACTCAGAGGCACCTTAGGAGAAGATCTTAGTGATGTATTTCTGAAAAATCACCCATTGAAAACTTTATGGAACACAGTTATATTTAATGGTCCCAAACTATATCTGTCTGCTGGTAAAGCCTTCCACTCATTTCCTGGGAACTACAGCATCTTTCCTGCAGGTTACCTCTTCTCTTCAGC
Source organism: Heterohyrax brucei (assembly GCA_028571685.1). NCBI lineage: Eukaryota > Metazoa > Chordata > Mammalia > Hyracoidea > Procaviidae > Heterohyrax > Heterohyrax brucei. The sequence continues at coordinate 101,224,233 of CM053142.1, read as the reverse complement.
TCATTATATGTGGAAACTTCAGTGTCCTTGATGATCCTTGATGATCCTTGATGACTTATTTGGCAAGCAAGTATATGCGTGTTACCACTCATCAAGAATGTTTGTGTATCATCTGTGATTAAGAATATAAATTTCTCTAAGTCAGGGACCTATTTCTATTTCTTATATATCCACTGTCCTTTAAATCCTAAATATACATTTTTTATACAGAGGGAACTCTAGAAAGTAGCTTCTACAAGGATTAGGATCATTGTTTTAATCATCAGTGTGCTTGCCATATGGTGGGCACACAATGCGCACTTACTACATGACTGTTTACAAGAATTCTAAAATGCTTCAACATTGAGTTCCTTGGTATCATTTTTTATAACAGCTTTTGCTGCCTCACAGATTTTAAATATCTCCTTGACCAGGGAACATAGTACTTAAAATTCCATTGTAGGTTATTTCTTTGGGGGAAATATTTAAAAATGCAAGCACTATGGATTTCTGCTTCTAGCTTAGTTCTAAATCTCCCTGCTTTTCTTCTTGGAAACCACTCAGATAAGTGAGAAGGACAAACTAATAAAAGCTACAAACTACATTTTCTTAATGAAAATGAGAGTCAGAGGAAACCCTGCCAACTCCATATTAGAAACAGGTTTCGCTAAAGCCAGATGCAGATCCAGAGGCAAAGCAGAGTCACCTCAGTGATCTGCGAGAGAAGGTTAGTGGGGGAGAGCGTCTCTAGTGTCAGAGCTCAGAAAAGTCCAGCACAGGCTGCTTTTAGGAGGAAAGACGAATACCATGGGAGGGAATCATGGACAGAGATGAGACCAGACAGGGCTCCAGCTCGAGGGGAGGCAGAGAGAGATCAGGACTCCTGGTAGATGACCTATGAAAGTTCCAGCAAAATCCTTGTTCTAAGACAATGTTTAAATGTGAAAGGCAAGAAGCTGTTCCCTGGTGATGGCATTAGCTTAGGCAGCCTGTGTACAAACAGGGCAAACCCAAGAAGGGCAAGAGGAGTGCCCCAGGAACCTGGTTAGATTCTGAGAATCTAAGGAGGCAGGTTTGCACATAGCTGCAATACAGTAAGGAAATAGTGTATCATCCCTTGTGGCACTGGGTAGGAGATTTTGAGTTGTAATCTTTTGAAAGCTGTTCTACTGGCCCTTCTCACCCAAGAAAATCCAGCTCCTAAAAATATAAGTAACCCCCCTCAAAAAATTATTCACATTATCTATATGAAGATGGAAAGCCCGGTGGTGTAGTGATTAAGTGCTACAGCTGCTAACCATAAGGCTGACAGTTCAAATCCACCAGGCACTCCTTGGACGCCCTACAGGGCAGTTTTGCTCTGTCTGTAGGGTTGTTAATGAGTCAGAATCAACTCGATGGTAGTGGTTTTTTGGGGGTTATAAGAAGATATTATTAGTACAAAGGTAGAAAAGAGTAGCACAGCTTTTCTACTTCACTGAAATTGTTTCAGAAAGATGTTCCTGTACATATTGCTTCACTTGGATAAAGACAGACTTTTTTCATAAGTGGTGCTGGGACGACAGGGTAGTCGTTTGTAAAGAGATCAAATTAGATGGATATCTCACACCATACACAGGAAAACAACTGCAAATGGATATTGCATTTGTAATGGACTGAGTTGCACGTGCCAAACACAGGTGTTGTAAATCCTAACCATTATACCTGTGGTATAATCAATCACTTTTGGGAATGGGTTTTCTGTATATTGTTAATGAGATAATATTAGTGTAAGGTGTGTCATACATTAATTTCTTTTGAGATATAAACCAAACCCAGTGCTGTCTAGTTGACTCTGACTCATAGCAACCCTGTAGATGGAGTTGAACTGCCACATAGAGTTTCCAAGAAGCCCCTGGAGGATTTGAACTGCTGACCTTTTGATTAGCAGCCATAGCAGTTAACCACTATGCCACCAGGCTTTCCTTGAGATATAAAAAGACAGGTAAAACAAGGAAGCAAGCAAGCAGAGTTGGGGGAAGATAGTTACTGTACCATATGAAGATCACCAAGGAGCTGAGGAATAGTAGCTGAACGGACACAAGGACTTTCACCCAAAGTTGACACAGAGAGAGCCTTCCTGCGGAGCCCGGGCCCTGAATTCAGCAGACTTACAGCATCCCAAACTAGGAGAAAACAAATTTCTGTTTGTTAAAGCCACCCACTTGTGGTATTTTTGTTATAGTAGCACTAGATCGTTAACTAAGACAGGATCTAAATGTAAAATTGATACCATACATGTGTTAAAAGAAAAGATGATGGGATTCCACTTCAACCTTGGCGTAGGGAAAGGATTTCTACTCATGACTTAAAATCAGAGACAATAAAAGAAAAGATTGGAAAGTTTGGATACATAAAGAGCAAAAATAACAGCACGACAGGAACCACAATAAATAAAGGACAACTGACAGAATTCCTTAGAAACAGGAATGCCAAGACTTCTCTCATGCACTTTAGACACAGTCTCAGGAGGGACCAGTCTTTGGAGAGGACACCATGCTTGGCAAAGGAGAGGGTGACTGAGAAAGAGGAAGACTGACAATAGGATGGATTGACGCAGGGGCTGCTACTGTGGGCTTGAACAGAGCGATGACTGCAAGGGCGGTGCGGGATGAGGCAGTGCTGTGTTGTGTTGGGTTGAGTTAGACTGACTCAGCAGTATTTAACAGCAACAATGGGAAGTATTTCTAGTGTACTACCTTTTCTGTAAGAAAGAAGTGGATATAAGGAAAACACATAGACAACTTGCTAACATGTGTAAAGAACTATCAAGAAGCCTGAACCAGAAACTAAAGAGACAGACTGGTTACTGCAATGGACCGAAAAGTGTGGAAAGAAGAGAAGAATAGGGATGGAACAGCAGGAAAAGAGAGGGAATGACACTTTTGTGAGTATATCTTTTTACAGAATTCTGACTCTTAGAATTAGGCTATTGTTTCACATACCTAAAAAGTAATCATATAAAATGAGTCAAGATAGAAGGGGAACCTAAAGTGGAATGCGGATAGTAACAAAGGAACCAACTGAATAATAAATGGACAACATAATAACCACACCAAAGGAAGAGAAGAGCTAATCTAAGGAAGTGAGAAAAACAGGACCTTGATTGGATACTCTGAGGCTAAAGACAAAAGAAAATCTACAGGAATACTGTAATCCAGTGATTAAAGGAGTGCTAGCCATTCTGCATATACTAGAATGGAATAAATAAATCAACAGATAAATAGATAAAGAGCGTCAGTTTTTGCTGTTGGAGAAATAAGTTACCAATAAGGAGAAAAGCTAAAATGAACCCTGTGATGGTAGCTTGGAATCAGAGGTTTCAGTATGTACTTGCAGGTTTTAATATATAAATACATAAATATAGATATGTATGTGGACAGTGACCTCTATAAAAATTCAGAGACTAAGAGTGTTTGCTGATGAATTTATCCAGGGGAAAAATAGCAAAGATAAACCATGAAATATCAATGAACTTCCCATGACTGATCATTACTATAGACTGCTTCATTTTAAGCTGTCAGCGTGTCCTCTGATGCTGCTGATCCAAACCATGCTTGCCAAATGCTATGCTTTCTCATTTCAAAATCACATATGCTACGTTACTGTAAACCCACTGCCAGTGAGCCAATTCTGACTCATAGCGACCCTGTAGGACAGAGTAGATCTGTGCTACAGAGTTTCCAAGGAGCACCTGGTAGATTCAAACTGCTGTTCTTTCAGGTAGCAGACCTGGCACTTAACCACTATGCCAATAAGATTTCCATGTTACTGTACGCATGTGTTTCCCAGATCTGTCGGCTTAGAGGACCTAGAAACACTGATATCTACCTTCCAGATCATGGTTTTTAAACATCATTCCCTGATAAAAGGAAGATGGACTTCTTGGAGAAGTGGTTGATTCCTGAGTTGGAGCATGGAAAATACAAAGGGAGCCTGGAAATGTCTTGTGGTGCTGGAAAGAAACAAAATGCTCGAAAAAAGATAAGGCAAATGTTTGATGAAAGAACAGAGGAATCAACCTGAAGCAGCACCTAATGGCCAAAGCTGGAACAATTTTCACAACAAAATAAATGATAATAGTTTGACGTTTTGACCCATAGAATAAAACAGATACCCAGGAGTCCATACTGATAAAGTCAAGGAATCTAATAAAGACTCATAAAGCTACAGTGCTTGAATCATCCTATTGTGAGTTACAGTCTTATCTTGTTTCATATGAGTATTCCTCATGGAGTCCAGCATTATGTTTTTCACATAGTAGGTGCTCAGTTATGATTTATGAGTGAACCAGAAAAGGTGTTCATAAACTTGAACTTGCAAGGGAAATAGTCAGGAAGCTTATCTGCTTGAAATCTGACCTCAGGTATTTTCCCATCTTTTTTGGTTTTCTTCCTCTTTTTAACTTACAGTAGTGGCATCATCATAAAATTCAGGAGGCCAAGTATATTTTTTGATGGATTATATACACCAGTGGTAAAAATAGTAGATGAAAATCATGAAATATCAATGAACTTTCAGTGAATGGTCAGCATTAGGGGTTGCTTCATTTTAAGGGGAGCCAGGGAAGTGCAGTGTTAAAGAGTTTGGTTGCTAATCAAAAGGTGGGCAGCTCAAATTCACTCCCTGGGTACCCTTTGGAGCAGTTCTAGTCTGTTCTATAGGGCCGCCTGAGTTGGAACCAGCGTTTTGATTTTAAAGTGCTGACAGTTCCCTCAATGCTACTTATACAAAATACCTGCCAAATGCTGTACTGTCTCTTTTAAAAATCTCACTGTTGTTTTTAAAACACCATGGAAGGGATTTATTTATATTCCTTTGGGTTACCTCAGATTATCTAACTGCAGGGGTGGCCTCTCCTCGTAAGGCCTGGCTTGAACTCGAGAGGACTGTGGGTGATCAAAGATGCGCTATCTCTGCAAACCACACAGGTAGTAGTATAAAACCTCTCAAAACAGTGCCTTCCAAAGTCTCTTGTCACCTAGGGTTAGTTTTTCATCTTTCCTCCATCAGATAGGAGCGAATACTCCAGATACCTCCTCCGGGGAGATTTCTATGGAGTGCCATTCAAATACCTACCTCCTGTTAGAGGCATCTGTGAAGTCACCATCTGCAGAAGTGTGATATGTGCAAGCCCACCTTTTGAAATGAGATGGACACAAGATTATTCAAGTTTCCTTGTTGGTGAAGGCCATCAGGCATTGATTGGCCAGAATTCTTTGGCTTTGCCAGTTTCAGGTTGTACTGGATTTTTTATACATGTGACTTTGACAAAATTTTTGCACAGCTTCAAAGGATAATGCATTTTCCTTTGTTGAATAGCCCAAAGCTTTGAAACAGTGATAAATCATCTAAGAGCATTAGTAGGTTTGAAAAGCAACATTTATTAGCTTACACAGGCGTTTCTTTTCCCACCCCAGTTTCCTTTCAGAGAAAATTTATAGCTGTGTCTCTCTGACTGAAATATTTCCCATAACACAAATGGATCAATGATATAGTCAATCCATTGTTTTGCCTGTCTTAATAACTAAAGTGAATTGACCAGATTGCAGATCCCATGGATTGTGACGAAATCTTTTAAGTTGCCCAGAAAAAAAAATTAGGCTGGAAAATCTGGGACTGAGTGACCACACAGATACATAGCCTGTGTCCTTTGCATACGCACTTTGTGTCTTTTTTGGTGTATCTGATTTGGAATGTTGTTTTTTTTTCCCCCATGATAGTGTAAAGCTTGAATGACAATGAAATGCTTCACTTCTCTGAAGGTTTTTGCAACTTTTTTAAAAATCCAGATTCTGACTCACTGAAGTCAGGAGTTCCTAATGTTTCTTGCAAAATGAAATTAACGCATTCACTTTTGATTGGAAAATATGCAGAAGCAATTCCCAATTACTCCTGACTCTAACCTAGAATTCTTCCTAAGCCTTAATATTTTATCTAGCCATGTATATTTTGTACATATATAGTTTAAAACTCTGCTTCTGGCAAGAGAAATATTTCTGAAGATTCAGGGAATCAAAGACCCTATCCCTTAGACATTTCTGTTTCAGAGAAAGAAGGAAATAGTATTTTGGCTATTACTGAATACATGAAGGTCTTAAAATCCATTAACTCATCATGGTTCTTAAACCAAGTATAACTAGAAGTATGACTGCTTTTTTTGTGTTTGAGCTCTGCCAGCTTTCCTGCTCCATGTTTTTCTTTCTGCTCCACAGACCTTTTCTCCTTCTTCCTCCTCTTACTTCCTCATACCTTCTCCTAGGTGAAAGACAATCTGGCTCATTATAGATTAAAACAGGAACTGTAAGAGTTAAGACCCTTCATACAAGTCGTATTAAAAGAAAGAGTCATTGTTTCTGCTATCGCCTTCTCCTTTAATAGCCCAGTTTGACCAGGCTCAAGCTTGAGAAAAGTGAATGGCATCTAACAGTGCACTTCGGCAACTTTAATGCAACGGCACACCTCCATCAGCTTCCCTCCCCACTGTACCGATAGCATGGGCGCAGGATCAGGCAGTGTTTTGTCCTGTTGTACACAGCATCACTATGAGTTGAAACCAACCCAATGGCATCTAACAAAAAGAACATATCCAATAGTGTTGAAATTACCGACTATGTCCAATTCAAAACCAAACCCACTGCCATCCAGTCAATTCAAACTCATAGCGATCCTATAGGACAGAGTAGAACTGCTCCATGGAGTTTCTAAGGAAGTGCTGATGTTTTGGTTAGTAGACACAAGATGTGGTATTTAACCACTATGCAACCAGGATTTTACTGTATCCAATCAACAACTGGAAAATATTTTGCTGTTGTGGATTTGACAACCACTTTTATCAACAGCCACTCAGCTGGTTTGTTTTGACCTTTGAAGGGACATGATACACCCTACTCTGGCCACCCAAAGGGTGTCTCTATAGTCTTGCATTGCTCACAATCTTTGCAGGAGATCTCAACAGAATCCAACTTTCTCCAAGAGCACAGGTACAACATCACATTGATAAAACTGCATCAGGAGAATCACTTAACACACTTATTCAGGACCTACAAACAGCAAAGATTTGGACTCCTGGTGGTGCAGTAGTTAAGGACTACACCTGACAACTGGAAGGTGGGCAGATGGGATCCACCAGCCACTCTTCGGAAACCTTATAGGACAGTTCTACTCTGCCCCATAGAGTCACTGTGAGTCAGCAGCTACTCAATGATGATTTTTTTTCCTTTATAACAGCCCAAAGGTAGAAAAATCCAAATGTTCACTGACAGATCCACAAAATATAAATCAAGGTACATATGTCTGTGTGCGTACAAGAGCAACAATACAATGCCTCATAAGAATGCGTATCTCTTTTGAAATTCTAGACGTTATTTAGGTTGACTGTCTTAGTCATCTGACACTGCTCTAACAAAAATACCCCACATGGATGGCTTTAGCAAAGAAAAGTTTATTGTTACACAGTCCAGTAGGTTACAAGTTCAAATTCAGGGTGTCCACTCCTGAGGAAGGCTTTCCCTCTTTGTCTGCTCTGGAGGAAGGGTCACTGTGCTCCCTCACTCTTTGGTCAGGGAGCTTCTTGGCGCAAGAATTTCAGGTCTGAAGGATGCCATCTGCTTCCAGTGCTGCTTTCTTGGTGATACGAGGTTGCCACTCTCTGCCTTCCCCTTTTCCTTTTACCTCTTATAGGATAAGAGGATAAAAGTTGGTGCAAACCATACTCCAGGGAAACTCCCTTAGTGAGGATATTACAGTCTCACCCTAATCCCTTTTTAAAAAACAGTCCTATCTATTAACCCCAGACAAAGATCAGGATTTATGGCATAGGAAAGCCACAAAATGGAGGACAATTGCACAATACTAGTAATCTCAACTAAGACAAATCTCTACACATATTTTTAGGAGGACATGATTCAATCCACGACAGTGACTGGTTGCCTTGAGGATGGAAGCTACACCTCTGACGTTTCAGATTCTAGCATCACCCATGGTAGACAAGTTTCAGCAGAGCTTCTAGACGAAGATAGACTAGGAAGAAAGTTCTGGCAATGTATTTCTGAAAATTAGCCAGTGAAGACTCCATGGATCACAAGAGAATATTATCTGTATAATGCTAGAAGATGGTCATTCTACATTGGAAGACACTACACAGTGGCCACAGCAATGAACTCAGTGATGTTGCGGAGCTGGCACCGGACTGGGCGACGTTTCACTGATTTGCATCCGGTCACCGTGAGTTGGAGCCAGTAGTGAACAGTAACAACAAAGGTGTTTACTTTCTAGTTCCTAGAACTTGAGAATGTGTAACCTTACGTGGGGAAAGGACATTTCAGATGTGATTAAGTTAAGGATCTTGAGATATGGGGTTCTCCTGGATTATCCAGATAGGTCTAATATAATCAAGAGGTCCTTGGAAAGGAGTCAGAGGGAAGGAGAGGTGACGGTGGAAGCCGAGAAAGATTTGGTGATGCTTCCCTGCTGGCTTTGGAGATGAAGACAAGGCCCTGTGAGTCAAGGACTGCAGGTGACCTCCAGGAGCTGCAGAGACAAGGAACTTGACTGTCCTCTAGAGCCTCTAGGAAGAACCACCCCTGTAGGCCCCATCACTTTAGCTCAGTGAGGCTGATGTTGGACTTCTAATCTCCAGAATCATAAAATAACGATTTTGTATTGTTGTAAGCCACTAAATTTGTGGCAATTTGCTATGGCAGTAATAGGAAAACAAAACAGGGACTTCTTCACCTCTCAAAATACTCAACACTGGACCCTTGAGAAGGCATTCAGCAGAACTTTCATCTCCCTTTCCAACCTTGGGTGCAGGTCTTGTAGAGCACTATAATGGCTTATTTAAACCAGTTTCAATTCAGTTAAGTGGGACATAACACATTTCCATCATTGATCAACCATCAGAGATAAATTTTAATGAAGTGTCTGACTCCATTTTTGATGTGTGGTTGCTGACAGCTGCTAAGCCTCACATCTTTCTCTTCCCTTCTTCCGAATCATGACAAACTTGAAAGCCTCCACTCGTCCTCCTGTGGACTAGTCAGAAATCTTGCTGCATAGAATTTTTCTGGTCATCCAAGTCTTCAGCTTAAAGAAATGTGTCCTTTCTCCGTGCCCCTTGGTGGTCCTTACCTGTATTGTTCTCTTGCAATTGGTTGTGTATTCCCTTGTGTTTCATAAGTTTTTCGAATTCTTCACCTTACACAAGGTTTTAAATCTGATATCGCCATTCTGAATAAAGACTGAATGAAGGCAAGGACTACATCATATGTATATTTTTTTATCCTTCAAATGACCCATTAGAGTGGCTTCAAATAATAATTGTTCAATGAGTATATGTCAAATGAATTAATGTTGCTTAAATATTGTCTTATTGGATACTTTCAAAAAGATACTTGAGTTTCAAAAACCTTCTGGTTGTTATTAGTAAGTGAAGACTTTTACTATTAGGGACACATGCATATGTACAGAATTAATTCAATCCAAAACACATTTCATGAATGTGTGCTATGTTCTAGAAATTCTGTGGCGTGGTGGCTAAGTGCTATTTCTGCTAACCTTAAGTTCAAATCTTCTGGGTGCTCCTTAGAAATGTTATGGGGCAGTTCTACTCAGTCCCATAGGTTTGTTTTGAGTTGAAATCGACTCAATGGCGGTGAGTTTGGTCTTGGTTTGGGTGACGTGTTCCAAGTAATAAGGTAAGTTTGGAAAATGCAGCCAAAAGCCAAATGCCAATGATCATGAACATCAACAACTTCACAATGTGATACACAATGACACAAAAAGATGACATTACATAGAGCATAAGTGACAGAGTAAAGGGACATACTTAAAGATTTTTCAAGTAAAACAAAATATCTGAAAGAGAGATACAAGGATTATTCTATCATCAAAACAACTAAGGAAGAAGATTTAACCAAACAATTGCCTGGTAGATAATAGATTATACTACCTGTTGTTTCAGTTTTCTACTTTGTATCCCAGTGTTTTATTGTTGTAGTTAGATTCTAGGGGCAGTTGAGTTGATTCTGACTCGTAAGAACCCATGTAAAATGGAATAACATACTGCCCGATCCTGCACCATCCTCATGATGGTGGTTAGGTTTGAGTCTGCTGTTGTAGCCCCTGTGTCAGTTCATCTTGGTGAGGGTCTTCTTTTTTGGTGACTGTGTACTTTACCAAGGGTGATGTCTTTCTCTGATGACTGTCTACTTTACCAAGCATGACATCTTTCTCCAGAGACTGACGCTTCTTGATAACATGTCCAAAGTACGTGACACACAGTATCCTCATCTTTGTTTCTGAGGAATATTCCGGTTGTATTTTTTCAAAACAGATTTGTTCATTCTTTTGGGAGTCCATATTATGTTCAAAATCCTTTGCTGACACCATATTTCAAAGGTATCAGTTCTTCTCTGATCTTCCTTATTAATTCTCTGGCTTTTGCACACACATGAGGCAGTTGAACACATCCATGGCTTGGGTCAGCTGCACCGTAGTTTTGGAGTTGACATCTTTGCTTTTTAACACTTTAAAGAGGTCTTTTGCAGCAGATTTGCTCAAAGCAGTGCACCTTTACTTTCCTGACCACTGTTGCAGTAGGTACTGATTGTAGATCCAAATAAAATGCAATTACTTGACAACTTCAATCTTTTCTCCATTTATCATGATGTGGTTTATTGTTACTTGGGGGAGAATTTTAGTTTTCTTTATGTTGAGGTGTAATACATGCTGAAGGCTATGATCTTGGCACTTTATCAGTAAGTGCTTCAAGTCCTTTTCACTTTCAGGAGGCAAGATTTTTCGTCTGCATAATGCAGATTATTAATGAGTCTTCCTCCAATCCTGTTGCCTCTTTCTTCATATAGTTCAGCTTCTTGAATTATTTACTCAGCATACACATTGTATAGGTGTGGTGGAAGGATACAACCCTGTTGCACATCTTTCCTGACTTTAAAACATACAATATCCTTTTGTTCTGTTCAAACAGCATATTGTTGATATATGTCCAGGTTCCTCATAGGCACATTTAAGGGTTTTCATTTTTCTCAATATTACTCATAATTTATCACGGTCCACAGAGTCAGATACCATTGTGTAGTCCATAAAACACAAGTAGGCATTTTTCCGGTATTTTCTGCCTTCAGCCGAGATCCATCTGATATCAGCTGTGATGTCTTGGCTCTGCACCCTCTTCTGAATTCAGCTTGAATTTCTGCCAATTCTCTGTCTGTATACCGCTGCAGCTGCTTTTGAGGGAGCTTCAGCAGAATTTTACTTGTGTGTGATATTAATAGTATTGTTCAGTAATTTCTGCATTTGGTTTGATCACCTTTCTCAGGAATAGGTGTAAATGTGGATCTCTTCCAGTTGGCAGTGTAGTGATTAAGTGCTGGAAGGGTGAATCCACCAGGTGCTACTTGGAAACTCATTGGGGCTGTTCTACGCTGTGCTATAGGGTTGCTATGAACTGGATTGACTCTACCGCAGTGGGGTTTTTAGTGTTTTCCAGTTGGTTGGCCAGGTAGCTGTCTTCCAGATATCTTGGCATAGATGAGTGAACACTTTCAGGACTGCATCTGTCTGTTGAAACATCTCAGTTGTTATTCTGCCAGTTTCCAGATGGCGTGCGCTTCACCAGTGTCTTCAGGGCACCAGGATCTTTGGTACCATTGGTTCCTGAACATACGCTACCTCCTGAAACGGCTCAACATTGATTCATTCTTTTTGGCATAGTGCCTCTGTGTATTCCTTCCATCTTCTTTTGAGGCTTTCTGCATTGTTTAATATTTTCCCTGTAGAATCCCTCATATAGCATCTTAAGGCTTGAATTTTTTCTTCAGTTTTTTCAGCTTGAGCAATGCTTTTCATTTTCCGTCTCCAGGTCTTTGCACGTGTCATTATAATATTTTACCTCGTCTTCTCGCACTGCCCTTTGACACCTCCTTTACTCCATCATTTCCTTCTTTCTTTTTTTTTTTTTGGGTTTAGCTACTTGACATTCAAGTGAAAGTTTCAGAGTCTTTTCTGATATTTTAGTCGTTTCTTTCCTGACGTTTTAATGATCTTGCTCTCTTCATGTTTGATATCCTCGATATCATTCCACAACGTGTCTGGTGTTCTTCGGTCATCAGTGTTCAACATGTCAAATCTATTCTTGAGATGATTTTTTAATTTAGGTGGGATACACTCAAGATCACACTTTGGCTCTTGTGGACTTGTTCTAATCTTTTTCAGCTTTGACTTTTACTTGCAAATGATGATATGTTTTGTAGTCAACCCCTGGCCGTATTCTAACTGATGATATTGAACTTTTCTGTCATTTGTTTCCACAGATGTAGTTGATTTGGTTCCTGTGTATTCTGTCTGGCGAGGTTCATACTTATAGTCATCATTTATTTTGGTGAAAAAAGTTATTTGCAGTGAAGAAGTCAGTTTTGCAAACTCTGTTAGGTAATCTCCAGCATTGCTTTTATTGCTAATGGTGTAAAGCCCTGGTGACACACTGGTTAAGTGCTGTGGCTGCTAACCAAAAGGTGTGTAGTTTGAATCCAGCAGGTGCTCCTTAGAAATCCTGTAGGGCAATTCTACTCTGCCCTTTAGGGTCACTCTGAGTCGGAATCAACTCTAAGGCAATGGGTTTGGTTTTTGGGTTTGATCCTTCTTTATTTACAATCATCAGTAATTATCAATCCTTCCTCGTGGTATGTCTGATCAATTTCAGACTGTAGAAGTTGCTAAAAATCTTCATTTTCTTCATTTTTGACCTCAGTGGTTGCAGTATACATTTGAATAATTGTCATCTTAACTTGTTTTCCTTGTAGACATATGGATATTATCCCATTACTGACAAAGTTATAGTTCAGGATAGATATTGAAATATGCTTTTTGATAATGAACTTGAAGTCATTCCTCTTCAACTTGTCACAGTCTATGTGATTATCTGATTCAAAATGGCCAATACATTTTGGCTCACTAGTGGCTAGAATATTGATCTTTTTGCACTCCATTTCATATTTGAAGATTTCCAGTTTTCCTAAATTCATACTTTGTTAATTGTATGTTCCAACTATTAATGGATGCTTACAGCTGAGTTATGTCATGTTAGCAAATCCTAAAACTTGACTTCATCCATATCATTAAGATGAACTTAATGATGAGCGGATTCACCTTTACATAAAGGTGAACTTTGAGGAGCAGCTTTCTCCTAGTCACCCTTTGAGTGCCTTCTAACTTGAAGAACTCATCTTCTGGCACTGTATCGATGTTCCATGGCTATTTACGAGGTTTTCACCAGTTAATTCTTATGAGAAGTAGACTGCCAGCTCTTTCTTTCTAGTCTGTCTTAGTCTGGCAGCTCAGCTGAAACTGATGGCCATCGATGGCCCTCCTGGTATTTGAATACCGGTGACATAGCTTCTAGCATCACAGCAACACACAAGCCACCACAGTCCAACAAACTGATAAGATGTGCAGGGGAACTAAAATTAGGTGGAATTAGGGTTTTATAAACAGATTTTTTTTTGTTTTGTTCTGTCTATAGGTTTAATTTGTCTGTGGAGACTTAACACTGCATTTCATTAATTTTTTTCCAAGTATTTTCCGTTAATTGCTTATAGACTGCTATTTAAGAAGGTGAAAGTGATGGTGAAGGAGGAGAAGGAGGAGGAGATGGTGAAGAAGAAAATCAGAGTCAAACACCCAACGAGTTGTAACCTGTTTTACAAAAATTTCAGTGGTAGAGAGGTAAATTTCCAGAATACATGTGCTAATAAGGAAGAACATTTTCTAGAATTTTTTATATTATTAGTTACTTCGTTTAGATGGACTTTTTTGGGGGGATTCCCTTGACATATGACTCTGGCAATTAAATGAGACATATCTCTCTCAAAAGACCAGCTTCAGAGTGAGGGTATTAACAGGAAGCACCACCAATTACTAAGTCAAGTTACTGACTGCATTGCATCGTATACGGACTAACATGGCTGGCATTGAACATGAGGTGGATGTGTTTATCCAGAACAAAGGCACAGAGGTACAGTTTTATTTCATGACTCATGATTGATTTTTTAGATGGACTGTAAGTACATTGCTTCCAGGGTTATTTATTTTACTTTATTTATTTTTTTGTGGATAAGGGCATTTTTTTTTTCCTTAATTTTTTTTTTTTGAAACACTCGATGTTCTTATCATTCAAGGGTGCTTATGTAGGAGAAACTGCTGCTTTGGTAGGAGAAACATATGTTTTCAAAACTAAAGTCTATGCATTTTTTTTTATTAAAAATGTGCTTTTTACAACTGCAGCATAATCTGCAGATGGAGTGGCTGATATGGCCACCTTGCTGGTTGTTAAAGAGTTTATTCTACATTAAATTGACTCCCAAGGGCTGCATTTTTCAGTGCTGTTACGACCGCCAACCTTTCTTATTGAGAAGGTCAATAGGCCTGATATGAAGTCTTGTAAATCATCAACTGGCTCTTTCTGTAATACGTAATGTGTCCCAGTTCACATGCCTTTAAAAATTAAGCCACAGCACATACTGTATATCAACCAAATAAGTCAGTTGCTATGTGTATAGGTTTTCTTTTGGTTCTAGATGGATTCATCCCATTACATTTCACAGGTTATAAATGTTTTTAACTTGATAGACAGGATTTTCTTTGCTAGTCTGGTATCAAAGAGTTGATATTCAATCTGTTTTAAATACTTTATGACCATAAAACTTTAAAAAACTCCTTGAAATTGTAAAGATCCAAAACAATAAATGTGCTGTTAACAACTAAGTTACTTAATTGAAGAAAAATGCTGATGTTAGGAAAGGGGATGGAAGATAAGAACTAGAGGAAAAGATAACTTGTCATCCACGGCCCTGCCTCAGGCTAAATAATATCTAATGGATGGATTCTCTACATGGGGTGTGAAGGGCAACCCCACCAACTTTTTCCCTGGGTGGACTTAGGGAATTTTTCTCCTCCAGTTTGCCAGGATGATTAGTTCTGCATGTGTATCTTGTATGAGTTGATCAAAATAAACCAGATAACCTGTAAAAGCACAAACCATTGGATGGATTACTAGCATTGATTCATGCCTACTTCTTTACAATCTGTATTTTATTTTTTATTTTTTAACTGATTAGACAGAGAAAAGGACTATATCAAACCTTGTGGCATTGCTAATATTTTTCTACATGTTTTCCTATCCAGTGTGCTGTGGATGATCTTTTTTGTTTCTGTTTTTCCTGAGAGTACTTTGAGTTATGGATTCTTTCTCTCTATATAACCACGAAAGACAGTAAGCCCTGTTCCCTGGCCCTTTACACATTGGCACACACTGCTGTCTTGTCAGTTCTGACTCACAGCAACTCCAGCCCTACAAGATGCAAATAAAAAGAAATGTTAGGAATCAGATAACAAACAAACAAAAAAAACCCACAAACCAAACCCAGTGCCATTGAGTCAATTCTGACTTGTAGCAACCCTATAGGACAGAGTAGAATTGTCCCATAGAGACTCCAAGGAGTGTCTGGCAGATTCGAACCACCAACCTCATGGTTAGCAGACATAGCACTTAATCACTATGCCACCAGCGTTTCCAAGGATTCAGATAGACACACCAAAATTATATAGAGTAGATACAAGTTTGGAAACAAAAGGCAGAGATTCTGGCCCTAATACTGTTACTGACTAAATATGTTAGTATGGGCAACACTTTTAATTTCAAAAATATTTTTCTAACAAAAAATGATAATCATACCTTACAATGGTCATCATACACTCTGAATCTTAGTCCAGATTCAGTCAGGAAAATAATTGCAAAGGTTCTAATAAGGAAAGAAAAGGCTGTGGGACCAGGACAAGGAAGCTGATAGTAGGATTACCAGCTGAAATAATGAATTCTTAAGAGCTTCTCTGTTGAGAAGAAGCCGCTGTTTTTGGAGAATGAAGGCTGCTTTTCTGCCCTTCGTATCCCATGCAAATTGCATCTTGTTAGACGATGGTAACCTGTAACTGGCCGGAGGTGGTGTCTTCCATGCCGCAGACATCGGTTTGATTCCCTGCCAGGGATGCTCGTTAGTGGCTGCTATCATCGGTCAGCGGAGGCTTGCATGTTGCTGTCACGCCGTACAGGTCTCAGTGGTCCCTCCAGGAAGAAAGCTGTGACGATCTACTTCTGAAAACCCTATGGATCACAATCATCCCATCTTGTTGTGTGTGGGGTCCCTGTGCCTTGGGGAAGGATGGAGGGGCAACTCGGATGGTGGGTAACCATGACAACCTGAAGCCAGACAGAGAAGTGATTCTGGAAAATATATCTTCCAGCTTTTCCTCTGAGACCTTAGAAGAAGTTGGTGGTGATTCGTGGTTGACAACAGAACAAATAGTAATAGAAAATAATAATAGTCTAGCAATAGTAATAACATAGCCAGGATACAGTGTAGTTTTGAGCAGGTTCTTTTCTTACAGCTAGTGTCCAAGACTCACTGACTGTTGTAACAAGTTCTACTCTGCTCACATGCATAAGACCTCCAAGTCACACCCACATTCTGGGCCAAGGTGACACCTCACAGACCAGAGAGCTGGCTACTTTTCCTTCCCTGGTGTCTTTCTTGAGAGTCTGGTGGTATCGCCTTTCAGATCCTTTAAACACAAAAAGATCTGTTTGTACCTCCTTCCTCAGACTGTGGAGCTACTAGGACGCTTCTTCACCTGCCAGCTGTGGAACTCTGCTGGCACAGTGATTAAGTACTTGGCTGCAAACTGAAAAGCTAGTGGTTTGAAATCCCTAGTGGCTGTATGGGAAAAAGATGTGGCCGTCTGCTTCCATAAAGATTACAGCCTTGGAAACCCCATGGGACAGTTCTCCTCTGTCCTTTAGGGTTGCTAAGAGTTGGAATCAACTGGACAGCACACAAGGACACCAACGGTGGCAGCTCTCTGAAGGCTGTTCAGGTCAGATATGGGGGTGGGATACCCTGCAGTGCCTCAAAGATGGTTATCATGAGGTGATCAAGGTGTAACAGTGGGCAATTGCATACTACATGCTTTTACTCAGTCACTGCTTTGAATTTTAACACGGAAGAAATTTTAGATTTAATAGAGGAGACACTCGGCAGGTCACTGAAGCTAGTAGAGAAAGCCTTGGTCCGAGAATTATCAAATCTGTGCTCAGGTCCAGATTTGACAACTAGCTAATGTAAAGTCCATTGTGTATTTTTTTTAAAAAAAGGATTGTGCAGTCCAATATACAAGGTCTGACAATTAAGTCTGCGAACTTAATTGTTCTAAGTGCCGCGTACCTCATTGCTGAATGTCTCCACGGCAGTCCCCTTCCAAGTACTCCCCTCGGGATGCTTTACACTGATACCAGTGCCCAGACCACCTTCAAAGCAATTCTGTAACTCTTTCTGGAATGGCCATTGCTCATGGTGGCATGGGTGGCAAGTTCTCAAACTTAATTGTCCCGTGGTCTGTGAGAGAGTTGTTAGCCAGTAAACAAATAACTCTGTTGGAACACCCACCCTGGTCGCTTGATCTGGCCCCCACTGACCTTTTTGTTTACCCAAAGATAAAGGAAATATTGAAACACAGATATTTTGATGACATTCAGGATGGCTCTGATGGTCATTCGACAGAAAGAGTTCCAAAATGGCTTTGAAGGAT
The DNA here is from genome assembly GCA_028571685.1 of Heterohyrax brucei. Taxonomy (NCBI): domain Eukaryota; kingdom Metazoa; phylum Chordata; class Mammalia; order Hyracoidea; family Procaviidae; genus Heterohyrax; species Heterohyrax brucei. Next base: position 101,206,554 of record CM053142.1, on the reverse strand, counting down.
GTGCTGGGTGCTGGTGCTGATGTATAGCTTTCCATGCTGAGTACTATGAAAGTGATTGTAGTGATATTCAGCAATGAGGTATGCAGCACATTTTCTAGAAGGAGTTCGTTGTATTATAAAAGGTAGTCCTTGTATGTCCTCTTGGGGCTCATGAATATTACTTTTGATCATTACTACACTTCAACCCAATTTATAGTTGTATAATTCTAACATCACGAGAAGGCATTAGTATAAAACCCTGCATAATCCCTCAGAGTAAGTGACCAGGCATAGGATCTTTAAAATCCTGTTGGTATTAGTAGTAATGGGATAGATTCTGGAACGAATGAAAGTTTATTCAAATTTTGGTTATCTAAAATAAAAATTATTACTTGGGTATTCTCTAGATCACTAAAGGACTAGAGGTAATTTATGTGGAGACCAGCTTATTTAACGTGAGATCATTTCAAAGTTTACAAGATAAGCTTTAATTAAAGTTAAATACTTCAGTTTTGCTCTAAAGCCAAAATGTCTTCTAGTGAGATCTATTCCTGTGGGTTAAGTGCCGAGTTTGTCACCGAGTCTGATTCTCCCCATCTTATAGTTTGAAAAGGCCACCAATTCTACTGGTTTCCATTACAGGCCTTTAACTGGCAGCATCTCATGGCTGATTACAGCTTTTAGTTACCACCTGTATATATTTATGTAAATCCTTGTTCCTGGAAAGTTTTAACTCAGCTGATAAAAAAACAGTCAGCTTGATTTCTATCCTTTGGTAAGAGATTGATAAAGGCAGCCTAGGAAGTGTTGATTATTCAAGTAAACCAGTAGCTTTAAATTCTTTGACTTTCCAGGCTTGTCCTTTAATAGAAAATAATGCTGTAAATAGAAGTGAGCCTGTTAGCCAGAACAATTCAAGGATTGAATTCAATAAAAACTCCCCTGGGTTCCTGCATGAAAGCTATTGAATTCGGCTGCAAATGAGCACAAAGCATCTTCAAAAATATTCTTTTTTCTCATCCTTCCCCGTTGTAGAGTCCCTTATTTAGTTTATTAGACAATAATGGTTCTCCATTGACCTACCTAACTGGTGTATTTAAATACCTATTTCATTTAAGATATAGATATCCAAATGCCTCTTTCATTAAAAAACGTGTTCAGAAAGAAATGTAGCAGCTTGTTCAACCATCCTCCTTAAAAGCTTCTTTGGAGTCTCTCTGTGCACTGAGCTAAATCCAAACTTGCAGAATTTCATTATGAGAGAGTACTGAGTCAATTCAATTACCCTTGGAATTTGTGGTGGTCTGTCATGTTAGTGTTTTACCCGAGGGAACTACAAAGTGCATTCATTGTAATTCTGCTAAACCCACACAAGGCAATCCTGAATGAGGAAATTTGGGGAGTAGGACCTGATTGTTTCTCCTTTTTAAAATCAAGGTATATCCTATACAGAGTAATGAACAGGCAGTATCTTCATCTGAAATACATAGCTCAATGAATCTTTTATATGCAACTCAATGAATGTTTACACATGTTTTCACTCTTGTCTCAAGATGGTTCAAATGCTAACACATTCAGCTGCTAATGGAAAGGTTGGAGGGTCATGTTTACCCAGAGGTAGCTAGGAAGAAAGGCTTGGTGATCTACTGTTGAGAATCTGCCGTTGAAAATCTCATGAAGCACAACTCTACTCTGAAGTACATGGGATTGCCGTGGGTTGGAATCAACAGATGGCAGCTGGTTTTTTTAAAATATACCTGTGGAAACCCTGGTGGTATAGTGGTTAAGTGCTGACCAAAAGGCTCACAGTTTGAATTCACCAGGTGCTCCTTGGAAACTCTGTGGGGCAATCCTGTTAGGTCACTATGAGTTGGATTTGACTCGATGGCAATAGGTTTAGATTTTTTTTGTAATCCGTTTTTTTAAATCTTAATTTTTATTGTACTTTAGATGAAGATTTACAGAACAAGCTAGGTTCTCATTTTGGATTTGCATTTTTTAAAAATGAAAACATAGGAGTTCCTGGGTTGTGCAGATGGTTAAGTGCTGGGGTACTCACCAAAAGGTTGGTAGTTCAAACCCACAGAGAATCATCTCAAAAGAAAAGCCTGGTAAATCTACTTCTGGAAGTTCACAGCCTTAAAAATCCTAAGGAGCACAGTTCTACACTGAAACACCTGAGGTTGCCATGAGTCAGAATTCACTCAACAGCAGCTGGTTTGATTTGGACTGGGACAAAGACACAGAATGTTTCCAGCACGTGAAGATGCCCTGGTGCTAATCCCTGATTCCCCCAACGTAGAGGTAACCAGTATCCTGACTTCTACTGCCATTGACTAGCTTTGTCTGTTCTCCAACTTCATATAAGTGAATCCTAGATTGTATATTCTTTCATGTTTTGTATTTCACAGTCAATAGAATGTCTGTAAGGTTAGTCTGTGTTACTGCATGTAACAGCTTCTTTTTATTGCTGAGAACATTCTTGTGGGGACAACATGGAAGTTATGTTGCTCAGGCCTTCTGACTCTGTACAGGCCTTCCACACAAAAGTGACTCAGCCATACAACATACCCTGTTTATATCTAGTGTGGCCTTGAGGGCTCAAACCTGGCAGCCAGCCACCTTGCTGTAAAACTAATATATAAGGTCACTGAGCCATGAGGCACTGTCCTGCTTGCTGCTGCCTGTGTGTGTGTGTATTTGCTGCTGCCCATTGTTAAATAACTGTGCTGCTTGTTTGTTGCCCACTGAGTGTTGTGCTTGCCTCCAGCCTTGGCACCATTAAACCTGCTGTAACCACAGCTGGTGAGCTTCTGTTACTGGGTCTGCTTGAATCTCTAACCTGCATTCCTGACCTTGAACACCTGCTTCCTGACAATTCCAGTTTATGAATACACCAGAGTTTATTTATTCATTCTCTTGTTAATGAAGAAAACCCTGGTGGCATAGTAATTAAGTGCTATAGCTGCTAATCAGAAAGTCAGCAGTTCAAGTCTACCAGGTGCTCCTTGGAAACTGTGTCCTATAGGGTCACTATGAGTCAGGATTGACTCAACTGCAGTGAGTGGTTTTTTTTTTTTAATTGTTGATGGACATTTGGAGCATTTTCACTTTGGGACTCTTATGAGTAATGGTGCTCTGAATATTCTTAAATATGACTTTTGTAGATCTATGTACTAACGTATCTTTGGTATGGGCATGTTGGGCCATAGGGCAGGCTTATGGTTGGCTCTCAAAAATACTGCCAGTTTTCCACAGTGACTGAGAGACTGTGCTTTCCCACCAGTACTGTAAGACAGTTAAGGTGCTTTATAATCTCCCCAGCATTTGACATTGTCAGTCTTCTTAAAATGTAGCCATGTTGGTAGGAAATGTTGAAAAGCTATTGTTTTTGTCACCTTTTCATATATTTATTGGTCGTTTTGCTACCCTTTTGTAAGGTATCTGTTTGTCTGATACCAGTATGAGAAATCTGATTATTTAATCTCCTGTTTGATGTGTGAAAACCAAACCAAACCAAACCCACTGCCATTGAGTCAAATCGAACTCATAGCAATGCTGTAGATTGAGTAGAACTACCCCATAGAATTCTAAGGAGTGTCTGGTGATTTGAACTGCTGACATTTAGGTTAGCAGTCGTAGCACTTAATCACTGTGCTGCCAGTTTCCTTTGAAGTTCTTCTATGTATTCTGGATGTGAGTCCTTTGTTAGATGTAAGTATTTTAGTTATTTTATCCCCTGTCTGTGTCCTGTCCTTCCCATTCTTTCAATGATGTCTTCTAATGATAGAAGTTAGTTAATGAAATTGATGTATTACTAAATTCTTTTTGTGGTAGTGCCTTTTGGGTCCTATTTGAGAAGTGGATGATAGGAGAAATATAGACAGAGTGATCAGACCGCATTTGTCTGTTGGTGGAGGCTTGCTTGTTGCCGTGATGCTGGAAGCTATGACACTGGTATTTAGGTGCCAGCAGGGTCACCAGGGTAGACAGGTTTCAGCTGAACTTTCAGACTAAGACAAACTAGGAAGAAAGACCCACAAGTTTACTTCTGAAAAGAATTTGCCAGGGAACACATTATGAATAGCAGTGGAACATTGTCAGAAAACAAGCCCCCCGGGTTGGAAGGCACTCAGAAGACAACTGAGGAAGAGATGCCTTCTCAAAGTCAAGGTGACCTTAATGTTGTGGATGGAGACAAGTCTGCAAGATCTTCACTTGCTGATGTGGTATGACTCCAAACAGGAAGAAACAGCTGCAAACATCCATTAATAATCAGAAAATGGAACACACGAAGTATGAATCAAGAAAAATTGGAAATCATCAAAAGAGAAATGGAACTTATAAACGTCAATATTCTAGGCATTAGTGAGCTGAACTGGACTGGTACTGGCCATTTCGAATCCAACAGTTGTCTGGTCTACTATGCTGGGAACGAAAAATTGAAGAGGGATGGTGCTACATGAATTATCAAAAAGAACATTTCAAGATCTGTCCTGAAGTACAATGCTGTCAGTGATAGGGTAATATCCATATGCCTACAGGGGAGGCCGGTTAATATGACTATGATTCAAATTTATACACCAATCACTAAGGCCAAAGATGAAGAGACAGAAGATTTTTATCAGCTTCTGCAGTCTGAAATTGATCGAACATGCAATCAGGACATTTTGGTAATTACTGGTGACTAGAATGCAGAAGTTGGAAACAAAGAAGAAGGCTTGGTAGTTGGAAAATATTACCTTGGTGATAGAAATAATGCTGGGGATTGCATGATAGACTTTTTCAAGACTAACGATATCTTCATTGCAAATACCTTTTCAAACAACACAAATGGCTACTATACACATGGACCTCACCAGATGGAATACACAGGAACCAAAATGACTACGTCTGTGGAAAAAGATGATGGAAAAGCTCCATATCAGCAGTGAGAACAAGACCAGGTGCTTACTGTGGCACAGATCATCAATTGCTCATATATAAACTCAAATTGAAACTGAATAAAATTAGAACAATTCCACAAGTGCCAAAGTATGACCTTGAGTATATCCCTTCTGGGATTAAAAACTATCTCAAAAACAGAGTTGATGTGTTGACCACTAATGACTGAAAACCAGGTGCATTGTGTAATGACATCAAAGACATCATCCATGAATGGAACAAGAAGTCATTAAAAAGGCAGGAAAGATCACCGAGGACCAAAATGACATGGGGTAAAGACAACCCACATGAGTGTGTGCCTACATCAACTTGAGACCAAAAAACTGGATGGTGCCCGGCCACCACCAGTGATAGTTGCAATGGAGCTCACTAGTTGAGTCTTACTGGCAACACAAGAATAAAAAGGGGTGCACCCTGAGATCTCCACTAAAAGACTACAATTGATGGGCCAGCAGCTTGGGGGTTCACCTGGGAGCATGGTCTCTAGCCCTGATGCTGCCCTTGCCCATGAATCATAATGAAGGTCCACTCTTTCGACAGGAATGGATTTGACTTGGCGATGCAGTGTGACGATATATTGGATGCACTTTATTGTTTTATGCTTCTATAGGATATTATCTTGCTGACCTCTGGCTGGAGGAAGGAGGATGGGTGGAGAGGAGCAGAAAGAAGGCTGTTGGGAGGACGAGACATATATGGAGCAGAGAGGAACAGTGTGCTGTCACTGGGCAGGAAGAGCAGTGGAAGTTGCATATAGGTAGGCATGTAAATTTATATTGGGATGTACATTTTCACTCAGTCATAATAATAATAAAAAAAGACAGGAAAGAAAGAAAAGCCCACAATGGATGTCAGAAGAGACTATGAAATGTGCTCAAACATCAAGCAGCTAAAGAAAAATGAAGAAAAGGCGCATTAAAAGAACAAAGCAGAACATTTCAAAAGGCAGCTTGAGAAGACAAAATACAGCATAACAATGACATGTGCAAAGAGCTGGAAATGGAAAACCAGAAGGAAAGAACACGTTCTGTGTTTCTCAAGCTGAAAGAACTGAAGAAAAAATTCAAGCCTCAAGTTGCAATAGTGAAGGATTCCATAGGGAAAATATTAAATGACTCAGGGAGCATCAAAAGAAGATAGAAGGAATACACAGAGTCATTGTACCAGAAAGAACTAGTCAATGTCCAGCCACTTACAAAGGTAGCATATGATCAGGAACCAACGGTACCGAAGAGCCACCTGAATGTGGAAATTACTGAACAATATCATTGATATCACACGCAAGAAAAAATTTGCTCAAGATCATTTGAAAGCGACTACAACAATATATTGACAAGGAACTGCCAGAAATTCAAGCTGGGTTCAGAAGAGGACATGGAACTAAGAATATCATCACTCATGTCAGATGAATCTTGGCTGAAAGCAAAGAATACCAGCAAGAAGTTCGCTTGTGTTTCATCGACTACGCAAAAGTTTTCGACTGTGGATCATACTTAACTATGGCTAACATTGTGGAGAATGGGAATTCTAGAACACCTCCTAATTTTGCCCTTAAGGAATCTGTATATGGATGAAGAGGCAGTTGTGTGAACAGAACAAGGGGACACTGCTTGGTTTAAAGTCAGGAAAGGAGTGTGTCAGGATTGCATCCTTTCACGGTATCTTTTAAATCTGTATGCTGAGCAAATAATCCAAGAAGCTAGACTATACGAAGAAGAACAAGGCATCAGGATTGGAGGGCAACTTATTAACAACCTGCATTATGCAGACAACACCACCTTACTTGCCGGAAATGAAGAAGATTTGAGACATTTGCTGATGAAGATCAAGGACCACAGCCTTCAGCATGGATTGCACCTCAACATCAGGAAAACAAAAGTCCTCACAACTGGACCAATAAGCAACACTGGAATAAATGGAGAAAGCATTGAGGTTGTCAAAGATTTCATTTTCTTTGTGTCCACAATCAGTGTCCTTGGAAGCAGCAGTCAAGAAATCAAAAGGTGCATTGCGCTAGGAAAATCTGCTGCTAAGGACCTCTTCAAAATATTCAAAAGTAAGGATGTCACCTTTCAGACTAAAACGTGCCTGACCAAGCAATGGTATTTTCAATTGCATTATATGTATGTGAAAGCTGGGCTATAAAAGAAGAAGACAGAGAATAATTGATGCCTTTGCATTGTGGTGTTGCAGAAGAATGTTGAATGTACCATGGACCACCAAAAGAACAAACAGATCTGTACTGGAAGAAGTACAACCAGAGTGCTCCTTGGAAGCAGAGATGGCAAGACTGCATCTTACATACTTGTGACATGTTGTCAGGAAGGATCAGTCTCTGGAGAAGGACATCCTGCTTGGTAGAGTGGAGGGTCAGAGAAAAGGAGGAAGACCCTCGACGAGATGCATTGACGCAGTGGCTGCAGCAACAAGCTTAAGCATAAAAACAACCGTGGACATGGCGCAGGACAAGGCAGTGTTCTCTTCTGTTGTTCATAGTGTTGCTATGAGTTGGAACCGAGTTGATGGCACCTAACAAAAACAACAACAAAGCTCTAAAAAAATTTGGCTTTTCATAACCTGGTACAAATTAGCAAAAGCATTTCAGAGTGTATGTAGGTTAAAAGGAAAGGAAAGTATGTCCATAATTAGTTGAGAGGAGTATTGAGAAGGTGTTGAATACTAAAAACATTTGTGACCAAAGTTCAGGAGTAAAGAAGACTTTGGACTTCTCCAGTGAACATTTGTTGGGAAGAAAAGTTTAAGGCATCAGTTCGTCCTAATTCTCCTTAACTGACCATGTGGCCCATTGGCATAGAAAACCATTTGGGGAGTTCAGAGGATAGAAAACTGTAGTGGTGGTACCAATTCCCTCACCCTGATTTTTTTCATCCCTGCAAGCAGGAATGCCTTGAGGTTTGGTAGAGCTTGGGTTGGATGTTACCAGCAATGACAGTGACTCCTGCACACTAGCTTTATGACTACCAGGTCACTTGCCTTATGCGTTTATTGAAACAGCAAAGTCAAAGTGTAACTTTGGAGTCAATTTATCGTTCGTCTTCTTTCTGCCTTTCTAGATCCACTCCCTACCCTTTCCCTCTTGCTCTTTGCCCTGGGACGCTGGTCTGGGTGGTCTACACCCTGGTTCTCTCTTGATCTCTGGCTTCTGGTTGGGTTTGGCGGATGAGGAATACCATCAGGACATCAGAGGAAGGAGAGAATGAACTGAAGTTAATTTCTCTCTCTGTAGGTTCCTGTATGTTGACTGTGTCCTAGGTTCTAAGGCCATAGCCCCTATCAAGTGGCCCTTTTTGAACAGCACTCCCCCCATGGTCTGAAAACAGCTTTCTTTCCCTCAGCCCTTTGTGGTTGGGGAACTTATACTTACCAGTTGCCATGGAGTCAATTCTGACTCTTGCAACCGCACATAAGTCAAAACAGAGCTGTTCTCCGTAAGGTTTTCAGTGGCTGACTTTTTGGAAGTAGATTGTTAGGACTTTCATGGGGTATTTGGGTGAACTTAAACCCCAAACCTTCTGGTTAGCCGCTGAATATATTAGCCGCTTGTACCACCCAAGGGTCTGTGGGAGACTTGTAAACCCTAATGTTTCATGATGACCCTGGTGGCTCAGAACTCAGGCTGCTAAGCAAAAGGTTGGCAGTTTGAATCCACCAACTGTTCCTTGGAAACCCTGTGGGCAGTGCTACTTGGTACTACGGTCTCTAGGAGTTGGAATCAACCTGATGGCAAAGAGCGGGCTTTAATGTTACATGTCCTCCAGCACTGCTCCAGCGCCTGGGATTCCCTACATGCTGTCTTCATGAGTCCTCACGTTACTAAGGTCCCTTACTCAATGCTCCTCTAATTACCAATTTATAGAACGAAGAGATTAAAATTGTCTGAAAGGGAAAGCAAATTAAGATTTGCACTTTCACTGAAACTTCCTCTGGGGGAGGGGAAGAAAAACATACTACACACTTCAAAGTTCTATTAAGATAGAAGCTCTCCTTTTTTTTAGTGAGTACTATCTCTTCTAGCCGCGAAATGGGGCCTGATACTTTCTAATGCACTTCCGTTAAGGCTATCTCCTCCCTTGTCACCTGGATCCATATTCTTCAAGTCTCAGCTTAAGTATTAATTACAAAGTTACCTCAAGAATGTTGTGTATCTCTAATTCTTAAAAAAAGAAAGAAAGAAAACCTATTGCCTCTGAGTCAATTCCAGCTTATAGTGACCCGCTTCATAGAGTTCCCAGGGAGCACCTGGTAAACTCGAACTGCCAACTTTTTGGTTAGCAGCCGTAGTTCGTAACTGCTATGCCACCAGGGTTACCACCTGTAATTCTCAGCAAGGAATAGTTTGAATAGGAGTTAAAAGTTTAATTTAAATACATACATGTGCCTTTGTTGTTGCTCGCGTCTGCCTCCTCTCTTGTCATGTGGTCCATGTGAGAATTGTTCTGTTTTATTTGCTACTATAATGTCATCTAGCCTGGTGTTTGGCACCTCTGTAAATGCTCAGTAAACATGTTAGTGAATGGATGCTTAATAACCAACCAAATAATAGAGCTTAGCTGTATTAAATCTTTGCAAATAGATTATCATGTATCATTAAAAAAATATGAAAAAGGAACAATGTTTGGATAAACGGTATAATAATAATAGTAATAATACAAGAAATAGAAAAAAAATTCAACCAAAGTATCATCCATGGTACGAAATCTTCCTTTATTTTTTTAAATTTCATTCCAGACTTTATCCGTACATAGTTTCTGTGAAATTGCTGTTATAAACAGAATCAATTTTGCTTTTTTTTTTGCTTTTAATATATTGGATAAATATTCCCTATGTTGCTGGTCTAAATTATTACAGTATTTAATAACTGCATAAAATTTTACGGAGTTGATGTATTGTGATTGCTCTTTGCACTCTGGCCTCACCTTTAGGTTGTTTTCTATATTTTACTCTTATGAATCTAACCTAAATGAATTGTTCCATGACACCCTAGCACAAAAATTGTCACATTTCTTTATTTTCCTAAATCGAATTTAATCTAGTGAGGGTTCCCACCTGTGAAGGTTAATGAGAAATCCGATCTCTGTCATTTTTTGAAACAGCTTTTATCACTTTTATTGATTTTACTAGAAACCTAGGGCTTATATGGTTCAAGAAAACTAAACTTCAGCTCACTTTTGTTCCTTTTCTTTACAATCTCTTGTGGAGACCTGGTCTCGCTGTCTTCTAGTTATGGCTGTTCCCAAGGGCAGCAGAGGCCTTGTCTGTTGGTGGCAGCTGTGACATGCAACCACTTTCTTTCTGCATCTCTCAAGGTCTTTGCTAGCTTTGGGACACCACACTCAATCATATGCACAGTTTTCCCATTTCAAAATCCCCAAAGCAAAAACTGTCCTCTCACTCTTCTGAGATTAACTCACTCTTCTGGCGGTTTCAGCTTCTATCCACATCTCTCAGACAATTTTACATAAATCAAGACCTCCTAGACTAAAGCCTACATGGAAGTCTTCTTTAAGGAAACTTCTGAAATAAGAACAAAAAGGATCTTTAAGCTCCCTGAAACTTCAACTCAAGAAGACCCAGAATTGATAATACACAGGCATGCATGTGCTTTGTGGAAGGAGGGAAGGGAAAGATTATGCTGTTAATTTGAGTCCTCTGAGACTGTGCACACATTCACACCTCAATAGATTGTCCTGCCTGCTGCAATAAATACTATAATGCATATTGTATGTTTGTAAGAAATGGAATTAGTGGGTCAACTTTTATAAGTGTTTTGTTACCTGAATTGCTGTGAAAAGGTAATAAAAAAATTTAAATCACAGGATAGGTTTGCTTCTACTTCTAATTATGGGACACAAAACAGTTTAGAAAATTCTTCTACTGGTCATAGCTGTCATTGGGTCAGTTTTAATTCATGGACACCATGTGTATGTTGTTAGAGTAGAACTGTGCTTTATAGTGTTTTAAATGGCTAACTTTTTGTAAGTAGATCACCAGGCATTTCTTCAGTGATACTTCTGGGTGGACTCTAAACCACTGATTTTTAGGTTGGCAACTGAGCACATTAACTGTTTGTACCTCTCTGGGACTCTTTAACATCTATAGAGTTTAATTCTCTGCTCTTTTCCTTTATGATTTATCATCTTGAATAGTTTGTTCTTGTTAGGTGCCACTGAGTTCCTTGTGACTCGCAGTGACCCATGTATAGCAGAACAAACCACTACCCAGTCCTGTACCATGGCCTAAAGTGCCACTGTTAAGCCTGTTGTTGCAAGCACTGTGTTATTCTATCTTGTTGAGGGTCTTTCTTTTACTGAACCTCTACCTTACCAAGCGTGATGTCCTTATTCAGGGACTGGTCTCTACTGCTAACATGTATAAAGTATGTGAGATGACGTCCCACCATCCTCGCTTCTAAGGAGCATTCTGTCTGTCGTTCTTTCAAGGTAGATTTGTTCATTCTTCTCGTAGTCTTCAGTATAGTCAGTATTCCTCACTAACACCAGACTATTAATACTCAATACTGATAAATAAAATAACCACTGCTGTTGAGTTGATTCTGACTCATAGCAACCCCATAGATCAGAGTAGAACTACCCCATAGAGTTTCCAAGGAGCTCCTGGAGGATTTGAACTGTTGCCCTTTGGTTAGCAGATGTAGCACATAACTGCTATGCCACCAGGGTTTCCTATTACAACTCAGGGAGTGCCTATGTGCACTGAGTGAGCAGAAGTCTGGTGTGATCCTCACTCAACACCCTACAGTAGACAAGACAGCGGGATTGCCCCCGGCGACGCAGAATTATCTGGCCCAAAATGTCAGTGGTGTTGAGACTGAGAAAAATCCAATTGCAAATAACTGAATAGGAGGCCCTGAGGAAACTATATATTTATGTGTACACAATCTTATAATAAATATAATGTTTATCAATGTTAATATATAATTTTATAATTTTACAAAAAACACCAAACCCACTGCTGTCGAGTCAATTCCAACTCATAACCACACTATAGGACGGAGTAGAACTGCCCTTTTAAATGAGAGATTGTAGAGGGCAGTGTAGTGTATGTAACTGTATTCATTCTGTAAACATTCTCTAAACAGTTTTGACTGTTTAAAGCAGAAGGGGACACATGAATGTTCAGAGGACAGAATAATTTATACAATATTATTAGATAATTATATACATTTAGCAAATGAACACAGTTATATACACTGAACTGCCCTCTATAATCTCTCGTTTAAAAGGGCTGTGCGATATTAAGAGGATCTTGCTGGTAGAGAATTGTTGTATTGATTGAGTAAAGTAGTCTTTGGAGAAATTTCTCAGATGTTTGATATAAATGGCAGTTCCCACAGGCACAAGAAATACCTTGCAAGTGTTTGTTCATGTGGAGAGGTCAGGCCTTAGTTATCTCAATGAACTACTCAAAGGTATGCATGTAATCCATGCTCTTCTCCCTTGGCTCTTGATTTACATAATAAGTATTATAATCATCATATTTAACAAGTAAAAACACAAGGCACCCAGTTAAATCTTATACTATGCTAGAAAAATATTCATTGTTTATCTGAAATTCAAAATTAACTGGCCATCTTATATTTTATATGGCAACCCTGGTAAGTGTTCTAACTAATTTTAATTAGTGTGTAATACAAATGACTATTATTTATTCATTAATTTTTGTAGGTTCTTTATGTTGTCTTCTCTACTTGAAACAAAGCTTTAACACCCCTACGTTTCTGCCCTTCATTCCTGTTGCGTTCTTGGCCCCACAAATTTCGTATAATTAGCACAGAATCAAAACTCTTAGTCTGTTTATTTTCTCTACTTGAATGAAGACTTTTGTGACAAAGATTCTCATTTAAAATATACTCCATATTTGAATTCTGAAAAGAAGAAATACTATTTCCCTTAAAGAAGTTTGAGTTTAGTGATGATATCAGGACAGTGAGGTATAGTGTGGACTTAACACAAACACTATCAAATCAAGAAAAGCCCATAGAGGAAAGGGAGAGAATGAAACTTCTCTCCTCAGGCCCACCACTAGGTGCAGGATAGTGTCTGTCAGAAATACTGTCTTTGGAACACCTGTCTCGGAACACGTGAGAAACTTAAGTGCAGATTCCTGAACCTGAATCAGAACCTATATTTTTAATGAACACCGCAGGTGACTCTTACTGAACAATGAAATCTCAAAATAACTAGGCTAGAATTTTTCTCTTGGTGCTGTGGTGCACATTCTGATTGGATTGGAATATATGTATAATCCATCATATATATGTGGTTTCTTTAGTTTTTTCCTTTGTGCTGAAACCATGACCATGAATTTCCATTTTTTTCTCCACATTGCATATAGATTCACTTTCCTACAACATTTGTTTTTGTTCATCCATCCATTCACTCATTTATTCATTCAACAAACACTGACAGGTATAAGCCCCTGTGACTCTTTTAAATTTAAATGTTATAAATATAAACCTTATCATTACCTTCCTGAAGGACAGTGCCTTCATATTTTTACATTTCTGTCATTCTCTACCTTGTTGGCAGACAAAAAAAGTACAACTTTATTTTACTTATTTGTTTTCCTGTCACCAGTGGCAAATATTTAATTCGTTACTAAATGACATTTATGGTTTTGAACTTGTGTGTTCTTCTGTCCCCCACAAGCACTGGGGGTCCCAGTATGCATTGACAATATGTGTGTATGCTTATCAAAGTGCCCTTGGGAAATGGAACAACATGTGAAACTCATTTTTTATCTTACAGCAAACTTCATAACATTCTCCCTGATTCTATCCCTTGGATAGATTTCTAGTTTATCTTATATGTGAGAAATGACCTTATAACCTGTGTGTGACAGTTGTTTGGGTTTTATTAAGTGCCCTGCTAGCTGGTGATATAGGGGCATTACTCATAGATATTTGCTTGCTACCCTAGTAAGCTGAGAAAATTTATATTTATATATTTAACTATATATTTATGCCTTTCTTCTCCTGCATGTCATTTAAAAATAGTTTTTAGAATAAGGGGAATGCTACCAATTCTGGCTTTAGATGTGGAGGAGAGAGACAGCTTGTCATCGTGGGTCCCAGATGGGAAAACTTTGTAATACACACATCTTCCGCAAAAAAGAGAACCTGGTAAAAATTAAGTACAAAACCAAACTAAAAGTTTATATTACATACATACACACACACACACACACAAGAATGGAAACCCTGGTGGTGTAGTAGTTAAGAGCTATGGCTGCTAATTACAAGGTCAGCAGTTCAAATATACCAGGTGCTCCTTGGAAACTCTACAGGGCAATTCTGTCCTGTCCTATAGGGTCGCTATTAGTCAGAATTGACTTGACAGCAACAAGGTTTTTTTTTTTTTTTTTTTTTTAATACAGGAATGATCAGTTAATCACGCTTTCCTAAAAGCATCTTACCTTACTCTTACCACAAAAGCATCAAGAAAAGAGAAGTCCCGATGAATACTTCCACTGAGCCATCTGATGTACACTCCTACAGGAAAGCAAGCTACTTGCACATGATGAGGTGCACTTCTGTTAATATATATATATAGGTAAATGGAGAGGTAACATAAGACGTGCCATTTCAACAGTCTTCACATGTACAGTTCATTGACATTATGTTCATCACATTGTTCAGCCATCACCGTCCCCCTTTCCTGAATTTTTCTCTCACTTTTAATAGGAGCTCAGTGTCCCAAAAGCATTGTGTCTTCCTTTTCCCCTCTCTCCCACCCTACTGACAGGGTACTACCAGAAATTCAAACTGGATTCAGATCAGGGTACAGAACCAGGGATATCACTGTTGATGTCAGATGGATTGTGGCTGAAAGCAGAGAATACCAGAAAGATGTTTGTCTGTGTTTGATCGACTATACAAAGGCACTTGATTGTGTAGACCATAACAAATCACAAAAGAAATAGGAATTCTGGAGCTCTTAATTGTGCTCGTAGGAACCTGTACTTTAACTAAGAGGCAGCCATTCCGGTAGAACAAGAGGATACTATGTAGTTTAAAATCAAGAAAGGTGCACATCAGAGTTGTATCCTATCACTATACTTATTCAATGTGTATGCTGAGAAAATACCTAAGAAAATGGATTATGTGAAGCAGAATGAGCATCAGGATTGGAGGAAATCTCATTAACAACCTGTGAAATGCAGATGGCACAAATTTTCTTGCTGAAGGTAAAGAGGCTTTGAAGCACTTACTGATGAAACTCAAAGAACGCAGCCTTTAATATGGGTTACACCTCAACATAAAGAAAACAAAAGTCCTCACAACTGGACAAATAAACAATATCATGATAAGCAGAGAAAAGATTGAGGTTGTCAAGAATTTCATTTGGCTTGGATCTGCACCAAAGCCCACTGAAGCAGCAGTCAAGAAATCAAACTATGTATTGCATTGGGCAAATCTGCTGCAAAAGATGTCTTTGAAGTGGTAAAAAGATGTCATTTTGAGGACTGAGATGGAAATGTCCCAATTCACTGTGTTTTCAGCTGCCTCACATCCATGCAAACGCTGGGCTGTGAATAAAGAAGAGTGAGGAGGAATCTATGCCTCTCAGTTATGGTGTTGGGGAGAATGCTGAATATATCATGGATGGTCTGAAGAACAAACCTGACTTGGAAGAAGCACAGCCAGAATGCTCCTTAGAAACAAGGAGGGTGAGACTTTGTCTTACATACATTGGATATGTTATCAGAAAGGACTAGGACTTAGAGAGAGACATCATGCTTGGTAAAGTACTGAGTCATTGAAAAAGAGGAAGACTCTTAACTAGACAGAGTGACACAGTGGCTGCAACAATGCTCTCAAGTACAGAAACCACCGTCAGGATGCGGCAGCGTTTCAGCAGTGTTTCAGTCTGCTGTACATAGGGTTACTGTGAATCAGAACCGAGTGGACGGCAGCTGATAGCAACTGTGGTCATTTCAAAGTTGGGGTTAAGTTCTGCTAGGTGGGGACACTCCAGGGTTAGAACTCTTAATCTGGGCTTTAAAAGCAAATTCTTTCTTTTTAAATCATTTTATTGTTATAAAAAAATATAGATAACACAACATCTGCCGTTATGTCTGTCACTTGTATAATTCAACAAAAGTAGTTACATCAATCAGTTTATGCAACCATCGCCAATATCCATTGCTGTATTTTCCATCCCCATGAACAGAAACTCAGCAGTAGCTAGATGAGCTAGGTTCTGTCTTTCCCCTTCCCTCTCACCCCTGCAAACCATTGTTGTTCTCTGATCTCTATATACTTCTATATTTCAGATGTTTCATTTCAGTGAAATCATACTGCATTTGTCCTTGAGTGATTGACTTATTTCATCCATCATAATGTTTTCAAGGGTCATCCATGCTGTTGTTTGCATCAGAATTTTATTCTCTTTATGGCAGAGTGATATTCTATTGTATGTACACACCACAGTTTGTTTATCCGTTCATCTGTTGATGGGCTTACAGGCTGTTTCTACCTTTTGGCTGTCGTGAGTAATGCTGCCATGAATGTTAGTGTACATGTGTCTGTTCATGTTGCTGCAAAAATGAATTTTTAACAATGTAGTCTCTTTTCATATATTATACCCAGACTCAAGTATTTTATTGATGGTAGAATATAAATAACTTTTTAATAAAATGTTATTATTTCAATGCCAATCTGAGCACTGAAACCAATGCAAACATGATCATTGGCTCTTCTCATAAAGAATTTGTGCATTAACCTCTATTTCTCTGGCAGTTGGAAGGGGCATTTTAGTTAGTAAATATGTTAGTAAATGAGTTAGGTAGTCATTTAGTTAGTAAATTGCTATATGTAATAGGAGGCGGCTAGCTGCTACTAAGCTGGTTCTAGCCGTATGTGTTCAATAACATCCCTCCTTTGCAGATTCCCTTTACCTATCCATTTGGATCCAAAGATACATGTGGAGACTTGCTGTTTTTATTTTGGTTTTGATTACTGTGGTTTTCACAAAGATGCCTGGAACCCAAGAGGAACAGAAAATGTCAATGAGTACTCAGGAGGAGAAATGCCTAGGAGGTCTTGTACTTACAAGTTATTGTGAGATTTTGGCTTTAGACAGTTATGGAAACAGAGGCAAATCAATCAATTTCATTGAACCTCAGTTTCACAGTACTAAAACAGAGGTAATATTAATAGGCATTAGGATAACTGAGTTGAATGCAAGTTGTTTGTCATAACAAAAGGTTGGAAAATGTGTAAATGTATGTTAGTAGGGGTCTGGTTGAAGAAACTATGGTTCCTCCAACCGACAGAGCACTTTGTAGCTCTAACTAGAGCAGGCTTTGCAAGTGTACACAAATGAACCCAACTCTATGTCATATTGGAGTATAACAACCCAGAGAAAATAATTATTTTAAATGTCATTAGAACTCAACATATACTTACTGGGATGTGTTTTTAGGACACACACACACTCACTCACACACAGAAACACACACACACACAAACTATGAAGAAATACTAAACTTCTGTCTGTAGTTTTACTACTAGTATTAATGATATTGACATAGTTATTTCGAAACTGGTTTTATTAGTATTGTAGAATAAAGCAAAAGTAAAACATCAGTGTTACTAGAAGCCACAATTTTAAGAATCAGAGAAAAGAGGTACAAGCATAAAATCAAAGAAAAAAAGTAAAAATTATGAAATGTAAAAATGTTAAATTTGAATGGGAGATATTGGAATGACCCCATGGTTTGAAAAACACATTTTCTAGCTCTGTCCACTGAGAAAGTCTAGGATCACTGATACCCCAGGAGCAATGAAATTTTCAGAGCCCAAACTTTGGTTTCTAACACATTTTACCACTTAGAAAGAATCTTGGAAAATTGAATACATTCAGGTTTGAGATATTTTATGTCAGAAAATAAGAAAGAAATCAAGGAAATAATATCAGTAGGATTTGAGAACCAATCTGCATGGACTCCAGATTACCAAATATAGAAAATTTGATCATCAGAAGTAATACAGTTAATTATGCATAATTAAATACGTAGAAATTCCTGTGCTCATTCTTAAACAAACAGAAAAAGGCAAAAGAATAAATTTTCATTTGCTACCATTGAAGATTACCATTCAAACAATTCTTTATTTTAGAAGTTGGTAAGCAAAAGGAAATAACTAAGAATTTACCCTAAATTTTTACTAGAACCTGTGGTTTGGGGTAAGCAAATAGCTCCAGTTGATGAAGAAACTTTACAGAAGAATGCCCACTAAGATGCAGAAGGAAAGACATAATTTTAAAAAATCAACATTTCAATCCCTAATACATGATTGAGGTAAGCTAATGTACATAAGCTCACTTGATGCTAAATTATTAAGCAAAAAATTTCACGTGATGCTCAAGTGTCATCCTACAGTTTACTAAGCACAAAGGGAAAAACTTACTTGGTTAATGAAAGGATCCTAGGGTCTACTGATCTGATGTAATGTGAAGTGCACAGCATTCCTTAGAAAATATTAAGCCAAATGTGTTTAACTTGAATCCAATCAAGCTTTTAAAATTTAATTCCCTATTTACAGAAAATACAGGGATAGAGGAACCAGTGAAACGATATCACAGAAAACTTGGAACATATCTGTGCTGTGGGACATGCATCAGACAGCTGGCTTATTTGAGATCCTGCTGGCTAAACTGTTGGGAATTGTGGCCTCAGTGACTGAGGTAGTACCACCGAACATGATTTTCTCTGAAATCCTAGGTTTGTGTGTCCTGGTACATATTGGGGATCTAAGACGGCAGTGGGTTAAGCATAATTTGATATGGTCAAAGAACTAAAGTACCCCAAAATGGGCCCATCTCTAAGTATTTCAGTAAGAAAAGGAAACCAACATATACTAAATTTCCCAGCTATATTCTATTTTTTAAAATAATAAATAGTACTATTTTGGTTAATATATTGCCAACATAGAAACGGCTAGAGAAGAACAATTACTTTGTCAAAACATCCTTAAACATAGACAAATGTCTGTTAGATTCATATATTGAGAAGAGAAAACATTAAAATAACAAATGAACATTTGTTATTGTTGTTAGGTACTGTGGAGTCAGTTCTGAGTCATAGCCACCCTATGTACAATACAACAAAACAGCCCAGACCTGTGCTATCCTCGTGATCATTGTTATATTTAAGCCTACAGTTGCAGCCACTGTGTCAGTTCATCTCATTGAGGGTTTTCTTCTTTTTTTGATGACGTTCTGCTTTACCAGGCATGACATCATTCTCCCAAGACTGGTCCCTCCATAGAACATGTCCAACATATGTGAGATGAAGTCTTATCATCCCAGTTTCTAAGAAACATTCTGGCTGTACTTCTCCCAAGGCAGACTTCTTCATTCTTTTGGCAGTCCATGGTATACCTAATATTCTTCACCAATACCATAATTCAAAGGTATCGCTTCTTCAGTCTTCTTGTTAGTGTCCAGGTTTTGCATTCATATGAAATGACTGAAAACATCATGCTGTGGATCAGGTGCACCTTAGTCCTTAAAACGACAGCTTTGCTTTTTACCACTTCAGAGAGGTCTTTTGCAGCAGATTTGCCCAGTGCAATACATAGTTTGATTTTTTGCTGCTTCACTGGGCGTTGGTTGTGGATCCAAGTAACGTGAAATCCCTGACAACTTCAATCTTTTTCTCCATTTGTCATGATGTTGCTTATTGGTCCAGTCATGAAGACTTTGTTTTCTTTAGGTTGAGGTGTAATACAAACTTAACGCTGTAGTCCTTGATTTCACTGGTCGGTGCTTCAAGTCCCCTTTACTTTCAGTGTTTTATTTTTATGATTCTGTGAATATAGAACTTTGCTTTCGTGATTATAACTGCAGAGATTTAATAAAGTTATGTTTTATTATATTACTAATAATTGACTTCATTTTATAATAATTTTTATATGAAACCCTGTTGGTTTAGTAGTTAAGTGCTACAGCTGCTAACCAAAAGGTTGCAGTTGAATTTCACCAGGCACTCCTTGGAAACTCTATGGGGCAGTTCTGCTCCATCCTATAGGGTTGCTATGAGTCAACTTTGACTTGAGAGCACTGGGTTTGGTTTTGGTTATTATAAAATTTATACATGTGTATTATTATCCCAAGTGGATTTTAACTTTATACAGATTCATGCTTTTCCCTTTGGGAATTGTTCCTCTAACCTTTTCAGAATTTGGAATTCAATCTTCTGAATTGCCTGAGTACCAGCAACACTTGATTTGTGTGTCTGTCCATATGAAGCTTATTTTCTTAATTTAAAAATTTGTCCTCAACTGGAATAAAATCTCTGATCCTCAAAAATTGTGGTTCTAAATAAGTTTCTGTGTGTGAGTATCTAAAATTTTAAGTGAAGCCAAACTGATAGGAACCATTATGATTTCAAAGGGATCTAGTATAAAAAAATCAGTACAATGAATGAGATACATATTAATAAATGTACAGTGATAAGGTTACTATTGCAAATGAAAAGTCAACTGTGTATGGATCAAGTCAGCTGCTAATTTATATTTCATACCCTTTATTAACTGATATTTAACGAGAATTATTCACATTTTTCATTGCATCACATCAAACTCTCCTAATAAAACATCTGCTCTGCATTGAATGTTAGTTGCACCATTTCATAAAATTTTGAGCAGTCTCTGACTCACTAAATAACGTTGTCACTCAAGCCTCGTTTCCCATCTGAGCATAGTGAAGTCAAATGGACACTGAATTAATCTAGTATATTGTCCCTGCTTGATGAGGTCTCTGGGAGATCTCTGTCCTGTCACCTTTAATGGACTCATCATTTTTCTCATCATTTTTTTTAGGAGAAAGAAGCAGTCTTACGAAGCTGTCCTTTACACACTTGGAAATTATTATAATTTATTCCTTAAACACTTAACTCAAAAATTAAGAATGAGTAGACTCTACTTTATTTTGGGTACCATAATATTGTAACAATGACATGCTGATTACGATGAGGGGACCTAAGAATACCATTTCATGCTGATTATTCACGTTATTTCCAAACCAGTAGTTAATGTGATCAACACTCTTCCACTCAATAGCTTAATATTATACCCTAGTCAGAAAAATTGCAGCTGCGAAAAGGTAGATTTTCTTGGCTTCATTTATTTGTAGGTGCATAAAAGCTAATAATAAATGACTTATTGATGCCATGCAAAGCTCTCTAAATTCATACCATGTAGATTTAAATTTTAATATTATTTTGCATGGCTGTCCAGTAATAAGTACTCATATTTGTTATCTTAAAATCCATTTTTCCCTCTCTGTCTCATCCCCTTAGCTTCATGTGTTATTTTGGTTAATGAAATCCCCATAGAGAGCAGAGGGAGAAGAAGATGGATTTAGACAGATACTAATTCTGAAAACTTGAATAGTTCACTATTTTTATTGTGTTTGGATGTGTTCTTACATTTTTCAATAACATGTAAAAACTTGCCACCCACAAACCAATTACTAAAGAACATCTGCTAAAGTTTAATTATTTGGCTTTCTCTGGACTCAATTTTAAATAACTGTTGCTTTTATATTAAACAAGAAAATACTGTCGGTGGTAATACTGTTAACAACACCAACATGTTTCCTTTACTTGAAAATGTCCTTTGACTTTCATTGCTAATTGGCTAACTTCAGTCTCTTATAAGGACATCTAGGGAAAATGAAGACCCAGCAAGTAGCTGCTGTATAGCCTCAGGCGGGTGTACGAGTATCTGGAGTTTGGGCTGGTGAGAGGAGGGCAGAGAGTTCTTTTCAGAGGTCATTGTAAATAGAACCAGAAGACGTACAGCAGACCTCAAGTTCTGGAGGGAAATCAATGTGGAGGCTGAATCATCAGACCAGGCGAGCTGACGACCCAAAGGGAGACTGAGAAAGGGAGCTAGTCATCCTCTGGACTGTCCTGGATCTGGACTTTGTGGCACAATTAGCTCTGTGTGGTTGGCAATTAAATTGTAGCTTGGAGAAATTCCAGACGTAAAATGCAAAGCCTGTAGCGCTTGTCTGTTTTAATACTTTCAGCACACCATAGACCGAACAGACTCTAAACAGGCTTCAACAGAACTTTCATTTTGGGGGTAACTGCTTCAACAACTTGTGCTTGTTATCTCACCTTACGTTACAGAACATTTTAACTTCTTACTGTATGCAAAAAAGTTTGTTCATGGTTTTTAATTTTTGCATGCAGTGTTTTCTTTGCATAGAATGTTCTTTGCTTTCTTAAACCTATCTGAAACATACTTATTTCTTTGATTTCTTAATCTATCTGATACATGATTACTTTTTCCTTCAAAGCAATTCAAACGTCACCTTTTCTTCAGAGTTTTCCCTAATAAATCCACCTGTAACCCCATTCCTAGAGATGTTGACTCTGTTTTATTTTATTTTTATTTTTTAAGCATTCTGTTAAAGTACTTAATTTTCTTAAAATGTGTCATTTATTATCACCTGGGAAAGTTATCAGGGTTTTTTCTCATGACAACAAAGGTGGTCAGCAATCCTATTATGTTTTACCCAACACACTTTGTCTTTCCGTTGATATGAAGGTGGAGAAAGTGCAGACAAGCGTAAAATGGTATTGCTAACTTGATCCCTAGTAGTTGGTATTTTTATTTTAATATCACTTTTCTAAATTGGTCTGGCTATCCCATGAATTTTAGAATAATTTTGAGTAGCTGAAACATTTATTGACCCCAGGGCTTATGCAGGACACAGTGTTAGAAGAGTGTGACTCTGAAGAAGACATGGAATAAACCACCATCTGGTGGGAATAAGTGTCTGCTATGAATGCTGGTAGAAGACAGCATCTAAAAATGACAAAGGGTAGAAATAGTGTACAGTAGGAATGGTGAAAAGTAGAACTGTTGAGAAATTAATGATGGTAGGTATTCAATGCTAGTAGCAGAAGTCAACACTTCTAATTGGTGAAACTGTGGAGCTGAGCCTAGTAGAGAGATTTATTTGCAACCCAGATTTCAAGTAGGTGTCTTTGGCCCTTCAGGTGGTAAGAAAATTGGCTTGATGCTGTGAGAAAATTTCCGTGTCTTTCCGAAGATTACTGCAAATTATGGATAGAATATGATTATGATCAGTTTTGCTTTGATTATTTGCCTCCACCAAGTCCTTATTTTCTCCATAGTCTTCTGGATTTTTCTTTGTCTCTGCTTTGGTATCAGGTCAAATATAGGACATGATTAATTTTGGCAGAGGAAAAAACTGAAGAAAACACCTCCAGGAGGCATGTAAGCAGCAGACTTTATTTAAATATTGGGGTGACAGAGGGCTTTACCTTATTAGTGTTAACAGTGGAAACCCTGGTGACATAGTGGTTAAGTGCTATGGCTGCTAACCAGTAAGTCAGCAGTTCACAGCTGCCAGGCGCTCCTTAGAAACTGTTTGGGCAATTCTACGTTGTCTATAGTGTTGCTATGAGTTGGAATTGACTTGACGGCAGTAGATTTATGCCAACTAATTTAAATGTCCATTATTCCTGAACCTTAAATGTCATTCAGTCACTCTGCCACATTCTTAATCATTTCATCTCTCTATTCTTTTTTCTTTTTCCTTTCTCTTCAAAATGCACAATTAAAACTGGCAGATCAATTGTAATACAACAAGGATTAACTGTGTTTATTGTCTTATCTCCTGCTAACTTATGCTTTCTGAGGTTCATTATTTAAATCTTAAGGCTAACAGAGAGAGTTACCTCTCTAAGAGAAATACAGGTACTAGCATTTATTTTTGCCTTACTATGGACAGAACAATAATCATGTTATCCTGATTTTATTTCTTTTTCTTATGACATTATCTTCAATTAGTATTTTAGTATTTACTATGAATCACATACTATGATGTGATGGAGAAAAAAAGATGAAAAATAGAAAGGATGCATTCCCTTTACATCTTTCAGCACCCAAATAAACTTGCATTCACAGTATTTGCATTCAATAAAACAAATACTAGGCTTCCAAAGAAGAATAAAAATTCAACATATAATGAGGAAAAACAATAGCAACAATAACAAAAAACTGACACTAAAATAAGAAAGGTGACAAGATCAACAGAGAAGACATTAAAAAGACCTGTAATGATGTTCTATGCATTCAAGAAACTGGAAGAAAGTTTAAGCATAGAGATTGGCCATGTTAAGTAGAGACATGGAAGTTATATACAAACACAAATAAAAATTTTAGAGGTTAAAAATGGCATGTAAGATAAAATATACACTGAATTGGATAAATGACAGATTAGAATTCAAGAAGGTAAATTATAAGACCTTAAGAAATAGCCATAGAAACTATTGAAAATTACATGAGAAAGAAGACTGGGGAAAACAAAAGAACAGAGTACCAGTGAGCTGCAACACAATTTCAGCAGTAACACGGATGTGTATTTGCAGTACCTTCAGGGGACAAGAGACAAGGATACGGACAGAGAAATATTTG
Source organism: Heterohyrax brucei (assembly GCA_028571685.1). Lineage (NCBI taxonomy): Eukaryota > Metazoa > Chordata > Mammalia > Hyracoidea > Procaviidae > Heterohyrax > Heterohyrax brucei. The sequence goes on along the minus strand of CM053142.1, from coordinate 101,182,127 downwards.
AACAAATAATGGCCCCCAAATTTCCAACTTGATAAAAAGTGTAAAGCGACAGAGGAAGATCACAAAATTTGGTGCATGAAGAATATGAGGAAGCATGCAGAAAACTGTGCTCACACATTTCATAACTAGATTGCTTAAAACAGGTGATAAATGGAAAATCTTAGAAGCAGTCAGAGGACAAAAAGGCAGTTTACATAGAGATAAAGATCATGTTGACAGCAGATTTCTCATGTGAAACAACACAAGCTAGAAGAGAGTGGTGCAATGAAAAAACAAAATCCAAACTAGAATTCTTCACACAGTAAAAACATCTCTCAAAAATGAAGGTTATCACCACTAGAAATGTACACAGAGAAGTAGAGCATATATTTACACAAGACATGTACATGAATGTTCATAGCAGTATTCTTCATAATCATGAAAAACTACAAGTACCCTAAATGTTCACCAAATGGTGAATGAAAAAGTGGAGCATGATATATCCAATAATGAAATGACATTTAGCAATTAGGTGGCATGAACTACTGATACATGACATTTAGCAATTAGGTGGCATGAAACACTGATATATTTCCAATGTTGTCCAATAGTGTGGACAAACCTTCGCAACATGCTGTGCAGAAGAATGCATGCACAAAAGACTACATAAAGAGGAACTGTATTTATATGAAATGTCTAGGAGAGACAAATTTATAGAGACAAAAAGCAGATCGGTGTTTGCCTGGGACTGGGAGTGGTAGTAGGGATTATGTGGAAGACAGCATGATGCAATTTTGGGAATGTTCAAAAACTGGAGTGTGAAATGATTGCACAGTTTTAAAAATGTGTTAAAATTATTGAGCTGTATGCTTACAGTGGCATGCCAATTTCTGTATACTTACGGTATGTCAATTATACCTCAATAAAGCTGTTAATAAAATAAATGGTAAAATAAAGACTTTTTCAGACCTATAGAAACTGAAGACACTGGCACTTGAAGATGTGTGAATGGAAATCCTTCAAACACAAGAAAAATGATAACATTTGGAAACATAAATTCACACAGAAGATCTGTTTAAAAGATATAGTTTAAAACAAAAATAACAACAATGTATGTGTGATTCATAGCAGATATAAAAGTAAAATGAACAAAACAATGGCGCAAAGATGAGGAGGGAACAAATATATTTTTATGTAGCCAAATGTGTAGTATCACGTCTACTGTAATAAATTTAAAGTGTATATTTTAAATCATAAAGCAAGGAATGATGAAGTAAAAGAACCCAACAGAAGATTTCAAAGGGCAGCTCACGAAGACCAAATATTATAATGACATATGCAAACAGCTGAAAATAGAAAACCAAAAGGGAAGAACGTGCTCCGCGTTTCTCAAGCTGAAAGGACTGAGGGGAAAAAAAATTCAAGCCTTGAGTTGCAGTAGTGAATGATTCTACAGGGGAAGTATTACATGACTCAGGAAGCAACCGAAGAACATAAAAGGAATATACAAAATCATTAAACCAGAAAGAGCTGGTTGATATTCAACCATTTAAACAGGGGGATATGATCAGGAACCAATGGTACTGAAGGAAGAAGTCAAAGCTGCATTAAAGGCATTGATAAGAGAAACAAGGCTTCAGGAATTGATAGACTATTAACTGAGAAGTTTCAACAAACTGATGCAGCACTAGAAGTGCTCACTATGTAAAGAAATACGAGGGACAGTTACATGGCCAACCAACTGGAGCCGGGCTGGAAGAGATCCACTTTATGCCTATTCTGGAAAAAGGTGAGCCAACTGAATGTGGAAATTATTGAACAGTATCATTAATGTTGGAAACCCTGGTGGTGTAGTCAATAAGAGCTACAACTGCTAACCAGAATTTCAAATCCACTAGGTGCCCACTGGAAACTCAATGCGGCAGTTCCACTCTGTCTTGTGGGGTCACTATGAATCAGCACTGGGTTTATCATTAATATCACACAAAAGTAAACTTTTCCTAAAGATTGTTCAAAAGCAACTGCAGCAGCATATTGACAGCGAACTGTCAGAAATCCAAGCTGAATTCAGAAGAAGACTTGGAACCAGATATATCGTTGCTCGTGTCAGATCGATCTTGGCTGAAAGTAGAAAATACCAGAAAGATGTCTACCTGTGTTTCATTGACTATGCAAAGGCATTCAAGTGTGTAGATCGTAATAAAGTATGGGTAATGTTGTGGAGAACGGAAATTCCAGAACACTTAATTGTGCTCTTAAGGAATTTGTGCATGGATTGAGAGGCAGTTATGTGAACAGAACCAGGGGACACCGCGTGGTTTGAAGTCAGGAAAGGTGTGTGTCAGGGTTGTATCGCCATACCTTTTCAATCTGTATTCCAAGCACATAATGTGAGAACCTGGACTATAAGAAGAAAGAGGCATTAGGATTGGAGGAAGACTTGTTAACCTGCTTTATGCAGATAACACAAGCTTGCTTGCTGAAATTGAAGAGGATTTGACATACTTACTGATGAAAATCAAAGACCACAGACTGCAGTATGGGTTACACCTCCATATCAAGGAAACAAAAATTCTCACAACTGGACCAGTAGGCATCATCAGGATAGAGAATGAATTGAGGTTGTCAAGAATTTCATTTTACTTACTTACACAGCCAACACCCTTGGAAGCAGCAGTCCAGAAATGGAAAGATGCAGTGTGTTGGGAAAATTTGCTGCAAAGTTCCTCTTTAAAGTGTTAGAAAGTAAAGATGTCACCTTGACGACTAAGGTAAGCCTGATCCAAGCCATGGTATTTTCAGTTGCATCATATGCATGTGAAAGCTGGACAATAAAAAAGCAAGGGAGAAGACGAATGTATGGCTTTGAATTGTGGTGTTGAAAAAGAATGTTGAGTGTACCACAGACTGCCAAAAAAGCAAACAGAAGAAGTAAAACCAGAGTACTTCTTGGAGGAAAAGGTGTCAACACTGCATCTTACATACTTTGGGTACATTGTTAGGGGTGATCAGTCCCTGGAAAAGGACATCATGCTAGATACAATGGAGGGCCAGTGAAGAAGAGGAAGACCTTCAACAAGACAGATTGACACAGTGACTACAACAACGGGCTTAAGCATAAAAATGATTGAGGACATGGCACAGGACCAAGCAGTCTTTCATTCTGTTGTACATAGGGTCACTGTGAGTCAGAACCAACTTGATGGTACCTAACAATGACAACAACAAAGCAATCACTAAAGTAACAAGAGAGTTCTAGTTAACAAGGTAGTGGAAAAAATAAAGAGAATAATAGAATTTACTCAGTCCCAACAAAAAGCAAGTAAAGAGGAAAAAGGAAACAAAAAATGGGAAAAATGTAAAACAAATATCAAATGGCAAATTTAAACCAACAATTTCAGTAGTAAGAGTGAATGTAAGTGGTCTAAAGTGCATACTGAAAAGGCAGAGAGTGGCAGAGTGAAAACAGAAAACCCACCTCCATGCTGCCTATGAGAAATGCACTTTGGAAAAAGGCTCAAATAAGTAAAAGCTATGACATTCTAACATTAATTAGAAAGACAAATCTCGAGTGGATACATTACTACCAAACAAAGCCAACTTCAAGTCCAAGATATTACAAGGGATACAAAGTCATTAAAATATTGTAAAGGGATTAATTTATTAAGAGCATGTAACAATCCTAAATACTACACACGTGACAACAGAGTTCCAAAATACATAATGCAAAACCTGACAGAACTACAAAGAGAAATAGACAAATTGTCACTTATATCCAGAGATTTCGATACCCAGTACCAATAACTGATTGAACAAGTAGACAGAAAATCAGTAAGAATATTGAAGATTTGAGCAACATTATCAACTAACTAGACCTAACTGAACTTTGTAGGACACTGTACCCAAATAACAGCAGAATATGTTTCTTTGTAAGTGTATCTGGAATATTTACCAAAGTACACAATATTCTGAGCCATAAAACAAATCTCAGAAAATTTAGGAGGATTCTAATTATACAAAGATTGCTATGTAATGACAGAGAATTAAACTAGAAATCAATAACAAAAAATATTGGTAAAATTTCCAAGTATTTATAAATTAAACAGCATACTTAAACAAATGGGTCAAAGAAGAACTATAAAAGGGAATAAGAACACATTTGACCCAAATATTAAAATAAAATATATCAAAATTGGTGGAATGCTGCTTATGGTAGCCAGAATAACATCCCATAGAGATGCCCATGTCCTAATCCTCCACATCTGTGAATATGTTGCATTACGTGGTAAAAGGGGTGTGGCAGATGTGACAGGGAGAGTAGCCTGAATTATCCAGGTGGGCTCAATATAATCAAAGCCCCTACAGCTATGTGACTCAGAAGAAAACTTGTGGTCTTACCTACCCTCTTGGGATCGCTGCCTTTCACAGCCTTTGAATGGGAACTCGAGTCTCTGACCTGCTGATCTTGGGTTTGCCAGCTTTGGAGGCTGCGTGAGCTGGGAGAGCCCTCTGTTCTTCTCCAGGACTTGGGACATTTCAGCCTCTACAATTGCGTGAGCTGTTTCCTAGATACAAATCTATTTCTATATGTGTTTATATGCTTTTCTGGTTTTGCTTCTCCGGAGAACTCAGCCTAAGACTTTTGGTACTGAGAGTGGGGTCTAGAGAAACCAAATTGTAAGAATGAGTTATATAAATTGGTTCTCAAGTCTGGCTAGTCTTAAAGATGTTGATGATTCTACTTCTAGTAGTAAAGATGGCACCATGTGATGGCAATAGAAATACACAAAATATTACCAGCAATGCAGCAGGTATTGGTGACAGGCGATGCTCTGGGACCTAACACAAAGCAGGAGTGTGGGGGTGGGCTACCGATACACATGATAAAATACACAGCCAAACCTAAAAGAAACCTAAATAAATAAATAAGACACCTAAAGCTATTCTATTATTCAATTTACATGGCATTTCTAGTAAATGCAAAATATAGGAACAGAAAGCAGATGAGTGATTGTCTGCAGCTGAGAAAAGCAGCCAGAGTTGACTACAAAAAGGGTCTGATGAAACTTTGTGAGAAGGATAGACATATTCTGAGTCTGGAATGTGATAATGTTTACATTTATTAAAAAAATCATCATTCTATAGATCTTACATAAGTACATTTTATGGTATATAAATGGAAAAATATAAAACACCAGCCGTATGTTGTGAATTGGGGACCACAAAGAAAGATATGAGATTACATAAGATAACTGAGAAAATGAAGAGCTGGGTAAATGGTTAAATTACTCGCCCCACTTCGCCTCCGTGTAACTGGCCTGTGTAAAGCCACTGCTTGTCGTCTGTGACTTGAAGCCCATAATCTCAGATCAAGGGCCTGTGCTGTTCCTTCCTCTTTAACTCATTCAGGTAGTAAATGTTGCCCTTTTTTTCTGTCATTGTTTTCTTTTCAGTCTCTGAAAAAGAGACAGTGATGCGCTGATTCTTCTTGCCTCATATTGGTGTCAGGTTGCATTTAATAGATGACGTTTGTAAAGTGCTGTGAGCTATTCAGAGAAAGGAGCTTGACACAGTCAATACGGGTTAAAGGACTGAAAAGCCTTGTTTGCCACTTCCCAAGTGTCGCCTCGTCCCTGTATTCATTAGCTTTGTCTACTGTAAATGGAATTGGCCACATCGTTGAGACAGTAAGTAAACTTAAACACGTCAAGCCTGCCAATAAAACTGAAGACAAGTTCAATTTCCTTGGAGGAAATAATGAAGTTAACACTGTAGTCCTGCCTGCTTCTTTAATATAATTAGAGAGGGTGTCACCTGTTTTCCCAAATAGAACATTCTCTCAGATGTTCTGCTTCCTCCAAGCACTTTAAAGTACTTGATTTAAAAAGTTGTAAAACAGCACAAAAGAATACTTGTTCATCAAATTTATATGATAAAACACACTGGTTTAAAAACTGGTTCATCTAATGATTTAGGATAGCTGTCAAAACAGCCTAAATCAGTTCTCTTAAGTGAACACCCAGGACTGGAGTGGCTGGGACATACTGTAGTTGTATGTTTAACTTTACAAGAAACTGTCAGATAGTTTTCCAAGTGGTTATACTTTTGTATTCTCACCAGAAGTGTATGACATTTAAATGACAACAATTTTTTTTAACAAATGGCATAAATGAAGAAGCGCACACACACAAACTCCCAACAGGTGCTGTCTTAGCCATCTAGTGCTGTTATATTAGAAACACCACAAGTGGGTGCCTTTAAAAAGAAATTCTGTTCTGTCACAGTCCAATAGGCTAGAAGTCAAAATTCAGGGCATCAGCTCCAGAGGAAGTCTTTCTCTGTTGGCTTTGGAGAAAGGTCCTTGTCATTAATCTTCCCCTGGACTGCGGTGTCGGGACCCTGGGTCCTTTCCAAAGGACTCCCAGCACTGCTCCATGGTGGCATGAAGTTCCCGAAACTCTGCTTGCTTCCCTCTCCTTTATATCTTAGGAGATTCCCACAAGGCCCCAAACAAACTTCTACGCAGAGTCCAATCCCGCTAACACAACGGCCGCCCTTCCTTCCTCATTAGCATCACAGAGGCGGGGCTTGCAGCATTTAAGGACATCAGGGGGTCCCAGGAATCGGGATCTGGCCAACCGGCTATACTCATTTTCGGGAAGGGTATCATTCAATCCATGACAGGTGGACTGACTTAAAAATTCAGTTCCTTACATAAACTTGATGGAGCAGTTCTACTCTGGTCTATAGGTTCATTTGGACTCAGAATAGTCTCGACAGCATTGGGTTTTGGCGTTTGGTTTATGTAATGTTACATGTTATATACTTCAGTCACTTCGGCTAGTTGAGACAAGGAATCTGGAGAGCAGTTAGGCATGTACAGTAATAGTGTACTTGAAAGGTAGTGAGAATCTGAACTAAGACAGGTGAGCAAGGAATGACCAGAAAGAAGAAAAGAGGCACATTAAACTGATTTGATGTAGAGAACAAGGAAAAATCAAAACGAAGCCAAACCCACGGCTGTAAAGCCAATTCACACTCACAGTGACCGTATAGCACAGAGCAGAACCGCCCCCTAGAGTTTCCAAGGCGTGCCTAGTGAATCTGAACTGTTGAGCTTTTGGTTAGCAGCTGTAGCACTTAACCGCTATGCCACCAGGGTTTCCAGAAAGAATTAAAAAAAGCATTCTGAGATTCAGAGCTGCAGCATCTGGAAGAAGTATTTACAATGTAAACAGAAGTTAAAGGATTATTTGGGGATAAACAGGAAGAAACTAAAACATTGCTGAGATATACGACTTTAGTAAAGATCTCTAGCTAGCAGTTCTGAAGGTTAGAAGAGAATGCAGGGCTAGAGATACAGAGCTGGGGTGTCTTGTCCAGAAAGGTCATCTTAGATTCCTAGAGCTGCGGCAACAGAAATACCACAAGTGAGTGGATTTAAAAAACAGAAATTTATTGTTTCACAGGTCAGGATGTCATCAACGGGTCTCTGAAGACCCTCACGGGTCCTTGTCAAACCCATAAGGAAGAATTACTCGGGGAGAACTGGCTGACCCATAAGAGGAATCTACTGGAAAATGAAAGCACTTCCAAGTGGGACAGCAGCAGAGTGTAGAGCGCTCCAGCAGCCTGCGTCACTGAGCAAGCTGGAGGCTGGCTTTTGATCTAGGCCCAGGGTATAGCTGGGGGCAACAAATAAGTTATAGGGATCTGAAGTATTCCCTTGTATGGATGGCAGCAGCTGCTGTTCTTTGGCTTCAAGTGCATGCAGATTTCAAGATGGCTCCTGCCACAGGGGCTTCTGGGACTGGTAGCAGGACTTATTATGGGATGTTGTGCGTGCACAGTTTCTTGCTCCCTTGGTTCAAGTCATTGGTCCTGATTGTAGCTCTCTGGTGCCCCAGTCAGAAGGGCACATAGCGGTCAAAGTGGGACTTTCTGTGCATGTACCCAGAGTTGGTTCCATCTGAGAGACAGCCTTTAGGAAGTTTATACAATTGTTTGTGGATTTATCTTAGTGTCCCAGAATGTAGTTAATATCATTTGTTGATAGTTTCAATCAAAATATTTACAGAGGCCTTCTCCCAGTCTTACTCCCAACTGTTGACTCAAAAGAGGTAGCACATTTTCCAAAAGATTTCCGTCGTATGCTTCCCCACAGACTGTTCTGCCTGTCTCGACTAGGCTAGAAGTTTGAAATCCAGGCACTGATTATAGGGGAAAGTTCTTTTTCTGTCAGCTCTCGGGTAAAGTCCTTGTCTTCTTCCATTTATGCAGCCGTGGCATTCTGTGGCACCTGTTTTCTCTGCGCACCCTGTCTGTGCTTGTTTAACTCTGTGTCTGTGCTGCTTTTCTGAAGTCAGAAGCAAATAGATTTAGGAGGAACCTGACACTGGTAGGCCTCATTAACGTAACAAAGAAACCTATTCTCAAATATGGTTATAACCACCGGCGTAGGGGTCAGGTGTCCAACATATAACTTGAGGGTACGCGATTCAGTCTACAACAAGGTTATAGTTGAAGAGGTAGGACTTGTGAGATCACTGAGAAAGAAAACCTGGCGAGCTGTGCTTTCTGACAGTACACTGGACAGAACCAAACTAGTTGGCTGGAAAAGATGCTGACTCATAGGGACCCTACAGGGCAGAGTGGATGTGCCCCACAGGACTACCAAGGAGAGGCTGGTGGATTCAAAATGTCCACATTTTGGCTAGCAGCCACAGCTCTTAACCACTACACTGCCAGGAGCACTTACAGAAGCATCTGAAATTATGAAAACTGATGGAAGAAGGGTCACAGAAAGAGAAGATAGAACTTTCAGAGACAAAAAGAAGGAGGAAAGTTAGGACTGTGTATGCTTGAGAAGCTAAGAAAGGAGAGACATTAACTCAAACAGATATTATACGATTCTGTTTTTAATATGCTTTGCAAAATGATTTGATGAAGAACTGTACACTTCATGAGTCTGATGTCTAGAAGGATTTGTTTTAAAGGTGAGATTCAGAGAAACTGTGATTGTCTCTAGATGAGCTGGGAAAATGCCCACTGAGTTTAGCTAGGGAGTCTCAGCATTCCGATCCAGAGTTATTGACACTTGAAATAAGCATGCACTCGTGGATAACTAAGCCCACCAAGCCAACCTTGGAAAAACACAATGTGAAGAACTAAATCTTTTACTAAGGAAAAAAAGAATAAAAAAGCCATATTATTAAGAGATTTTCATTTGATTCAACTGTTTTGATTAGTAATTATAAAGAAAGATCACAATTAAAGCCACAGTCTCCAAGGTAGAATATCATTTAATGACAAGAAGTATTTGCAGTTCAGGCCTTATCACCAAGTAGCGCGCACCAGAGGGTTGCCAGCAGCCTGCGTTTTGACTTAAGCTGTGTAGTTACCTCAGAGCAGACATTAATTAATGAGCTAATGCTTATGTCATCAGATGTTTTTATTTACAGACTCAGACTTGTTAATTTGCAGTCCACAATTGTAATCTTAGTTTTTATTGGTTTATTTTTATTAACACATCACTTTCTTGCTATCTTTATGGAAGAGGTTGTCCAGTAGTTTTATCTAGGTTTTAGAAAACTTTCTCCTGAAAATAGCTAACAATAACCTACTGCCATTGAGTCAGATCGGACTCATAGCAACCCTAGTGGTCAGAGTAGAACTGTCCCATAGTTTCCAAGGAACACCTGGTAGATTTGAATTGCTGATCTTTCAGTTAGCAGACATAGCACTTAACCCACTACACCACCAGGGTTTTCTAGCCAGTAATATGCTGCACTAAATATATGCAAAGTATCTTAAAAAAAATGCTTTCTATATCAGAAAAGGAAATCCTAGTAGCTAGTGGTTGAGCTACGACCGCTAACCAAAAGTTTAGCAACTTGAGTCCACCAGTTCATTAGAAGCCCTATGGGGGCAGTTCTACTTTGTCCTATAGGATTGCTCTGAGTCAGAATTGACTCAACAACAATGGGTTTGGGTTTTGGTGTTTTTTTAACATTAGAAAACTTTTGGATGACATTTATGTCTTGTCTAATTTTTTAAAGCTCTTTTAGTCATCCCAAAATGTGATTAAACACCGTGTGCCTGGCACTGTGAGAGTAAGATGTATGTTAATTGTTAGATGTGTATGGGGTTGAAGAAGGCAGTTTCTGCCCTTTGAGTTGTTCATTTTTCTCCCAAACCATTTCAAGAATTACCTAATACAGCAATCAATTTGCTTTACAAAATTTCCATTTTAATTCAGCTGTTCAGGACTGAAGATGTAGTTTGTCATGTAAATAGGCCATAGAGATGGTTAACCTGGCAAGTCATCCACAACCCTATATAACATAGAACAGTTTGCTACTGAATCTAACCACTGCCTAAAATGTTTCTTTAAGAAAAATGCGCAAAGAGAAGCAACCTGAGTGCTAATAACAGTGGAGACTGAAAAATTGCAGTCTTTTTACTTCTGCTGTCTTTTGAGAGATACAGAAGAGCAAGAGAGGGAGCTAGAATTACAGCTGCAAGGTGCTGGGGGTGCTGAAGATCTGCAAAGGGAGTCCAGCTGGGAGCAAGTGTCCAGACTGAGTTGAGGTTGTCCTGCGGTGAGGCCCTTGACAGGGTAACCACAGTAGAGAAGGGTGTCTGCTTCCTGAATGTTCTCTTTTGAAAGATCTAGGGAGTAGTCTATTAATTTCCCTTTCCATTGCCTGAAAAAATTGTCAAATATTACCATATCAATGCATTGTATTCCAATTTATACAATATTTAATCTGTCCAGGAAAGGTCCTTTGAGATTGACCTGCTAAATATAGGCAAGGAACCCTCACAGCACAGCAGTTAAACACTTAGCTGTTCACCCTAAAGGTCAGTGTTCCAACTCCCCTGCAGCTCCAGGTGAAAAAGATGTGGCAGTCTGCTTCTGTAGAGGTGTACAGCCTGGGAAACACTATGGGGCAGTTCTCCTCTGTCCTATACGGTCTCTATGACTGAAATTTGACTGAACATCAATGATTCTATCTCTAAATTTAGGCAGAGATTGTTCAGCCTTCTCAGGTTCCAGGAGCTCAAAATACTTATTAAAAACCTCTCAGTTGGAAATAAGACCATAGACCTGTCAGCCCTTTGCTGGACCATTAAGCCACAGATACCACTTTTACTGAAAAGAGTATAACTTTAGTTGTTGAGAAGGAGATTATTTTCAGAGGTACATATCACCATAGTAACTGGATTTTCAGGCAGGGCTATTGAAATAGAACTTAAAAGTCACACAGAAAGAGGTCTACCTTGCTCTGGCTTCAAAAGGAACATGGCCAAGAGAGGGAGAGAGATTTGCAGATTACATGCCGTTTGATCTATGATTGCCTGAAGGCATGGAGGAGAAGATAGGCAATATTCATGTTGTTATCAATACGTGGCAATATTTAGACAAAACAATATGTATTCTGCCATTGAATTTCTATAAAGCAAAGAAACCAACAAACAGCCTCTCCTCTCATAACTTCGTGCCTTAAGTTAATTGAACATTGATGAACACACAAAACTGACATTAAAATTGATTAGTTCAAAAGTCTTAGTATTAGAGTAACTACTCACCTCAACGCAGCAGGTACTCCTTGTGTCCTCCCTTGTACTGTGTAATCATCGTGGGGGAGAGCGAAGGTAATAGGAATGCTTAGAATGTCAATATCAATTTTTAGACCTGAAAAGAAGTGTAGATAGGCCGTAGAGGTAGAAAGGGCCTTAAGGATCATCTTTTTAAATACCTCTCATTTCCAAAGGAGGAAACAAAGTTTCCCATATCTCAGGTGACTAACCCATGGTTACACAGATAGTGGAACTAAAGCTGGAAGATCATCTGACTTCTGATTCAGAAGATTTGGATAAATATGGCAGAAATCAAAGATACAGGACTTGTACACAAGTTGTTTACATTGTAAAGGAGGAAGCAAAAGGAATACAAGTGAAACAACTAGATCATAATAATAGAGTATAAGGATTTAGAAGGGTGAGGCCATTCCCACCTAATTTTCTTTAAAATTCTTTATTAATTTTTAAAGCACATGGCTTCTGAAAATGTGGACTGTACTCTGAGATTGCATGTTTTTTTTAATTAAAAAATACAGAAAAGTACAGGGACTACTATAAAAGACACCCCTATGCCAACTGACAGTGGAAAATTATTAACCTTGTTCCTATCTGTTTCATCTTGCTTTAAAAAAATAAGAGTATCACATATAGGTTAAGTTGATGCTCTTGTTTCTCACTTTCAGTTTCATTTCTCTCCCGGAATCACTCTCTTTTCAGGCAATCATGACAAATATGTATTTTCAACAAACATTTAATGAGTTACTACTATGTATCAGGCAGGGTTCTAGCTGCTTGAAATAGAAGGATTTTTTTTTTTTTTAAAAAAAGGAAACCCACAAAAATCCCTTACTAAGAATATTTGACATTTTAGAGGAAGAATGTGATGTGCATCCATTTTTATATTATGTCTATATGTATACGTACACATGAACAATGTGTTATTGCTGTTTGTGTTTTTAAATGCATGTAATTTGCTTCACACTATGTGTTAATCTAAAACTGCAGCTTGTTTTTCTATTTGACATGATTTTTGCTTTTTTTTCTGATGAAAGCATACTGAGTCATACACTATTTCAACAATTTCTGCATATGCAGTTCAGTGACATGGATTATATTCTTCAAGTTGTGCAAACATTTTTACCACCCTTCTCCAAATTCTTCTACTCCCATTGACTTTGACTAAGCTTCTCATGTAATCTTTTGAGTTGCTGTTGTCCATTTGATGTCATCTACTGAATTCTTTAAAAGAGAATGTGCTCAAGGTACATATATTTATTAAGATAAACTAAAACTTTTTTTTTTGGCTCAAAGAAGACTTCAGAGGATAGTTTGGTTTAAAATTTGAAGATATCTCAAGGTAATAGTGTTTTAGTCAGCTAGTGCTGCTCTAACAGAAACATCACAAAGTAGACAGCTTTTGCAAGGAAAGGTGTATTCTTATACAGTCCAGTAGGCTACAAGTCTGAATTTGGAATATCTCCTCCAGGGGAAGGTTTTCTCTACTGCCAGCCTTGAAGGAAAGTCCTAGTGTTGCACCAGTCTTTTCTCAGGTAGCATCTTGGTGCAGAAACCTCAGGTCTGAAGGACACGTTCTCCTTCCGGTGCTGCGTTCTTGGTGGTGTGAGGTTCCAACTGTCTGCTTGCTTCTCATCCCTTGTAAGATGAAAGGATAAACGGTGATGCAAGCCATATTCCAGGTAAACTCCCTTTACAGTGGAGCAGGGAGGTGATCTTATGAAGAGATTTACAGTCCTGCCCTAATCCTTTAATTTACAGCAAGGAAAAATCACAAAATGAGGACAATCGTGAAATACTGGGAATCACGCCGCAGCCACATGGCTACACACATTTTTGGGGGAACATAGCTCAACCCATGACAAATACTTTCAGGGGTTCATCTAGCCTCAATGTCTCTGGAAAGTCGGGCTTCCTTTGGGAATTTGAAATTCACAAAGTTATCTTTTTAATCTCTATTAATGCTGCTTGATATGTATCAATTCAGTTTTAGCTACTTTGTACTAGTAGTGCTTTTCTGAAACAAAATTTTACATTGAGAAAGAGTCATAATGATAATAAATAAAATTTATGTGGTATTTTCTATGTGTCTGACATTGTTCTAACTACAATAATAGGTTTGTATCATATTCTGAAGAATTACATGTTATGACATACCACTGGAAAATGCTTTCAAGTACAAATATGAATCAGATGACTTTTTTAGTGTCTATAAAAGAAATGAAACCTCAACTGTAACTTAAATTAGAAAACTGTATATTAGACAATTATAATCCGTTTGGTTACATTGTTGTTGGCTGCTATCAAATCACCCTTGATTCAAGGCAACCCCAGCACAACGGGATTGAACCACTATGATTTATCATAGGGTTTTCACTGGCTAATTTTCAGAAGTAGATTGCCAGTCTTTGTTCCTAAAAATCCATAAACCCATTGCTATGAAGTTGATTCTGACTCACAGCAATCCTATGGGTCAGAGAAGAACTGTTCCACAGAGTTTCTAAGGAGGACCTGGTGATTCAAACTACCAACCTTTTGGTTAGCAGACGTAGCTCTTGACCACTGCACCACGAGGATGGTCTTAGTCTGGAAGCACTGTTGGAATCTATTCAGCATGAGAGCAGAATGCAAGCCACCAGTGACACTTTACTGGGGCTTACACAGAGCTAGCTTAAAATTCCATAAATGACAAAAGAATGTTTTTAACACTACTTGGAATATACCCTACAGAATCAAGGCCTTTCACACCAACAGACACATGCACGAGAATGTTTATCACAGCACAGTCCATGATAGCAAAAAGATGAAATCAACCCAGATGCCCAACAACAGAAGAATGGATAGGTAAACTATGGTACATATACTCAGTGGAGCACTACGCAATGATAAAGAATAACGATGATTCCAGGAAACATCTCCTAACTTGGTTTCAACTGGAAGACATTATGTTGAGTGAAAGTAGTCAGTGACAAAGGGACAAACACTGTATGAGACCTCTACGATAAGATCTCAAAAACAGACTTGTGTATGGAAGAAAAGACTCTTTGACAGCTGCAAGGGAGGGGAGGGAGGGAGGGTGAGGGAAGGAGGGTTTAGTTTAGATAGTTGCTAGAAATCTGGTTGGGAGAAAGCGGTGATAGCACACGTTAGAAACAAGAACAACATTAAGTGGACTTCAGCATAACTTGAGTACTCCTTCCATATTAACCTAATATTGCAAGGATAGAGTAGCTGGGGCAGGGGCCAGAGGACCATGCTCTTAGACGAAATTGTGGCCAGTTGGCACAACTAGCATTTTGCTAAGAGAGCTCTCTGCACCCCACATTGGTGAGTGGTGTCTGGGATCTTAAAAGCTGCCAAGCTGCCATCTGAGGACACAGCAAATGGTCCCAACTCAGCAGGAACGGATGCTCACTGAGGACCAAACTGACATGTGGTAAAGACAACCTGGAAGACAGAGAGACCTGCAAGAGTGGGTGCCTTCATCGACTTGGGACTGGAAGAACCAGATGGTGGATGGTTCAGCGGTTTTGGAGTTCCCCTGAGAGCCTGGCCCCCGGCCCTGGTGCTGCCTTACCCATAAGTTATAACAAATGTCCACTCTTTGGACAGGAATGGATTGGACTTGGCAACGCAGAGTGACCATATATTGGATGCACTTTATGGTTCTATACATCTATAGGATGTCATCCTGCTGACCTCTAGCTGGAGGAAGGAGAGTGAGTAGAGAGGAGGTGAAAGGAGGCTGTTGGGAGGATGAGACATGTATGGAGCAGAGAGGAATAGTGTGTTGTCACCGGACAAGGAGAGCAGTGGAAGCTGCATATAGGTGGGCATGTAAATTTATATGGGAATGTACATTTTCACTCAGTCATGTTAAATAAAAAAGAAAAAAAAATGTTTTTAACTTGTATGGGAACAGATTATATTGACATTCACTGTAAAAAATAGTCCCTTTCTCGTTCAAAAACAACAGGTGTACAAAAGACCCCAGTTCCCTGCTTCTCATTTATTATCTGTTTGATTCTTAGAAAGTAGAGTAATTATCCATTAGGCCATACAAACTACTAATGATGGCTTTAGGACTGAGGTGCATTTAGCAATACACTTGTTTTTATATTGTGCTTTAGATGAAGGTTTACAGAGCAAATTAGTTTCCCATTAAATAATGCCCATTGTTTTGTGACATTGTTTGCTAATGTACAATGTGTCAACATTCACCCATTCTCACCTTAGGTTTCCCGTTTTGATTTGTCAAGCTTTTCTGTCCTCTCTTGAAGTCCCACCCTTGCCCCTGGGCTTCTGTGCCCATTTAATCTCATGTATGTGGTTGAACAATGTGTATTATTGTTTATTTTGTGGGTCTGTCTAATCTTTGACTGAAGGGAAACCTCAAGAGTAAGTTCAGAACTGAGTTTCAAAAGTACGGCCCAGACCATATCTTGAGATTTCAGCAGTCTGTCAGACCAGTGAGTCCGGTCTTCTTTCATGAGTTAGAATTTTGTTGTACATTTTGTCCAGCTCTGTCTGGGACCCTCTATTGTGATCCCTAGCAGTGTGGTCCGTGGTGGGAGCTGGGCATCATCTAGTTGTGCTGGCCTCCGTCAGGTGAGGGCTCTGTTCGTCATGGCCCGCTAGTCCTATGGACTAATCTTTTCTTTGTGTCTTTAGTTTTCTTTTCTCTCTTGCTGCTAACAAGGAGAGACTAGTGGGGTGCCTTGGATGGCCTTTCACAAGCTTTTAAGACTGTAGATGATACTCTCCAAAGTAGAATACAGAAGATTTTCTTCATAAACTATGTTATATCAGTTAAGTTCGATGTTCCCTCCCAACTGTGGTCCCTAGCCCTCAGCCCTGCAATTCAGTCACTTAGGGAGTTTGGATGTGTCTATGAAGTTTTACTTCTTTATTCCTTTGTTGAAAGTCATTCAGGACATATCAGATTTTCACCATTGCAATGATACCGTGATGCCAACCTTACACATCTCTTTTTTGGCAGATGTTTGTCTCTCTAAGACATTTACCTAGAGGTAGGTTTTCTGGGTCTTAGGGGAAACCTGTTTTCAATTTTATTAAATTGTTTACTAAAATCATCATACAGTTTGATACTCCCACCAGCAGTGATTTTGACCTAGAAAGTATTAGTAGTTCATAGACATTTAATCTACAGGGCATAGTCATTTGATCTTGTTGATGATATGTATCAGAATCGCAGGCTTTGTTTTGGGAAGGAGGAGTGTAGTTAGCTGAAGTGCACTCTTAGAAATGTGAATTTAAATTTATTACTATTTTATTAAGCAACGGCCACATGTTGGAATCTTACTGTTTTTTTTTAGAGTATAAAGTCATTTTTTATATTATGGGATGCAATATAAAAAATGTAACACACTCTTGGTGAAGAGTTTATCTGCTAACCAAAAAGGTGGAAATTCGATTCCACCAGCAGCTCCTTGGAAACCCTGTGGGGGCAGTTCTAATTTCTCCTATGGGATTGCTGCAAGTCAGAATTGACTTGATGGCAATGGATTTTTATTCTTAAATTAAAGTTCCTTACTGTGGTAGCACAGAGACATGGCTGCTAACCAAAAGGTCAGCAATTTGAACCTACCAGGCACTCCTTGGAAACTCTACAGGACACTTCTACTCTGCTGTAAGATTGCTGTGAGTTAGAATTGACTTGATGGCAATGAACAAAATTTTTTTTTGGAGGGAGGCACAAATTGTTTGTCCTTGATTGTTACCTTAGAGATTGGTGATTTGAACCTGCACAGAGGTGCTGCAGAAGAGAAGGCTTGTGATACGCTTCTGTAAGACTGCACCCAAGAAAACCCTATGGAACAGTTCTATTACGTAACACGTGGGTTCACCGCCATGAGTTGCATTGGCTTGATGGCAATCAAGGAAAGCAAACTTTAACAAGTAGGAAAAGTAGAATTCAGTCCTTCCCTGTTTATGTTAGCTTTTCTGTAGTAAAACAGAGCCCTAAGTCCATTAGCACCAAATGGTTTCTACTCATACCCCCTTGTAGGGCTGAGTAGAACCTCTCTTAGAATTTCCAATATCATAATATTTAAGGGAGCAAACTGCCACATCTTTCTTCCACAGAGTGGCAGGTGGTTCAGAAGTACCAACCATTCAGTTTGCAGCAGGGTGCCACCAGGGTTCCTTGCAGAAATAAACCAGTTTCTTGAAGAATTAAAGCATAGGCTTGATGTCTCTCCTTTTGGTCTCAAACGCCATGGCCTAGGAGTACTTATGCCCAAGAGGATCCTCCTCCCGACAAATATCTTTTTGGAAGAATGATTGATGTTGTCAAAGGCATATCCTCTTTCTTGCCGTGGAGAAGACAAAGACCCCACAGGGAGGACACTGCGGAACAATTTCTAAGGTAGAAGTACCTTAGGTGCTAGTGGAGTTCTTAGAAGAACCTGGTTCCCTGTCACCTCTCTTCCTCTTCTAAGCCTGAGTTCTGAGTCAGGAGTGGGAATGACAGAGGCATACAGATAGGTGCGAGAATCTGCTGTTAGAGGGCACCTGAGTCCTCCCTGGGAAGGAGGCAACACTCCTCGCGTAGCCCAGTGGTATGAGGTGTGTCTTATACCGCATGTAAGTAATAGTTGTGGACCAATGAAAAACAAGATCTAGACTCCACTTTGGTCAACTGCAGGTGATATTGAAAAAAGCCAGTGGAATTAGGCCACGTTGTTGAGATTTCCAAAGAAGGGCTGAGATCCTAGTCCCTGTTCTTGTTCAAGGACACAATAGTAAATTAAGTTTTGAGTGATTTAGAAAGTACAACCTAAAACCAAATCCACTGTTATTGAGTCGATTCTGACTCATAGCAACCCTATAGGACAGAGTAAAACTGCTCCACAGGGTTTTCAAGGAGAGCCTGGTGGATTTGAACTGTTGACCTTTTGGTTAGCAGACATGGCACTTAACCACTACACAACCGGCATTTCCTCAGAAACTATAGTAGTCCCCTCTTCAGAGACTTCCCTTTGTAATTTTCCCTAGTACATGATAGAGATTACTTTGCTTGGCCCCCATACCTCCAGAATCTCAGGAGTTGACAATACACATTACAGTTATTAAGGAAAGTATGCAGTGCTCTTAGAGATGACAGTTCTCACCCATCACCCTCAGCCTCTCAACCCTAATGCAGCCTGCTGAGAGCACATTCCAGAGCCCTTTTAGGTAGAGTGTAAGACCTTTGAAGGTCAATTACCCAGACATCTGAAGAAGTCACTCTAATACATCTAACCCAAGCCATGGGTCTTAATTAACTTCTATGTAACTAGTCAGAGAAGATTAGCGACATGCTTCTGCATCTCTCTCAGACCAAGAGGGGTGTTGAAGAGCACCTGATAAGTGGTGTCTGGGATATTAAAAGCTGCCAAGCTGCCATCCGAGGGCACAGCAAATGGTCCCAACTCAGCAGGAATGGATGCTCACCGAGGACCCAAATGACATGGGGTAAAGACAACCCAGAAGATAGAGAGACCCACATGAGTGGGTGCCTACATCGACTTGGGACGGGAAGAACCAGATGGTGCCTGGCCACCACCAGGGATAGCCGCGATGGAGCTCACAGAGTTGAGTCTCAATGGCAACACAAGAATAAAAAGGGGTGAACCTTGAGACTTCCACTAAAAGACCTCAATTGATGGTCCAGTGGTTTTGGGGTTCCCCTGGGAGCATGGCCACTGGCCCTGATGCTGCCCTTGCCCATAAATCATAACGAAGGTCCACTCTTCGGACAGGGATGGATTGGATGCACTTTATGGTTCTGTGCTTCTATAGGATATCATCCTGCTGACCTTTGGCTGTAGTAAGGGGAATGGGTGGAGAGGAGGGGAAAGGAGACTATTGGGAGGATGAGACATGTATGGAGCAGAGAGGAATAGTGTGCTGTCACCGGGCAGGGAGAGCAGTGGGTGTAGCATATAGGTGGGCATGTAAATTTATATGGGAATGTACATTTTCATTCAGTCATAAAAAGAGAGAGCAGCTGAATATTTCCCATGTTTCAGAGACAAGCCATAGCAAAAGCTTAGAAAAAGCTGTAAGACCTGACATATTATTGGTTTGTTAGAAGGATACTCAGAGGCAAGTTTGCTTGTACTCTGTGAATGGAGATCGGATGAACGATTGGATGTCTAACAGTTTCCGGTAACTGGAAAACACAGAAGCACAAGTGTAATCAGGGGAGTGAGCATAATTACATACAACCCACCCCCAAATTTTACTCAACTGTGGGAGCTGGAAGTGAAATCTAAGCTGATTTAGAAAAGAATAAATGTACTGAGCAAAGCCTGAATTATTTTTTTCTCTAAATTGACCAAGATTAAGTTGCTACCATTAGGTGCTACCATGCAGGCTCAGGATAGTGAGGGAAAATTAAGCTGACAGTATTTGAACATTTGAGTTTATAGCCTGAAAAACATATGTTCGTCTCATAATTTTTACTCCAAGATCTTAATTTTTGGTGACATGTGTTTATATGACAGGACTAAGAAAGTTAAGAGTTAAAAACTCTGACAAGTTTTTGAAATGTCATTGAACTGAGTTTACTTGAAATTTAGCTTCCTACTTCAGTAGTTTAAAGAGAAATTATTGTGTAATATGTTATCTTGTGTTTCAGAAATCTAATAGCTCAAGACTTAAGAAAATTTTCAAGTAAGTTTTAGAAAAAAATCATATTTCTGAAATGATAATTTTCATTGGTTTCAAGCCTAAAACTCCAATCCTCAAATGTAAAAATGCCTCAGTTTAAAAAGAATCTAATTATGTATGAAGCAGTTTTGTAATAAGTCTAAAATGTCTATAAGTAGACTTCCATGTTCATTTATTATTCATTTGCACAATTATGAAACTAAAAGACCACCATATTTTCTATCATTTATGTTGTTTTATCAATGAAAATATAACAAATTGGCATACTTATCTCTCTTCCTAAAATTATGTGTTCCTGAGCTTACATAGTAGATAGCATACCCATCTGGAAACTTGGCTTATAATGATCATAATTTGAAAAATTCAGTGGGCACTGTTAAAACTTGACATTTGAAATGGTATTTATAGATACTATCAGGAGAAACCCTGCCTCTTTCAGTGTTGCTGCAGGTCAATTTCTGAGACAAATGCTGTTAGTTGCCTATGTGACTTCCAATCTCCTCTTCTTTCCTTCTAAGGTACCTTGATTTTGCCTCTGTGAGTCTCTTACATATATTTAAAACTAGGAAGGGGCATTTTAAGATAATTTCCCTGGAGACTTCAGGTTTTCATAAGAGGATTACAAAACAGAATATGAAAATGTAGAGCTCATTGAGAGAAATTGGTTCTACGCTACTCATAATGTGAAGCGCTGGTTGGAAAGTGGCTAAGAGCTCAGGCTGCTGACCCAAAGATCGATAGTTCAAATCTACCAGCTGCTCTTTGGAAATCCTATGGGGCAGTTCTACTCTGTCCTCCAGGGCCACCTGAGTTGGAAGTGACTCAATGACATATAGCAGTATAACAGCTCATAACAGCAAACCTGGCCTTCTAACAGCATGGATGCCTATTGACCAGCTCCTTCTCAACCCCAGGCCTTTAGGCCTGCTGCTGTGGCTTACTTAATTCCCCTGAACTTGATCTTGTTGAACAAGTTTTTTTCCCTTGACACTAGGGTCTTGTAAAGCCCAGTGGCATAAAGGTCCTATTCCTCCTGCCCTCAAACCTTCCTCTATCACGTGATGAATATCCATTTTCTCCCAGGGAAACTGTCCATCCCTTTCACAAAAGTATGTCCTTGCTCTCCAAGTCTGAGCCAAAGTAAAACCCTGATATTTAAAAATGAGTTCACCAAACCTCTCCTCTACGAAATGGAACAAAGCAGCTCTGGCGGGGCAGTGGTGAAGCACTTCACTGTTAACCAAAAGTTCAGTGGTTTAAACCCACTAGCTGCTATGTGGGAAAAAAGAGCTGACAGTCTGCTCTGTAAAGATTACAGTCTAGAAAACACAATGGGGCAATTCTACTGTGTCCCATAGTGTTGCTATGAGTTGAAACGGACTTCATAGAAACAGATTTGTTTTTGGGGGTGGGGAGATGCTGTAAAATGGAACAGAATATAATCAGAATATTCCTTTAGAAGTGAGGCCACTTCAACTGGCTTACATTGGACATGTCACCAGGAAAGACTAATTACTAAAAAAATTAACATCATATTTGGTGAAAGAAGGAAAAGACGGGAAACTCTCAATGAGATGGATTCATACAAGAGGGGCAGCAATGGACTCCAGCACCCCAATGATCTCGAGGATGGCCCAGGACCAGGCGACATTTTATTCTGTCACATGAAGGAGTGTAATGTCACCATGAGCCAGAGTCAATTCTACTGAAGCAACAATAATGAAATGGATACAAAAGATTCTACCTCAGTAGATACGACATTTTTAAATATTAATTAAGTGTTACTCTTAAAAAAAAATTAAAGTGTGATCAATTTAACATAAATTTTGATATTGAAGTAAGAGGAAGGTCTGGGCCTGAAATGAGTTAGGGATATTAAAAAAAAAAATGATGTGGAAAATAAAATCTATTACTCTAGTTTCAAAAATGTTTAAGAGACCTCAGTGATATAATTTTAATAACCATTTTTTTTTTCCTGACTCCTTAGCTTGAAATACTCCTAGGCAAGTTTAACACTCCAGTTATTTCATATTTATATAAATATCATTTTAACATCATAGACTCTTTTCTCAGTACTTCTAACTAAGTACTCTCTGACGTGTGATTGGATTTGTGATTTTGTCTTCCAGTGGCTTATGAAACGATGCTTATCAGTTATCCTTCCACATAGATCTTCTATTAAAAGAGTAAATGTGACCTCTGATTTATAAATCAGATGTTCAAGAGTTCAATTATTG
Source organism: Heterohyrax brucei (assembly GCA_028571685.1). NCBI lineage: Eukaryota > Metazoa > Chordata > Mammalia > Hyracoidea > Procaviidae > Heterohyrax > Heterohyrax brucei. The sequence goes on along the minus strand of CM053142.1, from coordinate 101,159,634 downwards.
AAAATCCATTTTCCAGAGTCTGATCATCTCTTGGTTGAACATCTTTGAGCCTCTGTACTGCATCTGTGAAATGTAAATATAAAATACCATGGCAATTTTTATTTTTATCTTGCTGTATTCAAGAAAGAACTAGAAAGTACTTCTAGAAGAGCAGCTATAACAAAAATAGTAGTAGAATGTAAGTGCTAAAAGAAAACATATACCAGGGAATGTAAGAGTACACATAGAAAACCAGTACCCAGGAAAATGACAGTATTGCTAGTCCCTACGTATACGAGGATAAAACTGACTATGTCTATCTAAGGGGTCAGTAGCAGCACTTGTTTGATAGAGTTGATATGAGGATGGAATGACAGAATCTGTTTCAAATTGCTGGTACATCACAGGGTTCGTCACCTGTTTCCTTCCTGTGGCATTGATGGGGTGAGGGTTATTCACAGCACCCTGGACCTGTGGTGACAGCAAGATGTGGAGCTTGATGGGGGCGCTCGGGTACTGTAAGGATGACAGGAGAGATGGGTTTATAACTGCGGCCAGTGTATAGTACCTGTGTAAATATTTGTTTAATGTGGAAAAGTCAAGAAAGTAAAGGATGCAGAACTGAGCCAAATAGACAGGAATCCTCTTGTGTGAATAAAAATATTACATCTATTTAGGTGGAATAGGACAACAGCAGAAAGCCACAGCAGATAGACTTCAGCTCAGTCTGAGGAAACGTGAACATACTCAGCTGAGTGCATGTGGGACATGTTGCTTCTAGAAACAGTGAACATGTTAATCCTAGAAGTGTTTACACATAAGCCAGGCATCATTAGGTACCCTGGGATGTAGCTGAAGGGATTCAAGGAGTAGATGACTGAACGAAGTCCTTGAAATACCTTGTAACCTCATGATTCTATGATTTTTGTAAAGAGGTTCATTGAATAAAGTGAATTTTAAACATGTTTCAATGTCAGGGTAAACATGGATCAGCGTAGAACAGGAACAGGCATTGTTGCTTGACTCTGTACTGGTTCTAATATTTATCCTATCCTGTCATTCTTAGCCTGTAGAAAACTCCCTATCCACCTGAACAATCTAACTTGCAATTTTCCCATTATCTTTGACTCCTTCCAATTACTATTCTTTCCTTAAATGAATCAGGCTGACAAATTCAGATGTTGTTGCTTTATAACCTGTCAGAATCTATTTGTAGATTGCTTTTCTGGCTTCCAAGACTCTCTTCCTTTCAGTGATTTCTTTCTTTGATACATACAAAATACTGCTATCCTAATAAAATCTTGACTCATTTTTCAAGTTCTTTACCTTTCTTCTTTGGTTGATTTCAAGAGTTTCCTCTTTGTTTTATCATGAAGAAAACAAAATAGTTTCCCAACCTCTTTTTCCTGGTCTCTGTGCCATTTTCCATTTTGCTCTCTAGGCTTCTTGAACCATCATATTGCTTCTTTCTTCATCCTTACATGACATTACCTGGACTCTTCCAATACCGTAATAAATAAGAGTTCAAATCTACTAAGCTACCCATTGGCATTTCCTGCTGAAACTTGATCTTCATGACTCTACCATTTTCTTTAAATTCTCTAAGGGAGAAAAGTCAGCTAAAATAGATGTTAATGGCCAAAAGAATCATGAATAACTTCTCATTTAAACAATGTTCTACTGAAATTTGTCAGCAGAACACAGCATGGTTAGCACACGGAGTGGATCTAATTAGTTGCCTGAGCCTCAATTGTCTCCCCCTCTGCACGCCTTAGAATGCAGTTGATATTTTATCCCTGAAATTTTATTATGTGGAGCCTGGGATTTGGATTTTAACATCACTTAACTGCAGAATATTTTACGTTTATAGTATTTTGGAGTTTTTGTTTCTTTAACTTTGTAATCTCACTGAATCTTCACTACAAATGAGAGGAATGGACAAAACAAGAATTATCATTCCAGTGTAGCAGAATAGATTTTACTGAAGTTTAAAGAGGTTAAGAGAACCTATATGATGCTTCCAGGACACAAATATTTCTATCTCCTAGGCCGGTTTTCCCGAAAACCTGAATGTCTTTATTTGGGTTCAAACAATCCATTTTGTTGGTAATCTTTTAATCTGTTCTCAGAATTCTCTCCCCAACTCCTTTTAATTAACATATGCTATTAATTGTCCTTTATATAAATCTTAAGTGAAAAAGTCTGAAGATCTCTAAGGTTGAAGACATTTAATTTTGCTTACAAGTGTATTTTTGTCATCCTTTTGTTTCGGTTTTGCTTTTTTCACTGTTGTCAGACTGTGCCCATCCAACTGACTGCAACAGACAAGAAACTCATCAAATCCTGGGAGACGTTACTCATTTTCAGTATTTCGTATGCACTTAATTAATGCATTGAGTGAAGAACACATTTCAGCTGACTTGGGTGTTTAGAAATGGAAAAAGAGTAGCTTCAATCATAATTCTTTCTTCTATTTTAATTTCCACAGGCCAAGGAAAGATGTCTATTTATCACAGATCTCAGATAAACAACCTTACTACTTAAAGGATTTTTAACTTCTTGGAGTCTGATGACTAATAAATCATTGTAAAGTTATTCCAACACAGAAAATGCACATTCTTTATCACTCTGCAGTACCTTTAACATAATGCTGAACTTTTTTCTCTAGTGAAATAGCATTTTTGTTTTAAATTGGAATAAGAACAATAACTAAACTTTGAGTGAAAATCAGTTAGAAATTTACATATTTTTATGCTGACTACTGTAAAAGAATTGTAAACAAACATTTATTCACTCTCTTTGTGTGAAAAAAAATGCAGTCTGTTTTTTTTGGATGAAAACTCTGGATACTATGGCCTCCGTGGAACAAAAATACAGCTTTGCCCTAATATTTTAAGTAAAGCCTTTCTCAAAAAGAAAAAAAAAATTTTTTTTAAAAAGCTTTTACTCCAAGCTATTATAATGAAAAAAAGGGTTCCAAATGTGAACTAATGAAGTACAAAGTAATGAATATTTAATTTGTATAATTTACCAAAATGTTTTTAGAAATCAGAGCTACATTCTTCATAAACATAATGTTCATTAGGCTTTAACTGTAGCGTGTATGCAATTACCACATTGCTCCTGTACAACTTCAGCATCACATGGCATTGAGGAAAACTCCTCTGAAAAATACCTTGAGGCCAAACAGAGAAAAGGAGAAGTAACAGCATTAATAGCTGTGAAATTTGAATAGCTCACCTTTGGCAAACAAAACATAGAAGAGTTGGCGAGAATGGGGTTGCAGGGGGGAGAGGTAGCCAGCACCTGCCTAAGAAACAAAGTGATTTCACCTTGACACTTTTCTTGTGTCGTCAACATCGTTTTGAGAGGTTTAACAAAACAAAACCAAAAGATTAGATTCATGACTGCACAGGCCGCCTTATCGTGTTCTTAAAAATAAGAGGTGTGCTGCTTAAAATCTGACTGATAAACAGATCAAGCAGAGCAATTTTCAGTAGAAACGAACTAGGGATGTTATCTGAATTTTAATAAGGTGACTCACACTGACTTCAGAGCCCAAGAATGTGTGTGTGCCCCTGTCTTCCGTGTTATAAAAGGACTTTTTTTTTCTTCCTTTTTCTCTCTCTTGAAGCCCATCTTGGCTTCCTCTCTAGTCTTTCTATCAATTTGGCCACCAAGTTGCTCTTTGTTAAGGAGTGAGGTGAAAATTTTAAACTGCATTTGAGAAACAAAGTGGAAATACCTAAAGAAAATCAAACTGAGCAGTAAAATAAATGAGATTTCAATACTTTAAAAATCTGGAAATCATTCATAAACTACATTTGCCCAAAGGGATTGCTTAACTTTGAAAACTCGCCTCTTTCCCTTTGTTTTATAATGCTTCTCTTTAATTTTTCCAGGTTTACACAACTTGCTATTGCAGGAAATCCTTAAATATTGCCCCATGTTCAATCCACATTATCATAAATTTCATCACACAGCTCTTTCAAATGCAACAGAAGTATCCTCTACCTTGGCAGATTGTCTGGTTATATGATTTACAATCAGAAGAATAATAGTACTACCTAAGAGATAAAGAGATTGGGATTGAAATGAGATAACTCAGTGCAGAATTAATATGTTATCATTAGTGTATGTGCCTGCCAAGGATTTAAAGTGTTTAGAGAGAAATGATTTTGACAAATTATGTATTTTATGAGTAAAAATATGCAACCTGGTACATTTGGCATTCAGTTCTTTCATTCCTGAAAAAAAGGTAAGTTGCCTTTACTATGAGTCACTGTAAATTGGATTCCAGTTCCTCTAACAGGACTGTCAATTAGCTGAGATGCCCACCTGAAAGCGCTCTGTGACAGCTGGCAGGTGGAGCCTTCAGGGACCCCTTGCCTGTTGGACTTAGATCCTGTCTGAGTTAAGGAAAAATCTCCCTGGAGAGCATTTTGGCAACTTTTGGCTATTGTTGAAGAAATCTATTGGCAAGTATCTTCCATTTAGCCTGTCATTTAGAGAAGCAGGAAAATGCAAGTTCATTTTAGGACAGGAGTGAGTTCAAAATTAAGATGGTAAGAGTGGACATATTATGAGACTTAGGCCTGGAGGGAGAATCTGATAGGACATTAGACTCCTCACTATGAAAAGATACTGGAATTTTATTGTCAGAGATAGAATAAAGAAACTCGGATCCGACTCGACGGCACTTGGCTTTGGCCACCTATCTTGACCTGAAGCATGTGAATAAATAAGGAACTACCCAATTATTTTATATACCTAACTAATTTTACAGAATTAGAAGGAATCTTTAAAAATTCAAATGTGTTGAGTGAGTAGGCAATCTAGTTGAGGACAACCAGATGTCAGAAGGCAAATGTGGCTGAAAAATGTTGAAGTGAGACTTGGATGTCATTAAAACCCAAAAACCAAACCCATTGCTGTTAAGTTGATTCCAACTCGGAAAGACTCTGTAATACAGACAAGTGCCCAGACAGTTTCCAGGGAGCACCTGGTGGATCTGAACTGCCAATGTTTTGGTTAGGGGAGGGAGCCCTTAAGCACTACCCCACCAGTGCTTTTGAATTGTGGGAGTTACCAAGGAAGAGAGACAAGGACCTGAAGGAAGAGGTAAGTAAGAGAGAAGGAGTATTCATATGCAAATAGATGGTTTCTGAGTAGAAGAAAAAAACCAAGAGTTGCTGTCAAGTTGATTCCTCATATTATTTTGCCTTTATTTTCTCCAGTCTGTTGCAGGCAGGATACCATTTGCAGAGAGTTAGACGGATATATGCTCATGGATTTGGAGACTTGAAAAAAACTGGGAAAAGCAGAAAAGATTTAAAGCAAAACTTGCATGACATGAGAGTCAACAAGAGATAAATAATTGCCTGGCAGTCTCAATATGCCAGCTCATGTTGGAAAACATGGATTGGCTGTAGTGCCAGCTGGCATCACTGTATGACTTTTTTTTTCACAACACTCAGCCAGTGAAGAGCGATATTACCCATGGCTGGAAATGGGCATGATGGATATTTTCAGATTCTGAGAGATCTTTATGACACCAAATAAGAATAAACATACATATAGGCCACACACAGAAAAAAGATTAGGCAAAATTAAGCTATCCTGTCTTAAAAGCTCGTGAGCAGCCAACCTGTCTGGAGCACAGGAGAATCAATAAAACCAAAGACCCAAGAGAAAGACTAGTCCAAAGGACTAACAGACCCTAACTACCAGAGCCTCCACCGGAGTGAGTCTAGCGCCGCTAGATTGTACCTGTCTACCACCACTGACCACTCTACAAGGGTCGTAATAGAGGGTCCTGAACAGATCTAGAGAAAAAAGTAAAACAAAGTTCTAACTCACAAAAAAAAGACCAGACTACTGGTCTGACAGAGACTGAAAAAACCCATAGGAGTGTGGCCCCCCAGACACCCTTTTGACTCAGTACTGAACTCACTCCTGAGGTTTGCCCTTCAAAGTTTAGACAGACCCATGAAACAAAACACAACTGTCGTAATTATCTAGTGCTGCAAATGGATGGCTTTAACAAAGCTAAATTTATTCTTGCACAGTTTAGGAGGCTAGAAGTCTACATGCAGGGTGTCAGCAGTAGAGAAAGGCTTTGTCTCTCTGTCAGCTCTGAAGCAAGGTCTTTGTCACCAATCTTCCCTTAGTCTAGGAACTTCTCAGGGCAGGAAGCTTGGATTCAAAGGATACGCTCTGCTTCTGGCATTGCTTCCTTAGTCTGATCGGGTCCTAGGTCTCTCTGCTTGCTCCTGGTTTTTATATCTCAAAAGAGATTGGCTCAAAACACTGTCCAATCTTGTAGGTCAAGCCTTGCCTCATTAACATAGCTGCCACTGGTCCCGTCAACACCATCAAAATAGGATTTACAGCACATAGGAAAATCGCGTCAGATGACAAAATGATAGACAATCACACAGTACTTGGAATCATGGCTGAGCCAAATTGATAAAAATATTTTTTTAGGGGGACAACAATTCAATTCATGACAAAGATTAAATGGGCACACTTGCCCAAGGGCAAGGACAAGAAGGCAAGAGGCGACAGGAATGCTGGTAACAGGAAACCCAGCATCGAGAAAGGGAGAGTGTTGACAGTTGGTGGTGTTGGCAACCAATGTCATAAAACAGTATCTGTATTAACTGTTTAATGAGAAACTAGTTCACTCCATAAACCTTCATCAAAAGTACAATAGTAAAAATAGGTAAAAATTAAACTACCTTCATGAACAATTCTGACATTCAAGTGTTTCCTTTTCCTGACCATACTTGCCAATTTAATAGTGTTAAGTAGTAGAATCACTCTTAACTGATGTTACCAAGGGTAGTCATTTTATGGATTAACTGGAAAAATTCTGTTAAACTGAAGAATCATTAAAAAATTTATGTATGCAAACTTTAAACTAATGCATTTATCCATTTAGGACATAGAACTTTTATTATTTTATTTTTAAATTCAGCCATATTCAGAAGACCCTGTACCTTCTTTCTACACGTGTAAATAACCTGTTGCCATCAAGTTGACTCTGACGTATAGCGACCCCATGTGGTACAGAGTAGAACTGCTCCATAGGGTTTTCTTGGCTGTAATTCTACGGAAGCAGATTGCCACACCTGTCTTCCTCAGTCAGTGTGCCTGGGTGGATTTAAATACCAACTTTTAGTGTGGTTGACAGTTGCTGTTAGCTGATTCTGACTCATGGCGACCCCACATGTATAGAGTGGAACTGCTACATAGGGTACTCAAAAGTGGAAGCAGATTGCTAGGTCTGACCCATCCATATGTTGTCTACAAGAAACTCACTTGAGACCTAAAGACAGGAACAAACTGAAAATTAAAGGATGGAAGAATATATATCAAGCTAACAATGAATAAAGAAGAGCAGGGGTGGCAATTCTAATCTCAGACAAAATCAATTTTCATGTCAAATCCACCATCGTGGACAAAGATGGACACCGTTTATTGCTGAAAGGATCAGTACACAAGCAAGACTTAACTATATTAAATATTTATGCACCTAATGTCAGAGCACCTAAATATGTCGAAGAAACACTGACTACGCTCAAAAGAGAGTTAGATGACTCCACAATAATAGTGGGAGACTTTAACACTCCACTCTCATTACTAGACAGATCATCTAGAAAAAAGCTCAGTAAGGATACAGAAGACCTCTTTGACACAATTAACCAACTAAACCTCATTGATATATACAGAACTTTCCACCCATCAGCAGACAACTACACCTTCTTCTCCAGTGCACATGGAACATTCTCCAGAATTGACCACGTGATAGGCCATAATGCAATGCTCAACAAAATCCATACCATTGAATTACTGCAAAGCATCTTCTCAGATCATAAAGCCATCAAAGTTGAAATCAATAGCAGAAAAAACATAGCTAGAAAGTGGAACTCTTGGAAACTGAACAACATCTTGCTCAAAAAACATGGGTTATACATTGCTAGGTCTGTCTTCTTATAACCTCTGAGTGGGTTTGAACCACCAACCTTTCGGCTACAAGCATAATGCAAACTGTGTCATTCAGGGATATACATCACCTATAGTTTTCAAAGTCTAGGTCTGAAAGCATAATTCTTTCAGAATTCTAATTTTTAAAATAAATGATTCAACCACGTCTAATTTGTCAGCAGCTGTTTTTCAGTAACTTGTCTTTCTGAAACATTCAGTTACTCATAAAATCAGTATTCTTTCTCCCCATGTTAATAACTCATTGGTATAGGTGTTGTTTAATTAAAATGATGAAAATTTAGCAACAACTAAGCCATCATTGTTACTGGGCATCCAGATGTCACAGACCTGAATGAGATTCTTACCCTTCACTAATCAAGAATGAGCAGGTAAGGCACAGACAATCTTTCACATAAGCAAAGCTTTATTAAAGAAGCTTACAAGCAGAGACAGGAGAGCCTAGGCAGCATTCACACTGTCTCTTTGAACAAAGGTTTTGTCTGGACTTATAAAGGATTTGGGGAAGGAAGGATCTTATGTTTTATTCATGTTGGAGGTGCAGGTTTCCAGGAAGTGGAGGGGCTAGGAAAATTAGATTTCACAGGCCAATTCATACAAATGGAGTCAGCAGCAAAGGGTTCTGGGAGGCACCTGCAGGACTTATTATGGACTGTTGTACATGCGTTGTCCTTTGAGATCTTAGTTTGTGTCCCAGCGTCAAGATTATGCTCTTGTGCATCTCCGTTAGAAGATCACGTAGCAGTCAATCCTGGCACGACTGTGCAGGTTCCTTGCATTAGCACATTCTGATTCATCCTGAAAAACAACTTAAAGAAGTCCTTTTTCTTTTGGTATCTATATTAATCAGTAATTCTGGTCAGATTGCCCTTGTACTATAATCATTCTTGGAGGTTGGTCGGTTCCTCCCTTCCTCCCTCTTTCCCTCCTTTTCTTCATTGTTTATTGTGATTAAGTGAAGGGTTATAATCAAAGTCAATTTGCCATTTATAACCCCAAACACACACCTCTGTGTCACTGTGTCTGCTCTCACTACCTTGTGGCAACACGCTACTCCTTTCCACTCTGTACGTTTGGTAGTCATTGAATCAACACCTGTCCCCTCCTTTCCATCCTTCCTTCTCAACTCTAGAGAGGATTTGGTCAGACAGCCTCATATACATATTTAAGCCAAGAAGTACACATCCCACCTGTATCACTCCATGTCTTATAGTCCAGTCCGATTTTTGTCTGAAGAGTTGGCTTCAGTACTGGTTTCAGCTCTGGGATGGCAGCTAGTCCAGGAGCCATGTTCTCAGGGGACCCTCCAGGATGGTGGACCATCCAGTCTGATCTTTTAATAGAGCACTAGATCTGTACTCCCCTTTTTCTCCTTCTACATCAGAGACTCTACATTGCATCCCTGTCAAAGCAGTCATTGGTAGTGGCTGGGCACCTGCTCATTCTTCTGGTTTTATGCAGACATAGTCTCCCAATCGTTTAGGCCATTCTGTCTCCTGGACTCATATTTTCCTCGTGTCTTTGGTGTGCTAGGTTTTCGTCTGCTTCAGATAGATTAGGATCAATGAGTGTTACTTAGATGGCAGCTTGCTGTCTTTTAAGACCCCAGGCACCACTCACCGATATGGAATGCAGAATGTTTTTTTGGAAAAACACTACTTATGTCAATTGACCTCAATGTTCCTTGAAACTATGGTCCCCAAACATCTGTCTCTGTTACTCTTTCCTTTAATGTGTTGAATTGTATTTAGAAAACCTTTTAGCTATGGTATAGTCCAGTTGTATTGACTTCTCTTCTGCAGTGTGTTGTCTCTCCTTTCACGTAATCAAATTCCTATGAACTATCCAATCTATGAATAACCCTCTCCCTTCCTCCCTATCCTTGTAGCTATCAAAGATTATCTTCTTACATGCGTAAACCTTTTCTTAAGTCCTTATAGTAGTAGTCTCATACAATATTTAGCCATTTGTGGCTGACTGATTTCACTCAGCATAATGTCTTTCAGGTGATTCCAGGTTATAAGATGTTTCCTAAAATCATCATTCTTTATCATTGCATAGTGTTCCATTGTGTAAATATACCACAGTGTGTTTATCCATTCATCTGTTGATGGACATCTGCATTGATTCCATCTTTGTGCTATTGTGGACAGCGCTGCAATAAACATTTGTGTGCATGTATCTGTTCACATGACAACCCTTATTTCTCTAGGATATATTTCAAACAGTGGCATTGCTAGATCATATGGTATTTCTATTTCTAACCTTTTAATAAGGTGTTAAATTGTTTTCCAAAGTGGCTGTACCATTTTACATTCCTACTAGCAGTATAGAAGAGTTCCACTGTCTCCACAGCCTCTACAACATTTGCTATTTTATGTTCTTTGGATTAATGCCAGCCTTGTTGGGTTGAGATGGTGTTTCATTGTACTTTTGATTGGATTTCTCTAGTGGCTAATGATCATGAGCATTTCTTCATGTGTCCTTTGGGGTTTCTAAACTGCTGAAAGGGCCTCATGTGCTTTTCCTGTCTGGTTATCCCACCCAGTACCATTGAGTCAGATCTGACTCAATCCCAGGGTGTAGTTAATTATTTGATCCTTTTATCCCCCACCACTTGTTTGTAGTTTTGGTTACAAGGTTTACTGAAAAGTGTTTCCAGAGACTGCTAGGCTCCTTGTTTCATCTTGATCAGATTGAGAAAACCAGTTGATGTGGTAAATGTCTGACTTAAGCTATGGAATGAGAACAACGTGGCTATCAAGAGATGGACCTATGTGCTGTGAATGCTTCAAGTGCAGTGAGCATGAATCACAACGTTAGATGACCAAGTTCGGTGAGGTTGTTTAGAGAGCTTTTTTTGGAAATCTTGGTGGCATAGCATAGTGCTATGTCTGCTACTCAAAAGGTGCCAGGCACTCCTTGGAAACTCTATGCAGTAGTTCTACTCTGCCCTATAGGGTTGCCATTGCTATGAGTCAGAATCAACTCTATGGCAGTGTTTTTTTTTTCTGTCTTCAGAACTTGCTTTCAGTTTACTGACTATTTATTGTATTTCTGGCTGTGTCTTTTGCATTCATTGTCTCATTTAAATGTTTCATATTCTTAAGAAATGCCTTTATTATCATCCCCATTTAACATGGGAAGAGACTGGAGTTTACTGAAATTAAGCAACTTGACAAAGATCGTTAAAAAACAAACAAACAAACAAACAAACAAACAAACAAACAAACAAAAACCAAAGTACTACTGTTGAATTGATTTTGACTCACAGCGATCCTATAGGGCAGTGTTTCCAATGCTGCAGATGTTAACAGAAGCAGACTGCTACATCTTCCTACTGCAGAGCAGCTGGTGGATTTGATCTGCTGGTCCTTCAGTCAGCCGCCAAGCTTTTAATTACCACACCAACAGGGATCCTATGAGAAAGGTCATAAACTAAAAATCAAACCTATTGCTATCAAACTGACAGCTACTCATAGCAATTGTATAATGTGGAGAAGAATTGCCCCATAGGGTTTCCAGTGAGTGGCTGATGTTTTGGTTAGTAGTTATGGCTCTTAACCATCGTCTAACCAGGATTCCTTGGCTTATAGTGACCCCTGTACAACAGAGTGACACATTGCTGGTTCCTGTGCCATGCTCACAGTTGTTGTCGTTCTTGAGTCCACTGTTGCAGCCACAGTGCTAATCCATCCCACTGAGGGTTTTTTTGCTGGTCCTCTGCTTTACGAAGCATGATGTCTTTTTCCAGGGATTGATCTATCCTAATAACAGATTAAACAAGTAGGTGAAAGGATACAATCTTGACACACATTTTTCCTGACTTTCAACCATGCAATTTTCCCTTTTTCTGTTTGAACGACAGCCTATTGGTCTAAGTACATGTTCTTCATGAGCACAATGAATTGCCCTGGAAGTCCCATTCTTCACAATGTTATTTGTAATTTGTTATGATGCCCATAGTCAAATGCCTTTGCATAGTTAATTAAACACAGACAAATAGCTTTCTGGTATTTTCTGCTTTCAGCCACGACCCATCTGAAATCAGCAGTGATATTCCTTGCTTCACGTCCTCTTCAGAGTCTGGCTTGAATTTCTGGCAGTTCTCTCTTAACATACTGCTGCGATTGGTTCTGACAAATCTTCAGCAAAATTTTACTTGTGTGCTGTATTAATGATATTGTTCAGTAACTTCCATATTCTATTGGATCACCTCTCCAGAACGGGCACACACACCAAGGCTGTGTTTTCCAAATACCCTTTCTTATTTGTTTCAAACCTTTGCATTCTAATCACTAGTGAATATCAATGCATCTTGATTGCACATTTAGGCAATTTCAGATTGCATAAGTTGGCCAAAGTTTTGAATTTTTCTCTTTGGCCTTAGTGGTTGGTGAATAAATTTGAATAATAGTAGTTATAATAACTGGTCTTCCTTGTGGTCATATGGATATTATCCTATCACTGACACTATTGTACTTCAGGATAGATCTTGAAATGTTCTTTTTGATGATGAACATGATGTTTGTCATTTCTGGCATTGTCTGGTTCTAAATGGCCAATACCACTTCATTTAAGCCCACTAATACTAAGGATGTGGATGTTTATGCATTATTTCATTTTTGATGATTTCCAGTTTTCCTAGATTCTCACTTCATACATTACACATTCCTATTATCAATGGATGTTTACAGCTTTCTCTTTGCATTGCAAGTCATGCCACATCAACAGATGAAGGTTCATCCATGTCACTAAGATTAAGATCAACTCTACTTTGAGGAGGCAGCTCTTCCTCGGTTATATTTTGGGTACCTTCTGACCTCAAGGGCTCATGTTTGGTACTATATCTGATCCATAGCCACCCCATATACAACAGAAGGAAACATTGCTTGCTCCTGCACCATCCATACAGTTGTTGATTTGTTTGAGCTCATCGCTGTAGTTACTTATGTGAGTCCATCTTGAGAGTCTTTCTATTTTTCACGCATCCTATACTTCACCAAGCATGATGTGTCCTTCCTTGGAGATTAATCTCTCCTGATAACACATTAAAAGGTTTCATCATCTTGGTGCCATGAGTCAGATCCGACTCGATGGCACTTGGCGGGCTTGGCAATCTTGGTGCATCAGTGTCTCATAGCTGTGTTTGTCTCCATGTGTGACAGTGTTTTGCCGAGTGGCATTCATGGTTGCTGCTTTGTATACCGTTGAGAGAATGTCAGAGCTTGCATTAGAGCAATGAACAAACATTGCATTTGTTGGTAAACATGGCCAGAGTGGAAATGAAACCAGGGACATGTTAGTCCTAGTTTATGGGGATAATGCCAGGAAGAAAACAGCAATGTATAAGTGGATTAAACATTTTTCTGAGGGGAGAGAAAGCATTGCTGATGAGGAGGATGGGACAGCCACTAATGAGCAGAACTGACAAAAACTTTCAAAAATTTGTCGAGTTGTGTGTCAAAATGGTCGGCTAACTGTGATAAGCCTGGGAGAACAAGTAAACATTGGTAGCTAAACAGGAAAATCTTAAGTGAAAATCTTGTCATGAAAAAGGTGTATAGGAAAATGGTCCTTGAAGGAGCTCCCTGATAAACAAAAGCAATGGAGAGTTGAAGTTTCCCAAGACCTTTTAGAAAGGCAAGAGAAAGTTTGGGAACATGTTTCCACTGGTGATGAACCATAGGTATACCAATACCACTCTGAAACAAAGCGTTGGAGTACACGGTAGAAGTCAGCTAATTCTCTACAACAAAAATGTTCTGCCTGTCCAAATCAAAAGTCACAATGATGCTACCATTTTTGGTATTAGAGGGGTTGTTCATTATGAATTTGTACTAACTGTGCAAACAGTTAACCAAGTTTACTGTTTAGAAGTTCAGAAGGTTGTGTGAAAAAACTAGACAAATACAAATATGACCTGAACTTTTTGCTAACAACTCACAGCTCTTGGTGCTGTCTGTAAGGGAGTTTTTAGCCAGTAAATAAATAACTGTATTGGAACACCCTCCCTACACACCTGACCTAGCCCCATGTGACTTTTTTATTTACACAAAGATAAAGGAAATTTTGAAAGGAAGACGTTTTTATTGACATCAAGGGTGGTATGATGACAGCTCTGATTGCCATTCCAGGAAAAGAGTTCCAAAATTGCTTTGAAGGGTGGACTAGGCTCTGGCATTGGAGCTTTCCAAGGAGAGTACTTCAAAAGTGACCATAAGTATATTCAGCAACGAGGTGTGTAACAATTTTTCTAGGATTAGTCTGTGAACCTAATTGTTATATCTCATAATACAGGTGTCGCCTGCTTTTCTTCTCTTCACTTTGAATTGAGGCTTAGGGAACTGATACGAATGCTAACAGTCTGCTTGCTATTGTGACTGAAAGTAACATCATCCTTTGTCTCTGATCTAGGAATTTCACATCTTCTACTGGTATCTACAGATCTGTGGAAATATAACTGGTTAACTTAAAAGCAGGAGAATATTTCAGACATTTCACATTTTTTAACAATATATATGAATCAAATTATCGATCTGATTCAGTCATAATGCACAGAAAATTGAGGCAAAAGTGTTTAAATTCCTATTTTATTGTGCCAGTATAAATGACAAACCTGGCTTACGCTTCCCAACTTACAATAAAATAGGAAGGATTAAGTATTTATTTCCCTAACTGCTTTAAATCATGAGTAATGATAAGTAATTGCAAGTAATCTCTCAAGATGAAAAACATCATTTAAGAATGTAATTTTTATGACTTAACTTTTTCATTGCTCTAAAGAGGGTACAAAAATATATCTTATATTACTGTGAGTAAATAACTCCATTCCCTTAAATATTTCTGTTGGTAATGAATTTTTTTTCAAGTTAGTTTGAGAAAAGCTTAGCTGTGACTGGTAGCCTTGACTGTTAATGATCCGTGACACTTGGAAAACTGTTGCAACTGAATCACAATAGTACTTGGTCTGCATCACAATGAATTCTGGGAATTTGTATCACTAATTTAACATCCAAATAAAGCCATATTTTGAAAAGACAATAGTTTAATACAGTGGCTAAGAACAGGCATTGGCATTAGACAGATTATGCCCGCAGAATAGTGTATTACTGTTCAAAAATATCTACTCCATACAGGTTTCTTCCTATGTGGGATTTGTTGACATACACCCCATCGCCCATGCCACTTGCCACTCAATGGGATGTGAGCAGAAGTTACAGAAGCCTTAAGATACATTTCATGGTCCGTCACACATGCTCTTTATCTTCTATCTTGAGCCCAGCAGTGTACCAGATAAAGGCTACTCCTTCAGCTTGAATCCCTGAATGGAGAGGACATGGCACAGAGCCATAGTCTCCTTGTGATGTACATTTTACATAAGTGAAAAATAAAAATATTGAATTTTGTTACTGTAGTCTACTGGGATTTTGGAGTATGCCAAACATAAACATAGCCTATTCTGAATGATAATTATACTAGGAGTAGAGTTTCCTGCTATTAAAAAAGAAACATATAAAACATGTTTATTGTTTTGGGGCTTGGG
The DNA here is from genome assembly GCA_028571685.1 of Heterohyrax brucei. Lineage (NCBI taxonomy): Eukaryota > Metazoa > Chordata > Mammalia > Hyracoidea > Procaviidae > Heterohyrax > Heterohyrax brucei. Next base: position 101,144,102 of record CM053142.1, on the reverse strand, counting down.
AGTATGTGGCAAAAAACAAAAACAAACCTGTTATTGAAGGCTGGGAGCCTTTGAATGTAAGAGTGAAACATTTCATAAAACAACCCAACAAATTCATTGTTATGGAGTCTGTTACAACTGATGGCAATCCTATAGGAGAGACTACAGCTTTCCCATAGAGTTTCCAAGGCTGTAGTTGTTATGGAAGTAGATAGCCACAATGTTCTCCCATACAGCGGCTGGTGGGTTCAAACTACCGACCCATAAACAGTAGAGCACTTTAACCATTGTACCAGCAAGACTCATTTATGATAAAACAACAGTTGTCTACAATAGCTTGGGTGGGAGATAACGTATTCAATTGATTTTAGCCTCAGGTGAAGATCTGCAGCTTTAGGTAAATAAATGTTTATGGCAGAAGTTGGTTACTATTGTTTAGATCTGACAAGATTCTTTTAAGAAAGAGATGAGCTTGTTGTGGTTTACGAGAAGAAATGAAGAGGAATGGGAAGAGTCTAGAAATTCTGGGACTTCTAAAATTAAAAAGGAAAAAAACAGTAAAAGTATGAAAAGTTTTGAGCTACAAATACTGATTAACACCGAGTCTTTTAGCAAGGCCAAATGAAGAGTGTAGCTGCTATGTCCTTTTGTTGGAATTTGTGAATCAGTTCAGATGGTGTCAAGCAAGTCCTCTGGACTGGTAAACTGGTGACGGTCAAAACTCCTCAAAGCTTCTCCACAGGAGCTGATAGACTCAGATGATCAGTAATTAGCATATCTGGCACATCTGGATGTGACTACTGGCATATGGAACTAACTGGAATTAAACAAAGAGACAATCACAGTGGACAAGAAGAAGGCTGAAAGAGCTACACAGCCTCTGAGGAGGGCAGATTTTCAGTACTTTCTTTAGATGTAACCAAAGACAGCAATGGAAAGAGAGGATCTCCCAGAGGGCAGAGCTAAGGTCAGTGAGAACACCCTCCTGGGGAACCACGCCCAGGGGCCAGAAACAGAATTTTAAAAAATTCTCATCTCCAGAATTGGGAGCTCTTGCAACAAATGCCCAATGTCATTTTAGAATTTCTGTGGGCCAGTAACTGCTGTGAACCTCCCATTTATCCTTCCTTCCAGTGGAAGGGTTTGTTGCCATTATCCTATTTGAGTTAATTGACTCAACAGTCTCTAACAACAACAACGACGTGGCACCATTATGTGTTGAGTGTGTGATAGTATGCTTGTAAAGAAAGGCACAACAACCATTTCTACAAAGGAAAACACCTTAATTCGTAGAATTTTTCTATTCTGTGCTAAAAATACTCCATCCATGACTAATTTTGAGTCACAATGAACTTGATACCAATGGGTTTGGGCTTGTTTTGAAACGTGACCTTTTTGAAATTTTGACCGTTGACTCTTGCAAGGAGGTATGAGCTACCCCAGTATATCACTGGGGAGTATATGTCAGTGAAACAGATCATTTATTTTATTTTAATTTCTCCCCTCCCTTCCTTTCTTCCTTTTGTAAGTCTCCAGAACCATAAGAACCTCATCTAGCTCTCATGTAGAGATTATGAGAAAAGCCTGGGCCTTCAGTCTGATGTCATAATTAAATAAAGCTTTTAGGTTGTCTCCAGGAAAGGAGTCAGCAAGTATTTGTAACCCAGTATACAGACTTTGGTAGAGTATAATATTATCTAAAAACATCTGTTGTCACTCTACAGCTCCTCTGTATGGGGAGATTACACTTCACTACTTTTATGGATGTCTGTCTTGCTCAGGTGACTTGTGTCAGCCAGTAAACTGTGAAATCAGGGGACACGAGCTCCTGAGCAGAGGCTTTCACAGCGGTCCTGTGATCTGTCATAGCCTCTGCCGTGAGACTAGCAGTGTTTACAGAGGGCTGTTCCTTTAGGCTGATGCATAGGTCGGAGAGCAAAGTGACCTCAGACCCACAGACAAAGAGTAAGAAATGTACCTTTACAGCTGTAATCCACTGTGAATTTTTTTTTTTAAACTGTAATGTAGTCTGATTGATACAGTTGTTTGAAGATGTTTTGAGAATGACCTGTCTCTTGGAATCTTCTGTTAAAAAAAGAATTGATGATATTTACTTCATTAGGGTTTGAAGTCAATGAATGAGGTGCACATTTGGAAATGTCTGACACAGTGTATAATGTATCACAGTCTCTAACTGATATTGTTGTGGTCATGGGGATGAAGGTGATGAAGATGTCCTATCATTGGCCTGTCATACTGTGAAATGTTATGGCGTAAAAAGTGTTAATCTTCAGAAAAAATACCTAGAAGAATTTTTAATTCTGTTTAATGAAATAATTATCTATAACAGCCTCCAGGAGATAAACATTTTATCAGTATTAAATCTTGAAAGTCAAAAGACCTGTGCTGGAGCTTAATATTATCACTGAAAATCCATGTAACCTTGGACAAGCGGCCTGACCTTTTTGAGTCTCGTACTTGCTGCTAAATGAGTATGATAATGTCTGCCTTACCCACCTCAAGAGATGATTACAAACATAAAAGAAATTTTATCTGAAAGCACTATATAAACTGTTAAGTGCTATAGTAATGCATGCGGTTATTAATACTTCATAACTTACTATTTATTTCAACTTTCTACACTTATATTCTAAGTTTCTTAAAAAGCACTTTTCCATTTTCTGATTTCCTAAGGCAAAGGCTAAGAACCTTTTACTGATACATCAGTTTGTGAAGTCACAATAGATTCAATGGCAGCAAGGCTTTCTGGTTTGTTGCTGTTGTTGCTAGGTGCTGTAGAGTTTGTTGTGACTCATAGTGACCACGTGTACAACAGAACGAAGCACTTCCTGGTCCTCTGGCGTCTTCACAATTGTTGGGCTTGGCTCTGTATTGCAGCCGTTATGTCAGTCCATGTCATTGAGGATCTTCTTCCTTTTCTCCTGTCCTCTACTTTACCGTGCATGATGTCATTGTCCAGGGACTGAAGTCTCCTGATAATGTGTCCTAAGCATATGAGACACAGTCTCACCATCTGTGCTTCTAAGGAGCATTCAGGTTGTACTTCTTCCGAGATAGATTTGTTTCTTCTTTTGGCAGTCTATGGTACATTCAGCACTCTTCTCAGACACCACAGTTCAAGGACTTCAGTTCTTCTTCAGTCTCCCTTATCCGTTGTCCAGCTGTCACTTGTGTGGCATGATTGTGGATGCCATGGCCTGCGTCAGTACCTTAGTACTAAAGTACTTCAGTCTTCAAGGTGATATCTTTGCTTTTTAACACTGGAAAGAGGTCTTTTGCAGAAGATTACCCAACGCAATACCTTTAGCTGAAAACACTACTCTAATTTCCTTTCACCAGCACAATTTGAGGGAATATATTCTGCCAGATTACCCGCAGTGAGCTGGAGAGTGCACATCCCACTGTGAGGAAACCAGGACAGTTCCCTTTGTGCCACATGTATGTTTCAGCCCCAGGGGAGATACATCAGTTCTTTTTGTGAGAGAAAAGCAGCCATAATGTAGGCTGGTAACCTACTCTCATGCTTTCCTGTAAGCTTCTAGAGGTGCAAATTAAAGTGGTACAGGAAAGTTTTAGAAGTGACAGCTCAATCTCAGGGAAAATTATTATAGAATTGTGCACATCTTTTCTATATCACACGGGAAGAGGCAATCAGTTCTACTTTAATGGGATTGGAAATAGCATTTTCCAACCCATGTAAACTGAGGAGGATTTCTTTAAAGTTTAACATAACATACTACAAAATTCAAGGGCCAAAAGTAAAAGACTTACATCCTGTTATGAGTTAGAAAATTATTTTCACAACAGGTGCTAATTTACAACCAACTTTCAATAGGTATGCACTTTCATTATAAGACTTATTACTGCTAAACACAGTTTAAGGAAGTTTTTCTTAAGAAATTATTTTGTTAAGAAATTATTTCTGCATAAAATAAGTCTGGAATCAGATGTCCTTGAATTTAAATCTTGTCCATGTCACTAAATAACTGGGATCTTGTACAAATTGCTTCACCTTGAACTCGTTTCTTTGTCTGTAAAACTGGAATAATAATAAGACCTGTCTCAGCATTGGGAAACACTGGTGTCATAGTGGTTAAGTGCTACATCTGCTAACCAAAGGTAGCCAGTTGAAATCCATTAGGTGCTCCTTGGAAACTCTATGGAGCAGTTCTACTCTGCCCTGTAGGGTCACTGTGAGTCAGAATTGACTCAGCATCAAAGGATTTGGTTCAGTTTATCTCAGAATTGTAAGAGGGTAAGAGAGACAAAGTAAAATAAGTGTTCAGCACATTTCTGAGCTCATTGTCTGTGGTCAATACAAAATTTCTGTTATATTTTACCAAGATTTTTATTTTTGATTATGCAAACTTAGGGGAGATTCTCGTTTTAGGCATTCATTGCTTATTTGCTTTACTAGCACTTTCTTCAAAATATTCTTTCTTTTTCCTGTTTATTATCAGCTGCAAACTGACTGAAAATGTTACGTGACACAGCCACCTTCTAAGCGAGGTCTTTCTTCTTAATTGTGTGATGAAGTACAAGAACACCAGCTACTTTCCCACTCCAATAAAAATCTATAGAAAATACAGTAGAAAATTTTTCTTTCATTTTTGTAAATAGGTGCTCTCTGTTTATGTATTCATTTTGTAGTTTGATTCATCTTTATTGTTAATTAAACCCTTAAATTACCACTCAAATCGGAATTAAAATAAAATGTCAAAGGCATTTACATTTCAAAACTAGATATTCCACATGTGCAATTAATATCAGAGCATTAAAAATAAACGAACATAACATTAGTGTTAAAATCCTAGACCCAGCAAAAAAAACTTGTGAAGTAAGCTATTTGTGTGATAGCATGAGCAGGGCATGCAGTGAAAACTTCTACCTATGGAGAGACTGTGGGGGGTCCCATACTAAATGAGCGGGGTGTGCGAGCATAAATAACGTTGAAGCAAATAATGAAAACGAAGCATTCCTCTCCACCTCGCTTTCAGACCGATTATAAATTGTCTTTCATCATAACCTCCAGTATTAGAAATTCCATCGGTTTATTTTTATCCTGTGCTAGCATATTGTTGCTCCTTCCAGGGAATAAATGAGCTGCTTTGGCCCAACCAAGTCTTTTCATTTTGCAAAATTACTATTCCTTTCGCTTCTCTCCTGCTGCTCCGTATCACCACAGAATATTTGTTAAGTACAGGAAAAATTCATGTTTTTCCTCTGCTTGTCAGGTATAATATCGAAGAAGGACTAATGAAAAACATTTTTCATGCTTATTCAACAGAGACCATTAAAATGAAATGGCTTTTTGCTTAAACTGAAACCTCCCCAAATGTTTCTGTAGAGAGAATCTGTTTTCTTTTTTTAGACCAGACAAGCTGACCTTGTTTCAACAGCGATTTCTCAGATTCTCACAGAAACATGTTGCTCAGGGTGGTAGGGTCAGTATGCAGACCAGGTCTTTGCAGCAGCTTTTACCAACTAGACTATGAAAGAATTGCCCTGACTTGAAGTAAGAAGCATAAAATCCATGATGCAATATGTCATCCTACACCTCTCAGAGCCAACACTCTTTCTGAATGGGCTCCTGGAAAGAACAAACAGGCTGTAGGGGCTCAAAAACACAGAGATAAGGTGGGGTTCGCAAACCTATTGCTTATTCCTTCAGCAGTGTTCAGTTCATTTTTATTTTATTGGATACCAGTTCTCTTTGCTCAAATCCACTTTTCGAATTCCTTAAATCAGGGCACTAATTCAGGCTGGGGCTGGAGACAGGACCGAACATGAGAAAGTGAGAGGGTTGGAGAAACGGGAAACTGGCCCAAGGCTGCTGAACTTGAATATGAGGAAAATAAAGTCGTGCTCTTTAGGTCAATGGTATTGCGGTAGAGTCCTGGCAAAGGCGGTGGGTGCAAAGTAGAGAAATGGTATGGTTAATGAGTCCAGAACTGAAGGAGTGAGAGTAAGTGAATTTGGATTGAAGAGTGGGAGGCAGAATCTGTAGTGATTCACCCACCTCAGGAGCATCTGCAGGACAAGGAGAAAATTAATTAAGAATATTGGTGACAAGATCATGGCCAATGAAAACGAGACTACTTAAAACCCAGCTTTGCCCCTTTCGTACCTGCCCTGTGCTTGACGACCGATGACGGCAGGAGTGAAAGAGACAGCCAGGCGCACCGGCCCGCACATCGGCAATCCTGTCCGACCCTGTGGACCACTCCTGCTCTGAATGACAAATTCCCAAGTTCGTCTTCAGACTGAAATAACCTAATTCTTAGCTGATGATTTTAATTCATATTTCACTGAGAAAACTTTCTCTGAGAAAGGTCAGAAGGTTATCTCACACGTTTCCCACACCAGATCTTCGCTCTCACCTTCATTTGTTCCCAGAACTTTTGACTTTTCTCATTTCCATCAATGAAACCAGCGTGCTCTTCTCAGATAATGATTCTCTCACCTATGTACCAGATCCCTGTGAGCTGAAATCCACTCGATGGCAGCGGGCTGGTTTTGGTTTGGTGCCGCATCTCGTACCTTTTCACTCACTCAAGACGTCACTTCCGGGATTTTCCCCTGCCTCTGTGGTATATTCTTCTAATTTCTCTTTTATGTCAGTTTCATCAGTATACCAAAACCCCAACCGACCGCTGTCAAATCGATTCGGACTCCTAGTGACCCCGTAGACAAAACAGAACTGCCCCATAGCGTTTTTGAGGAGCACCCAGTGGATTTGAACTGCCGACCTTTTGATTAGCAGCCATAGCACTTAACAACTATGCAACCAAGGCTTCCCATCAGTATACAGACATGCTGAATTTATGCCAAATCCCACTCCAATATCATTGTGCTTTTTCTCCAGCCCCCGAAAGAATCCCAGCTGGCTTTCGTCTTCACCATTCTTCCAAAAGTTTCCTTTTAAGTTGAGCGAGGACCTCCCTATTGCTAAATCCAATGGATCATTATCAGCTCTCGTCTTACATGATTTATGATTTTACAATGTTAAGTCAGTCTTGTAATACTTTTATCCCTTTGCTTCTAGAACACTACACATTGCAGATTTTTTTACTTACTTCTAGCTTCCTCTTCGCAAGCTCCATTGCTTGTTCCCCTCATTTACAGAACGTATAAACACTGAGCTGCCTCAAAGCTCACTCTCCTGACCTTTTCTATTTTCTGTCCACACCCACTGTTTCAGTGACATCCTTGTGTTACATACTGTACTGTTGCTATGTTGATGGTTCTTAAATTTATCTCTCCCCTGAACTGTAGACTTATGCACTCAACTGTAAGCTCCACATCTCAACTTGGATGCCCTGTGTTTGTTGATGTGTTACCTGTGTATCATGGATGATTTCTCATGGTATGGATTATTTTTTCCCACTGATACATCATTAATGCCTAAAACAGTGTCTGACTGAAAAAAAAAAAACACTAAAATTTCAAACCTGTTGCGGAGTCACTTCTGACTCACGGCAACCTCATGTATTACAGAGTAAAACTGCTCCACATGGTTTTCTTGGCTGTAATATTTACAGAAGCAGATTGTCAGGCCCATCGATAGTAGTGCTGAATGTGTTTGAACCACCAAGTTTTAGGTTAGTAATTGAGCACAAACCATTTGTGCCACCCGAGGACCTATGTCAGGTGTGAATGAAGTAAATATTCAATGAATACTAAAAAAAAAAAGAATGAAACTACCTTCTTCCAGTTGCAGCCTCTGAAGATAGCAAATGCTCATTAACACGCTATGAATGGAATGTACAGTGTAACCTCAGAAATGCACATTCTGACCTGGCTGTAAGACAAAGGAGATGCATAAAGAATCACCAGCGGTGTCAGGTTGCATACACAGCTTAGACCTGAAGAAAAGAGTGCAAAATGTAGAATTTTAACTACTTCAATTAATATAAACAGCAGTAGGCAAGCACAAGTTTTTCCTATAATTGAATTTATTCATTTTTATAAAATACCTATGATCAAATATGGAAATGATATTACACAGCCCATTAGTATATAATAATCAATGCTTACAATATATTGCACAATAAATAAAGTAGGACATGAGGCAGAGATTATGTGTGTGCTGTGTGTGTGCATGCAAGGGAGGCAATCAATAAATGATTATAAATATCTACTTACTGCTGAAGCTGTCACCAACTCAGTTGTCATTTACACATAGAAGTATTTTCATATGCATAGTTTAATTGCAGAAACTTCATGATTTCAAAGTCAACTAGAACAAAAACAGTCCTTGGAAATAGAAAGTAATGTGAAATTGAAAAGAATTAATAATTTTTTTTTACTGTGCTTTAAGGGAAGGTTTACAATCCAAGTAAGTTTGTCATAAACCCCCTCAACACACATACTGTTCTGCTACTCTAGCAGCTCTCCCCACCCTGTGACATCGCACTAGTGCTTTCAGCCTTGTACTTCCTGTGTCCGTTTGAACAGCTCCTGTCCCCCTTAGACATCTCATCTCTGCACAGTAGATGTTCAGTTAGCCTCATGTATATACTTAAGTCAAGAAACACATTGTTTGCCAGTATCATTTTAAGGCTTATCGTCTAGTCTAATCTTTGTCTGAAGAGTTAGCTTTGGGACAGGTTTCAACTCAGAGATAACAGAGTCTGCAGGCCGTGTCTTCAAGTGACACTTCAGTCTGCTGGACTACCAAGTCTGGTCTTTTAAAAGCGTTCCTGTTCTGCACACTCATCTCTTCTCTTGCTATGCTATGCTTATTCTATGCTGTGATTCCTGTCAGTGTAGCCACTGGTGGTGGCTGGGGACCACCTATTCTTCTGGTCTCACATTGATGTAGTTGCTGGATTATATGGTCCCTCTTCTGTGTCTTTGGCTCATGTTTTCTTCCTATCTTTAATGTCTTTCATTGTCTTCGGCTTTAGGTGGGTTAGGACTAACTGATGCTACTTAGACGGCCATTTGCTAGCTTTTAAGAGCCCAGATGCTGCTCACCAACATGGGATGCAGAGCATTTTCTTAAAAAAAAAAACAAAAAATCTTTATTATGCTAGTTGACATAGATGTTCTCCTGAAACCATTGTCCCCAGATCCCTGTCTCTGCTACTCTGTCCTTCAAAATATTGGGTTATATGTGTAGCTGGAAAGTGTTTTTTAACCTAATCTGTTACTCTTCATCTCTTTATTGGTACAGGAACCAATGGTACCGAAGAAGGAAGTATGAGTTGCGCTGAAGTCATTGGGGAAAAACAAGGCTCTACATTTATTCCATTTATATTCAAGATAAATATTGATAGGTATGAGTTAGTGCTGTCATTTTGATGTCTTTATCTGTGTGTTGTAGACAATTCCTTTGTTTCACTTAATTTCCTATGCTGAGTCATTTTTCTTCAAGTGTTTTCTTTTCATTGTTGGCAGCTTTGTATTTGTTGAGACTTCATATTTTTCTTAGTTTTTATTTTGATGCACAGGAGTGATAATTTCCTTTGTAGTTAACTTGGTAATTAGCCTTATTTTTAAAAATTTAAACCAGTCTTCAATGTCCTTATATCACCTTGTCTTCCTCTCCATATGAAAAATCTGTGACTACTTTTTTTAAGTCTCCTTTTTTTGTTGTTATTATGCTTATGAAGTTGTATCTCTGTTTACCTGGTTTTCTCTTTGATACATTTTTGTGATTTCCCTATTTGTGTTCATATCTAGTTGCTCTGTTTTGTGTTCCAGTCTTGGGTTGTTACCTGATGTTATTGATTTTGTAACCAAAGTAATCTCTTTAGTGTTTCTTGTTATTTTGGTTTGGTTTTTGGAAATTCCCTAAATTTCTGATCATCTGGAAATATTCTAATTTTGCTATCATATTTGAGAGACAGTCTTGCTGGATATATAATTCTTGGCTGGCAGTTATTTTCCTTCAGGGCTTTGTATGTGTCATCCCACTGTCTTCCTGCCTGCATGGTTCTTGCTGAGTAGTCTGAGTTTAGTCATATTGAATATTGTTTGTATATTATTTTTCATTTATCCCTAGCCATGTTTAACATTGTCTTCTTATCTGTAGTTTTGGCAAGTTTGATTATAATATGCCTTAGTGTCTTTCTTTTGGGATCTGCCTTGTGTGAAGTTTGATGAGTGTCTTGGATAGATATTTTCTCATCTTTCATGATATCAGGGACATTTTCTGTCAAGAAATCTTCAAAAATTCCATCTGCATTTTATGTTGTCTACTCTCCCTTTCTGGTATTTTAATCATTCATAGATTATTCCTATTGATAGAGTCCCACATAATTCTCAGTGTTTCTTTATTTTTAAAATTCTTTTATCTGTTTTTTCCCCAAATATGTTGGTGTCACCTGCCTTATCTTCCATCTCACTCATTCAGTCATTTATTACCTCAAATCTAACTCTAATGAAAACAGCTGCAAACATCCATTAATAACTGGAATATGGAATAAACAAAGTATGAATGAAGGAATACTGGGAATTGTTGAAATTTGAAATGAAACGCATAAACATTGATATCTGATGTATTAGTGAGTTGAAATGGACTGGTATTGGCTACTTTGAATCAGACAATCGTATGGTCTACTATTGCAGGAAGAACAACTTAAAGAGAAATGACATTGTGTTCATCATCAAAAAACACATTGCAAGATCTATCCTGAACATCTGTGCTGTCAGTGATAGGATAATGTTCACAGGCCTACAACTAAGACCAGTTAGTAAGACTATTATTTACACTTACACCAGTCACTAAGGCCAAAGAGGAAGATTTTTGTCAGCTTTGGCAGTCTGAAGTAGATCAAACATGCAATCATACATTGATAATTACTGGCGATTGGAATGTAAAAGTTGGAAATGGAGAATCAGTAGTTGGAAAATATGGCCTTGGTGATAGAAATGGTGCTGGAGACTGCATGGTGGAATTTTGCAAAATCAAATGACTTCTTCATTGCAAAAACCTTCATTCACCAGCATAAATGACTATAAATGTGGATCTCACCAAATGGAATACATAGGAATCAAACCGACTACATTTGTGGAAAGAGATGATGGCAAATCTCAATATAATCAGTCAGAACAAGGCCAGGTGCAGATTGCAGAACAGACATTCAGTTTCTCATATGCAAGTTCAGATCGAAACGGAAGAAAATTAGAATGAATCCATGAGGCTGAAAGCATGACCTTGAGTATATCCCACCTAGTTTAAGAGACTATCTCAAGAATAGATTTGATGCATTGAAGACTAATGACTGAAGACCAGATGAGTTGTAGAATGGCATCAAAGATATCATACAGGAAGAAAGAAAGAGGTCATTAAAAAGGCAAGGAAGAAAGAAAACACCAAGATGTATGTCAGAAGAGACTCTGAAACTTGTTCTTGAGTGTCAAGTAGCTAAAGCAAAAGGAAGAAATGATGATGTAGAAAAACTAGGCAGATTTCAAAGGGCAGGTTGAGAAGACAGAGTGAAGTATTACGATGGCACGTGCCAAGAGCTGGACATAGAAAACTAAAAGGGAGGAACGTGCTCTGCACTTCTCAAACTGAAAGAGACGAAGAAAAAATTCAAGCCTCGAGTTGAAATAGTGAAGGTTTCTATGGGGAAAGTACTAAATGATGCAGGAAACATCAAAGCAAAGTAGAAGAATATACAGACCATCATACCAGAAATAATTTGTTGATATTCAACCATTTCAAGAGGTGCCATATAATCAGGAACCAATGATACCGAAGGAGGAGGTACAAGTGGCACTGAAATCATTGGGGAAAAACAAGGCTCTAGGAATTGATGGAATATCAACTGAAATATTTCAATAAATGGATGCAGTACTGGAAGTGCTCACTCAGCTAAGCCAAGAAATTTGGAAGATAGTTACTGGGCCAACCCACTGGAAGAGATCCATATTTATGCCTGTTACAAGAAAAGTGATCTAACCAAATGCAGACATTATTGAACAATATCATTAATATCACATACAGGTAAAATTTTCCTGAAGCTCATTCAACAGCAGCTGCAGTAGTGTATTAGCAGGGAACTGCCAGAAATTTAGGCCAGGCCAGATTCAGAAGAGGACATAGATCCAGGGTTATCGTTGCTGATGTCAGATGGATCTTGGTTGAAAGCAGAGAGTATCAGAAAGATATTCACCTGTGCTTTACTGACTGCAAAGGCATTAGATTGTGTGGTTTATAACAAATTACGGAAAACATTGTAGAAAATTGTAGAGTACCTAACTATGCTCATCAGTTGTGTGTATATGTATCAAGAGGCAGTCATTCAAACAAAACAAGAGGACACTGCATGGTTTAAAGTCAGGAAAGATGTGTCTAAGAGTTGTATTCTTTTACCATACATAAATAGTCTTTATGTTGACAAATGATCTAAGAAACTGGACTATATGAAGAAGAAAAGGGCATCGTGATTGGAGGAAGTCTCATTGACAATCTGTTATGCTGATGACAATCCTGCTTGCTAGAGGTGAAGAGGATTTGAAACACTTACCTGGTTAAGATCAAAGACCACAGCCTTCAGTATGGATTGTCCCTCAACACCAAAAAAAAAAAAAAAAAAAAAAAAAATCCTTACAATTGGACCAGTAAGCAATATTACGATACATAGAGAAAAGAAAGAGTTATCAAGATTTCATTTTACTGGGATCCATAGTCAACATCCATGGAAGCAGCAAGAAAGAAATCAAGAGACTTACTGTACTGGGCAAATTGGCTGCAAAAGATCACTTTGAAATTTTTAAAAGCAAAGCTGTCACCTGGAAGAGCAAAGTACATCTGACCCAAGTCATAGTATTTTCAGTTGCATCATAGATGTGTAAAAGCTGGACAGTGAATATGAAGAGAGAAGAATTGACATCTATGAATTGCCACTTTGGGGAAGAATATTGAACATACCACGCAAACCCAAACCAAACCCACTGCTGTCAAGTCAGGTCCAACCCATAGCAAGCCTATAGCCAGACTGCCAATAAAACAAACAGATCTGTCCTAGATGGAGAACCACCAGAGTGCTCTTTAGAAGCAAGGATGGTGAGACTACATGTTACATACTTTGGACATGTTGTCAATAGGCAGCAGTCCTTGGAAAAGTACATCACGCTCGGTAAGTTAGAGGGTCAATGAAAAAGAGGAAGACCCTCCATGAGATGGATTGACAAAGTGGCTGCAACAATTGGCTAAAGCATAACAATGATTGTAGGCATGGCACGGATCCAGGTAGTGTTTTGTTCTGTTGTATATACAATTGCTCTGAGTTGGAACGGACTTGATGGTACCTAACAACAATAACAACTGAGAAAAGGGGCCCTGATGGAACTATAGTTAAACACTGGCTACTGACCAAAAAGTCAGCAGTTAAAGTCTACCAGCAGTTCCTTGGCAACTTGGTTCTACCGGATGGCGCTGGGCTGGGCTGGGCCGCTGGGCTATAATGCCTCTGTGAGTTAGAACTGACTGGAGAGCAACAGGATTTTTAATTGACAGAAACGACCTTTCTTGTCCTGAAATCCAGCCTTCCTCTTTGTTAATTCTAGAATCTTCTCAAGCTTTCATACATTAGAAAGCTCAGTTAATTTTGCTCCCTATTTCTCAAAATATCCATTCCTAATCACAATCATTGCTAACACCAGTATTCTACAACTTACCATTTCACTCCTGAACCAGAACAGGTAGTCTTCATTGGTCTACCAACATTCACGTCTTTCTTCATATGATCTTTCCTGCCAATGGCTTCTAGATTATTCTTCAGAAATTGCTTCCTGATCTACACAGGAACTCACTTAAAATCTGCAGTGCCTCTCCACAGCTTGCTGATTAAATACACTGTCCTTAAAATCAAATAAGACAGAAGAATTGAGGCACTCAAACAGTTGTATTGACAAAGAATAGCAAATGTACTGTGGACTGTCAGAAGAATGAAGAAAATAGTTTTACAAGAAGTGCAACTGGCATACTCCATGGAAGTGAGGATGGTGAGGTGTGAGCTTGCTACTGTCACGTACATCATTAGAAAAGAGCAGCCAGTAGAAAAGGATATCACGTTTGGTAAAGCAGTGAAAACAAAGGTGTCCTCCAATAAGATGGATTGACACTACTATGCCTCATCAGTGGTCCCAGAGACAGTAAATTTTAAGGAAATGGCCAATGATGAGGCAACATTTTGTTCTCTTATACACAAGATTACCTGAGTTGGAGTCAACTAGACCGCGACTAACAGTAACTTCAGCCTTCTGTCCAACTTTATCAGGCTCTGCACTATATTATTTGCTTTCCAATTCAGCTGAGCACATCTTCTCCCTGTCAAATCATGTGCATATACCAAAACCAACCAACCAACCAACCAACCAAAAAACTTGCCATTTATTCAAATAGCGACACTATAGGGCAGGTTAGAACTGTCCCTTAGGGGTTTCCAAGGCTGACAATCTTTGTGGAAGCAGATTGCCACACGGCCACATTTTTCTCACATGGAGTGCTAGTGGGTTCAGCAGAGCTCCTAAGTCCTTACCACCAGGACTCCACAGTCAAATGCATTTTCTCATCTGCAATTTGGTTTTTAAGTTTGGTGAATAACATTTATTAGCTGCTTGTATTTAATCCTAATGTTTGAACATTTGGAACTTGATAATATGTTAAAGTTTATTTAAAATACTAGGTAGAGATTTCCTAGTTAAACACTGAATGCATTTTGCCTGGGTGGAAAAGAAAAGCAAACCTACCTGCAGATCCAACCCTTTCTGCATGTGGTGCTGTTTATCAGCTTTATGTGTAAATGGCCCTCTCATTTCATGTAATCACAGTGCATAGAGACAGGATTTATCAGAGCTGTCTCAAACTACTGCTATGCTTAATTTATTCTAAATCTAGTCTTTATGTATGTATCCAAATGATAAATACTAAACACATGGGGGAGGGGACTTGTATTCAATAAATTGAAATATGATTTTCTATATACCTCATGAAGTTTAGTGGCCTTTAGCTAAAGACTATTCTTGATTGAACAAAGGCCTTAATTATTACAACCAACATCAATTCAGCATTATCTCCCTTTTGAAATATTGCAGTTCAATTTTTCACTCCAAGCAATTACTTATTTGAAAAAAAATAAAAAAGCTACCTTTGAGGCTTGCATTAATGACAATAAAAACTAGCCATCTAAAACCATTTCAATTTTATGAAAAATAAAACTGAGTACAATGTTTCAGCTTCAAAGCCCAGATGATCTTTAGGGATAATTAGTGACGTTGCTAATAGTGGTTGCAATTTATAAGGCAATAGAAGGAGTCAATCAAAGTGACGAAAACAAGATAAATAATACTTAAAATAGAACAATTAAATAAAGATCACTTGTGACAAAATCACAAGACATCATTTCCAATCTCTAAAAGGGAATGCTTTCTTTTTTTTTTTTTTAATTAGAGATAATCTACACTTTGCAAGATATAACTACCAAGCAATGGTGTGCTTTCTGTATAAAAATGGATGCATTTCCAGATGGACTTTTATTCAACAGGCAAGGTGCTTAAGGTGATAATTTCTCATTTCTTCAGGTGAAACTTTGATAATCTCCAGGTTCTCTATCATTTTCTTTTTCAAAATTAAACCACATATATACAACCATGGGCATCAAAGCTCAAACTAGTGCAATGTATTTTTTCATTTGGTACTGATATTAAAATACCTGTTTACACATAGAGAAATGACAAAATGTCACACAGAATTCTCTTCATGTAGGTACATTCCCCCTTCATCATATTCATGGCTGTATTTCAAACCTTATAAAATGAATATTATATACTGGGAGTTTAACAGATATTGAATGTGTTGCTGTTACCTCTTTTACATATACAGATTAGAATGTTTTGCTTTGTTATATGCTAGCTTGCTCTCTTAATTTTGGTGATTTCAAACTGTTTTTATTAGGCTTACAAGAAAAAAAATCAGTTATTTCAGAAAGAAATTTATCCACACGTTGTGCACATATTCATACATAGAGTCATTTTTAATGTATATGTTACTTTATTCTTTGTCCCATTGTCAGGAATTAGAATGATAATGTGGGAGCTTTCTTGATTCATATCGCTTTAAAATTCATGCAAATGGGCATAAATACTGGTTTTGTGCTTTCGTTTTGCATTTTCACACGTATTTATTCCCACGTAAGTAAATATTTCTCACTTTCAAATTCCATTTCTTCTTTCTGAGAAATTAACAGGCCAGGAAATTGTAAGAAAAATAAATTCCTGGACTCTGCCGCTCTTACTTTATTGGGAAATAAAGTGCTGCAACCTAGTACAATTCTTTCCTTGAGACAGACAGCTGTGAGAAAAAAGGGCTTAGTTACAGCGCTTCACTCTGGACACTTCAGCTTCCTAGGGTGTCAGCTTTCTTGTAACTCTCTTCCTATCCCTGCCCCAGTGACCCCTCCTGGGCTGTTTCCCTTGTGTGGTATCTTGATAGTATGTGTTTTCCTTCTTCTATTCCTGTTTTTCAGCCATAAAAACCAAATCCATTGCCAGTGAGTAGATTTTGACTCATAGTGAACCCATAGGGCAGAGTAGAAGTGTTCCTTAGGATTTCCAGGGCTGTACCCCTTATAGAAACAGACTGCTATATCTCTGTATAAGGTGGGTAGGTTAGAACTGCTGATCTTTTGGTTGGCAGTGGAAAGCTTAACCATTCTTCTGCCATGAAAACAAAACAAAACCTGTTACACTGATTCCAGTTCAGTACCCCTGGAGGACAGAGCACAACTGCCCCGTAGGGATTCCAAGGAGTGCCTGCTGGCTTTCAACTGCTGACCTTTTAGTAAGCAGAGGTTGGCCTTACCACTGCACCACCAAGTCCCAAGTTTTCTGTTCTGTAGAGATTCTCACATCCCTCAGGTACAAAGACAAATACTAAATGCAAGAACACTTTCAAACAACCTTTGACTGGCCTTTTCAAAACTCAAGAAATTAGTCTTTCAGCATTTTTGTTCTACTTAAATCCCCTCCCCCCCAAGAAGTGCACTGGACTGCAGCAAGAGTTAGCTGCTTGATTCTAGCTTACGTTTTAGTCTTTGTCTTCCTAGTACTTGACCAGGTGGTAACTGAGATATCTAGGCACATGCTTGCTTGTTTTTGTTTCCCTAAGAGAGTCCTCTGGGATATCTTCTGTCTTCTAGAGGAAGTTCTTTTTCTACTTTTGTTAACTTGAAGGTGTTCACTCCAAGACTTCTGTACTGTGTTATCGGAGAGATGAGACGTTTTCTCATACACATATCTCTGTGAAAATTGTGTTACAGTAACACTCAGGCTACACACCAGCCAGTTTCTATCCCCCATTTTGGAGAAGCTTTGGTCGCATGACTTTAGGTAGCCAAATTTTTCTTTATCATTGAAACTATTACTAAGTTTTCTCTCTGAAGAGGGCATTGATTAAAAAGAAGATAATCTAATGGGGATGAAGGAGATACACACATGGGATACTGAGCTATTTAGTGCTGAATCTATGAGCACTAATTGTGAAAAACAAAGCTAATGTAGACTGCTTACATGACTATTTTACAAACGAAAATTAGCCCCAATTCCTAGAACCAAGATGTCCTATGCTGTTTAGTGTCTGGGAAGTAAGCTGTGCCATGATGCCTCATGAGAGATCAGAGAAGAGATGACTCGCTAAGTCTGGGGACTCTCAGCAATCGCTGGAGCTAAAAATAAAGCAGGTCGCAGGACGAGAAGAAAATGTAGCCCAATGAATACTTGAATCTGTACAGAAGGCTGTCCCCAACAAAATATGACTCATATTCTGCTAACACGAAATGTCCTGCTCCTCAGCATGATACTTCAAGAAAATCGACAGTGTGTCCTCATCAAGAAAGACAATATAATACAGCAGCAGGAGAGAAGCTTCTATAGACAGCCGATCATAGTTCTACCTCTTTGGAGCTGTCCAACTTTTGCCAAGCTTCCTGCTATCTCAGAACCACCTAGTGTTTGACTTGAAAGATAGTTATGAGGATAAAATGTGACAATGTATGTAAAATGTTTAATATAATGCCTAGCACAAAATAAGAATTCAATTATGAATATTATACCCATACTTGCATGTAGAGATAATATTAATACACAAGTTTGAAAGACTATAGAATACCACCCCCCAAAACAGGTTTCATGGAAACTATGTTGCGTGTATTTATCTCTAAAAAATTGGTTCCATGATTGGGAAAACAATGTGTTTCACTGGGGCAAGAAATTGAGGTTGAGAGAGACTAAATGACTAATTCAAAGTATATGCTTAATAAATGGTAGAGCTGGAATTGGCAGATTATCATATGCAGACCAAGTGCACTTGTTCAGCTGTTTTTGTAAATAGACTTTTATCAAAACACATATATATTCCTTTATTATGGTTTATGGCTGTTCTTATGCTACAATGGCAGAGTTGACTAGTCACTACACAGATGGAATGACCTGCAAGCGCTGAAATATTACTATCTAACCATTTAAGGCAAAGAACTGCCACCCTTGGTTTAAAATAGCCTAGAGTGGGAGCAAATTAAAGTAGGCAGATCTTGGATAAGGCCTACCACCACCAACTTTTCAGTGGGACCTCAGACAATTCATTTTACCTTTTTGGAACTCAGTTTCTCACGTATCAAAAAAAAAACAACAACACTGACTTTTATCTTGTTTAACTACATTTATAGCCTTCGGCATACATTTACATGCTAGACAGATATCTGGGTATTATATCCTTAGGAACAAAACTTGATGCTGAGTTCAGATGGTTACAATAATTCATTTTCAGTTTCTTCTCACCATTGACTTCTACAAGTTTTATTATGGGCTTCTATCCTGAAAGTGTTCTTGAGCACCACAGTGGTGTTGAAGATGCTCTCAAATACTGCCATTTCTCATCCTCAGGCCTTATTTAGGATTGGGCCACTAGTCTTCTTTTAAAGATTGTTTGTAGCTTTCTCTGGAGATTCCATTTCAAGGAGGACATAGGTGATCAGATGATGCATTATTATAAAGTCAAATCAGATTTCAGACAAATGAAGAGATTAACGGACTCACTGCTTATACCACACGATAACCCAGTGATTTGCAGTTTCCATTGACAGGGGAAAAATCCTTGAGACGGGAAGACTCCAAGAACTCTTGTGGTAATTTTGCCATGGGAAAGATTTACTGTAATGCCTTTTGACTCATTTCTGGACAAATGGGATTCATGTTACATGCTTGACTTAAGCCTATTTAAAATTCTCTGAATTTAAGACTATCTTTCTTTCCTTTACAATTCATTATACATAAATTTGCACAAAATCAAGGGCAGGTGCAAATTGATTTAGGTTATTCATTTCTTTGAAATCAAATAAAACTTCTCCTCCATCACAACTTCAGATAATAGGCACCTGTTTTTACCTGGCTGCCAAATTGGAAAAGATAAATTGAGTCCTGGCCCATCATTTACCAGGAATGTGACGTAAGCCAGGTTACTGCGCTTCTCTCCGATTCCTTATGTGTAAGATGGAGATAAAAATAGTAGCTGTTTCATGTTACTTGTGAGAATTAAATGAAATGATAAACATAAATCACTTGATACAATGCCTGGAACAGAGTAAGCATTCAATAAATTTTAGACCAAGAGCTGCTTTCTTAATTCTTTAAGACATGGCATAGCTGTGATGATAGAAAGAATCTCCTTTGCCATGTAAAGTTCACCTGGGAGATGGGGTCAGGCAGTGTATCCTTGGTTGATACAGAAAGATTAAGGCAGTGGAGCATTATTTTTAATCAGCAATGACCTTCACCTTCCCTGCTATCTTAGTTACCTAGTATCACTATAGCACTAATATTCCGAGTGGGTAGATTTAAAGAAGAGAAATTTGTTTTCTCCCAGTTATGGAGCCTGAGAGTTCAGCCCTGTTGATTCCTGCCTTGGTCAGCAGCCCTGGGCATGCCTTCGTTCTGTGGGATTTCTTTGTTTATAGATGCCCCTCACACAGTGTCTTCCTTCCCTGTGTGTTTCCTTGTTTCTGCTCTGATCTTTCTATATCTCAGAAGCAATTAGGATACAGACCTACACTGGTATGACCTCATTAACATAACAAAAGCAAAACTCTCTTTTCAAACAGGATCAGATCCATAGGCACTCGGGTGAAAACCAAACCCATTGCGGTCAAGTCAATTCTGACTGATACTGACACTACAGAACAAAATAGAACTGCCCCGTAGGGTTTCTTAGGAGTAGCTGGCAGTTTCAAACTAATGACACTTTGGTTAGCAGCTGAGCTCTTAATTAGTGTTCTATGGGGGCTTCTCTATAGAAGGTCACAGGGTATAGAACATCAGCACATATTTTGGGAGAACACAATTCAGTCTGTAACACCCACCATTACAAAAATGAGAAAAAACAAGCTGAGTGTCACTGAGTTGATAGTGACTCATAGCGACTCTATAAAATAGAGTCGAACTGTCCCATAGAGTTTCCAAGGAGCACCTGGCAGGTTTGAACTGCCAGCCTTTTGGTTATCAGATGGGCACCTAAGCATTATGCCACCAGGGTTTCTAACTGTTAGACAGAGTGACATTTGTTTTCTGCTTCTTTACGAGTATCACAACCCCAAACCACTTGCCATTGAATTGATTCTTAGTGAAGGAACTCACAGAATTGTTTAGTAGAGTTTCCAAGGCTAATCTTTACAGAAGTTGACTGACACATCTTTCTCCTGCAGAGCAGATAGAGGGTTTGAATTCCTGACCGTTTGGTTAGCAGCTGAGCACTGAACCACTTTGGTTGCCAGAGCCTCTCTCTGTGAATAGATGTCTGAAAAGCTCAATGTTTTATGTAACTTTCAAGACTCTTTAACTCAGAGGTCCTTATGCTAGAGTCCCATAGACTGGCTTTCTTGTCTATGAGCCCCCAGAAGTTTTATGAAAGTCTGTGTTTGCATTTATTTTCTAGGGAGAAAATTCATAGTTTTTATGAGATTTTAAAGGTGCTCTTTGATCTGTAGGTCAAAGGTAAGATTGTAGTAGGATCAGAGAGCCAAGAAACTGCCAGAAACTTTGCAATTTTGCAAGTAAACAATCAGAGCCAAATAACTTCACACTTTGCAATAGTTTCATAACATTTTTTTCTTTCATTATTTTTCCAGATCAAATTAATGAAAAGGCACTCTGTTATATGTAAAATTCAACAAAATTGTTTAATAAAATAAATAATTACACACTTGCAGCACTGATGTGCCAGCTAAGTAGTTTTAGGTGACACTTGTGTGGAAAGAAAGCTAATTCATTATAATTTAACAGCACTTTACAATAGATTCTTAACAAAGCAGGTAATAAAACATAATCAGCAGAAGCCTTTTAGAAGCCAATGTTGAATTTTACAAAAAAAATATTCATTTAATAAGTGATTGTGTATGCTATTTAATTAATCACTGCCATTCTCACTGAGAGGCACGGGGAACATGTCGCTCATTTGTCCATCACTCTTAGTTGGGTTTCCTACTGTGCATATGCAGCCTGCTGTGGAAGGCCTCTTTTATTTTCTAGCCTGAAGAAAGTGCTCTGCTTAGTATAGGTTATAAATGAGGGGAGTGGCTCTCAGAAAATTTATCCTATTATCTGTCATACCTGGAAAGCAATGATTCTCCATCCCTGCCTCTACTGGAGTTCAGGACAGAAGATAGAAAAGATCAACGAAAACCAGACACTAACTCTATTCTTTTCATGAAAAGCTCACTTCCTTACTGATGTCTTCCTCAGACCAAACATTCTATGATGCATTGGAAGCATACAAAGCAATGTCCCGAAACTGTGCTATAGATATGTAACTAGACCGATAGTTGCTATTGAGTCAACTATGAATACAAAGTTATAACAGAATGAAATATTGCACAGGCCCGTGTCATCTTGCAATCACCAGCAAGTTCAGGTCCCTTGATGTGGCTGTTATGACAATCCGTCTTACTGAGGATATTCCTTGCCCTTATGGGCCCTCTGCTTCACCAAACCTGATTTCCCTTCTAGCAACTGATCTCTCCTAAGGAGGAGTCCAGAGCAAGTGAGTCCAGGGGTGGAGCCAAGGTGTCTGAATAGTCAGATACTTGGTGTCATCCCTCTTACAACAAAGATCCTAAGAAACACATGAATCAATTATACTTGACAATATAGAAACCCTAGTTATCAAAGTCAAAGCTGAAGAATCAGACTGATTGGCAGGTGGAAAGAGAGACAACTCAAAAGTAGCAGAGAAGTGCTGACTGTGAGATTGCCAATGCCCTGCTAGCTGAGTCTACACAGTGCAGACAGGTTGAGGCAAGCAGCAACACCCACAGATGAGCTCCATGTAGCGGGGTGCAGCCAAGCAGTAGTGAACCTGCATGCACCTCCAGAACCAAGTAGGGTTCATCACAAGATCTGCGAGGGTTAAGTATGAACTTCTAACCTACCATGTGGGCAAAATAACCCCTCCTTATGAAATCTTTACAGCAAAGAAGCACTTCCTTCCTCTGACTCGCTCCCCACAACTCTGCTCAGATTCCTGGGCATTCGGCATTCAGCAACATTATGCCCCCTTGAGCCAGGAACTCAGGGCTTGTCAAGAGGTCCTCCCCCGTTATGCAGCCACTGGTATGAGGAGTCCGTGGGCTTGCAATGTCCTTCGTCTCTGCCCAGACCCTTGTCGGATGGTTCCACACTACATACCCTCATAAGCATACAGCACTAGGGCATGCACCTGAAGTGACATTTCGACACTTCCCAATCCCCTAAGCATGGAACTCATCCCGCCCCACGGGAGGCCTAAGGACTGGCAATACCACCCACTCCATTGAGCCACACACGACAGGAGTCTGAGAATTAGTGATGCCTCCTGCTCCATCCCACCAACAGCTCCAGGTACCCAAGTAACAGCTACAGTACCCTCCGTCCTCACTATGTGCCCTAGGAAACCCTGGTGGTATAGTAATTAAGAGTTACAGCTGCTAATCAAAAATTAGTAGTTTGAATCTACCGGGAGCTCCTTGGGAACCCGTTGGAGCATTTGTACTCTGTCCTATAAGATTGCTATTAGTCGAAATGTACTCAATATCAATGTTTTTTCTTTTTATTATGTACTGTAGGTAACCAGAAACATTGGTAACACCGTGGTTAAAAGTGCTACAGCTGCTAAACAAAAGGTCAGCAGTTCAACCCCTCAGATGCTCAATGGAAACTCCATGGGGGCTGTCCTATTCTGTTCTATAGGGTCACTGTGTGTTGAAATTGACTCAATGACAACAGGTTTGCTTTGGTTTTTCATAGGTGACAGGGACAGGCCCTCCATCTAGTCAGAGGGGGTCAGCTGTTTGCCCCCTGCCTCATCCTACAGAGTCCCTCACTACAGCTTAACCTGTACCTGCTCCGAACACCACTGCTTAGCTCTGCCTTCTAGGACTAGAGGTGAGAGTCAGAACCACTCTCTTTGTAACCAACAACTTGGACACCTGTGCCTTGAATAACCATATGCTTTCAAGATGAGTGACAGCGTCCTGGGCTAACATACGTAGTAGCTACTCTGACAACCTGGAGACAAGATGTGAGAGCTTCCAAGATGCTAATAGCCAAAGTAGTTCCCATGCACAGCATACTGGAGTATGAACAAAACAAAACAGAACAACACACACACACAAAGTTAGGACACAGTAACAAACACTCAATAAATAAATATATGCCTTGGAGACAACAGTCAGTATCAAACCACGTAAAGAAGCAGGTCAAGATGGCTCCAGAAACTGACCAAAATAAACAACCAGAAAACTTTCTAGAAGAAGCTAAGACAATGGAACTATTTGAGAAAGGATTCAAAAGATTAAATACAGAGCTCTCTGAGAGATCAGGAAGATCAGGCAAAACTCAGAACAAGCCATGGAATGCACAGACAAAGCAATAGAGGAATTCAGGAAAACAACACAACAATAAAATGACAGAGTAAACAGGCTACTAGAAATTGTACAGAGGCTGTAACCAGAAATTCAAAAGATTAACAATAAAATTTCAGAATTAGACTAGTCAACAGAACGTTTTAGGAGCAGAATGGAAACAATAGAAGTCAAAATTAGTGAGATTGAAGATTAAATACATTGACATCAATTTATTTGATGAAAAATCAGAAAACAGAACAAAAAAATGAAGAAAGACTAAGAATTACGTGACATACTATCAGGAGGAAAAACCTGTGAGTGATCAAATTCCTGAAGGGAGAGGGATACAGAAAACACAGAGATAACTGTTGAAGATTTCCTGGCAGAAAACTTTCCTAATATCATGAAAAATGTGAAGATAATCTATGCAAGAATCTAAATGAACATTATATAGGGTAGACCCCAAAAGAAAGACCAAGACATATTGTAATTAAACTTGCTAAGGTAAAGGACAAAGACTCTTGAAAGCAGCTGTGGATAAACACAAAGTTACCTGCAAAGAAGAACCAGTAAAACTAACTTGAGTTACTTTGTAGAAACTGTGCAGGCAGGAATGCAATAGGATGACATATTTAAGTCTTAAAGGAAAATAATTGTTAGCCAAAAATTTAATATACTTAGAAAAATTGTTTCTTAAATATGATGGCTAAATTAGGTCATTTCTATATAGATAGAAGTTAAGGGAATTTGTAAAACACAAAACAAAATTACAAGAAACATTAAAGAGAGTCCTTCAGCTAGAAAACCAACAATATCAGTCAAATATCCAAGACTAGGACACAGGATAAATCACCCAGTTATCAACTCAGAGAATCTACAAACAGGAGTCAAAGCCAGAAAATTGAAAATAGAGAACTAGAGACATCAATATGTAAATGAAGACAACATCAAAACGAAAAAGAGGGACTCAACCATGTCGTAGACAGAAAGTTAAGGCAATATTAAGAAATAAGATTGGTTTAAAATTATAAAAATAAAGGTAAATTTCATGGTAATCACAAAAGAAGCTAACAAACCTACTAGTCAAAATAAAAAAGGAGAAAAACAAAGAGTCAGCAAACACACAATCAACAACAAAAGAAGATGAAAAGAAAATACATGAACAAAAAGAACTCAGCACAGAAAATTAGGCAGAACAAAGAAAATATCAACACTGGAAAAAAGTACATCAAAATGACAGCAATAAAGTCATACCTATCAATAACTATACTGACTGTAAATGGGCTATATGCAGCAGTAAAGAGGCCAAGAGTGGAAGAATGAATAAAAAAACAGAATCCATCCATATACTTTCTATAAAAGGCATGCTTTACACACACACAAAAATGAAACAAGAGAAAAATGAAATGTCAATTCTACACAAGAAATCCACAGATACAATACAGTCCCAATCCAAATTCAAATGGTAGCTTTTTCTTTTTCTTTTACTTATGATTAAGTGAAAATATACATTCCATATAAATTTGCACGCTCACCTATACGCAGCTCCCACTGCTCTCCCTGCCCAGTGATGACACACTCTTCCTCTCCACTCCATACATGTCTTATCCTCCCAACAATCTCCTATCTCCTCCTCACCACCCACTCCCCTGCCTCCAGTAAGAGGTCAGCAGAACAACATCCTATGGATGCATAGAACCATAAAGTGTACATATGATATGGTCACTCTGTGTTGCCAAGCCCAATACATTCCTGTCCAAAGAGTTGAACTCCATTATGATTTATAGACAGGGGCAGTGTCAGGGCCAGGGGCCATGCTACCATGAGAATTGCAAGGCCCCTGGACCATCACTTGCAGTCCTTTAGTGGAGATAGCAGGTATAAGGTTGTACCACTTTTTATTCTTGTGTTGCTAGTGAGACTCAACTTTGTGAGCTCCATCACGACGATCACTGGTGGTGGCTAGGCACCATCTGGTTCTTCTAGTCACAAGTCTATGTAGTCACCCACTCACGTGGGTCTCTCTGTCTTCTGGGTTCTCTTTCTCTATGTTGTTTTGGTCCTTAGTGATCATCTGTTCCTGCTGAGTTGGGAGCATTTGCTGTACCCTCAGATGGCAGCTTGGCAGCTTTTAAGACCCCAGATGCCACTCACCAATGTAGGGTGCAGAAGGCTGTCTTAGCTAAATGCTAGTTGTGCCAATTTGGCCTTGATGTCCCCTAAAAGCATGATCCCTGGCCCCCCACCCCAGCTACTCTGTCCTTTCAATATTGGATTAAGATGGGAGGAGTAATCATGTTCAAGTCCAGTTAATATTGATCTTCTTTCTAATGTGTGCTTTCACAGATTTCACCCAACCCAATTTCTATCAACTAATCTACACCCTCTGTCCCTTGCCCTCACTCCCTTTCTACTCTTTCAGCTGTCAAAGAGTCTTTTCTTCTATGCATAAGTTTGTTTTTAAGTTCTTATCGTAGGGGTCTCATACAATATTTGTCCTTTGGCCACTGATTACTTTCACTCAGCATAATGTCCTCCAGATGAAACCAGGTTGTGAGATGTTTCCTAAAATCATCATTGTTTTTTTTTTTTTTTATCATGGCATAGTGTTCCACTGAGTATATATACCACGGTTTACCTATCCATTCCTCTGTTGTTGGGCATCTGGGTTGATTCCATCTTTTTGCTATTGTGGACTGTGCTGGAATAGACATTCATGTGCAGTGGAATTATTGGGTCAAATGGTATATCTATATCCAGGTTTTTAAGGAAGTGTCAGATTGCTTTTGAAAAAGGTTGTACCATTTTTTAATCCCACCAACAGTGTAGGAGAGTTCCAATTTCTCCACAGCCTCTCCAGAATTTGTTGTTTTACTTTTTTTGGATCATGGCTAACCTTGTTGTGGTGAGATGGTATCTCATTGTCGTTTTGATCTGAATTTCTTAAATATCTAACGATAGTGAAAATGTCCACAAGTGTTTTTTGACTGCCTGGATCTCTTCTTTAGAGAAGCGTCTGTCCATCTCATTTGCCCATCACTTAACTGGATGATTTATCTTTTTCTTATTGATATTTTGTAGTACCTTATAGATTATGTAGCTCAGAAATCAGTTTGACGTATAGTTGCCAAGTATTTTTTCCCATTCTGTAGGTGGACTTTTAATTCTATTAATAAAGTCTTTCAATGAGCAAAAGTGTTTGATTCTTAGTAGTTCCCATTATTTATTTTCTCTTCTGTTGTTTGTGGTTTGTTTGACAGATTTTGAAGTCTGTCTACGTTGTGTATTGAAGCTTCCATTGTTGTTCCTACTTTTTTTTGGATGAGCTTTATTGTTTTAGATTTGATATTTAGCTTTTTTATCCAGTTTGAGTTGGGTAGTGTAAAAGGTGTAAGATATGGGTCACATTTCAATCTGTTGAAGAGGTTGCTTTTACCTCAGTTTAATGTCTTAAGGCCTTTGTCGAATATTAACTGTTCCTAGGAAGGTAGTGCCATCTCTGGGGTCTAAATTCTGTTCCATTGATCTATCTGCCTCTTTTTGTATCAGTACCAGGCTGTTTTGACTACTGTGACAGTGTAATGAATTCTAAAATTGGGTAGTTTAAAGGCCTCCCAGTGTGTTCTTTTTCTTTAGTAGTGTTTTACTTATCCAGGGCTTCTTCACTTTCCAAATAAAGTTGGTGATTTGTTTCTCCATTTGAAAAAATGTCACTGGAATTTATATTGGGATTGCATTATATAAGTAGATTGCTTTGGGTAAAATAGACATTTTCACAATGTTGAGTCTCTCTATCCACGAGCAGGTTAGGTTTCTCCATTTATGTAAGTCTCTCTTAGTTTCTTGTAGTAAGTACTTGTAATTCTCTTTGTAAAGTTCTGTTATCAAATAGTAGTTTTTAATGAGATGAAGAAACAAATCATCAGCTTTATAGGGAGACAGAAGAGGTCCCAGATAATCAAGCATTTACTAAAGAAGAACAAAGTGGAAGGCTTCACATTACCTGATTTCAGAACATATCATTCCACCACAGTAGTCAAAACAGCCTGGTCCTTGTAGAACAACAGATACTTAGGACAGTGCAACCAAAATGAGAACTCAGATGTAAATCTATCCACCTACGAGTAGCTGATTCTTGACAAAGGACCAGAGTCTATTAAATGAGGAAAAGATAGTCTCTTTAACAAATGATGCTGGCATAACTGGATATCCATCTCCAAAACAAAACAATAAAAGGTCCTGTGCTTCACAGCATAAACAAACACTAACTTAAAATGGATCAAACAACTAAATATAAAATCTAAAACAATAAAAATCATGGGAAAAAAATAGGGACAAAGGTAAGAGCTCTAATATGTGGCATAAAGAGGATACGGACTTGTAACTAATGATCAACAAACACTACAAAAGAAACTAGATGAGTGGGAGAACCTAAAAATCAAACAATTATGCTCATCTAAAGACTTCACCAAAAGAGTAAAAAGAGAACCTACAGACCTAGAAAAAAATTGACTATGACATATTTGATAGGGTCTGATCTTTAAAACCTACAAAACACTGCAACTTCAGCAACAAAAGGACAAATAATCCAATTAAAAAATGGGCAAAAGATAAGAACAGACACTGCATGAAGGAAGACATTCAGGTGGTTAAAAGACACAGGAAATATTCAATGCCACTAACCATTAGAAAAAAATGTGAATCAAAACTACAATTAAATTGCTGGCACTAATCCAAAAACACAAAATAAAAAATGTTGGAGAGGTTGTAGGGAGACTGGAACTCTTACACACTGCTGGTGCAAATGTAAAATGGTACAAGTGCTTTGGAAAACGATATAGGACTTAAAAAGCTAGAAATAGAAATGTCATACAATCCAGCAATCTCACTCCTAGGAATGTATCCTAGAGAAATAAGGGCTGTAACATGAATAGACACATAAACACACGTGTCCATTTTAGCTCTGTTTACAATAGCAGAAAAATGGAAACAATCTAAATGCCCATCAACAGATAAATGGATAAACAAATCAGGATCATGCATACAGTGGAATACTATTCAAGGATAAAGAACAATGACAATCCATGAAACCTCGCAAGATGGGATGAATCTAGAGGGCACTATGCTGAGTGAAATAAGGCAGTCACAAAAGAACAAATACTGTATGAGACCAGTATTATAAGAATTTGAAAAAAGATTTAAACACTAAAGAGTATTCTTTGAGAGTTGTGAAAGTGAGGAGAGGGGAAGGGAAATCACGAACTAGATAGCAGACAAGAGTCATCTTCAGTGAAGGGAAGGACAGTATACATTGCAGAGAAAGTCAGCACGGTTGGACCAAAGCAAAAGCAAAGAAATTTCCTAGATACATCCAAACACTTTCAGGGACTGAGTAGCTGCGGATGGGACCTGGGGACCATTGTTATGGGGGACATCTAATAAACTGGCATAACATAGTTTATAAAGAAAATGTTCTACATCCCTCTGCAGTTTGTAACATCTAGGGTCTTAAAAACTTGCAAGTGGCTACCTAATATACACCTATTGTTTGCATCCTGTCCAGAGCAAAGAAGAATTAAGAAAATCAAAGATACAAGAAAAAGACTAACCCAAGGGACTAAAGGATCAAATGAACCAGGAACTCTACCACTTGAGATCAGAAGAACTAAATGGTGCCCAGCTATCACCAATGATTGCCCTGACAGGGAACACAACAGAGTGTCCTAGGGATAGCAGGAGAAAAACATAGAACATAATTCAATTTCACTTAAAAGGTCAGAAACAGGAGGAACCTCTAAAACTAGGGCCTCAAAGTGCCCTGTTAACCGAGAACTGAAACTATTTCCAAAGCCCACTTTTCAGACAAAGATTAGCCAGGTCTATAAAACAAACAAAAACAATGAGCATGAAGACTGTACTTCTTAGTCCAATCAAAAATATGAGACCAAACGAGCAGCTCCTGTCCAAAAGCAGGAGGAGAAGACAGGAAGGGACAGGAACTGGATGAATGGACACAGGGAACTCAGGATGGAAAGGGAGAGTATCCATCACTTTTTGGAAATCACAACCAAAGTCACAAAACAGTGTATGTATAAATTTTTGAATAAGAAATTAATCTATAAACTCTCACCTAAAGGACAATGGGAAAAACAAAAAACAAAACAATGCAAGTGAGTTAAACAATGTTCTGTAGTAATCCACAATATTTTCATGGGTTAATTTTCAGAGGTAGATTTCCAGGCCTTTCTTCCTAATCTGTCTTAGTCTAGAAGCTATACTAAAACCTGCCTGTTACGGTGATGCTGCTGGTATTTAGAATGCTTGTCACGTAGCTTCTATCATCACAGCAACACTTAGTCCACCACAACACAACAAACTGACGGAAGGATGATGAGAAGCTTTGCCAGGTGCCAATAAAACAGCACAGTGTGTGGGGAAACAGAGATTATAACATAATTTACTCATACTCTTAAATTACAGAGGGAAGGATTTATTTTGTTTTATTGTTCTCATTTTATTTATTCTCTTGTTTTATTATATTGATTAGGTGCCATGGATTCCATGGACTCACAGTGGCCCTATGTACAACAGAATGAAACACTCTCTAGTCCTGCAGCACCCTCACAGTTGTTGTGGTTGAGCCCATTGTTGCAGCTGTTGTGCCAGTCTGTCCTGTGGGGGGTTCTGGCTCTCTGTTGCTCGCCCTTTACTTTAACAAGCCTGATGTCCTCCTCCAGGGGTTGATCCCTCCTAATAGTATTTCCAAATTACATGAGACGAGGTCTGGCCAGACTTGCTTCTAAGGAGCATTCTGGCTGTACTTCTTCCCAGATACACTTGTTTGTTCAGCAGTCTTCGGTATATTTGCTGTTTTTCGCCAGCACCGTAACTCAAATGTGTAAACGCTTTTTCAGTGTTTCTTATTGTCTAGTTTTCACGTGGATATGAGGCAATGGAAAACACAATGGCCTGGATAAGGTGCGCCTAAGTCCTCAAGGTGACATTTTGCTTCTTAACCCTTTAATGAGCTGTTTCGCAGCCGAGTTGCCCCAGTGCAGTACAGTGTTCAATTTCCCCGCAGATGCTTCTGTGGGCATTGATTGTGGATCCAAGGAAAATGAACCGTGACAACTTTGCTTTTTTTCTCCATTGATATTGTCTATTTGTTGAATTGTAAGGATTCATGCTCATCTTTCTCTGTCCTCTGTTTTTTCCTTAAAGTTCTTCTCTTGGAGAGCAGCACGTTCTTTCATGATCTCCCGTTCGACAGCCGACCCTAGTTTCAGGAAAACCCACCATGCAGTTTATGGAGTTCCTCCCTGTTTGTCCAGCAAAGCTGAGTGTCTGCTGTAAAGGCTCCAGTCCTGTAAGGGAAGGTGAAACTGGGTGCTCCAACTACACTTCACTTTCCCCGTTAGAAAGTGGCGCAGCTGATTACCTCATTAGTTCTCTCAAAAACTAAGCACATTTTCCCATGTTTCTATTTATTTTCTCATCATATGAAGAAAGGATAGACTTCCTATAATCATGACTTTGACCTTGCCCCCAGCAAGCTAATAATACTGTCTGAATAGTGTGGGCAAGTGCCTTGTTTCCAGTTCATTCTGTCATGAAAAGTACAATGTCTAAGAGCTAGAAACCTTTGAAAAAGAGTAACTGTCATGCTCATGTTTTGCTGCTGCTGTTATAATTTACATGGGGGAAAACTGAAGTATTTTAAATACTGCTTATTTACTTAACTAGCCTCAGAATTCCAGAGAGAATTTATTCTAAAATCTCTAAAAATATTTTCTACTGAATGTAGACTTGGAGGCATAAAATAGACTACCCATTTTAGTGAGAATCAAAAAAAAGTCAGAAGTCTTAGAAATAAATCTTGTATGTGTTTTTAAATTTTAGTTTTTAAGGTTTATACAAAGAAGTATAATAAGAGCATTAGTCTTGGTGGCAAACAGGCTGGAGTTTTTATTCTGGCTTGATGATAACTGTTGCTGTGTAAACTCCATCAGGTTATTTAACCTCTCTGGGTTCTCAGTGGTAATGGCAATGATAATACCTAGTTGCAGCACATATATTTGAGTCAATTCTGACTTATAGTGACCCTATATAACAGAGTAGAACTTCCCGTATAGGGTTTCCTAGGCTCTAATCTTTACTGGCATAGATTATAGTAAGGTTTTTTCTTTTATATAGCAGATGGTGGCTTCGAAGCACCCACCTTTTTGTTAGCAGCGGAGCTCTTAACTGTTGAGACCCAGGGCTTTTTAAAATTAGGGAATTTTAAATAACCTCTCAAAATCCTATGTATACACAGTATACTTAATAAATGCCCTTTGATTCAATACATTTTTTTAAAGTAGAAGTATGTTGTTGTTGTAAAGTGTTGTCTAACTGGTTGTGGTTCATAGTAACAACCCCCACTTGTTTGTCAGTTTGTCATACCGTGGGACTTGTCAGTTGCTGTGAAGCTGAAAGCTATGGCACTGGTATTCAGATACTAGCAGGGTCACCCATGGAGGACAGTTTTCAGCTGGGCTTCCAGACTGAGGCAGACTAGGAAAAGGAACCCAGCAATTTACTTGTGAAAAGAATTAGTCAATGAAAACATTATGAATAGTAGCAGAAAGTTTTCTGATATAGTGCTGAAAGATGAGCCCCCAGGTTTAAAGGCACTCAAAAGACAACTAGAAAAGAGTTGCTTTCTCAAAGTAGAGTTGATCTTATATCTCATATCTTCATTTGCTGATGTTGCATGACGCAAAAGAGAAGAAACAGCTGCAAACAGCCACTAATATTTGGAATGAGGAATATACAAAGTATGAATCTAGGAAAATTGGAAATCACCAAAAATGAAACAGAATGTATAAACATTGACATAGCAGGCTTTTTGAATTGAACAATCTTCTGAAAGGTCAGTTGGGAATGACAGCTTGAAAAGGAACTGGCATTGCATTCAATTTGTCAAAAAGAACATTGCAAGATCTATCTTGAAGTACAGTTCTGTCAATGATAGGATAATATCCATATGCCAATACAGAGGCCAATTAATAGAACCATTACTGAAATTTATGCACCAACCACTAAGGCAAAAGATGAAGAAGTTGAAGATTTTTACCAGCTTCTGCAGTCTGAAGTTGATTGAAACTGCAGTCAGGATGTATTGATAATTATTGGTAGATGGAATGCATAAGGTGGAAATGAAGAAGGATTAGTAGTTGGAAAATATGGCCTTCAGATAGACATGATACTAGGAATCATATGATAGAATTTTGCAAGACCAATGACTTCCTTATCGCAAATATCTTTTTCATCAACATAAATGGCAACGGTATGCATCAACTTGGCCAGATAGAATACACAAAAATCTACTATGTCTGTGGAAAGAAATGATAGAAAAAGCTCAGTAATGTCAGTCAAAAAAGTCCAGGTACTGACAGTGGCACAAGCCACCAACTGTTTGTGTGCAAGTTCCAACTGAAACTGAAGAAAATTAGAACAAGTTCAAAAGAATCAAAGTATGACCTTGAGTATATCCCTCCTGAGTTTAGAGACGATCTCAAGAACAGATTTGACACATTGCACACTAATGACTGAAGACCAAATAAGTTGTGGAATGACATCGTAGGCATGATATATAAGAAAAGCAAGAGGTCATTAAAAAGACAGGAAAAAAGGAAAAGGCCAAACAGGATGTTAGAAGAGACTCTGAAATTTGCTCTTGAATGTCGAGTAGTTAAAGCAAAAAGAAGAAATAATGAACTAGAACAATTGATTTCAAAGGGTGGCTTAAGAAGACAAAATAAAATATTATCATGACATATGCAAGGAGCTAGAGGCAGAAAACCAAAAGGAAAGAACACACTTGGCATTTCTCCAGCTGAAAGAACTGAAGAAAAAATTCAAACCTCAAGTTGTAAAGTGAAGGATTCTACAAGGAAAATATTAAACAACTTAGGTAAGCATCAAAAGAAGATGGAAGAAATACACAGAGCCATTTTACCAAGAATTTGTCATTGTTTAACTATGTCAAGAGGTATCACACCGTCAGGAACCCATATGGAAGGAAGATGTCCAAGCTGCAATGAAGGCACTGGTGAAAAACAAGGATCCAGGAACTGACAGAATACTGAATGAGATGGTCCAACAATCAGATGCAGCACTTGTCTATGCCAAGAAATTTGGGAAGAGCTATTTGGCCAACTGACTGGAAGAGATCCACACTGGTGCCTCGTCCCAAGAATGGTGGCCCTACAGAATGCAGAATTTATTAAACAATATCGTTAATATCTCATACAAGTACAATTTTGCTGAAGATCATACAAAAGTGGTTGGAGCAGGGCACCAGCATGGAGCTGCCAGCAATTCAAGCTGGACGCAGAAAAGAGTGTGGGACCAGTGATGTCACTGCTGACATAAGGTGGATCTTGGCTGTAAACAGAAAATACCAGTATTTTATTGACTACATAAAGGCCTTTGTGTGGATCATAACAAATGTATGAATAAAACTGTGAAGAATGTGAATCATAGAACACTTCATTATGATCATGAGGAACCTGTACACAGATCAAGAAGCAGTCTTTCGAACCAGGCAGGGAATATTGCGTGGTTTAAAATCAGGAAAGGTGTGAATCAGGGTTATGTTCTTTTACCACACTTATTCAAAATGTATCCTGAGCAAATAATCCCAGAAGCTGGACAGCAAGAAGACTGTATTATTAGGATCTGAGGAAGACTGACTGACAATATGCATCATGCAGATGACACAACCTTACTTGCTGAAAGTGAAAATGACTTGAAACAATTGCTGATGAAGATCAATGACCACAGTGTTCACTGTGAGTTACACAACATAAAGAAAAAAAAATCCTCACAAGATAGATAGGGAAATGATTGACATTGTCAAGGATTTCATTTTATTTGGATCCACAAGCAACCCTCAAGGAAGTAGCAGCTAAGAAATCAAGTGACATATAACTCTGGGCACATCTGCCACAAAATACCTATTTAAACCATTAAAAATCAAAAACATCATCTTGAAGACTGTCTGTGCCTGAGCCAAACCACAGTATTTTCTGTCACTTCACATGCATGGGAAAGCTGAACGACGATTACGGAAGACAAAAGAAGAGTTTATGCCTTTGAGTTGTGATGTTGACAATGAATATTGAATATATCATGGACTGCCAAAAGAATACACCAATCCGTCTTGGAAGATATATAGTCTGAGTGATCTTTGGAGGCATGGGTGGTGAGACTGTGTCTACAGAAGGACACCACACTTGGTAAAATAGAGAATCAGGTCAAAAGAAGAAGACCCTCAGCACGACACACAACACAGCATCTGCAACAACAGGTTTAAGCGTAACAACATGAAGTCAGTCCAGGACAGGACAGTGTGTTGTTTTGTTTCACATAGGGTCACTGCAAATTGGGCTCAACTCAATGGCACCTAACCACAAAGCAACAACATGTGAAACATTTTGTCCTAAACCATGACTATACTTGGATTTTGATGCTCAGATTTTTAAAATTTTCCCAGCTAGTCCCAGCACTCTAATGAATTTATTCGTCTAAAGGAGAAATGAATCTTGAGTATACACTTTATGAAAATATCAAGTGGAAGAAGAAAGTAGTATCAAGTGTGGAATTCCTTAGCCTCTACATTTGAAAGCAGATCACAGGTTTTAGCATCTAAACTGCTTTTCATCCCACCAACATGTTGCTATTCAGCATTTTAAACATTTACCAGAATAAAATTGTATAGTGGTTTTTATAAGTTTAACAGTTAGCACCATTTTCCCTCTTGCTTCGTCTGTCCTAGGTACCTTAGAGGCAACCTGAGCATTATTTCACATATCTTGGTTCTGTAGGCATCTTGAATAGAACAGTGTTTTCCAGGGTCACAAAATTAACAATGATGCCACAATATCATTTCATACCCAACCCATATTTAAGTTTCCCCAATTGCCCCCAAGTATCTTTTATAGTTATTTGAATGGAGGGTCCCTACCAGATTGCATTTGTTAAATTATGCTTCTCAAGAGGCTTTTTTTTTTTTTCAATTGAGAAAAATTTCCCCCTCCTCATTTTAAAGAATTTTTATTCTCAATGTCAATAGATTACTTAAGAAATGTGGGCAGATGCGCTCTGGGATGTCCCATATTCTGGATTTGTTTAATTATGTTCTCCTATTCAACATATTTCTTTCCTGTGTTTTATAAACTGAAAGCTACACCTAAATGCTTGGCTGGATTCAGCTCCCTTATTTCTGGCAAGAATATTTTGTTGGTGCTCTGTTATTTTTGATGGCTTCTTACCTGGAGCATTTGGCCTTAGCCATGCAGAATCAGCAGGAGTTTGCTAGATGGAATCAGTGACAATGGAAGTAACATTCCAAGCAGAGGCACAACATATGACAATACATGGTGTGTTTAGGGGACAGTAGCCTACATGTTGTAATTACAATTTGGTACCAGGTGTGCGGGGTTGGGGTTGGTAGAAGAGACATGCAGAAGACAGATAATTTGAGGTTTCAGTGAAAGGGTTTAGGTTGCATTCTAAGGAGTTTGTATTTTTTCCCTAGGCATAATCCTACAGGTCAATAGGTTTTTAGAATACTAATGTAATACGGTGGAAAACTTGGTGGCATTGTGGTTAAGTGCTACATCTGCTAACCAAAAGGTAGGCAGCTCACATTTGCCAGACGCTCCTATGGAACACTTTTACTTTGTCCTGTAGGGTCACTCAGAACCAACTTGACAGTAGTAGATTTGGTTTTGGGTTTGAGTCTAACAGCTCACTTAGGACATAATGAAGGCCAAGTGTGAGGTAATAACAGAACAATGAGAAGGGGGAAATGGAAGCTTAATGATTTCCAAAACTAGAAATTTGTCCACGAAGTGAGAGGGATGAGAAAGTATAGGAATCAAGGATGCCTTTTAAATCCTTGTCTGAATACAGTAAAGAGCCATACCATAATCCCAAATAGGGAAGACAGGAAGGAAGTACAAGTTTGTACAGTATATGAAACTGTGTGCACAAGACTCTAAAAGCTTTACCTGTGGTCCATGGTGTGACTTAAATATATGTACCTGACCTTGATTCTGAATGCTAGTGAAGGCCTGTTAAACAATTGCTGCATGGGTCATAAACTGAAATCTATAGCTTGTTGTTTTATATTTCTTGTTGTTGTGGAAGAATAACTAGTATTTATTAGGAATTTTAGTGTATTACTCGTAATACCTAATCATTTTTTTATTGTGATACACATGTATATAGCACTGGTGGTGCAGTGTTTAAGCATTTGACTGTTACCAAAAAGGTCAGCTGTTCAAATCCACCAGACACTTCTTGTAAACCACATGGGGCAGTTCTACTCTGTGGTATAGGGTAACTATGAGTTGGACTTGGCTTGACAGCAATAGCTCTTTATAATACATGTATTTGTGTGTATATATGTACATGTACACACACATGCACACATACATGCCATTTCAACATAATTCTTTACTTAACATTTTCAGACACGTTCACCAGTCACTTGCTTTATACCAGCCAGCTGTGTACCAGTGTCCTCTGACTCACCTAAAAACAAGGAAAAGAAGTTCTAAATGAACCCAATATCTAGAAAAGATAAACAGAAAAATCAAGTTATAATAAATACACAGAGGTATACAAGTATGAAAAAAAGCCAAGGAAAATGTTTTATCTAAGGTTGACATATTCAAATCAAATCAAGTCAAAGCAAATAAATGAACTGGCTCTGAAAGCCAAATCTAGTATACCAGGCAGGCAACAACATTTCATAAGAAGGGCCTCAAGATTGAAATCCTCCAGGCCAGATTTAAACATATTTTACTGCTTGCTAGTAAGAACTGACCAATTAAAAATAGGCAATTATCACAGGATTCTTTCTTTATTGCTTCCAATAAGTATGAAATTACACAAACTGTAATGACGAAACACCATCACAAAACACCTAATGATTTCTATTCATCATTTAATTACCACTCTACAATCTATGAAGCCCTTCACAGACACAACCCCATTTAATCCTCACAGCAATCACATGGAGTAAGTGTTGCTAATACATTCATTTTATTGACAGTGAAGGTTAAAGGTTAAAGTTTGTGTAATATCTCATATGCACACTTACCTACAAGGTCCCAGTAAGGAAAGACAGTCAGCATCTCCCGGCCAAGGACAATGGGTTTCATCCTCACAACTGAGCCCTCATGATAACACCTGGCATACAATACAAACATGAAAATGAACAAGTAGATAAATGAATGAATTAATAAAAAAGAAACTGACCCTGTATGTACATATTTTCCCCACATGATGCTACTTCTTGAAAGAGAACGCAGTACCTTGAGTCAGAACGTGAACTCTGGACATCTTACATTAAGGACAAAAAAAAAAGGGGATTCTTTTCATCTGAGATGCCTTCACATTATCCATCCAAGGTCACATTTAACTTTCTACATCACTCAGTGCTTCTTTGGTTTTTTATTAGCTTTGTGCTGAAAATTGAAATTGGAATAGTAGAACTCAGTCGGGGAGCACACTAATTTAATTAAATATTAAAAGCCAGCTGGTTTTATGTTATGTGGGCAAATTAGAGAATTAATGATTTGGTACACTTTCTTGTTTCTGTCACGCTACAAGAACGTGAACAATAGCTCATTCATATTCAGTTACAAAAGGTGAGATTGAAAAATTACGTCTGCTTTATAAAAGGGCTTCCATCTAGACTCTTCTGAGAATAGGGTAACTTATATAATGCCTTACAAGGCATTAGCTCCTGGTCCAGTGGGAAAGAACACAAAAGACATTGACTTAATTTACTTGTAACGATTTACTAATTATTAGACATTTGAAGTAAAGCCTCACCTGGGAAAAATAATCCACTTGAGCACCCTGGAGGATTATTTTGTGCAACCAGGTTGAGAGTCAGTTGGGTGCTTGCTGGTGTCAAGTGGCTCCATCAGCTGCTCGGCTGCTGTACGATTACGGAAGTACCTTCTTAGAGACACAGTATGAAATGAGGTAACGAGAGTGCCATGCAGCTAGCAGAAATGACTTTCAATCCTTGATAGTCATGGATGGTACCAATAATTTCCCAGATTTCTTGATCCCATGAGTATATGCACACTGAATATACAATGAAGTATAATAACGAAGTAGACCCAAATTCCTGTTCAATGTACTCTTTGTTAGATTTATGATTGCCTCTCTTATTTCAGATCTTTTCCCGTATCATCTTCCACTCACTTGCTCTTTGTCAAATTTTGTATGAAACTGAGGCTTTGTGAGAGGTCACTTGTTGAAGTGGAAGATGCTAGGGAAGCCCCAACAAGCCACATAACCACTTGCATTGTCAGTATTCTTCTCTGAAGCTAAGGAATTGGACTAAATCATAATTTCTTTTCTGTCTCTAAAAGGATGCTGGTAAATGCTTTCACTGTATATCTCTATACGTCAAGCCCCAAATTTTGTGGGTTAAAACAACAATCATTGCATTTGTAACAATTCTGCAATCTATATGGAGCCCAGCTGAGAGGTGGTTTAGCTAGGTTTTCCAGCTCTAGCTCGTTTGGCTGCATTTAGCTGTGTATCAGGTGGAGCCAGGCTTAACTAGGTCACTGAGACAATCAGGCCTCTCATTTTCTTCCTGTAATTGCAGAACCTGCCTCTCTATGTGGTCTCTCCACATGGTCTCTCAGGAAGGTAGCTGGTCACCTTAGATTATAGCGTAAGATCCCCAAGACTGCAAAAAGCAGAGGCTGTCAGATCTTCTAAAGGTTTAGGACTAGAACTTATATAGCAACACACTTGCCATATTCTCTTAGTCAAAGCCAGCCTCAGGATCATCCCAAATTCAAGAGAGGGAACTATACAAGGATATGAATACTGGAGGGATGTGTTTCCTGAGGGCCACCAATGTACCTGAATACCTCAATGCCCATAGAAAGTATCCTACAAGTTTAGAACCTATACCTTCTAAACGTAGTGCTCTCTGTTTTTAAAATTATGTCTTACGGTATTTTAAAGAATAATCGCTGAAAAGGTTAATTTATTTTATCTAGAGGTTGTATCTTTGTGTTCTCATTTAAGAAAATTCTTTTAAA
Source organism: Heterohyrax brucei (assembly GCA_028571685.1). Lineage (NCBI taxonomy): Eukaryota > Metazoa > Chordata > Mammalia > Hyracoidea > Procaviidae > Heterohyrax > Heterohyrax brucei. The sequence goes on along the minus strand of CM053142.1, from coordinate 101,104,087 downwards.
ATCATTTCCTGCAGTCATATTCTTATTTTGGCTTCCATGGAGTGATTGGAATAATGTGACCATTGTCGGTGGCAAAAACTTCAGATAACTTTTAATTGACAATTTTAAGTTGGCTTTACTAAAGGATAAAGTTCAGTTCATAGTGGCAAGTATTTTTTACTTGACTCAGTAGTAACTCTTTGATGGAGTAAAAACAACTTAACAGAACAGACTTAGTTTCCTGAGTGGCCAGGGTAATGTTTCTAAATTGCATATCTGATGATATCACTTCTTGTGGCTCCTCATTTTCTTTAGGTTAAAGCCTATAATTTTTAAGGCGGTTTTACCACTATCTGTGATCTCCCCTCTCCTCCTGCATATTCCCCTTCGGGCCAGAGTATTTTCTAATTATCTTCTATGTACCAGCTTAAACCAAACCCAGCCCACTGCTGTCTAGTTGATTCCTGCTCACAGTAACTGCAGATAAAACTTATTCTACCGAAGTGCTTCTGATGTATCCTAGACTATATGCCCCTTAACTGTACCCATAGAATTCTAAGCTTTCCCTGTCCTAGCATTTTCCTGTCTTCCCTACTGATCTCTAAACTCTCTGAGGACAGACTTGGTGTCTGTTCTGTTTATCCTTGTGTTCTTCACATGTAGTAAAGCGCCTGGTAATCTAAGAATGCATAAATGTTTGTTGAATGAATGATTGAATGAATAAATATTAGGATTATAGTATCAAGGGAATTTTTTTGGACTTCTCTTACTTGAATATGCTCTACAGAAATATTTTTCTTGTTTTTGATTTTAACTTTTTCTCATTTTAAATCTCAAATCTCTCTTGATTTCCTAATAGTGTGAGTAGTAATGGATAGAAACCCTTCCAGGATATTTATAGTTAAAAAGAGAATGCGTTTAAATCTACGTGGATCTCTAATTGTATTTTGGCAGTGTAATCAAGGATACTGAAGAAATCATAGAGTCAAAGGGTTAAGAAAAAGATAATTGTAGGGACCCACTGATTAGGAAGTCTTAATTGTACACTCAAATGTATCGCTTATCTGCCTATGTTTTGGTTTTGTTCCAAGCTGTATCCTTTTCCTCCCGACATGTATTCTTTGCTATCATGATATTACTAGGCTTTGGTAACTACGAAGGCCTTTCACATACAGGTTTAAGAGATATCCTTGTTTCTGGTGGTCTTTCCATCAGCTTTCCAGATAAGGAAATTTATGGCATGGTCCACTACCCACTGCCATCATGGTGATTGTAACTCATAGCAACCCTATAGGACAGAATAGAACTGCCGCCTGGCAGATTCAAACTGCCTTTCTTTTGATTAGCAGGCATTGTACTTCACCACTACACCACTGGGGTTTCCTATGGCATGGGAGTGGAGATCAAACAATGTATTGCATTGGGCAAATTGGCTGTAGAAGATCTCTTAAACTGTGGAAGAACAAAGATGTTACCTTGAGTATAACAGTGCACCTGACCCAAACCATGGCATTTTCTATCCTCTTATATGCATGCAAAAACTGAGCAATGAATAAGGAAGCCTGAAGAACTGGTGCCTTTGAATTATGGTGTTGATGAAGAATATTGAATATATAATGGGCTGCCAGAAGAATGGACAAATCTGTCTTATAAGAAGTACAGCCAGAATGCTCCTTAAAAGTGAGATGGCAAGACTTTGTCTCACATATTTTAGACATCTTATTAGGAGGGGCCGATCACTGGAGAAGGGTATCATGTGTGGTAAAGCAGAGGACCAATGTAAAAGAGTAAGACCCTCAATGAAACGAACTGATGCAGAGGCTGCAAAACTGGGCACAAACACAGCACTGATTGTGGGAATGGCCCGGGACTGGGCAGTGCTTTGTTCTGTTGTACACAGAACTGTCAAGTCAGAACTGACTTGACAGCACCTAACAACAACACTGGAGATGATTTATAATCTTCCAGTGTGTATTTCCTCTTTATCCAAGTCCAATTATGTAGCTATCATACTTATTTCTGTGGATTCCTTCTGTGCAGACTATTAAGCTCATCAATGTACAGGCAATCCCATGCCCCGGGCCATAGTGTCCCTTAGCAAACCAGTACTCAGCATTATTTTGACCACAGAAGAATTAGTTATGTCACGTGACTTCATCAGATTGCAAGAGAAGTTTACTGGCATTATGAGAAGGAAATTCAGCTCTCACGAAAGAGCCACCCACATTTCTATGTCCATTGTAGCGTTAATCACAATAGCAAAAAGATCAAAACAACCTAAGTGTCCATCAGCAGGTGAATGGATGAGCAAACTATGGTGCATACACACAAGGAAATACTACCCAGTGATAAAAAACAATGATGAATTCACAAAACATTTCATAGCATGGGTGAGTCTGGAAGACATTATGCTGAGTGAAATAAGTCAATCAAAAGTGGACAAATATTATGAGACAACTACTGTACAAACCAAAGGAAAAGTTTACACACAGAGAGAAAAATAATGTTTGAGGGGAGCAAGGATAGGACAGGGAATCACTAACTAGACAGTAGACAAGTATGAACTTTGATGAAGTGTCAAAAACATAAACTATCGGGAAGGTTCTTACACTCTGACCAAGGCAAAGTCACAGCAGCTTCCTAGATATATCCAGGCATCTTGAGGGACTCAGTTACTGGGGCTGAGGGCTAGGAGCAATGGTCGCAGGGGATATCTGGGTTAATTGGCATAGTATAGTTCATAAAGAAAATGTTATACATCCTAATTTGGTAAGTAGCATCTGGTGTCTTAAAAGCTTGCTAGTGACCATCTAAAATACATATATTGGTCACGGTATATTTAGGGCAAAGAAAAATGAAGAAAATCAAAGACATAAGAGAAATATCAGTCCCAGGAACTAATGGGCCACATAAAACACAGCTTCCACCTGTCAGAGCTCAGAGAACTAGACGGTGCCTGTTGATCACCACTGACTGCTCAACAGAGTGCTCTGGACAGAGTGGGTGAGAAACAGAGAACACAATTCAAGTTCACGCACACACAAAGACCAGACTTACTGGTCGGACAGAGACTAGAGAAGCCCCTGAAAGTACGGCCCCCAGACAGCCTGCCAACTCAGAATGGAAGGCATTCTTAGTCTACGTGTCACACGCAGGTTAGACAGCCTATAAAACAGTAACACACATTAGGAATGTGCTCCTTAGTTCAGTCAAGTGCATGAGACAAAGCGGGCAACATCTACCCCAAAGCAAAGATGAGAAGGCAGGAAGCGACAGAAAAACTGGTCCAATGGACGCAAGGTGGATGAGAAAAGGCGGAGAGTGCTGACGTATGCTGGGATTGCAGCCAATGTCACAAAACAATTTGGTATAAAATTTTTGAATGAAAAACTAATTTGTGCTATTAAAAAGAGACAGCCACCTCGAAGAGTTAACACAGAGCAGGCACTCTTTCTGTAAATGGCCAAAGAGCCATGCCATCTCTGTTGCAGCTAATCAGCTAGCTATGCCACGGTCACAGGAATGCAGCCATAGACAAGATGCAAATGAATGAGAGTGGCTGTGCTCCAATATAATTTTATAAAAACATGTGGCAGGGCTAATTAGCCCATGGGCCACAATTTGCCAACCTTTGACATAGAGTATGAATAGTCTTTCTTCTATCCTTTTATCACAAGATTGAAGCTGACACCAGAGGAGGACAGGGATCAGGAAAACACAAAGAAGATAATTGGGAGCTCCTTTCAAAGCAAGCCTAATCACAACTCTATCTGGACTTTTTCAGTTACATTAGTCAATAAATGTCCTTTTTTGTTTAAGCTGCGTTGGCATGGATTTTCTTATATTTCTTATAACTGATAAAGGAGTTCAGCAAGTCCAAAATAACAAGAACAATGAAAGGCAAACCTGAAAGCATATGTGAGTCCCCTGGGGCTGACCAGATTCTTCTCAAAATGAAAATTTTTAGTCTGAATCTGAGACAGCTGAAATGTGCATGGAGTCAGACCAAAGTGGATTGCTACTTGAGAGCAAAGATTTAACATCTCCCAAATCACTGGCATAGTAATTTGAGTCTACTCTTTTTTTTTCCTTTAGAAATAAGTAAAAAAGAACAATATCTATGACATAAGTTACCTGTCAGTTTTCTTCTGTAATTACATACTCCGGAGTGCATAGAATCATGCCTAAAATACACTCTCCATGTCTACTTGGTAACTGGTTCTTTATTTCAAAATCCCTTTTGTTTTGTGACCCTTGACCCATTGACGTTAAGTCAATTCCAACTTATAGCAACCTTACAGGACAGGTTAGAAGTATGCCCTAAGGTTTCCAAAGCTGTAGATCTTTACAGAAGCAGACTGCCACATCTTTCTTCCGAGGAGCAGCTGGTAGGTGTGAACCACCGACCTACTGGTTAGCAGCTGAGTGAGGTTAAAAAACATCTCTGCTGTACGTGACTAAAATATATGCTCACATTTGTATTACTGAGTATAAAGAAAGTAAAGCAGATATTCTTACCTTAGACGAATTATGAGTGAGAAAATATTTTTCCCTTTAAGATTAGTGTCAGTCTGTCTTTTGGGAATGCAAAATGTGAGTAACACGATGTTTAAAAGACAAAGGAATTTAAAGGAAACAAAAATAACAAGGAAATATATTTTTTAAACGTTCTCTTAGGTGTGATATGGTCTAATTAATATAACAAAAGGTTATTGTGAGGATAATTAGATTTAAATTTTCTTGCAATGCAAAGAGGATTCAGGTGTGCAGGCATGTATTCAAAGGGGAGAAAAGCCTTGAGGTTTAAGGTTCCTCAAAGCACACACATCATAAAGAGACGCTGGCTCAGCCACCGCTGTCAGAAGCACAGCAGAGAAGGCAGATCACAAATGAACAAAGCCAAATTGTTCCCATTTTACCTACGGCTTTGGAATACATCTTGAAGTGCTTTAGATACAATCGGCGCAGAAAAGCTTTGAAAAGTCAAAAAGATGTCAGCACTCCTGAAAAAAAAAAAAAACAACTGACTTTAGAAGTGTTTAAAATACAAAGATCAAACAGAAAGTGACATAGGTTTTCGGGGAGAAATAGCTGGTAAGTTACTGGCTAACTGATTCTTCAGAGAGCTGCTTGCCAGTCTCGGGGTCTGGCGCTGTCTGGCCACCAAGGTGGTTTTGACATCTCCTTCACGTCTTGACTGTCTTAGGGCTTTTTTCGAGGGGCCGCCGAAGAACGACGTCCTTTATGGTGAGTCAACAGTCCGTTTTGGAGAAGCTTGCTGTGCACCTAAGCATCGCTCGACGTGGCTTTGCAACCGTGGTGTTTAAGACTGAACAGAATTATTAACTGAAGAAATCAAACATGCTGCAAGAGAAAGTGTAATCACTCCTGGAGGATTCTGGCTTTAGCGGTGGCGTTTGCTGGAACAAAGCCACTGCTGAAAACGTTTGAGTGGTGCACCCGTCGGGCACTGCGTCTCTCCAGTACCTTCTTTCCTGCCAGTGAAAAACACCTGAATGCCGCTGACTCTCTTTTGGGACAAAAGGGAGGGTTCCTAGGTGCTTAATCAACCTGCACCTTGCACATCAACGGTTGCGCTCCCTAGAGTGTCGGAAAGCAGGGGTGCATTGACACCGTGAATAGGGCTAGACTGGAAAATTCTGTAACTAATCCGATTAACTGGGTACCCATGACGCACATGTCCGGTAACGATTTTATTCTTCTCAGTTTCCCTCCCCTCGCCGCTGCCATTGTTTTGCCTTCCTCCCCTGCCTTCTCTCCTTTTTTTCAAAAAGACAGCTGTGTTGCTGCATACTAATGAGGTAATTCTTGGCCCTACCCCATTCCTTTATTTTCAGGCAATTAATTCAACTTTGTAACATCTAGCTAGAATGTGATTCAGGTAATTTGTGGGCAGGCTTAATTTCTCAGGACCCTGTGGTTATCAGCTAGCAAAGCTCATTGTGAAGATGAGATAATCCAGCTGGTAGACAAGTTTGATTTCCACTGGTAATGCCATCCCTTCATTAAAGCTACTGAGTCCTTGAGTGTGGCAAGCTTCCCTTGTTGTGCCCTGCTTCGCTTTCTGATTACAAATGGTTTGCAGCCTCTGCATGTTTGTCTCAAGGGCTCATTTTCTACCCTGAAGGACACTGGGCCTGATGGCATCGTTAGCAGTTGCAATGTAAAATCTCACAAGGTGCAATAGCTCCTTCTCGCTCTGCTGTGTGTCTGTGACCACGGCAGACCACTGTAGGGGCCAAGCCAAAGCCAAGTGCCAGGGGTGATGTGATTATTGCTTTCAGGAATTTTCTGTGAGCTCCTTGAAGCAGTGACCTATTTTGCTCACTGTCTGGCACATACTCCGAAACCAATCCAAACCCAGTGCTGTCGAGTCAATGCCAACTCATACTGAGCCTATAAGATAGGGTAGAACTGCTCCATGGGGTTTCCAAGGAGCTCCTGGTGGATTTGAACTGCCAGCGTTTCGATTAGCAGATGGAGCACTTACGCACTATGCCACCAGGGTTTCCTGGGACACATTAAACCAAATGCAACCCATTGCCATTGAGTCAATTCTGACTCAGCAATTCTGTAGGTCAGAGTAGAACTGCCCCATAGAGTTTCCAAGGAGTTCCTGGTGGATTTGAACTGCCAAATTTTGGTTAGCAGATGTAGCACCTAACCACTATGGCATTCGGGTGGTACAAATTAGGCACTAAGTAAATCTGTCTTGCATCCTTTTGGGACTAAGTAAGCTTGGAAGAGGGGCAGATAAAATACACACATGTGCTGCATCTTAGAGAGTAATCATAGAAAAACTTATGATTCGTGGCAAGAAAATCTGTCTTTAAAACATATGATGAGGATGGTTACATGGTGATACGGGGTAGGCAGAGCATCCCTCAGCAGTGGAAATGGTTAACACGATTGGCTGTTACCCAAAATGTTGGAAGTACAGTTCTACCCAGAAGCATCTCAGGGATAAAATGTCTGGCAAGCTCCTCTCCACCGAGTCAGTTTCTGAAAATACCATGGTCTCAACAACAGTAATAAATTATATATAAAAAGAAAATCCTATGAAGCACACAGTTCTATTTTGACACAGCGCTCACCATGAGTTGTAATTTCAACTACACTGCAACTGTGTTGGGTATTTAGGGAAGGTTTCTTGAAAATTTGGCAAAACTTAGCTGTTAAGAAGAGCATCTCTTTAAAGAGAAAAATGATTTGATGGAGCCCTGTAAAGAGTTTAGAATTGAAGAAGACACAATCAGTAGTCATTGTGACTGAGTTTGAAAGGCGTTTACTTAACATATTATCTTAGGAAACTTAATTACTTCTGTGACCGTTAGTTTCCTCACTCATAGAACCAACCAAACCAAATCCACTGCCATCAAGTAGATTCTAACTCACAGCATCCCTATAGACAGAGCAGAACTGACCCATAGAGTTTCCATGGAATGCCTGACAGATTTGAAATGGTAACCTTTTGGTTATCAGCTGAAGCACTTAAACACTATGCCACCAGTGTTTCCTCTCACTTGTAAAAAGGGATAAATCTACCACATATGATTGATGTTAGGATGAAACAGAAATACTAAGAAACAATGTAGCACAGTGTCTAGGATGAATGATAGTTGTTTTATTAGTATTACTTATCTGGAACAAATGGAGATTTTTAAGGCATGAGGATGGAAAAGGTATGTAGAATAGTCAGAAAAAATTTGAGGTGTTGAATGGGGAGCCATTAAGATTTCTAATTAGAAAGATGAAATTTGTATTTAAAGATATTATTCCAAAAAGACAAAAGCTGGGGAAAACTTTAGGAAAACAAATTAGCTAGTTAGAGCGTTATTCTGATAACAAGTTAACCAGTGACTGTTGAGTTGATCCTCATCCATGGCAAACCCACAGTAGAACTATGTTCCACAGGGTTTTCTATGGCTGATGTTTTTTGAACTAGATTGCCAGACCCTTCTTCCGGGGCTCTTCAGAGTGAACGTAAACCTCCAAACCTTCTGTTTGAGTTTATACTTTTTAGAAGTGTTTACCCTCCTGAAATTACAAGTGTATTTATATCTTTCAGCAAATTTTGGAAATTTTCAGCTATTTCCTAAAATTTTTTTTTATCTTCATTAATTTCTTTTTGGAACTCCAATGAAATGATATTTTACAAAGGGTGCTCGAGGCTCTTGTTCATTCCCTCTAAAATCTTTTTGATTTTCTGTTTCTTCAGATAGTGTCTTATATTTCTGTATCTTCCAATGCATTGACTTTTCCTGCTGTCATGCTGTCATCTTTACTGTTACTGATCCATGCAGTAGATTTTTGTTTCTGATGTGTTTTTGTTTTAAAATCTGCAGTAATTGATCACTTGATTTCTTGTAGTTTACATTTCTCTGCTGAAAACTTCCGTCTTTCCATTCTTCTCAAGTCAGTTTACACCATAACAGAGTGTGATTATAGAGCTGCTTTAGAGGGATGGTCTGATAATTCTGATTACCTGGATCATTTTATAGTTGCCACATGTTGCTTGTCCTTTTCCTTGAGAATTTTATATATTTTCTTCATTCTTTGTATGTTGAGTGAGTTCAGATTATGTTCTGGAAATACTGAATATAATGATGTGAGTGTCTGGGTGCTCTAGGGAATGTTGAGATTTGTTTTGTTTTAGTACTCAGTCAGCCTTGTTTGGTTTCAGAGCACAAGTTCTGTCATGGCTTCTGTGGGTGGTGATTTCAATATTAGTTCAGTTTTAGGGGGCTTTCTATGCCATTTTTCTACTCTGTCACATAGGGTAGCTATGAGTTGGAATTGACTCAACAGCAGCGGGCTTGGTTTTCGGTTTCATACCATTTTTGTCTGTCCGTGTGTTTAAAGGTTAGTTTAAAGGTTAGTCTGACACTTGAGTAATTGGTGCTATCGTAGTTTAGTTGTGAGTACTTTTGCTATGCTTCTTTTGTGCACACACAGCTTGAGAGGCAGCCTGGAGCTGCCCATTTACTGAGTTTGAAAGGCTTTTACTTAACATCCTGTCTTAGGAAGCTTTATTGCTTCTTTGAACTTTAGTTTTCTCACTTTCAAAATGGGGATAGATCTAACTCATAGGCTTGGTGTTAGGATTACACAGAAATAGCAAACAATTTAGCATACAGAATTGGGAGATTGTCTATTCCAGTTCTCTCTGGGATTTTCCCCATATCTTTGACTTTCAGTGACCCCCTTTTCCTAGTTCTGCTGGCGTAAAAGATAGATTTCTTTAAAATATTTCAAGAGGAAAGAAAAAGAATATTGGGAAGTCTGCCTTCACTTTTCATCAAGAGGATTCCTTTTCCCTATGCCTCTGGCTAGAACAATGGCTTTCTCTCCCTCTCTCTCTTTTTTCCTTTGTGGTTGTTTTTTCTTCCTTTAGTACTGTTTTATGTCTGTACGACTAGGGAAGATAGATGGGAAAACACATTCTCCTCAGGTCTCTAACTGACTAGTAAGAGAAATGTCCTGTGAATTTTTGCTGTCTGCACCTGCTGTACAGTTCTAGGATTATGGCCATTCTGAATTAAAGCAAAGAGCTAAATAAGGAAAAGGTAAAACCCAGGAAACTTATTGCAGTTGCGATTCTTCAAATTTTTACCTCCATCCCCTACTTGCCTACTATTTTTTACTTTTAGAGTCCTCATGTAGTTGATTCAATATTCTGTCTACAATTTTTAGTTGTAATCAGTAGGAGAGAGAAATTGTAGTGGGCTTACTCTTTTTGGCCAACAGTAGAAGTCATATGAATTCATTTTCACCATCTCTGTATTTTCTTTGAAGACCTAACTCTGCAATATCAGAAAGTGTTTGCCTTGTTAGAACAAAACATGTAGACATGAATTTCATTTAACTTTAACGGGGATTTCTTCAGTTGTTTCTACCATGATTTCAATTATACTCAAACTGGCAAAGAATCATGTGAATTCTCCTACTCAGTTAAATCAAGTGCTCTTGAATTTGAAAATAAAGTTACTGTTATGGAAAAGGACAGGTGAAATGAGTCCCAGCCACCTAGCTTCTGTATACTATGCACTAAAGGAGGTTCTTAAGAACATTTTCAAAATCAATTGAATTCTGAGGTTGAAAAACTTAAGGCTGCTATAAGGCAGTCCTCAGGTCATGAGATCCCTTCCTGAGTCTGCATTTAGGTCAAAACTGTAGTTAAGTTACAACAGGTACATGTGGTTCTTATTTAGCCTTACTTTGGCACAAGAAGGAAATTCCAGTGGCATGGTGTTTAAGAGTGACAGCTGCTAAACAAAAGGTTGGCAGTTCAAATCCACCAGACAGTCCCTGGAAATGATATGGAGCAGCTTCACTCTTCCCTTTAGGGTCACTGTGAGTTGGAATCTACTCTATGGCAATCAATTTTGATTTTAGTGCAAGGAAGGGGTTGATGTATTCTGTGACTTAAAAGCTTCTATGCAGAAAGTGGAGGTGACTGAGGTGAAGAACTCGTTGTAAGTAGGAGTTGGTTCTATCATTTCAAGCCCCAAAACAACCTAACCCAACCCACTGCTGTTGAGTTGATTCTGATTCATAGAAACCCTACAGGACAGCGTAAAACTGCCTCATAGATTTTCCAAGGAGTGCTTGCTGAATTTGAACTGCCAGCCTTTTGGTTAGCAGCCACAGCACTTAACAACTACTGTTTCAAAGTGAGGGCAAGTTTACCTAATATTCAAGGGCAAGGTGAAGTTGTCCATAAGTCAGGTGTTTGTGACCTGGGGATTTACTGCATATGAAACTTATAAAAAATGACACACTTGATCCAGATTGTAGAATCAACAAGAATTCAATAAAGTTAATCCAATAATTGTAGTTCAGTTGCACATAAATTTGAATTGTTTTCCCATTAAAGAGTGCTTGTCTCTAAATTATTGTAGGGAAAGCTATTTTCAAGTTAATGTTTGCACCATTAGAAAATGCAAAGGGCATTCTCATTAATTAAACACAGCTCTCTTTCCTTCTAGTTTATCATTACCTTTGGTAGGTGGAATCAGTGTAGTACTCAAATTTATTGACATGTGTGATTCAATGACACTATTTGTTTAGAGTTCATCATATACCTGGTGGAATAAACTCATTAAGTATAAATGAATAGTCATGTAGTCATCATCTAAAATGAGTCCGTGCTGTTCTCCAGAGTCATTATAATGAATGTGAACACAGCTGGAATGAAAGTCCCTGTGAAGGTAACAGGCTTTATTGTAAAATATTTAAGCCTGCAGCTTGCTTCCTATTTGTGAAGTTCCCTTGATCAGGAAAAAGGACTTGACCTCCCTTTGAGGAAAGTTGTTACATGCATTTATTTGCCATCCTATCAAAGCAACCTATGTCCTATTGTGGCATCTTAGAAAGATGACAACATGAAAAGCCAGGATTACCCTGACTGATTGTGTTTGGTGATTTCTCTGAATTCAAGAAAGTGTTCTGGAGAAGAATAATCTTTGCGGGTTCTAGTGGCTGCTAAGTGATATTGTCATGATACAAGATGACCCTGCCTCTGACTTTCTATTGTCCCCCTGAGAATAGGAATGAGTATGGGGTAAGAAACAGTGAATACCACTTTTTGAGATTTTTCAATAGATTTGGTTCTATAATTCTGTGTAGCATTTAAGGGGATAAGTATTGCCTGAATGTATTATCAAGCATGGGAAGTCTCAATAGAACAGTATTCTATTTTTTAAAATTATGCAGATGCAAACAGCATTTTAGAACCTTCCTTTTAACAGAGTCACCATTATGTGTCATTATACCATACATGCTGTATAAAAAATTAAAATAAGGTTCACATCAGACAGCAAAATCAATAATGATTTCATCAGTGCACAAAGTTTTTCCATTTTTCCAGGGTTTGATAGCCTATTAGCCCATTTTCCACTTTAGGAAGTGTCAGGAGAGAGATGGGAAACCTTGTCACTGTGCCTGAAGACCTAGGTGTGAGGGTGATGAAATGATGGGATTTGCGGGAGTTTATGAGATGCAATATTACTTCTCCTCACTTTCCATTCCCTAGCTCACAAGCCACCTGACAAATGTGTCAGGTTGTTTTTTGAATAAGGTGGTGATCAGGTATATTGAGTATAATGGGAACATTGTCAAGATGTGATGTTTCTTTTAATTGAGATTTTCTGTTTCATGTTATGAAAAAATATATACATATAATGTCAAGCAATTGAATGACTTATGAACCTTGAATTCTCATTAGTAAATATTAAATCCTATTTATTAAACTGTTAATAATCCATTAAGCAGAAAAATTAAACACTGAACCAACATGAAATTTAATGTAATTACTTGTATGAATGAAAAGATCAAGAGGAGAGGAACATATTCTGTAATTAATTTTTTTCTTTTATGAAAAGATCACCATGTAGTGTCATGAGTATTCATTCTTGCTCCTGCTTTTGCTGTTTGCATCCCTTGCTCTTTCTTCTTTCTTCCTTCTTCACACTTCCCAGGACTCATTTCTGTTGTGAAGTAAAGTGGCTCCTTAGTGCCTCTGTCCTCCTGAGCACTACCACAGTGCTCTGGCCTTCCCTGCAGGGGTGAAAACTGCATGATTAGCACTCTAAATATTCACCTACTTGATACGACACAGCTATTGTGAGCTCAGTATTCAGCCCATTGCCTAAAAATGGAAACCAAAAAAATAAGTTTTTCATATTAACAGCAAGAAGGTAATGACAGATAGGAGAGGACAATTAGTTGTTCTTCACTCATTCCTTTGTTTATGCAATAGGTTCACATTTTGTGGCAATGTGTATATAACATGTACAAGGTACTGGGGGAAATAAGGAGGAATAAGGTTCGTAGGGAGATTAGAATTTGACATTTCACTTAGTTTTGAGAAATTAGGAGAAATTTAAAAACAAACAGAGCAGAAGAGGTAAGCGTGGTTTTCTAAAGGAAATATCTGTTGTAGTTTCTATACAACATTCATTGTGATGCAAGGGAGACAACATGGAGCAGAGGTAAAGCCCTCCAGTACAGAAATCCCACTGCCGGGTTCAATTCCTGGCTTTATCATTCATTCATTATCAGCAAAATCATAAGATTTATGAGGGCAAGAGATTTTCTCTAACTTATTCACTGTTATAGCCTAGGTGCCTGGAATAGCAGGTGTTCAACAAAGGTGGGATGAATGCATGATGAGTGAACTGTGAACTTGAGTAAGTAACATAACTGCTCTTTGGTTTCCTCATCTGTAAAATCAGATGTCTTAGATATCTAGCACTGCTGTAACTAAAATATGTGAGTGGGTGGCTTTAACAAACAAATTTATTCTCTCATAATTTGGGAGGCTATAAATCTAAATTCAGGGTGCCATCTCTAGGGGAAGGCTTTCTCTTTCTGTCGACTCTGAGGAAATGTGCTTGTCTTCTTTCAAAATCTGTGAGCCCTGTGTCCCTTGGAGATCTCCATGTGTCTTGGCATCTATCTTTCCCTGGGTCTAGGAGGTTCTCAGAGCAGGGTCCCCAGATCTAAAAGATGTATTTTGCTCCTGGATTTACTTTCTAGGCAACAGTGAGGTCCCTCTCATCTCTGCTCAGTTCTCTGTCCTTTTATCTGTTGTAATATAAAAGCTGTGACGTAACTGAGGGTGTGACCGAAGATGCACCCCACACTGATCCTGCCCCATTAACATATAAACAAACGAAAACCTGTTGCTATAGAGTCAGTAGGATTTATTATACATCACAGAAGGCAGGATAGTTACATCAGATCACAAAGTAGAGGACTGCCACACAATGCTGGGAATCATGGCCTAGTCAACTTGACACATCTTTTGGGAGGCACAATTCAATCCATGGAAACCCTGGTGGCATAGTGGTTAAGTGCTATGTCTGCTAATTAAAAGTTTGTCAGTTCAAACATGCCAGGCAGTCCTTGGAACTTCTATGGAACAGTTCTATTCTGATCTATAGGGTCACTGTGAGTTGGAATCAACTCAATGGCATTGGGTTTAGTTTAGGGGTTTAGTAATTCAATCCATGCCATAAAGATAATAATAACTACCTAGCAGTGTTTTGAGCATGAAATAAGGAAACAACATTTAGAATGGTCTGTTGCAGAGTAAGACCTCAGCAAGTGTTAACTCTGCAGTTGTTTGGAGAGCATTTGTTGGGCATGTACTGCCTACTTGGCACTGTGACGGACAAGAAACACACGAGAGTGAAACAAAGGGACGTGCAAAGCCTCCACCTTCTGGGGCTTGAGGGCATAGGCATCAAACACGCACACATTTGTAAATATAATGACAAATTATGATCAGGGCAAGGACAGAAAAGAGCACAGTATCATGGGAATAGTTACAAGAAAGACTTAACTTCGTTTGTGAGTCAGAGAATGTTTTGTGGAGGAGTGGTACTTAAACTAACATCCACGGGTGCTGGTTGTTGTTAGCAAAGTCAATTCTCTTTCTTGTTTTCAGGTGAATATTAAATATTGCTAAGTTTTACAATTGTCTTTCTGCATCGTGATGAGTTGATTGTCTAGTTCACCTCTTGGAGTCAAGACACTACTTGGAAGCCTTGGCTTATAAGATTAATTCCTCAGCCTTGCATTCATGGCTTTCCCCAAGGTGCTTCCTATCTACCTTACCACACTTGTGTTTCATTTCTTTCATTCCCAAGCCTCCAGAAAGCATTAATTCACCTTTTTGTTTTCAGGAAACAGTATGAAATAGTACAGTGCTTTTACAACTTTAATATGCATACAAATCAGCCAGGGATAGTGTTAAAGTGCCCAGGCTGCATCAGTATGTCTGGGCCAGGACCTGAAATTCTGCATCTCTGACAAACTCCCATGTGATGCTGATGTGCCCCAGGTCCATGAATCATACTTTTAGTGGGAAGGAAATAGAAAAGAAAATATGGTTCAAATAAAGTTTAATTACATTTTCTCATCTTAGGCCAGTCACATTTTGAGCCTCAGGTTGTTAGTATACGAGTATAATAATACTTATTATAGAGTGTCCATTTATTCATTCAACAAATATTTATTGAGCATCTAATATGCACAAGGTATGAGGTCAGTTATTGATCTGGTTTCAGGCGTTAAGGAACTTAGTCCAGTAGATTTGTGGGTAAATAACATGGTTTACCGTGAATGGATACACATATTAATAGACGTTAATATATTTATGAATGTGTAAAAAGTGAGTGGATACAAATATCCCCAAGTTTGTTGCTACTGAGTTGATTCCAACTCATAGTGACCCTGTAAGACAGAGTATGGTTTACAAGGAGTGCCTGGTAGATTCAAATTGCTGACCTTTTGTTTAGCAGCCATACCTCTTAATCACTATACTACCAGATTTTCAGAGGATACAAATATATATATATGCACATAGAAGTAACAAGCATAAACACACATATTACACACACCCACACACACCCACACACACCCACACCACCCCACTCCTGCCTGAAGTCTTTTTCATTGTCCCTCCAGCTTGCCAGTACTTTTCCCATGTTTGTGTGTATCTAATCCTACCTCGTTGTTCTGTACCCAGCCTTTCCTTTTTCCTCCAAACTGAAACTTATTCTTAATTTTTGTACCTATACTATTTTGTGCACTATTCATCTGGCATGTAGAAAATGCTTTTCAATAGTAATGTTTGGTTTTTAATCTCTTTATGGGAAGAAATCAAGTCTCATCTTTTGGTAATATAGATTATTACACTTAGAAGTTCAATAAATATTTACTGACAATGACTATATTTACTTTTTGTTGTTTAAATGTTATATAAAGTGATGTCTAACACTAGCTCTGTGATTTCTTTTATTACTGTTCATAAGTTTTCAGTTATGATGTATTTGCTAACATGTTATAATATTTTTGAGACAATATTAAAAAAGCTTAAAACTATAGACTAAAAATCACAAATATTCAAGAACCTAAATAAAAAACTGTTTAAATAATATATCTTTTCAAAGGTTATTCATTTCTTTCATGTTTCTAGTGTATGCATTTTTTCCTTGAAGGTAAAAACCATATTTTACACTTGGAATCATCCAGAGTCTTCATCTTATTCTGCTGTGCAGCAATCACTAAAAAAACAGTTGGTGAAAAGAAAAATGGCATTAGAGACTTTCTTTTTAATACATCAAAATAATGGATTTCAGGCAACCCATAAAACTACATCAAACCAATTAATAATTGAAGCTTACGTATTCTTTTTTCCTTTATTCTTTGTTACATGTGACATTATGTTATATATGATAACATTAGGGTAACTTTCATGAATCCTCCAAGTACTTGGAGTAGGAAAGTGAGCCACGAGAAGGCTCTTGCTCCATGACACACAACTTTACCACTGCAAAATCACCTGAAAGCTCCACATAGATTCTGACATGTATCATCTTTCTTGGTTCAGAACCACACCTGACATCTGGGTTAGGTAAAGTTATTTTTGTCTCAAGAATTAGAGTACATGGTGCATTAAAAAAAAAAAAAAATGGATTCTAACAGGCTCTAATTAGCCCTTGTGGTGCAGTGGTTAAGCACTCCGATGCTAACCTAAGGGCAGTTCAAACCTACAGAGTGCCGCCATGGAAGAAGGAACTGGCAATGTCCTCCCATAGATTGTTGTTGCTGTTAGGTGGTTTGGGGTCAGTTCTGACTCACAGTGACTGCATAGCAGAACAAAACATTGCTCAGTACAGTGCCATCCGCTCAATCCTGCGTTTGAACCCGTTGTTGTGGCCACTGTGTCAAGACATCTCCTTGACGGTCTTTCTCATCTTCTCTGATCCTCCACCCAGACTTTCATAGGGATTGGTCTCTCCTGATAATGAGTATAAAGTAGGCAAGATGCAGTCTCATCATTCTCAGTTCTAGGGACCCTTCTTGTCTGTACTTTGTCAAAGACAGATTAGTTCATTCTTCTGGCAGCCTATGGTATGTTCAATACTTTTCACTAACACTGTAATTCAAAGGCATCAATTCTTCATTTTCTACCTTTTTACATTGTCCAGCTTTCTCTTTACACTGTCCATTTTTCACGTGCATGTGAGGTGATTGCAAATACCATAGCTTGGGTCAAGCACACCTTAGTCATCAAAGTAACAGCTTTGTTTTTGAAGACTTTAAAGGGGTTTTTGCAGCAGATTTGCCCAATGTTAGACATCATTGAGTCCTCGATAACTGCTTCTAGGGGTGTTGATAGTCCATCCAAGTAAATGGAAATCTTGGACATATTCAGTTTTCTCTCCAATTATGTTGCTGGTTGGTCCAGTTGTAGGAACTTTTGTTTCCTTTATGTTGAAATATAATCCATTCTGAAGACTGTGGTCTTTGATCTTCTGCAGTAAGTGCTTCAATTTCCCTTCACTTTCAGCTTGCAAGCTCGTGTCATTTACATACGGCAGCTTGTTCATCAGTCTCCTTCCAGTCAGGTTGCCCTGCTCTTCCTCCTATATTCCAGCTTCTCAGATTATTTGCTCAATGTGAAATGATAGAACTCTGACACACATTTTTCTTGACTTTAAATCACTCAGCATCCCTTTGTTCTGTTCAAACAACTGCCTTTTAGTCCATGTATAGGTTCTGCATGAGCACAGTTAAGTGTTGTGGAATTCCTGTCCTTTTCAGTGTTATACATAATTTGTTACGATCCACACAGACAAACATCTTTGCATAGGCAACAAAACAAAGGTAAGCATGTCTCTGCTTTGCTTTGCTTTTAGACAAAACTCAGTTAACATCAGCCATGATACTCCTCATTCCACGTCTTCTTCTGAATCTGGCTTGAATTTCTGGCACTTCCCTGTCCATATCCTGCGGCAACTGGTTTTCAGTGATCTTTAGGAAAATTTTGCATGCATGTCAAATTGATGGTATCATTTGGCAATTTTCATGTTCCATTGAATTGCCTTTTTCTGGAATAGGTACAAGTAAGGATCTTTTTCAGCATTTGGGAAGGTAGCTGTCTTTCAAATTTCTTGGCATAAGTTACTGAGTTCTTCAAGTATTTCTTCCATTTGTTTAGGCATCTCAGCTGTTATTCTGTCAATTCTGGAGCTTTGTTTTTCACCAAGTGCCTTCAGCAGAGCTTGGACACCTTCCTGTTGTACCATTGGTTCTTAAACATAAGCTACCTCCTGAATTGGTTGTACATCAACCAATTGTTTTTGGCACAGTGTCTCTATGTATTCTTTCTGTTTTCTTATGAGGCTTCCTGTATCATTCAGCTTTCGTACACAGAATCCTTAAATACTATGACTGACAGCTTAAACTTTTCTTTCAATTTTTTCAGCTTCAGAAATGCTGAGGGCATCCTTTCCCCCTGTTTTTTTCTAACTCCAAGTTTTTGCCTATTTCATTATGATACTTTATCTTCTCAAGCAGATCTTTGAATTCTGTTCATCTCTTTTACTTCATCATTTCTTTCATTTGCTGTGGCTGTTCTACATTCAGGAACAAGTTTCAGAGTTTCTTCTGACATCCACTTTGACCTTTTCTTTTGTTGTCTTCTTTTTAATGATCTTTTCCTTTCTTCATGCATGGTGTCCCTGATGTTACGCTATGACTCTTCAGGTCTTTGGGCAGTAGTACCAAAGTGAGTCAAATCTATTCTTGAGATGGTCTCTATATGAGGTGGTGAGATTTATTCAAGGTTGTACCTTGGTTCTGGTCAGTCTCATGGAACGTCTGTCACCTTGTTGTACTGTTGGCTTGTGTTTTGCTGTGATACTAGAAGCTATGCCACCAGCATTTCATATACTAACACGGTCATCTGATTTCAGTGGAGCTTCTAGACTAAGACAGACTAAGGAGAGAACCTGGCAACCTATTTTTGGAAGAAAAAAATATCAGCCTTACAGATCAGAAAGCATTCAAATATGATCAGAAAGAGCTATCTTTTCAAAGCAGAGTCCATCTTAATGACATAGATAAAGTTTTCAGGACCTTCATTAGCTGATGTGGCACAAGTTAAAATGAGAAGAAACCACTACAAATGTGAATTATTAATTGGATCATTAAAAAATCCAACCCAATGCTGTTGACTTGGTTCTGATTCACAGCAACCCTATAGTCAGAGTACAATTGTCCTATAGAGTTTCCAAGAAGCACCTGGCAGATTTGAACTGCTGACCTTTTGGTTAGCAAACATAGCACTTAGCCCACTACACCATCAGGGTTTCCAAGTTTGGCAATAGTAAGCTGAAATGGACTGGTGCTGGCCATCTGGAATTATATAAGTTTATGGTCTATTATGCAGGGAACAACAGACTGAAGAGGAATAGCATTGCATTTACTGTCAAAAAGAACATCTTAAGATCTGTACCAAAGTAAAACACAGTCCATGATAGGGTAATATATATCCACCTACAAAGACCAGTTAATATGACTAATTATTTGAATTTAGGCACTAGCTACTAATGACAAAGATGAAGAAATTTACCAGATTCTGAAGCCTGAAATTTATCAAACATCTAAGCAAGATGCATTGAAATTACTGTTAAACTAATAATGTACTTTGCAATGAACAGACGCAGAAGCAAGAAAATATGCTAATCAAACTTTTATAGAGCATAATAGGTAACTTCTGGCAAATAAACCTGTCCTGTACCCCCACCAGCACACATGCTTCATATCTGTTGCCTGTAAACTTACAAACACTAAATAAAAATAGCTCTTCCATATATCTGTAGTTTTCTTCCAGTAGACTGGAAACCTTCTTGTTAAAATATCATGCTTTCTCTTCCTATTTTACCTACCATAATAAGAAAAGTAAAATTTAGACAAACAGCAAATGATGACACATGCTTCTGAGAGAATGAATGTCAAGGACAGTAGAGCACAGAATAAGAATGCAGGACTTGTAGTTTAAAAATCCTGGCTTTGAATTCCAGTTTTACCACTTTCTGTCTGTGTGGTTTTGGACAAATAAATTCTAAACTTTGTATTATTATTATTTTAGTGTGTACTTTAGTAGTCTAGACATAAGATATTAAATATGAGAATTAGAGACATGCCTAAGGCATCTGTCACAGTGCTGAGCATGTAGCATGTGCTCAATAAACAGTCATGATGATGGTCATGAACTCTATAATCTGAAGCTTTAATTCTGGTAGACTGGAACCTCTATGAGGGCAGAGAGTTTATCTTGTTTGTTATTGTAGCCATTGTATTTAGAATAATGGTTGGCACATAAAACCAAACTCATTGCCAGTGAGTCAATTCCGACTCATAGTGACCTTGTAGAAGCCACTAAATAAATATCTGTTAAATGAATGAATCAATTTCTCTTGTCTGTCATCATAATTTGCTTAGTATGCCTTAAATAACTCAGTGGTAAAATGTTTTCATTATTGAACACTGAACATGAGTTTATTTCTTCTACTGTTATTGTAAGTTGGAAATGACTCCATGGCAGAAGGCTTGTTTTGTACTGTTAGTAAAAGAATGGCTTAAAAGTATTTGACAAATTACACATTTTTTCTTTTGTATGTGCTATACATTTAATTCTTCTGGCAGTTTTTCCCACTAGTGTCAAAAAGAAAATTATGTCATGGGAAAATTTTTCTATCAATATTTTTTAGTAATAAAAAGAGCTGGATGGAATACACTGGAGACTGACAGAAGGAAAAAATATATACAGCCCTGCTTCTGAGTATTATGATGAATTTGTTTTAATGCAAATTTGTTCATTAAGTGTGTACGCTACATTCATCCTACATGGCTCCATTTTAATAATGAGGTTCAGAGGTGAAAATAATTGTTTCACCAAAAATATAAAGTTGTGGATGGCCTATATTAGTTTTAAACAGGCAGGAACTATCATTTGCTAGAAACTGTCATCAAATTCCTTTGACTTAATGATCATTGAAAAAGCCTGTCCCCTCATTCATCCAGGATGGGTGTGAACTGAGCACTTCTGTAGAGAGCAACAATCAGTTTGGTAGTTAATGATGATTGTTTCTATCGCATGGCATCTACATTTTCCTTCAGCTTTCACTAATGTGGTTCTGCAAGACTTTACAGGAGAAATCACTGCCCTGTCAGCACTGTGGCACTTGTGAGCATTTCTTGGCCTATTCTTAGTGGAGGCATTTAGGTAGAATTCTACCGAGAAACAAGTAGAAAAGTCTTTTTCACTCCAGTGAACACAAGAAATTAATCATCTCAGAGTCTGTGTTAAACTTGACACTGTGGGTGATGCAAATATGGCACAAAGTCTATCTTTACTCTTTACATTTATTTGCAAATGTGTACAGATATATATCATGTAAATAAGTCCTCCATTTCATTATAAGGAAGGAATTACGTCTATGGTTAAAAGGGTGGGTGGGGGCGGGGGTGGTGGTGGTGGGAAGAGTTAATCTGATTTAGCCCAGCATGTGAAAAATTAATTGAAAGTCAGAACTCCATAGTGTTTATTATAAAGTAATTTCACACCAGCTCAGGATTAGCATGGTGATGGGTGACAATAGGTCATCACTATGTTAATTGAAAGACAGCATGCTTTGTAAACAGAGAGAAAGACACATGCACACATACACACACACATACACTCACACAGGGAGACAGAATTGATTTAAAGATATAATGTCCATTGATGTAAAGATACAATGGGGGTTGGGGGCAAGTGTTTAGAAAGGACAGGATTCCACTGAAAAAGATAACGTCTTCCGAGATCAAATAGTTTCTCTTGCATACTCTAAGCAAATATTGTGCCTGGTGACTTTAAGCTGTAAAATACTGTGAGATCTCTCTTGTCTGAGATGTTTACTGACCTTTCAGAGTCAATGAATATACTGGCCTGCTCTCTGGGGTTGATGCTTGTGCTAGCAGAGCAAAGGAAAAGCTCAGACCCTTGGCAATGTGCTTTATAAGTTGTTCTCGTCTTTTATTCTCCAAGGAGACAGCTTGACTCTTAGAAAATCTGAACTCTCAGCTAGAAGGGTGAATATAATCAGCATTAGTGATCAAACGAGGCATCTCTTTCACTAACCAACTTCTGAGTTAGTAAGGCCAATACCTTGCAAACAAGGAGCAGAGAATGACATGTCATTTTGATACCATGCTGAATGAGGAGCCAAGTCAGGCTCATCCTTCCAGTTCAGCGAGTAATCTACTGTATGTTTCCATCCTTATAGCAACCAGTGCCCACTATACTCCTGTAATTCCACCAGGGAATGGGCTGTGGGCTACAGAGCGCATCCAGACTGCAGGCTTCACTTCCGGGAAGTTCGTTCCCAGTCACATTTGCATAACTGCGTGAGGTGTTAGAGCAATTTCCAAGCTAGTGTGTTTCCTGGGGCTGACAAGTCGCGCACAACGTATCTTGAGTGAGAACTGTATTATTAACCGCAGTCAAAGCTGAGGTCTGGAGGAGTGTTTCCTTTTGATTTAAGTAAGCTTTTTCATAAGAGCAAATAAATACTCTTGCTGCTTGCCCCCCCCCCCAACAGACCAGTGTAGCACATACTTAATCAAGCTAGCAATTTATTCAAGGAAATCAAATTCACAAAAGCAGATGGAAGACCATAACAGAGGAGCATGAAGTGAATGGAAGTCGTGTGTATGGGCGGAAAGGGAAGGTGACTGGAGCAAGCAGAAATCACTGACTTTTATTTAAAGAAGAGGAAAAAAGTCATCCTTCAGGATGCTTCAACTCTCTGAGGTAGGAGCTGATGGCTGTGACCTTTTGGTCAGCCCTTTCTCATGGGAAGTTTGCTACCAGGCTGACACAAGTGCATGTCATATGTTCATTTTGACCTAGCTCTGCCACAAATACTAATTGTGATCTGTAAGACATTTTATCTAAGAAATATAGCCCTTTCAGACACAGCTTTCAGCACTAAGTATTCTGGTTAAGTGTGCTAGCCTTTCAAACGAAGGTCAAATTTTAAGTGAAAAAAGAAAAGGAAAACAAGGAAAGAAAAAAAATGATATAAGGAAATGGAATGCCACCACCGAGGTTGTTAACCTGAGGTGTGCATTCCAAGAACAGTCATTTCTCTTTCCACAGGGCTTTCTTCCTTAGGAGAGTATGGTAGAGGTCAACTGAAAATGATCAGAAAAAAAAAATGGTAGAGATGAGTTCAAAGAGAATGTGATGAGTGTGGAATGTCCCCTCAAGGA
Organism: Heterohyrax brucei; assembly: GCA_028571685.1. Taxonomy (NCBI): domain Eukaryota; kingdom Metazoa; phylum Chordata; class Mammalia; order Hyracoidea; family Procaviidae; genus Heterohyrax; species Heterohyrax brucei. Next base: position 101,080,972 of record CM053142.1, on the reverse strand, counting down.
ACTAGGTATAATTTTAGAGGATGGAAGGAAGTGGAGAAAACTAGCCTGTCCCGGCAGACTTCTGTCATACGAGCTTAACATTCAGTTTCTCAAGGGCTGACTGTCGTGAGTTACAAGCACAGGACCTCCTAAAGCTCGTCGCTACTAGAAATGAGTGAAACATCGAAATAGATGCTACTAGGGATTGTGGGGACCAGGAAGGGAGAGGGACTACTCAGCCCAGATGCTCATTGTCACCAGAAACATGGGCTGACTGTGACCGACTCTTCTGATTTCAAGAAAACCAGACCCAAACCCACTGCCGTTGAGCCAATTCTGATTCCTCATAGCGCCCCTGTAGGATAGAGTAGCACGGCCCCATGGGGTTTCCGAGGAGCGCCTGGAGGGTTTACTGCTTTTGCTTAGCCAGCATAGCACTGAACTACTATGTCGCCAGGGTTTCCTCTGACTTCAAGAGTTGAGAGAAAAAGGAATTTTATGTGAAATGTTCCACATTCTAAGTGGGAACAACTAATTCACGGTCTGAAATTACGGTATGAGCCTAACTAAGCTTGTCTGAGTAGGACAGGACCTGTGTTCATAGTCTCCATTGTGGTCCAAGGGGATTACTCTGGCCACTGCCATTCTTCTCTGCCACCTGCTTGCTGGCAGATAGGCTTTCTCACCAGCGCTTGTGTTTACTATTTAATCCGAAGGCTAATATGGGCAAGGTGGAGGCATGTTTGTTACTCCGTAGTCATCGATTCTCTGTTCTCTTGCAAAGCAAAACACAATTTCGTTGACCTACATCAATGAAAAACTATCGACTATCAAAGCATTTTATTTAACTGTAATGTTGAACCTTTTTGTTCTTTTTTAAAGATAAGGGACAAATACGAAGTTCTAGAATTGATGTTTTAACACTGGATTCACTGGGCTCTAAGCTCCTTAAAATCGTACATAAAATTTTGTATGTATGTGCACATACTTTGGAGGGAGTTTATAGCTTTCACTGGTTTCTAAAAGGAATCCATATCATTCCCTCAAAAGATTAGAATTTATTACTCTAGAACCTATGTATAGCCTTGTGCAATTCATGATCTAGAAAAACAATTGTCAGAAATGTCTCTTTTAATGGTACCCCTTGAGGTTCACAGTTGAGAAAAAGAAAACAAACAGAGGTCCTTTATTATTCTCATAGCATAAAATCTAGTTTCACATTTGGTGTATGTGTCAAGTCATCATAAATATGTTTTTTGAAAACTATAAGAAATCAAAGTGACAATAATCACTGGTAAATTAAACCGCTCAGATCAGTTTTATAGACATAAAAACACATATACATTTAAGGCTTGGTAGAATGGATTTTTTTTCTAGATTTGATACTTTTCAAGTAATACAATAGGTGAGCATTGACCATTTTTTAACCTTCCAGCATCTTCCTTCTTAGATTTTGAGAGTTCATGGAATTAATGAAAATTTCTAGCAATATAGAATGAGAGGGGAAACAAGGCATAAGGAGTTCAGTTTTGAATCTGCTCAATTATGATTATACAAGGTATTAGATGACCTTCCTTCAAGCTTTTTTTCTTGTTATTGTACCTTAGATGAAAGCTCACAAGACAAACTAGTTTCTCATTAAAATTAGTACACATATTGTTTTACAACTTTGGTTAACAAACCCACGATATGTTAACATGCTTTCTTCTCTACCTTGGGATCTCTGTTTCCAGCTTTCCTGTCCCCTCCTGCTTTCCAGCCCTTGCCCCTAGGCTGGTATGCCCTTTTAGTCTCATTTTGTTTCATTACCTGTCCAATCTTTGGCTGAAGGGTGAATCTTAGGAGGGACTTCATTGGTGAGCTAAAAGTATGTCCCTGGACCTTATTCTCAGGATTTCCTCTGTCCAGGTAGTAAGTCTGGTCTTATTTGTGTTAAGTTAGAATTTTATCCTACCTTTTACTCCAGCTCTGTCCAGGACCCTCTATTATAATCCTTCTCAGGGCAGTCAGTGGTGGTAGCCGGGCACCATTTAGTTGTACTGGACTCAGTCTGGTGGAGGCTGTGGTAGATGTGATCCATTACTCTTCTGGACTAATCTTTCTCTTGTATCTGTAGTTTTCTTCATTCTCCCTTGCTACTGAAGGAGTGAGACCAGTGGTGTATCTTAGAGGGCAGCTCCTAGACTTTTAAGACCCCAGACACCACTGACCCAAGTAGAACGTAGAACATTTTCTTCCTAAACAGTGTTACACTGGTTGAGCTAGATGTTCCCCAAGACCGTGGTCCCTACAGCCCTCAGCCTGACAATTCAGTCCCTCAGGGAGTCTGGATGTATCTATGGAGCGTCCATAACTCTGCCTTGTACAAGTTGTGCTATTTTTCCCAGTATTGTAGACCACCTTACCTTTCACCAAAGTTACCTTTTGTCCATTTAGCAAGCTAACTTATTGCAAGAAGGAAAAGTAAATATTCTCTGGGAGATGATCTAATCCAGAGACTCAAAATCACTTGACATTTCGTTATACATGGTGTATGATCCACAATGAAAAAACAATAACAAGGATCAAGGAGGTAAAAATTAGCCAGAAATTAAAAGAAAAAAAATTAATAAGCTCAGGTCCACAGGAAATTAGTATACTGAAGTTGTTAGAATTTGAAGTGACCGTGATTAAATCTGATTACCCACCCTAAAAATCCAAATGGAAATTCTGGAACTGACAAATAAATATCCCAAGTAGAAGATGAGAGGATTTGTTTGACTATGGATTAGATCCAGCTGAAGAAGGAATTATTCAACTGAAACACAGGTCAGAAGAAAATATCCTGACGAGGGCACGGGGGGAAAAAAAAGAAAATTCAGGAAAAAAAATAGGAGACATATACAGTGCCAAGAAAAAAAATCCTAACATATGGACACTTCTAGTTGTGGAAAGAGAGAAGAGAGAGAAAATGAGAGGCAAGAAATGCTGAAAGAAATAGTATCAGAAACATTTCCAAGCCAATTAGAGAGATTAAGTAACAGATTCAAGAGGTACTATAAGTCCCAAGAAGAACAAATACTAAGAAAATCATTATAATAAAACTGCTAAATACCAAAGATTAAGAAAAAAAAATGCCAAAAGAAGCCACAGGAAAATATTAAAATTACCTTTGAAGGAACAACAATAAAACTGATAGATAACTTACCAAAAGAAATGGTGAAAGCAGAACACAATAAAATATTGTCTCCAAAAAGTTGAAGATTACAGTATCCAACAAAAATACTACTTCAAAAAGAGTACACTAGATATGGGCTTTAGTTTCCATTCAACAAGAAGTAACAACAGATATACCCTCCTACCTGAAAGAAATTACTGAAAAAAATAACGAAAAAATGTTTTCAAGAAAGTGGATAAAAGAGAGTGATCCTTAACAGATGGGAAACAAATGAGCTGAGTCAAAACCCAAGATTAAGAAATTGAATAACCTGGTTAAGCTAAACTCTTGTTTGGTTTTAAGAAGAATTCAAGAGACGTTTTGGTTTAAATTTTAAAGATTATCTCAGGGAAGTATTTTCAGAGGTTTATCCAGTCCACTTGGCTTCAGAAATTCATGAGCATTATGTTCTATATTATCTACCTAGTGCTGCTGTGACAGAAACACTACAAGTGAATGACTTTAACAAATAGAAATCTTTTCTCTCACAGTTTAGGAGGCTAGAAGTCTGAATTCAGGGTGCCAGCTCCAGGGGAAGACTTTCTCTATCAGCTCCAGGATAGGTCCTTGTCATCAATCTTCCCCTAGTTCAGAAGCTTCTTAGTTCTAAGAATCAAGTCCAAAGTACACACTCCCCTCCTGGTTCTTCTTACTTGGTAATAATGATGTTCCTCTTCTCTCTGCTCAATTCTCTCTTCTATATCTTAAAAGAGATTGACTCAAGGTACAATCTGGGTACAATCAAGGTAGATTAAGTCCTGCCTCATTAACATACTGCCTCTAATCCTGCCTCATTAACATCATAAAGGTAAGATTTACAAAACACAGGATAATCATATCACAGCATGATGAACAATTACAAAAATACTGGGAATCATGGCCTAGTCAAGTTGTCACACAATTTTAAGGAACACAATTCTATCCATAGCACGTTCTTTTAAAGATGATTTATATGGAATCAACATAACAATGGCAACTCAGAAGATAAGAAGCGTAGGGGCAGCAAGTTTTTGTTAACATGGGAGGAACAACTCAGAAAGGAGGATGGGAATGGTTACAGAAGTCAAAGAATGGAATCAATTGTACATGCAGAAATGACTGAATTTGTATATGCTTTTTTGTGTACATTCTCAACAATAGCAACAAAAAATTTCAAAAAAGAAATTAAAAAAGCATGATAAAGAATATAAAAAATACTTGAATTGACTCTTAACTAAAGAAAATGTGTGAACTGCCAATAAGCATATAAAAAGTTTTTCAATATCATCAATCACTAAAGGAATGACAAAGTCATAGTTAGATATCACTACATGAGAAAAACCATTAATAGGATGGATTAAGACAGTAACAGCAACAATGGACTAAAATATACCAACGACCATGAAGATGGCTTAGGAACAGGTAACATTTCATGCCCTTAACATGAGGTTGCCATGAATTGGAGCTGACCTCATGGCGACTAACAATGGCAATCCTATTAAAATAGCAAAAAAAAAAGGTGACTATACTAAGTGTTGGTTTAAGGATATTGGAGGGATTAGAACTCTCGTATTCTACTATTAGGAATATAAAATGGCTCAACCACATTGGAAACTAGTTTGGCAGTTTCTTGAAGAGTTAAGGCTGTGAATTATAACAAATGTGCTGCTCTAATGCAAGATATTAATAATGGAAAAGAAAATCTTTTTCTGTTAGGAGAGTATATTGGAAGTATGTACCTTATACACAATTTTCCTACGTGCCTCAAACTGATGCAACATGTATTTCAGAAAGAGGTAAGAAACATGCTACCATATGACTCAAACATTCTATTCCCAGTTACTTACCTGAGAGAAATGAAAGCGTACATCAGCATAAAGATTGGTACAGAAATGTTCTTCTTTGCTGCAATGGTTAAGCACTGGCTGCTTACAAAAAGGATGTTGTTTTAACTTACTCAGCTGCTCCACGAGAAGAAGACCAACAATTTGATTCCTTAATGACTGTAGACAATAAGGCTCTATGGGATAGTTTTATTCTGTCACATGGGCTTATTTGGGGTTGAAACTGACTCTATGGCACCTAGTAACAACAGCATCTCCACAATTGTTCAGAGCTCTTTAATTTCTAGTGATCTCAATTGTCCATTAATAGTTAAGTAGCCAAAGCCAAGTGCCGTCGAGTCGGATCCGACTCATGGCGAGTAGATAAATATGATATATTGGTACAATAGAACACTACTTCATGATTAAAGTAAACGACCTATTGTTATACAAAAAAAAATGACTCTTAAAATAATTGTGCTGCGTGAAAGAGGGCAATCAAAAAGAGTACATGCTATATGATTCTGCTTGTGTATAACTGTTGAAAATAAAAACTGATATGTTGCCATTAGTTGGATCTGACTTGACAGCACTTGGCTGACTTGGCATGACGGAGAGTATCAGTGGTTGCTTTAGGGGTGCGGTGGCAATGAGGTAGAGATCAAGAAGAGGCATGAGGAAGCTTGGGAGTGATAGATATGTTTAGTCTTTACTAGAGACTCTTGTTCTCAAAAGTCATTGAGTCATTCTGTCACTGAGAAATTGCTGACTAGCCATGTTTTGCTGAAAGTTCCCACTTCCTAGTACATGGCTCTTACCATTCTCTCTCACTCCTTTCCAGAGCCTCTCTCCTTCTCTTCCATATTCACTGTTCTTTCCTACAGAGACTGAGTTATGACCCATCTCTCTCCATCTGTCACTAGGACCTCGCTTTTACTTTCAAAGGATTTGCTTAGCTACTTTTCTAAACCAATTGGTTTCTTCTGTAAGAAGGAATCTGGAACCAGCTATTGAAACAGGGTTTCAGTCTACTGTATATAGCCTGGAAACCCTGGTGGCATAGTGGTTAAGTGCTGTGGCTGCTAATCAAAACGTTGGCAGTTTGAATCTACCAGGGAAGTTTTACTCTGTCCTATAGGGTTACCATGAATTGGAATTGACTTGATGGCAGTGGGCTTTTTTTTTTTTTTTTTTAAAAAACATATAGCCTATTATCTAACATGTCTTTAATACTTGTTAGGCCCCAGACATTGTATTAAGTGACCTACATATACGCATTGTCTCATTTAACAGTCTTGGTGACTGTGTTAGGTAAATAGGGCTACAACTTTTATATTACAGATGAAAAAAGTGAAGTTTATAGCTCTTATATAAATTGTACACAATTGCAAAAATACTTGAGATTTTCTTCCTTCAATAAATTTTACAAATGCTGGTTCCTTTCTCTCTCTCTTTTCTCTCCTTCCTTTCCTCCCTCCTTACTTTTTGTCTTAGTCTTTCTTCTTGTAAGTCAACAAGTATTTATAAGCACCAGGCAAAATGGCATCTATTTGACGATTTATCTGGGTTGTAGCTGCACGCTGTGGCAGCTTCCTCTAATCTCTGTTTCCTGTCTCTGTAGAGCATGTTTTACATGCTTATGAAAAGGTGGGCTTTAAAAAAAAGTCTTTTTCATGAGATTTGTCACTTTTTCTTGGGATAGAACTTAAAAATATATTGCAAACTGGGCAGAAATAGGCAGTCATGACATTTCTGGCATACAATATTAGATCTTTTTTAAAGATTCAACAGCTCAAGTGCGTTTCAACTTAACCATTCCATATCTGCTAGGTTAGCCTATGGGAATATTAATTTTCTTGACCATCAGAAAAAAAAAGGTCAAATCTATTGCTGTCACCAGGCATTCCTTAGAAACCCTATAGAATAGTTATACTCTGTCCTATGGGGTTGTTATGAGTTGGAATGAACCTGATGGCAGTGGGTTTGGGTATAGGACAGAGTACAACTACCCCATAGAGTCTCTGAGGAGTGACTGGTAGATTTGAACTTCTGACATTCTGCATTTTGGCTAATAGTCAAATGTTTAGCCACTGTGCCACCAGGCTCCCTTTTGATCGTAAGGCAGTCAAAGTGTTTCATATTTATTACTTTATTCAGTCTTTACTACCAGGTGCTTATTCAGGAAGAGAGGACAGATCACTTCTTCTGGGCTCTTTCTAGCCTTCAAAATACATTTTAAAAAATTATTTGAGACTATGTGTTGTTCTTGCTCAAAAACCTTCTGACTGGTTTTATTTTGTTAGTAAAGATTTCTTGAGAATGTATGTGATATTAATTCACTGATTCTTCCATTCACTCTTTAACCATTAGTAAGCACAAATGACAGTGCTAGCTATAGACAGTATAATTAGTGGCAGATAGAATCTGAACCTGGAGTTTGTGGCTTCTCTCCCTTAACAATGGTGTCTTCACTGTTTTCTAGTGATCTTCTGTCACTGAAACAAAAGACAAAGCTCAACACTAACAACGAACATGAAATCAGATTGGTAGCAATTTTAATTATGAGAAAATTTTTATTTAGGAGGCAGATGCCTTTGTAACTAGAATATTCCCTTCCATATGGCTAACTGCTAGTTTGTGTTTAATTTCAACATTCCCTGAAACACCTAACAGGTAAACAGCACCATGCCACATAAGATGCAGTTTATTTCATGGGAAGGGAGCATCTATGAGCTGAATTCTCTTCCACGATAATGAAATTTCATGTGAGGCATTTGGTGGTCTGGGATTCAAAAAGGTTATCAGCCAAGCATTTGTAATAAAAGTCCTCCCTCCTTTTCCCTAGCATGCACTGGGAAGATGGGAGTGCTATCAGTTTGACATTTCTGTCAGAACTGGTATTTGAACCACTGGATGATTCTGACAAATGCCACTGCTGTCATTGGCTCAGTTTTAATTATACCTGATGGAAGCTTTCAATGGCAGCAAGCAGAAAACTTAATTAGTTGGAGCAGAAACATGAGCTGGCTGGAGGATTCCCCAACAGGACACAGGCTTTCAGTGGAGAAATAACCAGGTCTGAATCCATCAGCCTCGGTAGGGAGCCTGGCTGGCTAACTAAGAAAGCCTTCAAGGTTTATTGGTCAGTTAGAATTGCTCTTGGGAGACATCATTTAGATATACTCAATTCTCAAGTAACTCAGTGGATGACGTGAAATTGATGGTGAAATAAACAGATACAACGGGGAAAAAAGTTGATAAATTATATAAGTATACATATGTACATATAGAAAGAGAGAGAGACTTAAACATCCTGGTGATCATGCAGATGGTGAGTGAGTGGGCAGTGTTTCACTCAGTTCTACTTAAATTTGCCATGAGTCAGAGCTGACTCGACAGTGCTAACAACAAATATTTGTTTTTATATTTTATATATAAAAATCTGTGACCTGTTTCCTGTCCCTGTGGAGCAAGTTTTACATGCTTATGAAAATATATTTATATAGAGAGATATTTCATATGTATCTACTTAATGTTGGCTTGGCTGGCTACTTAATGCAGAGGGAAGACCTTCAACAAAATGTGTTGACGCAGTGGCTACAACAGCAGTTGTGGGCTTGGTGCAGCACTGAGCAGTGTTTCCTTCTGCTGTGTATGGGGTCTCTCTGAGTCAGAACCGACTTGACAGCACCTCACAACAACAACAATGCTCTGTTCAAGAAAACAAAGAGTGGTATTAATGTTATATCATGTTTTATATACATCTTATATGTTTAGTTTGCTTTCAGTATGCAACTGTAATTACGCTGGTACCTTACATTTCTACAGAAACATGAATTGGCAGACTTTGATGGTAAGCTGCTAATATTTTGTGAATAAAAATTAACCTAACACTTGCCTGTTGACTGGAGCAAGTTTGCTTTGCCTTTGAAGACCTAATGTCTCAGAATCGCTGCTCTTTGGTACCTATTACTGAGATCTCACTCGAAGCTGCTACAACTCACAGTAATGTAACTCAAACCCAGCTTATTCTACTTTCCAAATTACCTATGGATTTGAGACTCCTCATTTGTCTTCACTCACACAGGCTAAGCAGTGCAGAAAGGGTTGTGCTGAACATTGAGTTCTGTCAGATGTAAAGGATGATATTCTGTTTCATTTTATAAATAAAATATGACAGCGCTTGACAAGACTGACTGAACTTTTGTCTTGATGACTCAGCCAACATTCAGGACCTTCCGCTCTTGTCAGCTGTCTGTTCTGATTCTGATGCCTCTGTCTTTGCTGACTATAAATTCTGTGATGTTTCTGGAACAGAAGGTTATTGGATACCGATTGACTACTTGGGTAAAATAACAGCCCCAGGGGAATTCTACTGCCAGAGAAAGGCAGGGCAGTGTCAAGTTTTGAAATTTTCTCTAGGGGGTTTCTATGAGAATAGCTGTAAATTCCTTACTTTCAGGAATCTAAAGCACCTAAACTTAGCCTAAGTGGATCTGAGCACAACCTGGAGTTAGTGGCTCCAGAATAATAGCCAGTTGCAGACTTGCCTCCACAGTCTTAGTAATTGTGAAGAAGACAAAATCTTAGGTTCAGTTAAGGGGCCAAGAAATATTCATTGCTGGGGGAAAATCGCTGCCAAATTACGTACCTTATAGTTTAGCAATACTGGGGCTGATTTGGAGCAGCAACCTAACTTTTTATTTTCTTGGGCACATTGTGTTGGAAAGCAGCAGTATTTCTGAAGTCTGGAACGTCATTTAGTAAGTGCTTATGCTTGATCAGTTTATGAAAGTCATTGAGCAACCTATGGAACCCTGATGGCAAAGTGGTTAAGTGCTGCATTTGCTAACCGAAGGTTGGTAGTCTGAATCCACCAGGTGCAACTGGAAATTCTCTGGGGTAGTTCTACTCTGGCCTATGGGGTAGCTATGAGTCAGAATTGACTTGACAGCAGTGGGTTTGGTTCTACTAGTCCACTAGTTACAGCAACTGATGATGAACAGAAAGGTTGGCTGTTGGAAACCACCAGAAGCTCTGTGAGAGAAAGATGTGGCAGTGTTTCCGTAGAGATTTACAGCTTTGGAGACCATATGGGGTCACTATGAGTCAGAATCAAATCGATGGCAGTGGTGGGTTATACTTCACTTTGTGTGTGAACCAAAATGCAGAATGAAATTGAGTGTCCGGTTTCCACCTCTCTGAAAATGGAATGCAAATAAAAGTGGTACTTAAAATTAAATGAAATGAGATTCTACATATCAAGTAAATATAAAGTATTTAAAAGAAAATGCTACAGATGACAGAAAAGTACAAAAATTGTTCCTGACATGAATAATTCACCAACTCTCGGATGGTATAAGTCACCTACTAATGTGCATTACTTGCCATTTAATAGTGGCTGTATCTGAAGAAATATGGAAATTGGAATATTTTAATAACTTCCTATATGAAAGATGATGAGACTGCCTAAATGATTAAGAGGAAGATATGTTATAATGAACTAAAGTCACTCGAGTGTAAGGTAATTTTAATTCAAATCTCCATCTGCTTATGTATAATTAAGACTCATTTAACAAGTTAATGCCTAACAGAGAGAACTGATAAGTTTGGTATTAAAGATCTTAAGAGAAGTAAATTAAACTGTCGCATTGAACTGTTCTTTATTTTTAATTCTTACACCTGAAACTCGATGTGAATTTCAGTGTCCACTTCCTTATCCTCACCATCCATTAGAGTGTGAAACCAGACAAAAGAGGAGGAACGTGGAAAATCCTTTTTCTATTTTAATTTTAGAGGTCCTATGCTAAGGTGTGACAGCATCTTGACTGATATGAATATTTATACACTTCGTATTGATCACTGTAGAGCGTCTATGTCATTATGAAGGAGATTTCAAAGCTACAAAAATATTTATGCACAGCTGAGATTGGCGGCAGTGTTAAAATAACCTGAAAAAATAAGAGGAAAGCCTTTAAAGTGTCACAAGGGGCTGTTTTGATCTCTTGCGAATTTCAGGAGTTTATTGGCTGCTCAGTTTCCTACTTCTTTTTCTTCCCTATATTTACGTCAAGGAAGGTCCACTCATTAACAATATGATGTCAACTTTTTTTTGCCTTCTTACATAAAATTTAATTTCCAGGGTACGACTCCACACTTAAGAAGAAGATGAATAGATCTTCTCTTTACGTACTTCTTAACATTTTCAAGACACAACCAAACAGACCGGAGGATCAGGCAGTGCCTTCTGGGGAGTTTGAGAAGTCAAGAGTTTTCCACTGTACCTTGGTCAAGGCAATATTGTGGAACCACAGAGTGGAACTCAGTGTTCTTGCTTCTTGTCACCACTACACCTGGCTTCTGTCAGGTCATCTAGAAGTTACAACTTCTTAAGACCTGCATTTTTGCAGATCACAAATTATGTACGGTAGTTGAAACTTTGAGTCCCACCAAGAATTCCTAGCTTAAATTGCCTCCTAATGTACATTGCTTGATTCCTCTCTTAAAACTTAAATGTTAGAAATTATTTTGTTGCTTGGTTCCTTTACTTTACTTGCTCTTAAAGGTGAAATAATTTACTCTCAAGATCACAAAATTAGTAGAGAGCTGGGTATTTTGATTATGAGTTCAGTGTTCTTTCCAATGTATCACCTCTTAAATCCACCAAACACACACTCTCTCTCTCGCCCTCTGTCTCTCACACCCACAGATATACTATGATACATTTATACAAATATTTTTATGTTCATGTGTTCACACACACACACACACACACACACACACACACACACGCACAGTTGAAGTATTTTTATAATAATACTTTACGCTCTCTTCCACTTTGTAGAAATGTATCAGTCAACTAGGCAACAATGTTAGAGGGAAGGAAACACTTGCTAGAACTTTCAAGCTCCGTAGAAAGCAAATAGAAAGCAATTCTGGCTAGCTCTTCAGAAATTTGTGCTATTTTTCTTATAAAGTATATGGAAAATAGTATTTCAGCAAGTTTTCATCTGTCAAATTATTTAAACTTTGGTCAGCTACTTAGCATGACGTCCAATAGACCAATTTATCTGAAAATTGCATCTTCAGTAGTAATAGATTTCCCTGGTGTATGCAGTCACTGTAACGGGTGGCACTCGTCAGAGATAATGAGATCTTGAACTTTAAATAAGCAAATGTCTTTATACAAATGAATGTTCTCATGTAGTCCTTTGAGAATGCAATTGTTGATAACTTTCCTGAAGTGCATTTTAACAAAATGACTGAAAGTCTTATAAATAATCATATTCTTTGATCCAGCGAAGTTATTATTGTTGTTAGGTGCCACTGAGTTGGTTCCAATTCACAGCGATCCTATGTACGTGGAACAAACACCATCTCGTCCCGCACCATGCTCACAATCGCTGCTAAGCTTTAGCTCCTTGTTGTAACCCTTGTGTCAGTCTCTCTCACAGAGGGTCTTCCTCTTTTTTGCTGACTCACTGCTGTGCCAAAAATGATGTCCTTCTCTAGGATTAGCCCTGCTTGATAACAGGTCTGAGGTATGTGAAATGAAGTCTTGCCACCTTGCTTTTAAGGTACATTCTGGCTGTGCTTCTTCCAAGACAGATTTGATCATTTTTCTGGTAGTCTATGTTATATTCAATAATGTTTTCCAAAACCGTAATTCACATGTAAAAACACCAGAATTCAAATATATCAATTTTTCTTTGGTCTTCTTTTTCATCACCCACCTTTTGCATGCGTATGCGTTGGTGAAAAACACCATGGTTTGGGTTAGGCACACCTTAGTGGTTAAACTGACATCTTTGCTTTTCAACACTTCGTTGAGGTCTCTGTCAACAAATGTGCGCAGTGTCATACATCATTTGATTTCTTGACTGCTGCTTCCTTGTGCAGTAATTGTGCATCCCAGTAAATCAAAATCCTTGATATCTGCAATCTTTTCTCCATCTATCGTGACGTTGCTTATCAGTCCACCTGTGAGGATTTTTGTTTTCTTTATAGTAAGTTGTACTACCTACAGGAGGTTGTAGTCTTTGATCTTCTATAATAAGGGCTTCAAATCTTCACTTTCAGCAAGCAAAGTTGTCTCATTGGCATATCACAGGTTGTTAATGAGTCTGCCTCCAGTCCTGATGCCACATTCTTCTTTATGTAGATGAAGTTTTCAGGTTATTTGCTCAGGATACATATTTAATAAGTATGATGAAAGAATTCAGTCTAGACATACACATTTCCTGACTTTAAACCACCCAATATCCCTTTATTCCGTTCCTGCAAATGTCTCTTGGCTTGTGTACAGGATCCTGATCAGCTCAATTAAATGTTCTGGACTTCCCATACTTCACAATGTTATCCATAATGTGTTATGATCCACACAGTCAAATACTCTTGTATAGTCAGTAAAACTGAGGTAAACACCTTTCTGGTATTCTCTGCTTTCATCCATGATTTGTTTGATGTCAGCAATGATATGCCTTGTTTCACATTCTCTTCTGAATCTAGCTTGAATTTCTGACAGTTCCCAGTCAATATACTGCTCTGCGGCTACTTGCAATGATCTTCAGTAAAATTCCATGTGAGTGATGTTAACGATATTGTTTGATAATTTCTGTACGAGGTCTGACAAGCCCACAAACTTGTTCTAAGTGCTACATAACTCATTGCTAAAAAGCACTACAATCACCTTTGAAGTACTCACCTTGGGAAGCTATGCATCGATGTCAGCGTCTAGTCCACTCTTCAGGGCAACTGTAGAACTCTTTCTGGAGGGGCCGTTGTGCGTGGCACAGTAGCAAGTTCACAAACTTAGTTGTATTGTTGTCTATGAGGGAGATTTTAGTCAGTTAACAAATAACCGTAGTAGAACACCCTCCGTGATCTGGCCTCAATGACTTTTTTCTCCCAAAGATAAAGGGAGTATTGAAAGGAAGACATTTTGATGACATTCAGGACATCAAGGATAATATGATTACAGCCCTAATGGCTGTTGCAGAGAAAGAGTTCCAAAGCTGCTTTGAAGGGTGGATTAGGTGCTGACATCAGTGTATAGCATCCCAAGAGGAATAATTCAAAGGTGACCACACTAATAATCAGCAGTGAGGTATGTAAGCACTTTTTCTAGACTGAGTTTGTGTACTTAATTGCAGTCCTCATATTCTGTTGGACCAGCTTTCTTTGGAATGGGCAGAAATATTGATCTCTTCCAGTCAGTTGGCTGGGTAGCTGTTTTCCAAATTTCTTTGCATAGGTGAATGAGCACCTCCATTGCTGCATCCATTTGTTGAGACACCCCAGTTGGTATTACGGCAGCTCCTAGAGCCTTGTTTCTCATCAGCGCCTTCATTGCAGCTTGTGTCTCTTACTTCAGTACCACTGGTACGTGATCATATGCTACCTTCTGAAATGACTGAATGTCAACCAATTCTTTTCTGTACAGTGACTATGTCTTCATTTCATCTTCTTTTTGATGCTTCCTGTGTTGTTTAGTATTTTTCATGTAGAATCCTTCAATATTGCAAACTGTATCAATTTTTTTCTTCAATTCTTGCAGCTTAAGAAGTGATGAATATGGTCTTCCCTTTAGGGTTTCTAGGTCCTGCACATTTCATTATGATACTTTATCTTCTCAAGCTGCTCCTTGAAATCTTCTGCTAATCTCTTTTACTTCATTGTTCTTCCTTTTGCTTTAGTTACTGTACATTCCAGTATCAGGTAAGGAGGGTAACAGCGTCAGGTAAGAGGGGTAACAGCTTCAGGAAGGGGGATAACAGCATAACATAAGGAGGGTAAAGATAGGGTGAGCAGCCCCCATTTGTCTGTCAGTGGAGGCCTGCTTGTTGCTGTGATGCTGGAACCTATGCCTATGGCATTTAGGTACCAACAGGGTCACCCGTGGTGGACAAATTTCAGCTGAGCTTTTGGACTAAGACAGACTAGGAAGAAGGACCTGGCAGTCTATTTCTGAAAACAATTAGCCGGGGAAAACTTCATAAATAGCAGTGGGAACATTTTCAGATATAAAGCAGCAAAATGAGCCCCTCCCCCCGCCACCCCCAGGTTGGAAGGCACTCAGAAGACAACTAGGGACAAGCTGCCTCCTCAAAGTAGAGTCGATCTTAATGACGTGGATGGAGGAAAGTCTTCAGGATCTTCATTTACTGATGTGGCATGGCTCAAAATGAGAGGACTTAGTGTCAAATATCCATTAATAATTAGAACATGGACTACCTGAAGTATGAATGTAGGAAAATTGGAAATCATCATAAATGAAAAGGAACGCATAAACATCAATTTCCTAAGCATTAGTGAGCTGAAATGGAGTGGCATCGGTCATTGTGACTCCAACAATCATACAATATACTATGCTGGGAATAAAAACTTGAAGAGGAATGGTGTTGCATTCATCATCAAAAAGAACATTTCAAGATCTATACTGAAGTACAATGCTGTCAGTGATAGGACAATATCCACACACCTACAAGGAAGGCCAGTTAACGTGACTACTGTTCAAATTTACTCACCTACAGCTAAGGATGAAGAGGTTGAAGATTTTCACCAGCATCTGCAGTCTGACGTTGATCAAACATGCAATCAGGATGCATTGATAATTGCTAGTGACTAGAATGCAAAAGTTGGAAACAAAGGATCAGTAGTTGGAAAACATGGCCCTGGTGATAGGAATTATGCTGGAGATCACATGATAGAATTTTTCAAGACTAGCAACAACTTATTCATTGCAAATATCTTTTTTAACCAACACAAATGGTGACTATACATCTGGGCCTCATCAGACGGAATACACAGTAACCAAATTGACTACATCTGTGGAAAAAGACAATGGAGAAGCTCCATATCAGCACCCAGAACAAGACCAGGTGCTCAGATCATCAATTGCTCATGTGCAAATTCAGATTGAAACTGAAGAAAATTAGAACAAGTCTACAAGAGCCAAAATATGACCTTGAGTATATCCCTCCTGAGTTTAAAGACCATCTCAAGAATAGACTTGATGTGCTGACCACTAATGACCAAAGACCAGATGAACTGTGGAATGATATCAAAGATATCCTCCATGAAGAGAATAAGAGGTCACTAAAAAGACAGAAAAGAAAGAAAAGACCAAACTGGGTGTCTGAATCTTGCTCTTAAACACCGAACAGTTAAAGCAAAAGGAAGGAATGACAAAGTAAAAGACCTAAACAGAAA
This sequence comes from Heterohyrax brucei, assembly GCA_028571685.1. Classification (NCBI taxonomy): domain Eukaryota; kingdom Metazoa; phylum Chordata; class Mammalia; order Hyracoidea; family Procaviidae; genus Heterohyrax; species Heterohyrax brucei. The sequence goes on along the minus strand of CM053142.1, from coordinate 101,064,784 downwards.
ATTTGAAGGGCAGCTTGAGAAGACCAAGTATTATAATGACATGTGCAAAAAGCTGGAAATGGAAAACCAGAAGGGAAGAATATGTTCTGTGTTTCTCAAGCTGAGAGAACTGAAGAAAAAGTTCAAGCCTTGAGTTTCAATAGAGAAGGATTCTACAGGGAAGATATTAAAACTCAGGGAGTATTAACAGAAGATGGAAGGAATACACAGAATCATTATACCAGAAGGAACTGGTTGGTGTTCAGCCATTTGAAGAGGCAGCATGCAATCAGAAACCAATGGTACTGAAGGAAGAAGTCAAAGCTGCACTGAAGACATTGACAACAAACAAAAAGGTTCCAGGAATTAGTGGAATATCAGTTGAGATATCTTGACAAACAGATGCAGAATTGGAAGTGCTCACTCATCTATGCAAAGAAATTTGGAGGACAGCTACCTGGCAAACTGACTGAAAGAGAGCCACATTTATGCCCATTCCAAAGAAAGGTGATCCAGCAGAATGTGAAAATTACTAAACAATATTGTTAATATCACATACAAGTAATATTTTCTTCAAGATCATTCAACAGTAACTGCTACAGTATATTGACAAGGAACTGACAGAAAGTCAAGCAGGATTCAGAAGAGAATGTGGAAATAGGTGTATCACTGCTGATGTCAGATGGATTTTGGCTGAAAGCAGAAAATGACAGAAAGATGTTTGCCTGTGTTTCATTTACTATACAAAGTCATTTGACGATGTGGATCACAACAAATTATGGCTAATGTTATGGAGAATGGGAATTCCAGAACACTTAAGTGCACTCTTAAGCAATCCGTATATGGGTCAAGAGGTAGTTGTGAGGACAGAACAAGGGGACACTGCATGGTTTCAAGTCAGGAAAGGTATGCGTCAGAGTTGTATCCTTTCACCATACCTTTTCAGTCTGTATGCCAAGCAAATAATCTGAGAAGCTGGATTATACAAAGAAGTACAAAGCATCAGGATTGGAGGATGCCTCATTAAGAAGCTGCATTGTGCATACGGCACTACCTTACTTGATAGAAGTGAAGAAGATTTGAAACACTTACTGATGAAGATCAAGGACCACGGCCTTCAGTATGGATTGTGGGTCAACATCAAGACAACAAAAATCCTCATACCTGGACCAGTAAGCAACATCATCATAAATGGAGACAAGATTGAGGTCATCAAGGATTTCATTTTACTTGGGTACACAATCAATGCCCGTGGAAACAGCAGTCAAGAAATCAATAGATGTATTGCATTTGGAAAACCTGTTGCAAAGGATCCCTTGAAAGTATTGAAAAGCAGAGATGTCACCTTGAAGATTAAAGTGCACCTGACCCAAGGCATGATAGTTTTCAATTGATCCTATGCATGCAAAAGCTGGACAATGAATAAGGAAGGCTGAAGAAGGATTGATGCATTTGAATTGTGGTGTTGGAGAAGAACATTGAATGTACCATGGACTGCCAAATGAACAAGCAGATCTATTCTAGAAGTACAACCAGAGTGCTCCTTGGAAGCAAAGATGGTGACACTGTGTCTTACATACTTTGTACATGTTGTCAGGAAGGATCAGTCCCTGGAGAGGACATCATACTTGGTAGAGTGGAGGGTCAGTGAAAAAGAGAAAGACCCATAACAGGATTGATTGACACAGTAGTCACAACAACGGGCTTAAACATCAAAACAATTGTGGACATGGCTCAAGATCAGGTACTGTTTTGTTCTGTTTGTGCATAAGGTGCCTATGAGCTGGAACAGACTTGACAGCACCTCATAACAACAACAACACGTTCCAGAGCAACGTTCAGAGTCTCTTCTGATGCTCGTTTTGGTCTTTCTTTCTTGTCTTTCTAAGAACCTCTTGCTTTCTTCACGTATAATGTCCTTGATGTCATCCCACAACTCATCTAGCCTTCTGTCATTAGAATTCAATGAATCAGATCTGTGCTTGAGATGGTCTCTAAATTCAGATGGGATATTCTCAAGGTGATACTTTGTGTGCCATTGACTTGTTCTAATTTTCTTCACTCTTAACTTGAACTTGCGTGTGAGCAACTGATGATTTTGTTTCACAGTTGGCTCCTACCCTTGTTCTTGCTGATAATATTTAGCTTTTCCATAGTTTCTTTCCACAGATGTAGTTGGTTTGATTCCTCTGTCTTCCCTCTGGTGAGGTCCATGTATACAGTCAACATTTATGTCATTAAAAACAGTATTTGAAATTAAGAGATCATTGATCTTGTAAAATTCTTTTATATGATCTCCAGCACTTTTTCTATCATCAAAGCCATGTTTGCCAACTACCAACCCTTCTTCTTTGTTTCCGGCTTTGTATTCCAACTGCCAGTAATTATTAACGCATTTTGATTGCATGTTTGATCAACTTCAGACTGCAGCAGGGGGTAAATATCTTTAGTTTCATTTTAGCATTAGTGGTCGATGCATAAATTTGAATATTTAACTGACTTTCCTTGTAAGCATATAGATATCGTTCTATCACTGACATGAGTCGGATCCGACTCGACGGCACTTGGCTTGGCCTTGGCTATCACTGACAGCTTTGTACTTCAGGATAGGTCTTGAAATGTTGTTTTTGACCATGAATATAACACCATTCTCCTTCAATTTGTCATTTCCAGCATATTAACTATATGATTGTCTGATTCAGAATGGCCAATACCAGTCCATTTCAGTTCACTAATGCCTATAATATTGATGTTTATATGTTCTATTTCACTTTTGATAAATTTCAATTTTCCTGAATTCATATTTTATACATTCCTGCTTCCTAATATTTTTGGATGTTTATGGCTCTTCTCATTTTGAGTCATGCCGCATCCACAAAGGAAGGTCTCAAAAGCTTGACTCTAGTCCTGTCATTATGGTCACCTCTACTTTGACAAGGCACGTCTTCCTCAGCCCTCTTTTGTGTGCATTCCAACCTGAGAGGCATGTCTTCTATATCATACTGTGTTCTGATGTCATTCACAAGGTTTTCACTAGCTAATTTTTTTTCTCTGAAATAGATCACCAGGTCCTTCTTAGTCTGTCTTACTCTGAAAGCTCACTTTAAACTTGTCCAACATGGGTGATGCTGCTGGTTTGAATATCAGCATCATAGCTTCCAGATTCACAGCAAAATGCAAGCCACCACACTATGACAAATTGTCAGACATGATAGGCATTCTGATTTCAGAAGCTAAGCAGGTTCAGGCCTGGCTAGTACTTGATAGGAAGACTACTCCCAAGTGACAGCAGTATTCCCAATACTGGATACTGGCTTTGGGACCCTGTTGGCACAGTAGCTAAAATGTTTGGCTCCTAATGGAAAGGTCAGCCATTCAAATTTACTGTCATGTGCCTTGGGAGAAAGCTGTGGCAGTCTACTTCCATAAAGATTATAGCCCTGGAAACCCTAGGGACAGGTCTACTCTGTCCTACAGTGTTGCTATCAGTCAGAATTGACTTGACCGCAATGAGTTTGGATTTTGGTTTGATACTCTGGTGGTGGGAGTTGAAATTGTGCCATCTCTGTGGACAGTAGTATTTGTCATATTGTTGTTGTAAGCCGCTGTAGAGTTGACCTCAACTCATGGAGACCCCATGCATAATTAAAAGAAATGCTAACATGTCCTGTGCCACTCACATGATTGCTTGGACATGAGATCATTTTGGTTCATAGGGTTTTCATTGGCTAAGATTTGGAACTAGATTGCCAGGACTTTCTTCTCAGTTCATCTTAGTCTGGAAGCTGCACTGAAACCTGCTTAGCATTATAGCAACACACAGGCCTCCACTAAAAGATGGATGGTGGCTGCCAATGAAATGTATTGGCTGAGAATTGAACTTGGGTATCCTGTATGCAAGAGGAGAGTTCTACCAATGAAACAGTACTGCCCCCACAGTATTGTGATAATAACCATCAAAATCTCAAATTCACATACTCTTTGTGCCTGCAATTCTACTTCTTGGACCATTACTTGAGGGATACTCACTCATGCATGAAATGATAAATCTATAATGTTATTACCAGGGATTGATTATAATAGCTAACAGTTAGAGACAATCCAAATACGTACGCATGACTGATACAGTAATGAATTTTTGGTATATCAATTCAGTGGAATGCTATTCTCTTTAAAAAAGAGGACAAACAATAGGAAGAGAAAACCATTGATGGACTTACATAGATGATGTAAGAGGTATGTATTTTAAGTAAAAAGTTGTTCAGTTATGCTATTATGTGTGTAAAAAATGTTCACAGTATCTCAGCTGAAATTCCAAAATATATGAGTCTCTGAAAAACTTTTTTTTTTCATAAATATTTGGATTGTAGAACCTGACCTAAACAGACATATGGCTACTTACGGTTTAAATAAAGGTTCTGTTGAAAAAATGTTTCTGTGCAGTTGGTTTTTAAGAGATTCTCAAGAAGCTGCTTGGAATGTTTCTAAAATCCATTCTTTAGACCTGAAGCCAGGGCCAGAGGTGCCAGAAGGACAAGTGAAGGGAATGCTTTTGCTTTCCTCTCATTACCAGGCAGAGACACGGAATTTGAAAACCCATTTCCCCACATAAGCATGCCACGGATCCAAAGGAAGAAGAACAGCGGAAACTCAGGGACCTGCTCTTTGGTCCTCCTCATCATCTGACGCTGCACACGTTCCTGGTCTAAGCTCTTCTCTTGGTGTTAGGCCTTTGTGACTGCGGAAGAGCCTAATTTAAATAGATGTTTCTATTAATGGATATTACTACTAATGCTCTGTCTCCTGTGTATATATCTCCAGTCCCTGACCCCCTGTGTTGAGCTATATATCCATGTTTTCAAATGCTCATTTGATAACTCTATCTGGCTTGTCCCATTGGCACCTTAGAATGAGTATGCCTACCTTTTCTTCCAGAGCAGTTCTGTGCTAAGTCAGTTTTGATGAGTGCTACCAGCATCCACTAAGTTCTCCCGCCAGAAACTTGGATAGCCTCTCCAACTCCTTCTTCCCTCTGCCTGTTACGTAACTTACATCCCACCAATCCCCATGATGTGGCTAGTCCATCTTCCAAACAGGGTTGCCAGATAAAACACAAGATGCCTAATTAAATCTTAATTTAAGATAAATAATAATTTTTAATATGTCTGTCCTAAATATATACTTACATTAAAAAATATATTCAGGGTTTACCCAAAATTAAAATTTAACTGAGTGTCCTCTATATTTATTTGCTAAACCTGGAAAATCTCCTCTGTAGCATCTCAGAAATCTGTTCTCCTCTCTATCCTTGATCAGCCTGTTTTTCAGGTCCTTTTCTCTTCTGGATTGTTGGAACAACCTCCTAACTAGTTGTCCTTCTTCCAAATGTTTTCCTATCCAGTACCTAGTCTCCATTGCTAGTGCTCTGATATTTCTAAAACCCAAACTTGACCACTTTAACTCCCTACCCAATCCATTTCCTTTAGTATCAAATGTACTTTCCATCCATTTATGAATACTTCTTGAAGCCAAAATTCTAGTCATACTTTGTGTGGAGAAACAAACCAATGTGTCTCTTGGGTGACCACAAAAATTATCAATCAGTTAATCCAGTAATAGCTTTGCCATGCTAGTGAGGCAGTCACCTTCATTATCAGTTAGCCAAAAGAGTTGGATGATCCTTTCTTCTCATGTTTTTGTTAGGAGATCTGGTTCTGTCTTCTAAAACACAACTCTCTGATGCTCTGAGAGTAGAGAATACACAGTCTTTCAGAGGGTGGCGGTGGTTGTTAGTAGATGCTGTTGAGTTGATTTTTAACTTGTAGCAACCACATGTAACAAGGGTAGAATTGCCCGCGATGGTATCCTAAGCTGTAATCTTGACCATCATGAAAGACGACTTCTAGACAGAAGATATGTGATGTGGGCACTAGTGAATAATGGAAGAATGACTACTGTTTTAAACCAATTGATTTCTTTCTTATTTTTCAAACCATTTTAAAAATGTCCTCATTTGCTTCACTGTTTGGAGATGAATTGTCTGTGAGATCTCCATAACAAACTGTGGGATGGTTGTGACAAAAGAAAATTTTGGAATTAAATGTTTCATAATCATTGCCAATTTAAAATGTTAGATATATTTTTATCAATGATTTATTCCAACATTCTCATTTTGCAGATGAGGCAACAGAAGTGATATAACTTGCTCAGTGGCACAGAATTGATGAGAACTTGTCTTTCGATTGTAGTGGTTAAGTGCTATAGCTGCTGACCAAAAGGGCAGCAGTTCAAAAACACCAGATGCTCCTTGGAAACTCTATGGGGCAGTTCTATTCTGTTCTACAGGGTCGTGAAGAATTGGAATCCACTTGACAGAAGTGGATTTTTTTTTTTCCTGTCTTTTGGTGAGTCATTCCTCAAACCTGTGAAGCTAGAGGCAGCTTTCCAGACAAGGTAACAGAGGGTAGGAAGTCCTCACTCCATTTAATCCTTCAGTCCTCACTGGCTCTAGCACTATGCCCTTACTGCTTTATACAGTTAGGTTTTCTTTCATGTGAGCACAGCTCAGCTCAGTGGCATCACTAGGGTAGTCTCAGGGGATACGGTCCACATCGAGTGATGCTGTTGGAGGAGGTCACACCGAAATGACTCCTATAAAATTTTTGTGCAATTGTTTAGGAGAAACATTATGTTTAATAAACATATTTCTGTAGTTAAACTACAGCAAAAAATTTGTAAGGCCAGTTTACAGGTACCAATACACCTATAAGGCTAAAACTCTATGCTAGTTTACTTTTTGAATCTTCTAACGTGTTCTAAGCAGAGCTGTCATTAGCCAACTGCTATGATCCGTCAAATTACGGGACTTTGTCTACAAGCACTGCACGTGCTTGCTGTTGTTTTCATGGCGCAAGTGTTTTTATAGTTGCTGGTTTTGTCCAGTTTTCTGGTGTTTTAGCTACAATACTTGTGGCAATTAGTAATTGTGAACCTATGTCAATAACTTTTTTCAGAATGAAACAGCAATTAAAGGAGAAGAACCAATGATTTCTGCTTGGTTACTAATAATATTGTAACTAAAAATGTAATGCACTGTACAAAGAGTTTATAAAGCAATTTTGTTGCTAGTATTCATATAATCTAAGAAATACTACATTTAAGTAGTTTACAGCTATATTTACCACATATAATTCTAGGATTAACATTGATAATAAACTTACATATACAATAATCAATCGTTGATCGTATATCTCTTGATAGCTATAGAGATTGTTCATTTACAGCATTAAGTGAGAAAAATGCTGTGTCTTGATAAAAGTTCAGAAGCATAACTTAAATCTTAATATTTTGTTTTTTAACTTTTCTTTACAAAATCACTCTTGTAAATATACATCAAACTTAAACGCAAGTTTTGGGTGTACCTTTGAATTGTGGTTTGAAAAAATAGTGACCCATTGAAAAGTGAGTTGGCAAAATGTCTTGATGTCTGCTGATGATCTGTGAAGTCATTCACAAGTCCCCATCTTTTGAAGATGAGGGAAGCAAAGTTCTGATTTAGGCAAGATGTTTGCCAAGTACTGAAATGCATATGTATTTGTTCTTGTTTATTTTTATAGTATTATTTCATTTATGAATGTATTTCTGTATGCATTTGCCTGTGCCTCTCCATTATTGGCCTGCTATTGATTGTGCAAACCCAACCCATTTATTTGCCTGTGCCTCTCCATTACTGGCCTGCTATTGATTGTGCAAACCCAACCCATTTATGTATCACATATAACGATACAGTTTAACATTGTCATCAATGTAATTTCCATGTGGTTACTTAAACAGTTTTACTTTGAATTCTATTGTTTTCCTACCAAGTTTTCATTTTAACCCCATGAAGTTATGTAAACACAAAGACACTTAGGCTGTGCATGTGATATTGTAATTTAAAGGTATAGTTTTAATTTTGCTTATTGTTTGTCACTACTAATTGTTATTACGAAAACCTCATGATGATAGTGATTAAGAACTACAGCTGCTAACCACAAGTTCAGCAGTTCAAAACCAGAAAAAGGCACTCTGTGGAAATAGTAGGAGGCAGTTCTACTCTTTCCTATAGGTTAGCTACAAGTCAGAACTGACTCAACAGCAAATTTTTTTAATGCCATTATATTCAAAGATACGTGGGGAATTACGATTTATGAATAACACTAGTACAAAAGAACCCCACATTAATAAGTGTTCTGTCTGGTCTTGGGTGGGACAAAGACCAGAGGGGGAAGCATGACACCATGAGAACCACACTGGTAACACCAACCCCAGGAACGCTGCTGTTTCATCTCTCCAAAGCAAGAAATGTGTCAGTGACCCATGCAAAAGCATCTAGCACAGTAAACATCCCGGGCTGTCAACACATTGTCTTCTCTTGCCTGTTTTTCACTACTATTTCTGTGTGTCTTCACAGTAAATTTCAAAACCTATTGATTTTCTGATCAGTGTGAAGCTTTGAAAACAAAGTCAGATGTTGTTAAATGGGCACAGACAGACGTCTCTGCTCTACTTGCTGTTGCTATCACAACGTCGTGTAGGGCTGGTTTCTTGAAACATTTGTATAGGCACTGCATCCCAGGGTCTGCCATCCATCCAGTCTACTTCTGTCACCATCACAGAAGTCAAGTTGAACAAACATCATTTTATTAAATTTCTTTATCAAAGATATCTGAGGATTGAATATCCAGCACTAACTAGGCTTCCTATAAAATGCCAGGCTTTTAAGGTCTCTGAAAGTCCTGCAGTGGCCACCTAAGAGCTTCTTTGTACAAGTGTCACATTTCTGAACTTGGGCGCAGCAGGCAGCACAGTGAAAAGGGCTGACAATAAGTGAGGTAAAAGGCAGTTATGTGCTGGTTAGTGCTGGAAAGGCAATCCCAGGAGCAAGGGCTCAACTGAAACAGAACTCACCTTCAGACTCCATACTGGTGGTAACAAGCAGCCATGAAGAGGACTGTTCAAGCAAAATCAAATGAAGAAAGTCAGCACATATTTGAGGACACAGAGAAAATGATATCAGTGCCTGGAATTCTGTCTAATGAACAAATTGTAACCAACCACAAAGCCCTCAATTCAGTTCAGACTCTGTAAGTCAGGTAGAATTGTGCTCATAGGGTTTTCAATGGATGCTTTTTGGAAATAAATCACAAGGTCTTTCTTCCCAGGCACCATTGGGCAGACTTGAACTTTCTGACTTCCAGTTAACAGTTGAGTGCCTTGACCCATTTGCAGCAATGGGGTCTGAATAAATTGCTATTAGATCTGATTCCTATTGATCATTAATGCAGAGGCAGGGAATAGAAGAAGGAAGGGAAATTTGGGGCCCATACAATCACAGCTTTGAATCCTGAATCCTTTGCTCTGTAGCTGTGGAAATTGTGACAGATTATTAAACTTGTACAAGCCAATCGGCTCATCTGCAAATGAAAATAATAGCTAATATCTATTGTGTGCCCATTCTGGGCCAGCACTTGTATAGTGTGTATATATGTATATGTATACATATATACAGTCATGTGGTATGTATATATACACACACGTAATTGTATATAAAATTGTATATCTATCTATCTCATTTAATTCTCAACCTATGAAGAATACTATGATCAATCTCCACTGTACTGAGCAATTAAAAAAAAAAACCCACTGCCGTCGAGTCAATTTTAACTCATAGTGACACCATAGATAGAGTAGAACTGCCCTATAGAGTTTCCGAGGAGTGTCGGGCAGATTTGAACTGCTGACCTTACGGTTAACAGCTATAGCACCTAACAGCTACAGCAGTTAAGTGCTAGGCCACCAGCATTTCCATACAGCAAAGCAAGGTTAAATTCCTTGCCTAAGAATACAAACCTATTAAGATGTAAAGCTAGAAGACAATAAATAAACAGTGGATATTAATAAGCTAAAAAAAATGAAGTAGAATATGGAATAACAAGCAGGATCCTAGTTTACTGATGGTCTCTGAACCCAAGAGCAATGCTTCTTCCAACACAATACTGTTGGCTGGGATGTGTGAAAAATGCACGGCCGCTGAGATCCTGAGCAGCTGTTATTTGGTAAAAACAGAATAAATGCCAGGAGGACATATGTGGCAATGGGTACTAGCTGTGCAGCACACTAGACTCATGACAGACACATTATGGATAAAAGAGTATTAGACTTCACTGGGTGGAAAGCCAAATGAGTGTTACAGCGACATCGTCGATTAAGTGTTTGAACGTGTCAGCAAAGATTCGTCGCAACAATGGGCTTAAGCATCAAAACTACTGTGGATGTGGTGCAAGACTGGGCAGTGTCTTGTTCGGTTGTTCACAGGGTCGCTATGAGTCAGAACTGACCGACTCGGTGGCACGTAACAACAGTAAGTGTTTGGAAATAAGCAGGGCTGTGAGTAAGAGAGAGGGGAAAATCCTCTGGGAAGATGAGAAGACCTGGGACGCACACTGAAGGAGGGATGGACAGAGAAGCATGAAGGTTTATCTCAGATGGCAAAGATCAGGAGCCCAGAGCTTCTGACTCTGCATTAGTGATGAATAGGAATCAGAGCCAATAGCAATTTGTGCAGACCCCACTGCTGCAAATGAGTAAAGGCACTCAACTGTTAATTGGAAGTCAGAAAGTTCAAGTCTGCCCAATGGTGCCTGGGAAGAAAGACCTTGTGATTTATTTCCAAAAAACCTGTAGGGTGTCCTGTCCAGCTAACGCAGAAGCAGAGTGAGTCACTAGAATTAGCACAAAATTATCCCTACAATAACAGCAGTGTGGTGCTCATTTATTTAATTCTATAAGGAAAACAACTTACAGACCTGGAGCAGTGTGAACTAGCTCTCCTCTGGCTGAAAAAGGCAGAGCAGAAAACAGCACTAAAAATGCAAAATGCTCCTCAATAGACAGCCTATCTTAGATGTTTTTTCTAAGCTTTTCCTGCAGTCACTGGTTGCTGAAGTGCTGAAACCATATCATGCATAATTACAGTGAATGAATGCTTTGTTTGTCTAAATTTTAAATCCTTTAAGAATACCTGAAAAACTTCACACTTTAGAAAATAATGAAAGAAAACTAAAGAACAAAAACTTCATGTAAGTGTTAAACACTTTACTGAAGAAGAAAAAACCCTCTTTTTAGAAGATGTAAATTAATAAACCTATTGCTATAGTCAGCATTAATAGAACATTAATTTAATATTTAATAGCTATTTAAAGCATGTTATGAAGGTGCATCAACTTATCTACCCATCTGAAGTACAAGTTTCCTAGGATCTGAGTTGGAAGTCCGTCACAGAGAGAAGAATGAGATGACATGGAAAAAATAGGTTGACATTATCTGAGGGAAGTCCTTGAAATTCCTGAATAATATTCTTAGGCACTCAGATTTTATCCCAAGTTCAGGAAGGGACCCTGAAGGTGTCTGAGAGCAGTGAAGAAGGTGATCCTTAGGAGAGCAAGTGCTGCTGCTGTAGGAAGCAAAGACTGGAAAAGAAGGACAGGAGACCAGATATAGATCTGTCAGAGGAAGGACACATGCAGGTTCAACTGAGAGATGATACAAGGATATGGGAGACAGTATGACACATTTTGAAGACAAATGAACAGTACTGGTGAATGACTAGGAAAAAGAGAAGTTCGAGAAGATTCAAAGATGATAAGCTCGTGAGAGACAGAGTGACGAGAGGCTTTATCACAAAAACAAGGAATTTGGCACAGAGAGCAGAAACTCATAAAGCGTCTTTGGGTCTATCAGACTCATAGACACCATGTGGCAGAGTAGCATTGCCTCCGTGGTTGTCTTTGTCCTTTATGGAAGAGATCACTGTGTCTTTGCCTTGGGAGTCTGAACTGCCAGCCTTTTGGTTAACAGGTGAACACGTGACTGTGTGTGCCACCAAGGCCCCTTAGAAATGCACAAGAGGACCAAAAAGAATGAGTTTAGGTGGAAGATTTAGACATACCAACAGGATATGTATTAAATTAATGTGTCTCTATGGACAAAGTAGGTCACAGGAGGCTCCGTCAGCTCACAATATGCTCCTGTCAAGGGATGGTCTGCAGGAAACGGCAATGGCCTTCTTCATGGCCTGGGGTGAAGAAAAGCTCATCGGACATGTATTTTACCTTCTTCAGCCCTTCATATGTGGCTCTTAACACCAATTTCTGTCACATCTTGACTATTAAAAGCAATAATAAATGTGGAACTTTGAAGGTAAGCTTCTAGTAAAATAGTCTTTCTGTTTACATTCATAGTCTTCTGAACTGAAATGAAATATTTCACACATAGCCGAGATTTTTCTCTGTTGAGCAACAGGTTTATTATTCATTTGCTTAAAAAAACATGTTCAGCACAAAGATATGTTACGTAGAAAGATAAAGCATAACACTTCAGGTTTTCACTGATTTTTTTTAAAGAAAAAGACATTTTTCAACTTGTAAAACTGTATAAACACAGACATGAAAAACACCAACATCACATTAAAAAAAAAAAACTGGCAAGCACATTTGGCTGTAAATGAAAATACAGCTGAACTGGGAAGTCTTGGAACACTTCAGCTCTGTGAGCTGTGTGCATGTTTCTTCTGGAAATGCTACATGTTGGTTCAAATAAAGTTAATGTACAGGAATAATTCAATGAATATTTAAATCTAGTTGTGTCAGGTGGATAAACATCACTCACAGGCATCAGGTCAGAAAAGAACTGAGCTCCTAAGATCAACAGGCATTTTTATTTAAATCCATTACACAAAGAATAAAGATTGAAGTGGTCTTATTCGTTAGATTAACAATGGTATAAATTAGAAGTGGTGAAACTTTTGTCTCCATAGTTTACTATCACTGTCTTAAAATTTTGGAGTTCAGCTTTTCATTTTATGTAAATCAGATTTCATTCCACTATGTCATAGCCCTTTAAAAGACAGGAACTTGGAAAACCCAGAGAGTAAGGAACATAGTAGCAAAATGGACAACAGGTGGGAGAGAGAGATAGAGGAATAAAATAATTTTACTCAACTAGCATTCATTAGGAAACCCTGGTGGGGTAGTGGTTAAGTGCCGCAGCTGTTAACCAGAGGGTCAGCAGTTCAAATCCGCCAGGTGCTCCTTGGAAACTCTGTGGGGCAGTTCTGCTCTGTCCTGTAGGGTTGCTACAAGTTGGAATCCACTTGACAGAATGGGGTTTGGTTTGGTTTTCGGTTAGCATTCACTATCAGCCACGTGATATTCTATCAAAGGTTTACAAAGAGGACAGACCTGCTTTGCACTTTATGCAGGGAGACAGTCAATTCTATGTATGTGATTCAATAACAGAAGAATAGCATTTGCAAGGTAAACCAACATTGCAGGTGTATCAGTGTGTGTGCCACAAAGCTGAAAGATTCAAAATAAGGGGAGAATCCGAGTGTCATCATCCAGAAGAGAAATGTATACATGATTACACTGTAAGAGAGGTCTAGAGCTCGTCACAGGAGTCCCTGGGTGGCACAAATGGTTAACATACTTGACTACTAACTGAAGGGTTGGTGATTTGTGTCCACACATAAGCGCCTCAGAAGAAAGGCCTGGCAACTTCTCAAAGATCAGCCATTGAAAACCTGTGGAACATAGGCCTATGCTGATGCATGTGTGGCTACTTTGAATCGAAAGCAATTCTATGGTAATTGGTTTTTAGGGCTTGGCACAGAAGCCCCAGACAGGAGAATAGTACAGCATAAAAGGTAAGGAAAAATGAGCAGGTGATTAAGGATCTAGGCTTAACTCAGAGATCTAAAGAAAAGATCCAGTAGGCAAGGCTGGCAAGCTAGTGGAAGGCCTTAAATGTCAGTAAGACTGAGGTGTCAGAGTCAGATTCAAGAGCTAATAAGGAGCCATTGTAGGTGTTTAAACAGGAAGATAGCTTCAGAAATCGTCAAATGTTGTGTCTCTGTTATGTAAAACAACCTGTTAGATTGAGTGGAAATTTGATCAAACCCATGTTTGCAAGCTCATGGTTGATCTAGCCTAAGAGATTGAAGGCTTTCATTTGGAAGGGCAACATAATTGACATATGATGTGTTTCTATAATTAAAAACTAGATTGTTAAGATCTATCTGACATCTAGCAAGCTTTCCTTTTAATAAACTGACACACAAGGCATTTATAAATGACTGTGCTAAAAATTACTACAAAACAGTTCTGCAAAAATTTATCCGCAAATAATCAACTAAACAAATGCATGTAGTGTCATATCTCATAAACAATCTTCAAATCTGTAATACCTCATTGTCGTTCTCTTTCTCCTTGCTTTTCCCTGAACTTTTCTTGGTTTTACCTTACATGGGTAGCTGGCAAGGAGAATATGAACGTTTACGGAATGTTTAGCTTGAATGTATGAACCAACAGCACTCTGTTAGAGGCTCTTGTATACATACTATTAAATTTAGTTATTAAATTTAATCCTGGAAGGCATACATATTGCAATGATCTATAAGCGTTATTTCAGGAAAAAATATTATAGAAAAAGAGAAATAGAAAATTGACACATTTTATAATCTATAATTAGGAATCTTCTAAACATTACATGTATGGAACTGATTTATATCTGTTAACTACAGTGGACAATGAAAATAAAACACTCCTTGATAACTTTTCTTAGGGGTCATCAATACTTTATTTCTCGTTTACCATCACAGTTACCACAATTAACTAGCTACATGACCAGTGTCACTACATATCACAGGAAGACTATCTACACTATATTGAGACGAAGACATCTGCCATTATGTGTCCAATGTACAATGCTGTGTTAAAAAGAGGTGTTTTTAGGTGTAAGACAAGATGTGGCATGTGATTTATTAACAGGTTTAATTTAATATGCATTGTGCCAAGAAGTGAGCATAGAAATGTTTTGGCATTGAGTTTCTATTAAAGTAGAAAATAAGCAAACTAGAGAAATAAATCCAGATCTTAGCTTAGAATAGATGCACTGCAGTAGGAAATTGATTGGCTCCTTAGGACTTCTGCTTAAGTTTTTTTGTTTGTTTTCTTTCTTTTCCTTAGTTTTTTTTTGTTTTGTCTTGATTTTTTTTTTACAAATGAGTAATATGAATATATCAAAGCTAGAGAGATCTCAGCCAAAAGGAAGGTACCAGTATATGAAAAACAAATGAAAAAATTGTTTTGCTTACAAAAAATTTAAACTATAAAGAGTCACAAAATATATATAAAAACGCCACATTGAACGAGGCAATCATACTTCTACCCAAACTGGTAGCACCCTCTTAAAAACAGTTGCACACACACAGTCATACAGTTGTGACTGACAGAAAGGCATTGTGAACTCTCGTGCCGTCAGGAGACTTGGCCCCATGGGTCATCAGTTCTTGGATTGTCATCCAGTTGTCCAAAATTTTCTTGTTTCTTTTCTTCATCATCTTTTTGTGACTTAGTTCAATGATGTTGATCTCCTTCTTGCCCTCGCTGCCGCTCTGCGGACTTTCCTTGAGACACTCCAAGCGGCTCCGCATCATGAACTCTCGGCGCCGGCGCTGCTCTTTGGCCCGGACCAGGTGCTGCTTTCTCTCCTCTTTGCTCCAGTAGCGCCCCATCTTCATCTCGCTCATGGTGTCGTCGTCGGTGGTCATACCACTCCGCTCCTCCTTGATCTTTAAGGCACGCTCCTTGAGAATGCGGTCTCGCACTGGTCTCTTGGTTATGTATCGTGTCCCGTCGCTCCTGATTTTCACCTTCCAGTCCATCTTGGGCTCTGAACATTTCTGAGCCTCCTTGCACATGCTCACCAAACTGAGCTGACTCTGAGCATACTCCACCGCAGATTTCTGTTGAATCAACTGCATGTAGCTTTGATAATGCCGGGCGTGCGCTGGGATGTTTGCATACCTGTATGAGGAGCTGTGGTAAGGAGAGAGGTAAGGGATGTGCTCCGTGACTGCCTTCTCCTGTTCCGGAAGCTCGTTGCTTTGCAGAGTCTTCTCTTTGCCCTCACTGCTACAACCTGGCTCCGCGGTTCTGGCTTTGGTGGAAGCTGACTCTTGACTGCTCTGTCCAGAAGAGGATTGATTGGTTGCAGCTGTACTTCTTAGATTTTTCTTATTGGTGAGGTGGATCATTCTGGGAAGGGAATTGTCAGGGGAACGATCCACAGTGAGTGGGGTGCTTCTGCAGCTTTCGGCTGTGTTATAAGCACTGGAACTGTCTTTGTCCGACTTTTCCGGGTGTTCAATGATGTCGTCTAGTTTTCCCCTTGGCGTATCTATGCTGGTGTTGTAATTTCGGAATCCTCCATCATGCAATGCCCAGATGTCTCCATACTGCTCTGTGACTTTCTGAAGCCTGTGAGCCTGCATGATATTCTGGCACTCAAGTTCAATGTTTCTTAGCTCTTCATTAAGCAACTGTAGCTCATGCTCCACTCCCTCTTGCTCCCCTTGGTTGCATTCAATTGTGCTGCTTGAGTAATACAGGTCATACTCTCCATGGTTTCGAATCTGGCACTTCAGCTCCAAGAGCTGCCGGAATCCATCACATTCCTCGTCTTGGTTTCCAACGCAGTCTGAGTCAGCGTATTCACCAGACAGGAAGCTCTCGTTGCACTGAAGTTCAATGCTCCCTAGAGTGTCTTGGCTCTGCCCCAGCTCCCTCTTACTCTTCAGAGAAATACTCTTGGGGTCCTCAGCTGCATTCTCCTGCTCTGAGCTCTCATCGTTTCGCAAGCTCTCGTCTGTGCGTCCCATGCCACTGTCCTTCTCATGATGGTTCGATGAGGATGTCGCTGTATCTGTTGTACCTTCTTCTTCTTCTTGCTTTTTTGGCTAATAAAGTGGAGAAAACAAGAAAAATTAATTCTTTTCAAAACTATCAATTCTTGAAAAAATTGTTTGGTCAAAATGCAACTCCAAGAAAGCTGATCTGATTTTCCTACTCGTAGCAATTTTAGAATTAATGACAATTAACTCATGGTAGCATTTCATGCAATGAAATAAATAAAACAAAAGCTACTTGAATATGGCTAAATACTCACTTGGGGGTAAATAAAACAGGACCCTTTAAGTAACATAACTTACTTACAAAACTGTGGAGTGAAAGTGGATAAAGGAGGTGACTGCATCAGTTTCTGAGGTGACTGTGCACAAATGAGTAAGACAGAAAGCCTAAATGTTTATCAGTATTTTAGAGGTCTGGAATTCAGAAACTACAATCACATTCCCTGCTCCCCCCCCCCCCCAATTTTCCTTAAGCAAATAGAAATAAAATAACTTCTTTAATCAATCTTATGATAAACTGACAAGGGAAAGTCACACATCACAAAATCGCAGGAGTAGATCAATATTACGTTAGTGCTGGAGCCCAGGCCCTTCTGTCTGTAGGTGACAAAACTTACTCCCAGAGGGGTTCAGTTTACTGGTGACACATCTAGATCTCCCAGCACCGGGATTTCTGAAAATGTGTGCTGTGATCCCTAGTCAACCTGACTCTCCAAATCAGGTTGCTTAACAGCAGTCTTAGGCCCCTTTTGAGTCATTGTTGTAGCTGAAGTCACTGTCAGTTCTGACTCACGGTAACACCGTGTGTGCAGAATAGAACTGCTCCATAGAGTTTTCAAGGCTGGGACCCTTTGGAAGCAGATCAATTACCAGGTGTGTCCCCCAAGGAGGTTCTGGATAAGTTAGAAGCACAAACTTTTCAGCTAATAGATGAGTGCTTTACTGTTTGTGCTACCCAGGATTTCTTGTTTGAACTACATTGATTTTTTTTCCTACTCTTAGCCAGTTGTTACCTTCAAAGATGAATTTTATTCTACTGAGAATAAAAATGACAATCCCCATGAAAACCAGAGCAGCTGTAATTGCCAGACATGGAGAAAATGTCAAAAACTATGTGTATATATACATACGTATGACTATGTATATAAAAACGTCTTCATGGTTTATAGCTTTCAAATAGAGTAGTTAACCGTCATAGCCCTAGAGAGGAGCCCTGGTGGTACAGTGGTTAAGAGCTTGACTGCTAATCCAAATTTGGGTGGTTCAAATCCACCAGCTGTTCCTTGGGAGAGCTCTATTTTTTCCTGTAGAATTGCTATGATTGTAATTGACTTGATGGCAATGGGTAGGTAATAATAGTAGCATCCCGAAAGAGATGGGTATGTAGTTCTTTCTCAGTAGTTACTTCCTCCTCCACTACTTATCATACCGTACAGTAGTTTTATACAACTAATGCAGGCCTTCTACACTTATTGGACAGTGTAGTCTCTTGAAGTAGTTTTGTAAGCACGCTATGCTAATTGTTTAATTTTATTTATTTATTTTTTTACAGTGGCATGTAAAAAAATTGGCAGAGTAGCACTTAGGAGAATACCTCACATTAGGAGGGCATGGCTGGCAAAAAAATGTGGAAGGCCTGTCTTATTTGTGTAAAAAGGTGGTCATCTGCATGGGCATTTCTAGATCATATTTGCCTTATTTCTAAGTATAGTCAGTATTAGACAGATACATTTTTTTCTCTAGCAGGTGTGATTATATAATGAAACATGATTTAGCCTGTTAGTGCTAAAGAAAGCATGAATGGTGGTAAAAGTATTCTTTAAATGATTTGAAAGGGTCTCTAGAGATAATTACAATTTTATTCCACATTAACAATGGCAGACCAAAATGTAACATAAAATAGAAAGAAGACAACATGAACACATATTAGATTATTCTAGGATTCTTCATCTCTCCCTAAAATATATTTCTTCACTTGTTGAAAGCATACTGTGACTTATTTTAAATATTTTATTGATAAAAAGCAAGTTATAATTTCAATTTTTAATTAACTAACAATGGAACGCTTGTTACATGCCTGCATCCCTCACTATGCGCTAACAAAAAATCAATGTAGTGGCATCTGCACATTGTGCTAAAACTCTCAAAGGATGTAACTAGTATCAGACATTTGAGTTCATATGTTGAATTGTTTGGAAACCCTGGTGGTGTAGTGGGTTAAGTGCTACCACTGTTAACCAAAAGGTTGGCAGTTCAAATCCACCAGGCGCTCCTTGAATACTCCAGGGGGCAGTTCTACTCTGGCCTCTAAGGTCTCCATGAGTCAGGTCCGACTCAATGGCACTGGGTGTATACTTATATTTTTCATAGATCCTCTGACAAGTTGAAAAAATGCAAGAATGTTGGTATGTTTTCTAATTTTACATGTAGTACAAGTAAAAGACAAATTATGCTCTGAGACAGATGCAGCTCTATGTCAACATTAGCTCTTAAGACCCAAGATAGTATCTAAAGTAGAATTTTGTATAAAGTGATTTCACATGTGGATATGTGTTGTGTAACTTTTTACAACTGACTTTCTCTTTTGTTGCTGGTTTATGAACAAGCATGAACATAAAAAAAGAAGTACTTTCCATCCTCAAACCCAGAATTCCTGACTTCTGATACAATGCTATTCTATCATTTCCCTATGGAATTATTACAGTGACAGGTGATATTTTTCCCAAGATATCTCTGAGGTTGTATTATTGTTTATAAGGGCAAAAGACTTTTAAAATGTTACTTCTCATCACTTTTCAGTCTCATGAGGGAAGAAAGACTTCTATACAAAGAGAATCTGACCTCAGGGACATCCAGTGTTACCTCAAAAGACCTAGCATGTGCATTCAGTCTGATGAGCAAGCAGCATCTGACACGATATCACATCACCTGGACAGGTTTTCTTCCTTCTTTCTTCAGTCTAACATCTTCCTGTCAATTCTGTATCAAGTCACATTTTTGTATCTCAGAGAGAAAAAGTTGGAGCAAGGACTTTCTTGCTTATAACTTTCTTGCTTGTAACAGCTACCACCCCAAAATATCTTTATTTGTAGTCAATGTTAAAGTCAGACATAACAAATTGCCATGTTCTCCTACCTGTGTTGAAAAGCAACCTTCAGAGTACCAACAGCACTTCTGACCCCTGTTTGTGAAGTGGCCTATAAGCATTTATAATCAGCAAACGTGTCCTATCACACATAACTTTGTTGATGCTATGGTTTGCATCCTACAGACTTATTTACTACATGCATGTACACACACATGCACACATCCCTCTATTATGGGCACTAGTATATTGATAAAATTTATTTTCATCTGGGTAAAGTGAGAGGATGCTTGTTCTTTATGTTCCTAAGCTTAACAGTAGGGATTTTTAAAAATAAACCTTTTAGGCTGTGTTAAGAATTAATGATGAAAATAGCACTACAATTTTAAAAAATCATCAAACTAACAGTACATGTATTAATAAAATCATATCAGACAGCTGAACAACATGGATCTGACATAAAAGATCTGGAATATATTGTTCTAGTTTTGCTATAGTAGGAAAACAGCAACAATGACAATAATCCTAAGCCTCACTTTTCTATAAGCCACATTGTGATCTTTTACTAGTTGGAAAATGACAAGGGGCAGGAACTTTGTTTCATTCTTCTTTGTATTCTCAGTCAAACATAGTGCTTGGGACACACTGTTGTTGCATGCTGTCCAGTTGGTTCTGACTCATAGTGACTCTGTGCACAACAAAATAAAACATTGCCCAGCCTTCTACCTGGAACATATTAGCAGCTCAAAAAATATTTGTTGAGTCACTATGTGACCCTAAGCAAATTGTTGTCAATGACATCAAGTGGAACTACTCCTATTCAGGGTTATGCAAGTGCAATCATGAGACCACATACAGAAATAAGTAGCTTGATGGTTTATATCATGCTATCATCATCCTAAAGCTGTCCAAATATTTAGTAGCATTTAAATTTAGTTTTTGCCAGTCTCATGAGAAATAGCTTGTTTTCAGCCTGAATATTGAGAAATAGCACATTTTTGCTATTAAATGTGTACACTGAGGTTGAAACAGTACTTGGGTCAACATCAGACTACAGGTAGTGCCTGAATTAAGACATAATTGAGTGAGAATAAACCACATTTAGGATAATTTTTTTGAAGATTTTATCATTAGTAATACATATGTACTATGTATAATGTTACAGTGGTGAAATGGCTGATATTATCATTCTCAGATGTTCACCATGAAATTTTTTAAAATTAATTTTATTTATTTGGTTGTTGAGAATATATATAGAAGAACATACAACAGTTCAATAATTTCTACATGTACCACTTAATGACACTGATCACATTCTTGAAGTTGTGCAACCATTTTCACTCTTCTTTTCTGAGATGTCCCTTCTCCATTAACATAAATTACTCCCCCCACTAAGGTTCCCATCTAGTCTGTCAAGTTGCTGTTATCACTTTGATCCCATACAGATAATTCTTAAAACAGCATAATGCTCAAAGCAGCCTTTTTTTTTTTAATTGTGATTGAGTGAAAGTGTACAATCTGGTTTAAATTTACATGCCCACCTATGTGCAGCTCCTACTGCTCTCCTTGTCCGGTGACAGCTCACTCCTCCTTTCTGTTCCATACAAGTCATAATCTCCTAACAATCTGCTGTCCCCTCTTCTCCACCCTTTCTATTCTGCTCTAGCAAGAGGCCAGTAGGATGACATCCTATAGATGCACAGAACCATGAAGTCCACGCACGATATCACCACTCTGTGTTGTCGAGTCCAGTCTACTCCTGTCTGAGCGATTGACCTCAGTAATGATTTTTGATCAGGGGCTGCATTGGGTCTAGGGGCTATGCTTGCAGGGGAACCCTCAGGCCTTCAGCAGTCTTTTAGTGGAGTTCTCAGTGCACTCCATTTTTTCCTTGCATTGCCACTGGGACGCAACTCTGTGAGCAGCATCACGGCTGTTACTGGTTCTTGTGGTTGCATGTTGATGTAGTCACCCATTCACATGGGTCTTTCTGTCTTCTGAGTTCTCTTTCCCCCATGTTGTTGTGGTCCTTGGTGATCATCTGTTCCTGCTGAGTTGGGACAACTTGGTGTACCTCAGATGGCACCTTGCTAGCTTTTAAGACCCCAGATGCCACTCAACAATATGGGGTGGAGTAGACTCCCTTAGCAATAGGCTAGTTACACCAATTGGCCTTGATGTCCCCTGAGAGCATGGTCCCTAGACCCCTGCGTCTGCTAGTCTGTCCTTGCCATTTTGGGTTAAGATTGGAAGAGTTTTCAGGTTATGTTGAAGTCCAGTTAAATTGGTCTTCTTTCTAATATGCGCTGTCACTGATTTCACCCAACCAAATTTCTATCAAATATATAATGTATAGCCAACCTCTCCCTCCCTGCCTCTCCTCTCTTGCAGCCATCAAAGAGTCTTTTCTTCTGTACATGAGTCTGTTTTCAAGTACTTAAAGTAGGGGTCTCATACAATATTTGTCTTTGTACCGCTGACTGATTTCACTCAGCATAATGTCTTCCAGTTGAAACCATGTTATGTTTCCTGAAATCATCACTGTTCTTCATCATCGCATAGTGTTCCATTGAGTATATATACCATAGTTTATTTACCCATTCATCTGTTGTTTGACATCTGAATTGATTCCATCTTTTTGCTATTGTGGACTGTGCTGCAATAAACATTCATATGCATGTACCTGTTGGTGTCAATGCCCTTGATTTTGTAGGCTACATTCTAAGCCGCGGAACTACTGGGTCAAATGGTATCTCTATTTCCATCTTCTTAAGGAAGCACCAAATTGTTTTCCAAAGAGGTTGTACTGTTTTGCAAACCAAAAATACAGGCGAGTTCCATTTTCTCTGCAGCCTCTCCAGCATTTACTGTTTTGTGTTTTTTGGATCACAGCCAACCTTGTTGGGGTTAGATGGTATGTCATCGTAATTTTGATGTGAATTTCTTTAATAGCTAATGATCATGAACATCTCTGCATGTGTCTTTTGGATGCCTGGATGTCCTCTTTAGAGAAGTGTCTGTCCATCTCCTTCACCCATCATTTAATTGGATTATTTATTCTTTCCTTGTTGATATTTTGTAGTACCTTGTAGATTATGGAGATTATACATCAGTATGACATATAGTTGCCAAGTATGTTTTTCCCATTCTGTAGGTGGTCTTTTAATTCTTTTGATAAAGTCTTTGGATGAGCCAAAGGGCTTGATTCTTAGTGATTCCCATTTATCTATATGTCTTCTGTTGATCATGCTTTGTTTGACAGATTTTGCAGTCTGTCTCCTTTGTGTATTAAAACTTCCATTGTTGATTCTATTTTTTCTTGGATGAGCTTTATCATTTTAGTTTTGATATTTAGGTCTTTTGTCCTATTTGAGTCGGTTTTTGTATAAGGTGTTAGATATGGGTTTTATTTCAGTTTTTTTGCAGATGGATCTCCAGTTTTGCCAGCACCATTTGTTAAAGAAATTGCTTTTACCCCAGTTTAAAGTCTTAGGGCCTTTGTCAAATATCCACTGTTCATAGGAGGATGGTAGCATCTCTAGGGTCTCAACTCTGTTCCAGTGATCCACAAGTCTCATACCAGTACCAGGATGTTTTGACAACTGTGGCAGTGCAATACGTTCTAAAGTCAGGTAGTGACAGGCCTCCCAGTGTGTCCTTCTTCTAGTTCTCAATCTCCAGGGGAATTGTTGCAGTCTCTCTCCATTCAGGATGATGTAGGCAGTTGGCTTGGTGTAAATGGTCCCTATTGCATTGAGGAATTTGCTGTCTATTTCTGTTTTGCTGAGAGTTTTTAGCATGAATGGGTGTTGGACTTTATCAAATGCCATTTCTGCATCAGTTGACACAATCAGGTGATTCTTGTCTTTTGGGTTATTTATGTGGTTGATCATATTAATTGTTTTTCTGATGTTGAACCAGTCTAGCATCCCTATTATGAATCCAACTTGGTCATGATGGATTTTTTTTTTTTTTTTTTGATACGTTGTTGAATTCTATTGGCTGGTATTTTGTTGAAGATTTTTGCATTAGGTTCATGAGTGATATTGGTCTGTAGTTCTCCTTTTTTTGTCACATCTCTCCCTGGCTTTGGTATCAGGGTTATGCTGGTTTCTATTCTGGAAAGTGTTCCATGTGCACTGGAGAAGAAGGTGTAGTTGTCTGCTGATGGTTAGAAAGTCCTATATATGTTGATGAGATCTAGTTGGTTAATTGAGGCAGTGAGATCTTCTGTGTTTTTACTGAGCTTTTTTCAAGATGATCTGCCCAACACAGAGAGAGGAGTGTTGAAGTCTCCTCCCATTTATTGTTGAGTGTTCTATCTCACTTTTGAGTGGAGTCAGTATTTCTTTGATGCATTTAGGTGCTCTAGTATTGGGTACATAAATATTTAATATGGTTGAGTCCTGTTTGTGTATTGAACCTTTCAGCAATAAATAGTGCCCATCCTTGTCCACATTAAAATCTATTTTATCTGAGATTAATATAGCCTCACTTGCTCTTCTTTGTATATTGTTAGCTTGGTATATATTCTTTCATCCTTTAATTTTTAATGTCTTTAAGTCTAAGGTGAGTTTCTTTTAAGCAACATATAGACAGGTCACATCTTTTGATCCAAGATATCACTCATTGTCTCTTTACTGGAGTGTTCAGTCCATTTCCATTGAACATAATTATCTATAGGTATGTGTTTAGTGCTGTCATTGTCATGTGTTCACTTTTGTGTTGATGTTTTCTTTGCTGCACTTACAGTTCCATTCTGCGACATTTTTCTTTATGTGCTGATTTTTCACCCTTTTCAGTGTTGGTTTTGTGTTTAGTGAGACTCCTGTATTACATTTCTTGATTTGATATATTGTGTCTTTATTGTGCTTTGCAGCTACCCCTGTGATTCCCCTTAATGATCTATGTTTAAGCCCAGTTTTAACTTCTACATCTCTCTGTCTGGAAGGACTACAACTACTGTAGAATATCCCTCTTTTTAACATGATGATATCACAGTTTTCATGATATGATCACTGGAACACTTCTTTTAATATTATAACGTTGAGTTTTGTGCCTTCCCTAACTGAGTAGGTTTCTGGATGGTGTATCCTGTATTGTCTCCTAAAATACAGAGTTAACGGTTTTGTTCTTCTAAGGCAAGAGCTTCTTTCAGTATTTCTTGTAGTTTGATTTGGTTTTTACACAGTCTCTGAGTTTCTGTTTATCTGAGAATGTCTTAATTTCATATTGGAGAGACAGTTTTGCAGGATATGTAATTCTTGGCTGGCAGTTTTTCTCCTTCAAGGCTTTGAATGTGTCTTCCCACTTCCTTGGTGCTGGCATCATTTCTGCTGAGAAGTCGATGAAAGGCTACAGGGTTTCACTCTGAACGTTAGCTTTGCTTTGAGTCTCACTGCCTTTAAGAGTTTCTGCTTATGATTCATTTTGTTAAACTTGATTATAAAATGTCTTGGAGTCTTTCTCTTAGGATCTATATTGAGTGGTGTTCAACATGCATCTTGGATATCTATATTCTCTTCTTTAATAATTTCAGGGACTTTTCTGTCTGCAGATCAACAACAATACTCTCTGTGTTTTCACAGAGGAAACTTCCCTGTTGAGGAACTTCAATTAATTGTAGATTGTTCCTCTTGATAGAATTCCACATGCTTCTTAATGCTTCTTAATTTTTCTTGTTCCTTTTCTCTGATTTCTCCTCATAGATGCTGGAGTCAATAGCTCTGCCTTTCAAGTTGGAAAGTCTGTTTTCCATTTGTTGAATTCTTTTTTCTTGGCTTTGAATTGAATTTTCAACTTCTTTGATTTTGTTATTAATCTGTTGGATTTCAGAATACTGGTGTTCCATCAGTTTGACAGCTTGGTTAATTTTTCATTTTTCTCTGCTGCATTCTGTATAATGTCTAGGAGGGCTGTCTATATAATTCTTTTGTACTCAACCTCTGATAGTTTCAGGAAGGCTTCTTTGTCTGGGAAGTTCTTTGTTTTTTTTCTTTTGAGGGCTTTTTGGAGCTATAGTGAATTTTTCTATGTTTCTGTCCAAAGTTTGTTGTTTTTTGGACATCTAGAGGTTGTTTAGTTTCTCAGGTGTTGATTTAAAGCACAGTCTGATAAGGAAGGTGATCACCAGTCACCTGTATGTACTCCAGTGACTGGGCCCAGTGGAATCTCTAGGGTAGCAGGCTCTATCTCCTGATTGGCAAAGACACGTCACTACTTATGGAGTCATTGAGGGGCAGTCAGCTGACCCTGTGATGTGGGCCAGTAAAGGCTAGAAGAGATGCTGTTATGATACACTGCAGTTATTTATCTAGGTAGTCTTTTATTGGAAGGTAAAAGCTATCTGACATCTTCCAAAATCAGGTGTGCAAGCTCCTCTTCCCAGCTGGTGAAGTAAGCACCTCTATATCCAACCCCAGAAGCTGTAAACTAGTTCAAAGTACAGAAAAGCTACTGCCCTGCTGTTGTCTGCTTCCAGGTCCCACCTTTAAGGTCACACTGTGCCAAACACAGTTATTCTGTTGGAAAAGCTCTCCCTGGCTTGATACTGCCTCCCAGCCTGGATATTAGTCCCTGCTGAGGCCTCTGTTTGGGTAACTTCACTTCCTAGTCGAACAAGATGGTGTGCTGCACAAGCTATCCTGCTTGCTGTGGAATCACCAGTTCTATGACAGAGGTTCAGAAAGAGAGGGTGGAGGGGCGGAGATGTACAGAGTCCAGAGCTGGGCTCTCAAAATGTGGCTATTCCGCCTGCTGGTCCTGTCAGCAATGCTGCTGAGCCTTGCTGCCAGTTAAGCCCAAGCCCCACCTGCTGGCTAAGACAGAGAAAAAAATGGTAGGCACTGTCTCCAAGCCTGCGAGTGAGCCCCTGCTGAGACCTCTGTTTGGGTAACTCTGCCTCCCAGTTGAACAAGATGGTGTCCCACACAAGCTCTCCTGCTCACTGTGGAATAGCCAATTCTGTGACGGAGGTTTGGAAAGAGAGGCTGGAGGGGCCAAAACACATAGAGTCTGGAGCCAGGCTCTCAAAATCAGGCTATTCTGCCTGCTTGTCTCTTGAGCAGTGCAGCCGAGTTTTGCTGCCAGTTAATCCCAAGCTCTGCCTGCCAGCTAAGACAAAAAAAAAAAAAAAAGTTAAAAATTATCTTCAGTCTGTGAGAGCTGGGGTTCAACAAGGGCAGAGATCAGTGAAAGAGAAGAAGTTTCCCATTCAGTGGCTTGTAGTCCAAACTAACAGCCCTATGGCATGTCCTGGGGCTCACTGGGTGTCTAGAAGTTTCTGTTCAATTATCAATTCACATCTTAGTTTTCAGAGGGAATTAAGGAGATGTGTGTCAAGTCTGCCTTCCTTTTTTAAATTTGATCTTAAGAAGATGTCTGAAGACATTTTGGGTTTAAGGTTTAAAGATTATCTCAAGGTGATAGTTTTAAGGATTCATTCAGCTTTCGTGAAGTCTGAAGCCCTTGAAAATCCAGAATTCTTTTCTAAATTTCCCCCTTTTGATTAAGGTTCTATAGACTCTTTGATCAGAGTGTTCATTAATGGTAGCAGGGCATCATCTAGTTCTTCTGATCTCATGGCAAAGGAAGAAGTTGTTCATAGAGGCAATATACCTCCTCCTATTCCTGACTTTCCTTCTTCTGTTTCTTTGGACAATTGAAGACCAATTGTTGTGTCTTAGATGGCCACTCATAAGAGTTTAAGACTCCAGCTACTAGGTAGTAAACTAAGAAGTAGAACAGAATTTCTAAACAAGTCATTAGGCCGATTAACTAGGATGCCATGACACCATGTCGCTAAATTTCCAAACCCAAGAAACAAAATCTAATGAAATTTTCATCTGTACATAAGCAGCCACTCTTTTTTGTTGCTGTAAGTATACATATCATACCTTTTTTGCCAATTCAACTTTTTATAGGTATAGAACTTATTAAAAGCAATTAGAATAATTGGCTGTGCAACCCTACCCTTAATCAATGTGATATTCCATCACTGTTCTCCCTTTCCTCTTCCCTCCCACCACTAGTAACCCCTAATAAACTTTTGTCTCTATACATTTGTCTTTTTTTTCTTTTCATAGAACTGAAATCATACAGTATTTATCCTTCTACCACTGATTTATTTCACTCAGCATAATGTCCTCCAGCTCCATCAACATTGTAGCATGTATCAAGACTTCACTTCTCCTACTAGCTAAGTAGTATTCCACTGTGTGTACTATATTTTGTTTATGCATTCATCTGTTGATGGCTAATTAGATGTTTCCATGTTTTGGTTCTTGTAAATAGTGCTAGAGTGAATACTGGTGTACAAGTCTCTGTTTGAGCCTTTGCTTTCAAGTCTTTTGAGTATCTACGTAGGAACAGAATTGCTGGGCCATGTCGTAGTTCAATTTCTACTTTTGAGAAACTTCTAAACTGTCTTCCAAAACAGCTATGTCATTTTGCACTCCCACCAGCAATGGGTAAGGGTTCTGATGTCCCTATATCTTTGCCAACATTTGTTATTTTCTTTTTTTAATTTTTTTATTTTTATTTAATATGACTAAGTGAAAATGTACATTCCCATATAAATTTACATGCCCACCTACATGCAGCTTCCACTGCTCTCCCTGTCTGGTGACAGCACACTATTCCTCTCTGCTCGATACTTGTCTCATCCTCCCAACAGTCTCCTTTCCCCTCCTCTCCACCCACTCTCCTTCCTCCAGCCAGAGGTCAGCAGGATGATATCCTATAGATGTATAGAACCATAAAGTGCATCCAATATATGGTCACTCTACATTGCCAAATCCAACCATTCATGTTCAAAGAGTGGACCTTTGTTATGATTTATGGTCAGGGGCAGCATCAGGGCTGGGGGCCATGCTCTCAGGGGAACCCCAAAACCCCTGGACTATCAATTGAGGTCTTTTTGTGGAGATCTCAGAGTGCAGCCCCTTTTATTCTTGTGTTGCCAGTGAGACCTAACTCTGTGAGCTCCATCGTGGCTATTGCTGGTGGTGGCTGGGAACCATCTGGTTCTTCCAGTCCCAAGTCGATGAAGGCACCCACTCTTGTGGATCTCTCTATCTTCTGGATTGTCTTTACCCCATGTCATTTTGGTCCTCGGTGAGCATCCATTCCTGCTGAGTTCAGACCATTTTCTGTGTCCTCAGGTGGCAGCTTGGCAGCTGTTAAGATCCCAGACGCCACTCATCAATGTGGGATGCAGAGAGCCCTCTTAGCAAAATGCTAGTTGTGCCAATTGGCCTCGATTTCACCGAAGAGCATGGTCCCCTGCCCCCGCCCCAGCTACTCTATGCTTGCAATATTGGGTTAAGATGGAAGGAGTACTCAAGTTATGCTGAAGTCCACTTAATGTTGTTCTTGTTTCTAATGTGTGTTATTTCCTTTTTTTAAATCTTAGCCATCCTAGTGTGATAATTACAGATGTTTACATGTAATGTGTCTAGCCTCCAAAGACAAATAAAGATCGTATTTATAAAGATGCTGACAATAAAATATGATAATGAAAACTAAAAAGAAAAAAGTAATTTGAGATACATCAGAACTGATTTACAACAGAGTCACCAGAATGGAACCCCAGTATAAGGAAGAGACTATCTGTACTGCTGAACTATGTTGACATTGGTCCCAAATCGTCCCAAACTGGGATGATTCTTAGTAGAAAAAAATGATTTCTTTCTCTTTCTGTGAGATGATTATTTGCTCTCACCAATTATCATTACAGAGATGTCTGATCAAACCCCTTTATCCCCTCCTCTATTTCTGGTTGTACATTTAAAAGGACATAGCAACACTTCAAATGATGCAGTTCAAATTGTTAGCCCTACCTGCTCCACCTCATTGGTGGTGGGCTGCATTGCTTCATTATGCTCTTCTTCTAGCATCTCCAAGTTTAACTCCTCTAGGAATTCATTCCTTTCATCTTCCAGCCAGCCTTCATCCAGCTGCAAAAGAATACATTAGGACATTAGATTATATTAGTGAGAATGCACACTAAAATAGGGTAAACTTAAATGGCAATGTCTGACCAGTTCCTTTTATCATAATGATTCTCTTCAGAATCCTAGCCTGCCATAGATTCCCTTCAGAAAGAAGAAAAGGTGATAAAAAAGGGACTCTTTTGCCTTTTATCCTTTCTTGAAACAGAGCTACAGATTTTCTGTTATAACTGAGTAGATCTCACAGCATAGGACATTACCTTCTTTTAAAACATATGAAAAGCATACAACATAATCCACAGCTGCCACACTCATTACCTCCAACAGTCCCTGTGTTAAAAGAACTGCAATGGGACTATCAGCGCTATGAGGCAATTGGGTTTTTTCCCTTAACAACAGCCCCCAGTGAGACTGCACACCAAGTGCCCCCCCAACTGTGACCCTACTCTCTCCCTGCTTTTTTATTTCTGGACGATGTCTCCTGAGTTAACAAGATGGTTGCTTGCCACAAAATCATCTACAGACAATATTTATATAATATCTGAAAAAGAAAAAAAGGAAAGCACTAAGTTTTTCTTCTCTAAACGAAACAAAAAATCATGCTACGCTATGTCTATTTTGATTCCTTTTTCAGTCCCAATTTCACAGAAAATTGCTACTGCAGATATGGTGTTTGAGGGCAGTAGAGCTGCATACAGCATGTGGGGTTTTGTGTATGGGTGGTGAATACAAGTATTATAGTGATTCAGACACAAATTAAGCTGAACAAAACCCTCTGGCTTTTCAGTACAATGGGAAGAAGAAGAAAAGTGGTGCTTATCTCACTAATAAGATTAGTGTTGACAGTCAATACAGATAATTTACCTCAAGGTAGATTTTTGGAGCTGAGTTACATAAATTAGCTGTGCATGATGATTATGTTAACTGGGTTATAGTCAAAATTCTGCTTTACCTTGGTATAAAGAAACAGCAGCTCCCAGGGAACCAAATTTGGCCACGGTTTGTTTTTACCACCAAATAAACTCATAAAATAATGGGGCTTTTCAGACTTAAACCAAAACCTGAGAGTATTCAACTGTACAAGAAAAGGCATTAGCATGCATGTATTATACTCATTAATATGAAGACAAATCATAGATTTCTTGATATCTAATAGAGGCCATCCAGAACTTAAATTATCGTGAACCATCTGAGCCCAGAAACATGGACACATTTATTCATCCTCATTTATCTTACTGTGGCCTGAGTAACTTGACTGGGTTCCACTCCACTGACTTTGATATGCGAATGAGCTATGATAATTAAGCTGACTAAAAATTTACATTCAGTTCAATTTATAATTGTCCGAATTTTACATTCTATAATCCCTTTTAAGTTTCACAAAAGTGCAAATGATAAACTCCAAAAGAAATTATTTAAAGCTAGAAATGTTTACTTTTCATAAACTCAGGAATTTTTCTTTAATCAGATCAAAACTAAGTATCTCCTAACTGTGATGCAGGGGATGATGGACAGAGCCTTTTGAAGTCTAAACAGAAGGAGGAAATTAATGATTCCTTGTAACTCTTTTCTTATTGACTAACCCCAATAGATCCCTGAGCTGTCATCTGTAGTCAATCTATAGCTATTGTGATAAAGCTTTCCTCTAGACAGGCCTTGTACACTGTATAATAAGTATCATGGATTGAATTGTGTCCCCCCAGAAATGTGTGCAGCAATTTGCTTTGGCCATCATTCCTGGCATTTTGTGATGTTCCTATATGCTGAAAACCCTGCTTCTCTGAAATTAATGAGAGAGGGTGGGCAGCAGTTGGATTAGTGGGGCAGGACTCAATGTGTAAGACTGTGGTGTGTACTGAGGAAATTTCTTGTGTTATAAAAGAAAGGCAAGCAAGCAAAGAGTTGGATATTTCATATCAATAAGAAAGTAGCAGTGCTGAGGAGCACAGCATGTCTTTTGGACCCAGAATCCCCGTGCCTAAGGAGCTGCCAGTCCAGGGGATGATTAATGATAAGGATCTTCCTCCACAGCCCAAGACAAAGACTGCCCCTGGAGCTGATGCTCTGAATTTGGACTTCCTGTCTATTTTCTGTGAGAAAATAAATTTCTCCCTTTAAAGCCATCCACCTGTGGTATTTCTGTTAGAGCATGTCATGGATTGAATTGTGTCCCTCCAAAAACATGTGTGTTGATTTGACTCAGCTGTGAGTCCCAACATGGCGCCATTCCTCCCACGTGTTGTGAATCCTGCCTCTGTGATGAGTGGTGATGCAGAACAGGCTGCAGCTGTGTTGGTGAGGCGGGACTCAAGCTAGAGTACGCTTGTGGGATTCAAGGGAGAGAAGTAAGCAGAGGAAGTTGGGAATCTCACACCACCAAGAAAGCATGACCAAGAACAGAGCGCATCCTTTGGATCTGTGGTTCCTATGCTGAGATGCTCTCCTTGAATTTGGACTCAGCCCACCTGACTGTGGTAACTTCTGTTGTTGAAGGGACTTGTAACCGCCAGACTGTGATAACTTCTCTTATTGAGTGGACTTGCAACTCATAAATGGATTTGTGGCTTACAGGGTGTGACAATAAAATTTCTCTTCATAAAGACTTCCACTCATGGTATTTTCTGTTAGAGCAGTAGCAGAAGACTAAAACAGAGCAGTACCCGATTACTAAGAGAGTGGGAAGGAGAGATTCTTCTTTTTTTTTTCCTCTGGTGTATTTCTTTTTACCACTTAGAGGAGTTTTCATAGCACCGTGAGTGTAATGTGGTGGCAGAGAAAGACCTCCCTCCTGAGCTGAGCTTCAGGAAAAACAGGACTGTCATTGTTATAGCCAGAGAATCTGTCTTTCTCTAAGTGGACTGCACATAAGAAAGGAACAACCGACACTACCATCTCAGCGGTAGTGACAAGTTCTCAGGGTAGCTCTCTCTGCCCCAGTGGCCCAGGGGGACTAGAACAGAATAGCAATATCTTTAATGGTCTGAGGAAGTAAATGGGCAGAAAATGAAAGAAACTTGACAGCAAATGAGAAGAATGAGTTATTTAAAAATATTGCACAGATGCACAATACTGCCCCCAGCCATTCTGTAGATCATTTCCAAGAGCGTAGAGGATATTGGAAACATAAAAAAAAAAAAAAAAAAAAAGCTACGAAAAGCACACAAAAAGCTTCCACATTTTCTCTGGATAAAATACACAGGTAAAAGATTAATACATACCTATTAATATAATACATTAATAGTAAAGGTTAATATATAGTTGAGATTGAATTTAATGGAAACATGGGTGGTGTAAATGAGAGATTTTAATCTTTCATTTAAAAAGATTAAAGATTTAAAAGATTTTAATCCTCATAGACATGTATCTCTACATATATATATATATATATATAGCCATACAATAGTACTGCTGGAGGTGTGATGTTAACATGTATTTTCTTTCCCAGTTTTTCTAGAAATTTGATTTTCTAAGGCAATTAACTTCCCTCCAGTGACGTGAAGGGTCTGCAGGACCAAGAGGCTAATGCAGACCTTGATTTCTGACAGACAGAATGGCATCCTATGGAGTCAGACAACCATCTCTAATCCATTGCAGAAAAGAAGTCTGGTTTTAAAACTCAACCTTCAACAGCGATTTCTTTTTGGGAAAAGGTCAGGGGTGTAACTATATTTGAAAATGTCACTGGCTGTACTAAATACCTGTATTCCACTGAAGATTAACAGGCTGTGGTCTTACGTCATTAATTTCTACTCTTTCCACAGCCACCGTGTGGCATAGTTTAAAGAAATACTTTAATTCTTAATTAATGAGGTTCCCTAGCAGTTGCATAGAATGGGTAAGGAAACTACCTCATTCAAATATCTTTCCTACAATAGAGATGACTATTCTGCTGCCTCCTGAGGTCTCTTCAATTTACCACAAAGTTCACTACTACATATTTAGCCCTATTACTGTGTTCTTTTTTAAGAAAATGGTATCAGGGAGGTTAGTTTGAGAGATTTCCAGATAATTAATGAACTTTCATGTGTATTTTAAAAGGTCAGCTCTGGGTAGGGAGCCCAGGCAGTTGTGTAGGTTCCCTGTCTCCTTCCGTAAGACCTCAAGTGTGCAGCTTTATCGGGCCCTCGGCTACGGCAGACTTTATGGGAACCATTTAGAATGGTCAAGGACATAAAGGAAATATATGCGGAACCGGTGATCTTTTATAACCACTATATTCAAGTTCAGGTTCGCACTGACACTGAAATACACTTGCTCAATATAATTTATAGATGGCATGTAGTTACTGAGTCTGAAAAATATCAGATCAATAACCTGGGAGACAAACGGCGATATAACGAACTTCACTCAAACTATTGACAGACGGAGAGAATGGTGACAGTATTATGTCCTTCCTGCATTGTGGAGGGGAATAAAAAGGATACGGAGGAAGGACCAGTAGTACTTTCCTTCCAGCAGGACTTCCTTTTACTTTCACGGCATCTCCCTCTGTAAAAATATCAAAAATTCCTTTAGAAGCTGTGCTTTTGTTTTGGTCCCATGAATGTTTGTGTCACACTAAACTTGGAAAGAAATCCATTTATTGTACATGAAAGTGTATCATGCTTCATAAGGCACTGTACTTGATAGAGTTACTCTACAAAGTTGAAGTTAAAAAGTAGATATGCTAATGGTCTCTTTTTCAGAGATTCTTTCAAGATATCTCAATATGCCAGTTAAGTATTTTTAGATGGAAACTGTATGGAAAGATTCTCACAAAATTGAACATCACACAAAGTTTGACTATTTTTCATTCGTGAGTTCCTTTAAGTAACTGGCAAGAGGAAGACGTGGATAATGATTTAATTTTGTGTGCTTTCTAGAAAGGATAAGATGCTGAGCTGCCATTCTGTGGAGGGATATGTGGGAGATTTTAATTTAGAGTTTTTAATGAAGTTAGTAGGTTAGGAAAGCTCAGCTGTAGTTACGCTTTGTATACTTGGTTTTACAAGCATCCATAGTACTGATGTGATACAGAAGAGCAGACAATCAATGTAAAATTCAGTCTCGACTTTTCCTAGCTGATCTGACCTGAATCTCCGGCCTTGCAACCAGCAGCACGATTCTCTTGCACTCATCGCTAGAGAGCAATGCCACTGCTTCTTCTCGATTTTGAACATCTTCACCATTTATCTAGAAAACAAATGCAAGTGGCACATTAGTTTCCATTTCCACTATGCTGCACACAATAAATGGCAAATATCAGCTCATTTATGGCAAATGTATGGACAACGAAGCTCACACAACAGCTCATCTCCAGCGCCGCAGTGGTAAGTGCCTTCACTCAATTACGCGCTTACTGTAAGAGCCACATCGATCCCTGAAGGATGGCGGACATCAGAGGAAGCAGTTATGTTCATAAATGTCCAACCTGCGCCCTGGCAACATACATCTAGCAACACAATTAACCAGCCCCTGACAGGTGACGTTCATCTTTCTCTGCTGAGAGTAATGGAAGTGTCACTCTGAGATAATAGTGCTGGGGGAAGCAGAACTGGCAATACCATAACTGAAATCCGTCATTCTGTGTGTTTGCTGCGAGCCAATTAGAGGTCCGCAGTATTATCTCTCACCAGGCGATTCTGCCAGGCCACTGTTGATTGCGATTTCATTTCATCATTTCATATTTGTGTGTGGATCTCACCCAGTGGCCCAAACATCACTCTCAGGGTATCTTTCACTGCTTAACTAATCAAAAGAACTTCAGCTAATCAGCCATACCCTCAACAACATGCTGGTTCCTTTCTAAGATTTATCCATTTCTGCAAACAACAGTATCTTAAAGTGTATCTTTTTAAGTACACTTTATTTTATTTATTTATTTATTTTGATAAACTAAGATACAGTAATATTAACTTTCAAAAGAAAGAAGCCAGGCTTGAGCATACTTTTAATTACATAGACTAGGTGTCAGTGGCCTTTGAAATATATTTTCCTAAGTTCTAAAGACAAAGTAGGTAAGATTTCTAAAGTTTATATTTTAAAACTACATTTTCACATTCAAATATATTCAACTCTTAGTTAACAGAACTTTTATTCTTTGGATATTTTAAGGTTATTTTTTTTCTGGCTTTCTCAAATGTATAAAGACAGTGAGATTTTTGTTCCATAACAGAACAAACATACGTGGAAAGAAATTTCAACTGAAGATGTTCTGCAATTCTGTCTAAAATAAGTATTAATACTTGGATAAGTTAAACAGATGACAAGTGTGGCTTGAACTGACCATTTTTAAAATAATTGATCTAATGTCTTTCACAACAATTTTTGCCTAATAGCACAAAGTAAACTTCTACTGAGGTTTTTTCCTGTGGTTCTCTGGGATTGTAGATGATGCACGAAGACAAATATAATTATTGGAAAACAAGCCCAAGAATCTCAGCTTTAGATCACAATTAATGATCGTTACTTCTAGAAAGTCCAGTGGGGGGAGGTGGCAGGGCAGGGGAAACTCACATCACAGGCTGTGTTTTATTAATTGATTAAAAAAAAAATACAGACTTCATTTCTAATATGTGTGTTTGACAAGAAATTTGGCTTTTATGAATTACATGCAAATTTCTCTTTTGCAATTCACAGATAAAACTCATCAAGTTAGAAAATAAAAGCTCTGATTCCAAAATGAGGAATAACAATTGGAAAAGGCATGTTCACAGATACATATCTCAAAAGCTGACTTCCAAGGTCCTTTTTTCTCAAATAAAGACAAACTGGTAGTTGTGGATTCTGCAACTGTTTTCTCACTTCAGTTAAGAGTAGTTTAAGATAATGACTTGTCAACTGTTACTTTCTTTGAGCTCTGAGAGCTATGTACATCCCACTGTAATTCTTTGTAGTGTACCTGCAATTCATTTATTTGTCTGTTAACCATGAGCCAACAGTTCATTTCCCGTCCACAATGGGCACACAATGATCCTAAGGGAATTAACTTCAGCATTCTCACTAAGTTTTCCCTTCATTTTTCTCTACGCTTGCAACATAATTCTCATACTTTCCCCACCTGGACTCCACTCATAGGCATGATTCCCCATTTTTTCTTCATCTGAATTTCACCTACTATAAATCTAAATACCTCTCATTCATGTTAGTCTAAAGTGGCTATATTATGCTGTCTATGTCTCTACCACACATGTATCCACATTAATGTGAGTGTCTTAGAATAAAAGCTCCCCAAAGATAGTGGCTCATTTCATGCAACTCTATTTGCAGGATGGCTGGCACTGAACAGGATGTGAGTAGTAGCTGAAAGGCTCTAGATCTGCCACTGTAACCCCTTCAGCTTCAAATCGAGGCAACCAAAGCCAGAGGTCATTGTTTTAGTTATCTAGTGCTGCAGTATTAGAAATATTGCTATTTGGCTGTAACAAAGAGAAACTTATTCTCTCACAGTCTATGAGGCTGGGAGTCTGAATTCAGAGTACTAGCTCCAGGTGAAGGCTTTCTCTCTGTGTTTTCTCTGGGGGAAGTTCCTTGTCATCGGTCATTTATGGTCAAGGAGCTTCTTGGCACAGGGATCCCAGATCCAA
Source organism: Heterohyrax brucei (assembly GCA_028571685.1). Lineage (NCBI taxonomy): Eukaryota > Metazoa > Chordata > Mammalia > Hyracoidea > Procaviidae > Heterohyrax > Heterohyrax brucei. Next base: position 101,027,416 of record CM053142.1, on the reverse strand, counting down.
AGGACGCACTGTTCTTCTGACTCTTCTACCTTGGTAGTATGAGGTCCCCATGTTGCTCTGCTTGCTTCCTTCTTCTATATCCCACAGTACACTGATTTAAAATACAGCTAATTTTGTAGATTGAGTCCAGCCTCATTAACATCATAGAGACAGGATTTACAACACATAAGCAAATCATATCAGATGTCAAGATTGTAGACAATCATATAATCACACAATAATAAGAATCATGGCTTAGCCAAGCTGATAAGCATTTTTGGGGGGACACAATCCAACCCCTAACAGTCACACATGGGAGAGAGAATTAGATAGAACCCAAGGTAGATTATATATTCAGTATTAACTAAATTTATGTACTTACTTAACATCAACTAATAAATTAATAGAGCCCTGGCGGTAAAGAGGCTAAGAGCTCAGCCTGCTAACCGAAAGGTCAGCAGTTCCTAGCCACCAGCCACTACTTGGAAACCCTATGGGGCAGTTCTACTCTGTCCTGTTGGTTGCAGTGCATTGGTATCAATGCAATCACACACAATAAGAATAAATTAATAGAGAATGTTTGCCTGCTAAGTCTGGTTCATTATATCCGATCCTACCAGTATTCTTCCTTATGAAGTTCCTGGGTAGGGCAAATGGTTAATGCATTCAGCTGCTAATTGAAAGTTTAGGAGTCCAAGTTCATACCAAGGCACCTCAGAAGACGGGCTTCGTGATCCACTTCCAAAAAATCAGCCATTGTAAATCCTATGGAACACAGTTCTACTGTGTCACACATGGTGTTATCAGAAGTTCAAATTAACTTGAAGGCAGCCAGCATTGGTTTCCATCTTTATAGAACTGCATGGTTGTCAAGAGTGCAGTGCAGAAGTTCACGTCCCACTACCTCACCTCATTACTGTGTGATTTTAGGCACATTACTTATGTCTCTCTATACATCAATTTCCTTACTTGTAAAATGCAGACAATGATCTGATCTTTTTCAGAAGGTTGTTATAAGGTTTGAAATGAGTTTATATGTGTAAAGGCTTAAATGAGTATCTCACGCATGGAAAGTACTCTACGTTGGCATAGATTACACAGATCATTGTTGATGATATTGTTGCTATTATTACTATCTTCCTTTGTATTTTAATTATCAGCTAAGAAAAGACACGTTTTTGCTAACTAGAATACACATACTAAAGTTCAAGTAAATAATTATATCCAAAGTAGCTAACACAATCCTACTTAAAAAGATATCTATCTCATATGTATTTTCTCCCTCTCAGAGGGCCATTAGGGAACAATATGGTCACACTGACTTCTCAGTCCCTTTATCACTGGCATTCATGTCTCCCATCTGTGAACCCAGAATGACTGCAGCTATTGTCTCCTGTTCTGGCAGTAGGGCCTTGTTTTAGGGGGACAGCTCATATGTTGCAAAAATACTTTCATATTCAGAACCACACATGGAATGAAATGAAGCCACTGCCTGAAAGCTGGCATTTAAAGTGTAGCTTATGGTTTCTTTTTCAAAATAAGGGCCACTTTACCCAGCAGACTGGTAAATTCTATTATGCTGAGGACAATAGTCTGATACTCAGATTGATACCGGGGTAAAGAAACACAGCCATAAGTTTCAGTAAGGATGCTTCCCAAGGAAATGAGAAGATTTGAGGAATGGAATCAGATAGAGCGTTTAACATTTGCTCTTGTTTCTGAATTAATGGCTTGTAGTTACTAGGTTGCTAGTGGGAAAGCAACTTGCTGGGCCTGGAGAACACCAGGCAGACATCAAGGTGAAGGATCTATCCACACAGGAAGGAGCCAGATCATCAGTTGTGTCATCTCAACTTAGCATAAGAGCTTCCATATTGAAAAAAGGAGAGGCGCAAAAGACAGCATGTAATTTTTGATAAATATGAGGAAATAGTTTGCTAGACAATATGAGTACCTCATTTTCTATACATCATTTCAAAATGGAGATTGCTTTTGTGATGCTACAAAGAGACTTGTGATAATTAGAAAGATAAATCAGTTAAAATCTCACTTTGGGCACAGACTCCTGTGTGTGTGTATATGTGTGTGTACTTATAAAAATACTTTAAGAACGTAAAAGTTTAACATGGCTTTTATTTATTTACTTACTTGCCTGAATAAGCCAATATTTAAATAGAAAAAGCAGGTCTGTAATTAAAATTCATGTAGTGTAACCATCTTTGGAATTTCTTACAGAAACCTGGGTCTTAGGCTAAAAAGGAAAGATTTATTTCAAATATGCTCGCATGTATTGTGAAGAAAAAGAAAGGAAATAAATGACATAGTTTGAAGTAGAAAGAACAGAAATAAGAGGAAAATACAAAGAAATTCTGAGGACCAGTTCACGTACAGGTCAGGGGGAGAAGTGAGAGCTATTAAATCTTTCTGTTTCATTGTTTGAGTTCTCAGAGAGTCTTGGAAGAGGGTACTCTTTAGGAATCCCTCTGTGGTACACACGATTAACACTGTCGGCTGCTAACTAAAAAGTTAAAGTTTCAAGTCTACCAGTGGTGCACTGGAAGAAAGTCCTGGTAATCTTCTTCCTCCAAATCAGCAAATCAGCCACTGAAAATCATGTGCAACATAGTTGTACTCTGCAACACGTGGGGCCACTATAAGTCACAACTGACTCAGTGGTTTAGTATTTATTTATTCATTTTCATCCCTTATGAACATGGCTGACTATTTCACTCAAAAAGAGATTCGGCTGTTTACATGGACTATTACACGCCTATCGTTCCCTGGTGGTGTAGTAGTTAAATGTTATGGCTGCTAACTAGGTTGGCAGTTCAAATCTGCCAGGGGATCCCTGGAAACTCTGTAGGGGCAGTTCGGCTCTGTCTACAAGATCGCTGCAAGTCAGAATCGACTCAATGGCACTAGGTTTGGGTTGGTTTTGGTATCATTCCCTGGTGGCATAGTGGTTAAGTGCTATGGCTGCTAACCAAAAGGTCAGCAGTTCAAATCTGCCAGATGCTCCTTGGAAATTCTGTGGGGCATTCTCCTCTGTCCTATAGGGTCAGTATGAATTGGCATCAACCTGATGACAATGGATTTTGTTTGGTTTTGGTATCATTCCAGACGAAACCCTGGTGGTATGGTGGTTAAGAGCTACAGCTGCAAACCAGAAGGTTGGCAATTTGAATCCGTCAGATGCTCCCTGGAAATTCTATGGAACAGTTCTACTGTGTCTACAACATCACTGTGAGTTGGATTCAACTCTACAGCACTGATTTTTTTTTTTTTTTTAACTTTTTTTTTACCATTCCAAACAGAGAAAATGAGAACATAGTGCTCTTTCTTTTGGAAAGGGAACCCCGGTGGCGTAGTGTTACGTACTGTATCTGCAAACTGTGAGGTCAGCAGTTCTACCAAGCAGTTCTACCCTGTCCTATAGGGTTGCTGTGAGTCAGAATCAGCTTGAGAGTGCAGGGTTTGGTTTGGTTTGGCTTGGTCCTTTGGAAAGTTTATCAGGTATGTGGTTTTTGACCCTTTCTCTTTGGGTTAGCAATGGCCTGTCTTGGATCAGTTCTGTAATTTTGTGAGAAAATTCCTCCAAATCAGTATTTAGAGCCATATCTGAGACCACAAGTTCGGCAAAGCAAATAGAACTGTTACGAATTTGTGAAGAAAAAAAAATGAGAGAACTAGAATGTGTTCTCATCAAGTTGTTTTGTGGCTTCTCTTACCTACATCCCCTACTCTACCCCAACTATGGTGTGTGTGAGAAACGGGGGCAGGTGGGGAGGGGGTGAAGGTGGAGGGATAAGGGGTGTCATTGTGAGGGGTCGTCTAACGAATTCATGGTGTGCTACATGAATGGGAGTGGAACCATGTAAGTACTTAAGTCATTATGAACAGGAAATTAAAATCACAATTGCTCTAAAGAGGTTCATTTAAATAAACGCCAGCCAGGAAACTCCAAGGATAAGAAGTAAATCTTCTCCTTTCCCCACTCTCATATCCCTGTCAAAAGAGTCATTAATTGTTCATTAGGAAAGTATCCCATAGTCTACTCATCAGCCATATGGGAGCTATATCTCTATGGCGACAATTCTGTCATAGTTTTATTTAATATATTTTCACTGTCACCCTTAAGACTCTTTGTTTTCTATGTATGCAGATAGGATTGAATTCTAGGATTTTTTTAATGTGGCATTTATTTATTCATTCAGTGAGACATATCAGTCATTGAATACAAAGTAAGCAGGCAGAAAACAGCCCTGCATCAATACTGCTGTTGTTTCTTCAGTAAATGAACTCCTTGAAGGAATGCCTTATTATCTACCATATAATTTATGTGAAAACTTTATCTTCCCACAATATAGCTAAGAATTTGGAAGTGTTAAAATGTGTAGCATGCATCTATGGAAACATATGCACTTTCGTCCTATCCACCTACACTCTCGGAACCTGCAGACTTACATATTAGATATAATTTTAATGATGAGCCTATGATAGACAGGAAATTAGAAAAAGAAAGGGAGCCAGGGGAGGATGGAGAAGGAGGTGTGAGTGGTGAAGAGCAGACGGTGAGAGGACCAAGTGACAGCTGCCAACAGCAAAGGAGCTAAGAAAAATGATGACATAGGGACCCCAAATATCAGGCAACATGGTCCAAAGGGCTCAGTCATTTACTATTGCCATTGGTATATGGCACTGAGTTGATTTTGACCCACAGTAACCCTATAGGATAGAGGAGAGCTATCCACAGGGTTTCTCAGGCTGTAGATCTTTACAGGAGTAGGTTGCCAGGCCTATTGTCTCACAGAGCTGCTCTTAGGTATGAATTGTAAACCTTCCAGTTATCAGCAGAGTGACTAACAATTTTTGTCACCAGGGCTCTTTCATTCTATATTTTGTTGCCCTCAGATTGATTCTAACTCATGGCGACTCTATAGGGGCACAAAAATCGTTCAATCTTCCAGACATTAAACATGTCACTTTATCATAACATTTAATATTATAAGATTTAATGTGACCCTGAGAATCAAAAGAAGGTTATGGTATTTTTAGTATACGTACTGGGAGATAGTAATAAAGTGAATAATACATTTAAAATTATTCCCTAAATGAAAAAGAAACATTTTTTTTTGAAGATTTCATTATCTGGAAGTTATACCTAAATGAGTAATGAAAGGAAAAGGAAACAGGATAGCTGGCCAGGGTAGCTATATGATGTGTGCCCAGGGTGACTCAGGCATCCTTTATCAGGACAGTGTCATGCTGTGTCTTAATTATCAGTGTCTGTTGTTGTCTTCCTAATTACACAGGGAGAACCCCAAATGGTGAGACCACATCTTGTATTTTTACTTACTTTGTTGTTACTGTTGAGGACATACAGACTAAAATATACACCAGTTGAACAGCTTCTACATGTATAGTTCATTGGCACTGATTACATTCTTTGAGTTGTGCAATCATTCATGTCTTCTATTTCTGAATTATTCCTGCTCCATGAACATAAATGTACTGGCCCCTAAGGTTCCTATTTAATCTTTGGAGGTGTTGTCAATCTGATCCCACATAACCAAAAGCAAACCCATTGCCGTCAAGTCAATCCAACTCATGGTGACCCCACAGGACAGAGTGGAATCGTCTGTAGAGTTTCCAAGGTTCACGTGGTGGATTTGAACAGCTGACTCTTTGTTTAGCAGCTGTAGCACTTAACTACTTAACTACTTAACCCATCAGGGTTTCCATGTCCCATGAAGTTTTTTCAAAGAAGCATAATATTCAAGGCAGACAGTCTGTACAAGTTTAACCATGCTACTCTTTGGTTTTAAGAAAACTTCAGGGGATATTTTTGGTTTAGGGTTTAAAGCTTGTGTCAAGGCAGTTTTAGGGGTTCACATCTACTTTTTAAATTCATGATTCTCAAAAGAACACTGAATCCAAAAAAGAGTCCCTAGAGACGATATCTGGTAAAGGGGAAACAGGAACTATGTAGATCTGTTCCAAGACTAAAGTTCTGCAGACTGTTTTAACAGTTGGTAATGTTCTAAATTTGTCATTAGAGTCTTCTTTGTTTTGCAGTTGTAATGAGCAGTAAAACTCAGTCCCACAGTGCCTATGTTCTTATTTTAGGGTAAATTTTAATACATGAGCTGAAGATCTTGTGTGTCTTTTTGCATCCCTTCTTTATGGGAGAGACTCAGAAGGGCTGGATGGGTTTAGGACAGAATTTTGGCTTTCAGTATTATCCTTGATTTGGAGTGGAACTCTCTAGTCTTTCATTTATGATCTGCTTACCATTTCCCTTCCCAAACTGAAATTTAATCAGTCTCCATGCTTCTGCATTTCCAAGTAGAGAAAAAGAACACTTCCCCTAACTGCTCCTCACAGGTAAACAGCTAAAACTGTGTAACATTTCTTGACTTCTACAAAAACAAAAATCAAGTGTATTGCTGTCAAATTGATTTTGACTCCCAGTAACCCCACAGGACAGATTAAAACTGCCCCATAAAGTTTCCAAAGAGTGGCTGGTGGATTGCAACCATGACTTTTGGGCTAACAGCCGAGCTCTTAACCAGTGTACCACCAGAGCTCCAGACTTCTACACAATAATGGAAAAATAGGAGAAATAATTCATTCTGGAAAAGGCAGGAATGACCAGAGTGTTGGATTGGTTCCTTCTGATTTAAATCATCAGTGATAATTTGCATTTCTAAGAAGTTCTCTGTGGGGAATCTGCATTTCTAACAAGTTCCCAGGAATAAGAATTCCCTGGGGATCTTAGGTAGATTCTGACTGAGTATATTTGAGGGCAGAAATACAAGTTCTCAACAGCAGTTGGAAGCCCTGAAGACCACTGATAACAATGACTGCTGTGCATTGAACTATGTCCTGCAAAAAGATACGTTGAAATTTTAGCCCCTGCACCAGTGAAGGAGACTTTATTTGGGGAAACTGGGTTTTTCTCTGCAGATGTTACCAGTTAATGAACTTGGTCACACTGGAGGAGGGTGGGTTCTAGTCCTAATCTCTTCTGAGTGGAGTCAGGAATGGAAATAGAGTCACATATGGGGGTAGACAGCATTTGAAGATTCATCTACAAGCCAAGGAACACCCAGGGCTTCCAGAAGATGATGAAGACAAGGAAGCATTCTTCCCTAGAGCTGAAAGAGACAGTATAGCTCTGCAAACACCCCAGATTTAGACTTCTAGCCTCCAGAATTGGAAGGAAATAAAATTTTCTTTTTAAAGATATCTTCCTTGTGGTATTTTGTTATAGCAGGATAGCAAACTAAGACAATAATGCTAATAATAATAGCAGCAAATTTATTAAGCACTATACTGGAAACCCTGGTGGCATGGTAATTAAGTGTTAATTCTGCTAAACAAAAGGTTGGCAGTTCAAATCCACCAAGCGTTCCTTGGAAACTCTATGGGCAGTTCTTCCCTGTCCTATAGCGTCTCTGTGAGTCAGAATCAACTTGATGGTACTAGGTTTGGTTTTTTTCGGTATGTACTGTACTAAGCATATTACATGTGCAATTTAACATTCACAATAATAAGTTTTATTATTATTACTACTGTTTAAGATGAGGAACCAGGTTTAACATAAGAAGTTAAGTAATGTGCCCAAATATATGGTGGAAATAAAGTTTAAGTAAAGTGGTGCAGTGATTAGGAGCTCAGCTGCTAACTAGAAGGTCAGCAGTTTGAATCCACCAGCTGCTCCTTGGAAACCTTGTGGGGTGGTTCTACTCTGTCATTTAGGATCGCTATGAGTCAGAATTGACTTGATAACAATGGTATTTTTTTTGTTTTTGGAATCTGGCTCCAGAGCTGGGGTCTCACTGACTAATTTTAGGTAATAACTCTTAATAATTTCCAACACATTCACTTAAAAACAAAGATTTTTAAAGTCAGCTCTCTATTTTGAAAGTGTTATGTCTAAAAGCAAAGATAAAAAAAATCTTTCCTCTAGCATTTTTCAGGTAACAAAACAAAACAAAAACTGTTGGAGAGGTTACAGAAACACGAGGAAACAACCACCTACTTGCAAAATACGGTCTCCTTCTCGAATCCGGCCGTCTTTGGCAGCAATGCTATTTGGGTCTACCTGAAACAGGGAGAAGACATCCATTTCAGCTGGCTATGCAGTAGCCCTTACCTTCCCCCACTCATCAACAATAATAAAAAATTAAGACAAAAACAAACTTAAAACATGGTTTTAAAATACACGTTTAAAAACTCAGTTCAAAATTCTGCATGATTTGTGACAGAGTGTCAGATTTTTAATGTCAAAAATCACTAACAGGATGCTTCAATAGCAAACGAACTATTTTAGAACAAACGATGACGAAATTCAAGAGTGCTGGAGCCGTGTTTAATTTAATTTTCCTTTCTCCTTTCTTCACAGTCTTTCACTCATTTCTTCCTCCCAATGGTCCGATATAGACTTCAGCAGATTTAGGATGATGTTTAATGTTAGGATTCTCAGGAAATTTACTTTCTAGTAAGATGATTTTTAAATCCTGTCTTAACTATCTTAGTCAAGCTGATAGTTACAAGTCCATACTTATTCAAAGAATTTCTATCTCATTATCACATTAATTTATGAAGAGATTTACAATGTATATCACTTAAGAAATAAAAAAAAATTCTATACTTGAAAATTATTACTAGGCTATAATTTGCATATAGGGTTAAATGTGTTAACTATAAATCATTTGAGTATAAATAGATATTTAAGGCTCCATCAGGAGCTTATCAACATTTTTATGGGTTAACCTTGAGCTACGACTTACAATTCACTGGGGGTAACGTTATCTATCATATCCCACTTGATGTCTTTGAGCCATTTATTTAGGCTTGTTCCATCAAAGCATTTTTTTCAAGCAAAGTGCTTCAAATGTGGCATGATGTTGCCTCATCCTAACTAGATGTTAGATATTACTTTCTTAATAGGTGGTGTCTTATAATAAATGAATCTTAAGTGATTACTAATCAAGAACAAAGATACTATAGTTATATGAAAAAGATATAAGGAAAACATTCCTTCGAAATACACATGGTCAGTTTTTGTGGCTTTTTTAACTTTCCTGAAAAGTGAGGTCCAAATAGGGCAAATTTAAATGGCAAGTTAAAGGCTTATTAGAAGAAAGTGAGAAACGATTAACCAATTGTATCCTATTTAGAAGTCAGTCACAATCTGAAACTCTCTCTTCAGAACTGTAGTCAAATATTTAACTCCTACATTTCCACCTTGGTACATATTACAAAAGATACTTCAGCAGATGTGTCCCTACACCTCCCTAACACTCCCCTGCCTCTGATTAATGTGGTCGTATATTTATAAGAAGGATAAATCAAATATTCCCTGGAGATTTTTTTCATTGCAAGAACAAGTCAATACATTTTTGTGGTCAGGTGATGAAGAGCACCACTTTACATTCAGACAGCAGTACAGTTTTCTATGTGTGTTAATTACATTTTCTCTTCCAGGTTCTGGAGTCCTGGTAGTACACTAGTTAAGAACTATGGCTGCTAACCAAAAGGTCAGCAGTTCAAATTCACCAGCCACTTCTTGGAAGTGGTGCAAGCAGTTCTACTCTGCCTTATTTGTTGCTGTGAGTTGGAATTGATGTCACAGCAATGGGTTTGGTTTTTAGTTCTTTCGTATTCTAAACAACTCCATGGTTTTTGCTGCTGTCAAGTCAGCCCCAAAGTCATCTTTTGCAGACCGCACCATGGTCACACACAGGGTTCTTCACTGGCTGGTATCTGGAAGCAGATCACCAGGCCTTTCTGCCTTTTCTGTATTAGTCTGGAAGCTCTGATAAAACCTGTTTAGAATCACAGCAACATGTACTGGACAGGAACTGAACCAGGGTCTCTTGCATGGAAGGTGAGAATTCTACTTCTGAACCACCCGTGCATCATACAAGTTCTGTAAGACCAATGAAACAAGCATTGCTATACAAGTTTCCAGTTGATTACACTGAGTTCCAGCAAGCTGAGTGTGTTTTTCAAGATCACAGCCAAGACTTGCAACAACAATTAGTATCTAATTTCTAAGTCCCGTTCTGATATATTAAAGATAAATGATTCTTTTGGGAGCTTTTTTCTTTTTTTAAAAAAATTACTTATGATAATCAACTTAGCGTTCTTTCCAAGTAATTGACACCAAGGGTGTCTCATATGTAAGTACATCACTTCTTGAAAGTGATTATGGGATTGAATAAAATAAACTAACAGATGTAATCTTTGGGTATTCAAATTCATCAATCCTGTTTGCATACGTGATTATTGTGAATATTAGATTAAAACAATTAGCCAATGTTATTGTTAACAGAATTGAAATAAGACATAGTGGAATGGAGGGACCAAATGTTTGCTGATCAAAAACTCTGCTGAACTTTCTGGATACGTATGGGAATTGATTTAAATTGAGATAATGTCATCACTTTGGTGCTTTCCTTAGTGGGCTTCTGTGGTGGAAGCATGCACATTGAATAGGCTGGTAACAATTACATTACTTGGGCAACATAATTTACTTTCCTAATTGAAAGTGACGAGTGTTGGAGCATGGCCAGTTCTTCACATTCAAGCCCCTGAAGAATTCTCTCACCGTCAGTTCTTTCACTCCCTTTCTGGAAGTCTCCCTCCTTAATCCCCGTCTGCAGCATTTCTTACCTCGCTGATGTAAATGCCCATGTCTTCTTCATCATCTGTTCGGTAACAGACTGTCAAACCCAGCTTCTCCTGACTGCTCACACGACACAACTCGACCTCCTGAGAGAACACACAGAATGAGATTTACCTCAGAGTGGAATCGTAATGCCGAGTGGAGAACTCATTGATATGTTTTGTTTAACTCATGGGAAACTTTAGTAATTTTTGCCCAACATTGGAAATTAGCTTATCATAGCAAAAAGCTTATTTCATTAAAATTACTTCAAAGTAGATTTTTGTATATTTCAGTCAATGTTTTAAAGTTGGAAATGTGCAAAATTTGGTTGGCATCAAATCATAACAAACCTAATCATCTTTAAGTATTGCACAGTAGTATATTAATAAAATATGTATAAATTGATAAACTGAAATCAGTAAATTACTTCAGAGTGTCAAAGCAGACAATAAAATGTTCATGAAATATACTGAGTTACTGTACTTTTATTTGTGTTTTAGTAAAACTTAAAATGAAGGCCAAATACACATGAAGTCATATTGGATTTTCACTATCAATTCTTTGGAGTTCTACACAAAATGGTAACAAGCATACATCCGTATGTCTTAGATACCTAGTGCTGCTTCAACAAAAATATCACAGGTGAATGGCTTCAACAAACAGAAACTTGTTTCCGCGTAGTTTAGGATGCTAGACAGCCAATTTCAGGGTGCTGGTTCTAGGGGGAAGATTTCTTTGTCCTCTCTGGTGGAAGGTCCTTGACTCTTCAGTCAGCTTGTTTTCTCACTTGTTGGAGATCACCACAGGGCTTACTAGCAGTCTTTACTCATTCTGCTGTTTTTGTTTGCACATCTAATCTCTGTTATAGCTCAAAACATTGATTTAAAGCCCATGCTAAACTAATCCAGTCTTATTACCATAACACAAAAAAAACATTCCTAAATGAGATTACAGCCACAAGCATAGAGGTTAGGATGTGTAACACATATTTCTGGGGGACACATTTCATTCATAACCATGTTTTGGCCCCTCAAAATTCACATCCTGCCACATGCAAAACACATTCACCCCATCATATCATCCCCAAAGTCTTAAATCAACTCCAAGTCCCAAATCTTATCTTCCAAATCATCTGCATCAAATATGGGTGAGACTTTAGGCATATTTCATCCTGGGGCAAAATTTCTCTTCATCTGTGAATCTGTGAAATCTAAACTATAAGTTATCTGTTTCCAAAGTAGTAGAACAGGCACAAGGCGGATATAAATGGGATAAACTGGAGGCAAGAAAGGAAAGTGAACACCAAGGAAGTTCTAAAACCCAGTAGAATAAGCTCTCAAGACTTGAATCCTTTCTTCTCTGATACAATCAGGGCAATGGCTCTGTCCTCCACTCGCTGTGTATTGGCCATGTCCTCTGAATTCTGGGTGGAAGCCTCTCAGTCCTTGTTTCAGCTCTGCCTTTCAGGCCAAATGCTATGGCAACTCTGGTCTCTTGGCTTCAGGTGGCCCTCTTCCCCTGTCCATCCCCCCAGCCCCAGCAGGCCCTATTCTTTTGTTCCTTGGGCATCAATCCACAACAGCATATATTTTGTGTAGCTGAGTTCAAGGTTTCCTAGTATTTTCTGGAGGCTGTTAGCCTTGGAAAGAAATGAGTTCATTCAGGCTGCAGGGAGAGATATCAACAACTGTATGGGGCTGAGGCAATGATTCAAATTGTAGCAGTAAATGAACAAGGAAACACATTTACTAAAACACATGGCTAAGGGTCTTGAAATATCTGTCCTTAGGTAATGTATGTTGAATTCATTGCCTGATTTGTGTTCAGTAAAATAATAATAAATTTCAGTGTACTTTGTTTCTATATAATGAAATTCACTTGTACTGCTTTCAGAAGCAGATGACTTCAGGATAACTATTTAACATAATTTCAAGCAGTAAAACCCAAATCAGTGCTCTAACCATCTCCATGCTAGCTGAAGGATACAATGCACTTTAGTAAATTATCAGATGAAAAACAACAAAGTACATTTAATATAGAAGTGAAGTCTAGACCACATTTCTAAAATGTAGCTTTCATGGGAGCTGTGAATTAGTCTGTCTCGCTCACCGCTCTTTCCTTGGCGCTTAGAAATAGTCCCAGTGTGGACACTAGAATATGCTAGTTGAAGAATAATTGCTTTTATTTGGAATTATTTCTTATTTTTTGTAACTAAGTAGTCTTTCTTCTTTGACAAGAGATAGATTTTGTGTATGTGTGTATAAGCGAAGATTTTGAAGCGTGATAATATTTAACTAAGACTTGAAATGCTAATTAAAGAAAAATTCACTTAACCTCAAACAACATATATTTTTCAGAACGGTGCTATATTTGAAGAAGTATCATCCCTTTTAATTTTGCATTTCAGTGAAGTCCTTGTCATTTGATAATAACCATTTATTTTAATGATATGCTATAAACCACAGGTAAAACTATAGCAATTGTGGGCTATCATAAGCTCCAGTGACCAATAACTTCACAGCTAATAGCAAATAAAATGAAGTTTAAATCTATTATCCTGAGACATGTACTGCAAACTGGTGAAATACATGAAACTCTGAAGAATGCTGACTTGCTGAGTGGTGTGTGAAGATACTTTAAATTACAGTGTGCTGATTAAAGAGGACGTGCATGGTGTATGCTGAACAGCAAAGACAAAATGTGAAAAATTCTTTCACCTTGAGGAAGAGGAGGAAATGATGACATGATTTAGCATTGGAGGTAGAAATATACACACCAGCAAGGATCTTTTCAAAACTGGCAATAACGAATGCTTCCGGAGGGCAAGAATACTTGACTAAAACTGTAGCATTACAAAGGAATTACAGCAACAAAACAGCCTCAATTACACCAATGAGGTAGACAGTTAAGAAGTAAGGAAACTTGTGATTCCTAAGAGGTCAATAAGAAAACCTAAACACTCTATAAAGAACTGAGAGTGGGACCTTTAAATTAATGCAAATGAGGAGCTGTAGTTGAAGCTGAAATCCACTGACTCTCAATGTCCTGTCCACTGGAAAACTCCCTCTACTGTGGGAAGGTAGCTTTACTTGGAAGGATTGCTTTCATGTGTGTTTTCTGCACCTTCTCAGTTGGGTACCGTGGATTTGTTATTTGTTTCAAAGATGCATATCCAAAAGCATTTCAGTAATACTGAATATATCTATTAAATGGAAAATGGAAGAATCCACTCATCAGGCTTTAATACCACAAACCAAAACATTTACTCAGAGATTCAGAGACAAGAAACTGAGATCAAAATGAATCTCTGTCCATAACATCATGGTACTGGACACAGACAAAACTGTGGAACAGGTCAAAGCTACCCACAGCATCTGTCTCTTCTACCCAGCACCACCAACCCCACATTTTCTTAAGCCACTCAATACCTTCATATTTCTTTCAGCTACCCAGAGTCCCTCACACGTACCTTCTCAGGTAACTAGTGGGATTTTAGCTGTCATTTTTTCTCTTCCTTAGCAAAATTTGTCATTCGGTGTGGTCTTCCGTTCTCTCATAAGTAGGTCTCAAGTCATAATGATAATCGATAAATAAATCTCTCTTAAAGGGAGCACCATTAATAATGACTTAAAATGCGACCCACTCAGGGTTCAGTTCATACTAATAATAGCTGCAAATATGAAGCCTTAAATCAAAGGACTGAACTTTCTGCAGTGGGACTTCTAGTGCAGATAGAGCCTCAAGCAAGATTTTTCAGATTCTAAAAACACCTAAGACCTGTCCCAAGTGTGAACCTGATTTCTTTCTTTGGTTGAAAATGTCCCATAAACTATATATTTCATCTCAGCACACAGAAGCCTATATTTCAGAATCAAAGTTTTTAAAATTCTATATCAAAATCACTTATAAGCAGTTACCTGTGGACCATTTTATTTCTATGAGGCTAAAGGTCATTTTGCAGAAACTCTGATTATCTGTTAGGGATTCTCTAGCAGAGGTTCAATTAAGTATTCCCTTCACAGCACACATGAGCCTCTGACTTTTGAAGAAATAACCTCTTGATAATAGAGAATGTTTTCCCTAACAGCTTTCATGCCTTTCCCTCCATCATGAGGAAGCTGTTTGATGAAAAACATAAAAGTGAAATGCTACCTCTGTATATTTTTTCTGTGGAGACCATTCACGGGCATATACAAATCAAAGCCAAACCTTCACAGATGGCTGTGCTAACCGTCTATAAGTCATTTGCGACTGGAGTGGAGGAATCACTTCATATACCTGGCAAAAACTACATTAATTTTGCCTTAAATGTGCTTTAAGATGCTATATTCAGGGAGAGTGTGTAAGTCTCTTAAAAAAGAAATCAAATCACCGTATGTGAGGAATTGACTAAATGTAGATTGAAGGTGGACTAGAAAATTACAGTTAGTAAAACTTGCTGGGAAATATCTTTCTAACCGTAGAATGACGAGGACGGGATTTTTATATAAATCATTTGCACTACAGTGCTATGAAATTTTTTATATTTTATGATTGGGTCTAGGAAGGAACAAGAGAATTAAAAGGAAAAAAAGGACATTTTGCTTTTTAAATAAAAAATTCTGCTAGAAGGAAAATCAAGGCTTTAACCCTCTTTGAATGACTTTTTTAATTTAAGCTAAATTGGTTGCAAACTCTAAAAAATCTCTGAGGCACGTGACAGGAAGTTTTTGTCCTCAGAAAGAGACAATTCAGAGTCAGCTGGTACTTCTTAAGTTGGAAGAAAGAGGGCTAGAAAGATTAGTAATTGACAGTAGCTGACAACTGGAGGAGAGAGATGGTGGTTGTGTCCATGCTGTCTTTGTTTTTATTTTGCTTGTTTTCTTGGTTTTATTTGCCAGAAAATATACCTTGGAAATCCTGGTGGCACAGTGGTTAATGTACTATAGCTGCTCACCAGAAGGTTGGTAGTTCAAATCCACCAGGCACTCCTTGGAATCTCCATGGAGCAGTTCTACTCTGTCCTATAGGGTCACTATGAGTTGCAATTGACTCAACAGCTATGTTCTTTTTTTTTATAAGCTTACTATTAATCGTGTATCAACTTAACTTTTGTAATACTGATTTGTAACTAGTGAAATAACTATGCTTAATTAGTCCAGCAAAAGCATTTATGTATTTATTTTTAAATGGGAAAACATGCATACTTTTATTAAAATTAATTAAGTATAACTAAGGAAAGCCCTAGTCTAAGTGCTTTAATATCCTTATCTCCTAGATAGGGGGGATCGACATCACCTATGGTACTTAGCAAGGAATGAAGAACAAAACTCCTGAAATAGCTAAATGGCTAAGACAACGTTTCGGTCTCAAACACCTCAACCCCAAACATTTCATACCAAGTTGCTTCAACTAGTAACTAAAGCTCATTTCTACAGAGCCATTAGAGTAAATGCCAAAGCATATGTCAGGCATGTGTTTTCTACCAAATCCTTAAACTCAACTCCTTATTTGACTGCTTCCCCCCTCCCCGCCCCCAATGGCATTGTTGTGAAATGCAGGCAGCTTTTGATACCTTTTGGAAACTTTTGGAAATAAAGCAGTTAGAATTATCTAGATCCATGGTGGCTGCTTCTTCTTGTAGATTCGGAATCACCTTAAACCCAAATGAAATTCATTGTTATCTGGTTATTTCTCACCCACAGAGTAGACCTGGCCCATAGGGTTTTTAAGACTAAAACTTTGTGCAAGTAGACTGCCATGTTTCTCCCCTTAGAGCAGCTGGTGGGTTCCAACAGCCAAGCTTTTGTTTAGTAACCAGTGCTTAAGCACTGTGCTAAGCACTGTGCAACCAGGGGCCCTTCTAAATCACCTTAGGAAATACTAAATTACTCAGTTTGAGTGGATTTTATAACTTAGCAAAGAAAGAAATACTAATTTTGTCTTTTCTGCTAATTGTAGAAGAAAGAAATTCATGATGGGAGCACTCACTAGTCATGAATTCTGGACAAGAAACAGACATGGAGAACTTAAAACCAAGACAAGTGAAAAGCAGTGCAGAATTTATACCAATATTTCTGTTGTGCCAACTACAGAATTTGGCACAGGGGATCCTGTCCTTTTAATACGTATCCATAAAATCAAATCCTACTGCAAAATAAAACAAATAAAACCCTCCAAGTCACAAGAGGAAATCAGTAGAAAACTTCTGTTTACATCATATATAGATTGTTTTCCCCAATATCTTGTACCTTTGGAGAAAACGGAAGTTGTTCTTAGAACACATGATGAAGATCAAAGACCATATCCTTCAGTACAGATCACACCTCAACATAAAAAAAAAATAAACATCATGATAATTTGACCAATAAGCCATATCACAATGAACAGGGAAAAGAATGACGTTGTCAAGGATTTCATTTTACCTGGATCCACGATTAATGCCCCTGGAAATAGCAGTCAAGAAATCAAACAACATACTGCACTGGACAAATCTGCCACAGAAGACTTCTTTGAAGTCTTTACCGTTCAAGGTGAAGATGTTACCTTCAAGATGACCGTGTGCCTGATCCAAGTCATGGGGTTTTCAGCTGCCTCCTATGCATCTGACAGTGTGACTACGAATAAGGAACACCGAAGAACTGAAGCCTTTGAACTACGGTGCTGCTGAAGAATATTGAATATTGGACTGCCACAGGAACAAACAAACTGGTCTTGGAAGAAGTACAACTGGAATGATACTTAGAAGCACTGATGCTGAGACTACATTTTACATATTTTGGACACATTATCAAGAGGGTTCTGTCCCTGGAGAAGGACATCATGGCGCTTGGTAGAGTACAGGGTAAGTGAAAAAGAAAGATCCTCAATGACGTAGTTTAACACAGTGGCTGAAACAATGAGCTTAAGCATAACTATAATTGAGAAGATGACGTGCAGGACTTGGTAGTGTTTTGTTCTGTCATACATAGGATTTCTATGAGTTGCATCTGACTGGTGGGTACCTAACGACAACAACGGGGTCATTTAGGAAACCTGCAGTGCAGTAGTTAAGAGCTCAGCTAGTTACCAAAAGGTCCATAGTTGGAATCCACCAGGTGCTCCCTAGAGACCCTATGGGGCAGTTCTACTCTCTCCTCTTGGGTCATTACAAAGTTGGAACTGACTGGATGCAGTGGGTTTGGTTTGGAGTTTAGGATCATTTACCTTTGTAAGAATCCAGAAATCCAGAGTTTTTTTTAACAAGTGACTCTTGAGTATTGAATGAATATTAAAATGATCATTAATTAGCTTATAAATAGCAATGTTAGCTATACACGGTCATTTGTAACTAGATTTTTGTGACTTAGAATTTGTATTGGAGGTCACCATCAAAACACTTTAAAATGCCACAAGCATTTTGTAGAAAAGACTATTATAAGATACTAAATGCACAGTTGTTTTACTTTTAAATTACCAGTTTTAAGCACTCTGCTCTCTGATCAGCTCTGATACACTTGTATACCTATTCCAGCCTTTTTTTTCCTCTCACTAGATCTTAACTTATTGACCTTTATGCATTGTACTATTGGTAAATCCCTCATGTCCTCACTTCTCTCCTTAATAGATATGGGATCCACAATTGGTCATTATAATCTTTCACAAATTGTACAACTCCCTTGTCACTCTTCTACCCAGCAAAGTGACAGATATAGTTAAGCTCAACCACTTGTTTCCTTAGTGTCCGCACCTGGACAGCTGTGTACTCCTGGAGGAAAACCCATAAGCATGTTGTTATGAATTGAATTGTGTCCCCTCAAATAGTATGTCAACTTGGCTAGCCCATGATTCTCAGTATTGTGTAATTGTCCCCATTTTGTCATCTGATGTGATTTTCCTGTGTGTTATAAATCCTGCCTCTAAGATGTTAAGAAGGTGAGATTAACGGCAGTTATGTTCGTGATGTTGGACTCCATTTACAAGATTAGGTTTTGTCTAAAGCTAGTCTCTTTGGAGATATAAAAGAAAATGAGCAAAGCAAGACAGGGCCCCCATACCACCAAGAAAGAAGCACCAGGAGTGAAGTGTATCCTTTGGACACAGGGTTCCTGTACACAGAAGCTCCAAAACCACGGGAAGATAGATGATAAGGATTTTCCTTCAGAGGTCTCACAGAGACAGAAATCCTTTCCCCGGAACTGGTGTCCCAAATTTGGACTTGGACTATTAAAACCCCAAACCAAATCTATTGCAGTTGAGTCAATTTCAAGTTATAAAGACTCTAAAGCACAGGCTAGAACTGTTCCATTTGTTTTCCTAGGAGTGCCTGGTGGATTTGAACTGCTGACCTTTGGGTTAGCAGTTTACTTTAGGTTAACTTCCTGGTTTGGTTTTCTTTTTAATTAGCAAATTTGTATTTTATTAAATTGCTTACTTTTTATTTTCTGTTTCCCATGCTATCAGAGGTGACCCAGTCTGTTATGTAGACCATCACATCCTTCACCCCTTAGACACGGAATAAAGGAATTCAGCTTTTTAGGATGGAGCACCAGGTCTACTTTGCATGGTCAGTGCTAGTGCAGTGCTGGGGATACAGGGAAAGCTCCACATACGTTTGTCGGGATGAGTTAACTGCTCTAGCCTGAGGTGGGATTCATGGTAACATTGCTTTTGCTATAACTATACCTTAGTAGAACTGTATTATGACTAAGAGAATACTTTCAGAAAACTTTGCAAACAATAGATGTGACTTATGCTTTTAAAAATCTCTGCTTGTAGGAAAAGTACAATCAAAACGTGAACTGTAGCAATCAAGCAAATTTATCTGTAAATTAGTCATTCTGAGAATTCTTCTCTCAGATTCTGTTTCTATTGATTTACTTGACTCATTTGGTATTTTGGTAGCACCTGTGTGTCAAGGACTGCTTTCAGCTCTGGGAATTTACTGTGCTTTGAATGTTGTGCTGAATGTTTTTGTGAATAATATCTTACTTATTTGTACAACAATCTGACAGGTAGTATAGCATGTAGCAGTTATTTTTTGGCCCACCTAGCATTCATTCTCTCTCTTTCATTGAAGAATGACTCTAAATAGCTTTCATAGCACTATGCCTTTTTATGTATGTGTTCAGTGTTGATTCTAGCTCTAGGGGAGGACATGTGACTTAGGTAATAGCTAAACAGTGAATTTTATTCCCTAGGCTTACTGATCATTTCATAGCATTCAGTTCAAGTCCATCAAAATCAGCCCCAAAGCTTTTGTTGAAACTACTAAGAACAGTTGTCTTTTCTGTTGTACTTCAACCTATGAAAATATACACAAGAGCAGCTCAAAGCTTTATCTCATACAGAAATCAAGGATGATTCAACAAAGGGAAGAGAGAAGCTAAGAGATGGAAAAAGACTAAAATATGGTGGAATTATTAGAGCCCCTGGATTGACTTTATACCAGAAACAGATAGTATTTGGAATTTTCAGCTGTGACACGAAATACATCTCTCTCTCTTTTCTTAAACAATTATTTTGGGTATTCTTTTATTTCGGGACAGAGTCCCCATTTATTCTAGCAGATATAAACTTTATTTTATAGATAAATTAAGAGCCAGCATCAAGTACGTCCTGCAAAGTCACTCAGCAATTTTTTGTCAGCATCAAAATTTGAACATAAGCTTTCTTTATTCTAATATTCTTTTTTCCAATCAATATACTCTTCTAGTCCAATGGTCATTTAAGAGGGCAATTTAAACACATCAAGGATTCATTTTAGTGTAAAGGCGTATGTGATAGGAGACAGGTAAGATGAACCAAGTGATGGAAGACTCCAGAGAGAAATGATGATTTATGTGGAAGGTCAAATGTTCAGTACGGTTACAGAAAAGAGTGCTCAGGGGAGAACGAAGGATGATGCCAGCAAGGTTTGTTAGAACCAAATTCTGACAGACGTCAAAACCAAAGTCTTAACTGTGCATGTGAAGACTGCCAAAATGGCAAATGTTTTATTATCCGCATATTCACCACAGTTAAAGTCTTGGGCAGAAAAAGGAGGGGGCAGTTAACATACAAAACCTGGAGCTTTTCATCTTATATGAGCCAAGAAGAGTTATAAAATTAGGACTATTGGGAGAAAGCAAGGACTTGCTTTTCTTGTATTCAGCCCAAGGAGAAGCGTAATTTTCTCCTATTTTATTTTTTGCATTGATTGAATTTCAAGAAAATTAACACAATTACAATATATTTCACAGAATTATTTGGCAGGGGAGTTGAGACACACGCCAGCTCATCCTCCATCTTTTATAAATCAGAGTGACTTGCCTACTTGCACTTGCTGATTTAGTGACAGAGCTACGAGCAGAGGTCAAGCCTCTTGATTTGCGTTCAGTTGCTCTTTTCACTGTTACCTTGCTGGTTCTTCAGTTCAGTAATTCTCACCGAGAACAGAGGGCTGGGGACATAGAAGGGGACTATGTTGAAGGTGGTAAAACCATTGCACAGAATGAGTGCTAATGCTGGTGGAAACATCCTACAGGTGAAATGAATAGAGGCGGGAATGTGACTGGAACCTACAGATTACCGTAAGATAAGCTGGAATGAGGAGGACCAACACAGGACCCAGAGGTGAGAAGGGCTGCAGTTAAAAAACTGATTCATATTACTTCAACCTTTAGCAAATTTTAAAGAGAAAAACTAGCACACTCAACTTTCTTATCCACAAAAATGTCAATTTTCTAAGAAGCTTGACAATTGATTATCATCCCGACAGCACTGCTTTTCCCTGGTCCTGCCTTCTTCCTTGTCACCACCACTGTCGGCACTTGCGGAGATGTCTCTGCTTTGAAATACTGACAGCAGTATTTTCAACAGGGAGAGTTAGCAACATTTTTTTAATATTAGCTACGGGTTTTCTGTAAAGTAAATAGCCAAAAAGGACAGGGCGACCTTTGTGCCTTGGTTGCCATGGGGTTGATGCCTGCACACCTCAGTTACCTTTGCTGCAGTGTTTTGGAGCTGGCCAAGCTTCCAGATGAAGGAGGTCAGCCAAAGAGATAACCACCTGCTGTTCAGGATGTTGTTTTACAGTAAACAATAAAATCATTTGGAACTGGTGGACAGTCACTTGTGAAAAGCAATGTATCTTTTGCCTAGATAAAACCAAATCAAGCCTTCTGCTATGAACTTGATTTTGACTTCTAGCAACCTTCAGTGACAGAGTAGTGCTGCCTCACAGGGCTTCTGCTAACCTTTTGGTTAGCAGCTCAACTCTTGGCCACTATGCCAAGGGCTCCTACGTAGGAGTCACCATGAACACTCTACAACTATTCTTGGTGACGGAGTGAGCATTGTGAAGGAATGCAAGCAAAATCATCACAAAATGATCCACAGAAAGTTTCAAGGGAATTTAGTAGACTAGAACAAATCAATCCGCAACCACCAAATCCACTGCCATCAAGTCAATTGCATCTCATAGAGAACTTCTAGAATAGGGTAGAACTGCCGGTAGGGTTTCCAAGCCTGAAATCTTTATGGGGGCCAATTGCTACATCTTTCTCCTTCAGAACAGCTGGTGGATTAGAACCACATATCTTACAGTTAGCAGCTAAGCACTTTAACCACAGAGCCAAGGTTCTGATCAGGACACAGTAGGTCATAAATACCAACTTCGAGTGACATGCTACCATACTAAAGCTTATCAACACTTGATTTGAATGAAAAACACTGTGTCCAACAGGTGGAGTGTTAAAAGTCTTGTTAAGGACTGAATCACATCCCCCTGAAACACGTACTCACCAGAAGCTCCTTGGAAACTCTATGGGGCAGTTCTACTCTGTCCATAGGGTCACTGTGACTTGGAATTGACTCAACCGTAGTAGTTTTTTTAAAAACACATACTGGTGGTGTAGTGGTTAAATGCTAGAGCTGCTAACCAAAAGCTCAGCAATTACTACTTACCAGGCATTCCTTGGAAACTCTATAAGGCAGTTCTATTCTGTCCTATAGGGTTGCTATGAAGCAGAACTGACTCACTGGCAGTGGATTTGGGTTTGTGGTTTCAAGACACATTCTGACGTTCAAGTCCCGGGACCCATAGATGGGATCCTGTTTGGGTTTTTCTCTTATTATATGAACATGGGTCACACCAGAGTTGGATGGATCTTAAACCTAATCACTTCTAAGTTATAAAAGGAGCACGACAGACACAGACACACACACAAAGGGAAACATATTGTTTGAGGACTTGCCTGTAAGCAAAGGAACACAAAGGATGGCCGACAGCTATTAGAAATTAGGAAAAAGGCCTGCAGAAAACACCAACATGTCTAAGACCTTGGTTTGGACTTCTAGCCTCTAGAACTGTGAGAAAAGAAATTTTCATCCCCTGAAGTCACCCATTCCCATTCCTGGTATTTCTTGTGACAGCAGCACTAGGTGAGATTTGGTTCTGAAGTTGAGACACTGATTTCTCCACTGCTTCATATTTGGGCAATGACAAAGAGGCAGAGGAGGAAGAGTCAGCAGTATAGGGCTGCAATCTAAAATCTAAGACACTCCTAAACCCAGGCAGGAGTATATTTAGGTTCACTAGGACTGTCATACTGCCCCAAAGGACACAGAGTTTAATGGAGAGGGTAAATTTACTGTGAACTTGGGTTAACAAACAAACAAAAAGCACCTGGGGCACATTAAAACAAGCTGTTCTCTGCACTTGAAATGAGGTATTAGCCTAATTCGTGAGATACTATCCCAATATCGTGCTTAATGCCTGGCTTATGTGCTGGTAAGAGACAGAATTTATTTGCAAAACACTACAAGCTCACTGCTGTTTCCATAGGTGGAGTAGATTAATTATAAAAGTTACATGGAAAATGCACATTTTTTTTGTATTGTAAAATACTGCATCTAATAAATCTGTGTTGCTGGAAGTAGACCAAAGGTAGAGCACAGCCTATTCACGTTATTATAACAAATGTGAAGACACTCATTGAGAATATGGTCAAATAATGAATTAAATTTTCCCTGTCCCTTACATCCCTTACTGTGATAATCCAAATATACAGTGTCTTATTCTAGAATTTGGTGGTCAGTAAGAAGTTTGATTCACAAGACTAACTATTAAGAATTGATTGGTGTTTCACATCTCCACATTAGTACTGCAGTGTGTTATAGTAACAGATTTCTTTATAAATACATAGTGATTAATCACAGGTGACAGGAATGTCTTGAATTCACGCACTATTTCATATTTGGTAGTTTTTACATTTTATCACTGGTCATGAACCCAAAATGTCCAGAGTACCCCTTTAGCAGATTTTTTTCCCTTACCTATCCTTTTATTTTTCATTTTGAAGTCAGTTCTGCTAGTTATTTTTCAGTGAAGGTCAATAAAAAAACAAAAACCAAACCCACTGAAAAACAACTCTATAGGACAGAGTAGAGCTGCTACAAAGATCTCCTGGTGGATTTGAACTGCTGACTTTTTGGTTAGCAGGCAGAGCACTTAACCACTACTCTACCAGGGTTTCTGCAAGTCTATTAGCAGACATGAAATGTATTGCATCCTTATTGTACTGGCAGTAATATTTTAATAGCATGCATCAAAACCAATTAGTACACTTGATTATCTCCTCATCTGATGGATGAGAAAAGGGGAATCTACATTTATATATTTCAGATATTATACATTGAATTCCAGACTGTGTGACGCCCTTGTCTATGTTGACACAACAGAAATTTGTCAACCCTCCTCAGAACTTCTCTTTATTTGAAAAGCATTCAGGAACTTTTCCAGCATGTATTATAAAGGGGACATAAAAGCAAGATTAACAAAGTAGAAGAAGAATGGGAAATAAATAAGCCTGTTGACAAGATGAACTTTATTTCCATCAGCTGGTTACTAGAGCAGGAAACATAGGATTTTCTAATGAGGCACTGGGCTATTTCTACAAGTCTTTTTCTAAGCCATTTCTACGGAGAGCTAGGAAGCTTTCGCCCTGGTCATAACAACAGAAAAAACCCAACACTGTTAAACCTGTCAAAATCCTGCATATGTCATAATTGCTCCCCAATTTTTTTCCCATTCTTTTTCTCATTTGATAAAGTGGTCCTTTCACAGAACCAAATATTATCTATTTAGATATTTCTGATTGAATAATGAAAACTAAATGCTAAAAAATTAATTTTATTTAAAAATCTAGAAAAGACCACGAAATGAAGTTAAAGAACTAGGCTTTCCCTGTATTTTTATCTTTCCTCCAAAAAGTTCAAGGTACTTGATTTTTTTTTTTTCATTTTCAATCAAGAAACAAGCTATGTGTTTAAAATACCTTCTTAGAAGGAAGAAAGGTCTTTTGGGGGAGATATGTGTATTGTTAAATACTATAAAAGCTACCACAAAATGCACATATATTACTTAAAAGCACAATTTCATGCATATGTATTTTCTAGGTTTGAACATAGCTACCTACACACTTAATATGCATAAGATCCATAATTAATGGTAAACTATAAAGTTTAGCAGTGACATTGTCATTACCAATTTTAGGAAATGAAAATTAATAATAGAACCAAACTTTGTGAGTTAGTAAATTTTCATAAGAATGCATATACTGTCACACATATGTATCAGATTTTATTTTGGATGGTATAATTTTTCCAGTGACTAGTTTATAGATGTAAACAGTATAATTGTGACGTTAATTTGTTTTAACAAATTCATTGTTACTGTCTTGAAAAAACATTTAAAATAGATCACATCACAAATTTGAGTAGTATTTTATGACACTGGGTTGGCAATAAAACAACAATCAGATTAATTTCATGTTTTATATTTATTTAACAGATTTATTTATTAAAAATAATTTCATGGTTATTTGCCCAGCAACTTTATAAACTATTATTTCTTTGGGATTTTGAAGAGCAGAAATATTTCTGTATTTATTATTAATGAGATTAGTCTGATCATTTTGGTCATTCAAAATTAATCTGAATCATTGCATTATCTATACAGCAGTCTGGTTTGGTAGCTACAGTCAAAAACCTAGGTCATGGAAATTAACCTGAAATTATATTTTTATCTGCTCTCTAGCATATAGCAATAATAGCAAAGTATCATAAATGCCTTAATGTCCAGCAGTGAATAATGGAATACTATGAATCTGTTAAAATGACTGAAGAAATTGAATAACCCAGGAAATGAGCCTGACATAAGATTAAGTTATAAAGCAGGATGCAAATTTACATAACATATGATCTCAATTATTGAATAAAATATTCCTATTAAAAAAAATTTCCAAAAGGAAATGTAAGAGTGGTTAGATCTAACTGATGTTATGAAGACAATGATGATGATGACTTTTGTCTTAATATATATGTTTTTCAGAATGTCTATTTTATCTTCAGCTAAAAAAGATACATACTCTAAATCTCGGGTTTTTTTATGCCCAAAGTGCAGCCAAACTATTCAGCTATGGAGTGCTAATGCCCGAAGTTCACTGTATTAGTGCCAGTCCAAATCTCCACAACGGTAGGTTGAACTTAATGATTCTCTTCAAAGCTGATCTCCTTTCCAAAGTGCTATTGACATGACTGTTTTTCCAATAAAGCCAAGTTTAAGTTTTCAGGGCTATCTTTTGTTCTCCAGCTTTGGCCTCTGATAGACAATTGGTTATTACCTAAAAATGACTCCTGCTCCTTTCTGTCTCACTGCTTTTGCTCCAGTTTAGGCTCCTATTACCTTTTCCAAACTGCTTTACTCCCTGGAATTTATCTAGAACATTACTGCCTGATTAATCTCCTTAATGTAAACCTTTGATCACATTATCCCATGCTCTGATGCACTAAACGGTTCCTACTGATTACTGACTTAAGTTCAAACTCTGCAGATTGGTAACCCAAGCCCTCCACAGTACGACCCCAAACAACATCTCCTCCAAGACCTCCTGCTCCTCTGCTGATAGATCCACAGTTCTAGCCAAACTGGAGTGGGAGCCCCTTTCCAAATCTGCCATGCCATCTTCATCTCACAAAGAGGTATGCCATTTCACTCCCTGTCTCAAACAAAACGCTACCTATTATTTAAGATCTAAAACAAACTTCAACTTCTAAAACACAGAGACAATGTATTCAACTTTGTCTATCAGTGCTGATTGGACAGCCTGGCAAACGGCAAAATTGCTAGGAACCTAGCTGTTAAATGCATATATAT
The DNA here is from genome assembly GCA_028571685.1 of Heterohyrax brucei. Taxonomy (NCBI): domain Eukaryota; kingdom Metazoa; phylum Chordata; class Mammalia; order Hyracoidea; family Procaviidae; genus Heterohyrax; species Heterohyrax brucei. The sequence continues at coordinate 101,000,603 of CM053142.1, read as the reverse complement.
ATATATATGCATATATATATATAAATATATTTTACTGAGGTAAATTTTTCAGTTAGTGGAACTGAGAGAATATATTATTCACATGGAAATAATGGGCCCCCAACTCACATCATAATCTAAAATAAAGTCTCTGTGGATTAAAGATTAAAGATGGAAGGCATTTTTTTCTTTTTTTTTAAATTTATAAAATAGAAGTTAACGTTTACTTGGGCAGGAAGGGAAACCTTGTTGGCATAGTGATTTTAAGTGCTATGGTGGCTAATCAAAAGCAGTTTGAAGCAACCAGGCACCCCTTAGAAACTCTATGGAGCAGTTATACTCTGTCCTACAGGGTTGCTATGTGTCAGAATCAACTCGATGGCTGCAGTTTGGTTTCTTCAGTTTTGGGCAGGGAAGATTTCTTAAACAAGATATAAAATTATTGCTATCTATTCACAATAGCCGAAAGGAAGAGACAACCTTGTTTCCTGAATGTTCATTGACAAATGACTGGATAAGCAAAATGTGGTACTTATATACAATGGAATATTAGTAAGTCATAAAGAGAAATGAAGTCCTGATACATGGAACTACACAAAATGAACTTGAAAGACGTTATGCTGAGTGAAGTCAGTCAGCCACAAAAGGGTAAGTATTGTATGATCCTACAATACACACAGAGACAGAAGCTTATTAGTAGTTACCAGGGAAGGAGGGGCAAAGGGAGAGCCCCTGCTTAGGAGGCAACGAGTTTCTGTTAATGGTGGTAGAATAATTTGGAAAATGATGGTGGTAATGGTTGCACAACATGAGTCACTGAACTGTATATGTAAAACACTGTTGAGCTGGCAGATGTTTTTCATATATACGAGGTCTCTCAAGTTCTAAAACTCTCCTAGAAAAAGTGCTACATACCTCCTCGCTGCACATCACTATGGTTACCTTCAAAGTACTCCCATTGGGAAACTATGCACCAACACAAGTGTCCAGTCCTTTAAAGTACATCTTCTAGGATGAGTTCGTGAACTTCATTGTCAGACCTCGGATGACAACAGCTCTGATGGCCATTCCATAAAGAGAGTTCCAAAACTGCTTTGAAGGGTGGACTAGGCACTGGCATTGGTGCACAGCTTCCCAAGGGGAATACTTTGAAGGTGACTGCAGTGATTTTTGGTGATGAAGTACGCAGCACTTTTTCTAGAATGAGTTCATGAACTTAATTGTCAGACCTCGTACATACGTATATACCTAAAATTCAAAAGAATAAACAATAATATACTTTACTGCATTAAAATTAGGTACTTTTGCCTATCAAAATATGCCACTAACACCGAAAAGGCACGTGACAAACTAGGAAATGGTATTTACAACACACATGTATAAAGAATTTTCCAAATCAATAAAGAACTCAGATCACCAAATGAAAAAACAATATAGAAACAAACAAAAGACATCATGTTACATGGAGGAAAAAATATGAATGGGCCAATAAACATACAAATGCGACTATGCTAACCTCATTAGTAATCAGAGAAATGTGGATTTTATGTCACAATATGACACTATTTTAAACCAAGTGGAGAAAATTTACAGTATGAAGAAAATCCTAAGTCTGATGATGTCCAGTGTTTATGAGAGTATGGCAAATCCAGAGCACCTCCACTCTGTTGGTAGGAGTTGCAACTTGTAAACTCATTCACTGTCTACTAAATGAGAAGTACGTATTCTATGCCCAGGAGTTCCCTTAGAGAATTCTTCTAAAATGTACTAGCCTGTACATAAAATAATGTTCATAGCAGCACTGTATCACTACAAAACTGTAAATGACCCAAATGCAATAAAGAAAAAGGTAAGTTATGAATTTTCATAAATGTTAATCCTACATGACAATACATAGGAGTAAATTACAGCTATGTATAACAACTTCAAGGAACCAGGGTCATCTTTTGAGAAAAAAAATATTAGTTTCAGAACATTCAATTCAGTATGGCTGCATGTATGCAAACACACCAATTTAAACATGAATGTTTAAATTTAAATATACAAAGTTTGGCAAAATAATAAAGATAAGATGACAATAAACAAAATTAGGACAGTAATTACCACTGTGTAGAAGAGGAAAAGATAGCATTGAATAGAAGCATGCGCAGGACTGTAGTGTTAAGGTAATGCTCTTTTTCTAGATCTGGGTGTTGGCAAAAAAGGGTGTTGACTGTGTTTTTGTTTGAATGGAGGCTGACACTGTGGCACAGTGTAACCCTGGGGACATAGTGGTTAACCGCCATGTCTACTAACCAAGAGGTCAGCAGTTCAAATCCTCCAGGCACTCCTTAGAAACTCTATGGGGCAGTTTGACCTTGATCTGTAGGGTTGTTGTGAATTGGAATTGACTCGACAATAGAGAGTTTGGTATTACTCAGATGACTTTTAGACCTGCCCTTATAGCCTTATACCACTGTATTTGAAAAGGACAATGGAGAATAAGTGAAAACAAATGAACAATTTCAGCTCCTCATGACACTGGGAGTATAAGGACAAATGGAAGTTACTTTTCTTCTTGAAGCCACTGTGGGATTGGCAATAGCGTGTGCACAGTGAGCTGTGCAAACCATCTGGGCTCGTCAGAAAAGAGAGAGGGAAAGACAGTGGGCGATGGAGCAGCAGGTACAGAAGAGGCCATGAGCACCACAGCCAAAGCCAGAAGGAAGAAGAATGTCCCATCTTATTCGGTAGTAGCAAGGCTGCTGGAGAGCATATGAGACATCACCCGAGGACTCCCAGAAGCATATGGAAGGATTCTGAAGGGTGACTACAGGAACCCCAAACACTGAACGAAGGTAGAGCCAGAAAAATACTGTCTTCTAACTCAACTGTTTTAGCTAAAAGATAAGCATTGCCTTTACTTTTCAGAAAACTGGAATGGAGAGACATATTAACAACCTCTATTATGCAGGTAATACAACCTTGCTTGCTGAAAATGAAGAAGATTTGAAACACTGATGAAGATCGAAGACCACAGCCTTCGGTAAGGATTATCTTCAATATCAAGAAAACAAAAATCTTCACAACTATACTAGCAAGCAACATCATGATAAATGGAGAAAGGAAGGAAGTTGTCAGAGATTTTATTTTACTTGGTTCCATAATCAACAGCTATGGAAGCAGCAGTCAAGGAATCAAAAGATCCATTGCACTGGGAAAATATGCTACAAAAGATCTCTTTAGAATGTTGAAAAGGAAAGATATCACCTTGAAGACTAAGGTGCATCTGACCCGAGCCATGGTATTTTCAGTTGCATCGTATGCATTTGAAAGCTGGATAATGAATAAGGACAACAGAAGAACAACTGACACCTCTGAATTGTGGTGCTGGAGAATACTGAATGTACCATGGACTGCCAAAAGAACAGACAGATCTATCCTGGAACAAGCACAACCAGAATGTTTGTTAGATGCAAGGATGGAGAGACTACATCTTACATGCTTTGGACATGTTGTTGAGCAGGATCTGTCCTTGGAGATGGGCTTCAGACTTGGGAAAGTAGAGGGTGAGGGAAAAAGAAGACCCTCAACAGGATGGATCGACCTAGTGGCTGCGACAGTGTGTGTAAGCATAAAAGCGATTCTGGGCATGGCCCAGGACCAGAAAGTGTTTCATTCTGTGGTACAGAGGATGGACATAGTTGCTGCAACAATGGGCTTAAGAATAAAGACAACTGTGGGCATGGCACAGGACTGAGAAGTGTTTCATTGTGTCGTACACAGAGTTGCTGTGAGTCGGAACCAACTCGACGGCACCTTACAACAACAACAGATAACTGTTATTGTCCCCATATAATGAATGATATTAACTTACTGAGGGCAGAAATTGTACATATTTTTTTATCCTGATAATATTTTAATACCTGAAAATAATAAACATTCCTTACATTAATGCATAAATTCATCAGAACTCCTCTAAAATAACTTTTAGTTGTATCTAATGCTAGGTATTAAGGGTACCATTTTTAAGACAAAAGAAGGCACAGGACTTATTTTAGCACTGAAGTGCTCATCTCTTCTGCCATTGAGTAGATTCTGACTCTTAGTGACCCTATAGGACAGAGTAGAACCATCTCATAGAGTTTCCAAGGAGTGCCTGATGGATTTGAACTGCTAACCTTTTGGTTAGCAGCTGTAGCCCTGCATTTAACCACTACACCACCAGGATTTCTGCTCTTCTATTAGTCTTCAAAAATCATTGCCAGCATTTGCATCCAAACTTAATATCTAATCTAGGATAGGTGTGTAAGTGGAGGCAAGTTGTAAGCGGTCTGTGAGTACATGGACTTTCACAAAAACAAATATACAGACATAATAACTTCTGCACATGGAAATCCAGAAATAATGGACACACATACACAACCCCCCAAACACCCTTCTTTTCCAATTTGGCAACGACACTTGTATCTAGCACTGCAGGTGGTTACTTCCTATGAAAGCTCCTGGCTAAAATGCACAGATTCAGGAAATTACTTCCGTAATCACCAATGGAGAGCAAAAACTGGATGAAATTCAATGTAGGAAAGGCCAACTGGAGTTCTATAAAATGTTTTCTGATAATGTAGGAATCATGAGGTCTTGGAATAAACTCAAGAGGAAAATGTGAGGGCTGTTTCGCAGGAAGGACTTCAAAAAGCTTCACTGAAAAATTCAATTTAGGCTGTCACAGGGCAAATGTTTGCATCAGAGAAAGGCAGGACCTTTAGAATGTCTGCATGGTTATAACAGTTGTTGAAAACTTAAGGGATAAAAAGGAACAATTTGTAATCCACTGCCATATACTGGAAGATAACAAAAAAACTGCAGTATTAAAAGACCATTATTTGCTTTCTCTTGGAAATCCTGGTGGTGTAATGGTTAAGTATTATTGCTGCTATCCAAAAGGTCAGTAGTTCAAATCCATTAGGTACTCCTTAGAAACTACAGGGTAGTTGTCTGTGCTACAGGACCACTAGGAGTCAGAACTGACTCAACAGCAGTGGGTTCGGTTTTTTGGTTTATTTGCTTTCTAGGAAAAAAAAAATCAGTTCAAATTTCAAAAATATGTTTTCTCAAAGTAACCAATGTGGACAAGATGGTGTGACAATAAGAAACAAGATGCCGTCAATGAGAGGCTCTTATCGTTTGAGTTTTCCTAACAGCACGAAACATCTCAACCCAAAGAAAATGTTCCCTTTAAACATCTTTGAGTTTCCACTGTGAGGGAAGTTTTGTTAACGACCATACCACAGATAGGCCTGTTATTGCTCTATTTAGATTTCAGCTCTGTCCTTCCTAGACAGTTTGGGCAATGTGATCGCGTACACCGTGTTGTAAGCTGCCACTGAGTTGGATCCAACTCATAGAGACCCTCCACACAGGAAGGGAACGCTGTCCGGTCCTTCACTGTCCTCACAGCCGTGGCTCTCTCTGCCCACGCTTGCAGCCACTATAGCAACCTCTCGTGTTGAGGGTCTTCCTCTTTTCACTGATGCTTGTACTTGACCAAGCATGATTTCCTTCTCCAGGGACTGGTTCCTTCTGAGAACATGCCCAAAGTATGTGAGACAAAGTCTCATCATCCTCATTTCTAAGGGACATTCTGGCTGTACTTTCTTATTAATTGTTGTATTTCTAACACAGATTTGTTCATTCTTCTGGCAGTTCACAGTACATTCAATACTCTTCGGCAACCCAATAATTCAAAGGCATCATTTCCTCTTCAATATTCCTTATTCATTGTCCAGCTTTCACATGCATATGAGGAAACTGAAAACACCATGGCTGGGGTCAGGCACCCCTTAGTTCTCAGAATGACATCATGTACACAGATAACCGTAATACCATTGGTAAGGGGAAGAAGAACTTTACTGCACAGAGCTGCACTGCGGACTTCACGTCAGTACTGGGTGGTCCTCCGAGATTTTCATTTCTTTCCTCTACAAAAGCATACGATGAAGTTTAAGTGCCTTCCTGTGTATTTAATTAAAAAATACCAGCCACTCTATTGTTCAGAGCTAAGTCATTTTAATCAAAAAACGGCTTCTTATTCCTCAGACACCTTCCATGCATGAGGTAATAAGCATTTCAGGACTTTAGAAGTATGCTTCGCGGTAATCCCTTGGGCTTTTCTATTTCACAGAATTTACTAGCTATTTTGCTAAATGCCTACAGAGAATTGGTCAAGTTCATACTTTCCCTTTTCAAGCTAGTGAAACTCTTTAGTTGTGACAATAGTCCAACGAAAGTAGCCTCTTTACCCTCTTCCAGCACTCACAGCCTATTCTGGAAGGCATGTCTCATACGGGTAGGCAGAGCCTCAATGTATTTTGGGGCTATATGAGTAGAAATAGAAAAGTCTCAGAGCGAGACGGAATCAGTCTGGAGGTAAACAGCCTGCAAGCACTGGCAGCTGTGCCATTATAAATACAATTGCATCCCCTCTGCCATCTCACTTATCAATTTTGACAGCTGACTGTCTTGACTCTTGAAAACATTTATCAAAGACGACAAATTGTGCTGAATGTCAGGTTTCCCAGAATGACTTTTGTTAGTAGTTGACTATTAAGACAATAGGGCTGATAACCACTTATCATGCAGGGGAAAGATGACTGTCTACTGAAATAATTTTTGCTTCTTTAAGAAAGCCACCTGTTTATTTGACTCTATCCTCTTCAGTCCTACCACCTCAGTTCAAGTCCTTTCATTTCACACCTGGACTGCAGCATTTTGCTGCTAGTCTGTCTCTGCTTTTTTTTTTTGTTCCTTCAAATTCATCCTCCACGCTCCTGAAAGAATGAGTATATTTGGAACGCCAGGGGGCTGCAGTATACTGCTCCTATTATCTGTAGTCTAAGGTTTGAGTTTCTCATTATGACACAAAAGGCTTTTCCTATCTGTTTATTGTATCGCTTACATACACCAGCATTGTTTGATGTCTGTGTTTACTTCTCAGAACTTACTTTCCAGAAAGACCAAACTACTTGCAGTGCTGTGAACCTGCTGTGCTCATTGATGCCTTCACACCTTTACCCTGGCTCTTGCCTTAAACGTCTGCTCATTCCAAACTCTGCTCAGTCATCATTCTTTGATTGTTCCTCAGTGAGTCTATCATTAGCTTCTCTGTGCCACTTTGCTATTTTTTCTACTGTGCATATCTGACAGTAATGTAATTATATATTCCCACCTGTTTCCACATTGAGACTGTGAGTTCATTGGCAGAAGACAGTGTCTTATTTATTTTTGCCTCACTGAGGCTTTGCATAGAATCTGAAATCCCATATTGCTCAAAAGTATTTATTTCTGACTTCTGTTTTGCACACAATTAAAGGGACAACATCTTTGGATCACAGCAGAGGCAGAAGTGGCATCAAAAATACTTGATTTAAAAACAAAATTTAATAAAACATGCAAAGTGATGCTCTTTTAAACCATACATTTAATCATATAGTAATACCACAATCTCTGTTTATGTGCAGAAGGACTGTGACCTTAGAGACGAGTCTAAAATTTTTGACTACTACCCACACACAGATGCAAAACTTAGGACAGAGACAAATTTTGATGGTACACTATAAAAGGAAAACTTAAAACAACAATGACATGCTGTAGCATTTCTGTAAATGTTGCAAAAATCCCTTAATTTGTAATAATTTAATTAAAACATCTAATTTGTTCTGGTCCTTTCCTTAATCCTTCACATTCCAACAATCTCACATTTACCTCAAATATGCTTCATTCCCATCCCACCTTGCCTTTTCTACTGTTCCTGCTGGTGGTGACCCTGCTTCAAAAGAAAAGCTAATACTTTGCTCATTTTACTTGATTCAGTAGACACATAGTGAACACATAACTGATACGACAGCAGCAGAGACTACCATCTTCCTTCCTATTCCAAAACCCAAGAATGTGTAGGTATATTTTAATTACAATTATGCTCTAGAATACAAGAGGAAACAACTGGTAGACTGGAAACGAGAAGAAATCTCTGACAGATGAAAGGCAGGAGGGATCAGATTAAAGCCTGCAGCTCAAACGAGAGCGAGCATCAAGAGGCTTACTGTCTAGAAACACTGAATCTGAGAGGCTCTCAGCTTGCAGCCTCTTGCCACAGACGGTGGGGTGTGAATCACGCTGACTAAGGATTCCTCTATCAGTATTCTGCCTGACCGCTCCAAATACCGAGAGCTACAGGTTAACTTGCTTAACCATTCCTGTAGCCCTGAGAGAGGTTTCCATAACCCCACTCTTAGAGTCAGGGCACTGAAGTTAAGTCCAGGCCGAGACGACACAGAATTAGAAGATAAAGGCGGCTGTGGTACTAAGGAGGCAATGAAGCAATCACATTTCAAGAAGACACAGGTGGCCAGAGGCACCAAATACTGCTTAAAACCAAAAATCTACGCTGTAGAATAGATTGTGACTCATAGCAACACTACGGGCAGAGTAGAACTGCCTGATAGAGTTTCCAAGGAGGGCCTGGTGGATTTGAACTGCTCACCTTTTGGTTAGTGGCTGTACCATGTAACCACTACACCACCGAGGTTTCTATATGGTTTTCAGAGGATAGGACTGTGGAAGGTGTAACTGAATTTGGTCATTCAGACCCTACCTCACACAGTTTCAGAGAAGGTTAAATGAGTCTATGCACACTAGTACTTCACAGGAGGGGAGAATAAAAGTTTGTTGCTGTTAGTCCTCAAATCTTTGCGTAGGAGCTTTTTTTCTTTAAGATCTTTGAACACTCTATCTATAGTTGTCTTCCCAATAACATTTCACACTTTGGTCTCCATAGTACTTATTTTTAATCTGAGATTTTCTTATTTCCTTAAAATTCTTAATTGCCTTTTCTTTTTGAATAGAAACTCCAAGAGAGCAAGAGCATTATTAACCCTCTGTTTGTAGTCTGTGGGACAGTATCAGGTCCCAGTGCCTTGTACAGCATCTAGCAATAACTAAGTGCTTAATAAATATTTGTTGAGTGAGTGTTTGAATTCCCAGGCTCCAACTATTATCTAAATACTGACATTCCTAGCTCTCTAACTCCAGTGACTATGACTCTCCTCAGCTCTACCTCTACATATCTATCTGCTTTCTAGACATTTCTGCCTGGACAGGCCTAAATCTCAAACTGACCAAAAGCAAGCCTATAGTTATGCTTCTTCTCTGGCATTTTCCATCTCAGTCAATAGCTCCAGCATATGACAGAAATGTGTCAGCAATGTGGGACATCTGAGAGCTATTTACAACTCAGGGAGATGAAAGGGTAGAACACATATACACATATACACATTTCCCATATATCTACCAGCATTATGTTACATGTTTGTATACTGTCCCATGCAATCTCAAGAAATGTCCACTAGTATTGCCTCTTTTTTGCACAGATGAGGAATCTGAAACTTGCAGAAGTCACACAGGTATTAAGCAGTGAAGTCTGATTTGAGCCTACTTTAACAGACTCTAAATATGTCTAAATGTAAAGCCTTCTGAAATCGCTATAATACAGTTAAACCTCTAGTTTGTTGGGAATAACAATATCGAAGGTTTGTTACTTACAGTGGACATTAAATGAGGACTTACTGAAGGCTTACTTTCTTAGTTGCAATATAAGCAACATAATTTGAGTGTCAGAAGATCTTTCACAATCTTTTCTGGATGATTAATATGATGTAGTTCAGACACTGGTTAGTCTGTGCTATTACATTATAGGGAAACCCCAGTGCTGGTGTGGGTAGGAGCTACTGTTGCTAACCAAAAGTTTGGCAGTTTGAATCTACAAGGTGCTCCTTGGGAATCCTATGGAGCAGTGCTACTCTGTCTTAAAGAGTTGCTGTAAGTTGGAATTGACTCAACGGCAGTGGGTTTGGTTTTTGTTTTTACACCATACAGTTATGGTAACCCTAGTGCCATATTGCTTAAGTGCTAACTGAAAGGTTGACAGCTGAGATCCGACAGGAACTTCTTGGGAAATCTATGACACAGTTTTATTCTATCCTACAGGGTTGCTATGAATTGGAGTTAGCTCAATAGCCATTTTTTTTAATACCCTACAGTTATACATGTGTTCAAATCCATTAAAAAAAAGTGACAGGAAATAACCCCCCGAAACAATTTCTCCACACTTGAGAAAAGTTTCCAAGAGAACAAATAGTTTTCTCTGTCTCTGGCAGAACTTAAACAATAGGATCCACATATGGAAGGGCTAATCTGGTTCTGAAGTGAGGATAACATTAATGCATTTCCTCCTATGAGGGTTAAATAAGGAGATAAATAGAATATCCACATGTGCCGCCAGCTAGATGAAGCACTCTAAATCTGTGTATTTGTTAAAACTATTCTAGGTTTTATTCCATGAAAGTCACATTACTAAAAACTTATTAAGATGGACAATTTCCAAAGCACATTATTTGGAAAATGTAGATTTTCAAGCTGGCCAGGAGAAAGAAAGTAACGGAAATTCTAAATGATCATCTTGAGTTATCTGGGGAAGAGGAACGGAAGTTTAGGGACTCTTTCATTTTCATTGCGGAGGAAGAGATTTTATGAATTTCTGCATACACTGGACAAAAAGTGATTAAATCTTTCCTACCTAGAAAAACCTGTGGTGTCACCACTCAGAGAATCACAGTTTTCATTTGGATTTACCAGCTAAATTGCTCACATATTCCTAAAGCATATTTCAAACTTTTGTTTATGAGGCTTCACAACTGTCTTTATTTGGCAGGTACCCACGTACAAACCAAAAGGAAGGAAACCTTCTTGAAGGATTATGAACTTCCTGGCTGTACAAAGGCTCAACAGCTGTCAGCCGATCCTCTGGTTACTCATAAACATCCCCTTGGAAACACTCTCCTTCCAATGGCTACTTAGCACTGTCAGGCATTTCTTGTCAGATAAACCACAGGCAATCACGCTTTGCAGGATGTGTTAGTTCTAGTTTGTTTATAAAAGAAAGTGAAATGTTATATATTCTTAGCAATTACACTCTCAAAAAGAAGACATACTCAGGAATCACATGCCAAAGGGAAATAGAATAGTATCAATAATAAATCAGTGTCTATTATTTTTATAATCATTAAAAAGGCTTCTGTTCAGAGAAAGAAATTCTTGTCCATCAGCTGACATTAACTAGCTACAATAGGTGAATCTTCAATCTTGTGTGTCCTCTGTAAACTAGATGGACTTCCAATGTGCTGTTTTATAGGTCAATTCTACCATGGCAAAGTATTCTTTAATTCTCTTCTGTCCAAACACCATGCTCTTTATCCAAAAGTGTTTATCAGTTGTTGTTTAAAACTCAATTGCCAATGTCTTTTATTATGCTATTATTACTAATAATCCTTTTATATGTTTTAAAAAAGAGCTCTATCTTCTTATAGTTCTCCTTTATTTATAAAAAGCTTTCTGTTGCAAATCCTACTTTGGTCAGTGCTTCTTATAGAATCATTCCTTTCCTACTGGACTGAATCTATGGCTTTAAAAACCTGGTCCTCTGAAGACAATGAAAAGAACAAATGCTTTCAATGTGTTTTACAAAACAAAGAAACAAGTTGCAGATTTAACTTCCAACATTTTGTTCCAGAAAAAAAGACACAAAAAGAAATATGAGAAGGGAATATCTGTAAGAAAGTAAAAACAATCAAGTGAAAGCACAGATAAACGTGTTTGTGAGATGTTTCAATTTTAACTTTTGTTTGGTGAATAACTTTTGCTGTAGAACTCCAACTCACAATTACGTTAGGGTCCTAAAACAGTGCCTTCTTTGATAATTTGCATCATTATCAAATACAAACATCTGTTTCCTTGAATGCCCTGTCCTAAATAAGGAAATCGGGTTCTTCAGAATCCTAAGATGTTTAAGTGCTCTATCTCAGTTCAGTTCAAGTAATTGCCAACTTTGTGCCATTCATCTTTGCATTCTCCTAATCTACTCCTTTTACGATGACTGCAGTCACAGGTAATCTGTTGGTATACTTCAAAATATTACTATCTGCTGCTTCATCTATATACTTCATTATTACTACTGACGTATTTCTCTGGGTTTCAAAAGAGCCCACAATTTATTTGCTTTGTCACCATATTCCTGGTAGCAAGGGAAGATATAGAAACATAAGTTTATGTGTGTCTATGCATCATATTTTTAGATATCTTTACTAGAACAGTAAATAACAATTTCGAATCTCAAGTGAAACCAACTCTTATCATCTAATTTGAAGGAAAAATTCAACTTTTTAGAACTGAGAAGTATATCTAACATGTTTCAGTTCTAAATCCCTTTCAAGTTTCATGTTTTAGATTTGCTAGTCTGCAAATATACTTAACATTGAATCACTGGTTCAATAATTCTACTTTGTGCTTGGTACTGAGGGTGCTGAGTATGCATAAGACAGGATCTTCACTCCCAAGACACTCAGACACTTATGAGAGAATCAAAGATGCAAAAGAACGGTGATTAAAGAACGAAACAAGTAGATAAGGGTATGAGGGCCTGAAACCAAGGCCCAATACTTATGTAGGCAAATAAGTGTAACAATCTCCTAGGCCTGTCCAGTGCTTAGAGTTTAAGAAGCAATTTTTGCCTCTGTGTTTTTATTTGTATCTCATTCATAAAGCCAGTGGTATAACAGGCTGCCCCTAAAAGACAGAGGTTGGGAACAAACAGAGAAAGAGAAATAGGGAGCATTCCAGTCAGAAAAACAAAAGCAAAAAAGAAACGTGAAGTGAGTTTTATGCATGACGAATGCGAGCCGTTTGGGCGGGACAGCCCGAGCACCCCGTGGTGCCCTGGCGCAGGGCAGGGTGAGCCCAGAAAGGCAGCCTGGAAGAACTGCACGTGCTGTTGATTTACACTCCATTATATAGACCTGAGCTTTCCAAACTGGAACACTGAGCAGCATGTCAGGATATCTACAAAGCCACGTTTTCAGTATGATGCATCTTCCTGGAATATTTGTGGGGGTGGTGATATAAAAACATTGTGTACGAAATTAAGCAAATGAATTGGTAGAACACTTGAAATTTACTTACGTTAAATCTCAATGCACCGCCTAAGGAGTCAAGTCCAAATGTGACATCATTTAAAAAAAAGGAAACACAAGACCTACCTAAAATTGGACCTTAAGTTGTCCTTCCGGACTCTGCGGGCCTGTCACCTCCCATATCACATTGCTCCTGTACAAGAAAGCCTGAGGAGCACTGCGAAGAGACAGTGAAGCCTTGAAGAGTTTTCAGCAGAGGAGTGACCTCATCACTTTTAGGCTTTAGGAAGATTTCTCTGATATCTCAAAGACAGAGAGAGCATGATGGTCAAGTCTGACAGCAGAAAGACCAGCAAAGAGGTGGCTGTCAGCGAGGAGTGAGGCGAGATGTGATGGCTTGTAAAGATGCCCACCAACTCACACTGAGATGATTTATGGTGGCTGGAGGGAAAGGAAAACCCTCGAGGTATAGCATTTAAGTGCAGTGTCTGCCAACCGAAGAGGTCAGCACGTCACAAGCTGCCAGGTGCTCCTTGAAAACTCTATGGAGCAGTTCTACTCTGTCTTACAGGGTTGCTAGGAATCAGAAGTCACTCAGTGGTAGTGGGTTTTGGCTGGAGGTTAAAGGACAGGATGGCATTAAGGACTACTCTCAGCTGCCCGGTCTGTGTCACTCTATCTATAAAGAAAGATTGTTTTAAAGATTGGAGGTGATCTCCAAAACACCTAAGAGAGAGCCCAGTAACACAATAGATGCTCTATACACGGCAACTCACAATTGTCCAGACGATGGGCAGGAATGGGCAGGATAGAAGAGAGGGCAGATTTTGGAAAGAAGATTCTTTAGTTTAGAAGGTACCTCTAATTTCGCTGAAAATTTTTTTCAACTTTAAAAATTTGAGTCTCTTAAAATTTGCCTTTTTTTTTTTTTTTCCAGCTTTATACCTGTGGACCTATATTTGAACATGGAGTAGATATGGAAGTGGTAGTGTTATGTATTATGGAGTTGCTCTCAACTCACGGCAACCCTATATTACCAAGTAGAACTGCATCACAGAGTATCCTAGGCTGTCATCTTTATGAGGGCAGATTGCCAGGGCTCTCCTTCCATGAAGGCTGGTGAGTTTCAATCACTGACTTTCTGGTTAGCCACTAGAGCTATTAACCATCACATTAATTCATTGACTAGGTTGATAGGAATTTGTTATTTCAATCAACTGAGTATTCATTCTAAGTACCTTTAACAATTTACTTTAAAGAAAAGGTATTATCAAGGAAATAAGACCATTGAAAACTGGTGAGACCACTCTCCTATGTTGCCTATACTATTTTGGCAAGCAATTCATCAAAATGCATTTATCTCACATGTTAAAATTATTCACCTGATCTAACTCAAGAGCTGTATTTCTGAAAAACCTTTATTATAGTAATAAGTTTGAAATATATACCAAGATTCAGACATAAAGCAGTTCACTGTAGCTTTTTATCATTAAGAAAACTAGGGGAGGGGGGATGTAAATATCCAGCCAAATGGTAAAATTGCAGTCACATAAAAACGGTAGGAGCAGAAGTGGGAGGCACACACATAATGTTAACTGTGGTTATCTTAAGAGTAAAAATTGTGGATGATTATTTTTAAACATTTTATTTTGACCCTCAATTGCAGAGATTAGATTTACGTAATTTTTGACTCAGGACTATCTGTATTGGTCAGTGCAATTTATATATCTCTTTAATTTATAGTACTATACTAAATTTTTTAGTAAATAATGAATACCTGTGTGCCCAGATTACTACCAGAAGTTTATGCCTTTGAAAGGAGCCCTGTAGGCATAGTGGTTGAGGACTCAGCTGCTAAGTGAAAAGTCAGTGGTTTGAACCCACCCACCACTCAGCAGGACAAAGACAAGGCAGTCTGCTTTCCTAAAGATTATAGCCTTACAAACCCTGCAAGGTAGCTCTCTTCTGTCCTACAGGGTGGTCACGAGTTGGAACCAACCTGACAGCAACAGGTTTTATGTCCTTGAAGGAGGAGAGGGTAAAGACTGTCATCCCAACTGGAATTAAAAAAATTCCAGTTATGGTGGGAAAAATTCAAACTAGGATTATTTTTTGTAGTTTTCAAATTAAAAACAGTGACAATGCTGGCTCTCAATAAAATAATGTGTTTCCTAGTTCTTGCAGACTTGATCCTTCATTCAGATTCACGTGTGTGTTGGTTAACTTGTTCCAAACACAAAAGCTCAAACCAGAGGTGTTCCAGAGAGGCATGCTATGTGATGCCAGTTGGTACAATATAGGACTAGACACAGACTGATGCATGGACATCTGCAAGTATGTACTATACAAAGCTCTAAAACACGGTCTATATGCTTGAAATGGTAAAATATTTGGAATTTTTTTAAAGATTACACTATGTGTTTGTCTCACTTTGCTTAAATGAGTTATATCACAGCACTAGATGCTTACAAATCAGTCCGTAATCAACACCTGTTGTCCCTCTGGAGTTCACATGCAAAGATCCTGCAATTCAGAAGCCCGTGTGGCAGTGTTAAGCCTTCGACTGCTAACCAAAGGTCAGCAGCTCCAATTCACCAGCCACTCCTTGGAAATCATGTGTGGCATGATTTCCTTTGTCCTATAGGGTCACTACGAGTTGAAATACACTCTATGGCAATGGGTTTTTGGTTCAATCCTTCATTCAAGTGATGGAGCTGCTTCTGGGACCAGACTCTTTGTTAAGGTTCCTTCTATACTGTCTCTGAAAGGAACAACAGTGGGAGGAGTTGAAATTGACTCAATAGCAATGCTTTTTTATTTTCCCCCCTATATTGGAAAAGATAGTTCTGCTTTCTCTGTCCCTATTTAGCTGTTCTTTGAAGGTAGAAATCATTAAGAGGATATAATTTTATATGCAAATATTTACCTTAATTAAACAAAGCCTGTCATAAACAAGTCTTGTCAGGAAATGAAAATGCATCATATGTATATTCAAGTAAAAACTGAATGTCATCATTTTGATAAAATTCATATGCATGGAGTGAGGAATCTTCACTTTATAGCTATATTTTTGGTACAGTTGTCCTGCTCATAGTTACAGTGTTCAGTAACCAAGTTGGAAGGTTAAATTTGCTTTTCTTGGTTTTCTTAGGAAATAAGGCTTAGTATTGTCATAATCAGTGATGCAAAAGATAGCTCTGTCTCATATTTGTTTTATGAAATTACCTGAACAAATTAGCACAAATACTAATCTCATTTCTTTCAGCAAGAAATCTAAAAGAATTACAATAATTCTGGGGGTTGTTCCCAAATTTACAATTTCTTTCTAGTCATTCCTTTAAAAAATTTTTTTAAAAAATAAAATCTCTTAGTTAAAGGAAATAATTCAGTTTAACAAACACAAGTACTCTAAGAAGTTGTGCTTGCTTAGAATATTAGATCGTATAACACATCAGTTAAATGTACAAGTCTCTATGAAGGTTCAACAAGTATAAAAACTAGAACAACAATATATTGTCCAATCAGGGCATTTTTAGAAGTGAAAAGGGGTTCTATTAACAGTCACAGCAGAATATTAGCCATTAACTGAGACTGTTGAGAGCAAATTAAGATGTATGGTTATCCCAATAATAACTGAGCTGCAGTTGTTTTTTACCTGTGTAAATCAGCATAGCTATGTGTCAAATGTCTTCAACTTACAAGTTTGGAGCAAAATAAACTTATGTTCCTTGTCAAAATAAGCAACCAACAAATCTCTATTTTCTTCTTTTACGGGCTCACACAAGGGTACACTTAAATCTATTCCACTCTAATTAAGTAGGTTGCTCATTTAATAATTATCAGAAAAACAAAGACTTTCACACTGTATTTCAAATTGCTGCTCTCTATCAGCACTCTTGACCCTACCCTCATTTAACCTGTTATATGTATTTTCAGGACATACAACAACAGTAACAGCAATGGTCAAGAATTTATTTACTCACTGTGATGGTTAGGGTTGTGTGTCAACTTGGCTGGGCAAGTACTCTCAGTGTTTATATGCGATTATTACCCCCATGATGGGATCTGCTGTGAGTAGCCAATCAGTTGAAAGAGTTTCCTTGGGCATGCAGCCTGCATCCAGAGATAAATGGAAATTCTGGCTTTTGCCTGCTCTGGAACCTGCAGCTGCCTCCTGTTTGTCTGTGCTTGGGCCTTGAGGAAGCAGCTTGCTTGCCTACCTTGAAATTTACAGCCTGTGAGCAAGAGCTCTGCTCTCTGACCTGCAGATCTTGGGTTTTCCAGCCTTTATAGCTGTGTGAATCAGGAGAGAAGCCTTGTGGTCCTGCCTTCCAATCTTGGGATTCATCTGTCTTCACAACCTGTTAACAAGAACCTTACTCTCCAACCAACTGATCTTGGGTTTCCCAGCCCCTGCGGTTATGCGACTCAGGACAAGTCTCTATCCTGATCCACTGCCTTGGGATGTTCCATCCTCTGCAGTCATGTGAGCTGTTTGCTTGATATAAATCCCCCTCCCCTCTCTATACATTTATATGTTTCACTGGTTTTGTTTCTCTAGAGAATCCACACTCAGCATGGAAACATTTTCTGAGTACCTACTTTTTACCAGGGCATGTGCTAGGCTCTCCTGCAGAGTTAGTGATAAAAAGAAAACTTAAGTGTATAAATAGCTATAGCCCAGGACATAATCTGAAAGAAAAAATATCTACTAAATGTGATGTGGGAGTTCAGTGACGGGGAAAATATGTTACATGGAAGCAAAGGAGGAATCAGGGAAGGCATCTGAAGGAGTGATACCTGGATCTGTCCTTGAACAATGGCACTCCTGTAGGAAGGACATTTCAGGAGAAGAGAGATCCAAAAGCAAAGACAAAGAGGAAGGAAAACAATAATTAGCTCTGAGTATTAGCAGGATGCGGATTTGGACCCTAAGACTGTGTATGTGAAAGGAGGTATACCTGGAAATGTATGGTGATGGCAGAGTGCAAAGAAACTTCAATGCCAGGGAAAGAGAACTTTAGAGCTGATTCAAAAACAGAGTCATACAAGATAGTGAACAAAAGCATAATTTAATCAAAAGTACATCTGGGAAGGACTGATCCAACAGACGTATATGTACAACGGACTGCAGAGATGGGAATCCACAAGCTATCTGACACCAAGAAATAGCCTTGAAATACTCAGTTCAAGGAAGAGCAACATTCAGGACAAGGAAGCAGGCAGTGGTGATAAGGGAGAAACTTCCGCAGAGGCTGTGAAAGCACATGTCCCAAAATGTTTAAACTGAGTGGTTTGTCCTCCAAGATTACAATTTTAACCTGACATAACTGAAAAAAAGAAGGTGGTGTCATTAACAGACATCTCAACGAACCAACTCTGGAGTAACAGAATACGATCTTAAGAGCTCAAGTAATAAAAAATACTTTCATACTTCATATAGATCAGTTTTCAATTTAATTAACTTCCCCCTCCAAATGAAACTTATTAAGGTGATTTTTTTAATGAATGATTTTATTGCCTCTTTAGTAAGTGGTATGGAATTATTTTAGATACTTCATTAATAATTTTAAAATGTGGATTAACTGGAAGGGAAATGGAAGCAGAGGAAATGATACCAGTGAAATGTAAAGCATAGAGTGAATGGAAAAGTTCTGCTATTCTCTACATATGATTTTCTCATCTCTCTTCAATCCACCACAATACATGAATAATATATACTCTGTTTATAAGTTATGCTTCATCCCCAACATATTCTTTACAACAGTGGTTTCCCAAGTCTTTGATATACTTAGTTCTCTGAATGCCCCGAGTTTATCAACTCTCTACTCAGGAAGACACTCAGTTCCCTCATGGCAGTGTTTTACATATATAGTTTGTAGAAGAAATTCTACAGGAAATACAAAGGTGGATTAGATGATAAATCAAATTTACACTAAATAGGAGATCTTATAATTTATAAAAATGGTCACTGGAGATACATTTTCACAGAGATCATTAAAGTTGTCATTCATTACCAATTTCTCCCTTGTCTTTCTCCTTCTCCCCATGTTGGCCCTGTCCTTTGAAGCATTTTACTTTAAGAAACATGGCACAGGGATTAGAGCCTGTGACACAAAGAGCAAATACCT
Organism: Heterohyrax brucei; assembly: GCA_028571685.1. NCBI lineage: Eukaryota > Metazoa > Chordata > Mammalia > Hyracoidea > Procaviidae > Heterohyrax > Heterohyrax brucei. The sequence goes on along the minus strand of CM053142.1, from coordinate 100,981,492 downwards.
GATGGAAAGAGAGATGGCATTCATTGCAAATGCATAGCAGTCCCAGGCTGCTTCTCAATCCTCCAGCACAACAGAAGAACAGGATGGCATTGGCCCACGTAGACAGCAGTGGGAATCCTTAACGACTGATTTGCCAGTATCTGCTGAGCATGCACTCTGAGACAGGGGATGGGAGGCAATGTCGAGCAAGGGTGACCAGGCTTCTGCCCTCACAGCCTGCAGTGGAGTCTCCATAGATCTAACTGGAGCACGGGGGACACTTTTCTTGACACAAGTGTCACATACCATTAAGTTGCTCAAAAAAGATACAACTGAAATCTAGATAATGTTTATCTTTTTTCTTCCTTTTTTCTTTGCCTCTGTGAATGGTCTTCTCCTTGATTTATAATTCTCTACTCCTTAATTATAGCAAGATTCAATACTTAAAATTTCACAAACATCGTGCATCTATTTACAGCAAGCTAGCTTTGAGAAATACATTTCAAAGAATGACACTTTCAAGCAAAACACAGGGGTTTGCTTATGCTTTGCATAGGAATTGGCGAGAGGAAGCTAATTAAAGGCTAAATGCACACTCCTGTTTACAGACACCTGCCTCAGTTCAGTTTTCAGTCAGCTCATGAACAGAACAGTGATGTATAGTCCTGCTTTCCATTCCATCTCTAATATGTCTTTAAGCAAACTTCTAAATTCTTTTTTTGCTTATGTTTTTATGACAGGTGCGTGTAAGAGGAGCTGCACGTGCGCTTGATTTAAGCTGTTGGATGTTGCTTCAGCTTTACTTTAGTGTGAAAAGCAAAAACGGCCAAGTGGCATTTAAAACCCCACTACTTTGAAGTCAATTTTGACTCATAATGATCCTATACGACAGAGCAGAACTGCCCCACAGAGTTTCCAATGAGCTCCTGGAGGATTTGAACTGATGACTTACTAGGTTAGCAGACATAGCACTTAACCAGTAGCATTTAGAGATAATAAAAATCCAGCTGAAGTGATGTTTTATACTATTAAAATTTTATATTTTTTAATTTTAAGACTTTCCTCTAGCAGAACTGACTTTTAAGAGTTAATCATAAAGGCTATAGAAAATTCAGCATCTTCACTGCACCAAGACAGGGACTCTCCTTATTACGAGCTGGGCTAAAGACCTCTATATTTCTCAAAGCCTTTCCCTTTAAATTATTTCGAGTAGAGGCTGAGATCTGCCTCTGACTTGCTAAGGGCTATTTATGACTTATTTCAATCTTTTCCTGGGTCTAAGGGAAAAAAAAATGAGCTGAGTTGAAAATAAAGAAGAGAGTTGTAAGCCTCAGTGGTGGTGTTCCAGTGACATGGATCATCCTCCCTCTTCTGACGGGTACACTGTTTAAAGTTTGTTATTTTTATTTCTCTCTCCAAACCAAAATTAAAGTCTTTTATCATTTTTAATTAGTGAACAAATCCTCCCATCTTTTAAGGCAAACACATTTCAAGCTGTGAGTCTTTTAATGCAGGCTGGTCCTCTGAGACTTTTCTGAAGCACTGTAGGGAAATTTTAAACCTGGTCAAAACATTTTCTTAGGAAAAGTGGTAATAGGTCATGGTGAGATATAGGTGTCATTAAAATTTCATAGAGATCCCTAACGTACCCAGAATTAACAGAACATTTGCCCACTGCCTATAGTATCTCCAAAGAAACCTTTGCTGTCTATCACTGCCCTGAAGGGAGCTGTTGCAGTCTATCGATGCAATAATCTGCATGTTAAAAAGTCCCTAAATATGTATTTACAAGATAGTCAGATCTGTTTTACTCTATTGGGTCACTAATCCATGCACTAAAATACCCTAAATATGTATTTACAAGATAGATCAGTTTTGGTTCACTGAGTCAATAGTAAGTAGGCCTTTAGAAAGACATCTACATAGTTGCACAGCTTGCATTCTGGTAAGCTCAGAATTGTAGTTCTGGCCACGAAAGCTCTACCTTTCAAAGAGTTGATTTACTACGCTGGTGTCAGTGGGTACGAGAAACTGTGTTTCGCTCTAGTCTATGATACTTGCCATTAAAAGGGGAGATGAAGAAAAACCAGCCCAGCACAAGCTACCATATTTTTGTGCAAGTAATGTATGCTTTCTACATATGTTTGTCCATTGTACCCCCTCCCTGAGGTGTTTCCATAAGTACCTCGTATGAGGGGAGGGGACACAGTTGGCAAACAAACAAACACACAAATATGGTGTGATAGAAACAAGATTATTTAAATGTGGTCCTTCAAGCTATGGTGTATGCTATCCTTTGAGACTCTGGCTTAGCTCCTCCACCCCTTAGCATTTAGGTTACTCCACTTCTTTCTTACCCAACTGCTGGGCTGTACCCTTTGTAGTTCCAGCCGTCAGAGGGATCTTTCCAGGAAGATGGAACATGTCCCTCCTCTGCTCCCATAATTTTCCATCTCAAGGTAAAAGCCCAAGTTTTCTCAGGCTATACTCTCCTCTTCCTCTGCCACTGTCTCCTGCCACCCCCTTCACTTCCTTGGTCACACTGCCATAGTGCACCACCTTCCTTACTGCAGCTCCGACACACCAGCCATGCTCCTTTGTGCTTGCTGTGTTGTTTGTCTGGAAAGCTGCTTCTTCACATGTCCACGTGCATGCCTCACTCTATCACTCTCTTCAGGTCTCTTATGACAGGGACCTGATCACACTTTATTAGACAGTGTTATGGAGTAAACTTTGTCCCCTCTAAATATGTGTCAACTTGGCTGGGTCATGATTTCCAGTATTGTATGGTTGTCCTCATTTTGTGATCTGGTGTGATTACCTGTATGTACCTGTTTGTAAATCCTAACCTCTATGATATTGATGAGGCAGGATTAGAGGCATTTATATTAATGAGGCAGGACTCAATCTACAGGATTAGCTTGTATATTGAATCAATCTCTTTTGAAATACAAGAGTTGAGCAGAGAAGAGACAGACCTCCTACTACCAGGAAAGCAGAGCCAGGAGCAGAGTGCAGCCTTTAGGATCTGAAGTCACTGCATTGGGATGCTCCTAGACCAGGGGAGGTTGATGACAAGGAGCTTCCCCTGGAACCGACAGAGAGAGAACGCCTTCCTCTGGAGCTGGTGCCCTAAATTTGGGCTTCAATCCTTCTAATCCATGAGAGGGTAAATTTCTGTTTGTTAAAGCCAGCCACTTGCAGCACTTCTATCAGCAGTAGATACCTAAGATAGATGGCAAGACTCCATTTCAGCAGAAGTATTTACTTTCTCTGTTGCTCACTCTTGTTTTTCATTAACCCTTGCCATCACCTGATATAGTATGTCTTTACTTGTGCATTTTCCATCTCCCTCTCTAGAAATTCAGCTCTTCTTGGGCAGGGGTTCAAAAATGGCACATTTAGAAAACTGTCTGATATGTTGTAGGTGTTCATTAAGAATTCAATGTAAAAACAAAGAAAACCAAAACCAAACCAAAGTCACTGTTGTCGAGTTGATGGCCAATGCATAGCAACCATATGAGATAGAGCAGAAGTGCCCCAGGGAGTTACCAAGGAATGGCTGGTGGATTTGAACTGCCAACCTTTTGGTTAGCAGCTGTAGTACTTAACCACTACACCACCAGGGTTTTCAAAATGCACAAAAAGAGATCCAAGTAGAGTCTTATGTCTGTTTTTTCTAGTTCCCTACTGATGTGTATTCACGGTTAGGTTGAAAAGAAAAGGGTATTCCTTTCTTAGGCAATGCTTTGTGTTTGGCCACTGAATCTGTTTTCTGCAATATTCTCCCACTAACACAAAACTAGTCCTTCCTGAAGGTGCTCATTGATTCCATCCCTAGATGTACTAGATTGTGACGAAGTCCCTGGAGGAACTAAGGTCATCTCAGCTGGTCACAGAAACATTTGATCCCTTGCTTCTAGGTGCAGTTGCACATAAAGACAGGACTAGTATTCCCCAGTCTTACCATATAATGTGGTTTCCACAAATGACTCTGCATTAGACTGACTAAATTTTATAGGTTGATCTAGCATGGATCTGAGGAGTACTAAGTAGAATCATTATTCTCTCCTAAATTTGGTCCATTCTCCTTGGGGTATTCCTCATATCTCCAGTGCCACCTTTAACCATGCATGGTGCTCTTGAATGCATCCTTTCTCGCAACTAAAGCCTGACATAGGTACTCCTCCCTGGGTGCATCTCGCCGGCACAGTCTTCATTTCAATCACTCAGAAAGGCGCCTCAGGCAGCAAAATCACAGATGACAGAAAATTAAGAACTACGCTGCTATGATTATTTGAGATTAGAGCCTACAAAGAACTCGTCTGAGCATTGACTGCTGCTGCCCTACTGATAGTGGCACGTATCATGGATTGATATGGGCCTACAAGAGGATGTGCTTCAGCCACAGTAAGCCCTGGAGATGCAAGGAAAGCAATCTGTCTTGTAATATTTCAGTGATATGCTGATTAATTAAAGGAGTTTTACTCTTAACCTGCTTAGCCCGAACAAGTCTGCTTAATATGGCTTCCCCCAGAACACACAGTATATCTCACAAGTCTTTAAGACACAGTTGAATGAAAAGCTGCAGGGATCAAAATAATTCTAGTCCCAAAACAAAGTATTCATTAACAGAAAGAGAAGGATATTTTAATCTTGAATTATTTGGATAACTGACTCAATTTTATAAACTATTTCACATGACTAGATAAAATGAAATGGGCTATTTCAGTGCATACTAGTACTTGAGTGGATTTATAAAATAATACTTTTCCATCACCTTACTGGGGAGGTAGGGATAAAACATTAACAAACACAACCACCACCAACACACACACACATACACACATGCACATTGACTCAGACACTAGGTATCATTGTGTGTCCTTCCAAGTTGTGGCTGAGAAGAATAATGACTTCTGTAATCCCTAGCTGTGACTTTTGTTGGGGAAAGATTTCAAATAAACATCTATTTGCTTTAGGTGAGCTTCAGTGAATTGGCCTTATCCGATTTCAGACCCTCCTAAGGGAAGAGATTTCAGGATTTCCTGGTTCTAAATGGAAAAGAACAGTTTGCTGAACTTGTATGACATCATCTGAAGCATTAAAGGCCAGACAATCATGGATTCTCTGCCTGTTTACCAAGCTTCTTTCCCTCCTCTGTCTATTTTATTTCCAAATGTCAGAGTAGCCTGAAACCTTTCAAAGATTTATGGACTGCAGAAACAGGAAATATTAGGATAAATCCTTTAACTTTTGTGAAAGCCTTGAAATAACTGATAGGCTTTCGAATTTCTATGTATCTCAGTGCAGATGCCCTAACATTATACCACATGAAGACTAATCATAGCTTAACATCAAAAGGGCAAGAGGCATCTCTGTTTTCAGACAGTCAGTGAAACTCTTCTACCAGAGTCTCAAATAAACAGAATACTGGGTTGGTGAAGGGCAATATAGACTAACATCACAAAAAAAAACAATTTATTAATTCAAATCAATGAAAAAAAATAGTCCACACCCATTCGGTTTTAAATATAATTAATTTTACAGCCACTAAGTAGGTAAGTTCTTGCATTATAGAAGGAAGGAAAAATGATGCTTCTGTCATACTATTTACATAAAGCAGCATAAAATGTGAGAAATTTATTTTCAAGCTTGCATTATAAAAATGTTTTTCTAATACACTGAACATACTAAAGACAAATAGCTTAAACAAGTAATATTTAAAAGATCTTACCCTAGGTATATAATGGACAAACTGTTTCTTATGGTAAGTAAACTAATTTTTCTCTTTGTTAGGCAACCCCCCTTAACCATAACTTCATGAAGAAATACCACTTCAGGTATGAAAATGATCTTACCTCATATTCAAAGTCCTCTGTTCTGTCTGCATCAGCAGGCAAGCCGGAAAGATACTCATTGTCCTCGTAAAATTCATGCTCCATTGGATGAAGAGAATGGCAGCTATGGGGAATGTAGCAATATGATAGGAATGGATCAAAAGGGTTGTTTTCAACATTAAAACTGATTTTAGATTTTCACTTTATTTTCCTCTGCTTTGGAAAAAGACCTGTCACTGTCATGATGTAGCCTTTAAAAGAACTATAGTTCAGAAAGAGCAATTGCTTTTCTTTCTGCCCCTATATGAAACCCATCAATTTGCCTTTTCTGTGAGAGTGCACAGAGTAAGGGCCTATGGTCATGGCTGTGTTGTGCTAAGAGGCTGACATGAGATTTTCGTGAGATCTTTGGCAGGCCTGATGCTTTGTTGATGTTTCCTGGCCTGCTTCTATTCCACAAGTACAAGTAGCTCCATATGTGGCCTTGTGGCATTTCAGACTGGAGTCTAACCAAAGAAGGGTATTTTGTAACAAATCCCCCCAAAACCCACTGCCACTGAGTCAATTCCAACTCACAACGACCCTATAAAGCACCACCAGTTTCATAACACAGCCCCAAACTGTTGTTTGAAAGCACATCATTTTCAGACTTTACAATGAGCTCATGTTGGTGACATTCCTCAAAAAAACCAAAACCCAAACATGTTGCTTTGAGTCAATACTGACTCTCAGTGACTCTACAGGACAGAACAGAACTGCCTCATAGAGTTTCCAAGAAGAGGCTGGTGGATGTGAACTGGTGACGTTATGGTTGGCAGCCATGCTCTTAATCACTGCATTCATGTCAATAACTCCCTGGAAACTCCGATCATCCCTTTAGAAGATTCCCAGTAAAAGAGTGAGCTGTGCAAGTAAAGGACAGGCAGGGGATCTAAGACCTCTGAGATGGAATATATATACCCCTTAATTTTTGAGACATCTTTTAAATAATTTATAGAAGGTTCTTCAAGTTACTGTATAACACAAGATAGATACTAGACTCCATAAGACTTTGCTGTTTTTACTCAGTTGGTTCTGACTTACAGTGACTCCACTAGAACTGTTCTATAAGGGTGTCAAGGCTGTAATCTTTCAGAAGCAGATGAGCACGCCTATCTTGCAAGGAGCTTCTGGGTGAGTTCAAACCAGAAACCTTCTCAGCTAACCACTAACAACAAAGGACATAAGCCCTTCTCTTTCTCAGAGTAAAAAAATTTGAGTGCAGTTAAATAAATTGGTTGTAGGACTGAGACCTCCAAGCCCTGCTCGTACGAACACTATTGAAAAGTTGGTATTTGTAGTATGGATGATAGCACAGAGGACAGATGATCATTCTACTCGGTCTTATGTGGTTGCTGAGAGTTGGAATCAACTTGATGGCAATGGGCTTTTAGGAGAAATGAGTTCTCTTTTGACTAGCTTCTAAGCAAGGGAGACCAATCCTGGTACCCTCATACAGTCAGCATAGATGCTCTTCCAGCCTCCTCTCATTGTTAGTGACGCAGAGTTAGCCAAGGGAGATCAGAAAGCAACGGCAGTGCAGGCAGCATCCCGCTTGCAGGTCTGACTCATGAACCTTCTTTGCCTACATGTAGACTGACTGCAAAGCCCCGTTGAGCTGGTTGAGCACTAAAGCTCACTCTTTAGGGACATCTGGATGTGTTTCCATTATCCTTCAGTTAGGTAGAAGTGAGTTCTGCTGTGAGGAAAACTTAATTCATTAACAGACAATTATTGAGTGCTGTCAAGAGAAAAATTAATAATGGACATCTTACTTTGATTTTATGGCTCTCTTACCCATGAAACCAAATATTCACTGTAAAAGAAATTCCTGAACCAAATTAATCCTGCTAGTAGCTTTTCTTCTGTCCAAAGTTGCTAATCTTTTCTCCTGTTTTTGAGGCAACTGAATGCTTAATTGTTTGCATCACCAGGGTTTTCATGCTAACTGGAAGGTTGGTGGTTTGAACTCACCTAGAGGATCTGCCAGAGAAAGACCTGGCAAACTGTTCCCCTAAAGATTAGAGCCAAGAGAACCCTGTGGGGGAGTTCTGCTCTCTCACATGAGGTTGCTCTAAGTAGAAATGGATTCAATGGCACCTAACAATAACAGAGACACCAGGTACCAGGCACTACGCTGAGAACCGAGAATGTGGTGGTGTACGATATTCAGTTCTCGCCCTATCAATCAGGTAAGCTGACAGAGTGGGATATGTGATATAATGCAATAATTAAGAGTAAAACGCAGAAGTTCTGAGAGCACATGGAGTCGGTACCTACTGTCGCATTTAGAAGTTTTCAGCTAAGCTCTGCAGGACTTAAGAAGAGTGTATGGTATAGCATCTTGGTTTGGGGAGCGGGTAGTGGTCAGATCTCAGGCTGACTCTTGGCTCAGTCATTCCATTGCTATCTAACCTTGGCAGTTACTGAACGCAACTTCCCTCATCTGCCACATGTGGCTGGTAATAAAATGGTGCACTTCCTCATGAGGTCATTGTGAAAATTAGAAAGAGATAATAAATGTAAAACACTTGGAATGTTACCTAAAATATGTTAAGTTAATAAATACTAACTTTTGTCATTCAAGAAACTCTGGTGGCATAGTGGTTAAGTGCTATGGTTGCTAACCAAAAGGTCAGCAGTTCCAATCTTCCACGCACTCTTTGGAAAGCCTGTGGGGCAGCTCTACTCTGTCCTATAGGGTTGTTATGAGTTAGAATAGATAAGACTCGATGGCACTGGGTTTGGTTTTTGGTATTGTCATTCATTTGAAAGTATTATTGGATGGCTGAACTAATGGATATTATATATTTGCTTGCTTGACTCGATGGCACTTGGCTGGCTGGCTTTGCTTATTTTCTGTCTCCCCACCCAGATTACAACTTCTATTAGGCAATGACTTTGTTCACAGTTTTAAGCTCAGCAGTGAGTTCTAGTGCCTGCTATGAGGGGTAATTTAGCAAGTACTGGATAAATGAATAAAGGGATAAACTAGAACACCAGAGTCCCTACTCTTCTGGAACTTGATGTCTCGGAAACTGATTTCTAAAACCTGGCTGTACATTAGAATCACCTGGAGAGATTTTAGAAAAATATAATATCTGACCTCACCCTGAGGATTCTTATTTAATTGGCTGGTAGTGGGATTCTACCACTGGTATGTTGTTTTAAAGTTCCCAGTTGATTCTAATGCACACCTGTGAATCACACACAATAGCCTTCCAGAAGCCACTAAAGGGGAGGGGAGTGGCATGACCAAACCTGTGTTTTACAAAGTGGGGAATGCTGGACTAGGCAAAGAAAATGCAGACCATCACTTTTTAAATTAAACTCTCATTAGTGTTTATATTTTGGCTTGAGTGTTCCCAGGACAAAATATACAGAGACAAACACATTTTCAAAATTATACAAGCTTGGACATAGATTTTTTTGAATATTCATTTAAGCTTGCTAAAAACTGGAAAGAAATACTCCTTTAATAGCTCCCTATTTCACAGCATCATACTGACTCTTTGACAGCCAAGACATTTTGTTTACATCTCAATATATTTGTTAATTGCTTTCTTTGGAGAATTTCACTTGAATTAATTCCTAGATTCTCCTTTAAAGAAGAGGAAGGCAATGGGGAGAGACAAGTGACCCACAGAGGAGAATACAGAGTCCACATGCTGCTTCTATGTGAGTCTTAATAAGGGTTTTGGCAGCTCTGGTAAGAAAAGCCATTTCCCTGAGCAGTGTTCATGAGTAGCAGGACACTTCGGATGACTGGAAATATGAACTATTCAGAGAGAGAATTTCTCAACACACCTTGACAGGGATCATTCCTGAAGTGAAGCCGTTGTGTGGGTCAGGGAGAATGGTTAGCAGTGACAGCTGAGAAATAATTGGATGTAAACACAGCAGAGACATTTTTCAAACAGAATTGGGAGCCTGTCTCTTTAACTGCAAACTTGTTAGTGTGACTGACTCCTTCTAATTCCTACTTTAAATGAATAATAAAAACAAACAGGGCTTGGGGAGAAATGATAGAAGATTACCTGTCTGAGAGCAGGAAGGGGCAGACATCCGGCACTGGAGGGGTAGGTGGCCTGAGCTTGGCCAGGGCCATGATATGTTCAAAGGTGATGTCTGTCTGAGTGCTGGCATTCATGAGCTGAACTTCCGGGGCCACTCCGTAGACTGGTTTACTGAGCGGCGAGCGCCTTAACACTTGAACCACGATGGGCTCCTTGGCATTTCGGAAAGCTTCCACTGCCTCTTCATGGGTGGCCTTTGAAAGATCCTTCCCATTGACCTACCAAGATAAAAGGACATTGCTCACCTCACAGGAAAGAACAGAGAGGCTGTCAGGATGGATTAATAAACGTGGCAAGGGGAGGCTTAAACCAGCTCTGATATGAATTCTGTAAAGGAATATTTAATCAGACACTGACGTTTATTGAACTCTTCACCAACAGGAGGATGAGAAGGGGATTAAGAAAACAATTACTTCTTGGGTCTCTATAAAGTATCTGGAGCTTATTAACTAGTAAAACACTATCAGAGCTATTCTGAAGGAGTTAATAAAATTTTAAAAAACATATCAGTGCTACAAAGTATTCATCAAACTCATCAGATAGGCAGGAATGTGAAGCATGTCCTGTTTTTTTCTTTCTTTCTTCAGTGATCTATCAGCCTCTTGACGAGATTTGAAATATTTCATCAAAATCTTACTCATCTGAATCTAAAATGTTAGGATACTGTCATCTTTTTATCCAAGGCCATAATACTGTTCATATGCATTGTATGCTAAATCCTTGCTACTCAGAATATGGCTTAAGGACCAAGCAGCATCAGCATCAGCATCACCTGAACAGCTCATTAGAAACACAGATTCTTTGGCCCTACCTTAGACCTACTGTATCAGAACTGACATTTTAACAACATGCCAGCTGACTTACACACACCTGAGAGATTGAGAAGCACTACTCTGGAGAACACCTCTGAGTATTACACAGAGCTAAATTATACCCGTTTAAATCCTCATCTTTTATAATTAGTTTGAATTCATGAATCTCCAAGGCAGAACCATTAGTCATAGTGACAGAAAAATTCTTTTTGTGGAACTCTTGTACCTGCCTACTGAGGGCCAGCCTCTGTAGCACCCAAAACACCTATACACTTTTCCCAACTTTTGCTTGTGGATTTCTCTCAGATAGTAGTGGTCAACTTATTTCCCTAATATGGGGCCTGATTAAATAGCCCTTGACTTTTAGTGACAGTGGTGTTTTAATAGGACACCCTCAATCCCAACCCCATTGCCATCAAGTCGATTTTGACACATAGCCACCCTACAGGACAAAGCAGAACTTTCCCATAGGGTTTTCAAGGAACTGCTGGTAGATTTGAACTGCTGACCTTTTGGCTAACAGCTGAGTTCTTAATCACTTAAGCAAAGCTAGAATTCTGAAATAGCTTCATGATTTCTACCGTAAGTGCATCAATGTTGGATTTTGAAAATAAGAAGATACTTGGGGGTAGAATGCTTTTCTCAACTTCCTGAAACTGTACCCTTTCTAGACAGCTAACTAAGCCACTTGCAGGTTGGTGAGGCCCTGATGGCTTTTATGCACCAGTAAATCCTTAGAGATCCCTGAGTGCCTTAAAAAGAAGCAAAGGAAGTCACGGAGTTGCAGTTAAACAGCTATTCAAATGAGCAAATGCTCTCTCCATGAATAGACAAAGAATCTGTGTGTGAGCAAGCTAGTGTAGGGCTTTTTTGGGCAAATGACACAAGGCCAGGTAGAAAGCCCCACACCATGCAGAGACAGGTGCAATGATCTGGAGGAGCCAATTTACTCAATGGACCCTGAAAGAGTTAATGTACCTTCCAAAAATGAGCAATTAAGTTTCCTCACCAATAAAACGTGTCCCAGTACAGTTTTTGGATCAGTGAGAAATCTCAGTTGGAGATTTGAATGGGTACCTAGTGGGGCGCACACATTCACTAATCTGTCTATTCACTTTCTGATTCTTTTCTCCATGGACTAAACTTGAAGATTTCCATTGAATTTTCATTGACACAGTGCTGGAATGCTGATGGCTTGAGCATAGGGGAGTATGCCAACACATGACACTTCCAGGCATAATGGCCACTCACTCCTTTATTTTTTACTGGGCTGTGGGTGAAAGTTTACAGCTCATGCAAAAAATTTATACACACATTGTTCCATGATCCTAGTTGTTATCTCTATAACATGCCAGCACACTCTTCCTTTCCAATCGGATTTCCTAGGTCTATTCAATCGTTCCTCCTAGCCCTTTCTGCCTTCTCGTCTAATCTTTGGATGGGAGCTTCCCATTTAGTATCACGTATCTACCTGAACTGAGAAGCACACTCTTTGTGAGTATCGCATTATGGCTTGTAGTCCATCTAATCTTTGGCTGATGAATTGGCTTTGGGAATGGTTTTAGTTCAAGGTTAACAGAGGATCTGGGAGCCATGTCTTCTGGGGTTCCTCTAGCCTTAGCTGGAACATTGTTTCTATTCTTTTTTCTAGAATTTGCATTCTGAACCTCGTTTTGCTTCTACTCCATCAAGGCCATCCATTTCCTTGAGCTCCTACTGGGTCACAGATGCTCTGGTCCAGGCCACTACTGTTTCCCTTAAGAAGGATAGTTGGTAAAGTGATAAAAGGAGTCTCAGACTGGATAACACAAACTAAAAATGTAGCAGCTCTTGATGAATGTGTTTTATATTTTGTCTGTATTTATAAATTGCAGCATTGTAGAAGATACTCCAGGAGTAGCCAAGATTGGTCTGTGATAATCTAAGCTGTAGGTAAAATGATATTTTCATCTCCAGTCTTTCTCCTTTTTGGTGTCCTTTCAGTTCTGCGAAGATCTCCTCCAGAACCCCACCCTCTCTGAAAACAATGTTCAGTCATGATCTATTATCAACTATTTAACAGATACTGGGAAAGCAGTATAAGAAGATACAGTATAAGAAGATAACAATGGGTTACTTTTTCCTGTAAGTATTGTATCTAACATAACTCCTAATGGGGACAGGATGAAAGAAGACACTGCACATCCTGAAAAAAAAAAAAAAAAAATTCAACCACTATATGAACCTGATGAGAAAAGGAAAAAGAATTTGTGCCCAGGGTTTTTTACCAATAGCACCTTAAATCCTACTAGTGCATAAATTATATGCCAATAAGTAGTGGACAGACAAATGCTATTACTCTATTTCTTCCCCAGAGTGGTTAGGTAGAACACCTCCAAGTTAATCTAGTCTTGATGTTCATTATGATTATTTGTTTCAGTGATTTCTTATAAGAATAATTGTTAAAAAGTGAGTTCTCTACTGATAATTGGAACTTATGTTACTTTCCCATAAAACAAGTAAGATGACTTTTAAGAAGCCTAGGATAGTACACATTTCAGCAGAAACATACTGAAGAGCATTTCATGCTGTGAATTCATTAGGTCTTACTGGAATGCTTAGTATATGCAGACAATATTAGTGTTCCTATATCAAGAAGGATGGCAATTGATTCTAACACTTGAAAATTCATTCCTTTATAATCATGGTATTTATATGTGAACTTCATTCTTTGCTCTGAAGACAAATGCAATCTTAAAAAAGGCAAGCCAATGTAATCTCAAATATCTTCTCCATTTGGGAATGCTCTTTTCTTCTTGATATCAGGCGGCTGACCTCTATTTTCATAAGCTATTTAATATCTCTCAAAGCCTATGACCTTTAAAAGCTCTACTGTCCTACTGGATCCCTAAGAAAAAGTAAGAACTGATGATACAAAACATTTTTTTTTTCTCCACTTGAAATTCATCAACATACGGTTAGCCTATCAAAAGGTCATCGCTTTATAAATTATGACTTTCACAACAGAAAAAAAGAAAAACTTGACTCAGAGTTTCTGGCAGTTATTCTGCTCAGTTACCATCAGTTGAGAACTAAGGAGAAGAACAATAACACTGGAAGAAAACCGAAAGTTTTCATTCTTCGGAAAAAATTTACGTTAAATTAACAGCAAAACTTCATTTTTTCAGGCAGTCAGATCCTACACCAATATCAAAACAGCCAAGCCAAGTGCCGTCGAGTCGGATCCGCCGTCGAGTCAGATCCACCATCGAGTTGATTCTGGCTCACAGTGATACTATAGAGTTATTTGGTATTTCATTGCGCTGTATCCTTGTCATTCTACTTTTTCCCGTTAGAGTTTATCTTTATAATTCCCTCCCTCCATTTCTCTGTGTATAAAATTTGCTTTGTACGAACAACATGTGATTTTAATTTGTCTTGTGAGATGACACTGGAGATGGGAAAGCCCTCTGTGAAAGCTGTTTCACTTGATCTAGGGAGATAGGGCTGAAGATCCAAACTTGGTGTTCAGTAAATGAACGGAAGGAGGATCTTTTGAAGGGCAGAGAAACTGATCATCAGGAGAAAATAAGAGAGGAAGAAGGTTAGGAGGAAAACTGATGGGAAGACATGAAAGGTAATTCTAAGACAAAAACAACAACAAAACCACATATTGTGGCATTTAAAGGTTACGTGCAGAAATGTATCAAGAAGGATAGCAATCTGATGTAGAGGAAAGAGGTGCCTTTTTTTCCCCTTAAAGTAGCTGTAGAGTGGAATATCATGATAAAGATGATCAATGTCATGATAAAGATGACAAGAACATGGGATGACTCCATCTGTTACTACAACATCTGGCATTTTGATAACTGTGGCCTAAGCTGATTTGGTTCTATTGCTACTGAGGAACTAGAGTCTAACTGAAAAGTTTACTATGATTGATGCTTGATAAAAGGTTAGCAGACCCAGAGCAGGATGACTGGACTCTGAAATGGTTGAGATACATGAGCAAGTAGCACCATTATGCAAAGAGAGGTTATTAGAGTTGGCAACTGTATGAAAGAGGAAGGGAAGGGGCCAATGACTGAAGTCCTTGGACAAACAGAGACGTGTTGTTACCCTCACACAACCTTAATTTGGGATGAAAACAAATGGAAACAGTGTTTTCAATCCTGTCAGACTTGAAGCAAGTTACAAGACATAGGTTCAGATGAACTAGCAAATAAACACATGAAGGCGATTAGCAGAAAAACTGATCATGTGAAACCATTTTCTGAGAAATGTGGGGAATCGCTACACTTACCAACTCAGTTGCATTTAGAGGAATCACCTTAGAAATTAGAGATAGCAACATTTAGATAGCAACAATTAGAGATAGAACATAATAAAGACACACACATTTTTAGAGCTATAAAAAATAACTTTCTTGTCCCTAAAAGTTACTATTTTCCATTGTGTCAAGAGCACAATCTTAAGTGGATGAGAGAAAGCAGTCACATTTCAACAATCAATGCCAAAGAGTCGTGAATGCATTTATTGTGGCAGATGGGCAAATTAACCCATAAGCAACCTATGAGGGTTACGTGTCAGATGTTGTTTTTCATATGTAAACTATATCATAGCAATATTGGGTGAGCTTCTGTGTAATGAACAATCTACGCTTTTAGATTAAACCACAAAATCTGGGCCACTCATCAACAATTTCCCCAGAGTGACTGGTGGCCTTCAGCGTGGACAGGAGCTGTTCCAGTTTGTTATTTCTCCAAATCCAACCACGTGCAAAATTTTCCTAAATATCTGAAAACAAACAAGATTTTTTGTTAAAGTACAAACAAGTTGCATGAATAAGCAAGTCACCCTGGTTGGTTACCATTTAGAATCAGCTGTTTGGGAATTATGAGGTTATCTAAGGCTCCATACTTCTCATGAAGAATAAGCATCTAGGCCTTCCTATGCCTCTCAAGGGAGAATAAATATAAGCATACTCAATAAAAAATAGTATAGAAACAAAACTGTGTACAACTGATTTAGTCCAGTTTCAATATAGGAAATGTGCAAAGCCTTTGAGTTTTGTAATTCTACCTAGACAGGCCACTATCATTGGTTAGTTTACACGCTCCAGTTCTTACAAATAACTGTAGAATTAATGTTGATTAAAGTTCCTAAGTAAATACTGACCAAATTCTCTATCTGATAATTAGGGAAGTTGTATAAAAGCATTTTTAGTAAAACCTTACAGAAAGAGGAAACAATATTTAGATTGCTGCTAGAATTTTATGACAGGAATTTAAAAAAATCTAAAGCCTACATTCCAACAGTCAAACATTTTTCACATACAGTCATCAAGCAATTTTAAGGCATTTAAGGACACATATTTTCTTTCTAAACTTTGGAATGCTCAAGTCTATGTAGACGTCTGTTACATAAATTGAGTATAGCATAATGTAATACAATGTTTATAGTATAAACAGCTCACAGAATAGGAATTCTGCAAAATCATATAAAGAAAACCCACGGACAGACTGACTAAAATTAATTTCACCCTTTATCAATAAATATAGTAACCACTTGTAGATTTCAGCATGTCACAGCATAATGAAATAGGCAATTGTATCAAACTAAATGACGATTTAGTCTACTGGTCTGCTTCTGACAGTGCTATTATTAGATTTTTAGAAGAGAATCTGGTACTAAAACAGGTTCTACAACAAGCAGAATTGTCCACAAGTGATCTAGGAGCTACTTCTGACTTCTCTGGGCAAGGAGGGATGGGGAGCTTAATTTTCCTGCTAGCTGGAGGGTGTTCCAATTTCCCTTAAAGTTCCAAGTCCCTGGTTGCCTGGCAGGTGGCTTTCTTAGACAAATGGAAACAACTGACATCTAATCCAGACAGTCTGAACCTCCACTGGTCCGTCTGTTCCCTTACTGACAATGCTCCTGAAAGAAATGAGCAACAGTGGGATGAGGCGACGCCACTGGAAAACAGATCCGCCACACGTCCATTTTCTGGCCACTGCATGACTCGATGTGTCGCTGACCCCCCATCTCTATGCTTCCCCAATAAAGATTACTTCTTAACCTATACTTTGTAACATTGCTAGATTTGCCCTTATCACTTTGTTTGCCTCATATACATGCATAACACGGACAATGAATGAGGAAGACCCAGGTAGAATCGATGCCTTTGAATTGTGGTGTTGGTGGACAATACCGAATACACCACGCACTGCCAGAAAAACAAATTAAGTCCCTCTTGGAAGTACAGCCGCAGTGTCCCTTAGAAGTGAGGGTGGTGAGACTTCCCTCCGTGTACTCTGGGCATGTTATCAGGAGAGACCAGTCTGGAGGAGGACATCATGCTCAGTAAAGGAGAGGGTCATCATAAAAGGCGAAGAGCTGCAGTGACACGGACTGACCAGCGCTGCCAGGCCGGGCCCGGGCATAACAAGGGTTCCGAGGATGGTGCGGGACGGGGCAGTGCTTCGTTCAGCTGTACTCAGGGTTGCTGTGAGTTAGGACTGACTCATCGGCCCCTAACAACAACCACCTTGAGTGTCATACTACACATTACGATTTAATATAACAAAATACATTACAAATCTCTGTATATACAACCTAATTTAAGTGAAGACTCTCAGCAATCCAGCAAGCTACTTAGAAGCATACGATTATCTTCATTTCACCAGTTTTGACACTGAAGTCATTCCAGTGCCAGAGTGTGTCCTTGCCTGATACCTCTTTCACAGGGCATCTTGACAACCGGGACTCTCAAATGCAGGCAGAGCCATGCTCACTTTGTCTTTATAAAATGTTACAGATCCATTATTTGTGAAGCTTATCTAAACTATTCTTGAACCCACTCATAATTTCAGTTACAGAGATTCTTGGGGAAAGAAATCTCGTCTTTTATAATCGCATCCCCACCCTGTTATTTTTTCTTTGTCATAATTTTTAAATTCTTTCTTCTGTATTTTCTGTTCCTTTCCTTATTCCTACAGTTACATCTCTTCTAAGGTCCTCCCACTACAGAAATAACAAGTTAGAAGAGTACTTATTTATAGAAATTATTCCTATTATTAAGGAAAAATGTGTTATGATTCTTCCTGAAGGAAATAAACTAAAATATACACATCTTTTTATTTTACATAAATTTATTTTCCCTCATCTCAATGAAAGGAATTAAATTCTTCTGGCAGATAAGCTGGTCATTTTTGGCTTACCATCCCCTCTACCAACCCCAGTCCAGGCCCGGCTTCTCTGCCCAGCTCTGTGTTCTGACACGCTGACCACCGTATAGTGTATCATCCAGGTTCCCTGTCATATGCGTTTTGTTTGGTTTAACCAGTGGCAAGAGGATTTGGAAACTTACCCATCCTTCCCCACATACTTCCTTCCTATAAGCTGATGCTGAGTCACCTCTAAAGACTCCTGTGGTCACAGCTTTAACAGGGCTGTCTGGCCTTCAGGACTCCAGATCTTGCGTTACCCTGTTGACACCACGTGCTTGCTTTCCCCTTTCAGGTCTGAGTAGTAAAGACTTTTCTCACTATTGCTGTCCCTTACATTATTCCTCAACTCCGCTCATATAGCCACACATTGGTTCTTCAGTAATCTTTCTTCAATTAAACTCTTTGAGTGTGTCTTCTGTTTCCTGCTGTGATCCTAACTGATAGCCCTAGACATGACATTCTTTGATATTAAATAATAATAAAACTCATTGCCATGGAGTTGATTCTGACTCATAGCAACCCCACAGGATAGACTAGAACTGCCTCATAGGATTTTCAAGAAGCAGATGGTGGATTCAAATTGCTGACCTTTTGGTAAGCAGCCAAATGTTTAACCACTGTGCAACAAGGGCTCTGATTTAAGAAGCAGCAGCAATACAGTGAAAGCTGCAAGGCGTGTCCTTGGCAAATTAGTTTTACTATCAACTTCAAAATTAGTTGCATCTAAAATACAATTTCTAATTTCTTGTATTTAGCACATCATACTTTTTTTTTAGTGGAACTGAAATATATCTTTTATTGAGCTCACATAGCAAATTCAAGCATTAAACGTATTTGAGACATACAGATATTTCCTAGAATATTCCTTCATTTGGGTTTGTCTAGTGTTTCTTTGGAGTCCTGGAGGCAAACTAGTTGAGCTCACTGAAAGGTCTGCAGTCTGAATCTACCAGGTGCTCCATGGAAGCCCTGTGGGGCAGTTCTATTCCATCCTATAGGGCTGTTGTGAGTCCGAATCAACTTGATGGAAATGCATAGTGATTTGTCTTTATGAGATTCAAGTTATACATTTTGGGCAGGTATTCTCAAGAAGTCGTAATGTGTCCTTCTCCAGATACCACATCAGGAGGCAAATTATATTAATTTTTCCATTCTTGGGCTGTTGTAGCCCTGGTGGTGCAGTGGTTAAGAACTGGGCCGCTGCCCCAGAGGTCAACAATTTGAATCCTTCAGCAACTCCGTGGAAACTCTATGGGGCAGTTCTACTCCTTCTTATAGAATTGCTGTGAGTCAGGACCAACTGGACAGGACCTAACAACAATAGTGAGTTTAACTGTTATGACTTATGACTCAATGAGAGAAAGAGAGAAGGCTAAAGTTAAAATTTGAGGAATCTCGGTGAATAATATTTTCAGCGTTCTTTGTACTATTTTTGCCAATTTGTGTTAAGTCAGAAATTATGTCAAAACAAAGTGTTTTAGAAAATGTCACAATTTTTATTAGATAAAACAATGTGTTGTATCATTTATAGGTCAACAAAAATTAGAAGTAATTGATGGTGCAGAGCTTTCTACAGAGTTTGTTTCTATATCTTCCTATCATTTAAGAAACAAATTTCTATTCTTCACCGGAAGTCTTTTATACATACACACTCACACACTCACACACTCACACACACACACATACACACACACTTCCCTCCAAGCAAAACAAAAAACCTATAGATTGGTATCAGCAATTTTATCAGTGTCATAACAATTCGTCTAGTGAGTATCACCTGAAATCCTGTTCTCTTCCAAGCTGGGCTATTTAAAAAGACAGATGGCTGCCTTCTGGCTAATTGGGGGAGTTCTTTCACTACTATAAAGACTTTTTAAATCTCAAGTGACTCTATAAGCAGTGCATAATGACTCAAAGTCTTGGGAGAAGAGTCCACTGATGAAATGGTAGGATAACAACTACTTACTGACCTTTTACTTCCTAGGATAATACTAAGCTGATCTAGCTGACTATTAATAAACCTATCCATTGACTTTTGACATGTCAGATCCAAGTATGCTAAGCTGAACGAGAAATTCTGGCAGAGGCAAAAAGTGTTCTGCCAGAGGCCTCAGGGTATACAGATAAAAGGCAAATACAGGGCAAATAGTGCTAAGATGAACTCAAAGTTATTTCACTATCAGAAATCTTTGTTATTTAACAATGCAGATTTTCTAAAAGTAATCACTATATATAGCATCTGTAACAGAATTTGGACAGAGCAATTAATCTTCTGTGTGACTGAGCAGAAGGAAATATGCTCTTAGCCCTTGAGAGAAGATCTCTGGTCCCCATCTCTGTGAGGGGAGCATAAGTGGTTACCAAAAACAGAACCTTGAATCTTTGCTACGTTAACATGGTGCCTGGCATAAGGAATAGCTAAAAATAAACTCTTCCCAAAAGGAAAGCAGTAAAAATGTACCATATAATTACTAATTAGGGACCGAGAGATGATGAATTATTTGTAGCAGGGCATTTGTCATGAAATCAAAGAGGCTGAGAATAATGTGACCAGAGGTTCTCTGTACCTTTTCTATAAAAGTAACATAATACATTACTATTCAAATACTTTTGTTTAAAATACATGTAATGACTACACACTGACTGCTTTGCACAGTGCTGTTGTTTCAGAACATAAACATGTTTGTTACATAGTAAATGTGTTAAATATGTCTTCACATTTTCTATCAAAACCTATATTGAAACAAATGAGATTATATCTGTGATTAAAACAACCTGTGTTTTACATGCAAATTGCATTCAATTCACTGCCCTCTGCCATTTTGTAGTCCAATTACCCACATTATTCCTTTTATTTAAATACATTGTAAACATAGTTTATGAGTAGTAAGCAAAAGCATCAACTGCTCATCTGTTAAGCCCTACCTGCCATTCACTGTTGTAGATAAGAAATGTGGGAATCATTCAGGACTGGGGTCTAAACGCAGTTCTCAATACTAGATGAGGGTCTTTGAGCAAGTTATTTAAACTCTGAGCCTCAATCTCTTCATCTAAGAAAGGAGATGATAAGACTCACAACGCTGTGAATAAACAACAAACAAACTCATTGTCACTGAGCCAATTCTGACACACAGAGACCCTAGAAGACAGAACAGAACTGGCCCATTGAGCTCCTAAGAAGCTTTTGGTAGATTTGAATTGCTGTCCTTTTTGTTAGCAGCGTAGCACTTAACCACTGTATCAACAGGGTTTCCAAGCTATGGGTAGGATCAAATAACACAGCTAAGGCAGCTGACACGGTGGTATGACATTGGTTCATCCTTTCTTCATTTCCTCCCTCCTTCCTTTCCTTCCTTCCTTCCTTTGAACTCACTCTTGAGTGACAGACACTAGGCTACTCTATGGGGATAAATGTTAATACCTATATTTATAGCCCTCACAGTGACAACAACACTAATACCAGTTAGCACTAACAAAGGGCCAAGTGCTAAGCTGAGCACTTGGCCTACCCTACCTCATTCACACTCAAGGACAATCAAGTGTGGTGAGTATTTTACCCCCATTGGAAAGCTATAGACGCTGAGAGAAAGAAGATGTCTTATGCTAAATAAGGGAAGGCACCTGACCTCACATTTTGCTGGTGAAGAATAACACAGGCACTTATAATTGCAGCCACGCATCGTAAAGATCAGTGCGGCACAACTATGGCTGGAAATATTGGGATGGGACTCCAAGCTTTGCCATTTGAGGTAGATCTTTAAGGGTGCATAGAGGTTTGCTAAGTTGCTAAAATGGGAGAAAGGAAAAGAATTCCAGGGTAAAGGCGTAAAAGAAGACTTCCTCTGGGGATAAGCAAAAGATCTGGTATTATTGAGTTTGAAGAGATGAGGGTAAGTTTTGGGCAAAGAGGCTGAAGAGAAGACTTTGATACAACTCCCAGTGTCCTCCATGCACCACGTCTAAGTGTTCTTTTTAAGGAACACCATTCATCTGAAAAGTACGTGATCTCGTTTCATCTGAAAAGTATGGGGACTGCCAGTTAAGTTCATGAACTCATCCTAGAAAAAATGCTACACACTTCGCTGTTGAATATCACTATGTCGAAGTATTCCCCTTAGGAAGCTATGTACCACCACCGGTGCCTAGTTTATCCTTCAGAGCAATTTTGGAACTCTTTTTCTGGAATGGCCCTCAGAGCTGTCATGGTATTACCCTTGATGTCTTGAAGGTCATCACGATATCTTCCTTTCAATATTTCTTTATCTTCAGGTAAAGAAAAAAGTCACTGGGGGGCAGGTCAAGTGAGTATGGAGGGTATTCCAACATAGTTATTTGTTTACTTGCTCAAAACTCCCTCCCAGACCACTATACAATTTAGTCTGTGAACTTGCCACTGTGCCACTGTGCACAATGGCCTTTCCAGAAAGAGTTCCAAAATTGCTTTGAAGGGTAGATTAGGTGCTGGTGTCACCACATAGCTTCCCAATGGGAGTATTTTGAAGGTGACATAGTGATACTCTGCAATGAGGTATGCAGCACTTAGAAAAACTAAGTTCGTGGACTTAATTGTCAGAGCTGTATGTCTGAAGGCTATGGTAAAGAGCAACTGGAAGGAAGCAGGGAAACCATTTGGGAAAATATTGTGAAAAACTGGTGAGTAATAGAATAAAGACAGGAAGAATGTGAGGACTGAACTGGAGGAGGATGCAGAGGGATGTAGGACGGCATGCTGATGCCCTCAGTCAGAAGTATTACAACAGATTCTACCAGATTTTCTCCAGCAGCATCAGTTTCCACTGTAAGGAACTGAATCAATCCTGTACATAAATACATGCTGTAGAACTTGAATTTTATGTATAGATACATAGACAGCTAAGTAGATGACCCTCATTCAACATAGATGTATTTTCAGTTGTTAGTTTAGAAATCAAAAACCACTTCTTTCAATATCCTCAAACTCTGCTTTTCTGGTTTTGCCAAATGAGTGCAGGCAACTCCCAGGGTATGAGCCAGATTTGTTGCTAAGTCTGTCTTTAGGTCGAATCTGCAGATATGTCAGAACAGGTATATATTGTTAGTATTTGAGTTAGTCAAATGTTCACCCTAGTATATAGTATACATTGTACCTTTCTGTGTATGAAACACTCGTGAAATACTTCCTAACTACTCAGTGCTTTTATGAGCATCACTAAGTAGTGCATGTATACGTTATTATGGAACACAGCATTTAATTCCAATTTTTACTATGATAGGTTTGATGGCAGTCTGTTCTTAAGTATAGCCAAAAGTCACTGCTGTCAAGTCGATTCTGACTCATAGCAACCCTATAAATCAGAGTAGAACTGCCTGATAGCGTTTCCAAGGAGTGCCTGGTGGATCTGAACTGTCGACCTTTCGGTGAGGAGACAAGCACTTAATCACTATGCCATCAGCTTTTCCCCTCTTATGTATAAGCCATCCATAAAATGATGTTCATAACCAGAGAAGGTCTAGATACTTTGCCAAAGTGAATGTCTCTGAGTTTTTGAATATGTTCTTAACTCAAGAAAGTAGAACTTCCATGATGAACAACTATCTTGTTCCATAGCAGCATCTGGGCTTGACTGTAAGATGAAAGGTATTTCATATTGGTTTAAGATGACAGGACAACTCTGAACCAATAGTCATCGCCCAAGGAGAAGTGGGAGGTTTCAATCATTTTCAACCATCAATTCTGCCATTTGAATTCATTCTGACACTTGTTGAGCTCAGAGGCTGACATCAGAGGACAGTAAAAAGGCCAAACACCGAGAGAAACTTGTAAGCTTTTAAATCCAGAGGTAAAGCCACCTGAATTTGTGCGTGTAACCTTCCTAACATCATGCTCCCACTTCTCCAAAATCATTGGCTTTTGGAATAAATGTTTTGTTTTATATTTGTAAACAATTACCAATTAAGGCAAAAATATGAAGCAAATGATTTATATAAACAAACATTGTTTTGTATAAAATAATTGGAATTTGACTGACATAGCTGTCTCTAAGAGTACCCTGGCACAGATAATAATGAAAATATCAACAATAAAACTTTATTATCATTTACAATCAGTCACACATTCTACTGGGTACTGTTTGTCTACCAGAGTTGCAGAAATTTCCATTTTTGAACCCATCCTACAGACAAAGGAACTAAACTTTAGGAGGTTAAACAGAACTTAAGTCACAGCATTACCAAATGAAACAGATCAGGATCTTACCACAAGCTCACCCTGAGGCCATGTGCCATGACCAACCCTCAGTTTCCTCATAAGCAGGGTGACATGAGCCACCTCTCCATTTAACTGGTTTTTCCAGATGTTTTTTAGGCAATTGATCAACTTTCTGTCCAAGTTAAAACAAACAAACAATAACGGAACACCGAGACACTGGAGTATAGACCACAGGACTAGTTAAGATCAGTTCTGGGCCACCTGACGTGTGAAAACTATTACTACTCCCACTCCCACCCCCACACATCCTGGATGACCCTGCAACTTTTCTTCCAGTGGTCACAACCAACTTTAGCCACCCAAGATTGGGGGAAGCTTGTCAGAAGAGAAGGGTCGAAGCCTGAGATCTGATTTGAGAAGACCCCAACACACGCACTCTCTCTCTCTCTCTGGACTGAGCAAATGCAGTTGACAGCACTGCCACTGGAATGCCTCTTCTGGCCAGACCAATCAAGGAACTTGCTGCTTCCTGCCAGGAACCTTCCTCAGTTTTTTCCCCTAATAAAAGCAGTTGCAGCTATTGTTCAGGGCACTATCTTGGTGTTGCAAATCCTGGTGTGGTCCTCTGCTTAGTCAGTCAAAAAAAGCTGCTGCTGTCCTTTTCCCTCCTTTCATGTCTCTGTAGCCATGCTGAGCCAGACTTGTGACCCACAGTAACAATGCTAATGAAACACTATTAGGAGTTTAACTCCAGAAACGCTAAACATACAGAAGGGGCGAGTGCCAAGTTTTAAGAATACATTTTCTTTTAGTAAATAGCTCATTGAGGGTACAGTTAAGTAGAAGACCAACTGTTGACACTCCTAAGAATGACTTCGGGGTAAGAAAACTTCAGCTCAAAGTGAAAAAATTGTTTCTGAACAATGAAAGGGTCTGGCAAGATGCTATGGAAAGACATTTCCAGTTCTAAAAATCTATAAAAAAGTAAAGATACGCACGAATAAGTACTATTTGTTACACGAGCCCTTAAGTTTCTTAGAACTTTGGTAAAGAGAAACCCCCACCACGTTTCTTCTCTATCAGCGAATCAGGGAAAGCTCAGACAAGGAGATGACGGAAATGCTTGTAAATCTGCTAATGAAATTTTTTTTACCTTAGAATCCCCAGTTTAAGACCCAGGCTAGGCAACACCTCATGGAATCTACCATCTGGAAGCAGCAGTTCAGCCACCACTGAAATAAGATGGCCCCAAGTTCCCAGGTGATAATGACCAACTTTGTAACTGAGTTACTACCTCAGTGGACACAATCACAAAGAGTGCTTCCAGTAGAAAGAACTCCTCTAAAAAGCAGCTGGACTGGGCTGAGAAGTGTACCAGCTGAAGGCTTGATTTATCTGGTGCAAACACACATACCTAGAAAGCAGTATCTGGGGACTACTCTTTGAAAACTACACTTTCCACATCTGGAAACTCTGATGGCAATGTGTGGATAAGAGCCACAGCTGCTAACCAGAAGGTTGGCAGTTTGAATTCACCCAGCTGTTCTTGGAAATTCTATGGGGCAGTTCTACTCTGTCCTATAGGTTCACTATTAGTGATAACTGACTCCACAGCAATGGAGTTTTTGGTTTTATGTCCACCTTAGCAGTCCCTGGGTCGTACAAATGGTTGATGGTAGCTGGCTGCTAACTGAAAGGTTGGCACCCAAAGGCACCAGAGATGAAAGGCTTGGAAATCTATTTCCTAAAATGTTAGCCACAGGGAACCCTATAGAGCATAGCTCTACAGTGACAGACATGTGGTTGCCATGAGTTAGTGTCAACTTGATGGCCAGAGGAGGTTGGTTGTATCTGACTCAGGAAGTAAGCAAGGCAGTAACAAAGCAGATGCAACAACTTTGCAGATAAAGGCATCATATATTCTTAGGGCTAGGTGCCCACAATTTCTTTTCTGACCTAACAATGTTGATTTTATTTAGCTTTCTTTGGAAGCGTGGGGGAAAATGCAAATTTCTGTAAATTTACTTCTTTCTAACAATTAACATCTGTACATCTTTGAAACAATTTTCAGCAGATAAAACAATTCTGCCTAGGCTCGGTAAAAGCTCTCCATCGTCCCATGGCTGCACAAATTACCTTGCATCTCCGATGATTTTATGTACATTTAATCACTCAAGATTAATTACATGGCATACGGAAACCGGTGAAATGCTGAAGAGATAACTTCAGTTTAAGTGCACATGCAGCTAACTTGTGGCTTTTTAGAACAATTTTAATTAAAAATACTAGAAGAATCATCGGGCTGAAAATATTAGGAGCTCTGGGATGGATGAGCTTAGCATAGCTAATTAATTGTATATTTAATCACAGCAGCCTTTGGCTGTAATTAATAATCTATTTTCCTTTGGTAATAAATATTGTAGTTCCATAAAACAGAATTTATAATTTCTAGAATGTCATATGCACAGAGAGTGGGACAGAAAACACGCATTTCCACAGTGCTTTAGAGCTGAGCTTTACTTTGTTTACTCAGAGAGGATGTTGTCTGTATCTCTTTCATTCATTTTAAATGTCATCTCACAGCGGCAGCTTACAAACAGCTATCCCAGAGTTACTTGGACATTTCAAAGGTGTAGAGAATAATCCACAAAGCCTGACTTGCAGAATGCTCAGTGAAGTCTGATTTTTACTGCTCCACAAAGACCCCACACTTTTGAGAACTTTAGGTAGCTAAGTAGCTCCATCTTAATATGAATGTTAGGATGGTTAGACTGCACATGAAACAGTTTTCTTCTCTGTTTCTTTTTAAATGGTAGAGTGAGACTCCTTCCCCAGCTGCAGCCTGGTCAAACACTCAAGTCACAGAGCCGAGTTATAAGACCTTCTTCCCTACAGCAACACAGTAGCTTTTACTTGAGAGGCAAACAGAAGAGTGCACACACGCACATACTCCCTGCTTGTCAGGAATTCGTGCCAAACACAGTAGAATTTGCTCTTGTGATCCTTTCATTAATTTCTGTGAGAGAAACTCTCTAGTGAGAGGTAGTCATGTGCTTTTCATATGATCTGAGATTTCTTTCTTCTCTTAGCCTTCTTGTAAGCAAGATTTAAATTCAAAGAATTTTGCATATGAAAGAAATAATATGATACATTGAATGATATGCTTTTGCTACTTTTAAAGACATTTTTATATGTGGAACTCAACTATCAGCCACACTGCTTTGTATTTTTAAGGGTTATGAAAGTCACATATAGGAGGAGTTACAGAGTATTTGAATAAACAGATCTTTACCTAGAAAACATTCCAAACAATGGAAAACATATATTTTTATATGTATCAGATACAAGCACTTGAGACACTAATCAATTCATAACATAAATTCCATATTTCTGGAGGTTATGTAAGTATTCATATAAATATGTATATGAGAAACAGATAGGAATTAGGTTTTTAAAATTGTGTCAGGTGAAAATATTTTTGTTCCGTATATACTGGGCATTAATAAGAGCCTAGAAATCGGACAAAGAAGAGAGTAAAACACAGAGGCAATGGTTCAGTTTCTAGAACTCCACCTTTAACATCAACTGATCAAAAGCTGCTCTGATTAAATACATGGCAACTTCTTCAGGGCTCACTTGTATTATAATACCACATGCAATGCCCAATGAAAAGGCAAGTACTGGAGGCAAATGTTTTAAATTTGTATAAAATAGTCATTTATTTTTCAGAGATATGCTTAGTTGGCAACCACTGACACTGGCGCTCCTAATGTCACTGTAAATTCTTCTATTTTCTATGAAGGCACACAGAGAAAGAAAATTCTGTGAAAGCCAGCAATCATAGTTATGATATCTGCCCCAATTTTCACAGAATTTCCACTTACTGACTGAACCAGATTAAACATTTAGACATATTCCTCTGAGAATTTAAGTGATATTGAGGTAATATTGCAATGGGTGTTTAGTGTGTGTGCGATAGAGGGAGAGATAGAAACAGCGAGACAGAAACAAAGGGAGATGCAGAGAGAGAAGACTGACTCATACTTAGCTCTTCTTTGAGTTCAATGCTACCATGTAACATTCTTGAAGGCAGGAAAGAATTGTAGATATAAAGCACTATTTTTAAGGTTTACATTGGTTGAACATTATGAAGTACCGATTAATTTTCAATTATCATATACAAAGGCAGAGGAAGAAGTGTGAATGTTTTAGCCCTGAGTTCAAATCCAGCTCTGCTGCTTAGCAGCTGTGTGATTTTAGTTCAATCCCTTGACATTTCTGAGTTGTGACTGTTTCCCTGTCTATAAACTGCAGAAGACGATGATATCCAAAATTTTTAAGACAACAGAGATAGTATAAAGTAGATAGTACATGACATAGAGTAGGAATTCAATAAAAATATGGAAATTATGTTTTATGCCTCATAATCTACATGGAATTTAAAGGGACACTCTAGCCAGTATTTATGAGTGATATGCTTGAACCTTTAAACCTGTTAAGAATGTTTGCCAGGTTTGGGGACACTACTAATTTGCTATACACAAAAAGAGAACGTTGTTTTAAGGAGTCACAGGACCTGAATCCCATTCTGGCTCTGCCATTTGCTACCAATGTATATTTGGAAAATACACTTAAGTCCTTGATAAGTTTCAGACACCTGTGACATGATTACAGATAAGGGGACATAGCACTTGATATTTACAGCTTATCTAGCAATTTATAAATTAATTGCCTCACCAACATTTATCTTGCTGCTCACAGGAGATTTAAGTATTACTTACAGCTTAACTAAGAGGTAAATATTGGTTTAAATGATTTTTTTACCAAGGTCACACAACAAGTGAAAACACTGGGATTAATAGCCTTGACTGATTCACAGCATTCTTGTTATGTCACCAGGAGACATTCTCCCTTTTGTTTTCAACTTGTTGCCTGATTAGTTAATTAATTACTATATAGGATACAAAGTAGCCATTAACTGAAATCCAAATTTCACCTTCTCAGCAAAACTGCTTATCCAAGAAAGTGACAATGACAAGACAGAATTTGTCATTGATTCTCAAGTTCTGAATAATATATTCGAGTGTAACTGAAAACAAGAGCAGGAAGCTACTGGCTGAAATGGGCCCTCATAAAGTATTATTCAATTTGGTAAACTTTAGGAAGCTGAGGATTATGGGTAATTGATGTCATCATTAAGTTTCTACTGATGTCCAAGGCTTATCAAACGACAGCTTCACAAAGCAAGACTTTTGGGTGAAGATAACTTTAAAGCCTTAAGAAAATATTTAAAATTTACAAAGTTTATAACTTTCAAAATAAACTTAGAATGGTGAGTTAACTACTTCTTATTGTGTAAATTAAATTGCTGACATTCCAAAGATAGACATAAGTTACATTTACATCCGCTATTCAATTGCTCCAATGATTAAAGGGTACGTGAAGGAGCCGCTTTTGGAAATAATTTCTAACCTAACAAACTGCTGAATAGCATCATATCCTATAGGGTGAGATTTCTCAACAGTGGCACTATTGGCATTTGGGGCTAGATGTTTCTTTGCTGTTGGAGCTATCCTGTACATTGTAGCCGCGTTTAGCAACATCTTTGGCCTCTGTCTTCTACAATTCAATAGTTCCTTTCCCCTTCTTGTGATTCCAACTCATAGCGACTTTATAGGACAGAGTAGAACTGTATCATAGGGTTTCCAAGGAGCAGCTGCTGAATTAGAACTGCTCATCTTTTGGTTAGCAGTTGACCTCTTAACTACCGCACCACCAGGGTTGTTCCCTGGGTGGTAATATCACACTCAGTTGAGCACTAGTCGTTTAGGCTATCACATTTTACATTTTAATCGTATTTTACTTTTTTAAGGTTGAATAGTACTGGGTCCAACAGAGTCCAGTGCTTATTATAAGAAAAGTGAACCACTGCATGACACGAGTTGAAGAACAGCGCCGAATATTTGTGTCATGAAATATTTTTTTCATTTTATAACCACATACGGTTATATTTTAAGGGGACAAATTTGACCTAGAATACCTTTGAAGAAAACAGCAAGCAATGTTAAATAATATCACTTTAATTATGTTCCCTGTTCATTCTTTTCCCCTGATCCTTCCTCCAACTCCAGCCAGGAAAAGTTAAGCACAATTGTCAGTGTTTTTCCACTATGGTGTCATCCTGGAGTATGGACTCAGAAGCTGATTCACTTGCATATCAGCTACAGTATGTCATATTCTTTGAGCTGTTCTTACAGTGGTAAAAATCATGCTTTTTTGCTGGTGGCTGCATGCCAAGAATTGATAAGACAGGGATCCTGCAGTCCCAAGGACCTGTTGCTTAGTTATTTCAATGAATATTTTTACTTCCATATTTTTTACTTACTGCTTTTTTCTCTCTCAATTTTATGACTTTCCTGTAGATTTACCTAGTATTTCCATATCCTCCTTAAGTAGTGAGGTTTATATATGACTATAATATGCATTCTGATAAAAATAGTCTAAGCATTGTCTATATGAACTGAAAAATCTGTTGAAATCCCATATACTCTTCTGGAAATGCTCTGCTTTCTGTTCATGCTCTGAACGTCTCACTACACTGCTACATGGTTCAGGACTTTAAAGTTCTGAACAAAGGATTGTGGAAAGAATGACAGCATATGTTTTTGCAGCACTAAAAGATTGTGATATGATAGAGCATTGTAATAATAATATTATTAATACCTGTTCTTAAAAGATGTTAACCACAGTGTTACCACGTTTGTTCTAGATATGGTACTTTGTTGTCCAGTGTTCTTCATATGCCAATATAATGATGTTTTGGATGCTAGTGGAAAGAAACATTGCAGGCTCATTTCTTATTCATTCATTCATGAGTATTACATTTCTTTCTAGATTTAAAAAGGATGCATACACCTGTATTTCCCAATGCTATAAAAATAAGTTACTATATTTACCCAATGAGGAACTACACTCTTGAACTTTGGAACTTCAATTTAAGAAAATGCTCACCTCTTTACTGGTATACATTTTCCCTCTTACCTCATTAAGGATCACTGAGCATGCTATAGAAAAGGCTGATCAAGTGTGACCAAATCTGTGATTGTCTACCCTGTGGCCTCCACTAAAATTTTAATTGCAGGTATCAGGGCTTTAAAAAATTTTACTGGATGTCATGAGATAAGCCTTATAAATTATAGTCTTGGTATATAGCCAAACATGTAAATAGATATTGTGCATGACTAGCTATTTTTTTCAAAACTAGCATAATTTTAGAGATCAGAATGTTAAACATTTTAATACTTATAGCGGAGGTTCTCTTTTATAGTACTTCAAATTATAGGTCTATTTAGATTTAGCTACAATACAATAGAAGGCAAATGATGTTATTAAAACTCAAAGCTAACAGTTATAATTTAAAATATAATTAGATGCTAAGACCTTTCTAGTGTGTAATGTTATGCTCCTGTCAAAGCACTGGGAACACCAATTAAAATGAAAAATTAGAAAATAATTTTCCTATGTCTGAGATTAATTTTTTCTCCCCTTTTTTCTTTATTTTTTTATTTGTGAATTAAAAAGAAGGTAGTGAGCATCACATGACACATTTTTCAGGCAGGATGGTAAGGCCAGTGAACAAGTCAGACAAAATCTTTGACCTCATGGAGTCATCTTAATGAGGCAAACGGATGATAAGCAATACTTTATTGAGTTGTTAAGTATTACAGAAAGATTAGGGAACCCTGGTGGCACAGTAGTTAAGAACTTAGCTGCTAACCAAAAGTACAGCAATTCAAATCCACCAGCCATCACTTGGAAACCCTATGGGACAGTTCTATACTGCCTTGTTGCTATGAGTTAGAATTGACTGAATGGCAACAGGTTTTATTATTACGGGGACAGAAAGTTAATTATTTGTAAAGTGTTTTGAAACAAAAGTAAACAGCATTGGGATGCGGAGTTGTAATTTGTTCTTTGTGTGGTCAGTTCAGGTAGCACTGGGATGGTGCCAGACATTTGAGCCAAGACTTAAATGATAAGGAAATGCTTAAGGGATTATTGGGAAGAAGGCAAGGAAAGAAAGAGCCATTGTAAAGACCCTGTAGTGGAAGCATGCCTCTCCCATCTGCACACAGCAGGGAGGCCAAAGGGACTGGAGAAGAATAATCAGGGGAGAGAAGAAGTAGATGAACTCACCAAACCAAAATAAAACAAACCCATTGCTGTCTAGTTGATTCAGACTGGTAGGGACCCTACGGTACAGAGTAGAGAATTTCCAAGGACCACCTGGTACACCTGAACCTCCAATCTTTTAGTTAGCAGACATATGCCACCAGGGTTTCCAATGAACCCACAGTAATAGCCAAATGCCATTTCTCTGTCAAGTCTGCTAGGTCACTGTGTGTTTAGTTGTCTTTCCAAGAAAGGTCTTCCTTGTGAAGAAACTCTGTCATTTCTTGTCCTTGTTTTCGTCATCTGTTTTCTCCTCTTGGTCACCCTGAGTCCTTCCTTCTCTATAATCACCAATATTCTCTTGCACTGTTGCCTCCTCAGGCTGGTGTCATTTCTCTTGCAATCTCCTGGTGGACCTTTTGCCCAAATAATAACACCTTACTCACTGAGCTCTTACTGTGCCGAGCTTGCAGCATTAAAGACATTCTCATTGAGTTCAAGTTTTGCAGTAACTCTCTTAGACTGGGCATTACTACCGTATCCAGTTTTAAAATGAGGTCAGAGGTAAAGCGTAAGCGATGTTGTTCATGTTATACAATTAAGCCATGGACTGTGAATTCCAGCTGGGTTGTCTCCAAATCAAGATTCTCATCTACCAACGTTGTATTTTGCCTTTTTTTTTCCATGCCAACTCATTGCAAGAAGTATTTCAAATAGTAGATTGAACCAAATAGGACTCTTATCAACTTTTATTTTTTAGTTTTAGAAACAAGCCTTAGAAGCCATTCCATTGATAGCAGAATCTCTGTTACAGTATTTCTTATAGTGTCGTCTAGGCTGTGTGCAAAAACTCAGCAACAAAGACTTGAAATAGTGGTTTGTTTTTTGATAGGACTGTGCTATTATAAGGGACTAAAGAAGTTCACTGTTCTGCCTTACACAAAACTGGAAACTAATGACTACTGTTTGCCATATAATAATCTGAAAAATTACTGTCAGCTTTCAGCTTTCTCTGTTCTGTACAGTATTTTTTCTCAGTTTCCCACATCAAGTGTTAGATTTTTTAAAATGTTTTAATAAAAACCCTGGTGGCATAGTGGCTAAGTGCTATATCTGCTTACCAAAAGGTCAGCAGTTCGAATCCACAAGGTGCTCCTTGGAAACGCTATGGAGCAGTTCTACTCTGACTTACAGGGTTGCTGTGGGTCAGAATCGACTCAATGGCACTGGGTTTGTTTTTCATTTTTGTAGGTATACTTTTAAGTTTTATTTCAAGATCTGTTCCATAGTAAATACAGATACAGGAAATGGTAAGCTGTTGCTCCTCTAATTCTACAGCAAACAAATACAATTAGCAATGTAGGAACCAAGGAATTGTTTCAGGCTATTAAGCATATCAGAGAAAAAGAATCACTTCATCTTTATTTATTTAAAATATTTTGTTATAATTGGGACCCAGTTTTCTAAATCCAAGAGTGTTCAGCTATTCTAGGTAATAAGCTATTTTTGCTTTCTTTATTCTACATATTCTCATATGGAAATTAAATGTAACCTGATATTAAGAGGAAGAGAGGGAGAAGAAGGGAGGGTAGAAGTGGAGAGAATATGTGAGCTGGTAGTTCTATTCTTAAGAGGCTAACAGAGGTCTCAAACAGGTGACTTGACATCAAGAATAGCAGCACCTCCAGTACATCCTGGTGTGAGAGGAATTTCCTGACATACTTCCGTACTGGAATTAACACACAGGAATAGTCAAGCTCCGTGATCTGGTCATCCTGGGACAAATAAAGGGCTACTCACTGTTGATGATTCGGTTTGCACCAAGCACAGGATAGTGTTTTCCCTTCCCAGAGAAAGGCTTCTTCCTGTTCTCTCAATAACCTCCTCTGTCATGTGGCCCAAATTCCTCTCTTCTCCCTTGACTTACTACTCCTTTCCAATTTTCAAAACCACACATATTGTGCTCGGGAATAGTAGCATATTTACATTCACTGTACTTCATGGCAGATGAATGTGTTAGGTCAACAAGTGTCAAGAGACCTGGATGTAGGGAAAGTACATTTTTCCAGGGGGAGGTTGGGATTGAGGAAAAGTAGCAAGTTTTAAAACATGAGATAGATGATTTGGGAGACAGATATGGGGAACACAGCAGTGACCAGTTTTAGATGGCCAGAGGGAAGTCCTAATTTAAAAGAATGTCAAAAGTCACCTGTTAGACAAGTGGTTAGGTAAAATTGACCCACTGCATGATTTCATAAATTCAGGGTAAAAGGCTAGTGTGCTCTAAGAAAAATATTAGAACCCAAAACTTCACCTTAGAGTTAAAGAAAGTGAGTCATAGGCTGAAAAGAACAGTACAAAGTCAGTTAGTCAGTAGCTAATTTAAGAGAATAAACTGGCCTGGTCTTTGGACTGCTTGGTAGGGTCAAGGTATAGCAGGTGAGATGAAAATATGGCAGCTAATAATTTCATATTTATTTATTATTCATCATTAACTCTTTCCCATGGGTGCATCCAGCATTTAATCAGTAAAAAGGATCATTGTGGTATGATGATCCTTCTATTATGCCTTTTGGACAGCTGAGAAACAGACCCAGAGACTTTATAGGATTTACAACAAGCTGCATGGCTCATTTATGCAGACTCTGGATTTGAACCAAACCTCTTAAAGTGCTAAAATAAGATTGATGCTAACAGTACCAAGTTAGTTGCTTGGTTGTGATTGAAAGCACAAAATTGACTTCTTAAATTTTGAAATTTTGAGCAAAGTAGTTCTAACTAAAAAAATTCTCATTTGCTTTGCTTCTGTCTCTTTGAACTAATTTGAATGCTTCCAAATCTCTTCTCAGTGTCACATAATGGTAGGATAAGAACCTTATTAGGAAGAATAGCACTCCTGCAATTTTGATACTCATAAATTCTCTGCACAATATGAACTAGTATTCTTTTCTTTTTAAAAATATAGTTGGTCTGACAATGAAGTCCGTGAACTTAATTGTTCTAAGTGTTACCTATCTCATTGTTGAATATCACTACAGTCACTTTCAAAGTACTCCCCTTGGGAAGCTCTGCATGGACGCCAGCACTTAGTTCATCCTTCAAAGCAATTTGGGAACTCTTTCTGGAATGACCATTGCTCACGGTGCACAGTAGCATGGTGGCAAGTTTGTGAACTTAATTATATAAACATCTGTGAAGGAGTTTTTAGTCAATAAACAAATAATTGTATAGGAACACCCTCCCTACTCACCTGATCTAGCCTTCAATGACTTTTTTCCTTAGCCAAAGATAGAGGAAATATTGGAAGGAAGACATTTCGATGACATTCAGGACATTAAGATATGTCCTGTCATGATGTCCACTCTGATGGCCATTCCCCCAAAAAAGAGTTCCAAAATTGCTTTGAAGGGGTGACTAAGCACCAACATCAGTGCGTAGCTTCCCAAGGGGAGTACTTCAAAGGTGACTGTAGTGATATTCAGTGATAAGGTATGTAGCACTTTTTCAAGGATGAGTTCATGAACTTAACTGTCAGACCTTGAATTACTAAAGTTCTTATGAATTTAACAGGGATGGGGGGAAAAAAAAACAGTTGTCATTGGGTAAACTCCAACACATGGCAAGCCCATGTGTTTTCAAGTAAAACTGTATTCCACAAGGTTTTAAATGATTGATTTTGGAAGTAGATTGTCAGGTCTTTCCTTCGAGACACCCCTGGATGGACTCAAACATCCATCCTTTTTCTTAGCAGCCAAGAGACCAACCAGAGACTCTGCTAACAGGAACACCACGATCTTCAGTCATTTAGCTACTTGGAAATTTATTTTTTTTCCAGAGTGAAATCCAAAAGATAATTTAACAAGATGAAAATGAGCACAAAACTTTAGATGAAAAGAATACAAATTTAAGTGTTGGGAGAATGAGGTTTTGCTTCTATAAATGCAGTGTATGTACTGTTGGTCTCTGAATTAAACTACAAAGATTTTCTACCCGCCTGTTGCCTTTTCAGAAGGCACATCAGAGCAAAGGCTTCATGCTTTAATGAGCTGCCCAAATTTTCCAAAAAAAGTGTTGCTGTTGAGTGATTCCACCTCACAACAACTCTACAGGACAAAGCAGACTGCCCTGTAGACTTTCCAAGAGGTGCCTGGTGGATCTGAACTACTGACCCTTTGGTTAGCAGCTTTAGCACTTAACCGTTATGCAACCGTTATGCAAGGGTTTTTAGAGGATATGAAACAAGAGTAGCAGTTAGATGGGATAATTTTTAGATCCAGACAAGAACGTTAACTGTCACTGTGTTGCATTTGATTGAATTCACACAACCTAGTCAGTCTGAATTCTTGCAGAATCTGGGAAGATCATTAAAGGAAGCTTGAGGCTAGGAACAGATAATAGGAGGATTTTAATATTCTTGTTACTTTTACAAAAGAACTGCATGTCATGAATCAATTCTACACACTGCTTTGAAGCTCTCTGGATGGGGAGCGGGTCCCAGCAATCCTCTCCTTTCACATCCTTAACTGTTTCTTCCCAACAGGGGATGTTTGAGATCATTCTCTCCAGCAGTCCTGAGGAAACCCCAAACTCCAAATACATCTCAAAAGGGACATGATTTTTCATGCTGCTTGAGATTCTTCTTTTTCAAGTCTTACACAAGCTGGTTAAGAGAATAAAAATAAATTGCCACTTTTTTCTTACTCTTAAAAAAGGAAATACAATCACAACACTTGCTCATGGAAGGCACCTACTGTCTATTCTTTGACAGAAGACAAAATACAAAAAATGTTAAGAATATTTAAAGGCTCGGTTGAAACACAGGCCATGCTTTAGATACTATACACATGATACTAAAACCAGAAAACCCACTGCCATTGAGTCCATTCCAACTCATAGCAACCCTATAGGATAGGATAGAACTGGTTGCCCTGGTGGTGTAGTGGTTGGGTTGGCAGCTCAGATCCACTACATGCTCCTTGGAAACTCTATGAGGCAGTTCTACTCTGACCTACAGGGTTGCTATGAGTTGGAGTCAGCTCCACAGCAGCAGCTATATACAAGATACTTCCTGGAAATTCTTATTTCATGACTCCTTCTCAAATATTGCACACTTTTTTTTTTATGCCAGAGTAAATTTTCTTAAAAGTTAAATATGTTTCTATGAAGAAAAATAATTATATGGTTTAGAAAAGTTCTTAAAACTCTTAAAGGGTGTTAACCCTGGGTTATGTTCTGATGAATGTCCCTAATTCACCAAGCTCCCCCATCCCCTGGTAAGCAGTCTCACTCCATCAGAAGCCTTGCCCATTCTTTTTGCCCTCTTATCACTCACTGGGTATAATCTTCTGTCTTATTCTGGTTACTGTTCTTCTGGTCTATGACTAACACTGTCTGCTCTGACAGTTCCGGTGAGGCAGCAAATGTTCTGGCCTTATAAACACACTGTCGTGGAGTTGATGCTGATTCACAGCCATTCTATAGGACTGAGTAGAACCACCTCACTGGGGTTACAAGCAGCAGAGGTGGATTCAATACACCAGCCTTTGGGTCAGCAGCCGCAGCTTACCAAAGCTCTTTAGCATGATGCCATCCGGGCTCCTTTGGTCTTATAAGTTAGGTTTAATTCTCACTTCCCTGATTTGCTAGTTATGGGGCTTTTGATAACTCTCTAACCTTTCTGAGCCTCCATTTTTTTTTATCTATAAAAATCGAACAATCTTTCAGAATCACTGTGATAAATCACTCAACGTATGTGAAAACGTCTTGTATGGATCCTGGCACTGTAGGGACTTAATTGTTGTAGTTGAATCTGAATTGCTAAGATTAATGGTGCCAGATACTATTAACTGCCCATCCAACAGCCATTTT
Organism: Heterohyrax brucei; assembly: GCA_028571685.1. NCBI lineage: Eukaryota > Metazoa > Chordata > Mammalia > Hyracoidea > Procaviidae > Heterohyrax > Heterohyrax brucei. The sequence goes on along the minus strand of CM053142.1, from coordinate 100,943,311 downwards.
CTTCTTCCTGCTACCTTTTTCTAGAATAGATAATAGAGGCTACATATTTCATGTACCTTTTTTTTTGGCAAGTTTATTTGATAGTTGAGGGATAAGCATATAATCTGACATGGATCTAAAGTACTTAGACTTTTGTAGGATTTTTTTTTTTCTCTTGATAAAAGAGAGTCATGATAAGGAAATATATCTACTCTTTCTCTCCATCTTCATTTTGGCTGTGTGAGGCTGTGTTGCTTAGAGTTGTGACAATGATGAGAGAGCAAAAGGACAGATAAGTTTACTCAATGTCTAGACTTCATTTATTCTTTGGCTCAACTATGGAACAATACTTTTAGTAATGTTTTTTTATGATACCAAAATGCACGTGATTTCCTATGTTTTTATCTAATGGGATATTCTGTTATTTGCAGCCCAAACCATCATAACTGATAAAATTATAAAACTCTTGTAGATATATAAGTTTTATTACAATCAACTGTATCTTCTTTATCTGGCGAATTGATCACTATTATTATTATTATTATTATTATTATTTTAAAAAACCTAGTAAATAGCTAATCTTGGAAGGTTACTGCGATAGACAGGAGGGTAGCAAAGAGGTATAAGATACAGTTTTTCCTTGGAGAGGCTCTCAACCTAGGTGGTGAGATAAAGTGTAAACACCAAATGATAATATAGCGCATCATTATGTTGGTGCTGCTGTTAGATGCTGTCAAGCCAGTTAAAACTCACAGGGACACTCTGTACAACAAAACAAAACACCATCCAGTCCTGCACCATCCTCATAATCGTTGTTATACTTCAGCCCGATGTTGCAGCCACTGGGTCAGTCCACCTTGCCGAGGGTCCTCTTTTTCACAGGCCCTCTACTTTACTAAACATGATGTCCTTCTCAAAGGATCGAGTCCTCCTGATACCATGTCCAAAGAATGCAAGATATAGTCTCACCATCTTTTCTTCTAAGGAGTATTCTGGTTGTACTTCTTCTAAGACAGATTTCTCTGTTTACCTGGTGGCATAATGGGTTAAGTGCTACATCTGCTAACCAAAAGGCTGGCAGTTCAAATCTGCCAGGCACTCCTTAGAAACTCTATGGGGCAGTTCTACTCTGACCTCTAGGGTCACTATGAATCAGACCCAACTCCACAGCAGTGGGTTTGGTTTTGGGTTTTTTGGTAGTCCATAAAAGCTCACCCACTGCCATCAAGTTGAGTCCAACTCATAGGACCCTATAGGTCAACATAGAACTGTCCTATAGACTTTCCAAGGAGTGCCTGGCAGATTCAAACTGCCAAACGTTATAGTTAGCAGTCGTAGCACTTAACCTGCCAAGCCAGCAGGGTTTCCATTGGTAGTCCACGGTATATGCTATATTATTCACCAGTGATACAGTTCAAAGGCATCAATCCTTTTTCAGTCTTCCTTATTCATCAAATGCATATGGGGTAACAGAAAACACCATAGCTTGGTTCACGCACAGCCTAGTCTTCAAGGCGACATCTTTGCTTTTTTTAACACTTTAAAGAGGTCTTTTGCAGCACATTCGGCCAATGCAACGTACCTTTTGATTTCTTGACTGCTGCTTCCACAGCTATTGATTGTAGATCCAAGTAAAATGAAATCCTTGACAACTTCAGTCTTTTCTTCATTTGTCAAGATGCTACCAATTGGTCCAACTGTGACAACTGTGCAGATTTTGTTTTCTTTATGTTGAGGCATTATACACACTGAAGACTGTGGTCTTTGATTGTTATCAGTAAGTGCTTCAAGTTCTTGTCACTTCCAGCATGAAAGGTGGTGTCACCTGTATAACACAGGTTGCTAATGAGTCATCTTCAAATTCTGATGCTGCCTTCTTCATGATATTGTCTAGCTTCTCAGATTATTTTCTCAGGATACAGACTGATAAGAATGGTGAAAGGACACAACCCTGACACGTACCTTTCTTGACTTTAAACCATCTAGAGTATCCCCTTGTTCTATTTGAACAAATTCCTCTTGATCGATGGTTCCTCATGACCACAATTAAGTGTCATGTATCATATGCTAAGTACCAGTTTGGTAGTGCAAACAGTGCAGTGGGACCTAAAGGAATCCCTGCAGAGTTACTGATAATCAGGGAAAATTGTTTTGAAACCTGGGGTTAGAGCTTCTAGTGAATGGGGATTTAAAGAGCATGCTTTCAAATGGAAAATAAAGGAATAAGGCCTTCCAGAGAAAGATGGCTGAATCAATGGCACACAGGGAGAAAAACTCTCTCTCTGATGAACCTAATTTGGAAGACTAGATTGTTCACGGAGAAGGACACAGGGAGGTAGCAACAGGCAGAGTGTCAGGGCTTAAATGTCAAGTTAATGAACTGGACTTGGTCTGTTCCAGGTTACAGAGTTACTGAGGAAGGAAGTTACCGATTGACTTTTTTCTTGGGAAAATGATGAATTTGGTAGTGTTGTATAGGTTAGGTTGGAGGAGAGAGAAACTAAGGGTTAGAAAAACAAGTTGCTAAGTTGAGGAGTGTCTAAATGTAGGTAGCTAAAGTGGGAAGAGAAAAGACAAGATGATTATAATGACTAGGATGATACTGGTAGGCACCAGTAGAACCTTGCTTACCTCCCAGGACAGCAACTTCTATGTTCTATAGTAAGGATGCTGGAAGGATCTCTCTCTCTCTCTCTGTAAACTCTGATGTCACAGTGATTAAGTGCTACGTCTGTTAGCAATAGATCAGCAGTTTGAATCTACCAGGTACTCCTTGGAAACTCTGTGGGGCAGTTCTACTCTGTCCCATGAGTTGGAATTGACTCCGTGGTAGTGGGTTTACACTATATTTATATTTATATTTAGGGGATATATATGTGTTTGGAGAAACAGTCTCAAACTATACATGTCTTCATGTACATTTGCATAGAGAGGTGGAAAAATGAAGATAAATTGAAAATAATACCTGTCATGGAATCAATTCTGTTCCCCCAACATATGTGTAGCTATGTGGCTGAGGCATGATTCCCAATATTTTGTGATTGTCCTCCACTTTGTGATCTTCCTGTGCTGTATGTTAAAGGATTAGGGTAGGACTGTAAATCTCTTCACAGGATTACCTCCCTGCTCTACTCTAAAGGAAAATTTCCCTGGAGTGTGCCTGGTACCACCCTTAATGCTTCTGGCCCGCAAGAGATAAAAGGAAAGGGAAGCAAGCAGAGAAGTGAACCTCACATCATCAAGAAAAGGAGAGGAGCGTATCCTTCAGACCTGAAGTTCCTGCACCAAGATGCTCTCTGGACAAAGACTGGTGCAATACTGCACTTTCTTTCAGAGTCAACAAGGGGGAAAGACTTTCTTGAAGAGGACATCCTGAATTTGGACTTGTAGCCTACTGGACTGTGTAAGAATAAACTTTCCATGGTTAAAGCCATCCACTCTGTGGCATTTCTGTTAGAGTAGCACTAGCTGACTAAAACAATACCTATTTGAAAAGATGTTTATCTGTGGTTTAAGATTTCATTTTGGTTTCTATATTTGTTGTTCCTGATGATGGGAATTTTCAGTCTTTTAAACTAATTTTTATTTAGTTATATTTAAAGGCTCCTATGTTCTGAATTTTACTTTCAGTTGAAGTTTTATCAGTTTCTCCTTCTACATAATAGTGGCATCACTGGCACAGGGTAATCATTTGATCTGGGAACAGTATCTTTTTCTATTTCTTCTCCTTGATCTTGCTCTATGCTGACTCCCTGAAAAGCATATTTTCCTGGAAAAAAGCAGTAAGAAGATATGTTTATTTAAATGTCTCAATTTGGTGAGGGAATCTGGTATTGTTTATGTCTTATTTTGATTTTACCTTCATTAAAACTATCCTACAAGCAGAGGTAGGAGCCTAGTAAAATCCTCAACTGTAGAATATGAAGGATTTGAAATAGAACTTACTGTTAACTACTTTTCATATTCTAAGAGCATGTTAGGAAACCCTGGTGGCATAGTGTTTAAGTGATGGCTGCTCACCAAAAGGCTGGCAGTTCCAGTTTACCAGGTGGTCCTTGGAAAGTCCCTGGAGCAGGTCTATTTTGCCCTATAGGGTTGCTGTGAGTTAGAATCAACTTGACAGCAGTGGGCTTGTTTTTGATTTTTAATGGCATGTTACAGTCTAATGTTCAGTCTAGAATCAGTCTGAAAAAGACCAAAATCTCAGCAATGTCTCTCATTTCCTCGAAAATCTATGTTTTCACTACAATAGATGGACATATAATAAAGATGAGGAAGTAAATTTCTATTCAAGAATTCCAAATCTCCTCTTACTAGAGTATGTAAAATATTCCAACCATCTAGTGGTTTAGCAGTATGATAATGGCAACTATGCATGCACTGTGAACAGAATCAAAACTAGAATGTGGCTGATGGGCTAGCCTGCCAATTCTCGGAAAAAGTCCAAAGCCATTGAGGCAATAAATAGCCCAGCTGCTCTCTCAACAGGTGGCTGGTGAAAGATGCTATTGTCAGTGAGAGAAAGAATTGCTGACATATCTAAACCCTGCCCTTAAACTTCTAATCACCATGCTTCATTTGGAGGGGAACAATTCTGCACCAGCATATGTAAATGCAACCTCGATATGCAAAGAATTGTGTAGTCATAAGAGATGAACTATTTTGGTTCCTATAAATTACGTTATTTCATTTGACCGAGTTTTATAAAGTTATGGACCAGTGATGTTCACTCACATTTAATAGATGGTAATTCAGATTGAATAAAACAGCCAGCTGGAACAAATAAGTGGTTTTAAGCATTGAAAAAAATCCACTGAACATATGTATTTATTAATTAAACGTCACATTTCTCACACTTTCCAGGATTTTGTTCTTAAGTTCTTTCAAAATGTAACATTGTTATTGATATCTTGAAAAAAGGACTATGTCTATATTTATGTTTCTGTGAAGAGATCTACACAATGGATATTCTGAAATTTGTTTTGTTAAGCCTTTCTTGCATACTGACTACATTTCTAGAGTGGGAGTACTTTTTGCTGGGTACAAATGTAGTTCATATGTAGGGAGGCTTTGGACAGGCAGAAACCCTGATGGCATAGTGTTTAAGAGCTGGGTTTGCTAACCACAATGTTGGCAGTTCGAATCTACCAGGAGCTCCTTTCGGTAGTGACCCTATTGGTCAGTTTTACTTGGTATGAACTGACTTAATAGCAACATTTTTTTTTTGTTTGTTTATTATGATTGAGTGAAAATGTACATTCCCATATAAATTTGCAGGCTCACCTATGTGCAGCTCCCACTGCTTTCGGTGCCTGGTGGCAGCACACTCTTCCTCTCTGCTCCATAGATGTCTTATCCTCCCAACAGTCTCTTATCCCCTCCTCTCCATCCACTCCCCAGCCTAAAGTAAGAGGGTAGCAGGGCGACATCCTATGGATGCATAGAACCATAAAGTGCACACATGATATGGTCATTCTGTGTCACCAAGTCCAATCCATTCCTGTCCAAAGAGTTAAACCTCCATTATGATTTATGGACAGGGGCAGCATCAGGGCCAGGGGCCATGCTCCCAGAGGAACTCCGAGGCCTCTGGACCATCAACTGTGGTCTTTTAGTGGAGATCTCAGGGTGTACCTCTTTTTATTCTTGTGTTGCCACTGAGACTCAACTTTGTGAGCTCCATCATGGCTATCACTGGTGGTGGTCAGGCACCATCTAGTTCTTTTGGTCACCAGTCAATGCAGTCACCCAGTCACGTGGGTCTCTCTGTCTTCTGGGTTCTCTTTCCTCCATGTCATTTTGCTCCTTGGTGATCACCCATTCCTGCTGAGCTGGGACCACTTGCTGTACCCTCAGATGGCAGCCTGGCAGCTTTTCAGATCCCAGATGCCACTCACCAATGCGAGGTGCAGAAGACTCTCTTAACAAAACACTAGTTTTGCCAGTTGGGCCTCAATTTCCCCTGAGAGCATGGTCCCCGGCCCCCTGCTCCAGCTACTCTGTCCTTTCAATGTTAGGTTAAGATGGGGGGAGTAATCATGTTATGTTGAAGTCCAGTTAATACTGATCTTCTTTCTAATGTGTGAACAGCAACATGTTTTTGTTTTGATTTGTTTTCTGGTCTGATGGTGAAGTCTGTGATTGTGACTCCCACATATCTTAGGGACCTCCTACTTCAATTTAAACTGTTTCATTTTGCTAATTCTTTGAAGAAAATGGGGAGCAGCAGGTTAACCTCTTTCATAAAATAATCCCATGCACATAAGAAACTATTCAATCATTCAGTTACAGATGAATCTTGAAGAAATCATGGAACAAAGTAAAATGGGTGGATATATATTTTCATAACATTACGACTATATTCAGTGATCTACTGGACTGTTAAAAAAAAAAAGCAAGAAAACTTGAGCTATGTGCCTTAGTTTCCTGACAAAGCAATACAGCCTTAGTCTCAAGAGCTTTTCCTTCTGTGTTTCAATGTGGAACAGATAACCACATGTAAGTCAGGACACAGTCTCATTCTTTCTACATGTGGGTGTCCCCACTGTATCTTACTAATATGCCATCTATAAAAGTCATAGTTTGTTTATCTTGAAATATTCATGATAGTTGTAATGTTAAAAAATTTAATTTATTTCATAATAGAAATGAAAAGATTATTTTTATTGTTCAACTGCTTGCTTTTATTTGGGAGGGGAGTTAGAAATTCCTTTGGTCCTTATATTTTCATTATTCTTTTTCTCATCAGGAACTAAGGACATTATTATTTTGTCTTAGAATAAAGACTTGGGATGTATTAAAAACTGATTAAGCCTTGACTTTCATGTGTGTTTCTGTTTTCAACAAAAAACTTTATATGTTTTCTGTCAAAACTCCATCAGTCTTTCTATAGAGAACTCCCTAAATATCATGAAGAGTAGGAATTAATGTTTTGATTTCCCCCTTTATGAAGGATCACCAATCCATGGGAAACTATATGACATTTTAGCTTATTTTTTAAAATTACTGATTCACTGTTATCACAGTCGTATTTTTTTTCTTCCTATAAATGGATTTCTGTAAAACTGTGAGGAATTTGAGGGAAAGTGTGTGTTTGGTTAAAATTTAGTTTCTGTCTCACATGTAAATCAAAAGCAGGTAAGCACACTAACATAGGAATAGTCTCTGGTCTTTGGTTTCTTTTTAAGAATAGACACCAGCTTTCCCAATAAAAGCCTAACTGTGCATGGAAGGATCTTAAGCCAATGTCCTTACTAGTGTCACCTCAAAGTACCCAGGGCATGACATATGTTATCTGGGAACACGGTACTAGTGTAAAGGTAAAGGACCAGAGCAGCCAAATTAGCTCTGTATTCTTAACCATACAGGTTCAACTGTTTATTGATAAGAAAGAGAATGAGATGAGGAGACAAATATAACCTTATGCTTAGAATGGATGGCTAACATGCCAACAACGTCAGAAGTTGAAGGAGAAAAGCTCTCTCTGACTTCCAAAACACAGGAGAAATCCAAAGGTGCACATTTCCTAACCAAAATGATCAGCACATGAGGAGAAACTGGATATTGTATTCCATAAGGCTTTTCAAAATGTTGCATTTGTTCTTTGATATTTTTCTTTGGCTTTTTTGTGTGTGCAAAAATCTATCTATATGCCAAAGAACCATAATATAAGTCAATGCCATTAATATTTATGCTTATATGAAATATCAATTTTGAACTCATGCTAAATGAACTTACACTTATGTAGCTCTTCAACATAAGGTAACCTATTGCCGATGCCCATACTTTTTAAGTAACAGTAAAGGAATTAAAATTCAAAAAGTATGCCAACCTTACTCTCCATCATGACTACATCCGTACTTTTCACCATAATTTTCAGCCTATTCTTAAAAGACATGTGCCAACATCTCTTCTAGACAATTTCACCTTCAATGCTGCTGAGAGTCTGCCCACTAATGACCATAATGAAACATGCTTTGTGTGAGAGCCTGTTCATTTATTTTCATTCCCGTGAGTGCCTTCAGAGACGAGAGTTGCAATCACGGCTACTTACTATTTAATTCCCAGCCAAATTTATGGTCAAATTGAAAAATGGAGGCAGGCAGCCTGATGCAGGATGCTTTTGTCTGAAGTGTCCTCATGGAATCATTATACTTGCATTAATCTTTAATCTGCAATTAAACAATCAGTTCTATGTAAAAGATAGCTGCAAACAGATCTCCTGCATGTGTCCTGGACGATATATCTTAATGGGTGGTGAGGGGGCAGGGTGAGAATAAGGAGCAATTAGGACTGAATTTGACACGGTTCCTGGCTCAGTAGGAGGTTATTTATGGAGTTAAAAGTTCCTCATGCAAAATGACTTTTGTGTATTCAGATGTTCACCTTGTTTTTCAATGTGGGAGACTAAAGAGAAGACAAAGGGAAATACAAGAGTGAGGACCAGGAAGAAAGCTTGGCCTTATTGATAAATGCTTGGCAGAAATTGCAACTTGCCTTGCATCTGCAGCTTCCCAGTTAAGGGGTCTGCTTTCCATATTCCACAGATGCTTAACTGGAGATGGAGGCCACAGGGCAGGGCTGCACACCACGATCATTAACAGGTAGTCTGAGGATACTAAGTGCTCAGGCTTCTCAATTTTCCTTTGCTCTCAGAGTTATGCAGAAGGTGCTACCTGCCTGCAAGAGTGAAGCACCTAGATAAGAAGAGCTTTTTAAAAATAAAATAAAGCTCTCAAAATGGTCCAAAGGTTTCATTCAGTGTGTTCCTAGGGGAGCGGCAGTCTGCATGGGAGGCACTATAGGCCTCCCATTGGTAGAAAGATCACCTGTTTCAGATCTGAGTGGTCACCTCATTCAGTTTCAGGCTCATCTGACAACTTAGCATAAAAATGACATGAGCTTCTTAATTTTAATTCCTAACTGTGATTCTGCTCCTGGTTTGCTATATAGTTCTTTAGCAACACATTCATAGTATGAAAATGGGTAGTTTCAGTTAATTTTGAAAAAAAAAAAAACAAAAAACCCACAAAAAACAACTACTATAAACTTAAAGACACCCCAGCAAAAAGAACCAAATCAGTTATGGAAATTGTGTTGGTCAACAATGGAAGTTTTAACACACGATGTAGACAGACTTCAAAATCTGTCAAATAAAGCAAAATCAACAGAAAATAGATAAATGGGAACTACTAACAATCAAACACTTTTGCTAACACAAAGATTTTATCAAAAGAGTTAAAGACCACCTAGAGAATGGGAAAAAATATTTGGCAACTATACATTAGACTGATGTCTGATCTCCATAATTGATAAGGTCCTACAAAATATCAATAAAAAAGGATAAATAATCTAATTAAGCAATGGGCAAAGGAGATAAACAGACACTTCTCTAAAGAGGACATCCAAGCAGTGAAAAGACACATGAGGAAATGCTTACAATAATTAGCTGTTAAAGAAATTAAAATCAAAACTACTATATCACCTCACCCAACAAGGTTGGCCATGATCCAAAAAGCACAAAATGACAAATGCTGGAGAGGCTATGGAGAAACTGGAACTCTCCTACACTATTGGTGGGATTGTAGAATGGTACAACCTCTTTGGGAAGCAATCTGGTGCTTCCTTAGAAAGATGGAAATAGATATACCATTTGACCCAGTAATTCCACTGCTTGGAATATATCTTACAGAATCAAGGGCATTCACACCAACAGATACGTGCACATGAATGTTTATTGCAGTAGAGTCCACAATAGCAAATAGATGGAATCAAGTCAGATGCCCAACAACAGATGAAAGGATAAACTATGATATATATACTCAATGGAACACCATGCAATGACAAAGAACAATGATGATTTTAGGGAGCATCTCATAACCTGGTTTCAGTTGGAAGACATTATGCTGAGTGAAAATAGACAGCAGCAAAAAGACAAATATTGTATGGGACCCTTACGATAAGAACTTAAAAACAGACTCATGTATAGAAGAAAAGACTTTGACAGCTGTAAGAGTGAGGGAGAAGGGAGGGTGAGGGTTGATTATAGATTAGATAGGTCATAGAAATTTGGTTGGGTGAAACCAGTGACAGCACACATTAGAAAGAAGATCAATTTAACTGGACTTCAGCATAACATGAACACTCCTTCAATCTTAACGCAATATTGCAAGGACTGAGTAGCAGAGGTGGGGGCCCAGGGTCCATGCTCTCAGGGGACATCGAGGCCAATTAGCATAACTATTGTAATGCTAAGAGAGTCCCCTGCACTCCATATTGGTGAGTGGCATCTGGGGTCATAAAAGCTAGCAAGTCGATGGCTGAGGTGCACCAAATGGTCCCAACACAACAGGAAGAGATGATCACCAAAGACCAAAACGACATGGATGAAAGAGAACCCAGAAGACAGAGAGACCGACATGAGTGGGTGACTAACATCGACATGTGACTGGGGGAACCAGATGGTGCCTGGCCACCACCAGGGATAGCCGTGATGGGGCTCACAAAGTTGAGTTTCACTGGCAACATGAGAATAGAAAGAGGTGCACCCTGAGAACTCTACTAAAAGACTTCAACTGAAGGTCCAGGTGTCTTGGGGTTCCCCTGGGAGCATAGCACCTGGTCCTGATGCTGCCCCTGTTCATAAATCATTACTGAAGTCTCCATTCTTCAGACAGGAATGCAGTGGACTCAGCGACACAGAGTGACCATATCATGTGTACACCTGATGGTTCTGTGCATATGTAGGGTGTCATCCTGCTGGCTTCTTACTGGAGGTGGGGGGAAAGAGGGTGAAGAGGAGGGGAAAGGAAATTGTTAGGAGGATACGACACATTTAGAATGGATAGGAGGATTGTGCTTTCTCCAGGCAGGGGAGCAGCAGGAGCTGCACATAGGTGGGCGTGCACATTTATATGGGATTGTACACTTTCAGTCAGTCACATTAAATAAAAAAATTAAAAAAAGTTATTGTGTTGGAACGACCCCTTAAAACTGTGCCCTTGTTTTTCAACCACAGTGCTATAGGCAATTTAAATATCTAGTTTCTTTATTCATGTACAATGTTCTAACAACAATAATAATTTACTTCATAGGGAATGATGACACACTATTTTCAAGGTACTTCAGATCTCTTTGGAGCCCTGGTGGTACAGCGGTTAAGAGCCCAGCTGCTGTCTAAAACATCAGCAGTTTGAATACCTCTTGGAAACCCTACCTGGTGGTTCTACTCTGCTAGGTTTTCTATGCGTGGGAATCAACTGGATGGCCACTGTTTGTTGTTGTTGTTGTTGTTTGTTTCACCTCTAAAGTCTGTCCACTTACTAATTACAATTGAACATATTTGTGTGTGTGAGTGTGTGTGTGTATGTAGTGCTTAGGAAATCCTTGAAAGTTTGAGACACAGCATCTCTGCTCCCAAGCTGCTGGTATTCTATATGCATGGAACTACAGTTTAAAATGCCAAGTGTTGTTATTGTCAGCTGCCATTAAGTTGGCTCCCAAATTATGGCATGTCTGTGTACAGTGGAACACAATGCTCCCAGGTCTATGCCATCCTCTTGATTGGCCGTGGATTAGATCACTGGGACTCATTAGGTTTTCACTGGCTGATTTTTGGAAATAGATCACCAGGCCTTGCTATCTCTTTGTCTAGGAGCACCACGAAAACTTGTTCAGTGTCATAGTAACACACAGCCCACTACTGACAAAGGGGTGGTTGCTGCACAGGAGATGCACTGGCTGGTACTCCACATGAAGTTGAGAATTCTAGCACTGAGCCATCAGCAAATGAGTGGTACTGATGACATGTATTCCTAGAGGTCCACAAAACAATACAGAGGGAGAGGAGAGAAAGGTGAGTAACTAGGAAAGGCTTTGTAAGTTTTGTGTTCAAAACACCATCTAGGAAATCTATGGTTTGAACATATATCAAACATTATAAGCAGAGAAGAATTTTATACTTTTCCTGATATCATATATGAAATAAACACATAAACTGAATTATTAATATTGTCATAAACCTGTTCTTTTCAGGATGATTGAGATTAGGAGGTCACATGATCAAAATGCATTACTATTTATAATCAAGAAATAAAGGTTACTTTTAGAGCACGTGGAGACAGTGGTGGTATAGTGGTTAAGTGCTATGGCTGCTACCTAGAAGGTCTGCAGTTCAAATCTACCAGGTGCTCCTTGGAAACTCTATGGAACAGTTCTCCTCTGTCTGTAGGGTCACCATGAGTTGGAACTGACTTGATGGCAGTGGGTTTGGGTTTAGTACATGCATGTTCTAATGAGGGTTTCCTATAATACCATTTAAAGCTATAAAGAATTTCCTTCCCCATGCCACTTACAGTAATTAGTCACTCTTGATAAACACAATTAAAGACATGGAAGTAATAGACATATATTGATTTTAACGACTAAAGTATTAAAAGAATTCTAAGGTAACATTTGTTAACTACCTGGTAACTTGTTTTGCTGTACAATACCAAAGGCTGCAAGACTCAGATTCTGCTAGAAGAGGGTATAGCTGAGACTATAATCTTAATAAGAATAAAAAGAGAAAAACCTGACATCTGGTATTTATTTTTATACTCTTTTCCTTAGACTTGTAACAATAGCTATCTTTCAAATATGGATAATTGTTATTTATTCAATCATATTTACTAAGCATCTACTATGTTAACAGGTGCTGAGCTAGGCATTGAAGATAGATTCAAAGGGATAAGAGAGTCTAGAATCACATTTAGATTGGAGAAACAGCTGTATAAAAAAATGATCACAGACTAACAGAACAACATTGTTAAATATAATCTAAGTACATTCAATGTACATTGGGGTTCCAGGTACCCAGTTGCAGTGGTCTATTGAATCTTACTACTTGAATTTTCTACCCTGAGCACACAACCTGTCCTGAAAAGCTCCTTGAAAATGCTCCTATTTCAAATAGTGTTAACATAATTCTAATAATTCTAATCAGGTTCACATCCTCAGGATCATATTTCATACCTGCCCACTTATCTTTTATATCTAATTAGTCCCCTATGTTAGTCTTCTAGTGCTGCTATAACAAATATGGCAAGTGGATGGATTTAATGAAGAGAAATTTATTTTCTCACAGAAAAGTAGGCTGACAGTCCAAATTCTGGGTGTCAGCTCTAGCAGAAGGCTTTCTCTGTTGGTTCTGGAGGAAGATGTCTTTCATCAATCTTCCCTGGACTGGGAGCTTCTCAGGGGAACAGACTCCAAATCTGAAGGATGTGTGGGGTTTCCAATGCTTTTCTCTTGGTGGTATGAGGTCCCCAGTTCTCTGCTTGCTTCTCTTTCCTTGTATCTCCTAAGAGATTGTCTAAAGACATAGTCTAAGCCTATAGACTGAGCCGTGCCTCACTAATACAACTGCTGCCCTCCCATTCTTCCTCATCAACATTACTGAGGCAGGTTTACAAAGTGTGGGAAAAACCACACAGTATCACGAACTGTGGTCCAGCCAAACTGATACACATATTTTGGGGACACAATTCAATCCATATCTCCAAATCTGCTTTATTCTTCCTTCACAATATTTTTTCATACTTTTTCCTTTTCTTTTTGTGATCATGAGTGCTGCCCTAAGCGAGACCTCAAATATCTCACATTCAAATTGTAGTCTTAATCCTCCATCTAACCTCTCATGTGAGCACTTAACAATGCTCACCTGCCACTTTGGTCATCTAGCTATTCTATTCAGAAATTTTAGTGCCCCTCCAATTTTATATTAGCAGTGTAGACAAGAACTCAGACTTGGAACAAGACTTTCTGTGCTTGAATCCTGGCTCTATGATTTAGAACTTGTGATTTTAAGCAAGTTATGTAACTCTTGAGATTCTCATTTAGCTCTTATTTAAAATGAGAATAACAGTAATATTTATGTTAAGGGGTTGTTGTGCAGTTTAACTCAGTTAATTCTTGATAAGCACTTAGAACAAATGCATCACACACTGAGTTCTAAAAAATAACAAAGTTAGCCTTTGCTGAGACACTTAAGATCTCTGGGCCTCAGTTTCTTGCCTGTATAATCAGCTTGCAGGTGATTGCTACAACTGGCCAAGTCACATATCTTATACCTAGCACATAGTAAGTGCTCAACACATTGTAGCTCTTACTGTAATTACTCACAGATATTCAAGATCCTCAGTCCAACACTGATAACTCAGCACAAAATTCTAATTGATCTCTCCTTTATTGGCTACTACATGAAGTCTTCACTCTAGTTGAACAATTCTTTATGTCCTGTGCATGACACGGGCCCTCTGGTGTCCTTTTAGGTCCACTGTTTCACACTCTGCATATACTAACTTTTAGTTTACCATTCATCCAAAGTCTATCAAGCCAAAAGCCAAGTGCCTTCAACTTGGATCTGACTCATGGCAACCCTAGAGGCTATCAGTTGTCCAAATTCACATCCAAGGCTTACACATTCTCAGTGAAGAGTTCTTTAAATACTCAGATTCTCTAAGACTCCCTCCTCTTAATCTTAGAACACTGTTTTGATCACTTTGACAGACTTTCTTACAGAATATTTTAACTTGGCTGTACAGTAGATTGAGTCCTTTCAAGTTATCAAACCCAGCTTCTGTGTCAGTTTGTCGTACTCTGGAGGCTTGCCTGTTGCTGTGATGCTGGAAGCTATGTTACTGGTATTCAGATATCAGCAGCATCACCCACGTGTCAGCTGAGCTTCCAGACTAAGACAGGCTAGGAAGAAGCACCTAGCAGTCTATTGTGAAAAAATAAGCCCATAAAAACATTATGAATAATAAGGTAATGCAATCCTAATACAACTTCCAGTGTCTTTTGGTTTATTTTTTTAAAGAGATTGAGAAACAAATCACCAAGTTTGTTTGGAAAAGGAAGAAACCTGGGATAAGTAAAACACTACTGAAGAAGAAGAACACACTGGGAGGCCTCTCACTATCCAATTTTAGAAACTGTTACACTGCCACAGTTGTCAAAACAGCCTGGTACTGGTACAAAAAGAGACATATAGGCCAATGGAACAGAGTTGAGACCCCGCAGATGTCACCATCCTCCTATGAACAGCTAATATTCAACAAAGGCCCTAAGATTTTAAACTGGGGTAAAAATGTTCTCTTTAACAAATGGTGCTGGCAAAATTGGATATCCATCTGCAAAAAAAACCCAAGACCCATATCTCATACCTTATACAAAAACCAACTCAAATTGGATAAAAGATCTAGAGAGAAAATCTAAAATGATAAAGCTCATCCAAGAAAAAATGGGATCAACAATGGAAGTTTTAATATACAAGGTAGACAGATTTCAAAATCTGACAAAGCACAATCAGCAGAGGAGAAAATAGATCAATGGAAACTGCTAAGAATCAAACACTTTTGCTCATCCAAAGACTTCATCAAAAGAATTAAAAGACCACCTACAGAATGGGAAAAAAATATTTGGCAATTATATGTCAGATGGATGTCTAATCTCCATAATCTACAAGGTATTAAAAAATATTAACAAGAAAAGGATAAATAATCCAGTTAAGTGATGGGTGAATGAGATGGACAGACATTTCTTTAAAGAGGATATCCAGGCAGCCAAAGACACATGCAGAATTTCTCATGATCATTAGCTATTAAAGAAATTCAAATCAAAACTACAAAGAGATACCACTTCACCCCAACAAAGTTGGCCATGATCCAGAAAACACAAACCAACAAATGTTGGAGAGGCTGTGGAGAAATTGGAACTCTCCTATGCTGCTGGTGGGATTGCAAATTGGTACAATCTCTTTGGAAAACAATCAGGCACTTCCTTAAAAAGCTGGAAATAGATATACCATTTGATCCTGTAATTCCACTGCTTGGAATTTATCCTTCAGAAACAAAAGTTGTCACATGAACAGACACATGTATATGAATGTTTGTTGCAGCACAGTTCACAGTAGCAAAAAAGTGGAATCTACCCAGATGCCCATCAACAGACGAATGGATAAACAAACTATGGTACATATACTCAATGGAACACTATGCTGTGATAAAAAATAATGACTATTTTAGAAAATACCTCAAAACATGGTCTCATTTGGAAGAGAACATGCTGAGTGAAATCAATCAGTATCAAAAGAACAAATTTTGTATGAGACCCCTGTTGTAAGGACTTAAAAAGAGAATTATGTAACTGAAGAAAATGACTGTGTTGATCCGACTTGATGGCACTTGGCTGGCTGGTTGGCTACAAGGGTGGGTGGGGGGCTGAGGGTTTATCATAGATGAGATAATTGATAGATGTTAGAAATTTTATTATTTTACTGCAATTATTTTAAAAAATCAATTAAAAAAACCTTACAAATAGCAGTGGAACACTGTCAATACAGTGTCAGAAAGTGAGCTCCCTGGGATTGAAGGCAATCCAAAGGCAAGTGGGGAAGAGCTGCCTCCACAAAGTAGACTAGACCTTAATGACATAGATGGAAGTTTTTTTTTTTTGAGACTTTCATTTTCTGGTGTGGCATGACTCAAATTGATAAGAAACAGCTGCAAATATCCATTAATAAGCAGAATATGGAGTATATGAAGTATGAATCTAGAAAAATTGGAAATTGTCAAAAATAAAGTGCAACATATAAACCTTGATATTATAGGCATTAGTGAGCTGAAATGGAGTGGTATCAGCCTTTTTGAATTAAACCCTGGTGGCATAATGGGTTAAGTGCTACCTCTGCTAAACAAAAGGTCAGCAGCTCAAATCCACCAGGCACTCCTTGGAAGCTCTATGAGGCAGTTCTACCCTGACCTCTTGGGTCGCTATGAGTCAGAACCGACTGGATGGCAGTAGATTGGTATTGTCTACTATGTTGGAAATGACAACTTGAAGACGAATGGTATTGCAATCATTGTCAAAAAGGACATTTCAGGATCTATCCTGAAGTACAGTGCTATCAATGATAGAATAATATCCACACATCTACAAGGAAGAGCAGTTAATATAACTATTATTCAAATTTATGCACCAACCACTAAAGCCAAAGATGAAGCATCTGAAGATTTTTATCACTGTCTGTAGTCCAAAACTGAACTTGCAATCAGGAAGCATTACTAATGATTGGTAACTGAAATTCAACAGTTGAAAACAAAGAAGGATTGGAAGTTGGAAAACATGGCCTTGGTGACAGAAAGGATGCCAGAGATCACATGACAGAGTTTTGTAAGACCAACATCTTCTTCACTGTAAACACTTTTTTGCCAACGTAAGTGGTCACTATACACTTGGACATCACCAGATAGAATACAGGGAATCAAATTGACTACATCTTTGTAAAGTGACAACAGAAAATCTCAGTATCATCACTCAGAGGAAGACCAAATGCTGACTGTGAAATACACCATCAATTGCTCATATGCAAGTTCAAATTGAAACTGAAGAAAATTAGAACAAGTCCACAAGACCCAAAGTGCGACTTTGAGTATATCTCACTTGAGTTTAAAGACCATCTCAAGAATAGATTTGATAAACTAATTAAACTAATTAAACACTAATTACTGAAGATCACATGAGGTGTGGTATGACATCAAAGACATGATAAAAGAAGAAAGCAAGAGATGATTAAAAAGATGAGGAAGAAAGAAAAGACCAAATTGGATATCAGAAGAGACTCTGAAACTTGCTCTTGAATGTTGAGCAGCGGGAAGCAAAAGGAAGACATGAAGAAATAAAAGAACTGAACAGAACATTTTAAAGGGCGGCTCAAGAAGACAAAGTGATGTATTATAATGACACATGCAAAGAGTTGGAGATAGAAAACCAAAAGGGAGGACTACTGTCTACATTTCTCAAGCTGAAAGAAATGAAGAAAAAATGCAAGCCTCGAGTTGCCATCGTAGAAGATTCTACAGGGAAAATATTAAACAACTCAGGAAGCATCAAAAGTAGACAGAAGGCATACAGTCATTATACCAAGAAGGACTGGCTCACGTTCAAGTGCTTCAAGAGGCAGCAAATGGTTAAGAACCAATGGTACAGGATGAAGTTGA
The DNA here is from genome assembly GCA_028571685.1 of Heterohyrax brucei. NCBI lineage: Eukaryota > Metazoa > Chordata > Mammalia > Hyracoidea > Procaviidae > Heterohyrax > Heterohyrax brucei. The sequence continues at coordinate 100,925,294 of CM053142.1, read as the reverse complement.
AGCTGCACTAAAGGCATTAGAGAAAAACAAGCCTCCAGGAGTTGACGGAATACCAAATGAGATGTTTCAACAAACCTATGCAGCGCTAGAAGTGCTCACTCATCTATGCCAAGAAATTTGGAAGACAGCTATCTTGTCAAGTGACAGGAAGAGATACAGATTTATGCCTACTTCAGAAAAAGTAATCCAACTGAATAAGGAAATTATTGAACAGAATCAATATTGCAAGCAAGTAAAATTTTGCTAAAGATCATTCAAAAGTGGCTGCAGTAGCATATTGACAGGAAGCTGCCAGAAATTCAAACTAAATTCAAAAGAGGACGTGGAGCCAGGGTTATCATTGCTGATATCAGATACACCTTGGCTGAGAGCACAGAGTAGTTTACTTGTATTTTATTGAGTATGCAAAGGCATTCAACTATGCCGATCATAACAAATTACGAACAACACTGCGGAGAATGGGAATTCCAAACAGTTAATTGTGCTCATCAGGAATCTGTACATGGATCAAGAGGCCATCATTCAAACAGAACAGGGGACTAAAGTCAGGAAAGGTGTGGGTCAGGATTGTAACCATTCACCATACCGTTTCAATTTGTGTGCCAACCACATAATCTGAGAAGCTGGACTACATAAAGAAGAATGAGGCATGAGGATTGGAAGAAGACTTATTAGCAACCTGAGTTATGCAGATTACAAAACATTCCTTGATGAAAGTAAAGAGGGTTTCAAACACTGATGAAGATCAAAGGCCACAGCCTTCAGTACTGATTGCACCTCAATATCAAGAAAACAAAAATCGTCATAACTCGACCAGTAAGCAACATCATGATAAACCGAAAAAAGATTAAGGTTTTTGGATAATTCATCTTACTTGATTCCATAATCAACACCAACGGAAGCAGTAGTCAAAAAAATCAAAAGATTCAGTGCACTGGTAAAATCTGCTGCAAAAGACCTCTTTGAAGTGTTGAAGAAAAGTAAAGATGTGACCTTAAGACTAAGGTCAACCCAAGCCCATGGCACTTTCTGTTGCATCATATGCATACGAAAGCTGGACAATGAATAACGAAGACAAAAGAAGAACTGAAGCTTTTGAATTGTGGTGTTGGAGAATATTGAATATACCATGGACTGCCAAAAGAGTACAACTACAGTGCTCCTTAGAATCTAGTAGGGTGAGATTACATCTTATATACTCTGTGGACATGTTGTTAGGAGGATCCTTGGAGCAGGACACTATGCTTGATAAAGTAGAGGCTCAGCTAAAAAGAAGACCCTTAACAAGATGGGTTGACACAGTGGCTACAACAGCTTAACCATAAAAATGACTGCAAGTGTGGTTCAGGAGTGGGCAATGTTTTGTTCTGTTGTGCATAGGATTGCTCTGAGTTGGTGCCAACTCTACGGTACCTAACAACAACAATGAGGCCTCAACATGGGTAGCGGGGATAGCTTCACTAAATACAAGCAGTAGAGACAAATGTCAGGTGCTGGCGGGCAGCAGTTGGAGGCTGGGGCTGGTGTATAATAAGCAGGTCATCAGTGCCTGGCCTGGAGACAACAAATGCATACGTACAGATGATCAACAGGAGTGCCAGCCTGAATCGGTGGGAAGGGCTCAAGAGTCTGTACAACCCTCTGTAGTGCCTGTTGACACAGTAAGTCAGGAACACTCAAAGCAATACGGGAGGTACAGTGACATGGCACAGACCTTTCTGAAGGCCTAGGAGCAACTTTCTGTCCTTATCTTCCTACTGGTTTTACAAGGAGAGCTCTCTGAGCCAGCCGTCTGAACACGATTTCACTCCATGAAATCTAGAGTAGCATTTAAATACACAGGTATGTATGGCTTGTTTTACAATCACATTGTAAACTCTCTCATGGCAAGGACCATTATTCCTTTTGAATTCTTACATCTCTCTCATAATAATCTTTGATCCACTCTTTAATGAATACTTGTAGGATGATGTTGGTAATAAAGTTGAATCACAGGAAACTGTCAATATGTGACCATTTTTGACATATAATGATAACTATTTCATATGGTTCAACCGATTGTATTTCACCTAGTTTTTTCTACAACACTTTATGTCACAACAAAATAACAAAACTTTAACTCATGAGCTGTATAAAATAATTTCCAACTTTTTGGTTCATTTTGTTAACTTTCCTTTAAGATTAACTATTCTGATGGCCTGCTGAGACTGAAAAAAAAATCCAATTAGAAATAAAATTATTTCTATGCTTATATCCGACTCGACGGCACTTGGCTTGGCATATACAGTAATCAAGTACACACATTTTCTCTGGCCTATTGGTTAATCAGTGATGTCATACTTACTTAGATATATTATTGAAACTTTTATGTAAAGACTTAATAAACCTTTTGGCTGTTTTGAGTAGGGAGACAGCTTTACCTGAGTGTGGCTCAGAATGAGGGTTTTGCTATTAGACTTCCCGGATTAAAATCTCAATTAGTGGTATAATGACTACAGGCAAGTTATTTAACCATTCTGTGCCTCAGTTTCTTGCTGTTAAATGGAGATAATACAACTTATCTCACAGGTCTACTGTGAAGACCAAATGTACACAACCCTCAGAGTTACACCCAATACGTAATAAAAGCTTAACAATGCAACAATTGCTAGCTATTATAATCTTGACATATAGCCATGGTCAAAAGGAAGCTGGTGAGTCTAGGAAACTTCATTCTCAAAAAACACTTGCAAAGGAAACAAAAAACTTAAAATTCTCCTGAGGAGATAGAATGTGCCCTAGCCAAAATACATGCCCACAAAGGCTTACTATTCTAAAGTACTCAAAAGTAAAACAAATACTTGTTTTACGTGCCACCCACAAATATTATTAAAGTTCTGTCAATAATCATAGTGCCATATTTAGAAAAGCACTTGATAGGTAGCTCTGCTAATGTAGGAATTATCCTGTGACTAACATATTTGTAAACCAATCATGTGTCGTCTTTCCATGAATTGTCACTTTCAGCGGTCCCTTTTCCTGAGCCCCTGCCACCTCTCACCCTCCAATCCGTGCACCTGACCCCGTCCTTGACAAACATCTGAATGTATACCTAGAACTGCAAACTTTAAAGATGAGGGCTTCTATGCTATAATTAGTTTAAATAAAATTATAGCCAGAGTTTTACAAATTTGTAGATAATAATCAGTTAGGTAACTTTCTTTATCTATAAGACATTTCACCTTTAAACTGAACTCAATGAAGCAAACTGGATAATTTGATTGAAAACCATTTAACCAGAAATGAAACATTTACAATTTGGATGACCAAGAAACAGTTGAGCTTTTCGTTTATCACAACTAATTCTATGGCTGACATTAAATATCGTAATCCTTTCAATTTGTATTTTATGGGTTTCCAATAAGGCCTATTTCTTTTTTCTATCATAATCTCTAAAATATTTTATGTATAGTTGTGGGTTGAATTGTGTCCCACCAAAAATGTATGTGTAGAAATTTGGCTGGGCCATGATTCCTGGTATTGTGTGAGGTTCCCGTATGCTGTAGACTCTGTCTACGTGATGGCAATGAGACAAGATGCTGACACACGACAGTTGTGTTGGTGTGTTCAGTGTGTGGGACCTTATTGTGCCCTGAGGCAGCCTTTTGGAATATAAAGGGAGGCCAGAGAGCTGGGAACCTCGTACCACTGAGAAAGCAGTGCTGGTAGCTCAGCACTTCTTTGGTTTTGGAAAGGATTTGGGGGTTCCTTGAACACCAGAAACTTATAGTCCAGGTACTTGATGAAAAGGACCTTCCTCCAGAGCCAGCAGAGAAAGTCTTCCCCTAGAGCTGAGACTCTGAATTTAGACTTTCAGCCTACCTGTTGTTGCTGTTGTTAGGTGCCATTGAGTTGATTCTGACTGATGGTGACTTTGTGCACAGCTGTATGAAACACTGGTTCTGCGTGATGCCCGCAATCATTTTATGCTTAAACCTATTGTTGCAGTCACTGTGTCAGTCCATCTTGTTGAGGGTCTTTCTCTTCTTTTCTGGCCCTCCACTCTACCAAGCATGATGTCCTTCTCCAGGAACTCACCCTCCTGACAACATGTCAAAAGTATGTAAGGTGCTGTCTTGCCCTCTTTGTTTCTAAGGAACACTCTGGTTGTACTTCTTACAGAACAGATTTGTGTATTCTTTTGGCAGTCCATGGTACATTCAACATTCTTCTCCAACAGCACAATTCAAAGGTATCAATTCGTATTCTTCTTTATTCATTGTCTAGCTTTTGCCTGCATATGACGCAATTGAAAATACTACAGCTTGAGTCAGGCATATGTGAGTCTTCAAGATGACATCTTTTCAACAATTTAGCCTACTAGACTGTGAAAAAATATAATTTCTCTTTCTTAAAGCTATCCGCCTGTAGTACCTTTGCTACAGGAGTACTAGATGACTAAGATACACACCGTGACTATAATCACATCACTTACATGTTGAAATAGAAAGGAATGAATAAAAAGGCAAACTTTCTAAAACATTGCTGCTGTATTTTGAATAAGTAATACAGAGTAACAATCTTCTTAAATACACTGAGTTTTCAATCCTTCAACCGATTTATAGACGAAATTATTTGTCAGCTATTGATTATATTTAAATTTATTGAAAATAAAATTAATTATGCTCAAAGTGATCCTAGAATATTAAAATGTATTTTTAACACAGCAAATGATTTCTATGGAGAAATTTTTATAAAAGTAGCCCATTCCATTTTAAATTAAACATTATTCTTGGCATATTTTAACAATGATTTATGTTGCAAATCATCATCCTAATAATCATAATACTGATTATTATTTGATGACACAGTTCATCATAAGAGCAAAAGTAATTTCAACACGCATTCATTAATCCATACAACTATCTTTGAGTTTCTGTACAGAAGTCATCACAATCATCATTATCAGTGTCATCAAATGGCCTATTCAAATTCATCAAATATTTATTAAATATCTACTATCTACAAGGCAACTAATTCAAAAGAGAAACCAACAGATAAAATCCTCCTCTCTGTCAAATTAAGAATACATCCTTTTTAAAAGGTAGATTCAGCTACCCTAGTATCTATTTACTCTGGAAATTGGCTCACTTTTATATTTGTCCTTGACATCACCTGTTAGATGTGACATAAAAGAGCAAAAACAAACAAACCAATAAGCATATTTAAAGACCATTAACAGGAGTAAGAAAAAAAAGAGCATGACATTCTTTGACAGATTACAGTTTACTCTTGGGCTATTTGCACACTTTAACCATATTTGAATAGTTCAAAGCAGGATGTCCTATGGGTGCACTCATCATTAAGAAAGTCTCTATATAACCACAGTTCTGCATGAAAAACTTTCTCACTATGTTAGGTGAGTGGGAGAGGGAGCGTTTGAAACCACCATCATTAGCGAAAATAAAATCCGTAGGGCAGGATTAACTCAACCAGGAGTGTCCTAAAATAAATAAGCTGCATACTGGTGGAGTTAGATGATTTTATCTGTGTGTGTATATTCTTATCTGTTTGTACATTTTCCTCCTTTTCTAGACTTTTAGATTGTTTATTATATGTGGTGAAGGTGTCTGGGGATCCATTCTAAGTTTACAATGTCCCAATCTGTATGGTTGCTGCGAGGAGCTGCCCAGCCAGGACAGTATTTCTGACACTCCCACTGCATTCAGATGTGGCTAAGAAGGGCCAGGCCAGTTTTGCTTGTCAAAAAGAGTAGGAGCTCAATGATCTGTCTCATATCTGGCCAGGACTTAAAGGAACAAAGAGGGGTTCTCGATCCCTTTCCTCACTGCTTCTGGTGACTGAAAGAAGAGGATTCTGAAGCCATAGGTGATGGCAGGAGCTTGGGCACCCACATCATGTGTCACATGGAGGAAGGCATCTTGACAATGAAAAAAGAGCATCTAAGTTCCACCTCTCCTTCCACAGAGGACCTTTACCAAAGTAGTTTTGACATTTCTTATCACCACTTCACTAATTTGTTAAGAATGAAGATGATTTATTCCATTGTATCCCATGGTGAAAGACTCTAGGCAGAGGCACTATTTCTAACCCCTCACCCCAAAATAAAGAAGGAATTTGCACATTTTCTGGCAAACTCAGCCTTATATAAGCATAGTACTACCAGTGGCTATTGAGGTAGTTCCAAATTGTGGCAACTCCATGTGTGTCAGCATCTAACTGTGCTCCACAGAGCTTTCAATGGCTGAGGTTCTGGAAATAGATCACCACACCATTCTTCCAAGAGGCCTCTGGGTGGATTGGAAGCTTCAAGCTTTCTGTTAGCAGTCAAGTGCATTGGTGTTTGCATCACCCAAGGGCTTCAACAACATAGGAGAAATCCAGAAATAAATGTTTAAAGGCCTTCTGGTAGTCAAAATAAACAAATATAACTAACTTCTAGTGACAAATGACATATCTAAGCAAGGTAGAATCTAGAAGACCCTAAACTGACTCTATCTACTCTTAACTTACAGCTCACTAAACAAGCTTATTATCTGAATTTCTGGTCTGTGGTACACAAGAATTAGGTGGTACACAAGAATTAGTTGGTACACTAACCGCAGCAAGAAATGGATTTAATTAAGTCATTTAACATAGAGGAAAAAGAAAGGCACTTCAAAAATTAGAAAATCTTCACAAACTAAGGTAGAGTATTTAGTAGAGAGAAAAGAATAATAGTCACTATGTTTACCTAAACTCTACACTGTATTTGCTTAGTACCAATTTGGAATTTCGAGAGTGATTATCAATACACGGTATAAGCTACTAAGAACTACATGAGCTGAAATTCTTTGATTTGACACACCTAGTTAATATCAAGTTACCTAGTTCTTTCATTAAACATAGTATTCCTTTTGTAGTTTCTTGACTATTCTTAACATAACTTCCTCCAAAGACATGAATCTTTATGTGGCTATCCAGGAAAAACCAAGTTACTAAAATACTCTGAAGAAAACCTGGGTTACTCTGGAAAGAAGGCATTTCTTAGCCTGGTGTCTCATGTTAAAACATTCAGGAAACTCAGTACCACAAAATAACCAAGGAAATAATGGTTTTCCCTAGATAAAGACTAGGATGCTTTCTGTAACAATCAAACATTGAAGGAAAGAGAAAAAAAAAGAAGGGAGGAAAAAAGAGGGCAACTACGCTGTTCAGCTAAGCAGTTCGAATCCATGCAATGCTCCCTGGAAACTCTCTGGGGCAGTTCTACTCTGGCCTCTAGGGTTGCTATGAGGTGGAATCAGCTCAACGGCACTGGGGTAGGTTTATGCAGTTTGTGGTTCTAATTACAAGTATCCTTGCTTTTGCAATGTACGCTTTATGCCACTTCACTTTCATGAAAGAGCTATGCTAGCACCCGTTTCTGCTAACCAAAAGAAATCCAAAGAGGAGTTTCACTTTTAAGGAAGAAAAACAAAAACGGCTCTCAGCATGTGTTCTGCAGTGAGCACTGAAGAGGGGGTGCACACCCCACGCAGCAAACGTGGCATAACCAAGCTCCTTCCGTGGTAACCATGTACTTAGCATCTCAGCATCAAGCCACCATAGCTCTGAACTGCATCTATAAGCATCTGTGCCTTATCTCAATTTATTTTGGTGTGATTTGGTAGGTTATTTTTGGAGTCTGAAAATGCTCAAAAAAGTTCCCAATGTAAGTTATGGCAATTGCTTCTTTGTTTTACACCATTTTGGACTATGAAAGTTTTCCTAGGAATGCCTTTCTTTTGGATAGTGGGACAGACTTGTATTTCTAAATTGTTCATGAAGATGATAGACAGACAGTATGGAGAATATTTAGTTGTGATGCATTTGTATTCATACAAAGATTACAGTCTTTCTTCCAAGTAAGTATGTATTAAATTTGTGGGGCAAAAGAACTTTTAATAAAAGAAATTTCAATCCTGAGGTAGTCAGAGATTTTACTTTGGAACAGTGAGGCTGTTTTTTGAGAACATACATTTGCAGTCTAAGAATGACAAGAGCAGGAAAGCTGCATTTTTAGCAAAGAACATTGAAACTGCAGTCTTTCTGCTGGTTTCGCCTTTGGATAAACTTCTGAGACAAGAATATCTGCCTGTGATGTTAAGTTAGTTCATATTCAACTGAGTGCTTTTGAGTTTGATATTCAGAAGGCAGCACTACTCTGACACCTTGGAAAGGGAAAAGGCACCCTTTCTTCTATGGCTGAAAGGGTTCCAATGGTCATAGAAATCCATGGTAAAGCTTCCCAAATATTTTCTATGATCAAATTCATCTATCTAAGGGATAGGGCATTGAATTGCCAGGTCTTTCTACACATCTGCTGGTCTCATTTTTAGTTTCCACATTTCTGGGACTTGGTTGCATATTCTCTGAAATTATCCCTGCTTTCTCTGTGTTTATGTAGCATGCTGCATTACAGCGTTCCTCACAGTGGGTCCGAACTCTACGCTGTTTCCTCTTCTGCTGGAGGACACACGCAAATTCATGGGTTCTTTCTGATTATCTCTTTTTTTTCCATCAACAAAATGCAAAGCCTGGTATTTACTGAATGTTCAACACTTATTTTTGCGTTAATTATAAGAATACCAAAAGTTACAGCCAGCCAAAGCCAAGTGCCATGGAGCCGGAAAGTTACAGCAGGTATATGCTATTTAAGTCATTCCAAGAGAAAAGAGTTTTTCCATCAGAAGAGTAACCAGTTTAATTACCAACAAAGAAAAAGAACATACAGTGAATTAAGAATGATTTGTGAAATAATTGACCTCCCACTTTGCATTAGCTTTTACTTAGCCAGAAAGTGCTAGGGACTTGGGGCTTTTGTGTTAGGGGTTGGGAGTCACCAGTTATCAGCAGGCAGTAGATCAAAATGAGGGGGTGAGGCTACATATATATAGCCTGTGGCTGGCTGTAGGTCACAATTTTATATTTCTGGTTTGTCATAAGGCAAGAGGAGATAAATTCAAACGAAAAATCACTGCTATGTTCTGAGCAAATGGCTAAAATTCATTCAATTGCTTCATCTGAGAAATATAGAAAATTGGAATACTCTTTTGCGTTCAACCACTTACAGTCAAAATATCTTTTTATTTTGTCTGACTTTGTAGGATATGGCTAAATTGAGTAGGGACAACATTTGAGTGACACCAAGAAGAAGCCTTAGTGGTACAAGGGTTAAGCACTTGGCTGCTAACTCAGAAGTTGGTGGTTCATGCCCACAAGCCACACTGTGGGAGAAAGATGTATCTGGCAGCCTATTGCTGTAAAGATTTACAGCCTCAGAAACCCTCTGGGGCAGTCCTACTCTGTCCGATAGGGTTGCTAGAAGTCAGAACTAACTCAGCAGCAATGGGTTTGGGTAGTACCAAGGTAATCAGTTCAGCGTAAATTATCCCTTAACACCTTTAAATAAAGGACATGTGAGATATTAATTAGAACCTCATTGACTTTTTAAAATAATGAACTATTATTTAAAAAATGTTTTTTTCCCTCAAATTCAGAAAGACCTCATTATGTTCTAAAGCCAATAACATTAAAAAACTTCTTTTCTGGATCAACATTTGCTAGGCTGTTACAATATAAAATAATCAAAACTTCCTACCCACCAAATCCTCCTGCTGGGTCTACTGTTGCCCTTATATGTCATTGAAAGATATAAATAATATTTGTGGTTAGGTATGCCACTCTCCCATCAGGAGCAAAGCTATTTTGTGCTGTAATGCAAATGACTGCATTCATCAAAGAAGCTTTGTTACTTATTCATTGTGTCCCTTATCGTTCCCTTTCCAAACCCCAGCCATTCTGCAGCAAGCACAGAGGTGTGCCCACGGCAGCATCAGCCTCTGTCAAAGGTACCCTTATCAGGCAGAACAGGGTGCACTGGGAATGACCTGCCAAGTCACTGCATCCTCTTGTATGCCTGCTCCTCTGTGCACAGTGGGATTCTTTGTCCTTATTCTATGATCTGTTTTCCCAGCATGGTTCAGGTGTGAGATCCACAAACACACCTGGGAAAAAACGGTGGAAATATAAAGGATTTGTGAAGACACTGTGCTCTCTTTATTTTTTCCTCTTCTTTTTATATGAAGTGGATTACTCTGTTCAGTCTTCTCAGATGGATAAGCTTTGGTTATTATTTTTTTAAAGCACAATAGTAATTATTTAAAGATGTCACAGGACTCAGAGAAGCCTGGTAGCAGTGGACAGACAGAAAGCCCAAAAGGGATATTGACAAGTTGAGAAAGGGCTATCTAATGTCTACAACACAGGCAGGCACACGGGGCTCTTTTTCATTACATCTAACACAGCTTAACTGAGTTCAACATACCCTGCTCTATCCTCTCGGGAAGCTTTTCTTTTCGGACGGGCACCAGAGATTAATCCGTCTGTAATTTCTCCTGCTTTCCTAACTGTCAGGGGATTTGCGTTGGAGATAATGGCGGTATTAATGCCTAACCTAGGTGTAGGAATTGCCTTAATATAACAGGGATCGTCAGGAGCACACCGATAATTGCCCCTGAGTGATAGCCCTTAAAGTAAATGGCAATATAGGAGGGCCCACATCCAGTGGTCTTTAATGAAGTTTGGGGCTTTTCTGATGAGATTCTCTACACAATAGGCAGAGAATCAAGGCAGCCTCACGAGTTTTAACCTCTAGCTCAGATATAATATGGCCTTATTAAAGATCCTGGCCAGGTTCTTTCTGGCATGAAATGTAATAAAACAAGGCACAAAACGTGCTATAATTAAAGCAGTTTGGATAGTATTATCAGATACTTAATAATTAACGATTTTATCAGACAACTGTCGTGGACAATGAAGCAAACAATACACTGATAATGAAATGATAAGAGTATTGAAACCAAGACATTAAAAAACAAAAGAAAACAAAACACTAAAACAGTTCAACGTGCATTTTGTGGAAATAGTGGGCATTATATCTTAATCTGTATGGTAGTACCACTGGGCAAGATTCTATAAATGAGCATTTTAGCAGGAAATTAGAATAGTCTTTGGTTAAAATTTCTCATGTCTATTCTCTTTTCAGCCCCCTGCCTCTGAGATAGTTTGGGCCTGAACTGGAGGGTGGAGGAGAGGTCAGTTTGCTGTCCAGCGGTCGGTACACGACTGCAGTGGGTGTGGAGGGAGAGGAAAGGCAGGAGGCGAGTTACAGAGGGGCACCTGCTGGCAAACGAAAAGACTCTGCAAGTGTAGTTACTACAACATTAATCTAAGTGAAAGAAAATTGAGAGTCTTTGTAATTTTTTTCAGTACATAAGCCTCTGTTATTAATTTTTTAAAAATGTAATACTTCTCTGTAGCATCTCGATTATTCAGAAACAGATGTGTTCTTTTTCCCTAATTTTATTTTTTATTTTAATTTTATTCCCTAGTTTTATTTTTATTGTGATTAACTCAAAGTTTAAAATCCATGTCAATTTGGTATATAAAACTCCATACACATACCTCTATGGAAACCCTGGTGGTATAGCGGTTAAGCGCTACAGCTGCTAACCAGAAAGTCGGCAGTTCAAATCCATCAGGTGCTTCTTGAAAACTCTATGGGGCAAGTCTACTCTGTCTATAGGATCGCTATGAGTCGGAATTGACTTAACGGCAGTGAACATGCAACTCTAGCTGATCTCCCAACCCTGAGACAGCACCCTTGTGCTTTCCATACTGTTCTTCCTTTATTCATACAACTAACTCTTGTCCCCTCCTCTCTATCTTCTTATCTTGTTTGCATAGAGGAGCTGTGCCTAATGTTTTATAGTCCAGTCCAATTTTTTTCTGGAGAGTTCTTTCTAGTACTGGCTTCCTTACTAGCAGATAGCCTAGGGGCCACGTTCCTGGGGGACCCTCAGGATGCTGGACTGTCAATAACAGACACATGTCTTTTAAGTTTTTTGGATTAGAAAAAAGAATTTTAGTTAACTGATACATAATGAAGCAATTAAACGTGGAATCTCTGTGGTTGTTTATTGATGTGCTGTGTATTAGAATTTAAACATATTCTCTTGTCTATACTGACACAACATAAGATCCATCAAACACTACAATGCACAGACCAAGCCATGCTAGTAGAATGGGTATTTGTGTGTGCTGAAAAAGTCCCTGTCCTTTCTGTATCTTAGACTACTTGCATTCATAACCCTGCGGTGTCTGAAGGCAGGACAATTGTCAATTCACAAGCAGTTACTTTCTTCCAGGGCAAAAACAAAAGAGACACTGTAGCATTCATTCACTCATTCCACACTGAAATTCCATTCAAATAATTCTAAACAAGCTCTGGCTATCACATAATGTCTTCACTGTCACAGGATGTCTTTACTTTTCCTAAGAGTAATTGCATAAATTCACTAGTTGATTAAATAACAGAGAGAAATCTGTAAGTTAGTAAGGGGCTGTTTTTATTTACAAATGCTCATATGTAAGCTAGGTTTCTAAATGCCTGGTGGCTAGCAGGTTATATAGTTCATAGCAAAATATCCATGTCTTTAATTCAGAAGAGGAAAGTAAAAATAAATAGATTTTAAAAACAGCATACAAAAATGCTACTTCTAATTTCACAATGCATATGAATTACAGGTAAGTATTCTGAGAGGATGTCAAGACTGGTACCTTCCCAGGAACTGTGGAATGCAGGAGTAAGCTATTGACTGCCACAAGCACAGAGAGCCATCCTGTTCATTTGTACTTGAGTTCCTGTTTTATAGATTTGAACAACATATGGAAGCAACATTCAGTTCTTTCTGGAAGCTGGTGCAGTGAAAGTCTAGAACTGAATGGGTTCTCTAAGCATTTATCAGGGTTTTCTTTTTTCATCCATAGATGACTGTTTATTGAGTCAACGAGCAGCATTCGGAATAGTTAACAACATCACTAGAGCAGGGTTTTCCAACCTCAGCACAGGCGATATTTAGGACTGGTTAGGTCTCTGTTGCAGCAGTTGTCCTGCGCGGTGCAGTATCCCTGACTTTTACCTTCTAGACTCCAGCAGCAATCCCCTCTTTTAGCTGTTACAACCAAAAATATCTCCCAACACTGCCAAATATCCCTTTAAGGAAAATCATCCCCTGCTGAGAACAGTACCAAAGAGTAAAATGCACTAAAACTCAAAAAGTGAGAGCAGATAGGGGAAATATTCTTCTAGCTTCTCAACTTATAAAATAACTCTCAATTGTGCAAATAGTTCTTCTTTGGGTTGAAATAGTATATGTACAGATGTTCTCAGTAATCAAGTTCAATGATCATAAAGCCACACAGTTTTTATTAAACAACATCATCTTTAAATTTCAAAAATATCTAGTAGTTTTTCTAAAAAAATTGCATCAATCAAACTGGAATGTTTGGTTGTGTGATATGAGAGAAAACGTCTCTGCTTGTCATCAGTTTGATCTCTCACATAGTCACAGTCCAATTGCAAGAAATAATTAATCTCTTGCTTCTTTACCCTGCAACTTTCTGAGCTGCTTGGAAATTAGATTCGTGTTGAAAGGGGAGCTGGTAAGGGTACCACATATAGTTTTAGTCCCCAGCCCATTTTCTAGCATTTGACCTATCATAAGCAGAAATTCCTGGACTCCAGCCAAACATGTGGGGGATTCAGGTTACTTAGCTAACCTGGAGGAGGACAATCGGTGTTCCCCTGTATCCCCCTGTGTCTGTTTTGAAGGGTGAACTTGTACCCCCCACACCAAAAGTGGAATAGAATTAAACTACTTCCAGAGGTGGCTGCTTTGTACACCATACTCTATGACATCAGCTGTGTCTAAAAATAACAGTCAAGCAGTCATGAACCAGCATAATTTTGAATCAATACAGAGGCAAAACACATTCAACAGATGATATGACTGGCTGTCTTTAAAACTCCAGCTAGAAGAGAGCAAATAGAGTTGCCCAGAAGGGGGCACTTGGGCTTTTATGTGGAAAGTTCACTTGGATTGTAAACTTTCACTTAATCACCATAAAGAATTAAACACACACACACATACACACAATCCCATTCCCAAAAACCTCTTGCATAAATGATCAAAAATTGGAATGTGTTCGCTTATTAACTGTTCTTCCATTAGCTCCACCAAGCTGGGCACTCTGTTAATCTTCACTGTTGTCATGCTACGTAGTGAATATATATTAACATAACCATTACCAGCTGCCTGCTAATAATAGAGAACTAGTTTGGAAGAAAATAAATTATAGTACTTTTCCAATAATTAGTGGACAACTTAAAATGTACGAAATTACGGGGTTATCGGTAAGTTACACAGAGGTTTTCTAGGTTCTTTAAGGTCATACAGGTGCACATTGATGAGTTTTCTGCCAATTTGCATTCACTTCTAGGAAGGAATTCTATTTTCATGGGAGCTGGAGCCCGGAGAGTTCTCCTTATGAAAGGTCAAATGCTGTGAGATTTCCCAGGTGCTGTCTGGAAACCCTATGAGGCCATTTTACTCTGTCACTCAGGGTCAACGTGAGATGGAGTTGACTTGACGGCAATGGGTTTGGTTTGGGGTTTTTATGGAAGGAATAAAGACTGTAAGTCAGAGCTCCTTTTTCTCAGGGAGATTATAACCTAAGGGTGAGAAAAAAATATCTAAATACCTCTAATGTCCGGCAGAGTGTGAAGAACTCCATTTGAAAACATATGAACTAGGTGTCTGTGGACTTGTTAGGTGCCATTGAGTCCGTTCTGACTCACAGCAACTTTAAGAACAACAGGAGGAAATACTGCCTGGTACTGTGCCACGGCCATAATCGTTTTTACGCTTAAGCCCACTGTTACGGCCACCGTGTCGATCCATCTCGTCTAGGGTCTTCCCATTTTTCGCTGACCCTCCACTGTACCAAGCCAGATGTCTGTCTCCAGGGACTGATCTTTCCTGACAATGTGTCCAAAGTATGCAAGACACAGCCTTGCCATTTTTGCTTCCAAGGAGCACTCTGGTTGTACTTTTTCCAGAACAGATCTGTTGGTTCTTTTAGCGGTCCATGGTACATTCAACATTCTTCTCTGACACCACAATTCAAAGGCATCTATTTTTCTTCTGTCGTCTTTGTTCACAGTCCAGCTTGCGCACGTATATGATGCGATTGAAAGTACCATGGCTTGGGTCAGGTGCATTTTTGTTTTCACTGTGGCATCCTTACTTTTGAATACTTTGAAGAGGTCCTTTGCAGCAGATTTTCCCAATGCATTGTGCCTTTTGGTTTCTTGACTGCTGCTGCCATGGGTGTTGATTGAGGACCCAGGTAAAATGAAATCCTTGACAACCTCAATCCTTTTTCCATTTATGACAATGTTGCTTACTGGGCCAGTGGTAAGGATTTTTGTTTTCTTGATGTTGAGGTGCAATCCAGACTGCAGGCTGTGGTCTTTGCTCGTCATCAGTGTCTCAAATCTTCTTCATTTCTAGCAAGTAAGGTGGTACTGTCTGTGTAACACAGTTTGTTAAAGAGTCGTTCTCCAATCCTGATGCCTTGTTCTTCTCCATATAACCCAGTTTCTTGGATTATTTGCTTGGCATGCAGACTAAAAAGGTATGGTGACAGGATACAACCCTGACGCACACCTTTCCTGACTTGAAACCATGTGGTGTCCCCCTGTTCTGTTCACACGACTGTCTCTTAATCCATATATGGATTCCTTCAGAGACAATGAGGTGTTCCCAAATTCCCCTTCTCCACAATGTTAGCCATAATTATTTATGATCCACACAGTTGAATGCTTTTGCATAGTCAATGAAACACACGTAAAGATCTTGCTGGTATTTTTTGCTTTCAGTCGAGATCTGTCTGACATCAGTGATGACAACCCTGGTTCCACGTCCTCTTCTGAATCCAGCTTAAATTTCTGGCAGTTCCTTGTCAATATACTGTCGGAACCACTTTTGAATGATCTTGAGCAAAAGTCTGTGGAGTCAGAGGAGGCACAGTTGAGGATCTCAGGGAACAGTTCAAGATAGAGGAAACATTCCTGAATTATAGAAAACTTTTCCAGCAGAGAACATGGAATAGCCAAAGTGAAAAATAGCACTTAGCCAACTCTCCAGTTCGGCAGTTGTGCATCTGTCAGCCAGGGACAGGTTACCAAATATGGAAGGTAAGCACGGGCTTATGGTAAAACCCATGTGAAATTGTTCACCTACACATTAGGAAGTAAGCACAAGGAAGCCTATGCTTCCCTTGCTTATCGCGTCATCCACCTTCTGCAGGAAGGTACCATACAGTTGGGATGAAAACAAATGCCAGACATATCTAGAAGCAGATTATTTGGTGTGGCAAAAAAAAAAAAAAGTGAATTTATTCACTGTAGGTCATCAGGGAAGGAAAGTAAACACTGTGCTTACCTTGCTTATTGGATAATCTACTCAACCCGTGTCGATGGCAGCCCTGAAAAACACGACTTGAGAAAGATGGATGTGATCATCATAAACCTGAAAATACTTGCTAATCACACCTGAATGCCTAATTTTAGAGGAAATTGGGAGAAACTGAAGATATTTCTGAGCAGGAGAATGGTGTAGCTGGAGAAATTCTTTGTTGTTGTTAGTTGCTCTTGAGTTGATTTCAACTCATGACAAGTCCAAGTGTGCAAAGTAGAGCTGCAACATCAAGGTTTTCAAGGCTGGGATCTTTCAGAAGCAGGTCGCTAAGACCTAATTCCAAGGCACCTTTGGTTAAGCCTAAACCACTATCCTTTCGGTTAGCAGTCCTGCATATAACAATCCATACCACCCAAGAACCCAAGAATATGTATTTAGCAGTGGTGAGGCAAGAAATCATGGACTGTACCTACTAAGGCCAGAAGTCCCCTTGGGGTCATGTCGTCTGTCCTGTCATCTTGGCAGTCAGAAATCTGGGATGTGCTCAGTGTTGGTCAGTGATGAGATCCCAAGTCCTTTTACACCCAGCCAATTGCTTTTGTTCATATTATTACTGAACTGGGTTTTCTTATTTTATAAAACTATTTTCTGAAAAATATTGATAGAATTCTTGACACATATGTTTATTAATTTTTTGGTGACATCTTTCTGTGGCAAGGAAAAAATTCCCTAAATTTCATGTATTTTGAATTTGGTTGGGTAAATTTTCCCTGGAGGTTTTCTAGGCAACACTGGAATCCTGCCAGCGGGTCACTTCCTGGATTGCTGTATGCAAATCATTAAAGACAGTCTAGGAATTCTTCTGAAGGAATCACTAAGTGATGACCAATTTTGTACCGGATAGCTTCATTTATTTTACTCAGGTAGAGAGATTAGCAGCATCTTGTGACTAATGATCGATGACTTCTAAACCATGTCAATACCTTTTCAGAGTTAAAGCATAATGAAAACTTAATGAAGCCTTCTTGGTACATTAACTTTCTATGAGAAATACACATAAGAAATGCCTGGTCAGCAACTGAGATTCCATCTGAGTTTTATAGGTATTCCTGACTTAACAACTCAGTTCCACAAACACTGAATTTCTATTTTAAAAGTGCAGAGCTCTGTATTAAGTAACTACGTGGGATTAAAAAAAAGGGATATATGAAATGGATACTTTATTCAAGGAACTTTCAATATACAAGGTCATTTGGTTGTATTTAATCCTGAATAGATTTGAAAATCAAGTTTAAAGGCTACAGAAACAAGAAGCAGGGGTTAGAGAAAAAGGTACGGCATGGCATATACAACAGAATGCCATTAGTTCTACTACTAAAGTCTAACTTTCAGGAGTCTCGGTAGTGTAGTAGTTACAAACTACAGCTGCTAACCAAAAGATCAGCAGTTCAAATCTACCAGCAACTCCTGGGAAACCTTATGGGTCATTCCTGAATGCAAGTGATGGGAAAGTCCCCTTGGTAGCTGTGAATTAGAATTGACTCACTGGCAGCAGGTTTGTATCTTTTTTCAGTACTGGGGAGCCCAACGTGAGGTTAATTCTGAATGTGAACATAAATAACATTTTGCTGAACAGCTTCTTGGGTAGAGTACTCCTCTAGGAGATTTAAAGGTAGAAGAGTCAGAGGAGCAAGAGGTCCTGCACTAGAGGAGACAGATATTCACTCACTTAAAATACAAAAAGCACCAGTCAGAAGTTCAACAAGAGAAGCACAGACAGTTTTATGGACTTTTGGAGGAGAATTCATTTATTTCATTTAGGGCCCTGTGGGTCTTGCAGGTGACAGACAACTAGAAAAAAATAAGGAAATAAGGCAAAGCATAGTTCAATCGCGTTCCCAACTATTTTTATATGTGTGCAGTCTGGTAATGTATATAAATATCAAAGATATGCTTGAGGGCTACATGACAACTAGGGAATAACACACCGAGATGTGATCACTGAGAAGCCTCCTCTCTTTCTCTCTCCAGGGAAATTGCCTCCATGTAGCTCAGTGGTTGTTCATGTTTAGTATCATAATGAGACTGTTGTTCTGGAGCTCTAGTCTAATGACTGGGGTCTCTCTCAAGTCCA
Source organism: Heterohyrax brucei (assembly GCA_028571685.1). Taxonomy (NCBI): domain Eukaryota; kingdom Metazoa; phylum Chordata; class Mammalia; order Hyracoidea; family Procaviidae; genus Heterohyrax; species Heterohyrax brucei. Next base: position 100,906,814 of record CM053142.1, on the reverse strand, counting down.
AGGCTCAAGAGAAATGTCCCTTTTAATGACGTAGAGAAAGTGCAGAACAGCATCCACTGTGGAGAGGCTACAGAGCTGTTCCTAGGAAGGACAGCCACAGAAGTAGATGAGATTGCATGTCTTTGAAGGAATTGAACTGAAGCCCTGAAACTCTCATAACCCTCGTAACCCACTTTACTGTCTCTTAATCCTGCAGAATAAAGGTGTCCTATTCAAGACAGACACAGCCCCATGGACCTATTAACCTAGGGTCAGATGTGCACTTTACCACAAGATACTGCCCTGTGGACCTATTCACCTAGGGTTATATGTACATTTTATAACAAGCTGCAATTCAGTCTTCTCCTTCCCACTCAAGAGAGCATAGCAGAGACCAAGGGAGCAAAGCAGTGATCACAGGGACAACACACATCTCTCTCTAATGTATGCTCTCTCTCTCTATATACATATAATTGTGAGAGTTAACTACTTTTATACAATTATTAGTAGCATGTAACTTGCACAATATTTCACAAATTCTCAAAATACAATGAACTGGCAAAACACTTCATAGCTTCTCATAACACATCTAGAGCTTTCTACAATTTGCTGACACAATCAGCAAGGACCAACCAAGTTATTTACCCCTCCCCTTGTTTTCACGTAGGCCCTAAGAAGGCCAGGACAGAAAGAGAATTCTCAATTTCTTTTTTTCCTCAAAGATTGAAATCCGAGTAAATTCATCTGTGAAGAATTTCCTTTTCTGCAGATTTCCTTTGTTTAAGTTGAACAAGAGAAAAGTTTAGTTTAGGAAATTCCTATTAAGCTTAATTTCCAGCACTTTAAAAATTATGCATTAGAAAGTTTGAAGTCACTTATTATATAAGTTTATTTTCATCTGGTGAAAAATTAAAGCTTTTAAAAGACTATGTGTTTAATATTCAACATTATAAAAAGCAGCAAGAGCATACTTCTACTCATTCCTAATTAGACCTATCAATTTGAAAAGGAGGGAAATTTATTGAATTCAGGAATAAACTCTTTGTCAAAGCTGCCACCAATATATAAATAAAAAGACAGCAGTAAAAACATGTGCTAGGCAGGCAATGTTTATGATCTCCTGACAGAAAATGTATAAATAGGAAAAATTTACCACTCATTCCAGAGAGCCTAATGAAGCAGAACTAAGATCTCACACACACTATCAGTCAAGTTGGAGACATGGGCAATTTCTCAATTTCATGCAGAATAGCATTGTTCAAGTCACATCTTCTGAAACAAAGGTCATTTTTTTCCCCTTCTGTCGTAACAGTAAAAGTGTAATGGTTCCAGAAGTTTTTGTTTTTCTTAAATTAATGTTAATTTAATGTATACATATATACATATATATATATATTTCTACTGTTCTGAATGTAGGTGATGCAAGGCTGTGTGGTTTAAGGTTTACAGAAGCAATCTGTTCCATGCACTGTGGCACATGGCGTATATTTAATTGATGTTTCTTGCAAGGCAAAATGATTTATGGTGTCTAATAAGCATTCACAATCTAGAGCCTTGTTGTTCATAACAGCTTCCTGGAATAACAGAATCTCAGGGTGCGTAAGTCTGTTCATAGAGGCTATTAAAAATACTGTATCTGTTTAGCCATGGAATCTGATTCATCTACAGACAGGAGGAAGAATCCAGTACCAGGAAAAGGCTTTCATAGCTAAGTTTACTAACGGCTAATTGAAAGGTTGCAGTGTATAGGAAAGCTTAAATACAGGCCAGATTTTAGACAAAGGCCTGCATCCAAATTCTGAATGTTCATTTATATTTCTGCAAGCTGCATTTACTGTGTTGGCCAAAAGAGACATATGGAGTTTTAACTACTCTCTAAGCTGCACATTTTTAACTTGTACATGAAAACACATTTTAAAATTTGTTACATTAGCCTACATTGTATGCCAGGTCTTAACACTCTCCTCAAATAGTTCTTCAAGTTGTTGGTGTGAAAAGCAGGTTAACAAAGTTTCAGAATAGAAATGAATGAATGAGTGAATGAATAACAATTCACCTGGACTGTGCAGACATGATTTTGGACAACTAGGTATGGAGTGAAGTTGTCAGCATTTGTCTGAATTTTTGATACTCACTAGTCTATAACTCTTGAACTCCAGTCCCAAACTTAACAGGTCACCTCCCCTGAAATCCCTGTTCTTATGCCCCTTGTGTCTCCTATCTTGGTCAATAACCTATTGATCTCCTTCTAGCTGCTCCACTTCACAACATCAGGAACTTCTGTGGCTCCTTTCTCTGCTTGCACCTCTGCACTGAGATCAGTCACCAATCCATGACGTTCTGGCTGGGCTACACCTCTGAGTCACCTATTCCAAGTCATCACCTTTGTCTCATTCTCATTCCTCTTTCCCAGCAGTTGGGATTTTTTATTAGCCTCCAGCTTCTCTTACCTAACAAGGCATCTTTTACTGATTCCATGCCTCTAGGATCCTCAGGGGCCAACGTCGGGCACAGAGTGCCCAGTCATCCCTCCTTAACTCCTCAGATGCAGATAGGCAACTCTGTTTTATATCTTGACCTCCTCATTTTCTTTTGGGGGGGAGAAAAAAAGGTTTTACTTCCTAAAACTAGTCTGAAAATTCTCTGCCTCACCTTGTTAATGGCGATATTACCTAATTTTAGCCAAGTATAGATAAGAGCTGGAAACCCTGTCAGCATAGTTGTTAAGTGCTACGGCTACTAACCAGAAGGCTGGTGGTTCAAATCTGCCAGGCACTCCTTGGAAACTCTATAGGGGCAGTTCTAATCTGTCTATAGGTTTGCTGTGAGTCAGAAGTGACTCAGTGACAGCGGGTTAGATAAGAACTTGCCATCCCTCCATAAGAAAATGTTTGAAGGTTTCTGATCACATAGAAAACTCACTCACCTCTACCTGGCCAGCAGAATCTTTCACTATCTTCTGTCTTACTTTTTATAGTCATTATCCGTCACTTGCTTACTTCTCCTACCTTCCTGAAGTCCCCATTTCTTTCACCCACACTAAACTATCACACTCTAGAGTCCCCAGAGTTTAACCCGTAACTTTAATTATCTTCATGTCCAGAATCCTGCCTCCCCCCCCCCCATCTGTGTTGCTTGGTGTTCAAGGAGCAGCTTGGATCATATGCACTTCATACAATTTTTTTTATGGTTCCCTTAGGTTCTCTTTTCCCTAAGAGTGACAACATACGCCTAAAGATTTTAAGCTCCTGGAGAGTTCCTACGTTATTTACCTTCCTCTGCTCCATTGGGCTAGCACAACACCTTTTACAAAGCTCTCATTAAATGTTAAATTTAATTGGATGGTCACTATTAACCATTGGGTTTTGATATACTACTGATACCACCAAAAAATCACTAATGCTTTTCAATTATTTACAAGAGCTACATGTTAAACTTGCAAATTAAATTATTTTAATTTAATTTAAACTAAATGTCAGCTTTTAAAGTCATGTTTCCCTCACTGGTACAATAAAATAAGCATTGATGAAACAGGACTTGGTTTTATAGAACTTGTAGGCATAAATATGTGACTAAAGTAGGTACAATGGAGCAGATATTTTATTCCATTGTAATTTAAAAAAGAGGAGAAAGATTATTTATTACTTCATGCTGTAAAGGTTTCTCTATTACAAAGAATAAGATATTTAAATGTTTACTTAATAGTCTAAATTTTTTTAAAGTAGCCTTTAAAATTGGACAAATTAGATCATATTGCTTACTGTATTTTTATGTCTCTTTAAAAGCATCCAGTAGCAAAAAGCATTTGGTAAAAACGCAGCTAGTACTTTTGAAATGAGTTATTTTTATGAAAGAAATATTTCAGTTGTGCAACTTGGACCTAAGTTAAACTTCCACAGAGGATACAGCATAATTCAATAGTATAGGGTTTATTATCATGTCTAAATTAATCAATTTCCACACTTTTTGAAGCTTCTGTCCTTGGAACTCTTTGGGCAGTTCTACTCTGTTCTATAAGAGCACTGTGAGTCTGACCTGACTTGATGGTAGTGGTTTTTTTTTTTTTTTTTTTTTTCCCCTTGGCCTGCAAAACAGTCGGTTTGGTGTTATGTGAACAGTAAAGAATCAAAAGAGAGGAAAATAACATTGTCATATGTTAATAATTAGACATTGACTCAATAGTGAGATAATATGTAGCATAATCAGATGCCAAACACAGGTAAAGACTTACCTGTGTTCAAGACAAAAAGCTTCTCTAGGTTTACCTCTTTGTGGTATGAGCACCAACCTTTGCCCTCACATCTAGGCTGGAAACAGGCACAGTGTTTGGCTCTGCCTTCTTCTTTGACTACCACATGCAATTATTGTCAGAAGTAATAGTTCTGAAAAGTAATTTTTCCTCATTTCCCCTTCTGTGTTGAGTCACACTGTCATACTCCATGAGGTTTCTATCTCCTCATGTCTGTACTAGCTTCCTAACTGGTTTCTCAAATTTGCCTGCACTTGTCCGTGACCATGTCACCTGGCTAGCTCACATGATCCAGGGACTTTTCACTGTTCAGCAAATCTACTTCAAACATCAGTCATGATATTCAAAAGGGCTCCTATGATACCTGTTAATTCATTACTCATTCATTCAAGCAACTAATCAACTTTTTTTTTCTCCCAAATCTCACTGCATGGCATATGCTACTCTAGGCATAGGAGATATTATTACCTTTCTTGAAATATTTATGTCATTAATATGGAAAGAGGATGCTTCCTGGCTGTGTAGTGTCAAGTTATACCCACATCTCTCTGATCTCAGCTGGTTTCCTTCTTTACAAAGTAGGGAAACAAATGTTTCTGCCCTACTTACATCATATAATAACTGGGAAACTTAACAATGAAGCAGGGTATTGAAAATAACAGCTGTTAATGTCTACATAATTTTTGGTGTTATCCTAAGTATCCAAAGTAACTTAGGGAAGAGACAAGTTGTTATAACTAAAGTGGCTGTAGGTGTCTGGTTAAAGAATGAGTAGGAAATCAGAAGATGGGGAGAATTCAAGGCAAAAATCGTACGCAGATAGGTGTCTCAGAATACTAAGAGCTAAAACTGTACGTCAGTTGACTGATATGAAAACCCGTTCCTGATGAGTTGAATCCAACTCATAGCGGCCGTACAGAACACGGTAGAACTGCCCCATAGGGTTTCCAAGGAGTGCCTGGTGGATTCAAACTGCTGACCTTTGGGTTGTCAACTGTAGCTCTTTACCACTGAGCCAACAGTGTTTCCAGTCTGACTGATTGCTAATACAGTTGGACTTTGTCCTGAGAGCAGTGAGGAGTCTGCCAATAGTCATTTCAGCAAAGAAGCTACAAGAACGTTGTGGCAGTGGAGTAGACGATGGCTTGAAGCACAGATACCAGAAACATCAAGATAGGCTGGGAGTTCCAAGTCAACAGTGATAGTAAAACAAAGGTGGGGCTGGAGTGAAAGAAATATTGCAGAGGAAGAATTCCAGAAGCTGGGAACTTGGATGCTGTGGCTGGGGACTAGGTGAGAGATAGACGAACGGAAGATGATTCACTGAGCATTTTCAATAGGTAAATGTCTTATATTACACTTACGAGGGAAATGGGAAGAAGACCAAATTTCTATTTGAAGGAGATGCATCTACTATTGAATAGTGAGCGAGAATTTCACCTATCTAGTAGTTAAGAACTTAGTTACTAACCCAGAAGTCAGCAGTTCAAATCTATCAGGCACTCATTGAAAACTCTATGGGGAAGTTCTACTCTGTTATAGATTTGAAGGCAATGGGTTTGAAAGTGGTTTGGGGTAGAGTAAAATAGATACAAAGTAATAAATAAGAAAATGTATTATTAAGTCAAAATGGACTATTTTGAAAGAATAGCACTTCACAGTTATTTCTCACACTAACATACACGATTTATAGAATATTAAGACAGTGGAAGAGTTTGAAAGGAAGTTCATTAAAAACTGCTACCCCAATTTTACTGTTAGTGATACTGTTATTTACTTTTATTGTTATAGTTGAATGGGGAATTCATTGTCTCAAAATGTCTCATTTGATGTCTTTTTTTTTTTTTTTGGTGGGGGAAGGTACTAGAATGCAATTCTGTTTGGATAAAACCGTATTATTCTTTATAGTTATTGCTAGAGTATAATGGCCCAGACTTTAGTCCCCTAGATCTGTAAGTTATTAAATAGTGAGATATTTTTTTGCTGTGAAAGTTTAGTGCCAGCAATTTCTACTTAACACTGTTATCTAAGAGGGTTCTTATACTATTCTATACTTCTACTCTAATATTATTCTTATACTATTTCATGCAGTTCATATTTTTAAGCTTGTTTTCTGAGCTTATATTTTATTTCAGTGTTTGGAGAAGCATTACATACTTCAACAAATGTACTCCTTAAAAATATCCATAAAGAAATCTTTTAAAAAAATGCTAGCATAGAATGTAAATTGAACCGTAGACTCTAAGTTTTTAAGACATCGTTTCTATAAGACAAGTTATGATTCCATAAGAATTTCTAGACCTGTGCTGTTGTTGAGTACAGTGGCCACTAGCCACATGTGGCTACTGAAATTTAAATTAACTGAAATTCAGAAATTCAGTGCCTTAGCTATACTAACTGTATTTCAACAGCTCAGTAGCCACATGTGGCTGATGGTTACTGTATTAACAGCACAGATACAGAATATTTCTACCATCACACATATCTCTATTGGATAGTGCTGAACTAATTTTTTTTTTCACCTAAATGATGGGACATGCCTACAGCCTAATCCATTCTGTTTGTCCATAGTCTCCAAGTATTTGGATAGCATGCAATCATTAATGTTGCTGAAAATATGGATGAGTTAGACTGCAGCCAATTTGACAGCTGTTCCCAAGAAACACTCCTGTGGTTGAATTCCCAGAATAGCTCCTGCCATAGTTATGACCATGACTAAGGTTAATACAGAAGATTTTTTTTGTTTCTTTTTTACTTCCCTACCTCCCACAAGGGATGATATTTACCCATAGCACTCGAGTTACTGCATAGATCCCTAGACAAACTCCCTCACAGGAATTCACTCAAAAATAATTTATTTACTTAGTCAATAAGTTTTCAGTATGAATTTATCTTATAAATCATCTTTTGTTCAAATATATACATGTACGTATTAGATAGATAGATAGTGTGACTCTCCTATATCTCAAGAAATCAGTCCATGCTGTTGCTTCCTCTAAGTCACACATGGGGACATCAGCAGAAATGAGGCAGAGAAGTCAACAAAGCCTGGTAAATGCCAGCAGGCAGGGTCCCCCATACCCAACCTATTAGAAAATATAATTGAACAAATGGTTTGTGGGCACTGAAGAAATATCTTGCTGTTCTACAATTTGCTGAACACAAAGATAACATTAAATAGATCCAAGAAAAACCTAGGAAAATTAGGCATTCCAAAATCACTACTGTTTTGGCTTCAGTTTTACAATAATGGTCAATTTAATTATTGGCTATCACAGAACACAAAATGACCCATTATGATAAGTCATCAAAAAAAACAAACTGAGAAAATACCTGATCTACTTGGCTCTAGCAGTTAGAACTCACTCAAATAGCTCCTGACTATAAACAGTGCTAACCAAACCAAACTCACTCCCGCTGGTGGAGTCAATTCTGGCTCACAGTGACCCTAAACAGGGCAGAATTGCCCTCTTGAGTTTTCTTCCTTGGAGCCAGCAGTGGTTTCGAACCACCAGTATCAGCAGTCACCCACTTTGACCAATGCACCACTCAGGGTTTCTTGATAAGCATTACCAGAGCCATTAAATTCATCTTACAAACTTCGAACATTTCTGAAGGAATCTGAATTTTAAAGGATGTGAATAACGTGGTCTTAGAAATTGGAGACTCTGTTTAGTAAACTTAGCTAATTGAAGTATTTAATGCATAGGGGAAAACCCATGACTCTAAACCTGTTGTTGGTACTACAGAATTCTCATTTGCTCGTTCAGAGACATAATCAATTGAAGGGCACATTTTTCTTCTCTTTGTTTTTTCCCATCAATTTTAATGGGCGCAGAACATCAGTCACACAAAATGTAATGGGACAAGAAGATGGATGGGTACATCTGAATCCACTAGTCACAAGACAGAAAACATCCTGACAAGGTGACTGTGGCAGCCCAGAGTTCAACAATACAGCCTGGGCACCATTTAGTAAGTGAAACTATGTTGCAACAGCATTTGGTATTAGCACTCAGCAAAATCAATCTCCAGACACAATTTATCACATATCTACAGGTCAGACTTTCAAAGTCACATTCTCAAAATATGCTCCAACGACACTGTTAATCAAGAAAATGATTTAAACAGGCCATAAAGTGGATAAAGAGGAGAAGTATATGCTAACCTTACAGAACCTGACCTTGTTCCTTAAGTGATTAAAATTCCTTTGGAGGAAACATTTTCTTATGGCCCAGAAATGATGTCCACATATTACAGGATGAAGTGCTGCATGCAGCAGACACTCACCGTGTACTGAGTTCCACTGTTCAGGACTCAGGCGCTCGCTCCCCTGCACCGGACGCTGCAGGCTCCTAGCACTTTCTACTTTGGGAACCAAAGCCAGGGGCCATCGTATCCATAGGCTGGACAGTGTAAGAGCACCAAGGCAGAGCTGTTCTGCCTTTCTTGGGACAAGTCTGAAGAGTGAGCTTTGCTACGGAGCTCCCTAATGCACGAAGAGTTTTGAAAGAATACCAAAACCAACCCACTGCCCTTGAGTGGCCCCCAGCTCATAGTAACAGACTCCTACAGGAGACAGCACATTGACCCACAGGGTTCCCAAGGCTATACATCTTTACAGAAGCAGACTGCCACACATCTTTTTTTCCCACAGAGTAGCTGGTGTGTTCGAACCACCGACTTTTTGGTTAGCAGCCAAGTACTTTAAGCACTGCACCAGCTGGGATCCTTTTAGAAAAAATAACCAAAAACCAAACCCACTGCCATTGTGTTGATCCTTACAGCAACCCTACACCACAGGGTAGAACTGTCGTAAAGAATTTCCAAGGAGTGCTTAATGGATTTGAACTGCCAACTTTTTGGTTAACAGCCATAGCACTTCATCTCTATGTCACCAGGGTTTCCTTAGGAAGAACAGAACTCCATAATTATTTCTCACATTACGGTACACAATTTATGGGACAGAATCCTAAAACGAGGCAAGAGTTCAAAGGTAGGTTCCTACCACCTCTGTTGAGCTGAAGCCCCTGCCGAAAGGGAATAGAAAATTAATCACATTTCTACTGTCTCCTCTGCTCAGCCCTACTGTTCTCATTCCTACATAGGTGCAGTTCCTCAGAGCATTCACCAACAAGTTTGCTTCATGCAATTTTCTGACTCAGAGCCTCTTGCTGGAGTCAATGAACCTAAACCTACTGCTGCTGAGTTGCTTTTGACTCATAGTGACCCCACAGGATACATTCAAATAGCCCCATAGGGTTTTCAGGGCTGTAAATCTTTACGGAAGCAGACTGCCACATCCTTCTCATGTAGAGCACCTGATGGGTTTGAATTGCTCACTTAACCTAAGTCAGTATATATAAAAAAAATAATGATTTTGTTTTGGATAAATTGAATAATTATGACATTGAAGTTCAAAATTAGTAAAATGGCATAAATTGATTTGGATTTCCACAAACAACAAGTTTTTTTTTTGGACCTCAAAATTTTTACACATATTGTGTTTAATAGTTTAATGACTTTTTAAAACATATTAATAAACATGGTATCAAATATATTTAACAGTTTAAGTAGCTTAGTGATTTTAGTGGTCCCTATGAAGCCTTGGTGGTGTAGTGGATTGAGTGCTACGTCTGCTAACTATAAGGTAGACAGTTCAAACCCACTGGGCACTCCTTGGAAACCATGGGGCAGTTCTACCCTGACCTATAGGGTCACTATGAGTTGGAGACAACTCGACAGCAGTGGGTTATGTAAACCATGATGATTTTTTTTTAAAGGATTCAAGGCAACACTAGCCATCATAGGACCACACATTGATTCCCACTAAGAAAAACTATGATAATACTTTAAAAATTTTAATATTCAACTAAAATCTTGCTGTTACTACTATGTTTCAGCCTCTTTTTACCTCCCACAGGCAATAATTTATTCCATGATATTCAAAAACAAAACTAAACATATTTGAAAATATCAACAAGAGATTCTACATTGCAGTGTTTTTCAATCTCTGATTTTTTTTTGTAATTTATTAAACACAAATAATATTTGCTAGAAAGCTGTACTTCAAAACTGTCAAAACAAACTTCAAAGTAAGGTGCCAGTTTGAAAATTATTTTCCTGCTATTGTGAAAGAAGAGGGCCAGGAATCTGTCTGCGAAAAAGCGGGAAGCTCTCTGGAGGAGTCACTGGCACCGTGGGAATATCCTTACTGGTTGCTCTCAATGACACTAGCTAGCATCAGGCGTGGTGGTCATGTTTACCAGTCACAAACAAAGTGCCAGTTATTCAGCCAGAAAATGGTAACCCATCAAGAAGACTATTTTATGAATGTCATTTTAGATCAAAATGGGGAGGGGCTATTTATATGTGCCATTGGCTTTAAACGCTTTCATGACTTGTTTTTATCAGTTATGAAACCACAATATATTTTTTCTGAAATCTAAGATCTAGTTACTTTCAAAGGATTGGAATGGCAGTATCAGAGATTTATAAGGTAACTTCTTGTATGAATTAATATTTAACTTAGTTTTAATAACTTCTCAAACTAGTTAGCATTCAGAGCTAAAAACCTGAAAGAGCATCGATGAGTTCAATTCCATATACACAATCTTGACAATTATGTCCATGAAATTAATTGTTCTAAGTGCTGCACACCTCACTGCTGAATATCACTATGGCCACCTTTGAAGCACGTCCCTTGGGAAGCTACATGCTTTGATGCCAGCACCTAGTCTACCTTTCAAAGCAATTTTGGAACTCTTTCTGGAGTGGCCTTTGCTCAGTTTTCTGTGAGGGAGTTTTTAGCTAGTAAACAAAAAACTGTATTGTAACACCCTCCCTGCTTCCCTGATCTTCCCCCAGTGACTTTTCTCTTTACCCAAAGCTAAAGGAAATACTGAAAGGAAGACATTTTATGACATTCAGGACATCAAGCTTCATGTGACGACAGCTCTGATGCCCATTCTAGACAAGGAGTGCCAGAACTGCTTTGAAGGGTGGACTAGGCACCAGAATCAGTGCATAGCTTCCCAAGAGGAGTACATTAAAGGTGGCATAGTGATATTCAGGATTGAGATAGGCACACTTCACTTCTTCTAGGATGAGTTCTCAAACTTAATTGGCAGTCCTCTCACATATGTTAATAATCTACTGTGCATATTTGTATCATACATGCCCAAACCAAACCAAACCAAACCCCTTACCACTGAGTTGATTTTGATTCATGATGACCCTATAAAACAGAGTAGAACTGCTCCATATAGCTTCTAAAGAGTGGTTGGTGGATTCAAACTGCTAACCTTTTGGTTTGCATTGAAGCTCTTAACTACATGTAGGCCACCATTCATATCACACATATGGATCTACAGTCTTTATGTTTGCTGAGTTTTCTTCTACTGGTGATATTTTATTTCATTAAACTGTTGACAATTTAGCCATATTCTACTATTTTAATAATGAATATAAATCATATAAAGATAGAAAAAAGGTTTATCTCTGGGCCAATTCAAGAGACTCAAACATCTTTAAGCTATATATCCAATGAACTATGACCATATTAAGTGAAATATTGTCTTTCTCTCAATTTACTTAACTTCACTAAATATAATACGATTCAACACCAATTTTTTTTGTTTGTTTTTACTTAAGTTTTACAAATTCTTGAAGACTGAGCAATTTACACACACACAGAGGTACTACCAGAAAGCTCTTTAGAAGCAAGAATAGCAAGACTACACTCACATACTTTAGACATGTTATCAGGAGGAGAGCATCATGTTTGGTATCGCAGAGGGCCAGCCAGAAGGAGGAACCTGCTCAGTGGGGTGGCCTGACACAGTAGCTCTGAGGGGCTCCAACACAACAACGACTGTCCCGACGGCCCAGGACGGGAAGCGATTAGATCTGTTGGACACATGGATGCTATGAGTCCGAAAGGATTCAATGGCACCTAACAACAATTAAGAGGCACAAATTTTATATATAGTTTTTAAAATAATCATAATAAGTGAGGCAGTGAAAATTCCCTTCCCCCCTCTCTCTGTCTGCAGATTTCCCAGGGAACTAGATAAAATTCTAGAGGAAAATAAGCTTGGTTTTTTGGTCCCAGTTCAGAGCTAATTTCCTTAAGAGTTGGAAATTAATCCTGGTTTCAGAATGTTTTTCATATTCAAAAACTTTAAACTCGATCCACTTTGTGCTTTGTATCTCAAGTGATCTCTGGGCTGCTAAGTGAGAGAGCATCTCTTAAAAGCTTCACTGATCCTGGGTATATGAAGGGAGGTTATCTTTATTCTTTATAATCAGCATGGCTGCAAGAATGTCCTAGCCTTTACAAGTAACACCGATAACATAAACAAGAGGAATATGATGTAAGGTTATTGCAAAAATTGATTCCTAGTATGTGAGTGGATTGGATTAGGTTTTATTTAGAGTTTAAAGTTTTAAAAATGATGTTCATGGTTTTCTTAAGTTACTCTTTCTAGGACGTTAGTAAGATATTTGTACTTATTGAAATTCTTGTTTCAGTGCTAGCATAATTATGAAATCCAAAGGTGTCATCATAAGGCAAATTCAAGCATCTTGCAGTATATTCTACAATCACCACATTAAAGTCCTTGTATTCTAAAACGGGGTTATATAAAACAACAATTCAGCTGTACTTTATTATTTTAATAATGGATATAAATCATGTGAAATACAAAAAGATGTTTTAAGCTATTCTTTCACAAGATATCTAATTCAGTGTGCTTCTTCACTCACATAGATACATGAGACTAAATGGGCAGCAGCTCTTGTCTGGAGGTGAGATGAGAAGACAGAAGAGATGCTGGTTGAATGGACACGGGGAAACAATAGAGTGGAGAGGAGGAGTGTGCTGTCAACAGTGTGGGGAGAGCAGCGAGGGTCACATGACATGTGTGTATAAGTTTTTGCATGACAAACTGACCTGAAGTGTAAACTTACACTTCAGGCACAATTAATGCAATATCTAATTCAATTTTACAGCATAGAAAGCAGAAAATAAACATGACAGTTACTTATCAATAAATTAATTTCATCCCATGTGGCACTGTTTATCTTCATACAATCTGCGTGCGTGCGTGTGTGTATATATATATATATATATAGCATGTTCTACATTAGATACATTATTATAATTTTGACTTATATTACAGCCAGTCATCATTGTGGTATTTCATGATGCTTTGTTCACCCCTCTCTCTCATCAGATCAGTATATCTGACACTATAATTATTTGTATACAAATATATTTCTGAAGGCTGTTGGGCAGCAAACTCTTTGAGGGTGGAGATCCCATTTTATTCTTCTTTGATATCATTCTTATCATACCACTCTGCACACAACTCTTTTTTCATTTAATCATTCATTCTTCACTCAAGAACAGTCTATATGGATTATTGGGTTACAGGCTAAGGGTGTAGAAATGGAAGACAAGGTTTTTGCCCTCTAGAGATTCAGAGACCAATGACTATCGCAAGTGACTTAACTAAAAAACAATACCCATTTGGTACGTGCTGTGATACAAGCAGGAAACCTTGGTGGTGGAGCGGTTCTACTAACAATAAGGTTGGCAGTTTGAATCTGCCAGATGCTCCTTAGAAACGCTATGGGGCAGTTATACTCTGGCCTGTAGGGTCACTATGAGCCAGAATCCACTCAGCGGCAGTGGGTTTTGTTTTTGGTTTATGATACAGGTAAGCTCGGGATACCATGGAAGGAGAAAGAAGGGAGGCTTCTCAAACACAAAGACTCTGGGAAGATTTCTTGGGAAACTGATGCTTGACCCAATATTTAAGGAGGGCTACAAGTTAGTTATGCTAGCAGTGGTGGTTCAGTGGTAGAATTCTTGCGTTTCATGTGGAGAACTGGGTTCAATTCCTGGCCAATGCACTTTATGCACAGTTATTTCTCAACTGTAAGCAGAGGCTTACTTGCTGCTATATTGCTGAACAGATTTCAGCAGAGCTTCCAGACTAAGCTGGATGAATTGCCTGGTGATCTACTTGCAGAAATCAACCAATGAAAACCCGATGGATCACCACATTGTGATTCATAACCAGTCATGGGGATTGCTCAAGACAGGGCAGCATTGCATTCCAGTGTGTCTGGAGTCACCACGAGTCTGTTGCCTACTTGAAGGCAGCTAACAATATCAACAACGTGGTAGTCAGGTAGAGGAAAATGAGGAAACTCTAGGAATGTGTGGATAATTGTGGAGTTCTTAAAGGGAGGGAGGCATCAGGTAGTATAATAAATTGAGGATGGACTTTGGAATACAGCAGATCCTTGTTTGAATTCCAGCTGTACCTTGTCACAGTCCTGGCAATGTGAACTTGTTTCTTGACTACTTTGAGCCTCAATTTTCTCATCTGTGAAATGGTAACAATATTACTTATCTCATTAAGTCAAACCTTAATGAAATCATAACTACAGAGGTTACCATTTATCGCACACCCGTTATGTATTGCTATTAGTTGCCATGGAATTGCTTTTGATTCATGGTGACCCCTTGTGTGCAGAGCAGGAAAGTGCTTCATAAGATTTTCAAGGCTGTGACCTTTCAGAAGCAGATCACGAGACTTGTCTTTTGAGGCATGTCTGGGTGAGTTTAAACCCCAGTCTTTTCCCTAATGGTATAGCATTTAACCAGTTGGACCACCCAAGGACTTTGTGATGTGTTAAATCTCTTAAATATACTATCTCATTTAATCTTCAACAAATTACTTCAAGGTTGATATTAATTAATAAGACAGACTCAATGAGGATAACAAACTCACAGAGAAGAAATGAATAGTGTTATTGTTTGATTCCAAAACCTTTGTTTTCCTCTATACACAGTGCCTCTCCCATGTATCATGTGCCTCGTATTTTGTACACACTCATCAAACATTGACACCAAACATTTTCACTATCTGCCACATTATCTTGACACTGAGGTTTCTGAGTCCATTGGTAAAACAAATTTCCACAGTGGAAATGCACGGTACACTTAAAGTTAATAGAGTGAATAGCAAACATTTGTCTACTGCAGGTCATTTGAGAACAACTGCATGGCTGTGCTCTTTTAAATAAACTTACAAGCAAACAATATCTACACATATTTTATGATTTAAATGGACTTCAGTCTGTATTTGATTGCATCCTTAGGGTTTAGCGTGGCCTGCAGAGACCATACTCTATCAAGCCTATTCATTTCTAAGTGTAGATGAAGCTGCTCACATGTTCTCATCCTATCTTCTGGTAGGCTGCTCTTCTCATTTTTCCCCCAGGTATGTCCTAAGAGTCAAATTTCTACGTTTTTTATTTTACAAGTCATCTTGGCTACTGAATACATTACCTTCGACTTGCCTATGTCTTTTCAAATAATAATTACCATTACGCTGTTTCAGAAAGCTCTTACACTATTCCAGCCCACAAAGCACTGTCCCTTCTCCACATTGTCCACTTAATTCCATACAGTTCCACATCTGTCCTCGAATTGCTTCATGACGCCACACTCCTTGAAGATTGGCTTCTTAGTTTATGCTTCTTCTGTGTCCTCTGTTAGTATGTGGCAGTACTGAGCAGGAAAGCAGGGCAGAGTAACTGTGGTTCTTCAAAGAGAGGAGCCCTGGGGGTACAGCGGTTCAGAGCTCTGGCTGCCAACCAGCTGGTGGCCAATTTGAACCCACCAGCTGCTCTTAGGAAACCCTACGGGCCAATTCTACTTTGTTCTATAGGGTCAATATGAGCAGGAATCAACTTGGCAACAAAGAGTTTTATTCAATGAAAAATACCTTCACAAACTGTACCTTTAAAAACATGAACATCTGAATGCCATCCCGGTTCAATTATAGTAAAACATTCCTATCACTGCTTACAGTAGTGGTCTTTCATCTACGGATTTACTATTTTTAAAACCATACCAAGTATTTTAGAATTTCTCTTTGCTCACAAAGCCTTGAAAGGGTATTTTTTTAATAAAAGTACCTGAAACAGACCCTTAAGAGGTTTGGGAGTGAGAGGTTAGCTCAGAAAAATCTAATTTCCACTGAGATGAGAGCAACTTTCTAAAAAGCTACATAAAGCAGAAGGTGAAAAGAAAAGAAGCCTTCAAAAGGGCCCAAACAACCATACAGAGAGATTTACAGTTGTCACAGGAAGGCACAAATTAGCGATTAGACGTTATATGTGCAAAAATAAGAGAATATGGGGCTGCTACCTCTTAAGCTTTTTGCAGAAAGAAACAATGAACTCTTCAAAATAACATTTTTGAAGCTGTTATTCCACACGGAACATGATAGAATTAAAACATGAAGAAATGGATACGGCTGACCGAGAGATGGAGATGGGATGTAGAGGACTCTGGAAAGGCTGCATTTAGATGTAAAAAACACAGCTGTACTTGAATTATTTGGAATTTGACATCTGATGACAAAATTATCACCCAGTGGTAGCAAAACCCAAGGAGACATTTCTTAATAACAACACCTATGTATCTTATCTAAGATAGATAAGAGTTGGGAGAAAACAGAGACTGCAAAAGACTAAAAGTTTGAAACAAATCCTGTTCTGGGCACTCTGCTCACCTTGCCCCCATGAACCATAACTATTTCAAAAGCCAGCAAACCAAACCAAACCCACTGAATCAGCTCAATTCCAATGCATGGCAATGCTATAGGATAGAGTAAGACTGTCCCATAGAGTTTCCAAGGAGTGCCTGCTGGATTTGAACTGGCAACCTTTGGATTAGTAGCCATAGCACTGAACCACTACATCATCAGGGTTTAACAGTAAGATTAACAAATCCCTTATAGAACCACAATGTAGGGATAACTTCTTGAGTATCTAGTGATTTAATTCTTGTACCTTTCTTAATCATTTAATAAGATTAATTGAATACTTGGTAAGTGGAAAACCCTATGTATGAAAACTTGCTTATATAAAATGAATGTACTGGATAGTGACTATTACAGAAGGATTTTTCCATGAATTAATCTGCATAAACAGTGCCTCTTGTAAACTAAGAAACCACTTTATGCTCAAAACACATGGCTTATTTGACTATCTACCATGATTGGAAATAAACAATAAGTGTGCATATGTTAAGTAATTATGTAAGTAAAATGATATATTTTTAAAATATTTTCAATAAAACTTGAAATTTTCTAATCAAATTATCCACCTTAACTGGCAAGGTCAGGTGAGGAGTACAATCAAACATCTCAGCATACATATCAGTTTTCAACAGTATGTCTCCCATGTGTATATTATGGAGGCAGTGAAAATGTTTTCCTACAGCATTTCACATAAATAGCCAGATATGTGATTAGAGATGGCAGGCCTTCTCCTAGGTCTAGATCAATTAAGTGAAAGGTGAAATACAAAGCAATTAAATCTGCACATTTGTACAAAGCATGTCATATTGTGGTTCTGTTATTGAGAAGAGCACCTCCCTTGTTGCTGGGTGCTGGCAGTTGATTTTGACTTACAGTGATCCTGCCTGGTAGTGTAGAGCCGCCCCGTTGATTTTTCTTGGCTTTTAGAAGCGGCTCACTGGGTTTTTCTTCTGCGGAGCCGCTGGGTGGGTTTAAATCATCAAGCTTTCAGTTAGCAGCCGCTCACTTAACTGTTGTTCCACCAGTGCTCCTTATTTCACTTATTAAACCTTCCTAACTTAACTACGGAAACCCTGGTGGTGCAGTGGTTAAATGCTATGTCTGCTAACCAGAGGGTCAGCAGTTTGAATCCACTAGGCGCTCCTTGAAAACTGTATGGGCAGTTCTACTCTGTCCTATAGAGTCTGAATCAACTTGACGGCTGTGGATTAAATTAATTACGGAAACCCTGGTGACACAGTGGTTAAGTGCAATGCCTGCTAACCAAAAGGTCAGCAGTTCAAATCCACCAGTTACTTCTTGGAAACTCTGTGGGGCAGTTCTAACCTGACTGTCAGGATCACGGTGAGTTGGAAGCAACTTGACAGCAGTGGGTTCAGCTTTTTAAAATTAACTGTAATAATTTTTTCTAAAGAGTTCTTTTTACAAAAAAAAAAAAAAAACTTTTGCCTATCAAAAACATTTTGACATTTAAAATTTTCTTTAACAGTGTCGGATGAGGGAAATTTCAGCTAAGTGATATGTTTTCTTTTCACATTCAAGAAAACCTCATGCAGCACAGTTCTACCCTGAAACATATGAGGAGACCGTGTGACAGAACCAACTCAGAAGTAACTGCTTTATATTATCACCCCTTGTTTCAGTGAGTAACTGGTAACTTAATCCTTTGTGACACCCAGGGACTCCTAGTGATTTAAGAATAAAACTTGTCATATAGTTTGAATTTGCCTTATCCAAGGAAATTCTGGTGGCATAGTGGTTAAGAGCTCGGCTGCTTACCAAAAGATCAGCAGCTCAAATCTACCAGGTGTTCCTTGGAGACACTATGGAGCAGTTAATTCTACTCTGTCCTATAGGGTTGCTATGAGTCAGAGTCAACTCAATGGCAACTTTTTTTTGGTTTTAATCTGAACAATATTGCAAACATGGCTCAAAATATGAAATTAATTTATCTTCTAAAAGTAAAGGGAAAGATGGTTTTTATACTTAATATTCTCAAATTTGAATTCTCCAAAAAAGGCTGGAGAAAAGTTGAACTCCAAGTGTTGCAGTAAGTATTTTGCAACGCGCTAGTACCTTGGAGAAACTTCTTGAAAGCGTAGCTGACATTCTCTTTGAATGTACCACTTTTGAATCATGCCCACACTTCTGCTCTGAAATGGTCCATGATTTTCATCCTTTACCAAGACTGGCTTCTCTAGTAATCAGAACCTGAGATAGAACTTGGTGTACAGAATGTTTATCAAGGAAGGTCCTTGAGATCAATGTTTGTGAGAGGGACTAGGCAGAGAACCTGAACTGAGATGCTGGCCCAAAGACAGCTACAGGTGCTCCAGAGTGACAACGGTCCTCAAGTTTCTGGAGTCAGGCTGAGATGGGCAGCCCCGGAATGATTTTAGGTGAGGCAGTTCTCTGCAGTGGCTGACACTCACACAAGGACGTCTGCTGACAGCACTCCCACCAGCTGGGGCAACACATCTCTGCTGAAGAGGGATATGCTGAGTAGCATATCAGATATTTTTGAATTCAAAACAAACTGCACTCCTTATCAGATGCTCTATTTCTTTTGGCCACTACTTTTTAATGATCTTCTCCTTTTGATGTCTCTTACAACTTCCTGACTGTTGTCCTTCTTGATCTATAGCAATTTCAGTTTCACCCTTTCTTCCTTTTCTTTTGCTCTTGTCCTGAGATTATGGCCTTGGTTTACATTTCCCTTCAGTTTTGAGATTTTCTCCTTATATTGTACACTTTCTTGGATGACCTCATCCAACAAACACAGACACGCCAGCTTTTTGTTTTGAACATGCACTTTCTGCTGCCTGCCAGACCCTGCCTACATAAACCATGAGTGAAACCAACAGATTTTGTCCTTTCCCTAGAGTCATTTCCTTTCTTTTTTTCCCTCGTTCTGCAAATTTCACCACATCTACTCTGTCTCACAAGCCAAAAACTTATTGAATTTTCCTGCTGTTAGGGCTCAATTTTATCCTGCATCTACATCCTTTTTACCACTAACTTCCATTTTGCGATAGCTTCCTAGTATGCCTCCCTTGTCATCTTACTGGAGCACGACATCCCCAATTCAACTCAGGCCCAGTCACCCCCCAAAAATACACCACAGTCAAATTCACAGGACTCATCTTTCTCTCAAGAAAAAAATGACACAATCAAACAACAATAACAAAACCCAACACTGTCCAGCCTAAAATCATCCACTATCTCCCTTTTGCCTGGAGGTTTAAGTACAATCTTTGGGTCTAAAGCATGAGATACTCTCAGGGACGTGGTCTTCTTACCCACTTCTTGGGCCATGTCCTGCAAGCCAGCCTTGTATTTTCAGCTTTAGTGATGTCTACTACTGGTGGTTCCCCTCCCCAAACACACCCACACCTATCATGTGCTTTCCTCTCCATCACCTCTTCACCCTTCTGTTGGTTGGGATCCTGCCCATCGCCCATTAGGATAGCAGTTCTGCCCTCCAGCAGAGATCTGTCAACAACTCTGTTGATTCAATGCTTTCACTTCCCACAATATGTGAACATTATCTGTGTGTCTATTTTCTACTGCACTGAGTTTCTCCAAAGCAAAGACTGTCACATTTGTTTGCATTCCCCACGGCATAGTTCAAGGCCTAACACGTACTGGACAATTGGAGTTTATTGAAAGTTTATTTCACTGCAACTGCTGGCTGGCTGACAAAAGGACGGCGTTAACATGACGCGTTCTCATCTGTTCTTTTGATTGTAGGGAATAGGCATTCATTCTGGCATATTATAACAATTAAGGATTTATTGTAAGAATGTATTACATTTCTACACAAATAGTGCACATTTCCTACATTTGTTTGTCAACAACATCCTCCCCCTGTGAGGTATTTTTGTAAGCATACTCTGCTAATTTTGTACAGCAACATGTAAAAAAAATTGGCATAATGGTTCTTAAAAAAATACTTTGGAGTTGGGGGAGAGCACAACTGGTAAACAAACGGAAGGCAGGCACTGTTTGTGTAAAAATACACTGTTGGAACCAGGAAAATGAGGCTGCTTACAATTTATGCTTTTCTTTCTTCTGACGTCTGTGTTTTTTGCCTCGAGTGTGTTTGATTCTCTTGGCAGGTCTAATCCTCATAAGTGCGGTAAACTGTATACCCTCAAGCTTCCAACTCAAAGTCTCTTCTCTCTGCCCTTTTCTGTGTATTAGTCCCATTGCTATCAGCTTGCATCCCAATACAAATTCTTGAGACTCAAAAACGTAATTAAACCCTCAACTTTATGTACCACATCCCTATCCTTGATTTAATTAGCTGTTAAATAGGGCATAGAGAGCAAGGAGTGACATGATCCTTAACCAGAGGCTATAGACTGGGTAGCTTAAGTTTAAAGAGGCTACTGGAAACCCTGGTGGCATAGTGGGTTAAGTACTATGTCTGCTAACTAAAAGGTCATCAGTTTGAATCTTCCATATGCTCCTTAGGAACTTGGGCACAGTTCTACTCTGTCCTATAGGGTTGCTATGATCAGAATTGACTCAACAGCTATGGGTTTGGTTTTTGGTTTTCATGGCCTTGAAGGAACCCTAGTGGTACAGTGGTTAAGAGCTTGGCTAGTAACCAAAATGTTGTTTGTATCCATCAGCTGCTCCTTAGAAACCTTACAGGGTAATTCTACTCTGTCTATAGGGTTGCTATGAGTTGGAAGCCACTCAAATGCAACAGGTGGGTTTGTGAGCCATCACAGAAGGTCTTAATGAGTGTCTGCTGGTGAGGCTGCTGATTAAAAGACAATCAAGCCCCTAACCTAGCCTTCAAGGAACTTGTAATTCAGTCACATGCCAGACAATGGAACATACAAAAGTAACTCTAAAAGGGACAACGAAAATGCTGCAAGATCCTGATAGTGGAAGAGATTAATTTTTTTTAATCAATAACTGCAGAAAAGTTTCTGCCCAAGGAGGTACTTGAACCAAACAGACAGTATATATATATAGCTGGATATAAAAGAAATAGACAGTGGTGGTGTCGATGTACAGGACATATCAGAGAGGATGAAATGGACTTAAGCTACAAGGGTCCAAGCTGAAATTCTAACTTAAAGAGAAAAGTAAAAACATAAGTCTGGAGGAATCATATATTGCATTGGAAGAAGAGCAAGAGAGAAAGCCAGAAAAGCATGAGGATCAGCTTAGGAAGGCATTGAATGCTGGAATAAGGAATTTTTACTTCATCTTGTAGTAATGAGAGCCATTGAAAACTTTCTGTACATGTTATTCCAGCAGCAGTAATCAGGGTGGATGAGCATACCAAGCCATCCTAAGTTGGAAAGCCACTAGAAAGTTGTTACTGTGATATCTGAGAGTTAATGAAAGGAGGCATGTGATTGTGGGAAGGAAGGAATTGATCTGGGAAAAGTGCTTAAGCAAAATCATTAGGACAGCAACTGTGCAGATGAATTAAGTTAGCAGTGTCTACGTTAGTTCAGTGGTTTTGAGATTGGTTGACAGCAATAAGAAGGGTGGTACCTCTATAACACTAAGGAACATGGGGAAAGGATACTTAGGGAGAGAAGGCTACACAGCTGAACACGGTTTAGACAGTATGAGAAAAAATATATTTTTGACAGACATCTCCTGCCAGCCAAGTGCCGTCGGGTCGAATCTGACTCATGGCGACCCTAGAGAAGGGCAATTACATGAGATTCAAGAAACTCAGTGTTTCTGATAGAGGACACTTGAATATATTTAGAAATGAGGGGAAGGGATGGAAAGGAAAGGCTATGGTGAGGTTTAAATAAGACGATACTTAGAAGAAAAGCTCTTACCACAGTGCCTGGTACACCAAAACCAAATCAAGCCCATTGCCATCGAGTCGATTCTGACTCATAGCACCCCTAGAGGACAGAGTAGCGCTGCCTCCTAGAGTTTCCAAGGAGCGCCTGGAGGATTTGAACTGCCGACCATTTGGTTAGCAGCTGTAGTACTTAATCACTAAGCCACCAGGATTTCCATCTGGTACACAGTAACTGTTCACTGTTAGCTGGGGTCAATACTGTAATTGTTATTGTTCTTTTCCATGCAGGTTCTGTTTCAGTTTCTGTTACTAATTCATGAAGGCAGTCTTTGGGGAGACTCTTTAGGTATGCCAAACCATTCAAATTAATAAAGAAATTCTGAGTTGGGCAACCGCATCCACTTAGAATAGCAGCAAGAGTGATTCCATTGCCCAGAGCAGAACACTATCTACTTCTGCTTTTCCTGAGATTGAAGGAATTTTTTTGTCTCTAATCTGGCAAATGAGTAAAAACCAAAATCTTTAAATCACATTATATGATTTTAACCAAATGCTAGGAATAGTTTTATGCTAACAGTAACAAACTTTTTAATACTTGCCCTCCCCCAATTTTAGCACATTAATTCACATCAGTGAACATTCCATTTAATTTTCATCACTTAATCATAAAATTATATTTATGTGTGAAAAAAAGAGTAAAAACCATCAAAGCAGTCAATATGTTTAGACATCTTCATGTAATTTCACTCAGAAGTATAGTCCAGAAATGCCCATGGAGCTATGATAGCTCACTGACACTCTCTTGATCCAGGTGGCTATTTAATCAGATTAATATGAAACAGGCAATTCAGTTAGTGTCAATAGAAGGGCATTGTTCCAATTACTCATTTATTAATTCTTAAGAGGTTAATAAATATCCTAGTTTTTAAAAATAAATAAGTCACTGCAGATAACAGTGGAGTGTCTGGCATATCTAAAAGTGAATAGATACATAAAGATGCTTAAAAACTGCTTGGTATGAACGCTATTAGACCTACACACACCTTAGATTCTTCCATCTGTGTGTGTGCAGCAGTCCGATTGGCCCAACTCTACCTGAAAATAATTTTCTTAGGGTGACATTACATGTCAGCTGCCAATTGAAATTACAGCTGGTCTATAGGAGCAAAAAAATCAACAAAACAATGAACTTGACCTCATTTCACACCTAAGCACATTGTTCTGTTTGTTTTACTAGACTCCACAGGGAATGCATTTGCTTTTGTTTAGTGCACTTAGAAACCTGAAACCATATTCTACTTGGGCCACATTATCAGGTAGCCAAATCTGGATAGGAAAAGTGAGAAAGTTCAGAATCATAATGATTTTATTAGGGAGAAACAAACATTTTACTTGTGGTAATGCCTTTAATATTCACTGCCGATCTCAAAATACCACATCCCCTGAACACTTTAATTTGCCTTTGCTCTTAAAACATAATAACAAAAGAAACCAAAAAGCAGGTGATCTGAGAATCTCAAGTCTAAAATAAGTAAGATTTGGGCAGTCAGGTGTTAATGTTTGTGTGGTCTAGTTCTTCATTATAAGACATCGGTTAGTAATACTCAGGCTTCCAATTGCAAATCACTCTTGTAAATTGTGTTCTGTCTTCTGGCAGTGGCTAGGTGTCTTCCTGAACACCTGGTGGAGAGCATGCTTCCTCGCATGTACAGTCTGAAATGCCTCTCCTCCAAATAAAAACAGAAACTAGTTTGCAGCACAACACAGGGCCCCGTGGCATTATACCAGCCTATCACTGGTTCCCTTTGACATCTTATCTGTTCCATTAGCTCAATAAAATAGGACCCAAAGCTGTAGAAAAACTGTAGGTGGGCGCCCCCTTGGAAAACAAGTGCAAGACCTTTAAGCTGGGGTGTTAACTTATCCAGTACAAGGCAGCTAAATGAAAGCTAACACTTCCTTTCTTACCCTCTTTATTAAAAGATCATAAGTACTACAACTCAGGAGTAGGAAAAATAAAGTAACTCTGTGGAGGAGTACAGGTAGCAGCAATTAGGAAGGAGTGTGGCTATTTATCTTCTTAAGATTTAGGAAGCACTTAAGGCAAAACTCACAAACGAGCATTTGGAAAATCCACAACAAAGGCTCCTGCTCTTTAGTGAACACAGTAGTCCTCTCTGGATGTGGCAATACTACTTTATTTCTTAGTAGAATACAAACAGCTTAAGCTAGACATAATCAGGGGAATACCACCTACCACTTCCTTCACATTATATTTGTATAGCAGTTTAGTAATTCAGAGAAAAACACTGATTAATCCTCTCTCCTGCTCCTCCACCGCCTGGAGAACAATACTAGAACTCAACTCCAGCAACCAAACTAAAGGCAAGTGTTCCACCTAGAGACTGTTTCCATGCGTCCAAGTAGACGAGAGCTTTATTTAGGAAAGCAGGGTTAGGTTAGCCTATCCTTGCAAGTTTGTAGGGTTTTGTTTTTGTTTTTTTTTTTTTTTTGATGAAGCAAAAGGTATTGCTCCTGGTGTAATTAACAATATTAATCTTCTTTTTCCTCTCTATGGTGATAAAAGAGTCATTTTTATATTTAATTAATGCAGAAGATCATTTTGGAAACTGGCTAATGAGCCTCTGATCACATTACCATGAAAATGTGCATTAACATTGCAACTGAGGAGGCTGTTTCATGTGTAGCAAATCCACTTTGTAATTAGCCCACTGTGAAATGAATCACATCACGGGGAATTCAGAGGGAACTGGAGGCAGTGGGCACTTAGCTACTGCTGTGCCCATAGACCACCAGCATCCCAAACATTGCCTTTCATCAGCAAAATTGACTAAACGCAGAAGCAGTAGCATGTCACATCTGTACAGACTGGGAGAAAGGAGGCATAAACTTTATTTTGTCAGATAAGACATTTGTACTTGAGCACGCATCCACTCCCAGGGAAGTCTGCCAAACTGAAAGGCAATTTTTTTAAATAGAATTCTATTAAAACTGGGAAGGCTGAGGATATGATTTTCTTAAGTTTATTCTGAGAAGCCCCCAAATACACATTAAAGACACATCTGAATTTATATACTTTTTCCCCCCTAGGTCCCATGCAGATATTATAATAAGCTTTTGATATTATTTTCTAGTGTTAAACAGATGAATATTATAAAAAGAACGTAAGATCAAGCGACAAGAAAATTCCCTTACTTCCTCAAGCAGGACATAGCATATATTTACCATCAAGTAATACAAATAGATCAGGTCTTCCTCTTAAACCAAAGCAAAGATTACCAGTTAATCAAATAATTTCTCTTGCTAACAAGATTTGGTAAGAAACTTTTCCTGTCTACTTAAAATAACTGAGATCATAGACCTGTGAAGCCCCAGTTTTTCTGCAGACAAGGATACAATTGATTTTCAAATGTCAACACTATTCCAAAATGAAAGTAGTGTCTCAAAATACCACAAACATGAATTTCAGTGATACTCCTCTTTTTTGACTGACATCTTGGCAGTAGATACAAAAAATGTTAAAAAGAATCCCACAGGAAGTCATCTGAAGGGGGAGTGGCAAGGAAGCTGAAAAACTGCCACCTAAAACCAAACTAAAAAGCCCCAAACCAGCAAGTCTGCCCTCAATTCTGAAATCTTCTGAAAGGCAAAATAAATAGTAAAGGCAGCCAGAATTCATTTACCATCTTCCAGACACACACAAAGCCTGGCTGTTCGGTTGCTGGTCTGAGAGCCTGCACTCACCTGGGAAACTTCATACAGCAGTTTGTAGTGTTCCTCCCTTTTCTGAAAAGTGCACAAATTGCAGCCCATTCTAAGAAGCAGAGAGAGAGAGCAAATCTTCTAATTTCCCCAGGACTGAAAGGCAAGTGAACGGAAAGGGAATCACCCTCCAGACTTGACTACTGTTTTTCATCAGTCACTTCAGTCCAGGAACACAGACAAACCGCTGTCAGCTGGAAGCACAAGCCAGGGTGGTGTGTAGCAGCATGCTCCTCTTCGCTTTCCCTAAGTATCTTGCACTCACGGATACACACGCAGAGTTTCCAGTCAGTTCATGGCAACACTCCCCCTGTCTCTGCATCAGTGCACATGACTACACAGATTCTAGCTCATGAATATTAATAGTGCCTCATTGATTATTTATGACAGAACATGTTAGCAGGGAGGGGTGTCATAGCTGCTGCTGATGACAGATGAATATTCACTAATTAAGAAGCAAATGTAGTGTGGTTAAACAAAATTCACTTGTGTCAATACCATCTCTGTTTATTAAGGATAGAGGGGTTTAGCAGAGGGCATTTCAAAAAAGAACATATACTTAATTCCTCCAGTGGTGTAAGATTTTAATGTGTGAATAAGAATTTCAGAAACATAAATACATTTAGTTCACATCTCCTTGTTTTGCAACACTTACAGTTAGCATTATTAATTCTAGAGTAAACTGGGTAAGACCAATTAAATTCATAAAATAAACACAGAAGCAAAGAAAAATAAAGGGGCTGAGGTGGGAAGGGAACAGAAAGAAGGAGGATGACATTCAGAGTTTGGACTATTATCCTACAAAAATAAACTGAATGAATAGTTCATATACAAAGATCATTATTTACTAAAGAGGAAATAATGCACGTTGTCTTAGTCTAAATAAAGAACATTAAGCAACTATGATGAGGTGGTACTTGTACAGATAATATTTGTATTAGATAATGTGAAAATATCTATTGAATATAAATCTACAGCATTATAATACATGTAGACCTAGATTTACAAATAAAATAATTACAATCCCTTTTCCTTAGAAAAATTTCAAATGCATATGGTATTTATGTTAATTTTATTAAAGTCATACATAATGCTTCAAAAACCTAACATCTGCAATATTTGAATTCTAATGTAATACATAGTGCATTCATCTGTGATTCTATATTTAGAGTTCCTGGTGTATAAAGGTGAACACATTTAAAAACTAAGCTCAGATATCTAGATAATAGAAGCCCTGCACTTTATTTTATACTCTAACCAATACATACACTGTATTTCAAGCTGGCAAGTTTTTCCCTTAAAGATACACTACAAACAGCTAAAGTGGGTAATAGAAGAAAATTCCTTTTGTTTCCACACTGACTTATCCACAACCTCTGCTAATTAAGAAGTATGTCCTTGTTTCAATACATCTTTAAACCGGACAGGATAGCAGGTGGGTTCCATGGCAAAAATAATTACTTGGAAACTGATGACTCTGGTTAGGAATTACATTGGATCCTGAAGACTTTTAATTGCTTCACACTTACTTAGAACTACTTTTTGGGGTCCAATTTCCTAGAAGTGCTTTGTCAAATGTTTAGAATCAATAACAGGAAGACATTCTAATGAGTACTAATTGTTAGCAAATTGGCTTTGTGAATAGCAACAACACCTCAACACCAGCAGGTAAAGAGATGAGCAATCATCTGCTGCTTATCAGTCATTTCCCTTGGGACATAATAATCCCATTTTCTGGGTTTAATTTCACCTAACAGTTTGGATGAAAGCCAAGCTGGGAGACCTACACAAAAGTGGCATCATGGGAACACTGCACATTAACAAAGTTCACCAGGACTTCCTACAAATCAGAAACCACTTGTGGTAGATATTAATTAAGCCTTCAGCACTTTGTGGCGAGAATGTCCAAAGAGTATCACAGGGAAACGTTGTGAAAATCAAATCTCTTTAGGTGTATCTGTAAGACATGTGTGCTTGATGCTTTTAAAAGTTTTAATTTTTTTTCTGATGTTCTATACCACTTCTCATAAAGTAGGGTTACGCTAGAATTTCACATTCGTAAAGCAAGCACTGATTCTTTGAACACTTCTAAATTGCTAAACTATGAAAACATTCTTAATGCTCATATATGCAAATTCCGGACTTTAAAAAGTTAGATCAAAGAATTAGAGTGCCATGAGGCAAGGATAGGCCCACTATCTATAAATGACAGTGTTTGCCTTCTTCACTGATATGGCTTCCTTATGAGGCAAGTTTTGAAGTGTTGTTATTGGGTGCCACTGAGCTGGCTCCCACTCATAGCAATGCTATGTACAACAGAAAAACACAGTGCCTGGTCTGCACCATCCTCACTGTCATTGCTAAACTTGAGCCCATCTCTGTAGCCACTGTATTAATCCACCTCACTGAG
Organism: Heterohyrax brucei; assembly: GCA_028571685.1. Classification (NCBI taxonomy): domain Eukaryota; kingdom Metazoa; phylum Chordata; class Mammalia; order Hyracoidea; family Procaviidae; genus Heterohyrax; species Heterohyrax brucei. The sequence goes on along the minus strand of CM053142.1, from coordinate 100,877,979 downwards.
GGTCTTCCTCTCCTTCACTGATCTTGTACTTTACAAGAATGAAGTCCATCTCCAGGGACTGATCCACCAATCTCACATCTAAGGAGCATTCTGGTTATACATCTTCCAATACAGATTTGTTCATTTTTCTGGCAGTCCACGGTATATTCAATATTCTTTGCCAACATATAATTCAAAGGCATCAATTTTTCTTTGATCTTTCTTATTCTTTGTCCAGCTTTTGCATACACATGCAGCTACTGAAAACACCATGGCTTGGGTCAGGTGTACTTTAATCCTCAAAGTGACATCTTTTTTTAAAAAAAACACTTTAAAGAGATCTTTCGCAGCAGACTTGCCCAATGCAGTAACATACTGTTTGATTTCTGGACTGCTGCCTCCTTGGGTGTTAATTGTGGATCCAAGTAAAATGCAATCCTTAATAATTTCAATATTTTCTCTGTTGATCATGTTGTTGCTTATTGGCCTACTTTTATGTAAGTGGGAACTATAATAATTGAAATTCTTACTTATTGGATCTTTTCAAAATACTTTTTAGTTGGTTTTTACAGAAAATCATGCTTTAAAAATACTTTTTTTTTAATCCTGAAGAAGGAAAGAATGCTCATTTCCACGAAGTAAGCCATTTCAAACTGCAGTTATTCCTCCAGCAATTTCTCTGTGCTGGTCTCTTTATTCGTCACTCGTCCCTCTGGTCTTTTGTTTCTATCTCAGGAAGCAAGGGAAGCCTCTCCAATCATTTATCAAAGCCTGTTTTTGGCCCAAACATCCTGGAAAAATTCCACTTTCTGCTACTAATGGGCTTATCCCGTAGGACTGAAAGGTGATTTGGAAAAAAGAGGCTCAAAATTACAGATTTCTCTGAATTTCATTAGAATATGAGGTTTAGGTTTGCTAACAACTAAGCTGACAGATCATGTATTAGAATATGCAATTGGAAGCAGATAAGGGCAACATTCATTGATCTAAAAAGTGTTTTAAAAATACAAGAGGATTAAGTATCATCTATTGTGGGTGATAATAATGTGGGATAGAAAATAAGCAAGGAATGGATAACAGACTTTCCAAATCCCCTTAGTAAAAATGCACCAAAGTATAAAAACATATGTTGGACATGTATTTTAAAATATAGTTATTTATATTAGCCTTTAATTGGTAGCAGCTTAATTCCCAAAATGCAATGACATACAAAATAGGACATGTTTATCAAAGGCTGACATGTAAGAGGTTAAACTGGTAAATGAAAGGAAGGAATCTAGCATTTTCTAGCTTTTCCTATATTCACTGAATAACTGAGTAAGTAAAGAGCAGCTGACAGGGGACTTCTCTTTATGAAATTATTCCAGGTAATAAATAAAGAAGAAATGATAGGACTAGAATATGAACATTACAACAGTCCTTAATTATTTGATGAGTGTAAGTATGGAGAATTAATCGCTGCTAACATCACACATACACATAACACGCACAAACAGATATGAGAGATAACTGAATATTACGTGCCCCCTGGTAGACAAACACATTGCTACTTTTGAAATAGTCTTGCCAAAACTCAGCCATTTACAGGGAATGCCATGACCAGGGACCATATTAAATTACACCATGGGAGTGCAATCAGGCAAATCTAGACTGTGGGCAACTCTACACAGATACAGATCTAATTTATTCACCAACTAAATTGCATGGAAAAAAGAGAGAAAGAAATGGAGAGGGATGTTGTGGAGAAAGACAGAAAGGCAGCACATGGATTACAAGAGATGTTGCATACAGTTTACATAAGAAAATGTTCTACATTCTACTTTGGTGAGCAGCATCTGGGGTCTTAAAAGCCTGGGAGCAGCCATCTAACACACTCCACTGGTCATGCCCCTGTGGGAGCACAGAAAAACGAAGAAAACTAAAGATACAAGGGAAAGATGAGTCCAAAGGATTAACGGACCACGTCTGTAACGGTCTCCAGCAGGCTGAGCCCAGTACAGCTAGATGGTGCCCGGATGCCACCGCTGACTGCTCTGACAGGGATCCTGGTTGGAGCTGGAAAAAATATGTAGGATAAAATTCTATCTCACAAAGAAAAACCAGATTTGCTGGGCTGACAGAGACTGGAGAAACGCTGAGAGTATGGCCCCCAGACACCCTTTTAGCTCAGTAATGAAGTCACTCCTGGGGTTCACTCTTGAGCCAAAGATTAGACAGGCCCATAAAACAAAATGAGACCAAAAGGGCACGGCAGCCCAGGCGCAAGGACTGGAAGGCAGGAGGGGCAGGGAAGCTGGTAGTAATGAACACAAGGCTGAGACAGGAGAGTGCTGACATGTTGTGGGGTTGTTAACCACAACATTAAATGACATGTGCACTATTTTATGAGAAACTATTCTGTAAATATAAAATAAAAAAAATATTTTTTAAAAAAGGCATTACTGAGTTGTATTTTTAAACTATGTACATTTGAATGATAAAATTCTAAAGAAAAGTAAGGAATGATTACCACAAAATCAAGGAGATGGAATGTCTTTAAAGGGGAGAGAAATGTTTGTGATGAGGAGTGAAAAGCAGAAAGCTCCAGGGTGGCTAATCAAGTTCTATCTGGAGACTGGTTACTGTGTAGCATCGACTAAACTGGCCATTGTCTTACCTGTTTTCTATATTTTTTGTTACATTAAACAACAAAATGTTTAAAAAAATAATTTGCAAATGTGTCTGTGTCTATATCCCACCACTGGCAGTCAGTACAAGTATACAGTTGTGGTCCCTAACAGGGGAGGTCTAGAAAGTTCCCATAAGACCATTCTGAATCACCAATTCCATTCATTCTGGGACAGTTGTTACACATTATAAATGTATAACATGGCTTTTCCCATTGAATGATGTTCTTTTTCCTGTGCTAGTATAGTTCAGTAGTAGAATTCTCACCTTCCATGCAGGAGACCTGAATTCCATTCCTAACCAACAACATTATGTGCAGCTCTGAGGTCGGTCAGAGGAGGCTTGCATGTTCCTGAACAGATTTCAGTGGAAACTCCAGATTAAGACAGATTCTGGATTAAGACTAAGAAAGGCCTAGAGATGTACTTCCAAAAATCAGCCAGTGCAAATCCTATAAACACAACAGCCCTATCTGATCACAGGGGTGGCACAGGACCAGTTATTGTTTTGTTCCATTGTGCATGAGATTGCCATGAGTCGGGACAATTCTACTGTAGCAGATAATAGTAATTCTTGCCTCTGTCACACGTGGATCTTCCAACAAGATTCACCAACCACCCTGACCCATGACTTACAAATTTATGTTCCAGTCCCAGTCCTACATTCATCTCTAGAAACACTTGCACATCTTTGAATATAAGCAGATACTTACCTGCTTAATATGTTGGAAAGTATAATATCTTATATTCAATCCTAAAAATAAAGAATCTGAGGCTCAGAAAGAGACTGTCACTTCTTGAAGGTCAAACTGAGTAAAAAGACCTGAACTCGGTTCTCCAATTACAAATTCTGTGGTTAAATTAAAAAACTAAGTTGCTGAACTATTTCTGTTGCAGAAGAAGCTAGAGCTATAACAATACATCTTTTCCTGAGAATTGAGGAAATGAAAGGCAGCAGTTTTAAGTGATGCAATTCAAAAAAAGAAATAGAGGATAACCATAAAAGGATAGACCTAATAGAAACCAACAAAAGTGGTTAAAAATTTAAACTTTTCAAAGTACTGAAATATTATTTAAATATTACTGGTAGATACCTTCAACCAGATAATATTGCAAAATAATCAGTAACTAGGAGTTATACCTGATCACCTTAGGACGACCAGCATAGCACTTAACCGCTACGCCATCAGAGTTTCTAATCTCATCTGCTAGCAGTGATCCATTCAACTTCTGATTCTCAGTGCGTCTTATCCATTCTCATCTCATATCACTTGTAGTTGGCCTCATTCCTGTATATGTGCTTTTCCCACTGTATGGGACTATACAGCACACGAGGGCAGAAGTAATGTAATTGATTTTTAACTTTCTACAACACTTCGCATAGTTCCTTTCACATTGCAGGTCTTCAATAAATGCAGTCAGTGGATGAATGCAGTTGGAAGATGATAGCATGTGAGTCTGGCTAAGTGATATAAATTTATACTTGCATTTCTATGCCTGATTGTCAGGTAACTTTTTTTCCCATCAGGGCTGTATTAAGATTATTAAGTAAGGGACTGAAGGACTATAAACATAAAATATATTTAATCTGAAACAGCTTTATACATACTTATTTGATAGTCTATAGAATAAAAAACTCTGTGACAAGTACACAAATGAATAAGGTATAATTATATCTCTTTTATCAATTATTTGCATGTTTATACATACATATTATATACAGAGGAGTTCCTGGGTGATGCAAATAGTTAATGTACTCAACTGTTAACTGAAAGACTAGAGATTCAAGTCCATCCAAAGGCCCTCAGAAGAAAGTCCTGGTGATCCACTTACAAAACATCAACCACTGATATTCTCCTCTGCCACACAAGAGGGTGCCATGAGTCAAAACGGGCTCAGTGCACATTAAATTTTTATTTTGCTTCATGTATCAGTCACTATGCAGTTATTTATTCGTCAAATATTTATTGGATATTTATCATATACCTGATAGTATACAAATGCCCGATGTTTAGAATTACATGTGATCTCATTTGATTTACATAATATCTCAGAGATAAACATGTCAGATATTACATCTTACTAACAACAAAAGATCAATAGCTGTTAAAATTCCCAATGCCAGAAGACCCCAAATCTTATCTACTCAGTTAAATTCACTGTTGTTTCAAAATACTGTGTATTAAGAAAGGAGCCACGGTGCGGAAGGCCATGCAGCCCATTGTCCCAGGGGTCACCTAGCTCTTCTAGTATCTTAGCTAGCTATCTGGTACTGCCCTAGCAGAAATACCACAGTGAAGGACTTTAGAAAGAGGAATTTTATTTGTTACCGTCCAGTAACCTAAAAGTCCAAGTTCAGTGTGCCCACTCCAGGAGAAGCCTTTCTTCCTTTGTCGGCTCTGCTGGAAGGTCCTGGTGCCACATGTCTTTGGTCAGGGAGCATCTCGGTAGGGGAATCTCGGGTCTGAAGGATGTACTCGAGTCCCGGTGCTGCTTTTTGATGGCATGAGGTTTCCAAATCTCTCTGCTACCTTCCTTCCTTTGGTGCCTCAGCACCAAAACAACATAACAACATTACACCCTGAGTCTTGACAACCAATCCAACTGCTGATCCATCCACCCTTGTTAACATCATAGAGGCAGGATTTACAGCATGGAAGATATCACATAATATCAGGAATCATGGCCTAGCTAAATTGCTTGACACAGTCTTTGGGCAACACAAGTCAATCCATGATAACTGGCATAATATGGTTTATAACGAAAATATTCTACATTCTACTTTGGTGTTTCTAGGGCAGCTTTTGAGCAGCCATGGAAGATACTCTACTGGTCTCCCCAGGTCTGGAGCAAGACAAGGAAGAAAACAAAAGACACAAGGGAAAAATGAGCCCAAAGTACTAACCACGATTATTTCAGCCTCCACCAGATGGAGTCCAGTATGAGTAGATGGTCCCTGCTACCACCACTGACATGGATTACAATAAAGGTTCTCAGACAGGACAGGAGAAAAATGAACAAAACTCTAACTGACACATACACATGTAGACTGTCTAGTCTGACAGAGACTGAAGAAACACTGAGAGTATGGCCCCTGGACACCCTTTTAGGTCAGAAATGAAGTCACTCTTGAGGCTCACCTTTCAGCCAAACATTAAATAGGTCCATAAAATAAATGAGCCTAAATGGGCATAGCAGCCCAGAGGCAACGATGTGAAGGCAGCACGGGACAGGAAAGCTGGTAATAGGGGACCCGAGGTCAGGAAGGGGAGAGTGTTGACATCTGTGTAGTTGGCAACCAGTGCCACGAAACAACGTGTGTACTGGAAGTTTAATAAGTAGCTAGTTTGTTTTATAAACCTTCATCTAAAATACAATAAAATCAATTACATATATATATAAAACCAATGTCACTGAACAGAATTAAAAAGTAAACAGCAGCCCTGGGGCAATAGTGGTTGAGTACTCAGTTGCTCTCAGTTGCTAATCCAAAGCTAGGCAGTTTGAAGTCACCAGCTGTTCTGCAGGAGATATGTGTAGCAGTCTGCTTCTGTAAAGATTTACAGCCTTGGAAACCCTTTAGGGTACTTCTACTGTGTCCTTTAGGGTCACTGTGACTCAGAGTTGACTCAATGGCAATAGGTTTGGGCTTGGGTGCAATACCAACTAATATTTTAAATTTTTAAAGACGATGCTGCTGATGGACTCTCTGGGTCAGTCATCCATTTGATTGGTTACAGCTCAACAAATCAGTGTATAACCAAGCATCCTTTCCAAGCTGTGTTCACCAGTTGATTGTCTTCCATTTGCATCTATAGCCATTGCTTGTGGAACTGAAAATGCATTCCCAACTTACAAATGCCTGCAAATTGTCAAGTTACGACAGCTGACTCCAACAGAGAGAAAGCGCCAAAGATTACATGGAGAGGAGCTTAGATTTTTTTCTAAGTCTTGTGACTACCAGCTGTATGGCTTTGTGTAAGTTCCTTACACACTCTAAGATAACACTTGCAGGCTGATTGGGAAAGCAGATACCACATGTGAGAAGGGATTCATCAACTATGAAATATTTCATCTGTAACTGGTTAAGCATCAATTCTGGAATCTGACTGCCTTGGTTGAGTCCTAGCTAGTCCTGGCTTTAACTAGGCAATGTTGGGAAAGCTATTATTATGATTTTAATATCTTTTCTTGGTTGATTTCTCATCATTAAAGTAGTGATAACAATAGTATGTACCTACTAAATAAAAAAATACTGCAAAGAATAAAGTTGTGGTGATATTGTGTTCTTGGCATACTGTATGTGCCTGATACATATTGGTTATTAGCAGTCACAGGAGTAGTAAAATAATGAAATTAATGATCCTCACAGACTGTTGTGCATCAGATTATCTGTTCTAAATTTTTCGAGCCTAATATGCCACTATTACACTATCTGAAATTTACTTTATACCCACATGTGTGTATATATACATACATATGATACTTATTTCTGTTTTGTATAGAGAATGTAATACAGTACATACAGAGTAACAAGCCTGATGTTCTATTTATTTTCTTAAAGAATGCATTATAGAAAACAAACCACAAAAAACCCATTGCCACTGAGTCAATTCTGACTCACAGACACATGTACAAAAAACAATTATAATATCTGAAGAAAAATCTATGAAAATACATAATAGGCACTACAGTAACATTGCTTTGAGGATTATTAATGACCACAAGTCTATAGCCTAGTATAATAATCTCTTTCTTGATTTGATCATTCACAGGTCACTGACCATGTCCTTTTGAGGTACCATATCAAGCTTTGGTAAATGTTATATGCTCAGGAAAATTGTAGGTGGTACACAGGGTTTCCCTGAAATACCACCACCACCATTTTTCACTCTGCCAAAGTGATCTAGTAAATGCTCAATAAACTTCTTCATTCAATCAGTGTTTATTAAATACTATTATGAATCCCATGTTATCAGAAGGGGTCAGTCCCCGAAGAGGGACATCACGCTTGTTAGAAGGGCAGCAAAAAAGAGAAAGAGCTTCAGTGAGATGGACTGACACAGCGGCTGCAACAACGGGCTCACGAATAACGGTGACTGTGGGCATGGTGCAAGACCAGGCAGCGTTTTGTTGTGCTGTACATGGGGTCACTAGAGTCAGAACTAACTCATTGGCACCTACTGACAACAACACATCATGAATACAGCATGGTGTCAACTCCTAGACATTTTTAACATAAATGCTAACACTTATTTGGTGCTTAGGTGTACCAGACATTGTTCTAGAACTCTGCATGTATTAATTTCATTGAATCCTGTATCCAACCTCAAGGTAGGTACTATTAATATTTTCTTGTGACAGGTAAAGGAAGCCACATGGGTAGTAGATGGGAGAATCAGGACTCAAGCTCAAGAAGTCTGGATCTACTGCTTAACCAGTACGTTAAAATATGTCACTCAAAGATAGTTATCATGAGGACAAATTCCTAGCGGGCTAAAAGAAGGGATTCTGCTGGTGCTCATAGCACACTGAGATGTAAGAATTTCCCCGAGGACCAAGAAGTGCAGTCCGAAGTTAACTCCCAGATTCTGCGGTGCGTTCTCAAGCATGGCTACATAAAATAGATTGAATGAAACCTAGGCAATTTCACAAACCGACTTCACTCCACTGGTGATGGGGTATCACTGCACTGAATATGTACCTATAAATGTCGAATGTTTTTCCTTCTTAATATTTATTATAGTAGGGATGTATGTATGCAGAGTAGGGCAGTCATCTCACAGTTTTAAAGAACAATCATGGATAGTTACTTAAGACGGGTAAATTTCGAGATACTGAGAAAATTGAAGATGAAGATTTACTGAGCCGATGATTCCCAAATTTATAATCTTCAGAGTTAATTTCTCTCTTGAGCATCAGATTCACCTATACATTGACATTTCCATGAGTGCTGCTCAGAAAAAAATAAATGTAATTTACCAAAACTTAACTCCAAAGTCTCTTCTTCCCTAACTGCTGCTCTGTGTGTGCTCCTCTATTAAAAAATGGTCCAGCTCAACCCTCAGCTATTCAAGTTTGAGGCCTGAGCACCCATTTGGGCCGTGCCCCCTGCCTATACCTAACAGAAAGCACTGCTCATTTTCACCACACACTCTGTCCTTCTTACCATCTCCTCCTACACCACTCTCTTAGGTTCAGGCTAACATCTTTTCTCACCTGGATCATGCATTCATCCATTGGCACGGGAACTTATAATAATATCAGGAGCCAACTGTTTGGGTTCTTACTCCCCTCTAATTGCAAACACACGCTGAGAAACCCTTGTTACCTGCAGTTTTCTGGCCCCCAACATCTCTACCGCCCCCCCACATATGTGCACATATGCACACACACAAAAGAGAACTAAAAACAGAATTCTGCTCGTCTTACGCCTTTTCCTCCATTTAACATTATTTTTTAACCTTAACACTACTTTTTCAATCTGCTATTGTAATAAATGACCACTCTCGTCTCACTCTTTGACTATGCTCACCTATTTCTTTAGTCAATATCATGGGGATATCAATGCTGATTTCCAATGGATCCTGGCTGAGAGTAGAAAATTCAGAAAGGTGTTTATCTGTGTTTTTTGGCTATGCAAAGGCATTCAGCTGTATGGATCATAAGAAATTATGGATAATGTTGTGAAGAACAGGAATTCCAGAACAACTTAATTGTGCTCATTAGGAACCTGTAGATGGACGGAGAGGTGGTTCTTTGAATGAAACAAGGAGACACTGCATGGTTCAAAGTCAGGAAAGGTATGAATCAGGGTTGTATCCTTTCACCATACCTAATCTACAGGCTAAGCAAATATCCAAGAAGCTGGAGTCTGTGAAGAAGAATGGGGCATTAGGATTGTGGGAAGACTGACTAACAACCTGTGTTATGCAGAGACACAACCTTGCTTGCTGAAGGTGAAGGGGACTTGAAATAGGTACTGATGAACATCAAAGACAGCAGCTTTCAGTATGATTTACACTTTGATGTAAATAAAACAAAAATCCTCACAACTGCATCAATAAGCAGCATCATGATAAACAGAGAAAAGATTGAAGTTGTCACGGAGTTCATTTTATTTGGATCCACAAGCAACACTCACAGAAGCAGAATTCAGGAAATCAAAGGATGCATTGCACTGGGAAATTATGCCAAGAAAGACCTCCTTAATGTGTTAAAGGGCAAAGCTGTCACCTTGAGGCTCAAGGTGTGTCAGACTCCAGTTACGGTGTTTTCCATGGCCTCATATGCACGTGAAAGCTAGACAATGAATAAAGGCTGAAGAAGAAAAATTGATGCCTCTGTAGTGGGTGTTTGCAAAGAATACTGAAGATTCCATGGACTGCCAACAGAACAAACAAATCTGTCTTAGAAGAAGCGTAGTCAGAATCTTCCTTAGAAGAAAGATTGTGAGATTTCATCTCACACACTTTGGACACGTTACCAAGAGAGACCAGGCCCCGGAGAAGGACATCACGCTTGGTAAGGTGGGGGGTCAGTGAACAGGTGGCAGACCCTCGGTGAGATGGACGGGCACAGCAGCTGCAACAGTGGGCTCAAACATAGCAGTGACTGAAAGGGTGGCACGGGACTGGGCAGAGTGTCCTGTTGCACATAGGGTCCCTACATGTTGGAAGTGAGTCACTGTCATCTGACAACAACAAGAAGATGAACTCCGGTCCCCCATACGTCAGTCTGTCACATGTGGTGGCTGGCATGTCGCTGTGATGGTAGAAGTTACGTCACCAAGGTTTCACATACCAGCAGGTTCACCCACGGTGTACAGGCTTCAGCTGAGCTTCCAGACTAAGACAGATGAAGGAGGAGGAACTATTTGGAAGGTGTACAATTACTCAAGTCTCAGCAGTCAATCAAGGATGTTATTATCAATTTTTTAGCTGTTGGTGCTGGGACTATGAGTATGGAATTAATATTACAAGTTGGAAAATTTTTTCACGGCAGCATGCCTGTTAAGAATACAATACTACATGTAAAAGGGTTCAAGTCACAAGTATAGTATAACATAGACTGAATAAAATTTTGGGAAAATATTCTAGTGGAATGATGCTTAGAGATTTTTCTAATTTAAATAACTGCTGCAGAATGCAAAAAAATAAAAAACAGAGTTGAGACTATATTGCTTAAATACAGCCAACAAAGATGAACTGTTGAATGAAGAAAACTGAGAGGTAAGAGGAAATTCAGAATCAGCATATAATACATAAAAAGAAGAAGGACATCAGAAAATAAAGAGCTTGGTTAATCATTTTGTAAATGCCATGGGTGAATGTCATATTGTCAAAAAATTTTTTTTATTCCACATTTGCATATGGAAAAAAGAGAATGTTAAGTATATGTACATATTTATAAATTTTTGTACATGGCTATGATTGCTAATATAGTTTATTACTGAATTCTTATTATAACAATAATCAACAAAAGTTCACTGAATGTCAAATAATTGCTAGGTTCCAGTGATACACGCTTGTTTGGCTGAGAATACATTTTATAATTTTATGTGATATAATATTAAAAATACATTAATTTCTTCTAGGTATTAATGAGCAATAAGGAAATGTTATATGTATGATAACTTCTCTTTTTTTCTTTTACTGATGAGTTCTTCTAACTGCTTGCATAGGTGTGGCATACAAAGTGGTGTACACATCAGGGAGAATAAAATAACAAATAAAAACAATATTGATAGTTCTGTTAGGCCCAAGAAATACTAAGATAATGAGCCAAGAGGCTGTAATTAAAAACAATCAGTTACATTAATTTATTCATTCAACAAGTGTTTATTGATACACATGGGTACTCTGCTAATCTTCAATAATTAAATAAATAAATCATTAAAACAATTCTCAGAAGAAATAGAGCATACTGATCACTGTGGGATATTAGCTGGCTGACAGGCCTGCTTTACATGTCATCTACTTATAAATATATGATATATGGTGTGTGTTTTGTATCTTCTTACAGTATGTGATGTATCTACAATTTTTTTCATTACTTGTAATTTTTTACTATTTTTCTCATAAAAATATCATAAAGGTAGGAGCCAGTTAGCAGGCAGAGGTAGAAGAACTGAAGAAATGGTGCAGAAAAAGATAAAGAATTAAGAAAGTATGATTAGGGACTAGTACACAGTTTAGTCTGGGTGAAGTATGGTGAGAGAGGTGAATCTTCAACAGGTGAAGAATCTTGGGAGCCTCAGCAGGAATGAAGAGTTGGCGGAGTTTCTATACAGGATATGCTGACCTATAAGCTGCTGTTTAAGTTTTTCCAGAGTCTTGAATTAGCGGAAATAATCAGAAGCCTAATAGTACAGGAAATGATACAAAATAATTAACTTCATTTAGTGTGGGTGAGAGGTAAAAGTACTTGAGCTAGGGAGAAAGAAGGGGTCATATGGAATAAATGGGCCAAATGAGGCAGGAACAAACAGGTTCTGCCAAGTGACTGGCAAGTAATACAAAGAAAAACCAACAGCAAGTGGATGTATAATACTGGGAGTTGCAGTCCATGTGTGCAGCAAACAGTTAACAATTTGGCTACTAGTTGAAAGTTCAAATCTACCCAAAGGTAACTCAGAAAAAAGGCCTGGTTATCTATATTCAAAAGATCATAGCCATTTAAAACCCTGTAGAGCACAACTCTACTCTCAAACACATGGGTTCACCAGGAGTTTGAACTGATGCAATGTGACCCCTGGTTTTTGTTGTAGGTGAAAGGGTTATGTCTTTAATAGAAATAACAAAGTAAAAATGAGAAACTAGTGTGTATAGAGAACACACACCGACTGCAGTTGGGGTGATGCGACTGAGGTGCTTACCAGAATAAAGACGGCCTTAGCGGAGCTGAAATATTGAGCAGAGAAGTCAAAGGTGATTACACTGATTTGAAGGTCACAAATATTTAGTTAAAACTAAGGTACTGAGTCAGATATTTGAAGAAAAATAGAAGGAAAAAAGGGGGATGCAGGAAGACAAACATAGAGCCTTCAGAAATCCCCAAGAACAGAAGAGAAAGGGACAGAGAAGAAAGACAAGTCAAGAGGGTCAAAGAATCCACAAAAATACAGTTTCAAAACTGAAAGGCTTGTTAATAGAGTCAAGGGTCGCTAAGGATTCTGGGTAGGGCAACAGCATAGCAAGAGGTGGCTGTGTTGAGTGGCATCCGTCTGTCATCTTTGAGAGGGCTGTTGGGAGCAATGCAGAGTGGCTGCCTGGTGTTGAATGAGGACAAAATGAGGGAGACAGCGGATCGAGACTAGTCTTGAGAGACATTTGTGATGGATAGAAGAGGGAGCTACAGTGACATTGCAGGAGATGGCAGGATCAGAGTTTTTGTTGTTGTTGTTCGCTTGCTTGCTTTAAAATACGTAAGATGCCAAGAAAGGAGGAGGCACTGAAGAGGCTGAAGAGAGCCGGGGCAACGGAAGGAGGGCAGTTCTACAGCAGGTAAGAGTGAGAGGGACGAAGGGCCCGAAGCAAGCAAGGGGTATTGAGTGGAGGAAGATTTTTCTCAGACAGAAGACAAAACCGAGTAACGATACGACACCTCAGAATGGTGGACGGAGGGAGAGACGAACGCGCTCCCACCAGACGTCACTGCACTCGGTAATGCAGCAAAGGAAGAAGTTTTCTTCCGCTTAAATTTAAAACAAAGAAAGAGTACTACTTAAAAAACAAAAAAACTCAGTCAACAAATAGCAATAATTTCAAGTACTTCGACACTGAAGGAAACTAAGTTTCCACAGGGATGTGGAAAGGGCCTCTCCAAAGTGACAACTTGCTTTGCTTTTGTCACAATGAAACTTACATCAAGCATATGCAAAACAAGTGAGCTTCCAGACAAAGATCTAGTGACATGACGGATGCTGGAGAAGCACTCATATCACCGAGGAGCCTGCCTGTGCTGCATGGCTCTGACAGCTGGCTAGTGTGATTTAAAAGCACAATTTGAACAGATACACACTCTTTTTTTCATAGCCATTAACCATAAACCATAAAGGTACCATTAATTCTGCCATCATCAGCAAAATGTTTTGTAATGATCTAACACGACTAATGTACCACACTCCTATAAAACCTCTGCAGCAGCAAAGGTTTACTCTGTAATACTAGCTGGGTTTTCAGAAGCTTAAAATCCCTGCCAACACACCTGCTTTCCAGAAGATCATTAGGTAAAAAATCCCAAGGCACTACAGTCAACTTGGCTTCAGTTACCTTACCGTCTGCTAGAAAAGAAAATTAATGTTTTCTACGAGTCTGTCTCCCAAGATTGGCTAGTGTATAGTTACTGGGCCGGCTGTCTGAGGAGTGCTTAGGCCTAAGCTGACCCAGCTCATCATCTGCGTGGGCCCCAAATTTCAGCATATCCCGCAAAGATACCAACTGCAGCCTGCACCAGCTGTTACACCACTGTACAAGTACTTAACGATCGCAACGCACAGAACCAAAGGCTTGGTTGTCCAACCACGGTTCACTGGCAAACCTCACAGAAGCCATCATACTTTTATTTAAAAAAAACAAAGACCTGCTACACTAAACTCCAGATCTGAAACAGATACTCAAGACAAAAAGATAAAGAAGAAAGGGAAGATTGCTAACACAGGGTTATCGCTAAAGCCCATTTAACAAAGGATTTCTTTTTCATCTCATTTCCTATGGAAAATTATACAAATTAGCATAGAAAATCCTGTTTTATCTCTGAATGGAGTTACATAGCCTTAATCTGAAATCTGCTTTTCTTCTTCTGGACACAAGAAGCCAAGCAGGGCATCCCATCAAATTGCAAGGGGAGATTTGTCACACGTGACTGGCTCTCAGGCTGTGGGTTGTCAGCTGGATGCTGATATGAGACAGCAATCTCCCCAGCCACTGACACTCACACCCTACGCTGGTCACCCAGCTCTCCACCAGCTAAACCTTGTTTCCTTGGCTGCTGCTATATCTGCTCAGGGAAATGCAACAGATCAATCCTGCCTGGTACAGCAGGGCTGTTCTCCTAAGAAGAATTCAGTGAGTCTGCTTTGTTTTACGTAACAGATAACTCTGAAATTCCAGGCAGAAAGGTAGCCACAAGCAAAATATAGTGAGTCTCCTAGACAATCCAATTTAACCATTTAAAATAGGAAAAAGTTAGGACTGTTTCTAGAGAGGCTGCTTGCTTTTAGATCTGTGTGAAACATAATCACACAATTTTTAAAAAGTCAGGGAGTTCTTACTAGGGTTAAAATTCTTTAGGGGGAGTTTTTTAAGTTGGTATCTGTATGTAGTATCTCAGACTACTTCCTGCTTTGATGGAAGGCAGAAAGCCTTTGTTAGTGTTTGAAAACGTTCTGTCACAGTACGCATCTTCCAGTTACTTTTTCCAGACAACGTACCAGCATAAATTAGGTCAGTGATTCACATAGGATGCGGTCCTACCTTCAATTAATGCTCCACAGAAGGAAGGAATGTTTCCACAGTTTTTTTCCATTTCTCTTTGACAGCATGTTTCTATCTTAAACAGTGAACACATGCAAACATCAGTGTGCTTCTCTTGTTTGTCAGTGTCAGTTATAAATTCAAATAAATGATAATCTTCTGCATAACGATGCTCATAGAAGCAGGAAAAAAATAACCCTATTAGAGCTGCATAAATTCTACTTTGCTTTTCAATGTTCTTTTCATAAAAATATGTTGCTGTTCTTTGATGCTGTCAAGTTGGTTCTGACTCACAGTGACCCTATGTGCAACCATAGAAAACACTGCCTGGTTGTGTGCCATCCTCACAACCACTGTTATGCTTGAGCCATTGCTGTAACCACTGTGTCAGTCTACCTCATTGAGGGTCTTCCTCTGTCTCACTAACCCTCTGCTTCACCATGCAGGATGGCAATCTCCAGGGACTAGTACTTCCTGATGGTGAGTCCAGAGTAAGTGAGACCAGGTCTCACCATCCTTGCTTCTAAGGAGCATTCTGGCTGTACTTCCTCCAAAACAGATTTGTTCATACTTTTGGTAGCCCATGGTATAATCGATATTCTTTGCCAACATCATAATTCAAAGGTATTGATTCTTCTTTGGTTTTCCTTATTTACTGTCCAGTGTTCGCCTGCTTGCGAAGTGACTGAAAACACCATAACTTGAGTCAGGGGCCTCTTAGTATTTATCTTGGTTATTTAGAGCTCCTGTAACAGATAACATCATAAGTAGATGAATTTAACAAAGAGAAATTTATTCTCCCATGGTCCAGTAGGTTATAAATCCAAATTCAGGTAACCAGCTCCAGGGGAGGGCTTACTCTCTCAGCTGACCCTGGAGGAAGGTCCTTGTCTTCTGTCTTCTCTTGGTCTGGGAGCGTCTCAGCACAGGGAACTCAGGTCCAAAGGATGAGCTCTGCTCCCAGCACTGCTTGCTTGGTGGTATGTTTCTGTCATTCTCTGCTCACTTCCTTGTTTTATATTTCAAAGAGACTGGCATAAGATACTGTCTAATCTTGTATATCTCATGAATATAACTGCCACTAATTCATCTTTATTAAATTTTAGTGATAGGATTTACAATGCATAAAAATACAAAATGATGAACAATTATGTAATCCTGGGGATCATGGCCCAGCCACACTAATACATTTTTAGGTGGACATAATTCAATCCATGACAGTCCTCAAGGTGACACCTTCACTTTTTAACACTTGAAAGAGATCTTTTGCAGTAGGTTTTCCCAATGCAATGCATCCTTTGATTTCTTGACTGCTGTTTCCACGGGTGTTGATTGTAGATACAAAAAAAATATAAATCCTTGACAACTTTAGACTTTTCTCTTTGTTTATCATCATGTTGGTCTAGTAATGAAGATTTATATTTACTTTATGCTTAAGTATAATCTGAACTGAAGGCTGTAGCTTTTGATCTTCATCATCAGTAAGGGCTTCAAGTCCTCTTCACTTTGGGCAGGCAAGGTTGTGTTAGCCGTATGATGCAGGTTGTTCATGAGTCTTCCTGTAATCTTGATGCCCTGTTCTTCGTATAGTCCAGCTTCTGGGATTAGTTGCTCCCCCAACAAATTGAATAAGTATGGTATAATGATACAACCACGTTATGTGCCTTTCTGGGCTTTAAACAATACAGTATCACCTTGTTCTGTCTGAACAAATGACTCTTGGCATATGGATGTGTTCCTCATGTACACAATGAAGTATTTGGGAATTCCCATTCTTCACTATGTTGGCCATAATTTGTTAGTATCCACACAGTTGAATGACTTACAAATCAGGTAAACATCTTCTCAGTATTCTATACTTCCATCCGGGATCCATAGAACATCTGCCATGATACCCCTTGTTC
The DNA here is from genome assembly GCA_028571685.1 of Heterohyrax brucei. Lineage (NCBI taxonomy): Eukaryota > Metazoa > Chordata > Mammalia > Hyracoidea > Procaviidae > Heterohyrax > Heterohyrax brucei. Next base: position 100,860,954 of record CM053142.1, on the reverse strand, counting down.
CATGTTGTCACAGACTGAAGAATGTTCCCTGGGCCATGATTCCCAGAAGTTTGTGATTATCGTCCATTTTGTGACTTTTCTATGCTGTAAATCCTAATCTCTGCCTAGTTGGTTAATTGACTGGCTTATGTTAAAGAGGATTAGGGTGGGACTGTAACACCCTTCTTAAGGTCACCTCTCTGCTCCATTGTAAAGGGAGTTTCCCTGAAGTGTGGTGGGTACCACCTTTCATCCTTTTATCCTACAAGAGATGAAAGGAAAGGGAAGTAAACCAAGTTGGGGAAATACCAACAAGAAAGGACAGCTCAGAGCAGAGCACATCCTTTGGGCTGGAGGTTCCTGCACTGAGATGCTCTCTGACCAAGAAAGACTGATGCAACACAAAGACTTTCCTCCATACAGTGAGAGTTCCCCCAGAGCCAGCACCCTGAATTTGGACTTCTAGTCTACTGGACTGTGTGTTAATACACTTTTCTTTGTTTAAAGCCATCTTCTTCTGTTATTTCTGTTAAAATGATACCAGATGACTAAGACAGAGGCCAAAGGGTGGAATGTCATGGATTGAAGTGTGCACTCTAAACATTTATGTAACAATTTGGCTGGGACATGATTCCCAGGATTTTGTGATTATCCTCCATTTTGTGATTTTCCTATGCTGTAAAGCCTAATTTCTGCCTGATTTTTTTAATAGAGTGGATTATGATAAGCAGATTAGGGTAGATCATCTCCTTACCCCATTTTAAAGAGAGTTTCCCTGGAGTGTGTTTTATACCCTACAAGACATAAAAGGAAAGGGAAGCAAGCAGACAGATGGGAACTTCAAATCATCAAGAAAGCAGAGCTGGGACCACAGCGCGTTTTTTAGAACTGACGTTCCTGGGCCAAGATACTCTCAGATCAAAGCAAGACTGATGCAACAAAAGGACCTTCCTCCAGAGCCGACAGAGAGAGTGTATTCCACTGGAGCTGGCACTCTGAATTCCATCTTCTAGCCTACTGAAGTGTGTGAGAATAAATTATCTTGGCTAAAGCCATCCACTCATGGTAATCCTGTTGTAACAGTACCAGATGACCAAAACACACATCCTCGTCTCAATCTGCTGAATTTCTGGAAGTTTCTGGTCAATGTACTGATGCGGCTGCTTTTGAATTAGAAAAGATGTCACTGATATTGTTTCATAACTTCTGCATTCTGTTGGATCATCATTCTTTAGGACAGGCATAAATATAGGTTTTTTCCAGGCCGTTTGCCAGGTAACTTTCTTCCAAATTTCTTAGCATAAGACAGTGAGCACTTCCAGAGCTGTGTCATTTGTTGAAACATCTCAGGTGGTTGTTGCTCCAGTGTGGTAAACCATGTGACTGTCTAATTCACAATGCCCAGTACCATTTCAGCTCATTAATGCCTAGGATGTTGATGTTTATGCATTCCATTTAATTTGTGAGGATCTCCAACTTTCCTAGATTGCTACTTTGTACATTACATGTTCCTATTATTAATGGATGTTTGTACTGATTTCTTTTCATTTCGAGTCCTGCCACATTAGAAAGTGAAGGTCCCCAAAGCTTGACTTTATCCACATCATTATGGTTGACTGTATTTTGAGGAGGCAGCCCTTCTCCAGTCATTTTTCAAGTGCCTTTCAACACTTGAGGGGCTTGCCTTCCAGAAATATATCAGACAATGTTCTGCTACTGTTTATAAGTTTTCCAGTGGGCAATTCTTTGCATAAGTGGACCGCCAGGTCCCTTTTTCTAGCTCTATTTTAGTCTGGCAGCTCTGCTCTAAACTGTCCCCCATTGTTGACTCTGCCTGTATTTGAATACTGGTAGCATTTCTTTCAGTTACACACAAGCTCCCACAGTGTGACAAACTGATAGACACATGGGAAAACTCATCGGTATAGATACTCTTAAATTAAATGAGAAACTTTAGCAACAACTAAACTGTCACAATCAGTTTGTGAACAAACACTGCTGACTTGGTCAATGTCCATTTTAAGCTGTGGAAAAAGAATTCTGTGGCTACCCAGAGAGCAGCCTAGTAGGTATCAGTGCTCTAAGTCCAGCAGGCATGAGTCAGCAATCAGTTAAGGGTGACTGTACTGCTATTTGAAATACTGGTAGCAATACTTCCGGCATCACAGCAACATACAAGGCACTATAGCATGACAAACTGACAGACACACAGTGGTTTAAAAGAACATAGAAATCTGTAGCTATACAAGCTATAGGTTATATACAAGATTGGTTACTATCTATTGCAAGGATGAACAATTAAGAAACTAATAAATCAGAGTTTATGTTACATGCTATCAATGGAGTTAACACGTTATTCCAGTGTTAGCCTAAGTGAGGCTAACTACACACTGTGTCCCTGCCTCTATAGCGTCATTTCCCTTTACTCACTCAACAGATACTGTACAGTCAAGCTGTTCTACAGTGTTCTCATGCCTTGCACACTTTTGATCATATTAACTTCTTTATCCTTAAATACCATCACTCATCCAAAAAGTCAAATTTTACTCCTTCTGTGAAGTTTTTCATTTACTTCTGAAGCAGAATCACTTAGTTCTCCTCTGTATCTCTATACAACTTTGTAATTTTCTCTACTGGAAAAATTCTGACATTGTGTTATTAGTTTGGCTGCTGGACTGTGATATCTTGGAGGACAAACATGATCTCTGTATTTCTGGTACTTTGAAAACCATGTGACACATGGTAGATACTAAATAAGTACTGATAAATGAATGGGTGAATAAGACCGGTAAAGCTAAAACAGTGGCCTAATAAAGGACCAACATCATGCACAAATTTCTTAAACTATCAGTCCTGTTAATGGTTTTTCCAATTATCTTTCTTTAAAAATTGCTCTTCTGTTCACATCAATGAATTTGCTCACCAAATTTCCTATGGTCAAAGATGGCACAGCCCACAAAACAACCATCTATTTAATATCAGCTGTTTTTTTGTGTGTGGAGGTTGAGGAAAACCTACAACATCAAAGGTATATGAATTACAAACCACTTTTTGCACTTCCAAAAAAGGTAAAATATAAACAACTGTTTCTTTAGACTTTAGGAAGTATGATGATTTATTTTCCCAATAAGAATATCTGGGAACCATGTCACACTTGGCTATGGCATCCATTTCAAAATTTCATCTTGGAAAGTAAAAAACAGAGGTTATCTTTTTACATGTTTCATTAAACTACAAAATAAGGCTACGAGGTGAGGAGTCAAATTTCAATTTCTGAAAGAACATATTGCTTAGAAGCTTCTACTACTGAATTCAAACATCTAGGCATGTGATGCTTTTGTGCAATTATATGCTGGCTCTGTTTTGGGAAAAGTTTATACATATTTGGACTCAGCTGAAACACCTGCTGCAGTCTGAAAGAAAAGGCCTAATCTGATACACATTTCAAGGCCAGCTTGTACAAAACTAGAACATCTACCCAGGGAAGAAACACAATTCATTCCAGGCCTTGTAGCTATCTCCTGCGGCTAAATCTGTTCAAATTTCTTGCTGTGTATAAAAACACATGTTGCGAAAAGTACAAGGATTCAATGTTTTTATTTAGAAAGAAAGTCCCTCTTGTGCCATTCTTTGTCTTTAGAAGGGAGAAAAAGATTTTCTTATTTACCACAGAGGAAAAAATGGTATCTCTGAAAAATAAATCTATTCATTAAACTTGAAACTACAGTAGGATTACAGTAGTCAACCACTAGCTGGTAACCAAAAGGTTGACAAGTTGAATCCACCAGCCACTCTGGGCATCCCATGAGACAGTGATGCTCTCTGTCCTGTAGGGTCGCTATGAGTTGGAAGTGCCTTGACAGCATGGGGTTTTATGAGTCTGTGGAGAATGCAGGAGGATAGATGAAAATAAATTCAGTACACTGGGTCACATTTTAATACAAATGCTCTCTTCCAATTTATGTTTAAATCTTATAATTTTAATGTCTCTTTTTAGGAAAAAAATATTTATCCATCTCAGAGGAAATATTTGGGTCTCCTCCAACCACACATCTGTAAAGTTTTGGAAGAAAACTGAAATACAGCGTTGCTTCAAGGCCCTATGTAATGCTAGCTAGGCTGACTCTGGTTCATTTTACTTAAAATTTAAAATTAATATAAGTATTCACATATTATACTTGCAAGCATGAAAATAAGACAAAGCTTTGAATAATTTCATTTCAAGAGTCAAGTTCTTGGTTATCCAACTAAATAAGCAGATAGTAAAATATGACATATTCAGCACATTCCTCACATGATAAATTACCCTTTGTAAAACTGAAAGACATACTGTAGCTCAGTGTTAAGGTTGCTATGGAAAAGCATGCCTTCTGGACACAATTCCTCATTTCCAAATAATTATGTTTTATCTACCATAAGGGCAACCAATTTCTTCCTTTAAATACAGAAGATAAACATCTCTCTGCTTAACTTCAGTACTTCCCTGTGTAAATTTCACCCAAAACATCCAATACCTTGTAACAAAGGTGATCAGATTTTATAAACTTGATGACGTCAATATTTTCCTACATACAGCCTGAGGTGTTTGTTTATTTATATATCAACTTTTATTTCTATACTACTGAAGACTCCAGAAGGAAAAAGAGCTAAATTCTAAACCAGGGACTGAATTTTACAAAATTAAAAACTGAAAGACAAAATCTCATTGACTTTCTCTTCTCAATATTTCTCAATTCCACAGACAGGTCTAAATTTTTTACTGCAACTAACCAAGTCAAAATCAACATCTTTTATCTGAACTGTATAAAACTTGGTGCCACTATATACATCCTGTACCCCTCTAATACCCCACAAGTCTCCTATAGTTCATCTACACCTGAGAAACATTTTAAAACAGAAACCAGATCATAGCACGTCCCAATCCTAAAACTCCAGTACTGTTGCAGCGTCTCAAGGTTCAGTATCTAACTCTGTACCTGGCATGGTCAGACCTCTGCCTTCATTGACCTCGATCGAGCAGACTCGCCTTTAGTCACCAAGCTTCATTCAATCCTGTAGCTGTGCTCACCTGTTCCTTTTCTCAGGGCTTTTTCTACATTCCCATTAAGTGGTAGCCCTTAAGTCAATTCTGACTCATTGAAACCCTATAAGATTGAATAAAACTAAGCAGGCTGTGGCATCTTTTCTCATGAGCAGCTGGTAAATTTCAACCATTGACCTTTTAGTTAGCAGCTGGGCACTTAACCACTACACTTCCAGGACACCTTTGTCTAGACTACTCCCAGTAAGTGAAGAACTTTTTTATTTTGTTTCATGCCTACTTATCTTACAATTTCACTTATGGGACACTTTCCCTGGGACTCAGTATGAATCCGTAGCATTCTGTATTTTTCCATCTTGGTGCTTGTCATAGGTTCAATTACTTTGGCGAAAATTTGGTTAATGCTTGGCTTCTTCATTAAGCTCTTACTTCCAGATTTTCAAGGTTAAGATATTAAGTATTGCTACTCTGCAACGGATAATGAGGATTTAGTTCTTTTACTCTCCTTTTTGATGTTGTTGCATCACAGGTTTTATTTAAATCAATATTCAGTCACCACAGCACAATTTATTGTGCTGTTTGCTGCCATCAAATTGTGCCCCCTCCCCGCCGACTTATGGTGACCCCACATACCACGGAAGGAAACACCCCCTGGTTCTGCACCAGCCACATGATTTGTCGTGAATCAAACACTGTGATCTATGGGTTTTTACTGGCTGATTTTCAGAAGGAGGTCACTAGGCATTTCTTCCTACTCCGTCTTAGTATGGAAATTCCATTGAACCTGTTCAGCATCACAGCCACAAGCAAGCCTCCAGTGGAAAACAGGTAATGGCTGTGTGCGAGGTACACTGGCCAGAAGTCCCACCTAAGGCTCCCGCACAGAAGGTGAGAATACCACCACTGACCCACCACTAACTATGTTTCTAATTCACAGGTGACCACAGAGTATATTCTGATTATGTTACCTTGCTTAGGAAATGTTTCCATTTGCTAAGGCAAATAGTGTCCCTCTTTTTAACTTGCTTGTTCAGTGTGCACCTGTATGTTTTTATAACACACTGCTGTCGGTCATCTACTATCACTTACCCTGGAAACAACCCTGGTGGGGTAGTGGTTAGGTGCTGTGGCTGCTAACCAAAAGAAAGGCAGTTCACATCCACCAAGTGTTCCTTGAAAACTCTATGGAGCAGTTCTACTCTGTCCTATGTAGTCACTGTTGGAATTGACTCAGTGACAATGGGTTTGACTTCTTTTTTGTTTTGTTCATCACTTATTCCTTTTTCCCTGATAAAAGAATCTCCAATTTTAACTTGCTTTACTCCATTTCCCAGGTTCCCTGGAGCTAATTATGGCCATGCTCTGGCCAATCAGATTTAGTTGAAATGTCATGTGGCAATTCCCTTCTTTAAAACACTGCTGACTCATGCCTTCGACTCACTTTCTTCTTCATCTATTCTTCCTCTCTCTGGTTTTCTAGAATGAGTAAAGTATCAAAGAAGCAATCATCTGGACTGTGAAATGACCTTGGGAATAGAGACCAGACACCCCCTTACCTGTGGCTCCAGGTCATCTGCAATGGCTGCATTACATATAAACTTGCATTTTTGTATATTCAGGTACAGTGGTAAAAAATGTATAGGAATCCTGACCCTAAGAATATTAATTGCTGTTTATCTAGTGCAATCTCATGGTACAGTGAACTAGAGTGCCCCAACTGTAAGTCATCCTACCAACAACCATATAGTAACATAGACACTGAACTGGATTTAAGATTGTAGACTCTTGACACTGTCTCCTACAACTAATCTTTCTTCTCAACTTCTGTGTCTCTTTCTGTTAATAAACAGTTCTTAACTATTGCCACCTGAGAAAAGAAGCTGTTAATCATATTAAGAACCAAAACGAACAGGGGAAGAATGTAAAAAGCAGAGGACATAGGCCCTATTTTATTTCCCTATGGGGCCTTGTAAAGAAGTACCAAAACCAAATCCACTGCCATCGAGTCAATTCTGACTCATAGCAACCCTACAGGATAGAGTAGAACTGCCTCATAGAGTTTTCAAGGAGTGCCTGGTAGATTTGAACTGCTAACCTTCTGATTAGCTGAGGTATCACTTAAATCACCACACCACCAGGATTTCCATTTGTAAAGAAGTGAATAGGTTTAACTGAAATGTCTTTTACTTGAGATAATATTTCTATTTCAATTAAGCAGTATTCAGCAAAACACTATCACAGTAGGATAAAAATAAGCCAGGATTTCCTTGTATCTCAAGTTCTTTAAGGCATGTCAGAAAGTCAAACCCAAGATGCAATGTCTGTACTTTCCTTGATGAGTGTCCAATACACAAGGAACCCTGTTTCAATTGATTTTTTTGTCTTTCACTCAGTGAGAGAAGTCAGTCTGGTCAATGCTATTCCTCACTCACAGGTACACGTTTTACTGATTTAACTCATGACTAAAAATAGAAAAATCCCTGCAGAGGTAAAGTATTTCTCATGTGGCACATGTAGAGAGTCACCTTTCTACTTCTTTACTTTTCAGAGAGGCACTAGAAATGAGGACTCGTTTTGCAAATAGATGAAAAAAGCACTTTCCTAATGTTTCTCGTTTAATCCCAGCAATAGCCTTTTCATTTTTAAAGATGAGGAAATCAAAGTTGAGACAGGTTCAACAGCCAGAGTCATTAATTCAGAACAGGATTACAAATTACACCCATCTTCTTTTGCATCTCATTGCAGTGTTCTTCTTTCTAGACAGGGCACCAAACAGAATATGTTTTCTGAAAATTCTGGGAAGAGGGTGGCATTCAGAATCTCCATCACAAAAACAATAAGGAAACAGTGATGGGCTTTGAGGGACTCTGAATCAGGGCACTGTAGAGAGGCAAGAACCAAAATCAATGACTCCTGTATATTAGGAAAATTTTCTCCCGTGGTTCCTGCCCCTCTCCCCACTCACACAGGCTCTTGTGAATTGGTTAAGTGGCACCAGAAATGTAGCCTGCTTCTCTAACAATCACAGGTTTCGCTTGTACAAAAACCAGAACCACAAATTTTTACTCTAAAATCAACAAGGCTGACCTCTTGAGGGATCAGTTTGGAGAGTGCAAGCCCCTCCCCTACCTGAGCACTGCTAACTGCATACCTAATACCAATTGCTACAGAAGGCACAGGAGGTGGAGTCTGTTCTCACAGCCAACACCTGCCACTCTGTGCAGCTGATAGCTCAGGCCTTTGAATCTAACAGGATAGGCCTCTCGGACAGTCAGTTCTGGTCTTCCATCGCCCCTGCCAGTGAGTGCTGAGGACGGCTGACTGAGGCTGGTGTATGTTAGGAAGCAGACTGCTTTCATGGAGACTGCACTGACAGCCAACATCCTACAGGCTGGCACTGCTAGTGACAAGGCAGACCTCCCTGGGGGTCCACGTGGAGCATGCCAGCTCCTCCTCCACCTGGATGCTCTCATTTGCAAGCCTTATGTGAAGTTCTATGGAAGGCCCATGCCTGGAGTTGGTCTCTATAGTCAGCACTCTACCTGGCACCCTGAGCGGACCAAAGTGCTGCCCTCTGAAACCAACAGGACAAACCTCCCTAGAGGTCAATTACTGTTAGTCTGTCCCCACTTCCAGCTGACATTGAGGACTTCTGATAGAGGCTGCTGTGTGCCAGGAAGCAGGAGTCTTAGAGTGGAGGCTGCCAAAGATCTACCAGGGGGCTCTGATAGCCACTAGGCAGACCACCATGGTGACCTGGCCAGAGTTTGACACCTCCTGCCCTACTTGTATTTATTCATGTCCAGGCTGCTGTTTTAAACCTCTACAGAGGGGCCCTAGAATGGAGTCTGCTCTCACTGCCAGTACTCTGCCTGCATCCCGCGCATCTCAGAGCTCAAGCCCTCTTAGAAGATCAATCAGTGCAATATACCATATCAATAACACAAAGGAAAAGAGACACATGATCCTGTCTACAGATGCAGAAAAAGCACTTGATAAAATCTAACACTCTTTCCTGATGAAAACACTAAAGAAGATTGCAATAGAAGGGAAATTCCTCAATATGGTGCCATATATCAAAAGCCAATAGCCAACATTTTGCTTAATGGCAACAGACTGAAAGCTTTTTTCTTGAAATTGGGAACAAGGTGAGGGTATCCACTATTACCATTTCTATTCAATATTCTTTTTAATAAGTTTTAGCCAGAGCAATGGCAAAGAAAAAGAAATAAAAGGTATCCAGATTGGAAGAGAAAACTGGCTTTATTCATGGGATGATAAAAAAACCTAACTCATTGCCATAGAGTTGATTTCAACTCATAGTAACCCTATTGTACAGAGAAGAATTGCCCCATAATATTTCCAAGGAGCAATGAATGTACTCAAACTGCCAACTTTTGGGTTAGTAGCCAGACTTTTAACCCCTGTGCCACTAGGGCTCCTCCATATACGGAAAATCCCAGAGTCCACAAGAAAGCTTCTAAGGCTGATAGACACATTTAGCAAATTTCCAGGGAACAAGGACAATGAACAGAAAATCAGTTGCATTTCTAAGCACCAGCAATGAGAATCTGAAAGGGAAATAATTCCATTTAAGATAACAAGTAGGAAAAAAATGTTACTGTTAGGTGCCACTGAGTTGTTGGTTCGGACTCATAGCAACCCGACATACAAAACAAAACACTGCCCAGACTGTACCCTTCTCACAGTCACCGCTATTACTGAGCCCATCATTGCAACCACTGTGTCAATCCACCTCATGGAGGGAATAAAGCACCTGGGAATAAATACAACCAGGAACATAGAGGAATTAATACAATGAAACTATAAACCACTGCCGAAATGGCCCTAAGACACCCTTCTAACCCCGAACTCTGGCAAATCCCGCAGATCACCTTTCAACTAGACAACAAAAGAGCTAATAAAATTGTACCACCTGAGTGGAACATGCTCCTTAGAAAAATGATCTACACGAGATCAAAAGGGATTGCCCGAAAGCAAAGATGAGAAGGCAGAAAGGAATGGAAAATCAGGATAAAAGGAAAAGCAAAACCCAGGGCAAAAATGGTGAGAGTGCTGATTACATTACGGGGAATGAAACCAAGACCTTGAAACACTTTATGGACAAATTATCAAACGGGACTCTAATTTTCTCTGTAAACTTCTGCTTAACACACACACCCACACCCACACCCACACACAAACTCCCACTGAATGCTCATCTAAAAAAAATAATAAAACATTGCCAAGAGTGACTAGCCAAAGCCAAGTGCCGTCGAGTCGGTGACTAAAGAAGACCTAAATAAAGTGAAAGGTAAGACAGTACACAATACAGGGGCAGACAGCACAACCTGCCCAAGGGAATGTCATGGGAGCTCATGAATACATCCAAACTCCCTGAGAGATGGAATTACTAAGGAGGCTATGGTTTCAGGGTTGTGTGCACCATGGTCTCAAGGAACACCTAATTCAACTGGCATAATACAATTTATAAAGAAATTATTCTGTCTCCCGTACTGCTGGTGGGAATGCAAAATGGTATAACCTCTTTGGAACGCAATTTGGTGCTTTCTTAAAAAGGTAGAAATAGAAATACCACGTGATCCAGCAATCCCACTGCTCAGAATATATCCTACAGAAATAAAGGTGGTCACATGAACAGATGCATGTACATGCATGTTTATTGCAGCTTTGTCTGCTATAGCGAAAAGATGGAATCAGTGTAGGTACCCATCAACAGATGAACGGATAAACAAACTACGATACATATACACAATGGAACACCATGCAATGATAAAGAACAGTAATGATTTTAGGAAGTATCTCATAACCTGATTTGAACCAGAAGGCATTATGCTGAGTGAAATCATTCAGCTGCAAAAGGACAAGTATAGCATGAGACTTCTGCTACAAGGATGTAAGAAATGGACTTGTGTAGAGAAGAAAAGACTTTTTGACGGCTACAAGGGTGGGGAGGACAGGACACGGATGTTCATAGATTATATAGTCAATAGGGATTTGATTAGGTGAAAGGAGTGACAGCACACAGTAGATAGCAGATCAGTATAACTGGACTACACCATAAACTGATCTGTTTTCTAAACTCAACCCAATATTTCAAAGGATAGAGTAGCAAGGATGGGGGGCTGATAGCCATGTTTTCAGGGGACATCAAGGTCAATTTGCATAATGAGTCTTCTGCTAAGACAGCCTTCTGCACCCCATATGAGTGAGTGGTATCTGTGATCTTAAAAGCTAGCAAGCTGCCATCTGAGAAACGCCAAATGGTCCTAACTGATCCGGAACAGACAATGACTGTGAACACCAAAGACACAAGGAAAAATGAGCCCAGGAGACAAAAGGATCCGTATGAATGGGACATGACATCAGCATGAGACTAGAAGAACCAGATAGTACCCAGCCACCACCAGAGGCAGACATGATGGCAGACGCAATGTAGAATCCCTGAGATAACATGAGAAAGAGAGGTGTGTAGTTCAAGAACTCTACTAAAAAACAACAACTGATGGTCTGACAGCCTGGAGGGTCCCCTGGGAACATGGCCCCCTGACTTGCTGCTGGCCTTGACCTGACACCAGTACTGAGGTCAGATCTTCAGATGAAACTAGACTGGGCATAGGGACACAGTGTGAGCATGTGGTGTATGTACTTTATGGTTTCATACATTTATAGGAGGCTGTCCCATTGGTTTCTTTCCAGATGTGAGAGGAGAGGGTGGAGAGGAGGGGACAGTTGTTTGGTAAGGGGATACTACAAGTAAAGAATAAAAATGAGGAGTGTGGTATCACAGGGTGAGGAGACCAGATGGCACTGCAGACAGGCAGGCATGCTAATTGATTTGGATTGTATGTTTTCACTTAATCATAATCTACAAAAATAAAACAGTCTACATTCTATTCTGAGGAGTAGTGCCTGAGGTCTTAAAATCTCATGAGTGGCCATCTAAGACACTCAACTGGTCTTGCTCTGTCAGAAGCAATGGAGAATGAAGAAAACCAAAGACAAGAGGGAAAGATTAGTCCAAAGGAGTAATGGACCACATGTATCGCAGCCTTCACTGGGCTGAGTGATGACACCTGGCCGCCATCACTGACTGCTCTGATAGGGACCACAATAGAGAGTCCCAGACGGAGCTGGAGAAAAATGTAGAACAAAATTCTACAAAGTTCTAAATCACATACACACAAAATAACAGACATGTTGACCTGACAGAGTCAGGAAACACAGAATATGGCCCCTAGACACCCTTCAGCCAAAGATTAGATAGTCACATAAAACAAAATGAGGCTAAAGGGATACACCAGCCCACGGACAAGGAGTAGAAGTCAGGAGGGGACAAGAAAGCTAGTAATAGGGAAGCCAAGTCCAAGAAGGGGAGAGTGTTGACATGTCAAGGGGTTGGTAAGCAATGTCACATAATAATGTGTGTACTAATTGTTTAATGAGAAGCTAGTTTGTTTTCCAAACCCTCATTTAAGTTACAACAATAAAATAAAAATAAAGAGAAAGATAAAGGAAAAACTGGATATTGTTAAGATGTCAGTATGACCAAGAAACAAACTATAGATTCAATGCAGTCCTGATCAAAATCCCAACAGCCTTCTCTACAGAAACAGAAAAGCCAATCCCTAACTTTATAGCGAATGGCCAGTGGACTCCAATAGTTAAAGGAAGGTTGAAAGCGAAGGACATAGTTGAAGTCACAATACCTCACTCGAAAACGTATTATATAATTGTACCAATCAAAATAGTCTGGTACTGGTATACTAATAGACACATAGACCAACAGAACAGAACTGAGACTCGAGAAATAAACGCATACATATAGCCAGCTAAGTGCCATCGAGTCGGAACTGATTTTTGACCAGGGTGCCAAATCCATTCAATGGGGAATAGATTTTCTTCAATAAATGGTGCTTGGAAAATTGGTTTTCCAAACATAGAGAATTAAAACAGGATCAGCGGTTCACACTACACACAAAAACAAATTCAAAATGGATTTAGTACTTAAATGCACAAAATAAAATCAAATGGGACCTCATAAAAATTAAAAATTTTGTTCATCAAAAGATTTTACCTAAAAAAAGTGAAAAGACAAACTACCACTGTGAGAATATCTTCAAAAACCATACAACCAAAGCAGAACTTAATAACCAAAACCTATATAAAATGTCAACAACTGAACAACAAAGACAAATAATCCAATCAAAATATGGGCAAAGGACTTGAAAAGAAATTTCATCAAAGGGGACATTCAAATGGCCACAAAACAAAAAGATGCTCAATGTCATCAGCTAACAGAGATGTAAATCAAGTAACAAAGAGATACCACTTCACTCCCACAAGGATGGCTGATTAAAATGAAAATACCACATGTTGGTGAAGATGTGGAGAAATCAGAGCCCTTACCCGTTACTGATGGGGATGCAAAAGAGTGCAGCTGTTGCGGAAAATAGTATGGCAAAAGCTAAAAATAGAGCTATCCTACGAGTCAGTGATTCCACGTCTATGTATATACCCAAAAGACTTAAAAGCACAGACTCAGAAAGAGATTTGTACCCAGTGTTCATGGCAGCATTATTCACAACAATCAGGGTAGGAAAACCTAAATGTCTAGCAACAGATGAAGGAATAAATAAAGAAGAAATGGTACAAACATGCAATAGAATATCACTCAGCCAGTAAGAGAAATGAAGTCTTGGTACATACTCAACACAGATGGATCTGGAAAATATTAAGCTGAGTAAAATATGTCAATCAAAAAAGGACAAATATTATGACCTCACTTATGTATAAAAATACAAAAGAAGCAAATGTATAGAGACCAAAGTGTATTAATGGTCATCAGAGGTGAGAAGGAGGGGGAAAAGGAAGTTTAAAGGTGAGGAAAATATTATATAGATTAAGGGTATGGTCACATAGCCAACTGTAATTTCTGTCAATAAGTTGTGTATCTGTTAAAAATTCAATTGGCAAAAGTTTTGTGACAGACTTAGTTACAACCATGATGGAAAAACAAAAAAAAAAAAAGGAAGAAGAGTAGCTGGTGAGGCTGTTTATGTACAACCAACTACCTTGTGGGATTTGTTTCATTCGTTTGGAGGCTTCAGGTCCATAGTTTCTCCTAGTGGTAACTTGTCTTTTCACTTTTTTGGTAAAGTCTTTGAAGAACAAATGTTTTTAGTTTTTATGATGGACATCCCAGTTAATTGGTCTGATAACTTGTTCAGTGCTTCTGTTCTGTCTCCTTGTTTGTTGGATAGTTCTTGGGAACTTAAAAGTTTGCCAGTGGCTATCCAAAACACAATAATTGGTTCCTACTTTCCCAAAGCAACAGAGGAAGAAGCAGCATCAGGAATACAGGGACAATACAACATGTGTGGCTAACTGTCTCTGTGAACAGCTGCCACTTTTACTATGAGACTAGAAGAATTAGATGGTGTTCAAATACTATTACTGAAAATTTTGGTAAAAGATTCTATACAAGAGACCAGGTCGAAAGGGGGAAATGCAGAGAACACAATTTCAAATTCTCATGGAATCCAGACTTCCTAGAGCCATGAATGTTGGGATGAACCCCATAAACTATTGCCCTGAAATAATCCTTAAACTTAAAGTAAAAATATCCCCTAAATCTTCTTAAAATCAAACAATAATTTAGCTTAACTAGTAAAAAATGTCTGGCTTGAGCATTATGCTCTCTTAAGAACTACTTATATGTGACTTAACTGGCAACAGCAACTTGAAAGATTAGAATAGGAAACTTATGGGGCTGTGAATTTATGTTAAGAAGAGAAAAACAACTTAGAAAACAAGGGTGAGAATGTTTGCACAAGTTGAAGTATGTAATCAGTGTCACTAAGTTGTACATGTAGAAATTGTTGAATTAAAGTATGTTTTGCAGTATATAGTCTCAACAAGAACAAAATAAATAAAATTAAAACTAGAAAAATAATTTCTGAAATTCTAAATGCTAAAGGAAAGCCTACATTGTATCATCTTTTTCTAGCTATGAGTGTGACACGATGTTGCAGCCTTTCATTTCAGGCTGGACAAAGGAAATATCAGAAGGCTCAGTGTTAAATTGATGCACCAATGGGGACGTTAGTTATGGACCCACCTGTGATAAAGAACTCCAAGTAGTGGGTTGTATCTAAAGGTTCCAACACATGCAAAAGTTTCGGAATATCCTTCTTTATAACTATTCTAAAGAATGTACACTTTATATGTATGTATGCTAATTTTTTTTTCAAAAATATTAGAATATAGAGCTTTGAAGAAGTGTTTTCATTCACAATTTTAAAACAAAAAAACTTGAGGAAGAATGCACAAGACTATACACAACAGAACATGAAAAACCAAAACTCACTGCCATCAAGTCAATCCTGATTCACAGCCACCCTATGGGACAGAATAGAACTGCCCTACAGGGTTTCCAAGGAGCATCTGGTGGATTGGAACTGTCTACTTTTTTTTTAGTGACTCAGCTTTCAACTACTGCACCCTCAGGGCTCTAAAACATGAAAAAAAAAGAGTGTTAAAGATCCTCTGGGGGATATCAGATGTGTTTTGTTAACATTTTTAGGTTATTTAACTTCCTCAGAGACGTAAAAAGTTGAAAGTTCATATATGCTAGTACTAGTTGTTTCTGAGGTTACTAAGAATATTGAAACATACATATTTTTCGAATTTCTGAAACTTACTTAGAACACAGTTTTTCACATGTTATTTTCTAAGTCCACATGCATGAAGTTTGTAACAAGTAAATGCCAAAAAATATTGTTTGAAGTAAAAAACTACTTGCTATTAGTGGATTCCAGAGTATTGCTGTTGTTGGGTGTCATCAAGTTGATCTGGACTCAGAGCAACCCCATGTAACAAAGAGCTGCCCATGGGGTTTCCTTGGCTGTAGTAATCACGCCAGAAGTAGGTTGTCCACCAGCTCTTTCTCCTGTGGAGTCAATGTGGGTTTGAAACTCCAACCCTTCAGCTGGCAGGCAGCTGAGCACTGAGTCCCCAGAGTTCCTTAAATTCTACCATAAGGGCAAGGCATGCATCTACAAATAACAGATTAAATATTTCTCCAAAATACTCTCCAATCACTCCATGAGTGCCTGTGTCTCCCTGTCTTTCTTCAGGGGACTGTTTGGTACTGGAGGTAAGGAATTTTATCTTTTTGCAACGACTGCTACCTGGGGTTTGATAAAGACTCAATAAATATTTACTGAAAGAATGTGTAAAGGAATGCAAAACAGCATCATTTTAACCTTTAAGAAAATCTAGAAATAAAAACCCCCAAAATAACTTGCTGCCGTTGAGTCAATTCCAACTCTCAGTGACCCTATGGGACACGGTAGAATTGCCCACATAGGGTTTCCAAGAAGCACTGGTGAATTTGAACTACCTCTAGAAATAAGAGGCAATTAAAATTTGTTTTCCAAAAAGGTAAATGTCCTTTACAAACCGCAGTATAAACACATTAGATGATTGTAAAGAATAACTTGTCATCTTCAAATTTTATTGTATTTCTTATTTCTAAACCCTAATGGTGTAGTGGTGAGGTGCTACAGCTGCTAACCAATTTGTATGTGTGCGCACGTGCGCGCGCGAGCATGCGCAAAGGTTTACAACCAGTTTAGCTGCCCTTCATCAATTGCTACACAAATTCTTCAGTGATACTGAGTTCGGGCTTCACAACGTGAGCACATGCTCATTATTTCCATTCAGTTGATTCTGTCTCAACCTCCTCCTTTAAAAGTAAAACTAGCTGGAGCCGACATTCATTATGTAATAGTGTTTTACCTTTGATATAGCTTGGATTCTACTTATGTGCCCGAGTAACCTGGAACCTTTGTGGGAGATTTTTATATATATAAAAAAAAATAGACATTTTCATTTTTTAAACAAGCATTAATAATAGAAATTAATATCCTTCAGCTCCAACAGTAATAAAAAATAAAAGATAAAAAGGGAGAGAGAGAGAACAAAGTTTAGAAAGGAGGAAGAAAGAACAAAAAGAGACAGCAGATATTTGAAAATTCTAGAAGAATATAACATTGTGTATTGGAAAAATGTATAAAATTCGGACTTCAAAAGTCTTCAGTAAAAACTGAAACCCAATCCTTTGCTGCAGGGTCTATTCCCATTCATAGTGACCCTACAGGAAAGAGCAGAACTGTCCCATGAGGCTCTCAAGGCTGTAACCTTTACAGAAACAGACGGTTACCTCTATCTTCTGTGCATAGTGGTTAAGTGCTACGTCTGCTAAGCAAGCGGTCAGCAGTTCAAATCTACCAGGCGCTCCTTGGAAACTCGATGGAGAAGTTCTACTGACCTCTAGGGTCGCTATCATCCAGATGGGCTGCACGGCAATGGCTTGGCTTTTTTTTTTTTTTTTTTTTTTTTGCATCTCCTGTGGAATAAGCGATGTTTCAAACCGCTAACCCTCTAGGTATCAGCCCAGGGCTTGTCCACCGCACCACCAGGGCTCCGTAACCTCTTCAGCAGACCTCAGGTTTTAAGCCAAGAGGAGCACATAAATGTTCACATTCAAATACTCATATTCAGGATAGTTTGTAAAGACAATTATTCTTTCTTTGGATAAACTGCCATTTTCCTTTTAGCGGACTTCTTCCTGTGTGTGGAAAAAGGCAATGGTCTCACCAGTTCCCACACTGCCGCTGACAAAAGCTGGGACTCTGTGAACGTGTAGAAAGCGAACCCCACTACGAGGTGGCGCTTCACTGTGGGTAGCTCCAAACGAAACCCTGCTGTGTTGCAAGGCAAGCAGTTAACTAGTATCTTGAGCTGTATGTTCGAAAACAGTTCTAAATTTAAAGCAAGCTTTCCATAATGTCTGAATCAGTATTTTTAAATGTTTCCATGAAAGTGAGCTATTCCTTTCTTTACAGAATACAAAACACCTGGTTTCCCTTTTTTTACTCACATTCATGGTTTCAGATAATCAATGCTTCTTATTTATAATATCCATTTACTTAAATTATTTCGGAGTTTTTTTTCCAGTTACTAAACAGTGTCAAGGTAATTATTAAGTGTATATTTTTCTCCTAACTTGCCTTATTATCAAATCATACACTCTAAAAACTAATTGTATGTAAAGTCAACAGGCTGCATGTTTAAGAATTTTAATTACTTTTCTATGATCACTTTATATTCCGTACATAACATCCAGGTAACGCAGCTTCCACAGTGATAAGCAGTTTAATTAGAAACCTAAGATAAGAAAATGCCTTTTACATTACCAAATTTGTTCATGCCAGTCGTGTGATAACTTAGACTCATCTTTATTTGCTGAATTTTAAAATGTGAAATGTTAATATTAGGTGAAGCTTACTTCCTAACAGTCTAGCAAATGCTTTATTAATATGCCACTTGGTTTTTTCTCCTTTGTACAAGTAAACACTATAGTTGTAATTAAATTGCAAAACTGAACCTGCCTTTAATCTTTGTGCCAGTCCAAACAAACAAGTTCTTTCTCACACTCCTAACCTGGCAGGAGAATCACAACAAATAGACGCAAATGTAAGCTGTGCACTGCCAATAGCATGCCTGCCCTTTCCACAAACTGTCTCAGAGGACAGCCATTGATTTCCTAGTTATTATGAACATGAAATTATTGAATGACAGATGATAGAGTGTTAGGTCCTACAAGTATTTTCCCAAATGGGTTATGCAGCCAGGGTTGCCATGGTAACTATGCTGTTTGACAGACCTTCCCACAAAGAACCCTTTGCTCAGAATTCAGCATCAAACAGCTCTCTGCTTACTACAGGCTCGTGTTAAATCACAGAACTTAGATGCATTCTTATAAATAGCTAAATAAATAAATAAAATAAAATAGAAGGTTTTCTTGCGGGGTGAGACCACTTTGTTAGCCAAGGTACTAACGTAAAATCGCACAAATATTTTAGTTCAGTATTTTCAGTGAGTGGTGATGACTTTGCCAAGGACTGAACCCTGTACCATTAACAAAGGAGTGTTAATTCAGAGAAGATAAATTAATAGTTCTGAAAGCACAGGGTCCAGGGGGAATATAAGTTCTGCATCGCAACACACAACTCATTAAGAGCAACAGCGATGCTCACAAATCAGACAATACTTGAACACCTCAGCCAAGCCGGCCAAGTGCCATCAAGTCGGATCCGACTCATGGTGACCCTACAAGATCACAGCATTTCTTGCCAGGGCAACAATCACACCGTAAAGATGAATTTGTGTTGGCATTTTTTTCTTCTCTTGGTGCAACTAAAATAAAATAATCATGTCAAATAAAATTAACTTTCTAAATAAAATATTTTTGAAGATAATTTGTCTTTAGTTGACAGGCCTCTTCTGAACTTCTGGCTTCACACTCAGCAGACTGTCAATAACAGATTTATAAACTGGTGTAGCTAAGACAAGGGGTTCTGCGTGACAAACACGTCATGTCAAAACAGCACACTGAGGACATCACAGTAACTTGGCCAAGAAGACAGCTGTTCTGCTGCCCACAGTTAGAGTCTGATATTTTTGTTTGCTTTGCAAGTGTCTCACTTTTTCATTGTCTTTACTTTTGTCAAATACAATCTTGCTTTTACAAAACATTATGGAAATTGGAAATCTTTAATATTCTTCCTTTTATAATCTTCAAATACTTATATCTAAATCTTTCTTGAGAACATATCATCACTCAAAAAGGGGCAGAAGTTGGATTAAAGTTTACAACTATATAATGCTTTATACAGGAATTAAGGGAGCTCTAAAACAAATTAATTTTATCTTAAGTAACAAAGTATATTCCATTCCATTCCATTCCTCATTTATTTGGTGTAGAGAAAGATACATCAATAAATTCAAGAAAGAAATGATAGTGTGACATAATTCTAAACACTTTGGACAAGTTGATTTTGGCAAAATTTAATTATCAGGATCACTCTAGTTTGGGACAAAGACTTTTAATAAAATAGAGGATTAAAATGGTTTATGCAAACTTTTTGTGATTCAGAATTTTAATTAAACGGAATCACAGAAAATGCACTGCTTCGTTTTGCAGAAGTTGATAGCACATACATCTGCAGGTTTCTACACAGACATCCTGAACTCTATCGTCAACTGTCTACTGTGAGTTTCCACTGGGATTTCTAAGGAAATGACTGAAAAATGCTTCGAATTCAACATGGTCACTTTTCCACTCACTGAATTCCTTTTCTTGCACTTATTATCTTGCATGACAAGATAATAAGTTTTCTATTTAATAAATTATAATACTGTTTACCTAACTGTCTATGCTAGAAACTGGCGAGTCATCTAACATCACTTCAACGTGCCCGACTTCCTATACTGGATCACTCACCCACTGATTGTATCTAATTAAAATCCCTCATGTTGCCCACCTTTCTTCATTTCCAGGGTTACTCTTCTGGTTCAAGGCCATTGTGATCTTTCCCGGATTGCAGCAGTACACTAAATCTCCTTGCATTTAATCTTCCTTGTGCTACCCAGACTCTAACAAGGCACTCAAATTAATCTTTCTAAACCATAAATCTGATTAGGTCCTTTCTTGCTTTAAACCTCTTAATGCCTCCCCATCACCTTCAAGATATATTTTAATCACCTTATATAGCATGCAAGGTCCTTCATGCACAAAAAGCCACTGCTTTCCTTGTCTCATTGTTGGCCACCCAGATGCATCTTTTCTCAACTCAGACCAGATTGAATTGTTTTCATCATCACGTAAGTTCTCCTACTTCCATGGCTTTTCATGCACTCTTTGCTTTGTGGTGAAGTAGACTTTGAATCTCTGCTCTTCCCAAGCCCTTGTACTTCTTGCAGCCTCTGTACATTTCAATTAATTTTTGGAAATCTCAGATCCGACTTGACGGCACTTGGCTTGGCTGGCCCACCTTTTAAAAAATTGTTGAGAAGGAATGATACTATAGATCATGAATTTGGGCTGGAGGTGGGGAAGTAAATTCTTTATATGTACCTGGGATATGCTATAGGGTAAACCAAAAAATTTCAGAAGATAGACAATGTATTTGGACAGAACTCTTTGAAGATAGTCAGGAAGGTAAACAGGAGTGAGCATACCTGAAATGGCCTATCACACTGAAGGAGGATCTTCTCAACAGTGATTTGTCTGACTGTCAACAGAAAACCTGGCAGAATGAGAACTTATCAGAGTGAATATCATCTGGATGGAAGAAGTGGAAGACTGGATGCCAATTTCTGATGCTCTGCACTAACGGAGATCCCTAGAATTTAGACTTAAGCTTGAGAAAGCAGGGCAGGACACTTGGTTAACTGGGATGAAGCTTCCTGTACCCATCAAAGAGGGAGGTTTAAATAGAAATTAAGTAGACAATGGGGAAAAAAGGCTACTTTGATCCATGAGTTTGTGTACTAATCAGTTGGTACTGATCAGTTACTTATATAAGAATCTCTGGTGGTACAGGGTTCACAGTACCCAGCTGGTAAGTGAAAAGTTGACAGTACAAACCCTCCAGCTGTTTGGTAAGAGAAAGGTGAGGCTCTGCACTTCTGTAGTAAGGATGGCAGCCTGAACATCCCCAGGGAACGGTTCTGCTCTGTCCCACAGGGTCGCTATAAGCCAGAATCAACTGGCCAGCGACGGCCTGTTTTTTGGAGGTGCTCAGCGTCCTCTTCCCTTTAATCCCTCTCTCTTCTTGCCGCTTCCAGTGAGTTCCCAAGTTGATAGTGCACATGAATCCCTTGAAGAGATTTGCTTTTTTAAGAATCTTTTTTCATTTTAGAAAATTTCAAACTCACATAAAAGTAAAGAGAATAGTACAATGAACTTCATGTGCTTAACAGTCATCCGTAAATCAAGCCAAACCAGCCTTGTTAACTCCAACTGTAGAGAACCTATAGGACAGAGTAAACAAGCCCCATGAGGATTCCAAGGAGTAGATTCTAAGTGTTAAACTTTCTTTAGCAGCCATAGTTGTTAAGCACTATGCCATCAGGAGGGTTGTCTATACTGAAAACCAGAAAAAGCAAACCCAGTGCCGTCAAGTTGATTCCAACTCATAGTGACCCTGTAGGTCAGAGCAGAACTGCCCTATAGTTTCCGAAGAGCACTGGGTGGATTTCAGCTGCTGACATTTAGCAGCTGCAGCATTTAACCACTACACCACCAGGGATAACAATCAGCAACTCACTGCTTGTGAATTTTTTTATAAAAACACCTTGAATTCAAAGAAAAAAAAAAGTCACTGGTGTCTGGGATTCATTGAATCAGGGATTGCAGGAGTGAGGCTCAGCTACCCGACTTCTTGTAACACTCCTCAAGTGATTTGGGTTGGCAGCCAGATTTCACAATGATTAATCAATTCATATCACCCTTTGACATGATAACTCTTCTGGATCTTGTCCCTGAAGTCCTAAGACAGAGTTTTAGACTCTGTCTTTGGGTGTCCTATAGCCCCCAAGCCATCCACCTCAACAGCCAGGATCCCTGCCATCTCAGCAGGCACAGCGTGCTGCAGACTGTCTTTCTACCTGTTCATTTCACCTACTTGATGTTTACTTCCTTGAAGCTGCTGATATGTTTTATTCTGCATTATATTGTCAGTACCTACTATTACGCCTAATACATAAAAAGTAATTATGAAAACATCCTGAGTTGATGAATTATATGCCAGTATTGCATAAAATTTACCTTAACATTTCAGAAGATTCCGAAGACTCTGTGTTGGCTGTTACCTGAAAGTTGTATCATGACTGATCTAAGTGAGACATTAAATCAAGCTTTCAGTGAGAGCTACCAACAACTGAATCACTCTTTACTTCACTCATCCCGTCTCCTAACACAGCCAATCCTGTGTTTCTCATATATTTGCTTGTTTACCACATCAAGAGGAAAACAGGCTATTTTCAGAATTTCAAAGTGTTAACATCATATAATTTGGATTCTACCTTTTTTTCAATAATTGTCCACCTTGGTGCAAGGATGAAATCATCTGTGAAACTGAAAAAATAGTCAAACATTTCCTCACCATTCCTGATGGAAATATCTGATATCCTACAGGTATTTGAGGAATGGAAGATGGTTCAAAGCCTATTGGTATTAATTCTGCTATCTGTTATGAATGGCCTTTCCACCTTACAACTATTCTTTATGAATGAGATCATAATATAGTAATGTGAGAAAAATAAAATGAAAATTTGAACAGCAAAGAGCTAGCCAACTAAAAAATAGAGCAGATTTTTTTCCGCAGTCACATCCTGAGGCTTACTGGCTTCTCCTGCCTAGTATTAAGTGGGCTGGAATCACAAGTTTTCGTTACATGGCTGGGTGGTTTATATGCTGCCTGTCACTATTAACTTGGGTTTAATCCAGATGAATGAGCAGAAATAGGAATCACTCCATCAATTTTGAATTTTTTAAAACTTATTAAGTGAGTTCCTTTTTCAGGCTGCCAGATAGAGAAACAATTAGAAATATGATCTGAATTACTAAGTGATAAACGTCACTTAACAATAAGATCCAGGTCAGCATGGAAGACATCAAGTTCCTTAATTTGGAAATCATATTATTAGCCTCTTGTTTCAACTTGACAGCACTGGGTTTTGGGTTTGTGTTTTAATTTAGTTCAGGTTACACACAAAACACAGTGCCAGGTGCTGTCTGGACCAAGAAAAATAAGATGTAAGACACTGACTCTCTGCCTTCCGGGGGCTTATATTAACATTTTATTTTTATTGATTTTCTTATACAAAACAGGAAATAATCTTTTAATCTCTGATGAATCCCAAACAAAATCATTGATGATTATAAATTTTGAGGAAATATGGTATAACAGGTAATCATTTTCAGCTAACCAAAAAGTCAACAATTCAAATCTACCAGGAGCTCCTTGACAACTCTAAGAGGCAATTCTACTCTGTCCTATAGGGTCTCTGTGAGTCATAATCAACGTGACAGGAACGTTTTTCTTTTTCTTTTTTTATTAATGCTCACTAAATACAAATACTTACTGCTTCTATAGTGGTGGGAGGGACAAGGAGAAGTTAGAGAAATTGTGAGGGAAAGCACCACATATAACTTATAAGACTTTTTCTACAGTGACTTTACAGAATGAATAGAAATGTTTTCCATGAAGAAAGGAAAGCAAGGAAGAGGCTCTGTAAGAAAAGAACCCTGAGGGAGCAAAGGAACCCTGATGGTACAACAGCTGACTGGAAAAACCAGCCTACCAGTAGTGGGAGAAAAACTTGGAGATCTGCTCTCATACTGCTTATGGCACACGGGGTATCTCTAATCTACCACACGGAGTCTCCATGTGCCAAAAATCAACTAAATGGCATGTAACAACCACAACTGAATGAAGCCGATAAGCTGACTTTGGCTGAAGTGTAAATCGGAGAGGACCACAGCAGATTAGATTTAAAATGAAGACTCGAGGCAGGTTGGGAAGTCTCCTTGTCACTTTGATCTTCATCCTGCAGGTCAAAGAGCTGTTATCAATGAAAGCAGGAAGCTCAATTTTCTAGTAGAGAGTAAGGATTAGGGAAACTCTCGAGAGATGGGAGACTAACTTACCTATAAGGAAGTATAAACTAGATAAGCGGAGATGAGTCTTTAAAACTCTAAGGAGTAAGAGTGGAAAACAGAGGTTAAGCTCAAGAAGCCTGGTGGAAGTAGAAAAGTTTATCTCAAACAGGAAGTTTGAGAAAGGGGAGAAAGAAGCCAAGGAAGAACTGGGGGTTTCTGACTAGATATCTAACAGATGGAAGTGAAGAGGGTATTTTAAACAGTAAGCACCGTAATACAACCATGAAATTTAATACACAGCATGATGTTAGAGCAAATGAAAAAACAGAAAAACTTAAAACATGTTTAATATAAATGCTAGAGAAACTAGCATTACTACCAAGAGGTACTGGGGAGAAACTTGAAGTTTCAGATACCCTCTTTTAGCTCTCAGGCCGAAAAAGCCACTGCCATTGAGTCAATTATGACTCATAGCAACCCTATAGATCAAAGTAGAACTGCTTGCCCCATAGAGTTCCCGGTAGAGCACCGGGTAGATATGAACTGCCAACTTTTTGGTTGGTGGACATAGCACTTAATAGCTATGCCACCAGAGTTTCCTCTCAGAGCTCAGAAGATATTTATTATTTCCTGAATAAATGAAAACAAACAAACAAACAAAAAAACAACCCACCCACTGCCTTTGAGTCAGGTCCAACTCATAGCAACCCTAAAGGCCTGAGTATTTCTTCCCCACAGAGTTTCCAAGAAAACACCTGGTGGATTTGAACTGCTGACCTTTTTGTTAGCAGACGTAGCACTTAACCCACTATGCCACCATGGTTTCCCAACAAATGAAAAAGTGTTTACTTGTTTTGGTTACAGTCAAAAAGTGTTAAGTTGGTGATAAGCTGTGGGTCCATGAATGTTTTTAAGTTACATAGCCAAGCAAGCAGCTCAAAAAATTTACAAGGGCTAACTTGGAGCATTTATTCAGAACACTTGTATTGCCAGTGAGTAGATTTTGCTACCCACAAAACACAGTATGGTGGACTCCCCTCTGAAATATAAGCACTGAAGTTATTAGGCAGAATTTTTAAACACTTAGATCCTAGATGAATGAGAAAGATAACTCTATTAACAAATTCCTAGAATTTGCAGAATATAATAGTAATAATGAAAGCAGAAAAAGAGTCAGGATTCAGACCTTCCTCAAACATTCAATGGATATCAACAGAGGTAAATCTAAGAGACCTCAGCCAAGCAGGCTGAACTTCCCTACATTTATTTTGCTTCTCAAATTTTTTTTAATAGAAAGAAGGTTTTATATTACATAAAGCAAACTCAGTTTCTAAAGGCATTTTTATAAAAACCAAGACCAAACTCATTGCTGTCGAGCCTACTCCAACTCACAGTGACCCTACAGAACAGAGTAGAACTGCCCCGCCGTGTTTCCAATGAGTGCCTGGTAGATTCAAACAGCTGACTTTTTGGTTAGCAGCTGTAGCATCTAACCACAACGCCACCAGGGTTTGCAAAAGAAACTTTTATACAGCAGGCCTTAATGAAATTATTTTTCAGTGTGAACTAGTTTAGATTCCACTGTAAGGAAAGGTAACATGGCAAAGTTTGCATTTTATGGTGTCATCTTCCCTGGCCACATCCCTTCCCTGGCTCCCCTCTCTCCTTGTAGCTGAAAGCTGTAAACATTGTAGGGCTCTGTGGCAGTCCCAGAACAAAACATAACATATGTAGTATATTTTTACACAGGAGTAAAAAAATCCCACAAGATCCTAATTTCTAAAGTACTCTTTCTACCCCGACTGTCCCCTTGATGGTGCCTTGAATGTGCTGCAAATCACTTAACACAAATTATTCAGATCTAGATGAATCCGAAGCCCATTCAGAAAGATATTAATCAACAATTTCCCATGAAGGCCAATTACATGTTTTCCATATCATTCCCCAACTACCCACTAAAATTTTGCTGATATTAGCCTATCTATAATGCTTTTCTGAGACTTAAGTACCAATAGTGCCTATTATGAAATTCATCCATGGTTTCCGTCAGATTTAAGTTAAATGCACAACAGGGGGCAGGAGAAGCTGCTGGAAAACTGCAGATTCAGTAGATACAGAAACAAAGAGAATGTATTTGTGTATTGCCCTCATATTTTGCAATCAGAACCTAAGCTATCTGATAACTGCTTCATAACTGAAGGCTGTTCCAATATCCTTTTAGAAAAGTTGCACAATAGCTTAAGTTTAAAAAGGGAGAAGCTGGCACTGAGCACCACCACAAAATCTCCTTCCTGTTCACCCCCTCGTTTTTGCCATGCACTCTGCAGTACGTCGGGAGACTTCATTACCAGGCTGAGAATTGAAGCATTACCCAAACAGGCTTAACTGGATTTTAATCTAACAGTGGAAAGCACACAAAACAGACAAGAAAGGAATGAAAAAGGGAAAATACTGCTTTTTCCTCCTGTTAACATCTAGATTATGCACCACTGTTGGTTGGAACGGAGCCTTGGTGATGCAGTAGTTAAGAATAAGGTTGCAAACCTAAAAGGCAGCAGTTCAGTGGACCCGACAACCACTCCTTGGAAATCCTATGGGGTAGTTCTACTCTGTCCAATAGGGTCACTGTGACAGAATTGACTCCACGGCAATGGGTTTAGATTGTGTTGTTGGTGGTGGCTGGAATAATTTTTAAAAAAGCTATAGATCTGTAAAAATTTAAGTGTGTAGCATTGAGAAAAAAGAGGAAGACAACTTGGGCAAATGGACAGAATAGACAGAAGAAATAAAGAACTGGATTAAGGGATAAATTTACTATTTGAATTTTAGTTCTTCTTATGTGTATGTGTTTACATATGCATGTAACATCTATTGATAGATTATCTTTGAATGACAAGACCATGTTTTTATCTCCTGTTTATATATACTGTAGTCATTTTTATTTTTGATGATCAGTGTATGCTATTTGTATAATAAATGTAATTAATGAATTGTGAAAAGTCCAATAAGGTAGTAAGACTTCTGACTTTCATAATCTTCTGCTACAAATGACAGCCACTTTATTTTTAAAACTTTCCGGTAGTCTACTTTTTCCTTAGATCCAATGAACTGAATTCTTAAAACAATGAAAATAATCACAGTGTTGGAAGATATTGTCTTCAGTGTTTGTTTTACAGCTGAGAATATTTTAAGGATAAATTTGTACAGAAGAGATAAAGACAGCTTCTTCCAACTCAGTCTAATGAAATTAGATTTTTATTCTTAAATTAAGTCAACATTCATGTATCCAAAAAATATTTACTGAGCACCTGCAACGTGCCAGGCACCATTATAAGTTCCAGAATCAATAGTTATTCTATTAGAATTTATTTAGAGCAATTATGAAAGAAACAGAGGAAAAAGCTGTATTTTTTAAATTCCTGTATGTTGTTGTTAGGTGCTGTCCAGTCGGTTCCAACTCATACCGACACTTGGAACAACAGAATGAAACACTACCTGGTCTTGTGCCTTGTTCACAATTGTTTTTATGCTTAAGCCCATTGTTGCAGCCACTGTGTTGATCCATCTGGTCAAGGGTCTTTCTCTTTTTTGCTGACCATCCACTCTACCAAGCAGCATGTCCTTCTCCAGGGACTGATCTTTCCTGACAACATGCCCAAAGTATGTAAGACACAGTCTTGCCATCCTGGCTTCCATGGAGCACTCTGGTTGCACTTCTTCCAGAACAGATCTGTTTGTTCATTTTGGCAGTCCATTGTACATTCAACACTCTTCTTCAACACCACAATTCAAAGGCATCAATTCTTCTTCTGTCTTCTTTGTTCATAGTCCAGCTTTCACATGCATATGATGCAATTGAAAATACCATGGCTAGGGTCAGGTGTGTTTTAGTCTTCAAGGTGACGTTCTTATTTTTGAATACTTTGAAGAGGTCCTTGGCAGCAGGTTTTCCCAGTGCAGTGCATCTTTTGATTTCTTGACTGCTGCTTCCAAGGGCACTGATTGTGGACCTAAGTAAAGTGAAACCCTGACAACCTGAATCCTTTCTCCATTTATGACAACATTGCTTACGGGTCCAGTTGTGAGGATTTTTGTTTTCCTGATGCTGAGGTGCAATCCATACTGAACTGTGGTCCTTAATCTTCATCAGTAAATGCCTCAAATCTTCATCATTTCCAGCAAGTAAGGTGGTGTTGTCTGTATAATGTTGGTTGTTAATGAGTAGTCCTCGAGTCCTGATGCCTCGTTCTTCATATGATCCAGCTTCTCGGATTATTTGCTCGGCATGCAGATTAAAAAGGTATGAAAGGACACAACCCTGATGCACATCTAACCTGACTTTAAACCATGCAGTATCCCCTTGTTCTGTTTACATGATTGCCTCTTGATCCACACACAGATTCCTTAAGAGCTTTAACTAGGATACGAATTTAAATACGGTAACACTTGATAATTAATAAAAGAATGAAAAGTTTACGAAACGAAAGTCACATAGAAGTCATGGTTCATGTCATTTTAGGTTACAGTTCTTAACTCATTACAACAGATTTTTTTTAAACTTATGATTTGTGTGGTCATTCCTTAAAAGGCGAGTCTATTGTTTTCTTAAGGAAAAAAAAAACTAAGATCTTCCCTTCCCCTGCTCTTTCCCTACTTCTCAAACTTGAACCAGTTACTTCTTCCAGTCATTGTCTTTATCTTCACTTTGTCCAATCCTACTTTCCCTTCCTTCAGCAAATCCTATAGTTTTCTAGTCATCTTACATTAACTAAAAAAAAAAGATCTATCTTACCTCATAGAAAATTCTGGACACATGAATGATTTTAACACGCCCTTCCCCAACAACAGCCAGACTTGTCTTGAGGTAACAGGATTGGGTGGGATAGCATCTGCTAAAGTGAATACTTATTAAAATTTAGAGTCTTATTGAGAGCAGGGGGAAACCCTGGTGGCACAGTAGTTAAGTGCTACAGTTGCTCACCAAAAGGGAAGCAGTTCAAATCTACCAGGGTTCCTTTGGAAACTCTATGGGGCAGTTCTACTCTGTCCTATAGGGTAGCTACAAGTCAGCATTGACTCGACAGCAGTGGTTTTTTTAATGAGAACAGGGTAGTATCAGTAATAACCCCCGAGACTTACTGAGCAAGTACCATGTACTGGATAATTTTATAAAAACATGAGATATTTATATCTCTGCTCTTCATATCATCTCAACATGGGTTTTATACCTAAGGAAACTTGAGCCCTAGCAGGTTAATAACATTTCCAAGGTCATCCAGCTTGTAGGCAGCTAGGTCAGGATTTCAATTTGATTTACTTCGGCTGTAAAGCCCAGACTGCTTTTTCTATCACATCACCTCTCTTCTCTGTAAGTGGCAGCTTTGTGTGCCTTTTATCATAATATATGGACCCTAAGGGATCAGAAAAGCCAAAATCATAGCCTTGGAGTTGAATGTGACTCATAGCAACCCTGTGGAAGAGAGTAGTACTGCCCGATACGGTTTCCAAGCCTGTAATCTTTAGAGGCAGATCACCAAGTCTTTCTCCCAGGGAATGACTGGTGGATTCAAATCACTGACCTGGATTAGCAGCCCAGAGCCTCATCACTGTGCCACAAGGGTTCTTCCCCTAAAATGAACTATCATTTTCGAATTGTATCAAAAATTTTATAACTGCACAGAGACCACTACATGACAGCAATTTTTTTAAATGCCCTTTGGCTAGAGTTGTTTTGATATTTAAATGTAACTTGGAAAACAAAGTGTGGGTTCTTCAGTTTTTTTCTGGAAGTTTCTCAAAATGTAACCTATTTTTTTTTTTTTTAAAAAAAAGCAAAAAGCTACTGAATTCTAAAAGCAATTAAATACTATATATATTTTTTTCCCAGCTTGATTGTCAATCCTATTAGACCCAATTCTAATTAAGAGTGGGAAAGTAGTTATCATATCTGCCAAATGAAAATAATTCAGTGCAAGTTATTAAGAGTTGGCTTATTACTGATTGGCCATTTTGTTTCCAGCTTGTTATAATAGTAGAAATTGCTTTCAAAAGATACACTTGTTTTGGCAGTCATTTACAATCACAGGACAAAGCAGGAATTATTTGTTGTATGTATTTCTGGATTAAAAACAGGATAGAGATATAGTATAATACAAAGCTTACCACACCTTAGAATTACAACTGCATGTCAGAAGGATAAGGAAGGGAAATGAAGTAGTTACAATATTTTATTAGTGGTTTATTTTAATGCTAAGTCTTTCAATTAATAATACTGTATGTAACCACCACCACCACTACCACAAAAACCAAACCAAAACAAAACAAAAAAAACCCACAAAACCAAACCCATTCCTGCTGAGCCAATTCTGACTCACAGTTACTCCTATAAGACAAAGTCGAACTGCTCCATAGGGTTTCCCAGAAGTGGCTGGTAGATTCAAACTTCAGACCGTTCAGTTATCAATCAGTGTCTTAACCAATGGGCCACCAGGGCTCTGTTACATATAACTGGCATTAAAAGTAAAACTTATCAAAAGAGACTCCCTTTTAAAAAACTGAACATTTATTGTTTATTAAAAACATGAAACCTATTGCCATCAAGTCTATTCCAACCATTAAAGTCGATTTTAATCCGTGATGACACTACAGGGCAGAACTGCCCCGCGGGCTGCCGTCATCACGGAAGCGTAACACCGTCTCCTTGTCCCGGGCTGGGGGTCTTGGACCCCCAGTCTCAGTTAGCAGTGGAATGCTTAACCATATCCAGCAAACCAACCCTCCACTTTCAAACTGAATCACATGGGCAAGAGAGTAAAAGTTAATTATTATAAATAATGTTTTCAGGAATTTTTTTATTTGTATTACACTTTAAGGATTTCTAATTTGTATGTTCCATTAACATAAAACAACATCTAAGAATGTTAGTCCTAAAACATGTTCTCAAATACCTAACTTTTTCATTGGGCAAGTGCCTATTCTATTTTAAAATCTTCACATCTCATACTGTACTCTCTAGCTAAAGGCGGTGGGAGATGTCACAGACATAAGAACTATTTAGTTTAGAATATATCATTGGATGTAAAGGACTATTTAGTTGAATTACAAATGTGAGGTTGGAAGTCGATCTTATGCTAGTCCAGCTATCTTATGATTTCACAGCCCTAACCACAACCGCACCAGAGACCCTTCCATAAAAGGGTCATAAAAGGCCAGCTATGCAGTTCCTGTATTTCCAACTCACAGAAACCATGAGCTAATAAATGTTTATTGTTTTCAACTGATGTAGGGTGGTTTGCTACACCACAGTAAAATATCAGTATAGATTTTGGTTCTCAGATGTTGAGCTTTGCTATGATAAAACAAAACAAAACTAAACTAAGATCTGGGAATAATGGGCTTTCTAAGAAGAGTGTTAATAAGAGTGTTGAAGAACCTGTTTGATGTTGTGTGATCAGGAGTTGCAGAGGAGATTTCAGGAAAGTGCAGAAAATGTTTTTGGAAACTGGAAAGAAAGAGATTCTTATTTTAGAGTGACAAAAACGTTAGCAAATTTGTTGCCTATGGTAACATGCAAAGTAATGAACTGTTTCATAGATAGGTGATACAGTTAGGGGCATTTCCAAGTCAGGTGTTGGTGCTTTCTGTTTTTCTTTTGCTGTTTATAGTAAAATGTGAGAGAATGATGAACTAAAGAAAGGGTGGTTAAACAAAAGGAAGCCAGGAGTTGATAGTTTTGAAAATTCTTACTCTTTCAAGATGGCAAATAACACTAAACTTATGAAACGACTTCTGAGCAAAGATCAGATCCAGAATATTGACATGAAAACCTGCCCAAATATGAAGCCATGGTGTGCCTGTAAAATCTTCTTTTAATATCTCAGAAGGATCTAAGGTTTTTTGTTTTTGTTTTTGTTTTTGTTTTTAGTACACTATTTAACTAGACTGAAGACCTCTAAAGAGATCAGATGCATGACCAACCTCCCATTTAAACAAGACAATTTTCAGGGAGATTAGGGTGTTATTCCTCAGTGTTCTCACCTCATAGCCAATGCAGAAAGAGTTTGTCTCAGAGTTTTCTGAATATCACTTTTGACTAATATAATCAACTCCAATAAGATTCAGTAAGAGCCACAAAGTTTTAAGAGAGTTATATATACAGAGATAATCATATCTTCAGTTTGTACTATAAGAGGCAGAGGCAGAACAAAATGAAATTAGGCTTTGAAGTTCCAAAATTTGACCTGCTGAAAATAGGCTGAGAAAACTACTCGGCTGCAATCACATGCTAACATTTATGAAACTGGAAGGCTAACTCAGTATGAAATCAAAAGTCCAGAAGGTGGAGCTGAGTGTCATGGAGAACTACTTCTAAAATTGGAGATATAATCAAAGAACTTGAGAGTTCCTACGGACTAGTGACTCTGGAATTGACTTGATGTCAAATAACAAAAAATGACTTTTTTGTGTCTCCCATTCCCCTCATTTTGAACCTAAACCAAACTTAACCTATTGCCATTGAGTCAATGCTGAGTCATAGTGACCGTACAATTCAGAGTAGAAGTGCCTCATAGTTTCCAAGGAGTGCCTGATGGATTTGAACTGCCAAGCTTTTGGTTACTAGCTGCAGGACTTAATCACTATACCACCAGGGTTTCCTCATTTTGAAAAGGAATGTCTATATAAATTATTTTATGCCTATTCTACATTGTATTTTAAATGTGTGGTAAGGAGAAAATCTCTCTCTTTAGTTTCATAGGTCTACTTATTAGGAGGAACTGTATCCAATAAGCTGTACCTAAGAACCTATGGCACAGTCTCATGTGTACCTGGTCCCTATTTAAATGAGAAGCTTCTGGATTTAGAGTTCATGCCATCACGGGATAAAACTTCGGGGTGCCTTGGCTGGGTAGGTGTATTTTGCACATGGAAAGAAAGTAAATAATTTGTGGCCAGAAAGTAAACCTCAGTGGTTTAAACATTCTTTGCTATTACTTCCTTGAAGAAAAGGTGATATTTAGTTCACTGCCTCTTGGGTGTGCACTGGATGTAGTGATTTGTGTCTAATAAATAAAATATTTCAGCAATGATGGTTTATAATTCTCAAATCAAGCAAGAAAAAGATTGTAGCTTCTGATTTATGTGCATCTCTCTCTCAGATAACTTGGTGTGGGGGATACCAGCTGCCATTGCATGAGGACACTCAAGCAGCCCATGGATAGATGGACATAATGAGGAGCTGAAGTCCTTTGTCAACAGTCAGGGAAGAACTAAGGTCTACCGGAAACCACCTGAGTGACTGTGCCAAAAATCTCCTCAAACTGAGTGCTCAGGTAAGAGTGCAGTTCTAGCTGACAGCTTGCAATCTCCTGAGATGGCTGGAGCATCACCACCTAAGACATTGCTGGATTCCTGAGTCACAGAAACAGTGAGATAAGAGTGTCTGCTATTTTAAGCTTCTACATTTAGAATAATTTGTTATGCAATACCAGGTAATTAATACACCAAAATTAGAATGTGAAGATGGTGTATTCTTGGGTTTCTATGGCAAGATTAGATGAAGTCTTACAGCTTCCACTGCCCATCTTAGAAGGCTTATGCTTAGAGCTGTATCTTTGAGAGTATCCTCCTTCAGGTTACCCTAATATTTCATTGTGGTGATGCTACAGGTATGCATTCTGACTGTCAGGCCTGTCTGACCCCAGCTGTCATCAACCCTGTCGAGGTGCTGGGCATGCGTATCTCTGCTAAGGCACAAGACATGGGAGATGTTGTCTCGGATCCTCCGGATTAGCCCATCTTCCAGCCAGCTATTAGCAAGTGATCTCCGTTAGCCCCGTACAAAAAAAATACGTATTCTCCAATCTCTGTCAGAATTCTCAGCCAACAAAATCACAAAATATAATCAAATGCTTGTTATAAGCTACTAAATTTGTAACACTTGTTATGCAGCAATAGGTAACCTGAAGAGTTACCGTTTTCAATCTAGGGAAAACATACTGTTAAACGGCAATAAATAACTGTAAAAGTGACCATTTTCATTCTAGAAGAGTTCTAAGTTCTTTCCAGTTCTTCCTTGAGTTAATAAGACCCTAGGAAGTCTTCCATTTATTTATTTGTTTTTTAATTAGGAGTAGGCGTCCTACCATTCAGTTTTCCAAATATGTACTTGCTGTGACTAATTGGGTTATATATACAGCAATTATGCATAGCCATGACAACAAAGTAAGCCTTTTAAATAAATCTAATATGTCCATGGATTTATCCAGCAAGTATTTATTATCCCTAGACAGACTACAGCATTCAAAAATGAAATTGTTATGTAGCAAATTCTTGTACTTGGTACTGTACACTACTACAAGGATCTAATATAATTTAAAAAGAAGAACTATCACTGCAATGTAAATCCTAAAAAGTGGGATATGTACTTGATGCAAGAAGTTATAGGATTTATTAAGAAAAAAGTGAAAACCTTTTTACTCCACAGTTACCGATTACTGTGAGATCACAATCATAGCAAAATACATCACTATCCCTGGTTGTGCAGTGGTTAGGAGGCTGGCTGCTAACTAGGATGTCGGCAATTAAAATCCATCAGGTGTTTCTTGGCAGTTTCTTTTTGTCCTATGGGGTCACCGTAAGTCAGAATCCACTGCACAGCAACAGGATTGGTTTTGTAATACATCTTCTTTTTTTCTTTAATTGTGACTAAATGAAAGTATACAATCCAAATTGGTTTTGCATGCCTGCCTATCTGCAGCTCCCTCTGCATTCCCCACCTGGTGACGGCACACTCCTCCTTTTCATTGCATATATCTAGTATCTTCTAACGAGCATCTGTCCATCCCTCCACCCTCTGCTCTCCTATCTAGAAACAGACCAGCAGGACAGTCTCCTATACAGGCATAGAGCCATAAAGTACACACATCATATGGTCACCCTGTGCCCCCGAGTCCAGTCCATTATTGTCCAAAAAGATGACCTCATAACTGGTCAGGGACAGCAGCAGGTCTAGGGGCATGTTCTCAGGAGATCCTCCAGGCTGTCGAACCATCAATTCACATCTTTTAGCAGAGTTCTTGGGCTGTACATCTCTTGCACTTGTATTGCCTTGGGGGCTCTACATTGTGTCCCCCTTCATGGCTGACTTCGGTGGCTGTCGGGTACCATCTGGTTCTTCTGGTCTCATGTTGATACAGTCTTCCATCCCTATGGGTCCTCTGTCTCCTGTGCTCTTTTTTCCTTATGTCTTTGTTCTCAGTGATCATCTGTTCTAGATGAGCTGAGACCGTTTGGTGTACATCAGATGGCAGCTGGCTTGCTTTTAAGACCCCAGACCCACTTACCAATGTGGGGTGCAGAAGACTTTCTTAGCAATAGAGTAGTTATGCCAAGTGAACACGTGGTCCCCAAGCTCCCGTCCCTGTTGCTCTACCGTCTGAAATATTAGGTTGAGTTTAGAAAACCTTTCAGTTTGTGATGAAGTTCAGTTAAGTTGATTTACTCTCTACTAGTTTTGTAATAAATCTTGCTAAATGAATAAATTCTGAATGAATGAATACAGCATCAGTAGTAGACCACAGTGGCTAACAGTACTGCTTTGATAGTAGCTTTGACATTAACTCTAAACTTAGAATATTCTTTCTACAAGTTCTTGGTCACCTCACCTTGTGGGTCAGTTTTATGGCCGCATCTATTATTAACAGCTAGTAATAAAATGTTCCATGATAGTTACTATCTACTGTGCATGTAATTCCACGGGGTAACTTTTATGGAAGACATAGTTGGTAAAGCATAACATTCCAGTGCTTATGGATCCTCTTACTGTACACTGTTAACACCACTGTTTCATACAGAGTTCAACATGTGTTAGTTTTCTTTCATGGCAACCTCTAAAATGATCAAGGTTTAGGTAAAGGGAAAATGTTCTGGAAGGAGAAATGGTATGAACACAAGTCCAGGGGGGAGGAACATATACAGCACACTCCGGGAATAAGCAACCTACTGGTGCAACATACTTTAAACAACAGTTTGTAATCCATTGATAATCTGTGTCATGAAGACAGAGTAATATAACCGCTCTTTTTAATGAAATGTTAAAATACACAATAGAATAGAAAGTATTAAAATTCAACATACAGGATAGCAGTCTTTTCTGAGTAATGTTTCAGTTGCAGAAGTACATGTTTATGTGTGTGCTAAACCCCAATGAATAATCTCTTTATTCTCTGGGTTGTGAAAAGTTAAAGAGTCACTGTTCTAGCTGAACAGCAGCAGAAACCACTTGGGGATCTTGAGTTACAAGGACCAAAGCTTGTATTTTAGTTTTCCATCAAAGCAAAGCCTCAGGATACATTCAGTACTTTTACGTGGCTTAATTTTATTAAGAATTGCAAATCAAAAGTTTCTCCATTTCAGTGGATATAACACCTGTATGGTAAAGCTATACTGTAACTTTCTTGCTTTTTCAATTTTAGATATTGCCCCTAGGGCCTTATAGCACTAAAAACATATCATATGATTTGAAACAAACAGTACCTGAGGGCTTCCTTATCTTCATCACTTGTTGGTTTTTGACCTTGACACTTATTCAATTAGAAGTGACTTGCCAATCACACACTCCTTTGCTAAAGTCAGCCGTCTCACACCAGGAAGAAGACTATTCAGTTAGTAAAGATCTTTTCAATGAACCCAGGGCCAAAAAGAAAAAAATAAAACTTCACAATGTTGGAGTTTACAAAATAGTGATTGGGTGAGGGCATACATGTCAAAGACAATTTCATTTCATGTTATGACACTCAGTAAATCAGTTGTGAATGAGGCGGGACCATGAATAATCTGTTGGCCAATACATCATTACAAATTTTTGCAGAGTGTGAATTTACTGTTTCTTAACATGGGCCTCGATAAGCAGGGTGGCTCAAGATCTCTTTTACCTTGCCAGCCCTCCACTGCCCTCACAACACGGGTGAACATAAAATCCACATCATGTGCTGGCCATTTCGTGAGCTTGGAGAGAGCAGGACTTGTTAAGACTGTGGACTACCGTCCACAAATTTATGCCTGTGGAGTTGTTCCCCCTGGAAGGGAACCAAATAACTCATGCTTTTTGAAAATTGCTTATGACAGCTTTTCAGTCTGCTTTAGGCTGGCTCTCCACGGTGATTTGTATTTTCATATACTGCTCATACATTAAAAAATTTACACCTGTCAGGTATTGACAGAGTGCCTCCATCCCAAACCTTTTTCAGGGGGAAAGCTATGGTTCCAGACATTTATCCAAATAAGTTTCTATCAAGAGTGAGGGTGACATAACACGTGGAGGCATAAGAA
Source organism: Heterohyrax brucei (assembly GCA_028571685.1). NCBI lineage: Eukaryota > Metazoa > Chordata > Mammalia > Hyracoidea > Procaviidae > Heterohyrax > Heterohyrax brucei. The sequence continues at coordinate 100,823,068 of CM053142.1, read as the reverse complement.
ATATGAAGCTTCTAGGTATGGAATTTTAATAAGAAACCAAGGCTTTGGACTGTTTGAAAAGATGGAAGTCACAACAGTCATCTATGACATTTGAAACTGCACATCCAATCATGGGCTAATAGTCAGGAGAGACCATAATTCTAGCTGAAGTGTACAATTTGTAAAGTTTGTTTCCTTGTTCGTGCTAGAATCATATTTTCTCCCCATATGTGTGACTCATGCTTGGGATTAGAAAATATAAACTATTTACAGCAACTGCTTCTGAAACTACTTGCACCATAGGGACTTGTTAAATGTGACCTTTTGCAGAGTATTGTTACTTCATCCTTAAAAAACAACTTGCTAGAATGTAAATGTATGTCATGTACTGATAGTCTGATGACATGTTATTTAGTCCAATTAGAAGTATGTGTATTATCTGAATCCCATGAATCATACATTTGGAAATACCAAAAAACTTGCCTTTTTTTTTCAGAAGTTCCCTGGTGATGCAGTGGTTAAGAACTTGGCTGCTAACCAAAGGACCAGAAGTTTGAATCTACCAGCCACTTCTTGGAAACCCTGTGGGGCCATTCTACTCTGCCCTATAGGATTGCTATGAGTCTGAATGAACTTGACAACAACAGGATTTTTTTGGTTTATCAGGTTACTTAGTAAGGGAGTAAAGCAGGAGAAGCACTTTTCTTTCTTTAGTTGAGTCAGACTCACAGTGACAGAGATTTGAAACCTAGACACAGGTGGTAGGAAAAATTAAAGACCATTCTACAGCAATTGGAGGAGAAGACGAATATGGAAAAAGGTTGGGGAGTGCTGCTGGTTAAAGATTGAACCCTGAGAATCTCATTTTGTTCAGAGATAGTATGGTGTAATTCTTTCTGAAAATACTCTCTGACTTTCTGTGAACTCTTGAAAGGTCCAAACAATAACCATGATAAAAGAGCAGCCCATATAACTTGTTAGATAAAATGGTACAAGAAAAGCATTAATGTAAACATCCCAGCCTGTACTTAATGAAGCAAGAGCTAATATTCATTTGAACATAAACAGTTAAGTTTTTTTTTATACTCTTTGTAATGATAAATAATACACAGCAACCTTTATGGGCACTAATACTTAATTATCTCTGCTCTTACAGTCTAATAAATAGCTAGATAATCAGCATTAAAAATATGCAATTTGTCAACTCTAAGTTAATGTTATTAAAATATCACTAGCTTCCACTATAAGAAAGGTTTTAATACCAGGCATATAATTGATATTTACCATTCTTTCCTAATAACTGACAAAACAAGTATTGAATTATTGGTATTTAGGTTTTCACTTATCTGTCATCACCTGCAATACCCAATAGGAGATGCTACTGAAATCCCAAGGTTCCCAGGACTGGGCTATTTGTTCTCTGAGTGTAATTGTGAGTGTGACAATTACGGTGGGTGTTCTGAAGAAAATGTTACTTCACCAGAACCTAGAAATGAAAATGTTTGGTCACACTATGAGGTGAATACTTGCTTTTAAATAAACTGCTGTGCAGCTAGCCAAAAATTCATGGGCAAAGGCGTGTTTGAGAATCTGCAATCCATAGCCTGTAACCAGAAGCAGCACTCAGCTACAAGAAGGAGCCCTGGTAGCAGAGTGGTTAAGAGTTTGTAAACCAAAAAGTCAGCAGTTTGAATGTATCAGCCACTCAATGGAAATCCATGTGGCTGTTCTACTCTGTCCTATAGAATTGTTAAGTGTTGGAATTAACTCAAAGACATGACTTTACTAACATAAAAGTTGGTGGTTCAAACCACACAGAAATGCCTCAGAAGGTAGGCTGTCGATCTGCTTTTGACAGGTCCCAGACTTGAAACCTCTATGGAGGAGTTCTACTCCACATACCTGGAGTTGGAATGAGTTACAATTGACTCCATAGCAACTAGCTACTGAAACTTGAACCCATGTGATATTATGGATGCCTGACATTCATTTCACTTTATTTCTAATAATACAGTTACACTGATAAGGGACTAAGCAAACTACATTTCCTTCAAATGTGTGATTATATTCAACATTGTCATATGAGGACTGCAAATTAACTTTGTGAACTCATTCTAGAAAATGTGCTACATACCTCATCGCTGAATATCACTATGGTCATCTCTGAAGTACTCCCCTTGGGAAGCTCTACACCAATGCCAGTGGCTAGTCTGCCCTTCAAAGTAATCTTGGAACCCTTTTTCTGCAATGGCCATCAGGGCTGTCATCATATTACCTTGATGTCTTCAGTGTCATAGAAATGTCTTCCTTTCAATACTTCCTTTATCTTCAGGTAAAGAAAGAAATCACTGGGGGCCAGATCAGGTGAGTAGCTAGGGTGTTCCAACTCGGTTATTTGTTTACTGGCTAAAAACTCTCTCACGAACAACTATGAACTTGTCACATTGCTGCTGTACACAATGGCCATTCCAAAAAGAGTTCTAAAATTGCTTTGCAAGGTACAGTAGGTGCTGGCATTACTGCATAGCTTCCCAAGGGGAGTACTTCTAAGGTGACCATAGTGATACTCAGCAATGAGGTATGTAGCACTTAGAACAACTAAGTTTGCAAACTTAACTGTCACACCTCATATGTCTGGCAGTTTATTTGTAATGAGGGAGCTTATGTTTTGCTATGATGCTAGACGTTCTGTGACTTGTATTCAAATATGAACAGGGTCAGCTGATATCAGTAGGCAGCTTTCAGAGAAACTTCTTAGCTTTTATCTGCTAAGACACATAAAAAAGAAGGACCTGCGGTCTACCGAGAAGAATTAGCCCATGAAAACTTTATGGATAACAGTAGAACCGTGACTGGTGCAACGGTGAAAGGTGGGCCCCTTCTGTTGACAAGCACTCAGAGTAGAACTGGGGAAAAGCTGCCTCTTCAAAGTGGAAAACCGAAACCAAATCTACAGCTTTTAGGTTGATTCAGACCCATAGTGGCCCTGTAGGCCAGAGTAGAGCTGTGCTATATGATTTCCCAGGAATGCCTAGTGGATAAGAACTGCTGACCTTTTCGTAAGCCGCCACAGATCTTAACCACTATACCACTAGGGTTTCCCCTCAAAGGAATGTTGGAGAGGTGATCTTAATCATATGAATGGAGTCAAGACGTGGGGCTTCCATTTGTCGATGTGGTACAACTCAAAATGAGAAAAGCCAGCTGCAAACATTCATTAATAACAGGAATGTGGACTGTAAGAAGTATGACACCAGGAAAACTGGAAGTCATCAAAAATAAAATGGATGGCATAAATATTGATATCCTAGGTATTAGTGAGCTGAAATAAACTGGTATTGGCCATTTTGAATCAGACAATCATATGGCTACTATGCTGGGAATGAAAAATTGAAGAGAAACAGCATCATATTCATCATTCATGGTCAAAAAGAACATTTCAAGACCTTTTATGAAGTAACAACACTGTCAGTGACAGAGTAAAATCCATACTCCTACAAAAGACCAGTTAATATGACTATTGTTCACTTTCACACACCAATCACAAAGGTCAAAGATAAAGAAACTGAAGATATTTACCAACTTCTGCAGTTGGAAATGGATAAAGCATGTAATCGAGATGCATTGATAATTACTGGAAATTGAAATGCAAAAACTGGAGGGAAAGAAAGAAGGACAGGTAGTTGGAAAATATGACCTTGGTGATAGAAACAATACTGGAGATCACATGAAAGAATTTTGCAAGACTAACAACTTCTTCATTGTAAATATCATTTCTAAAATACATAAATGGTGGTTGTACATGTAGACCTTACCAGATGGAGTACTTAGGAATCAAATGGATATATTTGTGGAAAACATGGAAAAGCTCAATACCACCAGCACAAGGCCAGGGGTTGACTATGGAACACAGACCATCACTTGCTCATACGTAATTTCAAGTTGAACTTGAAGAAAATTAGAACAAGTTTATAACAGCCGAATATGACCTCGAGTATATATCACCTGAATCAGAGACAATTTCAAAAGTAGATTTGACACACTGAACACTAATGACCAAAGATCAGATGAGTGGTGTAATAACATCAAGACCATCACATAGGAAGAAAGCAAGACGTCATTAAGAAAACATAAAAGACCAAAATGGATGTCAGACAAGACTCTGAAACCAGTTCTTAAACTTCAAGCAGTTAAAGCAAAAGAAGAAATGATGAAGTAAAAGAGCTGAACAGAAAAGAACAGCTTGGGAATACAGACTAAAGTATTATAATGACATATGCAAAGATCTAGACATAGAAAATCAAAAGGAAAGAAGACATTAAGCATTTTCAAGCTGAAAGAATTGGAGGCAAAATCAAGCCTCAAGTTGCAGTACTGAAGGTTTCAGTGGGGACAGTATTCAACAACACAGGATGCACCACAAGAAGATGGAGGAACACTCAGAGTCACCATACCAAAAAGAATTGGTTGACGTTCAACTATTTCAGGAGTTAGCATGTGATCAAGAACTGATAGTGCTTGAGGAAGAGGGTTAAGCTGCACTGAAGGCATTGATAAAAAACAAGGTGCCAGAAATTGATAGAATACCAATTCAGATGTTACAACAAATGAATGCAGTGCTGGAGGCACTCATATATCTGTGCCAAGAAATTTAGAGAACTACCTGGTCAGCTGTCTGGAATACATTCATAGTTGTACCCATTCCAAGAAAGGTGATTGGAAATATCAAACAATATCAACAATGTCACCCACAACTAAAATTCTGCTGAAGATTATTCAAAAGCAGTTGCAGCAGTACACCGGCAAGGAACCACCAGGAATTCAAGTCAGATTCAGTAGAGGACATGGAACCAGGATTATCACCGCTGATGTCAGACCCTGGTTAAAGGCAGAGAACACCAGAAAGATGTTTACCTGTGTTTCATTGACTATGAAAAGGTATTGGATTGTGTGACTCATACCACATAAGCAGAACACTTAATCATGCTCATGAGGAACTCAGATCAAGAAGCAGTTGCTCAAATAGAACAAGGGGATGTTACACGGTTTAAAGTAAAAAAAAAAAAAAAAAAAAAGGTGAGTGTTAGTGATATACCCTGTCATTACACTTAGTCTGTATACTGAGAGTCAGTAGAAGAAACTGGACTATACGGGGAAAAATGCAGCAGCAGTATAGAGGAAGACTCATTAACAACCTGCTTTATGCAGATGACACAACCTTACTTCCTAAAAGTAAAGAGGACTTACATTACTAACTAATGAATATCAAAAGACCAACGGCTTCAGTTTGGATTATACCTCAACATAAAAAAAATAAAAACCCTTACAACTGGACAAATAAACAACATCACAATAAATGGAGAAAAGATTAAAGTTGTCAGATGATCACTTCACTTGCCATGGAAGCAGCGGTCAGGAAATCAAATGGCACACTGAATCAGGCAAATATGCTGCAAAAAACCTCTTTGAAGTATTAAAAACCAAAGATGTCACTATGAGGACTAAGGTGTACCTAACTCCAACCATGGTGATTTCAATCACCTCGTAAACAGGTAAGAGATGGACTGTAAGTAGGAAAGACTGAAGAAGAATTGATGTCTTTGCATTATGGTGTTGGCAAAGAATATTGACTATATTGTGGACCACAAAAAGAATGAAAAAATCTGCCTCAGAAGAACTACAGTCAGAACGCTCCTTAGAGGCAATGATGGTGAGACTTCCTGTCACCTACTTTGGAGACGTTACCAGGAGGGACCAGACTCCTGGCCATCAGACTTGGCAGAGGGTGAGCAAAAGAGAGGAAAGCCCTCAGTGAGCTGAAATGACACGGTGGCTGCAACAAGTGGCTCAAGCCTAACAATGACTATGAGGATGGCGCAGAACTGGGAAGTGTTTTGTTTCGTTGTACGTAGGATGGCTACGAGTTGGTACTGACTGTAGGACACCTAAAACAACAGGTCCATTTCACTTTATATCAGTTCTTCCCTCTTCATGGAATATTCCTCCCTAGATATCTACATTCCTGGTTCCTTTGTATACTGCTTTTCTTTGCCCAAATATTACTTTCTTGTTTACCTGTGCTCCCTTTTAAAAGATGTAATGGTACTTGAGAATTCACTATTTCTCAGCTCCTGCTTTATTTTTCTTTATAGTATTTGGCATTTTCTATATGTTCTGTCTCTTCACATTAGAAGGTAATTTTCACTTTTAAATGCTATAGAATCAATGTCTCAGTTGTGCCTGGCAACCAGTAGGTATAAGAGTTTATTGGATAAATACACAAATAACTGTAAGATCAGGCATGACACAATACCCAACAAACTCAGGTGTGTGTCACCCATAAGTGGCAGTAATCACGAAGCCCTCCACTTACTGAGCACCTACTGGCCACTGGGCAGGATTTTACGTGTTTAGGTCCTTTGCATATATCATGTTTAATCTTTTTAATCCTCTTGGGGTTGAGCATTACTATTACTCCTGTTCTTTCTGTTTTCCTTTTCCAGATGGAGAAAATTGAGTTCCTTAACAGCATATAGGAGATCAAACAGCAGAGGCATGATTCCTATCCATCTGACTGACTCCAGCACAGCCTGTTCTTTTGCCTTGCACTTTACAAGCTTTTCAAGTACCAAGCAGAGTTTTATAAAACAAGAAACAAGAGAGTCAAAAAACAGTTATAATAAACCTACAGTAATGTAACAAGGTACTATGAACCAGAATTAACTTGACAGCAATGGGTTCGATTCTTTGGTTTAGCTCGAAAATTCCAACTTACTCAACAGCTGAGAAAAATCTGGAAACCTCCAATATCAATTCCAGAGAGAGAGAGAGAAAAAAAAAAAAACTTATCTAAAAGCTTAAAATTACTGTGCCCTATTGTATTCCCTCTGAATACAGTATTAACTTCATCTGTGTAAAATCAACTAATACACTTCCCAAACAGCTTGGCAATGTTATATATAACCTTCCAAGGAAGAAAAACACTGAATCAGGAAGTTATTAGGATTAATAAGGTTGCTTATTCTCGTTTGAATGCCACAGGAAATGCTCATCAGGTCTTTCTACAGTGTCTCAGGTTGAGTTCTCTAGAGAAACAAAACCAGTAAAATGGAGAGAGAGAGAGAGATTTATATCAAGGAACCAGCTCATACAACTGCAGAGGCATGAACATGTCCAGTCCATGTATCAGGATAGAGGGTTCTCCAGATTCACATAGCTGTGAGGGCTGGCAAACCCCACATCTGGCAGGTTGGAGAGCAGGGCTCTTACTCACAAGTTGTGAAGAATGACAATTTCTATGATCAGCAAGTAAAGTGCCAGCTCAAGTCCCAAGAACTGGATGTCAGATGAACAGCAGCTGCAGGATCCAGAGCAGGCAAAACCCAGAATCCTCCACTTATAGTCATGTGCTCAGGGAAACTGTCTGTCAACTGAACAGTCACAACAGGTCCCATCATGGTGGTGATCATGATCACATACAACACTGAGGATCACGGTCCAGCCAAGATGACACACAATCTTAACCATTACACATTGCATGGAAGATATACATCCCTTAATGTTGTCTGCAATCTGAAACTCTGATTCCTCATTCACCAGGAAACATTATGTTTAATAAGGGAGCCTCTATAGTGTTCAATAATAAGTATTATAAAATAAAAATGTATAAAACAAGAGCAAACATTGATAAAACTCATTAATTCACTCAAAGAGAGAAATATTTACAGGGGAAAGACTGTTTGAGCTGACTTGAAGGAGAAGTTTATTCAGATCCTTTGGACTCCGACATTCTCGGGAACACATATATTTGCTAATTATGAAAACTCAATATGACTTTGTGCTTATGTATGCATTCTGAAGAGTCATAAATATTTAAGTTGATGCTTTTATCATAAAAATATAAAAGTGTTTATTTCTACCAATTAACTACTTTGAAATACTCGGCATACCGCATTGCATTTCAGATCCTGTTTTTCAGCCTTTTTTCTCCCAGAGTGCTTTCACAGAACAGCTTTGCTGGAGTTGTTCCCCTGGCAGGAGAGGCAAAGTTCTGGAGCATCTACACAGCAAAAGCTGAAGAAATAGTGTGCTCCAAATCCCCAAATTCGATGCCAAAAGTTCTTGTTTGGTGCTCTAAAGAGCAGGAAGGCACAGAAGGTCTTGTTCAGTTGGCCTCACACATCAGAGGATCTGAAGGCATAATCTGGGTGCCCAGTAGTTATACTTGAGATTCAATGTATTATGCCTGATGTGTCAAAAAAAAAATCACAACATTGTGAAAATGAATTATAGTTATGCTTGAGATTAATATATTGTGCTCCTTTACTTACTTTTAAGAAGAAAAAACTCAACAAGGACAGATGGAAGGTAAAGACAATAGATCTTTTTGTTGCTTTGGCTTCACAAAGACAATTGGCCAAACAAGATGAGCTCTGTTCTACATTAGTATAAAACACATCACTAGTAAGTTAACTGAGAATATTTTATACAGTATTCTTCAGTGTTAGACTTTCCTTAACACAGTTATGATGTACAACCACAAATGGAGATGTGACTTAACAGTTATAGAAAAGTTTCCCCTATCTAAGAAAATAACAGTGTATTTATAAAAGAAACACTTAAGTCCTCCATCTTTTGGCCCGGCCTTCTGCAAAGCTGCCGGCAACTAATATAATAGAGACAGCACGTCCTTTCAAAGGTTGAGAGACTGCTGATTACTCCCTATGTGAACTTTGCCAAGTAATTTAGTCCTTGAGAGACCAAGTATCCTCTCCTGGATAAGGGCTAAAACTACCTTGCAATATGGTCCCTAAGAAGATTAAATATAGTGGCCAGCATATGTGCTGGCCCTTAATAAATGTCTGACAAATGAATGAATAATGACTTTCACTCTAGCAAAACTGGATTTTCTTCACTAAATCTGCTATTTTAAGCTCTCTAACTGTGTGAGCCATTCTTTAGTTCAGTCTATGGAGAGACAAATAACTTATATAGTAGATAAAAGCATGGATTTGGAGCCTCTGCTATTTACTAGCTAAGTAGTTGTAAGCAACTTGCTCAACTTCTCTGGGCCTTAGTTTTCTCATCTGTAAAACAGTATAATAATATTACCTAGCTCATAAGATTTCTGATTTCAATGACTTAATACATATAAAGAATTGAGAATGGTATACAGAGTTCCTAGCTAATGTTAACTATTTTTCCTCAGGATTTTTTCTTCTTGAAATTCCATTCTACTCATCTTTGTTATGACTCAAATGCCACACTAATTACAAGATTTTCTGTGGTCATTTTTGGCAAAAGTTGAATGTATGCTTTAGCTAGTTCAACTTACCCTCAAACTTACTAGATTCAAACGATATACATTTATGATTTCACAGAGTTGCTGAGGGTCAAGCACCTAGGAAGAACTTGGCTCAGGGATTCTGGCTCAGGGATTCTGGCTCAGGGACTCTCAGAAGTTACAGACAAGCTGTCAGCCTTAGCCACGATCCTTCTCCAGGATCAGTTGAGACTGGAGAATCCACTAGGTGGCAGGCTTCAGTTCTGTACCAGCTATGGGCTCAAGACATCCATTCCTTACCAAGTACGCCTTGCTCTGCAACAGTTCTACGAGGCCACCAACTTCCCCAAGGGCAAATGACTCAAGGGAAAGTGAGAGAACATCTAAGAGTTGACACATTACTTTTACCATTCTATTTGTTAGAATCAAGTTACCATGTCCATTCTGCACTCAGGGGAATGGGAACTAAGCTTCACCACCCCCTCTTGAAGGGCAATAAAATTTTTTTCAGTAGAAATAAGAGTTTATTCATATTAAAAACACTTAACACTTATCTACATATAGCATATGTCAGTTCTAGAGCTAAAATATTGGAAATTAAATCTTTTCCTTTGAAATAAAGAATAAGACAAGGACTTTCAAAATTATTACTTTTAAAATTCAGGGCGGGGTCAAGATGGCAGGCTAAACACTTGTCTCCTTAAATCCCGCTGAAAACTAAGACCTGAATTGGTTATTAAATGGAGCCTTCTGGACACGTAGTGAGCCCTAGGACACTGCATAGGGCTATAAATTTGGACTTCATACCACCGAATAGAAAACCTCCTCTCTTTTGCCATACCCAACTCTTGGTGAGTGCTGGCTTTCATGGACTGAAGGTAACTCGCCATTTTAATCTTGTTTTTCTCTGTCTTAGCTGGTGGGTGGAGCTGGGACTTGACTAGCAGCTAATCTTAGACAAACTGCTGGTGGGATCGGTGGGAGAAATTGCCATAATTTGAGAGCCTGGCTTTGGGTTCCATGCATCTTGGTACCTCTGACCTCTCTTTCCACCTCTGCCATTGAGTAGCCTGTACCAAGGCAGGCGGAAAGCTTGTGCGGGACGCCATCATGTTGTACCAGGAGGTGGATTACCCACACGGAGGCCTCAGCTGAACCTAATTCCTAAGCTGGGAGGCAGCGCCTCCGCAGAGAAGAGAGCTTTTCTTGCAGAAAAGCAGTATTTTACACAGTGCCACCTACGGCTGGGGCCCAGCAGCAGAAGCCAGCAGAGCAGTAGCCTTTCTGTATTTTGAACTAGTTTATAAAATCTAGGATTGGATATAGAGTTGCTTGCTTTGCCAGCTGGGAAGAGGGACCTGTACACCTGGAAACCAGACTGATTTAGGAAGTTGTCAGATACCATTTACCTTTCATTTGAAGACGGCCTAGAGAAACAACTGCAGTCCATCCTCACAGCATCTCTCCTAGCCTTTGTTGACTCACATGATGTCTCCAAAGCAAAAAACTCTAGATAAAAGCATAACTAAGAAATCACCTATGGCTTCAGAAGGCTCCGAAAAGAAGAAACAACCAAAGAACTTTCCAGACAAGAAACCTTTCTGAAATTATCAGAAGGTGAACACAAAGGGATTATATAAAGAGCCCTCCTAGACCTTATACAAAATGCAGCAGAGCAAAATGAAAAATTAAGCAAGCTGTGTGATGTGATGGAACGTCATTACTATGAAATCCAACAGATCAAGAACAAAACCAAAGAAATAGAAACTTCAATTCAAAGACAAGAAAACAGAATGGAACAAATGGAAAAGGGAATTTCTCATTTGGAAGACAGATCCACTGACTCCAGCATCTGTGAGGAGAAATCAGAAAAATGAAACAAGAAAAATGAAGAAGCATTAAGAAGCATGTGGGACTCTATTAAGAAGAACAATCTATGATTAACTGGAGTCTTGAACAGGGTGAGACACCTGAGAACACCAAGAGTATTGTGGCTGAGATGCTGACAGTAAACTTCCCAGAAATTATGAAAGAAGAGAATATAGATATCCAAGACACATACTGAATGCCACTCAATATAGATCTCAAAAGAAAGACTCCAAAACATATTACAATCAATCTTAACAAAATGAAACACAAGCAGAAACTCTCACAGGCAGCAAGACTCAAAGCAAAGCTCACATTCGGAGGGAAACCCTGTAGGCTTTCATTGGATTTTTCAGCAGAAATAATGCTGGCACGCAGACAGTGGCACAACACACTCAAAGCCTTGAAGGAGAAGAACTTCCAACCAAGAATTATATATCCTGCCAAACTATCTTTGAAATATGAAAATGAAATCAAGACATTTGCAGATAAACAAAAATTTAGAGGCTTTGTAAAAACGAAACCAAAGCCACAAGAAATACTGAAAGAATCTCTTTGCTGAGAACAAAACCACTAACTTTGTATTTTAGAAGCAAATTCAGGACACATCAGTCAGAAACCTACTCAGTTAGGGAAAGCTCCAAACTCAGTCAAACCTATAATACTGAAAGAAATAATCCAGTGATCATATCATGAAAACTATGATATCATCATATTGAAAATAGGGATGTACTATAGTCATTATTGTCCTTCCAGATGGAGAGGAAATTAATAAGACTGATAGTAATTAAAACTGGGTTTATCCATAGTTTATTAAGATGGATCATAGAGGCAACTGTAAAGCACAATAAAGATGAAACACCAAATCAATGCCATTTTATATAGCCCCCAAGAACATAAAGTACCTAAGAATAAATCTAACCAGGGAAATAACAGACCTTTACAAAGAGAACTACAAGTCCTTACTACAAAAAACTAAGAGATTTATGTAAATGGGGAAATCTACCCTGCTCATGGATAGGAAGACTTAACATTGTGAAAATGTCTATTTTACCCAAAGCAATCTACTTACATAATGCAATCTCCATACAAATTCCAGTGACATTTTTTAATGAGACAGAGAAACAAATCACCAACTTTAGAAAGGGAAGAAGACCTGGATAAGTAAAGCACTACTGAATACGAAGAACACACTGGGAGGCCTCTCACTGCCCAACTTTAGAAACTATTACACTGCCACAGTAGTCAAAACAGCCTGGTACTGGTACAAAAAGAGACAGATCAATGAAACAGAATTGAGATCTATGAACAGTTGATATTAGACAAAGGCCATAAGACATCAAGCTGGGGTAAAAACAATCTCTTCAACAAATGGTGCTGGCAAAATTTGACATTCATCTGCAAAAAACTGAAACAAAACCCGTATCTTGACTTCAAAATCTGTCGAACAAATCACAAACAACAGAAAATAGATAAATGCGAACTACTAAGAGTCAATCAATTTTGCTCATCCAAAGGCTTTATTAATAGAATTAAAAGGCCACCTACAGAATGGGAAAAAATATTTGGCAACTCTATGCCAGACTGATGCCGGATCTCCATAATCTATAAGGTACTACAAAATATCAATAAGAAAAAGATAAATAATCCAGTTAAGCAATGGGCAAAGGAGATGAACAGACCTTTCTCTAAAGAGGAGATCCAGGCGCCAAAAAACACATGTAGACATGCTCCTGATCATTCCCTATTAAAGAAATTCAAATCAAAACGACAATGAGATACCATCTCACCCCAACAAGTTTGGCCATGATCCAAAAACCATAAAACAACAAATGCTGGAGAGGCTTTGGAGAAATTGAAACTCTTCTACACTGTTGATGGGATTGAAAAATGGTACAATCTCTTTGGAAATCAGTCTGGCGTTTCCTTAAAAAGATGGAAATAGATATACCATTTGACCCAGTAATTCTGCTGCTCAGAATACATCCTACAGAATCAACGCCATTCACACCAACTGATACATGCACATGAATGTTTATTGCAGCATAGTCCACTATAGCAAAAAGATGAAATCAACCCAGATGCCCACAACAGAGGAATAGATAGATAAACTGTGGTATATATACTCAATGGAACACTATGCAATGATAAAGAACAATGATCATTTCAGGAAACATTTCATAACCTGGTTTCAGTTGGAGGACATTATGCTGAGTGAAAGTAGTCAGTGACAAAAGGACAAATATTGTATGAGACCCCTACGATAAGAGCTTAAAAACAGACACATGCATAGAAGAAAAGACTCTGATGGCTGCAAGGGTGGGAGGAAGGGAGGGCCAAGGGGGGAGGGTTTAGATTAGATAGTTGATAGAAATTTGGTTGGGTGAAATCTGTGACAGCACACATTAGTAAGAAGATCAATATTAACTGAACTTCAACATAACATGATTACTCCTCCCATCTTAATCCAATATTGTAAGGACAGAGTAGCCAGGGACCATGTTCTCAGGTGAAATAGAGGCCAAATTGGCACAACTAGTACTTTGCTAAGAAAGCCTTCTGTACCCCAAGTTGGTAAGTGGCATCTGGGGTCTTAAAAGCTGCTAAGCTGCCATCTGAGGGTACAGCAAATGGTCCCAACTCAGCAGGAATGGATGGTCACCAAGGACCAAAACGACATGGAGGAAAGAGAACCCAGAGGACAGAGAGGCCCATGTGAGTGAGTGAGTACATCAACTTGTGACCAGAAGAACCAGATGGTGCTTGGCCACCACCAGGGATAGCCATGATGGAGCTCACAAAGTTTAGTCTCACTGGCAATACAAAAATAAAAAGGGATACACTCTGAGACCTCCACTAAAAGGCCATGACTGATGACCCAGGGGCTTCAGAATTCCCCTGGGAGCATGGCCCCTGGCCCTGTTGTTGCCCCTGTCCATAAATCATAATGGAGGTCAACTCTTCAGACAGGAATGGATTGGACTTGGTGACACAGAGTGACCATATCGTGTGTGCACTTTATGGTTCTATTCATCTATAGGATGTCGTCCTCTGACCTCTTACTGGAGGCAGGGGAGTGGGTGGAGAGGCAGCAATAGGAGATTGGTGGGTGGATAAGACATGTATGGAGCCGAGAAGAAGAGTGTGCTGTCACCAGGCAGGGGAGCAGCGGGAGCTGCATACAGGTGGGCATGCAAATTTATAAGAGAATGTACATTTTCACTCAATCATAAAAAATAAAATAAAATTCAATACTATACTACAAGCCCTAACTAATGCAACAAAAAGAAAGAAAAAATTAGGTAAAATAATTGAAAAAGGAAAAACAAAAATCCCATTATTTGTAGACAACGTAATTACATGAACAGAAAATCCAGGAGAATCTACAGATCAATAGATTATTAAAAGATTTCCTCAAATTCACTGTATGTAAGATTCATTTATTATTACACAGTCTGACAATTAAGTTTACAAACTTGCCGCTGTGTGCTTACGTTGGTAGTATTGTACAAAGAATTCAGTAGGGTTTCATAACCTTAGTACATCAGTGTCTCATAGCTGTGTTCATGTTAACAAGCAACAGTGTCTTGCTGAATGGCATTCATTACTGTTGCTGAGTATTTTTGTGTGCCATTGCCAGAATGGTGGAGCTTGAATAAGAGCAACAAAAAAACATTAAATTTCTTGTTAAACTTGGCTACAGTGTAAGTGAAATCAGGGACATGTTAGTCCAAGTTTATGGGGATAATGCCAGGAAGAAAACAGTAGCGTACAGATGACGTAAACAGTTTTCTGATGGGACAGAAAGTATCACTTATGAAGAGAGGTGAGGGAAGTCTGCAACAAGCACAACTCAAAAAAACATTGCAAATTCACTGAATCATGCGTCAAAATCATCGGCTAACTATGAGAAGCACAGCACACCAAGTAAACATGGATAGATATAGAAACAGTTAGGAAAATCTTAACTGAACATCTTGGCATGAGAAAAGCGTGTGCAAAAATGGTCCCAAAGGAGCTCACTAGTGTACAAAAGCAAAGGAAAGCCAAAGATTGCCAAGACCTTTTGGAGAGACAAGATGATGTTTTGGGCCATGTTATTACTGATGATGAAACATGGGTGTACCAAGACGACCCGGGAACAAAGCATCAAAGTGCACAATGGAAGTCAGCCAGTTCTCCACTACCAAAAAAGTTTCCTCAGTCCAAATCAAGAGTCAAAATAATGTCTCTATCCTTTTTTATATCAGAGGGAGGGATTGTTCATTATGAATTTGTACCAAATGGACAGTTAACCAACTGTACTATTTGGAAGTGCTGAAACGCTGTTTGAAAAAGTTAATTGAAAATGAGCTAAACTTTTCACCAACTACTCACGGCTCTTGTATCATGACAATGCACAAGCTCACATGGCACTGTCTATGAGGGAGTTTTTAGCCAGTAAACAAATAACTGTACTGGAACACCCTACATACTCACCCAATATAGCCCCCAGAGATGTTTTTCTTTACTTGAAGATAAAGAAAATACTGAAAGGAAGACATTCTGATGACAATCAAGACATCAAATGTACTATGACAACAGCTCTGATGGCCATTCCAGAAAAAGAGTTCCAAAATGCCACTAGGCAGTGGCATCAGTACATAGATTCCCAAGTGGAGTACTTCAGATGTGACCATAGCGACATTCAGCAATGAAGTATGTAGCACTTTTTCTAGGATGAGTTTGCAAACTTTCTTGCCACACCTTGTATACACTGACTTGGGTATGAATTCTGGTTGCCATATGTACTAGCTACTTTCAGCTATGTGGTTTTGCGCTCAAGTCATAAATTCTGTTTCCTACCTGAAATACTAGGACATTGTTTGTGTTGTTGAGTCAATTTCACTCATAGTGACCATATGAGAATACAACCCCTCCCATTGGGTTTCCTCAGTTAGGACCTTTACGGGAGCAGATCACTGGGTTTTACTTCTTTGGAATTGCCCATGGGTTAAAATGGTTAATCTTTCAGTTAGCATTCCAATACTTAACCATTCTTCCATCAGGGTTCCTTATAATAATACTACTTCAATTAAATGTGGGGATATAATGAGATACAGTTTGTAGCATCTAGAAACACTATTTCTCCTTCCCTACACAGTTCATTTAATAATCCCTAGTAAAGATCGAGTCATTAGAATATACAATATCCTTTTTTATATGACAATTTAATAATTAAGTTTAATTAGAAAATAATTATCACTGAGGAAAATTTGCTTACAATGGGAAATGAGCACAACTTAGGGACTACTTTTGGAAGAGAAGATGACATTTAAATGTAATTGGCTTGTTTTCTTTCAGGTGGACATGGAAAGTTCCCCTCTGCAATTAAATTGTGAAACCATTTTCAATTATGTAAATAAATAACCAATTGGTTATATATTCATAAATATAACCAGTCATCCCCCTCCAGTAAAAAAAAAAAAAAAAAACACAGTCAGACTTTCACATTCTTAATAAAACTGGCCCTTCAGGCTGATCTACATGCTAGTCTACAGGGAGATGAGACTCCCATGCATTGGTCATCTGATACACTGCAGGGGCTTGCATACTGTTGTGACGCCAGAATCTACGCTATCAGTATTCGGACATCAGCAGGGTCACCCATCGCAGACATGTTTCAGCTGAGCTTCTAGACTAAGACAGGCTAAGAAGAAAAACCCAGTGGTGTATTTCTGAAAAGAATTTGCCAGTGAAAACCTTGTGCTGGCCTTCTACCTTACTAACCATAATGTCTTTCTCCAGGTGCTGATTCCTCCTGATAAACCAAACACGGCCACTGACTCAATTCTGACTCTTACCAACCCTGTAAACAGAGTCTCTATAATTCCTCCTGATAATACATCCAAATTATGGGAGACCCTAAGAACAACAGAATGAAACATTGCCTGGTCT
This sequence comes from Heterohyrax brucei, assembly GCA_028571685.1. NCBI lineage: Eukaryota > Metazoa > Chordata > Mammalia > Hyracoidea > Procaviidae > Heterohyrax > Heterohyrax brucei. The sequence goes on along the minus strand of CM053142.1, from coordinate 100,806,003 downwards.
TGTGCCATGTTTGCAATTGTTTTTAGGTTTATGCCCCTTGTTGCAGCTACCATACAAATCCATACCCTTAAGGGTCTTCCTCTTTCACACTGACCCTCTGCTGTACAAGGGGCTGGTCCTTCATGGTAACATGTCAAAAGTGTGTGACACAAATGCTTGTCATCCTTGCGTCTAAGGAGCATGCTTGTTGACTTCTTCGAAAGCAGATTTGTTCATTCTGTTGACAGACCATGGAATATTCGATATTCTTTGCCAACACCACAATTGAAATGCATTGATTCTTCTTCAGTCTTCCTTCTTTGCTGATGCACATGCCCTTTATTTCTTGGTCTTGTCTAAATGCTCTGGCTAGAACTTTTAGTACAATGTTGAATAGGAGAAGTGAGAGTGGGCATCCTTGTCTAGTTTCTGTTCTCAAGGGAAACTGTTTCTGTCTCACTCCAGGATGACGTAGGCAGTTGGCTTTGTATAAATGGCCCTTATTGCATTGAGGAATTGGCCGTCTACTCCTATTTTGCTGACAGTTTTTAGCATGAATGGGTGTTGGACTTTATCAAATGCCTTTTCTGCATCAATGGATAAGATCAGGTGATTCTTGTCTTTTGTGATATTTGTGTGGTTGATCACATTAATTGTTTTTCTGATGTTGAACCAGCCTTGCATCCCTAGTATGAATCCAACTTGGTCATGATGGATTGTTTTTTTGATACGTTGTTGTATTCTACTGGCAAGAATTTTGTTGAAGATTTTTGTATCTAGATTCATGAGTGATATCGCTCTGTAGTTCACCTTTTGGGTTGTCTTTTCCTGGCTTTGGTATCAAGGTTATGCTGTCTTCATAAAATGAATTTGGGGCTATTCCATCCCTTTCTATACTGTGAAATAGTCTTAGTAGTACTGGAGATAACTCTTCTCTAAAAGCTTGGTAGAATTCTGCGAAGAAGCCATCTGGGTCTGGGCTTTTTTTGGTTGGCATTTTTTTGATGACTTTTTCAATCTCTTCCTTTGTGATTGGTTTATTAAGTTGTTCTGTTTCACACTGTGATAATTTGGGTAGGTGGTATGAATCAAGAAATTTGTCCATTTCCTCTAGGTTTTCAAATTTCTTAGAATACAGTCTTTCATAGTATTCAGCTACGATATTTTGATTTCTGTTGGATCTGTTGTGACAACTCCCCTCTCATTTCTTATTTGGGTTATTTGTTTCCTTTCCTGTTTTTCTTTAGTAAGTTCAGTGAGTGGTTTGTCAATTTTGTTGATCTTTTCAAAAAACCAGCTTCTGGTCTTTTCAATTTTTTTCAGCTGTTCTTCTATTCTTTAATTCATTTACTTCTGCTCTAATTTTTATGATCTGTTTTTTTTTTTTGTTTTTGTTTTTTGTGGTGCCTGAGGGGTTCCTCTGTTGTTCTCTATCAACTTGTTCAAGCTGTAGGGTCAGTTCTTTGATTTGGTTTCTTTCTTCCAGATGTGTACATTTATGGAGATAAACTTACCTCTGAGCACTGCTGTGGCTGTATCCGATAGGTTCTGGTAGGCAGTGTTTTCATTCTCATTGGAATCCATAAATTTCTTTATTTCATCCTTGATTTCTTCTATAACCCATGATTTTTTGAGCAAGGTGTTGTTCAGCTTCCATGAGTTCCACTTTCTATGTTTTTTCTGCGGTTGATTTCGACTGTGATGGCTTTATGATCTGAGAAGATGCTTTGCATTAATTCAGTGGTATGGATTTTGTTGAGAAATGTTTTATGTCCTACCACATGGGGTATTCTGGAGAATGTTTCATGTGCACTAGAGAAGAAGGTGTAGTTGTCCGCTGATGCATGGAAAGTTCTGTAAATGTCAATGAAGTCTAGTTGGTTAATTGTGGCAATAAGATCTTCTGTGTCTTTACTGACCTTTTTTCCTAGATATTCTATCCAGTATTGAGAGTGGAGTGTTGAAGTCTCCTACTATGAATGTAGAGTGATCTATCTCCTTTTTGAGTGTAGTCAGTGTTTCTTTGATGTATTTAGGTGCTCTAATATTAGGTGAATAAATATTTAATATAGTTAAGTCTTGCTTGTGTACTGAACCTTTCAGTAATAAATAGTGTCCATCTTTGTCCATGATGGTGGATTTTACATTAAAATTGATTTTACCTTAGATTAGAATCACCACACCTGCTCTTCTTTGTTCATTGTTAGCTTGATATGTATTCTTCCATCCTTTAATTTTCAGTTTGTTCCTGTCTTTAAGTCTAAGGTGAGTTTCTTGTAGGCAACATATAGATGGGTCATGTATTCTGATCCAAGATGTCACTCGATGTGTCTTTACTGGAGCATTCAGTCTGTTCACATTCAATGTAATTATTGATAGGTATGTGTTCAGTGCTGGCATTGTGATATGTTTATTTTTGTGTTGTTTTCTCTGTTGTTCTTGCTAATCTGTTCTGTGACCTTCTTCTTTGTGAGTTAATTTTTCACTTTTTCCAGGGATGGTTTTGTGGTTGTTGAGACTCCTGTATTACCCGTATTACAACTGCCCCTATGATCCCGCTTACTAAACTATATATAAACCCAATTTTGATTGCTATCAGTCTTGTCAACTTCTCCATCTGGAAGGACTATAATGACTGTTGTACATCCCTCATTTTAATGTGATGATATCATAGTTTACATGACATGATCACTAGATCTTTTCTTTCACTATTATAGCTTTGACTGTGT